>OX422223.1:61668156-64068156 GCA_949130495.1 Sambucus nigra | reverse complement strand
GAATTTTTTGAGGATTTTTCGGGGCTTTCTGGTATTTTTCGGGAATTTTTGTACGAAATTTGAGGGGAGTGTCGGTCGGCACGGTGTGAGAGGTGCCATTCGGTAGTGGCACGGACTTTTAGGCTACCTCGGGAAGGCAAGAGGTCAGTGTCGATCGATATGGCAGGGGGAGATGCCGATCAGCATGGCGCTTGGCATCCTATAAAAAGGGGGTGAATCTTTTCATTTTTTCACAAGCTTCTTTTGCTTTCTCTCTCTCTGCGATTCTTCTGCAAATCGTTCAAACATTCTGATCTTCAAGAAATGGCCGCCTTTATGAGCAATGCAGTCCACCGGGAGTGGTTGACCGTTGATGACTGGGCGAATGTGGATTGGAGGGACAGGGTGCCCCTTTCTTTGGGGAATGAGAACTCCTTTGATGCGTTTGAGACTGTTGCGGATGAGCGGACCTTGCTGTGGGAGTCATCGCGTCATCGCTCTTCGAGAGTGATTCCCGGCGGTTATGTAAGTAACCTTACCTTTGGCATTTATTTCTTTTTGGGTGATTTTTCTTTCTTTCTTGACTTTTGATGAGATTTCTCCTTTTGTCAGTCTGATATTTCTTTGAAGAACATGCGTGCCCGTGGGACAACGGGGCTCAAGGATGTCTGGGAGCATCTCCCACCTATGGTGCGTTGGATGGTATCATCAGCAGGTTTTAGGCGGTTGGCATCGGCGCTGGATGAGATGCCTCGTTCGACAGCGGTCTTGTGCGCTTTGGGAGAGAGGTGGTGGGACACTACCCACACCTTTCATTTCGGCTTCGGGGAGATGACTGTGACTCTCGTAGACGTGCAGCTGGATTGTGATGGAGAGCAGATTGAGGTGGATCGCTCTTTATGGATAAGACCGGAGGCAGTGCGAGCGACACTTGGTGATGTGGGGAGGATGGTTTCTGGAGATTCTATCCGGTTGTCCCTTCTGAAGGATGTTCTGCTGAGCAGGGTGATTGATGTGGAGGGCAAGCTGCAAGTGAGACAGATGGCCTGGTTATTCATTCTGCTGGTATTAGGAGGTTTTATGGTGGCATCGAGAGGCGATGTCGTCCATTTATGGTTTCTGCCATATTTGAGGATGTTTTCGAACATCCCTTTCTATGATTGGGGGAGTCTGACTTCGGCAATCCTTTACTCTTCTCTGGATGCATTCAGCCGGTGCTGCCGGCAGACTTTCACTGGAGCCACGTACCTTCTTGAGGTATTCTTTAATTTGTGCATTTTTTTTATGCATTCGCATTTTCCTTATGCGTCTCTTTTTATTTGTGAATTCAGACGTGGTTCTACGAGGTGATTGGGTGCAATACCCCATTGATCGCTTTGAAGGACGACACTGTTGGGGACTTCTGTCATTTGTATCGATGGCGTAAGGCCAATCGGCAGTCGAAGGGATCTTTCTCCCTGGAGGCGGTGCGTCAGGTCTTGAATGACCTGACCAGTGGTAGGGTAAGACTCTTTCCATTTCAGTCTTGGTTTTTGCACCTTCTGATCTTGTATTGATTTATGCTTGCTTGGAGATTTTCAGGTGACCTTTTATCCCTGGGGACAACCATTCAGGATGTGGGGGCGACCGGGGTGAATGTGCGGATGAGGCGTTTGCTGGCGCATGAGTTAGGCCATTCCTGGTACCTCGGGGAGATGGTGATTCGTCAGATTTCTGAGGAAGAGGTGGTGGTGCCACCCGTGAAGCCTCCTATGTATATGAGGCGGGAGCGTCAGCTGTTGGAGGATGAGAGGATCGCGGTGATGATCGACGAGTCCTACTTGCTATACACTGATACGACTGCGCCATATGACTATATGGATTTTATGATGAGCTCGTTGATGGCGCCCAGCATATACGATGCACTGCCCTTCCCTCTGGTGGGTTCGAGTCGGGCGATGGGATCTTCCCACAGTGGCGGTGGTCCGTCGGCATCTTCGGCGGAGGAGACCTCGGAGGTCCCCTTTGTGCGGTTTCATACCCCTTCGTACAAACATCCAGCGAGCTGATGGAGGGATGGTGCCCATGTTGCACCGTCCTCATGCGATGGATCCGAAGGAGTTGGGTTTAACAGAGCAGTTCCTTTGACCTGCGGTATATCTTTTCTGTTCCTCTCTTTCTTTCTTTTCTGTTTTGGTCATCCCTGCTTTGATACTAATTTTTGCCTTTCTTTGCAGCAAGTTCGGGTGTCGACCACTTGGCTCAAGGACATTAGAGACGGGATATCTTCGCCGACTGCTCACATTCGGGATGCGGTTCCTGTTCCTTCTTGCTTGGTGCCGTCGGCTTCGTCCTGAGAGGACTCTGGCTCTGGTAGCGGTGGTGCGTCATCTCGCCATAGGGGGAAGAGAGCACGTCGCGGGGGTGGAAGCTCTTGAGAGAGAGAGAGAGAGGGAATGTGGGTTCGGGCTGAGTCCCATTGTTTTTGTTTTTTCCTTTTATTTTCTTACAAAATTAATGTAACACAGAACAAAAATATATGCAACGCAATGGAGTTTTTTTTTATTATTATCTTTTATTAATGATGAATGAATGCATGCGCTTTTTACTTTGATGCTGAGACCGTAAAAAGGAATATTTTTTGAATTTTTGAAGAAAATTTTTTAATTAAAGGGGGAAATTATATAAGGAGAAAAGGGATTTTGAAATTCTGTTGAGAATATCAATTTATTTTTTATTGAGTTTTCTGACTTGACAAAAGAGGAAAAAAGGGAAATTTCCTAAAAGTAGGGGGTTGCCGATCGGCAAGCACCCTGACCTGCCTATTGCCAGTTCAGTCCAGTCCCATCAATTGAAAGCTTTGAATGGTACCCTCTTCAGCCTTTGGTACCTAGTGGGGTAGGGTCCCCTCCGATTTCTGCAGGGATTATGTCCCTTGTGAGGGTTTTCAAGTATAAAAAGGGTAAGGGTGGAGTGTTTTCATCACACCTTTGCATTCTTATCTACTTGCCCACTATCTCTTAACCTTGAAAGATGGCTCTCCCTGGTAGCACAAAGTTTTCCAACTACCTCAAAGCCTTGGAAGCTATGTGCTCTTATAATGTCGATTACGAGGCTTTCAACATGCGTCGAGTCTCCTTGTGGCGTAATCGGCCTATTGAGTGGAACGTGCTGATGGCGGCGGTATAATTCTGGTACCCCAAAGACCATGTATTCCGCTTTGGTTTGGAAGAAGTTTGTCCTACCTAAGAGGAATTTTCTGCCATACTGGGTATAAATCCCAATGTTGCTGTGGCTTTGCCCGAATTTTCCCATTCTCCTAGGGATTTGTTGATCGGGCTCTTCAAATTTGGCATCGACGGCTAGATCATTGGTTATGGGAGGAATGATATCCCTCCCAGCGGTGCTACAGTCCATGCATTTGCGGGAAATAGGTGATGCTGGTTATGCTGGAGCCGTTGTTCTGGGTCTGATTTCTAAATTGATGTTGGTGACTGGGGAGGTGCAAGTGGACCCACAACTTGTAACCATTACCTTATGGATGTCATGTCATCGCAATCCTGCGGAAGTGATACTGGCGGAGACCCTGAATGGTCTGGATGCCTGGAGAAAATGTCGCTCTGACTTTTTGAGGGGTAGCCCTATGATGCTATTCATGTGGTTGTCTGAAATATTACGCCTGGCGACTCCTCCATAGTATCCCTTATCGGCCGTACCCAACTTATTTTCACGCTACTTCATCAGTGTTGGCCTTTATGTTGAGAACTCGGAGAATTAACTTGTGGAGTACGGGGCTCGTGGGCTGTATTGGTCAGTGCCTTGGTGGGGACAGTTGCAGCCTGTTCTAGAGCTAGGAGAGTATTCATATATGCGGCTAGTTGGTCTGAGGTAGACCTCTTTTTATTTCCCTTGGTGGCTTTTGTGCCAATTCGGCTGGGCGCAGGTCATGCCCCCTCGGACCTCAAATTTCTTTCCGGTAGAAGATTTGACTGAGCGCTTGTGTCTGTTGCTTAGATCTTTGTGGGAAAATTGGCGTCCGTCGATCCGTCCCTCTCAGTCTGTCGAGAAGGTTTGGAATGTCCCTAAAGATTATATGAAGTGGTTGTGGAGGAAAGTAGTCAGCAAGATGTTGGCAGTGGAGACTGGACAAAGATGGTTTGTTTTATCTAACACCATGGAAGGGGATGTTGTGGTCTTTTCGAAGATGGTTAAGGCTCATCGATCCATGGAATGTTTACAACACTCTATTCAGGCGGTCGAAACTTGGGGACCTCAAGATGTTGATGATGAGGGTGCAGGCTCCTCTGGTAGTTGTGGGTAGGACTCCTCTGAAGTTTATCTGTGTAACAGATGTGGGGGATTTTATTTGGCTTTTTATGGTAATGGGGGAGGGAGTTATCTGTTCCTTTTCTTATGTAATCCGTGCTGAATTTTCTTATTAATGAAATAAATAAGTTTCTGATCATCCAACTGTGCCTTTTGATGAGTTTTGTATTTTGAATTATCTATACTGATCGCTAAGGCATACATAATCCTTTTGTTCAAGTATTTTTTAGAATGAACCGTCGTTCTCGGAGGTAAGAAAAGAATAGTATTTTGTGAAAAAGAAAGGGGCCGCACTCATGTGAGGTGTTTGAGCTGCCTACGTACCTCTGGGGTTTTTAAAAAGTTTTAAAAATAGTTTTTGTAGGGGATCAGGTTCACGTAGTTCTGGGTAGAGGTAAATGAAGAGTTTTTTTTATAAAATAGGAGGGGGGTGAGAAGAGTCGTAACGCACCAAGATTTTAGACTAGGGGTAGAATTTCTTGAGTCGGTCCAGGTTGACTGGACAAGCCATCTCTTCCCTATCTAGGTCAGTGAGCATGGCGGCACCGCCATATAAGATTTTCTTCACAATATAGGGGCCACTCCAATTGGGTTTGAATTTCCCTCTGGGGTCCCAGATAAGTTCTATTATCTCTTTGAGGGCTAAATCCCCCTCCCGGACACCGCGGTCCTTGACTCTCTTATTAAATGATCGCGTTATTCGGTGATGGTACCCCTGTATGTGGTAAAGAGCTTTTAATCTTCTTTCATCTAGGAGGGCTAGCTCATCAAGACGGCTTTGGCACCAGTCTTCCTCACTAACTTTGCTTTCAAGCATGATGCGTAGCAAGGGTATTTCTAGCTCCACGAGTAGGACTACTTCCATGCCGTAGACCAGGGAATAAGGGGTATCCCTAATAGAGGTTTGGATTGAGGTTCGATAGCCCCAGAGGGCGTACGGGATCTGGTTGGCCCAATCCCTATAACTTTCGGTCATCTTGCTAATGATGGCTTTGAGGTTCTTGTTGGCGGCTTCAACTGCACCATTGGTCTGAGATCGATAGGGAGAAGATTTGTGTCTCTGAATCCCATATTCGTTGACTACTTCTGTGACTTCTGCTTTAAAATGCAGCCCGTTATCTGATACCAGCTCGTGCGGGACCCCATATCGACAGATGATATTTTTCTTAAGGAATTTGTCCACTTTCTTGGCGTTCAATACTGCGTATGACTCCGCTTCGACCCATTTGGTGAAGTAATCAATGGCAACTAGGATGAAATCATGTTCGTTTGACGCCTTTGGTGTGATATTTCCTATGATGTCGATACCCCAGGTGGAGAAAGGCCAGGGAGAGGTCATGTTGTATAATTCTTGAGGAGGTAGGTGTTGAAGATTAGAGAATTATTGGCATTTGAGGCACCTACGGACAAAGGCAATGCAATCTTGGATCATGGTGGTCCAGTAGTAGCCCTATCGGATGATCTTCTTGGCAATCATGTGACCGTTCATGTGGGGTTCGCATTCCCGCTGTGGATTTTCTGCATTATTTTCTCAATCTCAGCCCCTGCGATGCAGTTAGATGAGTTCCATCGAAGTTCCTCTTAAGTAGGGTTTTATGACAGATGATGTACTGGGCGGCCAGTCTTCAGAGGGTTGTTCGATCTTTCTTGTTGGAACCCTCAGGCTACCTACCATGTTTGAGGAGGCACCAGATATCATAGTACCAACAATCGGCTAGTTTGGGATCTTCGGTGGAGACCAGCTCAATATGGTAGCAATGGGTCAGTTTCTCTTACTTTTGAACTAGGAAGGGGGTCATTGTTATTCCCTCGGGCATGTCGACCATGGAGGCCAAGGTAGCGAGAGCATCGGCTAGGTTATTCTTTGCTCAAGGGAGGTAATGGAAGGTGATATCTCAGAATTGAGAGGCTAACTCTTCTAATTAGGCATGAAAGGGTTGGAGCTTTTCGTCCTTGACTTTCCACTTTCTGAGAATTTGACCGATGATGAGGGCAAAATCCCCGTAGACATCAAGGTATTGAATACCTTTCTTGAGAGTGACCTTGAGGCCCACTATGTATGCCTCGTATTTCGTCATGTTGTTGGTGCAAGGGAAATCCAATTTAATGGCGATGGGAGTGTGGGAGTCATCAGGAGCGATCAGGAGTATCCTAATGCCATATCCCTTTTTGTTAGCAGCGCCATCAAAGAACATTTTCCATCGAAGGCGGTCTTGAGTGGTACATAGGACATTTTCATCTGGGAATTCGGAGATCCGGGCATCGGTTTCATCTATGGGGTAATCAGCGAGGTAGTCAGAGATGGCTCTTCCTTTAACGGCTTTCTGTGTGACATATATGATATCAAACTCGGTTAGGAGCATCAACCATCGGGCCATTTGACTGGATAAGGAGGGTTTCTCAAGCAGGTATTTAATGGAATCCATTCGGGATACACATTTGATGGGGAAGGCTAGCATGTAGTGTCGCAACTCTTGGGTGACATAGACAAGTGCGACACACGCCTTTTCCAAAGCAATGTAGTTGACCTCGTACCCGGACAATTTGCGACTGGCGTAGTAGATGGCTCTTTATTTGCGAGAGTATTTAAGGTATTGGGCTAGCAAAGCCCCAACTGCAGTATCGGTTATGGTTAGGTATAGGAGCAAAGGGAGACTAGACTTTGGTGGCATGAGAAGTGGGGGTTGGGTTAGATATTGTTTGATTCGGCCAAAAGCTTCTTAGTAGGCCCCGTTCTAAACTTTGGTTGAATCCTTTCGGAGGAACTTGAATATTGGTTCACAGATGGAGGTTAGCTGGCTAATGAACTGGCTGATATATTGCAATTTTCTAAGAAAACCTCGGACTTCTTTCTCTATTCGGGGTGGTGGCATCTCAAGTATAGCTTTCAGCTTTGCAGGATCTGCTTCTATCCCCTTTTTTCTAACCATGAATCCCAAGAGTTTTCCTTTTGTAATGCCAAAGACACTTCTGTGGATTAAGTCGCATCTGATACCGTCGCAGTCATTCAAAGAACTTCCGGAGAGCGGGAACATGACCTTCTCTAATTTTGAACTTGATAATCATATCACCCATATAAACCTCGACCTCTTTATGAATCAGATCGTGCAAGATGGTTGTGGTAGCCCTTTGGTAGGTATCCCCAGCATTCTTGAGACCAAATAGCATCACGATGTCGAAAAAGGTTCCCCATGGGGGTGATGAATGCGATTTTTTCTTAGTGGTCGGGGTGCATCTTGATTTGGTTGTATCCGGCAAACCCGTTGACGAATGACTTGAAAGCATGACTAGCTGTGTTATCCACGATTATGTCGATATTGGGTAGCGGATAATCATCCTTTGGAGAAGCTTTGTTTAAATCTCGGTAATCTACACACATTCGAACCTTCCCTCTTGATTTCGGCACAGGTACAATATTGGCTAGACATGTGGGATATTCGATCACACGAATGAAGCCCACGTTCAACTGTTTGACCACCTCTTCTTTAACCTTGAGTAACCATTCGGTGCGGAGCTTCCTCAATTTTAACCGGCTTGTAATTTGGGAGAGTGGGGATCTCGTGCCGAGCTATTTCAGGATCAATGTCGGGCATGTCATCATAGGACCATGCGAAGACATCTACGAAGTCCTTCAGCAATTCTTCGAGTTGTGCACGCTCATGCTCGTCAAGGATGGCCCCTATTCTAATCTTGCGCAATTGGATACTAGAACCGAGATTAATAATAACAGTCTATTCTTCATTAACTTGAACGCGGTTATGTTATTTATTATTAACCTTATTCAGATCAGTTAAGAATTGTTCATTTGCAAAATCATCATCATAAAAAGTTTGATTAGAATTCAAGCAGTTAATGTAAGGCACATCAAGATACTCAAAATCTTTGTTTAATTCATTGATAGGAAAAACAGCATTGAGAACCTCATCAAAAGAGGCCTCGATTACATTTGAGCAAGGATAGACAACAGAAGAAGAAATAGGGTAAGCATTGGGGTTAGGGGAGATTTCAATAGGCAAAACTGGCACAGCATGCTAGTTGAGGAGAGGAGTATCAGCAGCTTTAATCAGATGGGATGGGTCCATTGATGTAGTGCTTGAATGAACCATGCAAAGTGCCAGCCCCAGTGTCTGGAAGTTGAAGGAATCTTCAAAATCACTTTCCTCAGTCTCTTCGGTATCTTTGATGAGCGGTTGTACGCGATGTGGGAAACTTTCGGCCCATGGGTAGTTATCTTGGAAAAAGATCTCCATTCCAGGCTTCATTTTTTTGTCTGTGTGGTCATACCATGGTTTTGTAAAACCGCAAAAGGGGAAGTCCTCGCCTTCTTTGATGAATTGTCCATTCAAGGAATCTCCTGAGATAGTTCGGATACAGTCTAATCTTCTCTTTGGTCGAGACTGGCGGATCATTCTGAGCTCTTGTTCTGATCGTTAATACCCCAAGCCGCAAGGAGGGAAAGCTTTCTTCAGTTCGACGGGCTCAAGTATCCCTTGCTGCCTTTGATCTAGCCCCAGTCCGGGTATGAAGTGCATATTTCTGAACATCTGAATCACATTGACATTGCCATGAGGGTCATATTCCGGACAAACCCTTTCTTTGAAACTGTTCCCTGTCGGGAGTAGGAGTGGCTCAACCCGGAATCCTAATAGGAGCATATCATTTGCCTCGTGCTACATCTCAAGAATTGGACTGCTGGTGCTTGCACCCTCGACATTTTCGTTGTCGCCCAAAATGGTGATGACTTGCTCGTCGATGAAGAATTTCAATTTCTTATGGAGTGAGGAAGACACACCCTTGATATTATGGAGTCAGGGTTGTCCGAGCAACAGGTTGAAATAAGATGGGATGTCTATGACTTGGAATTCAACGACAGGGTTTATAGGGCCAACCCCTATTACAAGTTTTATGGATCCCATCACCTCACGACGGGTATTATCATAGGCACGTACAGTGGTGGAAGTTGGAGCGAGATCGCTTTCTTTCAGGCCTAAACACTTGAAAGTTCTCGGAGGATAAACGTTCAAGGCGGATCCGTTATCGATAAGGGAGAGTGGTACGGCCTTCCCCATAACTTCGACGGAGATGTTGAGTGCATGATTGTGATTTGGCCCAATTCTAATGATTTCTTCTTTAGAAATTGATAACATTCGGGTAGAGGTCAAGGATCCGACTAGATTTACCGCTTCTTCCGGTGTGGTAAAGGAAGGAACTATGGGTCCAGTGAGCAGCTTGATTAAAGCATTCCTGTGCAGCTGAGAAGACATAAAAAGCCCCCATAGAGTGATGTTAGCTTGGGTTTTCTTGAGCTGATCGAAGATCTTGCTTTCCTCAATGGTCATCTCTAGCATAGGAAGGTTTTTAACTCCCTTCCCCTTGTTATTGGCTGGTAGTGAGTTTGGAACTTAGTAATGTCTCCCTGATCTGGTCATGTGATTTACTGAAGAAGGAAAGAACATGAATCCTGTTTTCTTATCAATCTCAGGTTGTTCTTCCACCCTATTTATTTCTCCGAGGAGTTCTTCAAATGAGATCATCCCACATAAATCGGCTACTGGGCCAGTTCTTTCTGAAGTTTGTTCTTCGCTCGAATCTTCGAACTCTTCTCCCCATCTGGTGGTAACAATTCTATCTTTCCATGTAAAGTCGATGCATTCCACAACTTCAACGGCTTCTTCAAACAAGTTCTCCCATTCTGTGGGGATATGTGTGATTGAAGGGACCAAGCGCCCTTGCAGCTTAAAAGTATCAAGTAACGCGATGATACTACAAATACTGTTGGTTTGCTCGAATAATCCTGCCATAGTCTAGACAACATCATCTAGGTTGACTTCATCGGTCGGTACCACCCACTTATCTAAATCTCAGGCCCATTTTCGTGCTTCTAAGAACAGTGTACTGAATCCCTGGCAATCGATGACCATCTGTAAAGGCAATTTCAGCCCGAACTCTAGGAGTTGGTTTAACACCTCTGACAATTCCATACTTCCATTTTCAAAACGGGTACGAATAACGATGCATGCTCTGGTAAGGAGTGACAGTGCTTGATCAGCGAGGCTAGTAGGGTGTAGGAGGAAATATGGGAAAATTTGAAGAGGTTTAGGAGAGTATATGGGTATGATTTGAGTTAAGGGATCAAAATCCGAGTTTTCTTCTAAGAAGAGAGCATTGACGTGATTAGGAAGTGGATTATGAGTGGTGTTTGGCTTAGGATTGGCTGGTGGGGCGATGGTACCCCGGTCAAAATGAGATCTTGGATTATGTTTTAGAGATGAAAGCATTGGTCGGTGGTATGGCCAACAGTTTGGTGAAAGGCGCAATGAGAATTGGTCTTGAAGTTTCTTGGAAGTGGATTTGGCAATGGACGCGGGTCCAAGGGTTTAATGAGGTTTCGGCTTAACAAGGCTTGGTAAACTTTGGAGAGGGGGGCATAGAGCTCAGTGTATTCCCTTCGGATGGGGGCAGGGTGGCTTTCTGGTTCCCATGATGTGGTTGGTTGAGAGATGTTATTGATGGTCGAGACTGTAGCACCGACAGGCTTATCATACTTTTTAGGGGTGAACTGTCCGGACACCTTCTTTGGCTCAACTTATGTTTTAACAAGGCTTTCTTCGATTTCTACTCCAGCCTCTCTGAGAGCTCGAAAGTGGGGATAATATTATCCTCCCATCGTCACTCGGACATGGGGCAAGAAGTTCTTTTTCACTATGTTGACCTGTTCTTCTTCTGATGGCCGATTGGTCACGGTAGCTGCCTGCTCCCTCCACCGGGTTATGAAGTTACTGACTGATTCTCCAGGATTCTGTTTGAGAAGCTAAAAATCACTACGGGTGACCTCAAGTTTTTCGTTGTATTTATACTGCGATATGAATTCTAGAGCTACATCCTCCCAGCTACGGATTCTGGATTCCTCGAGAGATAAAAACCATCGGAGGGCACTATCCTTCAAAGTTTGTTGAAATAATTGGGCCATCACCTCTTCATAAGCCCCTAGTAGAGTCATGGAACGGTGGTAACTGCAAAGATGAATAATTGGGGGGCCACTCCCTCCGAACTTCTCGATATTTGGCATATTAAACTTCTCGGGTAACCTTGCTTTAGGATAAGGAGACATGTGGGTGTAGTCCATGTAATTCCCAGAGATCCTGACTTGGTCAAACTTCTTGGTGAGCATCTTGAGATCCTCTTTGACCTTATTCAACTCTTCCTCCTTTGGATCAGCGACCACAGGCAGGTTAGCCATACGCTGGGCAATGTTTGGCATTGGAAGCTAGGCAGGCGACGACCCATTGGCAGGAGGGGCACGTGGAGCGTGCTGATATTCTTTCGGAACCTAGATAGGCTCAGATGGACCCATAGCACGAGGGAATAGGGCCTCGGGCTCTTGAGGAATAGGAACCTATTTCGTTGCATCTCTCGGACCTCGGTTTGGAGGTTGATAATCTTAGACATGAGTTGAGCTACGACTGTGTTCAGATCTGGCTGTATGACTGGTTGTTGATCCGTATTCTCCATGGAAGATGGATGGATCTCGGATTCAGAAAAGTAGTAGAGGAACGGATGAAGTTCCGGGGTGATTTGACTGAAGACCGGAGCCAGGCTAAGGGCTTGCGATCGACCTTAGAAGGCGTAGAATGGAATTTATTTTTGAGAAAAAAGGAAGAACTATTTTTGGATTTTTGATAAAGAAGGGAGAAATGTTTTTGGATTTTTAATAAAGAAGGGAGAAATGTTTTTGGAGACGGAACTCAGCATGATTATTATTATGTTTATTATGTTCTCACTTGTATTTAATTCTCCTAAATGCAATGCTGGACAGGACACGAGCCTGGAAAAGTGGGGTTTTTAATATATGCAAAGCTATGGATGGACTTGTAACCAAGCTCACGGACAGGGTCCCGTTTTAAAAATGCGCAAAAATTGGCCGGAAGATCGACCCAAAATTTTGGCAGAGTTTTGGGTTAAAACCGGCAATCTAAAGTGTGTGTCCTAGGTTTGACACCTATATGCGAGTATGTAGTTGGTTGGGTGAATCGGCATGGGTTCCCCCCTTTGGCGTGACTTCCACGATATACGTCTTGCTCTTGCGGGCAATCGATACGTTTGGACAAGCCATTTGATATACGTGAGTGTACATAAATTTCCTCACCATATACCTCATGGGGACGGTATGTGTGAGAGAGAATTCGATATACTCGACGTACGTGAACGAATTCCCTACGATATACCTCCCATCATGACTTCAATCAAGCAATATGATGCGGGGGAACCGTTCGATATACGTCGAAGGTACTTGGACAATGGAAGGTGAGAGTCATATCGCTTAGGCTAACTGCGACCTGCCGGTCCAGCTCCCATCATGAAGTGACCCTCCAGTTACTGGGTAAAATTTGGTCAATAGCAATGCTCTTTGGTGATGTAGTGTGAATCATGCATGATTCTCTTATTAGTATCTTATGATGAGAATGCCTTTCTTGATTATGCCAAACAGGGAGCGAAGTCCAAGTACCCAAAAGGTACACCAAGTATGAATGGGTGATGCGTGCAACATGGGGATATATGTGACCGTAGGTGCACGTGGTGTGAAGTGTACATGGAGGAATTTCTACAAGTGTGTGAACATAAGCATAAGCATGGGATACACATGAGAAAGGGGAACATGCAGATATAGGGGGAAATATAAGCAAATATATCATCCATGCAAATAGAGTCAAGCCCACAAAATATAGAATATCCCCAGCAGAGTCACCACTGTGACCATCCCCGATCCTAGCCGTGCGGGCGAGCGCGTGTAGGGAAGGATCCTTCGGGTCCCGCGCGTCCCACTCGAGAGCGCTTCGGCTGGCGTCGTTTGAGATGTGGTGTAGAGATGTAGAGAGATTCAGAGTCGCCAGTCTATTTTAATCAAAAAAGAAAAAAGAAAAAGGGGAAGCCACCCCGAAGGATGGCATCCAAAGACATACTGGTGCGTGCGAAACCAAAATGATTCTAGAAGGATTCGGAGGTTTACTTACGAAATGGGAAGGTGTTAGGCACCCATTCCGCTCTTTCGGTCTCTCATGAATATTTGCTATTTTCCTTTATATTTCCCCCCGTGATATGTGTGCATGTGTATATATAGAATAGAGGTAGGAATCCTCGACTTGTATCATGGAAAAGATAAAGCGAGTCATCCGTAGGAAGATGTAAGAATAATATTACAAAAATAAGATTTATGCGATTACCCCTATGTTGATCGTTATAATGGAACGATAACGCATATGGAGTAATACGTCACTAAGAGCAAGTATATAGAGTATAAGAAAAATGAATTTAGAGAAGATAGAAAATGAGAGAAAAAAATGAGAAAAAGGACTCGAGTCTCGAGTTTTACCCCGAGACGCCTACGTAGCCTATAAAGGCATCAAAGTCTACGTAGTTCGCATACAAAACGAGGGGTGGGGTTTATCCCATATATCCAAATGGGGAATCTCTTATTTGTGAGTGTGTGTGTGTATAGAAAAAGTGTTTTAGTTGTGAGAAAAGTGTGGAAAAAGTGTGAGAATCCTTATTTGGAATTTATGAGTAAACCTTTTTTTTCTTGTTTTTTGGGTTTTATTTATATGAAAATAAGAGATGTGCAATAATAATAATAAAAAAAAGTATATTAGGATGTGTGAGATGAGATAATAAAAATGCTAAGTGAGAAAATAAGTTATTGGGAATTTAAGAGAATTTAAGAGAGAGTTTGAGAAAGTTGGACCTTCTTGGAGATCTTGAGCTTGATCTTAAATGTTGGAGAGCAGCCCTTGCACTTGGATGATGATGGAGAGTGGCCAATTCACCAAGTTTGATAAAAGGATGATGAAAAGTGGAAGTAAAAAAGGGTTTTGGAAGTTGAAATCACGCTGCCTTCGAGAGAGGTTTCTGGGATTCGCTGATAGAGATTTCTATCAGATCTGGGCTCTCCTTGCAAATGAGGTGAAGGCCGCCTTTTAAAGGCATAGGTGAGTGTCGATCGGCATTGGCACGTTGCCGTTTGGTAGTGCGCTTCAAGCTTTTTCGGAGGGCAAACCGTTGGTCAGAATTGTGCACGGGTAATTCCGTTAGAAAGGTAATTTAGAGACCTTCAAAAGTCCTTTGGACAGCTCCCGAGTTTGGGAGTTGACTTTGGATCAAATATGGCTCGGAAGCGTTTGTCAGTCCATTGGACGGGGAATCGTTCAGACGCAAACGGATCGTTCGTCCGTATGGTAAGTTTGAATCACACACAGGGCGGACCATTGGAAAGTTTAGGAGATTTACTTCGACATTCCAAAGAGTTTGACCCAGTTTGGAGAGTTGACTTTGGTCAACCGGGCTCGGGAAGCATTCGGTGACCTCTTGGAGTCAAACGGATCGTTCGTCCGCATGGAACGTCAAAATTGTGCACGTGATGGACCGTTAGAAAGGGGATTCAGTGCCCTTCGAAGTTTCATTCAGCCTCGGTTGAGATGAAGAGTTGACTTAGGTCAAACAGAGCCCGGGAGCGCCCGATGGCCTCTGGGTCAGGTTTTCGACGCAAACGGATCGTTCGTCGGCATGGTAAGTCGAAAATGCGCACGGGATAGACCGTTGGAAAGGGTATTTAGTACCCTTCGAAGATTCATTTAGTCTCAGTCGAGACGAAGAGTTTGACTTTTTGGTCAAACTGAGCCGAGGAGTGCCCGATGGCCCTTAGGTCAGTACTCGGGACATAACCTGGGTTTGTAGCGCTGAAGGGAGGTACTAGGGACCTAAGGAGAGTTAGGGGGTAATAGAATGGGGTGTCTACATTAACATTATTACATTATAGTCTTATAGATCTACTATGGTTTCGTATTTTAATATGTGAGATAATCTCCTAATTATCAATATATGTTTCCACATAGATATTTTACAAAATTAACATATATATAAAGTTTTTTTTAATGTGTGTGTATATATATATATATTGTATAATTGTAATTAACATATATACGAAGGGTAATTATGTAGGCATAAGTTAAACGGGGCAGGCGGGGCGAGGCAGTTTTATTTAACTTGACTCCTAACCCGCCCCATTTAATAAACGATTCTTTTTAAACTCATATCCGCTCCTAATTTATTAATCGAGTTTTAAAAATCGCCCAGGGCTCTTACGGGTGGGGCTAAATTGTCATCCCTATGTGTTATGATTGGGTTTTGGGGGCTTTTTAGATATAATAGGACCCATATAAGGGTAGGGTGGTCCTTTTACACCTAGGGATTAATGAAAAAATGGGATTAGAGTGTAATTGGGAGATATATAAGGTTTAGAGGGATGGATGACAACTCCACTTTTCAATCTTTGCATAATTGTGAGTTAGAAAGAGTTTAAGATAAGAGAAAGAGGAGGAAATGGAGAGAAGGACTAGGAGAAGAGAAGAGAAATCCATCTCTGGATTCAATCCATTCTAATAATTGAGACTTCAGATTCAAATCCTCAAAGACAAGTAGTTACTTGCTTTAAATTGCGTAATTATATAGTTAATTACCTTCATAATTAATCATATAAAATATATGATTTAAAGGTTTAAAGGTTGAAAATTTGGTAAATTAAGTAAGATATGTAAATTATAATTAATATCTGATTGGAATTCATATTTAATTGATGATGATTCTATAGATATTTTGAAATTAAATTTGGGTTTGAAATTTGGGATATGTAAATTACAAGGATGAACCCTAGATTACAAGGATGATGGATTTGGGATTAATTATTTTGATATGTAAATGTAGAATATTGATAGGATATTTTACATATCGAAATGTAGAATATTGATAGGATATTGATAATAAGATATGTAAATGTAGAATATGATATGTAAACCTGTAAGATATCGAAATAGATTACATAACCCAATTTGGAATTCTTATTATCTCAAATTACATAACCCAATTGGGTTATGTAAGATATCGAAATAAAATATCTTATTATTCCAAATTACAAGGATGAACATGAACATATCGAAATAAATAATAAGATATCTAAACCTATAAGATATGTAAATTACAAGGATGAACATGTAGAATATTGATAGGATATTTGAAATAATAAGAATTAAAATTGGGATAATTTTGTGTTTGATAGAATTAAAGCTTGATTTGGAATCCTAGGTTTTCGATGATGGATTTGGGATTAATTACATATTTTAATACTTGTAGGATGTTAGTATATTGATATAAGAGGTTAATTTCATGTTTTGGGATGCTTGGGACCTTCATCAGAGGGTTTTGGAAGAGAAAACTCAAGGATGAAGATGATTAGCAGCCTAACAATTTGAACCGGTTCATTGGGGGAGCGAATCAGTTCACTCGACTAAACCGGTTTGGTGTGCCAAATGAACTGATTTGGTGTGTTGGGGTGCCCAGATTTTGTTTGTGTGTTGTTTTGACCCATTAAAGCTTAGGGAATTAACACTATAGCTGATTCATTGGCTTCGATGGCTGCTTCTTCTCAAAACTCTGTTAATTATAGGTCATTTTCTTCTCTTCCTGGAATGATAAAGGGCTTTCTGCAAATGGATAGAATAGGTATCCCTCATTTTAGAAAAATTTCTGTGTAATGGGGTTCTTTATAAAATCCCAAATTTTCTTTCCATCAATTCTTATATTTTTTGTAAAGGGAATATTTATAAATCCCCTCATTTATTACTTTCAAGCTAGAGTATTGGGATCAACCTCTAGTTTTCATTATGTACGAGCTATTGCCTATTTTTAGTCTTGGTTGAATAAAATTTGTGGGGGTACCGTCCCTCTTTTCCAAAAAAAAAAGGACTACTGGGGAATAATTATAGGACTTGGTATGTGTGTTAGGCTAACGAATAGATGGGCTCCAGTGATGCGAATCAGGGATTCAAGTGAGTGAACACTTATATGTACAATCAGGAAGTCGATTCGAACTGCGGGATTTGGGAGACTAGTACGTTGTGGGATTGTGTACTAGGTCAGCATTACATATATAAGTATTGGGGCATTTGTATATATATATATATATATATATCAAGGTTCTAAAAAACGTGGGGCGTGATCGAGGCGTGGAGGCCAAGTCTTAAGCCTTAGAAGCCTATACGGGCCTTAGGCGTGAAAAGGCGTTTAGGCCTTCTTAATTTATTTTAATATTTTTAACCATAACTAGGCTATTAAAATACTAAAATTGTACATCTTATAAAAATATGTCTGAATATATGTGAATTAAAATACTATTTGATTATTTTGGATGAGATAATGGTCCGGTTTGTAAAAAAATCCTTTAAAAGGCGATATCGTTTCACTAAAGCATTGTTGTTTTTAGAAAAAAAGTACGCCTTAAGGGTTTTACCAAGAATAAGGCGTAAAAAGCTTAAGGCGGGGTGTTTCTCCCAAGCCTCAAGCCTAGGTCGGTGTTTTAGAACAATGATATATATATATATATATATATATATATATATATATATATATATATGTGTGTGTGTGTGTGTGTGTGTGTGTGTGTGTGTGTGTGTGTGAGAGAGAGAGAGAGAGAGAGAGATGTGTTTACATTGAACATACCCACATGGTAGTGCTATTGTTAGGAGCTTGCGCTTAGTGGACAATCCACCCCGGCACTGATCAATAGGTGTTGGATTGATTCTCCAGGTCATAGTACTGTTGCATGATCACTATCCAAGTGTGAGGATATGTGTTGGTTTGGAGACCGGTTGGGTGCGATGTGGTATGGTCATAACTCCCGTACGTATGTTTATAATCGCCTTCGTTGTATGTGTTTATATTTGGGTTTGGTGGTGAGATTTCGACCCGGTGGCTCAGTGTGATATGTAATGCTCGGAGACTGATAGCACACGAGGGATGTATCTTGAAGGTCCATGCTCTATGATACGGTTATACGTATATAGCAAGCGATATATATGTATGTTTATACGATATAGAGTGTATATCTGTTTATAGCATGAGTGTAGCTATGGTATTATATTATGTAAACACTTAAGTTTAACACGCGTGTCACTACGATATTATTCATGAACATATACCTAGTGATGTTAGTATATAGTTAGCTAATGGTGAATATTAATGGGATTAGGCTTGGATAGTAGTTATTGTCCTAGTGAGACAGGGTGGTGTAATTAGGATAATAAAATGAATGCATTAGGTGTGCACTGTAGATGAGAGGTGAAATTTAATCTCATGTGAGTGCGACCGATTAGTTAATTATGAAAGTAATACACTACGTGTTTTATCGATTTAAAACGTATAATTACTTGCAAATATTTTCAAACCTTTTGGGCTTTGACCCTCGGACAAATTTGTTTTATTGTTTTCTTTTAAAAATCCCAAGTGTGCAGTATAAGTAGCAGGGACAGCAGGGATATATCTTTCTTGCCGTTGCAATGGATGTAAACGCTACAAGATTGACTTAGCCGTCTCAACTCTTTCTATTTAGATATTTCTTATTTTATTCCACTTTTCCTTTTAGGCGTGTTGCCCATAGTTGGACAGGATTTTACTTTATGTCAAAGATATTTTATTATTCAGTTTTGTTTCAGTTGGATGATTACTATTAGTGACTGATAATTTATTCGGTTCACATTTTTTTATTTATGCATGATTGATTCATTATGTTCATTTAATTGTTTGTTTTTTTTCGTTTATATTTATATTACTTATTGCAACAGTGATGCTAAGAATAAAACCACACTGGATTATTATTTTATCTTAGTAAAGAATTGACCACCCGGTATTAAAATAGGAGAGTTATCACATTTATGTTCCCAGACTAGACCCGTTCCTCGAGGTGGGACTTAAGTGACTTGGATTTTTTGGTCTTCTGACCGTGATATTTATGGTATGCCACTTCAGTGCCTGGTTCATCATTTTTAGATCGTTAAACATCTTCTCGAGCCATTCAAAATATTTTTGACATCTGATCTTGTAAATGATCTCGTAGATCAATTCAGAGAACACCATGTTAAATGCCTTGAATATTTTTTAAGACCCTTCTTTCGGCTCCTTTCAGCTTTCTGTTTTTCTTTCTCCTTCATTTCTTGTTTGCCCCCTATTTGTCCCCATTTTTGGACTACTTTTGTTAGTCTCCTTCTTGATCAACTTCGGTCACCGTATATTCAACCTTGGTGTATTTTTTAATCTTTTCCATGAGGTTATCGATTATAATGGCCTCCTCTTAGTGAGTGATCTATTGATTGGTGTGACATCTTCTCAAAACACTTATGGGTAGTGTCTCCAAGGCTGGAGGGGAATATTCGTCACATCAATCCTTCATTAGCGTTCCACAGTGTTATCGCTTGATGATATTGTTTGACGTGATCGATGGGATCAGTCTTCCAATCATAGATCTTGAATCTTGGGGGAGTAAACTTCTTGGGAGGATCAAACTCTCCTATAAATCGGCTAAAATGAGATTTTAACTGAAAGAAAAGTGCTATTCTAGGGAGATCCTTAGTAGTGTGATCCCTTTGATGGGTTGGGTGTCTCTATACCTCCCTTTTAATAAAATTATAGAGCTTTCTGTCTACTCACCGATCATCGGGGCGTGGTCTCCCTTCAAGAGACCTATGACGAGGAGATAATTCCTTATATCACTGATTACTCCTTCCTCGACTGCGAGCTATGCTCCTCTAAGGGATAGGAGTTTATGAGAAACAACCACACTTGCATTTTTCCTTGTGGGCTTCCTTATCTAGCTTCTCTATGAGCCATTGGAGTGCAATGTTCTGCTCCTCTTGGAGCCTATTGGTATATTTTTCATCTCTAGGGCACTTCTCATAGTTTTTAATGAGCCTTGCGATCTAGTTAGATTGTTCAAGCTCATCACTATTCACCATTATATCGTCCTGAGGATGATAACAAGTATCAGAGGATTGGTAGTACTCACCAATATCAAATCTAACCCTGTGAGAGGGAGGGGTTAGTTGGCGACCCTCATGGTTGTCGTGATCGCCATGGTCAAGGGGATAGCCCTCCGAGTCTTCATAACTATGTTACTTTGGACCCTCTTGCTTATTGACATTCATATGATCTTGGTTGGTTGAGTGATACATCTTAGAACTTAGCTAGTGGCAAAGAACGCAGATCGATTCCCACAGACGATGCCAATTGTAGGTGGTAATTTCCTACAATATTAGTATTCAATGCGCACAATCTAAATTAAGATAAATATTCAAAGAGAAGAATAAAAACACACAAAGCCAGATATAGGTGTTTTAACAATGTGCCCACGTTCATGGGGTTTAGAGTTTGTTCTTTAATTAACTTCAGAGAACTCGTCGATAGAGTTTAGTACTGCTTGATAATATAATATTACTTGCCCCTCTTAATGCGATATGAATTTATATTTATAGAGAAAATCAAGAGAGTCTTAAGCTTCGTTAACAACTATCCCTAGAATTTCAGATATATCCCTTAGAGCATGTACAATGGTGGGACTAAACTATAAGAGAATTTGTAAGTTTACAAATCTTTACGAACCAGAGGCAGTCCACTGGTGAGTTTTAACGAAGAGAATTTATAAGCCAATTTGCATAGGTTCTCTAAATATACAAAACATATGGAGAATTTGCATCTATTTCTTATGAATTTCTTAAGTTCGTAGGAATTGGTACGAACTTCTTTTGTTCGTAGAAATTCCTACGAACTTCAGAAGTTCATAGGAAGCATTTTCACCACTGTAAAAATAATGGACGTTATCCTATATAATCCCCTCCTTCCCACCCATAAATTCCTACCAAATTATATTCAGCCCCATAATTCTCTCCTTTTTCTTCCATCCAACACAATTCTTTCATAAAATTATATACGAGTGATCCGTTTCCTCTCCTCATACATTTTAATTACCGACCAATATGTCTTCATCTGAACCCATTAATACTAGTAGTTCCAGGCAACCAAATATGACTCCTATTGAAGATGAAATTTTATGTACCATATATGCTAAATATATGAGTCGTGGTATTGAAGGTAACTCAATATCACATGGAACATTTTAGGATTCTATTATGAATGAATACAACAACACGGCTAAAATTTATATTCAACGTATGAGGACCATGCTTTCAACACTTTACAATCATATTTTGTTGCGTGTAATGATATACATTGCGAAGCTGTCTCACCAACTAGAGAATGTAGGAAGCAGTAATAACGAGTTCGATGCGGTTACAAAGGCCCGCGAGGCATATCACATGGAAACGAGCAAACAATTCATGTTTGATAAATGCTACCAAATTTTAAAAGAGTTATCGAAATTTGATTTGAAGAACACAACGTGAAATAACGACGACCCTATACCTCTAGACTCGGAGGACAGTCTGATTATACATGACGTTCTATACAGACCCCCATGAAAAAAAGGGGAGAAACAACGTGCCCGTCAATGTGAATATTCTGACAACCTTGATTATAACATGACGTTCCTTAAACATTGCAAAGAATTCACCGATATGTTTAAAAGTAAGCAAGAGTGGAAGCAAAGTCGGGCCATGAAATTTTATTCTCAAACAGTTGCTTTCATTGAGATGAAAAGAGCTGATCAAATTACAAAAAACAAGAGCAGCTTATGCGTCTAGGCCGAGAACAGTCATACATCATGGACTTGGATATGATCAAATGAACGAAGTACAACAGCAATTCCATGTGAAAAGGTACACCGATCTCGCAAATATGGTAGTTGCGACCGAAGTTGCGATTATCGCGCTTATATCAAACACTGCCGGCTCATCAAGTTCTGATTCCGGTCTATCTGGTACAAACAATGAGGACTAGGATGTTATGTAATGTGTGGCCAGTTTAATTTTTCATTATTTGGTTGTTATAATAAATGTAATGTCAACTTGAGTGTTATATTATTCAAACGTTGCAATTATTGTATTAATGTATGCTAAATTGAAGCAGGCGATTCAAAATAATTACATAACAAATATTACATATATTATTTATTGTGATGCACACCATAAAAGAACAATGTAAAAAGGGAACTAAGAAAGTGATTAGAAACCCTCAAATACACATAAACTATATAATCATTAATCCACCAAGTCATCACCACTGGTGTTCCAAATGTGCTCCACCAAATCATCTCATAGTTGTTGATATGTAGTTGTGTCCCGAACATTAGCATATCGCGTTAGGTAGTCATAAAAATTAGTTTGCCTCTGTAGTATTTCAGGTGTGGGATCAGTTTGTTCGTATTCATTTTGCCAAGGACAGTCTTTACTTTCATCGTCAATAATCACGTTGTGCATTATAATGCAAGATTTCATTATGGTTGCTAAGGATGTCCTATTACATAATTTACAAGGTTCGCGCACGAAAAGGAATCGTGCTTGTAGTACACCAAAAGCACGTTCGACATCTTTCCTGCACGATTCTTGTTTCTTGCAAAATAAGTTTTGTTTTTATGATAACCCATATTGGTTGCTAAAAGTTTTAACTATTTTTGCGTATGGAGGGTATATGCCATTAGAAAGGTAATACCCTATATCGTATATCTTTCCATGAATAGTGTAATTAGCGGGAGGTGCAGTTCCATTGCGTAATTCTTGGAAAACGTTAGACCGGTGCAAGACATTTATATCATTGTAAGAGCCAGGAACCCCATAGAACGATTTCCAAATCCAGAGGTCGTACGAGGCAACCGCTTCTAGGATTATAGTTGGCGATTTTTTCATCCACTATATTGAGCGTGTCAGGCCGTGGGACAGTTTTTCCACCGTCAATGCATGCAATCTATACTCCCTAGCATTACTGGAAATCCTCGGCTTGCATTTTGTTCAAGTAACCTGGTGACATCGCATGTTGTCGGATTTCTAGCATACTCGGGACCTAATACGACCATAATTGTCTCAGTAAATCTAATAACAGTTTCTAATATAGTTGTTTCACGCATTACGTACTGCTCAGACCATACGTCATGGGATCCTCCGTTAGCGAGGAGTCGTATAGCCCCCATAATTTTTTGATGCGACCTTAAACCTAGACGACCGCACGCGTCGTACTTTTATACAAAGTAGTTATCATATTGACAAACAGAATAAATGATGCGATTAAAAATAGAATACCGCATCCTAAATCTCCTTCAGAAGAAATACTTGTTGTATACCTTATCTTCACCAAAGTAATCTTCCTAGAGTGTGGCGTGTCCCATTTCTCTCCTTCGATTCACTCGACGTCTAGTTTCGATTTCTTTTCCATCTCGAATTATATTTTGTTCAACAATCCGACGTGTAATCTCCATGCATATTATCATCTCCTCATCTAAATCATCTGATGATATGCCATCATTAAATTGAGCATACTGAAGCATTAAATTTCTCCCCTCATCGCTAGAACTAGAGTAGTCCATGATTTTTTATACTCGAAAGAATTAAGAAATATAAGAGGTTGTATTATAATATTTTATAAACTGTCATACTATTTATAAATGTCTATACTCATTAGTCTATACTCAACAGTTGATACTTCTGGTATGTATGCCATTACTGCTATGTGTGCCATACTAATATTTACTGATCACAAGATTCTCTTTCATGATTAATAAAAGCCTGAAGGCCATGATAGGTTTATGTGCCATACAGTCTGTACTAAAGTGTTCACTGGTGAGGCAGATGACAGTTAATAGCTTCAAGGTAAAAAAGTTGCTGATCTCATTTATTACTTCCTGAATTATTACACTTGCAGCCAATGGATTAGAATGTGTGCCATTAATGGATTGGAATGTGTTCCACGATTATATATATTTACTACTACTATATATATTTACTATTGGTACTATATATTAACTATATAAAATTACTACTATAATATATATTAACTAGTACATTTATATATGTTCACTACATATATTTACTACTACTACTACTACTACTACTACTACTACTACTACTACTACTACTACTACTACTACTACTACTACTACTACTACTACTACTACTACTATATATTAACTAAATATAATAACTATATATATTTACTATTACCACTGTTTATTAATTATATAAAATTACTACTTCAATATGCATTAACTAGTACATTTATATATGTTCACTATATATATTTACTATTACTACTATATATTAAATATATATATTTGCTATTACCACTGTATATTAACTATATAAAATTACTACTTCAATATATATTAACTAGTACATTTATATATGTTCACTATATATATTTACTATTACTACTATATAATAACTTTATATATTTACTGGTACCACTATATATTACCTATATAATTATAACAAATTACTGATTTCAAATAATTGTAATTTAAAACAAAATTTCAAATAGCAAAATAAAATATTAAAATTTTCGAAATAAAAATATAGAAACGAGAGTTACATAGTAAGGACTGATTTGTCTAGTGAATACAATTATTTTTCAAGCAACCATGGAACACAACATAAGGCATTCCCATCCCCCATTAACATGATTGGTAGATGATGTATTAAATCCATATCCGACTCGGCGCCTTTGTAATCCGACGAGTTCGAATCCGATGCATACATTGGATCGTCAAGTTCAGTATTTATCAAATATTTAGCATGCCATCGCTCTAGCCTTTTCTTGATTTGTGCGATTTCATGTTGCAATAAAAGTATACAATTTTCATTATCTTTGTTTGGATGTTCGCAAAATCTAGCCGATTTTTCTTGTTACACGGGTAAACAATGCCAATGGCAGTAGCACTCCACATCACAACGCCTATTAAATAACCTAGGCCATTTCAAATGATCATCCCATGGAATATTTCCTTTTGTCGGTGTTAACCATTTCATCACATGATTAACGTTGCCTAAAGAATGTAGTGTGCATATAGGGATGTTTTTAAAGAAAAATTTCTCGCCAAACCAGCTACTTCCATGGGGATGTTGGTAGATCCCTGGGTTAGTCAACACTGGTTCAACATTACTGCACGTTACCTCAATATGTTCAACAACAACTAATGTTGATGCTTTAGCCTTATAATTTTCTTCGCGACGTGGTGCATCATACTTGCTCCTCCAGTTAAGAGGTAATCACATTGCCCTACCTTTTTAGGTGGTGACCAGTTATAATACAAAAGTTTTTTTCCGGACAGAGTTTTCTTGGGAATATGGGTTAAGAAGGGTGAATCTTCATCAGGAATGTACACATGGTTATGCATTATAAGGTTTATTATATAAAGAAGTGTAACTAGATTTGTGGAGGGATACCCAACTGAAATTGTATATTTATAGGGAAAAGATTGGAGGAATACTCAAGTGATTTTTATCGGTTAGTGTGTCATCACAAATTTTTATCGGTTAGTGTGTTATCATAAATTTTTATCGGTTAGTGTGTCATCAAATAATATATTGGTTAGTGTGTCATCAATATTATTTGGTTTGGGCTCCTCTATGATTTATTGTCACTAATTATGTAATAAACTAGAAATTAATTTATAATAAAATAAATACAATACAATATAATTGTTCAAGCAAATGAATTGATAATGGAAATGAATACAATTTATAAAATGTAAATGAATTGCTAATATTATGAATACGAAATAAAATAAAATGAATAAAATAAATACAATCAATGTGGCCCCTGCCCTAATGCATAATCCTGACCCAAATCAACGTGCGACCCCAACATCGGATCGTCGCCCATATGGCTACCCCAACTCTATTGCGTTTGATATCCAGTGTATAGGTGGGATGGTGCGGATGGTTGTGGTACGTAAACATCATCACGGGTGTAGCTCGGACCACTAACGGTAGGACCAGTACCACGCATATTACAGGCGGCAAGTTGTCGCTCGAGTTCCTCAATTCTATCCTCATGCTCTCGAGTCTCATTAAGGAGTAAATGACGGAGACCACGAATATTATCTGCTGCATCGATGAATGTCGCACGCCATTTTAATTGTGACAACGAATGAGACAAAGGAACGTTCGTTGGTAACTCAGGTCACGACACACTTCTTTCATATGAAGCACCCTGCGGTAGGCCGACGTCTACCGTCTAACTCTACCTAGGCGCATATATTTGTGTAGGGCCAGCCGATGCAAACTGTATATGATACTCAGACGACTAGTTAATTGGGGCTGGCGCCCGTGGGATGCTCAATGTTAATGGTGCCACTGCCCCAACCCCAATCAAATCAACGTTAACATAACGTGCCATCGCCGGAAGTAAGGGCCCCTGCGGCACTGCTTTCCAATATGCATCATACTCTTCTTGGGTCACAACTGATATATGGGCATTTACAACTGGCCAATTCTAGGCAAAGGCGGTTTGGTATTCGGAGTGAGGGACTGAGCTCAAATTTCGGGGAGGGTTGTCTGATATATATATCTGGCCCATCAACTGTCAAAACCCCCCGGTCACCCAAGTACCAAAATCCTTTAAATAAGGGATCCCAAAAATTCATACGCAGCCCAGATAAATAATGTGCGTATGTGATGAAGTCATTATGCCGGTACATCGACGTCTTGTATGACAACCAAATTATGGATTGGGTGATCGCATCTCAAGCTGATGTTGGTTGCCCGATATATTAAACCGTTGCGCGCCCTTTGCCCGACTCCTGTTCTACTTTGACCAACTAAATATCCGAGGCCATACATCTACGGTCGGATCAATAATAATCGGACATGCGGTTGCCATGTACTCGTGATGTAAGTACTGCAAAATATGTAAATAAATTAAATTGATTAGAATACATCAAGGTTCTAAAAAACGCGGGGCGTGATCGAGGCGTGGAGGTCAAGCCTTAAGCCTTTGAAGCCTAGGCGGGCCTTAGGCGTAAAAAGGCGTTTAGGCCTTCTTCATATATTTTAATATCTTTTAACCATAACAAGGCTATTAAAATACTAAAATGTACATATCATAAAAATATGTTTGCATCTATGCAAATTAAAATACTATTTGATTATTTTGGATGAGATAATAGTCCGATTTGTAAAAAAAATCTTTAAAAGGCGATATCGTTTCACTAAAGTATTGTTGTTTTTAGAAAAAAGTGCGCCTTAAGGGTTTTACTAAGAATAAGGCGTGGAAAGCGTAAGGCGGAGTGTTTCTCCCAAGCCTCAAGCCTAGGCGGGTTTTTTAGAACAGTGGAATACATTAACAATTATTGTGACTAATCATATAATACATAAAAGTATAAATAATAAAATTATAAATTGTACCTCTATTAATTTTTATATGCACTCGACACTAGTTAATGACCGTCGACTCGCTTTACCCATTGACCAGATGATACAGGCATAAATTGCCGAACCCCAATCGTAGGTCCCAGTCACCGTAACGTCCTCCAAATAATGTAAATACCCAAGGTCGGACGTGAAATTGGCATTTGGATAGAATAAACTTCCAATTACATAAAACCAAAATGCTCGAGCAATGATTGGTATCATGTAATCGTGTAGGTCCGATTGATTCACAAAATTGACAATGTATTTCTTGAGGTCGGAAATCGGAATTCCCGCACCTAAAAATCGTTCTATAAGAATTTGGGGGGAAAATTCGTTAACGGTATTTTGAAAATTTGTGTATTTTTCTATCGACAAATTTTGAATGGTTAACCCTTGTCCAATCGGGATGCGTGTACAAAAATGAAAAATACATGTCATATATACAAATAATATGATAATTATTGTTACACCTACAAATTATTTAAATTTAATATAAATAATATTAAATAAGGGATTTAATACGAAATAAAAATTACCGAAAAGCATCGTGAAATCCAGAGGCATGAACGCAATTTTAACAAACGACAGTTTGAAGGTATGCGTTATGTCCCACCAACGTTCGATCATCGCCGTCACAATGCACTGATCGGAATTCGATATCACTCTCGAAAATAAATTGAACATTACACCGACACCGTCGATAAATTCTTTTATCGATAGTTTATTCTCCTTGATCAATTTATATAATTTCATTGGCCCCACCCAATTACCACGAAATTCAAATTTATTGTCGTTTATAATCGACGTCTGCCCGTCGGACGCGTGTGTATCCCGATCGAAAATACGGACATAATGCTTGTACACGGGATCAACATGTTCACTCGGCAGAGGTTGAGTCGGATTTTTCATTGACGTGGACATGTGTTTCTTGCTTTTCTCGATATTTAGGTATTTTTTCCACCTTTTGCCGCCCATAATGTATAAATAAAAAATTACGTAATTGAAATTTGTTGATATGGAA
The DNA here is from genome assembly GCA_949130495.1 of Sambucus nigra. Lineage (NCBI taxonomy): Eukaryota > Viridiplantae > Streptophyta > Magnoliopsida > Dipsacales > Adoxaceae > Sambucus > Sambucus nigra. The sequence continues at coordinate 64,039,680 of OX422223.1, read as the reverse complement.
ATGAAGTGCTGAAATTTGGGGTTAAAGGAATAAATTTAGGGATTATTACACTTGCAATGTTGGATTGAGGAAGAAGAATGAGTGTTTATGCAGTAGGTGGAGAGGTGGAGAAGAAAGAGTTCTGCGTGGGTGATAGAGATAAAGAGGGATTTATGTATTTAATAGAGTTAGCCGTTTATAGCCGTTACAATGTCGTTGGGACTTCCTACGAACTTCTGAAGTTCATAGGAATTTCTACGAATAAAAGAAGTTCGTACCAATTCCCACGAAATTCAGAAGTTCGTAGGAAGCTCCACCACTGCATGCAAGCCAACCGGACAAAAAGGTAAATGTGCATCTGGTTTTGTATTATAGCTTTCGTGGAAAGATCTCCACTGTGGATGCTCTTACCAGTTTAAATCGTTCCAAGTGATGGATACGTGAAAATTTTCCATCACTTGAATTCTTCATTAACTTGGTGAGTTAAAAGTTCGTGCATGGCACATGCTATGGTAATTTTGTAATTTTGATTCCCCATAAACACCCTATTATAAAACCATTTGATTAAGAGCATCACTACAGCGACCGGCTGTAGTGACTTTATTCCCATACTTAATGATGTGGCCAGCCACATCATTGAGTATGTGTTGCCACATTTTTTTTTTTTTTTTGTTGCCACCCTACAAATTCGTTTTTTTTCAAATATAATTTTTAAATTAAAAAAAAAACAGTCCACTCAAATAAAAATATATGTTAAAATTTTATGAGTTAAAATACAACCAGATAAGATAGAAAATCGTATGAACCTTAACACAAATCAGTTAAAAAATTACACAATGCGATTTATTTTTTAACTAACATGACCACGACTCAAATAAAACGCGACGTGACATGGAGTCTTATTTTTTTTTCATTCCGCTGGCGCGGACTATTTTTTACAAATAATAAAAATAACCTTTTTACTTTACAAAAAATGGTTCGCGCCAGCGGTATATATAGGCGGTTATCACTGGTGCGAATCATTTTTTTTAAATAGTAAAAAAATTATTTTACTATTTAAAAAAAATGGTTTGCACCAGTGGTATGCGTAAGTGATCTCATTAGAATAGTTTTTTAACGCGAACTTCTAAAGAGTTATAAGAAATGCAAAAATTGTTTTAAATGTTGTAAAATTAAAAAAAAAAAAGTTTAAAAATAAAGGGTGTTGCTTGCGCGGACCTTTAAAAATAAGAGAATATAAATAAGTGGGTGTTTCAAGGACTAAATGAGTTAAAAATAATTTATCATTAGAATAGTTTTTTAACGCGGATCTTTAAACAATTTTAAAAAATACAAAAACTGATTTAAATGTTGTAAAATTAAAAAAAAAAAGTTTAAAAATAAGGGGTGCCGCCGGGACGGACGTTTAAAAAAGAGAATATTGGAGTGTGTTATTTAAAATAAGACTCAAATAAAACGCGACGTGACATGAAATCGTATTTTTTTCATGACGCTGGCGCGGATCATTTTTTTTAATGGTAAAAATAATCATTTTATCATTTTAAAAAAATGGTCTGCGCCAGCGGTATGTATAGGCGGTGGCGCGAACCAATTTTTCTAATATGTTGATCCCAAGGTTCTAAAAGGCGCGAGGCGTGGTCGAGGCGTAGAGGTCAAGCCTCAAGCCTTAGGAGCCTAGGCGCGCCTAGGCGAAGCCTAGGCGTAAAAAGGCGTTTGTCCTTTTTTTATTATTTTAATTATTCCAAGGCTAGTAATATAATAAAATAGTACATACCTTGAATTTTGAAAATATATCCATATGTTTGGTAGCCATCTTTCTCACATTCATGCTCCATAACCAATATTTGTCAACTAATCCTTTGATTTGTTTAAAAAAGGTGTGCCTTAAGCCTTTTACTAAGAATAGGGGGTAATAAGGCGTAATAAGGCGTAGGCGATGCGTTTCTCTCAAGCCTCAAGCCTAGGCGGGCCTAGGCGGAGCCTAGGCGGGCCTTTTAGAACAGAGGTTGATCCGCGATAGCGGTATGTATAGATGTCTGGAGCACTTATACATACAACTGGTGCGAACTAGGCCTGTAAATTGAGCGCCCGAGGCCCGAAGCCCGCCCGTTCGGCGCGCTATTTTCGGGCCGAGCTTTATTTGAGTTTGAACCGAGTCGAGCCTGAGCCAAAATTTCAAGCTCGAATGAATTTCGGGGCGAGCTTGAGCCGAACTTTGCCAAGTCCGAATTGGGCCCGAAGCCCGAACTTCATATTTATAAATAAATAATTTATATAATATAACATATTTATGTTAGCATTGTTTAATTAGGTTTCGTTCTTTTATTTTATTTACGACTTTAAAAAAAAAAATCATTTGTCATAATACATTAGATTACATGTGATTTTCAATTTTGTGATTTTATTGTTATTCTCATTATGGGTATTTGATTTAATAATTGCTCAAGTCACAATAGGCCTTTGTTAGTGATCAAATTTTGCTAAATGTATGAAATTTAATAAGCATTTGTAGGTTTTCACTCTTATTTCCCTCGTTTTAATTTAATACATTCCATAATTATATATTTTATTTCATGAAATATCAATTAGATTTTAATGTGTAATTATGTCCATGATGGAAATAGAAGAAAAAAAATTAATTCAAACTTTTTTAACAAAAAAAATTGAAATCGGGCCCGAACCCGTAATATATATGAGTCGAGTTCGGGCCTAGGTGAGAAAAAGTAATTCGGGCCGAGCTCGAGCTTGAGCATGGGTAAGTGAGTTCGGGCCTAGCCTGAGCAATCCCAAACCCGGCTCACCCAGCCCGATTTACAGCCCTAGTGCGAACTATTTTTTTATGCAGTATAATTTTATTTTAGAAAACATTTTTTTTTTTATAGAAGATGCTACCTATTTTTTTTTTCTCTCAAATGGATTTATGGGTTTGAGGCTGATGACATGGCAAAGCCATGTCAATAAATTTGGACTTTAAGTCCCATTTGCAAGCCGCTCTGTCATTTTTGTTTGATTAAACATCTAAATTTTTAAGAAATTAAATTAAATAGTAATCTAAAATACCTTTTTTAAACTTTAAAACAAATCTAATCATTCAATAAGATTTGGTTAAATCAAGTCAAATCCGGAAACACGTGTCCATCACATGAGCTGTATTGGCCGGCACTCGTCATTTTTCAACTCACTTCCAAGACACCCAGTTCCCAGTCTTTACACACGGTGCACGTTTGTCTGTCGACGTGGCAAACATTACAGCTCCTTCAACTGCTGTTTCACAACAAAACGACAACTCAAAAAAAACCCAACTTGACATTTTTACTACTTTCAGTATTCTCTCTTTTAACAAACTTTTTATCACCCCACTTCTAAATCTTTCTTTGTGGGTACTTTGTCTATATATATACATATCTATTTGGCCAGTTTTGAGCATATTAGTTTGAGTTGTGGTGTTTTTTGTGTTGTAGATCGAAGGCATTGTTTGTTTGGGAGAGATGTCGAAAGGTGGAGCTTTGGATTTGACATCTGGACTGGGTGGAAAGATTGAGAAAAATGATGTTCTTTCTGCTGTAGACAAGTATATTCTCTCTCTAAATCTTGTTTGGATTTTCTTTTTTAGTGCTTACATTACATGGTTAAGTGAAGCTTTATATTATGTCTTTCTCATTACAGGATCTCTTACTCTTTAAACCCAATTGTTTGTATTTTAGTATAAAGTCTGAATCTTAGTTCATTTAGTTAGAACTAAACATTGTGTTTTAAAAAAAAATTTAGAGGCTACCTACCCACAATGCACTAAATCTTAATCCATTATTCTTTTTTGGATTTGGGAACCCAAATCGTATGTAAAGAAGACAATGATGACTCTTAATTTGGGACGGAGGAAGTACATTCAAAGGCTATACATTCAAAGTTCATTCTGACATCTAAAAATATTTGAACTTTAGACTTGATTTCAGATTGAGATAACAAAAAAGGACTGAATTGCTGAGAATTTGAATTAACTAGCTTCAGATTGAGATTAAAAAAAACATCAAATTTTGGAATCAACTAACTAGCACATAATTTAGAGAATGGATTGAGAGTATGGATTAATTCCTTCTTATTAAGTTGTTGGAGTTGTATTCACATGGATCTGTCCCGACTTTTAAAATAGTGTAGCATATTTTATTTGGACTAGTGAATTTGAGTAGAATTCAATTTCGGTCCTAAATTCAAGATATACCCAATTTCTTCAAAAAAATAATTCTAGGAGCACGAGCTTCTATATTGCCCCCTCATGCCCAAGGAGGAGCTTTCTTAAAAGAGGGATAATTGATGTCTTTTATTTTATTATCTTTCTAGTGTTACTCGGGGCAACGGTAAGGATGCCCCATTGTGACCTATGCAGGGGTAAGACTGCGTATACCTAACCCAAATACTTCGCAGTGGCGGGAGCCTCGTGCAATAGGCCCTTTTTTTTTTTACTAGTGTTACTATATATGAATATTCTGTTGAGTTGGGTTAGCTTCTACTTTTTAATGTCATATTTGACTTAACTCCCACTCTGCTAATCTCTTTGATATAACCCCTGCACGAGGGGGTTATCTCAAAATATTGCATAAAAATAGGGGTTAAGTCTAAGGATTTATTTGACTTTGTCCTTGTTTAAAATGCCAAATTAGATTTAACCCCTACGTTGGAGGCAAAGTCAAGGGATTATGAAAATGAGGGGTAAGTCAAATTACACATTATGATTTGGGGGTTAGGTCAAAATGACCCCCCAAAACGTGCAAAAGTATTAAATGGATTGTTTCATAAAGGAACCAATTGGATGAATGTCCAAACGATTACCCCGTGTTCCCTCTCAATCCTTGCAAATCATTTTCCACTCCCCACCTCCATATCTCTGCTATTCTTCTCTCGATCCAACAATCACACATTAGTCTTAGGCTTAGGACATTCATACGGATATTCTCGATTAGGCAAGTTAGAATAAGTGATGTCATGACTTAGGTCATACTTAGCTTGGCCACCAAGTATTAGGGGCCGTAAATATTCTTGTATTCTCTTATTTTGGAATAAACAAACTGCCACATATTATTAATATAATTAACTGAGAGTTTGAATTAAAATTTTCTTTTTATTAAGATGTATTTACGGTTGAGCATACACATTAGTTTCTCTTAGCACTAGAAAAAGGTAAGCATGTAATTGAAGCCCTTAGACTCATTATACACAAATAATGTTGTTTTAGTGGATGAAACGATTACATATTAGTGTTAAATCGAAAGTGTGTTGAAAAATTATAGAAACAAGAGGGTTTATAACTACGACTAAATTTGAGTATGTAGAGTGTTATTTTCGGAGATGTAGAGTGTCAAGAGATACCTAAAAGTGACATTGTTGTCAGTTAGGCTCAATCATCCATAAGAGGAGATATCAATGATGTCATCTTATGTGACAAGTGTATACATTTGAAGTTGAAGAGAGAGTGTTATAGGACCATACCAATGGTGATATATGGACAACTATGAAGCACCGAACTCTCTCGACGGCCATGGGTCCGTGTTTATAACGCACCAACGCTCGAGGATACCTTTTAAATACACTTAAAAGAGTCACTTAAATTTTCTTTTATATTTTAACAAGCTTAGACACATTGGGACATTTCCGAGCACTCTAAACACATTTGAGGACTACAACTTAATTACCCTCGGCATAAAATGTTATAACTATTGTTGGTTGAAATGTGTCTTTTCGAATTAAAGGGATTTATACTATACTCAAACACTTGGAGCAATGTTAATTGTTTTCTTTTAGTAATATATACAAAAACATGAAAAATAGTCTACATGTCCCTAGCATGTCTGTGTCCGACTATTGTTTTTAAATATCACGTTGGCTTATCGAGTTGTGTTGGGTCGTGTGTCACATGTCCGAGTATCATAGATGGACAAAGTGTTGGGCAATGAAAAAGCAACATTTTCAAAATATAAATGGAGGAAATGTGGATATTAAGATGGATTTTGTTGTAAAACTATCGAATCCACCCTGGCTTGGTCCAGTGGTAAGGATGGGCTTCACTCTGACCATAGGTCATGAGTTCAATCCCTCCCACCTACCCCTGTTGGAGGGCTTCCTCAGGGCTGTGTGGTTAGGCGCACGGTCGTGGGTTCGATCCCCCGCAGGGTTTACCAGTATTTAAGCGGGGCTCGTGTGTGAGGTGGACATGCGCAGTGCCCCCCCTGTTTAGCTTGCACGAGGGAGTCCAAAGGGCTCGTTCGTGTGGAGGTTCAGGGTTATCAAAAAAAAAAAAAAAAAAAAAAAGAAATGATTACAAATACCTAAATTTACTTGGGGAGAATGTTAAGGACATGATAACATATGGTTTAATTAAGATATTGCATTAAAAAGAGAAGAATAAGGAATATAGATCATGTAGGTGACTCCAAGTGGTTGGGAAAAGGCTTTGTTGAGTAAAGTAACAACATAGTAGCAAGTTGCTTTGTATTAAAAAACAAAATAGGTGAAAGATATAGGCCTTCTTTGGTGGAGTTTAATGGATACCGCTTTTTTATTAGAAGAAACATCGTCTCTAAAACTTATTTAGAAGCATGGTGAATTTTAAAAGTTAGAGCTGAATGAGAAAACATAATATACATAAATTTAAAGGGAAGATTTTTTTTTTCTTTTCTAAAAATGAAACTTTCTATCCTTAATAAAAGAAGTTCGATGTAAGAGAAATATTAAGGGCCTGTTTGGTTTGCAACTATAATTCTATTTTCTGTGTTTAAATACAATTCTGATAAAAATCTGCGTTTGATAACTTGTTTTTAAACACAGAATTATAATATTTCTGTGTTATAATCAAGTTTTTTTAAAAACAGGTTTAGGGTGTTTTATAACTTCAGTTTTTTATTTTTCAACTCAAAATTATTCATTCTTAACGTTTTTATACAGTTATACCTTAATATATGATATACATACATAATACATTAATATGTGTGTAATTTTTATAAATAAAAAATGGGGGTTTTGAGAAAAGGTCCTCATAGTGCTCAAAGTATATAAAAATAGGACACTCCATATAATTTTATAAATTTAGTCCCTGTACTAAAAATACCATTAAAAAAGTTAAAAAATAGTGTCGCTGGCGCGGACCAAAAAAATAAAGGTATTGTACCATAGGGACTAGATTTATAAATGCTATTGTACCACAGGGACTAGATTTATAAACTTGAAAGGCATTGTCCTAAAAATCCAAATATAGAAAGGAACATGACCTTTACCTTAATTCTCTAATAAAAAATATATATGTACATGTACAAAAAATTACGTATGGAATAATATAAAGTTAAATACTATTATCAATAGATACATGATACTTATATATAGTTTTATACATGTATGGAATAATATAAAATATACATATAGTACATATGTATTAAAAAATATCATCAATTCATGTATGTATATAGTTTTATAGTGAATTATACATGCAAATATCATTATATATATATATATATATATATATAATACATAAAACTTTCATACATACATGATACATAAATGTATACATACATACATACATATATGTAATACATGATACAAACATACATACATGATATTAAATGTACATTAAATGTTATTTAATGTACATTTAATATCATGTATGTATGTTTGTATATTTAATGTATATTTAATATCATGTATGTATGTTTGTATCATGTATTACATTTAATGTACATTTAATATCATGTATGTATGTTTGTATCATGTATTACATATATGTATGTATGTATGTATGTATACATTTATGTATCATTATGTATTTATATCTATACACACACGCACACATATATATATGTACCAATTTTATCAAATTTTCAAAAAACTGTATTTAAAAACAAGTTTACCAAACGCACACTAATAATTATAAACACAAAAAACTCAACTTTAAAACTGTATTAAAAAACATCGTTTAAATCGAGTTTTCTGACAAGTGAACCAAACAGGCCCTAAAGTTGTAATGACCGTTGTCAAATCTATTATCAAACGTCTGCCGCAATTCTTTTTTACTGCTTCTTAATTTTCTAGCAGTGCTTTAGTTTTTATTTTTTTTTATTTTTTATTTTATTCCTGTTTATGGTTTAAGTTCCATTGGAATATTTCAGGTATGAGAAGTATCATGCCTCTTTTGGAGGTGAAGAGGAAGAGAGAAAGGCTAACTACACTGACATGGTAAAGGGATTTTGAAGAATCTTTGGTTAAATTCTTTGAGTATTCCAAGTTTTTGAAACTGTAGATTTTATTTTTAATTTTCAAACTTATGAATTGAAATTCTTTAAAAAAAATGATTTTGAATTCATGATGGCTGTCTGACTAGGGTAATGTAATTTTCAGCTTTGTATATGCTTGATTGCTATACAAAATTATGTTCACTCATTGTACTAGGTCTTGTGACCTCCATTCTTTTCTTCTTCATTTCACACACACGACTCGAACATACCAACCCTCTTAAGACTGAAAGTTTTGAAGTTGAGGTACTAACAATAGCTTCCAGCAGAGGCATTTTGTAGCTTGCACTTCCCTAAGCTTACCGAAAATGTCACTATTCTGGGGCAAAAGAGCTCTGAAATTCAAATTGATCATATTGGTTATGTCATTTTTATAGCATTCTATGGATCAGTTTGAAAATTATGATGACTAGAGAGCGTACTCTATAGTCTTTGGTTTAAAGAATATACAGTTTCAAAATTTTGGAATACTCAGTTTGTCTAAGACGATTAGGCGGACTTACTCATAAGCAATTTTCTTGCACTAAAAATTCTCAAACTTATCTCATCTTCTGCTTTATCTGTCCAAACAGGGAGCAGTCTTGTTAGTTACTTTGTGTGTTTAAGTGAATATCACTAAACAAGATCATATCATGGATAAGAATTTCCTCATGTGCTTTTCAGGTGAATAAATATTATGATCTTGTTACCAGCTTCTACGAATATGGCTGGGGAGAGTCATTCCATTTTGCACACAGGTCAATATTATACCCTTTACGTTACTCTCTAACCATATGCTCTTCTTTTTAGAAAGTAAAAACCACGCTGAACTTTCAAAGACACCCTTATATGTCGCTAAAAAGTGCCCAAAAGGGGATACTTGCAACAAATATATAGTTCAGTGGGTTATTGGGACATTCTGCGGGTTAATTGCAAAAAACATATATTATAGTAAAAACTAAATGCATATTTGTATTCACAGGTGGAAAGGGGAGTCTCTTCAAGAGAGCATTAAGCGACATGAGCACTTCCTTGCATTACAACTAGGCCTGAAATCTGGACAGAAGGTCTTTGTTCTTTAATTTATTGCACAGTAAAACATTGAAACTCTAATTATTGACTCACTGGTAAGCCGTTGGTTAGTTGGATTAGATTATAACTTTTACTTTCTGCTGTCACTGAAGGTGTTGGATGTAGGATGCGGGATCGGTGGACCATTGAGAGAAATTGCTCGGTTCAGGTACCTGATGAACTCATGTTTGACTGTGTTTTGGATGTGGTTTATTAGTTTTTTTTCCCGGTACTGATTTAGGTTTTTGTCCGAATTTTGTATATTTGTCGAGTCTCATCAAAGATGATGACAACATAGGGAAGCAGAGTGTGTTTGTTGGTCTGTTTGGTTTCTTTTATCGATATAATTATTTTCGTTTATGGTTGTTTGGAGGTAATTATTTGATGCATGTAAGATCATAATATTTGCTGTTGACTATGATAAACTCAACTATTCTGGATAAAATTCTAATTGTTCAATCGGAAATAACTATGATTATTGATAATATTTATAGTGTAATTTTAGTATTGGTATTACTGTAATGATCCGGGTGCTTTTCTCCTTTATATTAAGAAAAGTTTTTGAGAATTTTTATTCTTGATATGTGCCAGCTCGACATCAGTTACAGGCCTGAACAACAACGAATATCAGATATCGAGAGGAAAGGTACATGGCTCTTGTTATAAGTTGTCATAATGTTGCAATTGTATTATATGTGGAATTCTTAAGAAGTCCATAGGATCAAATAACTTACGGATAATTACAGTGACCTAACCCGTGTTTTGGGTTTATTACATAGTCCTCTTTTGTGTTTTAGGAAATTATAGTGAACCCCCCCTATATTTGAAAATTCAATTGAGTTTGTTTTTTTGCATGAGCATGAGTCTTATGATTTAAGAATCTTTTTCTATATGGTACAAGTGAAACTACAATAAAAATAGATAAATATTACAAATGGAGGGCGTTCAAGCTACAAACTCAAATATCAGGGGAGGTGATTTTTATCAGACCCAATTGAGAGAGGAGGTTACTCTAATTTCCGAAATACAATAAAAGTCTGTGTTATAGAAGCAAAACACAGGGGAAGTCACTTTAAGTATCCCATAACTAATGATCTGGAAACTTGAAATGATTCATTCCTAATGTAGTCTGGATCCTTTAGCAAGGATGGTCATTTGAATTTGAATACATAATTTAAGAATGAAAAAAAAGGAAAAGACATAGTTTGAACTTCTAAAATCTATATTCCCTTCCATTGTTGCTGAAGATGTGTATCATTTTCAAAGCGTTGGTGCTTTTTGTGACTTTACAGGTCCTGAATCGCGTTGCAGGTGTGGACCAGACCTGCGACTTCACGAAGGTCGTTGTTTTTCCAAAATCAAATACATTTTTTTCTTGTTTAATTTTGCATCGTCCAATGATTTCGTTACTGCTTCATGATAATGCAGGCTGATTTCATGAAAATGCCATTTCCTGAAAATAGTTTTGATGCCGTGTATGCAATTGAGGCTACTTGTCATGCTCCAGATCCAGTATGTATATACAAACATCAAATATAGGCTTAAAATTTCAGGAATATCCTTTTTCTTGGGGTCCTCATTGACAGGCCTGAATCATCCGTGTCAATTTGTTGTTATGACCCAACTGAAATAGTTACACATACCTATATAATGATGAAATCAACGCAGTGTGACTCGCTGAGTTTTTCTAGCCAAACGGCCAAAATATCAACTAGTTGAGTCGCTTAGCCTAGTTACTGAGTCCTATTATTTTCTTTCAAAAACCTTGACCCTACATCATTTTATTGCTCAAAATCAAATCAAAAGACTGAATGGTCTAGTTTTTAGCCTAGACGTGTGGCGTGTCTTTGAACCATGGTTGGGATGGTATATCAACATCAATTTTTGTTCTATTTATTTATTTATATTTTTCTGTCTGTCTGTTTCCTTTTTTATTTTGTACAATGATTTAACTCACTTTTTTGGTGTATAAGGTTGGGTGCTACAAAGAGATATATAGAGTATTGAAGCCTGGCCAATGTTTTGCTGCGTATGAGTGGTGCATGACTGATTCCTTTGACCCCAATAACCAAGAGCACCAAAAAATCAAGGTTTTTGTCGCACCAGAAACCTACTTTGAACATCCAATAATCTTGAATGCCTCTGTTTATATCAAATTTTCATGGAACACAGGCAGAGATTGAGCTCGGTGATGGGCTCCCTGACATTAGGTTGACTACAAAATGCCTAGATGCTCTGAAACAAGCAGGTTTTGAAGTGAGTTGCAAATTAGAATCCTTATTACCCAAATCACTTTCTTGAGTTGTAAGAAGATATTGACATTAAAAAAATCCTATAAAGAAAATAACTTCTATCTTTTTCTTAATAAAGGTTATTTGGGAGAAAGATCTTGCAGTGGGCTCACCACTACCCTGGTACTTGCCTCTGGATAAAAGTCACTTCTCACTCAGTAGTTTCCGTCTAACAGCTATTGGGCGGTTTATTACCAAAAACATGGTAAGATCCGTTTATAACCCGTCTTTTTTTCATGTTATATTACTTAAAACAATGTATCAGGGGATTTTGTATTTCAAACATCAATAAATCTAAATTTTCTTTTGTGGTATTCTGTCTTATATTCAGATCATTTTACTAGTAGTGCTTTAATTCATGTCATTTTAGGTCATGGCCCTGGAATTTATGAAACTTGCCCCTCAGGGAAGTCAAAGGGTTTCATCTTTCTTAGAAAAAGCTGCTGAAGGGCTTGTTGCTGGTGGAAAGTGAGCACTACTCTCTACTTTTATCGTTTTTTTTAACTAATATTACGAGCCTCGTAGCTGCAATAAATATTCTCATTTGCCTTCAATAAATATAAATTCGGCTTGTGGTAGATGTATAATAGTGCAACAAAATTGACCATTTAGTTGAATTTAGCTCGAGTTGAGTATTATTCTAATTTGTGAATTTGGTTAATATATAAATAAATAAATTTCTGATGTCCCAAATATTTATAGAGAGATTGAGTGAAAAACACATGGTGTACACCAAGCATTGTAAGTTATATATTCATGCTTAATAGAAGAGTTATTAAAATTTGGTAAGCTGCTGTATCTTTACTATTTCTAGTAAAACTAGCATTATTCTTTCCTCTTTATTTGGAGGGATTCGCTATTTTCGGGCTAACAGGATTATAATTAACTGTTGTTTCAGGAAAGAGATTTTCACGCCGATGTATTTCTTCTTGGCTCGGAAACCTCTGTAGGCAGGTCAGTTTAATTGGAAGTGAGTTATTTAACCTGCTGTGATGGTCAGTAACCTGCTACTGTGTAATTATTGAACATAAGAAATTATGTTAGAACATTTTGTGACCATAATAGGTGGCTTCGATTTTAAGTTAGCGAGTTTGTGTTTAGCATTTTATGTTGGTTCTATGTTTAAATTTGTAGCAGTTTATTTGCAACTTGCTTTCGAAGGGGTGCTAATTTCAGTCATTTTTTTCCTCCAGATTTCTTCATTTGTTTAGAATATGAAGATCTTTTTCAATTTAAGGGTGCGTTTGATTCCTATTTTGGGGAAATATTTTTCATAGAAAACTATTCTAGGTGTTGTTTGATTGCATTTATTTTCTATTTAGACTCAAGTATTTTCTAGGTGAAATGAGATGGGGCCCTCGGGAATTTATCTAATAAGAGAAATTAGGAGTATTTTATTTGGGCTATTAAGGCTCCAACAAAAAGTCATTTTCTTTGGAGATGATGTTGGTGCGGGAAACTAAAAGGAACAAATTACCACATTGACGAATTAGAAATGACAACATGGAAAACAATCTTGGAATAAGTTCCTGACGATGTCTCTTTCATTAAGACTTTTTGCGGCCATGTCCAAGTTTATGCAGGCAGTTCCAACCTTATCACGCCATCCTTGGGATAAAACATCCAGATTTAACCTCTGTTTCAGATTGATTATGCACAGCAACAAACCAGCATGTTCATACGCATTCGAATATATATTTCTCAGAATCATCATAAAATTGTCTAGGAAAATTTATTTTCCGGGAGGAGATTGAGAATTTTTTTTGGGGAAGAATTTTTTCCAAGTGATTTAAAACATTGACATAACTCTATATTTAAGAAAATTATTCTGAATGTTGGAAAACGTTATAGCAGAGAGTTAAGTTCAGAATTAGTGTCCAAGTGATTCATACTTGATCTCTAATTGCAACCATTAAAACATGTTTAAAGAATTCGTTTACATTTTTTTCAAATAAAACAACTAAATTTTGTTCAAAAAATTAAATCAGTCAGCCCAACAAGACCCAAGACCCAGAACTTGGATCCTAAGACAGGTGCTGGGAAAGCCGCGACAATGGCGACGATGGCATGCACGTGCAAGTGTGGGCTTTGTCTTCGTAAGAGTCCCCATCCAATACACAAAAAATTCTAATGCTTAAAGAAACTTTTGGTGCGGGAGTAAAGGCATTTGGGACTCAAAAAGCCTCAGACAAATCTTTCTCGCCTCACTTTTTCCAAAGTCAAGAAAAAGGAATATTTTTACTTTTTCAGATTTTACCAAGGTTCTAAAAGGCGCGATGTGTGATCGATGCGTGGAGGTCAAGCATCAAGCATTAGGAGTATAGGCGCGCCTATGCGTGAAAAGGCGTTTTGCCTATTTTTCATATTTTTTTTAATTATACCCATGTTTGTAAAATAATAAAAGCAGAAATATAAGCATAACTTGCATATACATTGTATTTCTTAAGCATAAAATATACATTGCATATACTTTGTATTCCTAAAAAAAAGTATTTGTATTTACTATTTACTGAAAGAGATTAATATAAATTGATTTTTTAAATAGGAAAGTGATTTAGAACATTGAAGAACAGTAAAAGTGAGATGTCGTTTATTAAATCAAATGAACTACCATTGTTCTCTTTTAAGAAGGTGATAAATGCAACAAAGAACTTTGATTCAACTAATAAACTCGGTCAGGGAGGTTTTGGTTCAGTATACAAGGTAAATGTTTTCTTGGTGATTCGAAACATTACAATGTAAAAGCAGAGATAAGATGTAAAATAAGAAATAAGAAAGAAATCAGAAACTCACTTGTTTTTGGGTAAAAGCAGAGATCGGCGGTACAAAAAGCAGAGATAGGCCAGATGGGTTTGTTTCTAAAGACATGTAGCTTAAGCATAGATCGGTGGGAGCTTAAGAATAGATCGGTGGGAGCTTAAGCATAGATCGGTGGGAGCTTAAGCAGAGAATGGACAAAGATGTTTTTATTTTAGGGTTTTCCCAGAACACGTTTTTTGGCTTGTTAATGATTTGTTTTGGTTTGATTTTTTGATCTATGCTTTTGTTTATTAAAAACGGAGATCAACTCTTTTGTTTTTTAATTTTTTGATTGGGGCACCCTTTTTTTTATATCCCTGTTTTCTCAGCTTAATACATGAGAAAAAAAATTATAATTTTTTTAAAACATGTAAAACGACGTAGTTTTGCTTTAAAAAAAACGCATTATGCGTGCATTGCGCGCCTATGCACGCATTGCGCACGTTGATTGCCTTAACAATCGTTGATCCTGTATTTTTCCACGCATACCCCTAATGCGTTGCGTTTCTAAAAAGCATTATGCATATGCGTGCATTTAACAAGCATATGCGCGCCTTTTAGAACACTGAATTTTACAGATCCGATTCTAACAATTCCCCAATTTTAATTTTTGAAAACATTTTTATAAAGTAATATCACATATGCATAAGTAAAAGTATCTTTCGACTTGAACCTTTACGTAATAAAGATGGTTCATTATATACTAGAGTTCCCTCGAATAACCTAATTGGGTGTAGTTATAAAGCTATCACATTGTGGCCATGTGCTTCTATTTCAATGTAATAAATGGTCTTAGATAATTTGACTAAAATTAACGTAGGAATCTACCGCACTTCCACATTCACAAAGGTGATATCAAGGATACTCCCGTAACTAACCTCGTTCAACATAGAATTCTAAGTCTCATTAAGAGTTATAGTAACTCAACCTTAACTCGCTTCAACATGTCAGATTCTGTAGGGATGTACTTGAAGTATAACCCCATTCTTAATAAATATCATAACTCAGCCATGTCACTTGTGACTTGTTATTATACCTTGACCCTATTTATTAGGTTCTCCAATCTATAGATATAATTGCCATCACAAATGACTTAACGTTATAAGGGTGTTAGTAATATCCTTTTTGAGGTGTTCCACATCTTTTATTAAAGGATCAACCAAATTCTCTTCAAACGGTATATGATCCACTATTACAACGCCAATAGAAAGAAACTCTTTAATATTACTATACTTGTGACATATTTGTCACCTATTCCTATGGAGATCGACTACAAAAAAATAGAGGATCAGTGTGTGTGTATATATAAAAAACAAAACACTGAGAAAAAAAAATGTTAAGATGTTTCATTGATTTGTAATCCATGCATAAGTCATATATTAATGCTAAGATAATATGTTTCATTGAGAAAAAAAATGACGTGTGTTGTGTATGTTTTACGTGGTGATTGACTTTTTGTCTTGAATTAATCCTTGAATAAAAAATTGATAAAACTTTATAAGTCGTGCGTTCGTGGGTGAGTTTGCAAATGAACTTTAGCAATTTTATTTTTTAAAACATAACATGTACCACATATTCTTCCACACAAATTTTAGGGGCATTTAACAAAAAAAAATAATTTGAAGTGTAACGTGTTTATTATAATATTTTTGTCTCTAATAGTGATGTTCCTCCTGAGGAGGGGCTCGCATTTGATTAGATAGTTGGTGAGGTAATAGCTTACCAAGGTACCAAGGCGATGATTAGTAGCTGGCCCGAGAGGATGATTAGCCACGCTGGACTGAGACACCGACCAGACTCCTACTGGAGGCAGCAGTGGGGAATTTTCCGTTATGGGCGAAAGCCTGACGAAGCAATACCGCGTGGAGGTAGAAGGCCCACGGGTCATGAATGTTTGCCAAAGTAACGACTTTAAATTAAGTAGAAAACTATAACAATTGTTCAATACTTTTTTAATAGTCGCAATTCTATCGCGGTGGATAAGTACAGTTGGTATCGGTCTTAACCATTAAAGGATATCTGACAGGAGGTTTGTTAATCATCTTGCATCCTCATTAAAAATAGCTTGTTCTATCATAACTAACTCCATCATAGATTGAACTCAAATAGTTCATTTCTTAGACTTTCATGAGACTGCGCTGCCAATGATACTAAAAATATATCTACTAGTGGTTTTGGAGTCATCTGATAGGAAATTCCAATCAACATCGCAAAATCCTAAGTGTAGGGAAAAACTATTGATAGTGTAATCTAAGGTTTACTAAAATGTCAATGCCTCCATCACATGACCCTCTCAATAGAATGTCAATGCCTCATACTAGGTAACTAGTAAATCTACATAATACTCCCATAAAATAAGCTCTGTAAAGTCTAATGCAATTGGTAACATACTGTAAGCTACATATGATTCTCGCAAACTCAGGTTGTCTAACATTGTCACTTGCGTTATTGAAAAACTTTACACTAGGATTACTGGAGTACAAATGGTTTACAATTAAAGTAATTGTATTTCTTTAGAATTTTCTCAATATAAAGATATTGGTCCAAAGAAAATACTTTTTCAGACCTAATAATTTTAATTCCCAAAATTATATCAGCGTCACCCAAATATTTCATATCAAAGTTGGTACATAAATATATAGCATTACCTACAATAGGAATACTAAATACAAATATAATCAAACCATACACATAAAAGACACATGATAACGCAAATGTTATTTTCAAATTTTTAATAAATGAATTTGTCACTTTCATTAATTTTAAACCCATTAGAGATAATAAGGGTGTCAAATTTATCCAGCCATTAGTTAGATATATGTTTTAACCCGTAAAAGATTTATTTTATCTGCAACCGTTTTTTATCGTGAATAATAAAATCTCTCGGTTCGTTCATATAAATATCTTCTTTTAATTCACCACTTAAAAAGCTGTTTTATCATGCATTTGGTGCACAATAAGATTATTAAATGAAACTATATCAAATAATACATGTATAGATGTTATTCCAATCACAAGTGAAAAAGTATAAACAAAAATCACATTTTCACATTGTCTAAAACCTTTAGCCACATTACGGGACTTAAATTTTTCAACGGAACCATTGGATTTTAATTTCTTTGTAAGAATCCATTTTCAACCAATTGTTTTACGTCCTGATGGAAGATCCACAAAATGCCAAGTTTTATTAGTTTATAAAGATTTTGTTTCATCATTATAAGTTTCTTGACATAAATCGACATCTAAAGAAGATAAGATGTATTAGGTTCCTCCTCTAAAGTGTAAGTATAAAAGTCAGAACCAAAGTATTTTTTGACACATGCTCTTTTACTTTTTCTTGATTAAAAAATAGATTCATTAGGTTTTGAAATTTTTGGCATCGGAACGCTAGTGAATGTCAAGCCAGCATTATTTCTCATTTTAAAAGGACATATATATTCATAAAAACATCGTCATTTGATTTTATAATTACTTGCTTTTTCAAATAATAAAATCTATATGATTTTCTATTAACCACATGCATATAAAAATACACTCATAAGCTCTACTTGCCAATTTGGCCCCATGTTCTAAAACATGACACGTTAGGCTTGATATTTTTTCAAATTTTGTATGGATTTTTTTTTTTAATTTTAGAATTAGGAACTCTATTAAGTACATAATAAATGAGTAAAATAATGTATCCCCATTAATGTGATGCAACATCCATACTTAATAAAATAACAACTACTAATTTAGCATAAGTTCCATTTTTTCTTTCAACTTTGTCATTAATTTAAGGAGAATAAAGGGTTCTCATTTCATGAAATGGGTTTTATAAAATTCAATAAAAATTTCAAAATCATAATTGGTGCCTTTATCACTACGAAGTATTTTAATGTTTTGACAAATTGAATTTCAATTTCATTAAGAAAGTTTTGAACATGTCAAACACTTCACTATTAATTTTCATTGAATAAATGAATAATAAATTGGAACAATCATCGATAAAACTAATAAAGTAACATTTATTGTTTCTAGTCATAATTCCATTAAATTCACAAATGTCCAAATGAATTCTTTGAAGTTGCTTAGATTCTTAAAAAATAAAATTATACGACGTCTTTGTTATTTTTTCTTGACTACACCGTTCACATTTTTCAAAATCATTTAATGATAAATCTAGAATTAATCATTAGTTACTTATATTTTTAATGAGCCTTTGATTAACATGGCAAAGTATATCACGCCACACATTAAAAGAAAACACAATATAAGTAGAAGGTTAAATTTTGTTAGCTTCAACGCTAGATTTAAACTTTTTATAAATGGCATAACCATTGCCTACACATATCTCATTTTTAGTCAAAGTAATCAAATCTGCTTTAATAGTCTTAATGAAAACAACTTTGTTGAGAAGATAGCCAGAAATCAAGTTCTTCCTCATCTCTGGGGTATGAAAAACATCCTTAAGAACCACAATCTTCCTAGAGATAAATTTAAACCAATATCTATAGTACCAATAACCTTAGTGGAGTGAAAATCACCCTAACAACACTTTATTGTCTGTAAGGACAAATTTTCGAAGTGTGTCAATTTGTATGTAATTAATTTATTTCTGGATAAAACTTGTTTGAGTCATAGATAGATTTTTACTTGTCACGATTTCCACATAGTCTATGACGTGCTGTTTTAGAAGACGTAGCGACCAAGCTTTAAGGATATATCATGCCGAGTTTTATTGGTGCACATTTCACATCTTTAAATCAGATTGCATTCCGAGATACTCTCAGGTTGGCCTGTCAATGGGTCGGGTCTGGACCCGAACCCGACCCGTATAATAGGGTCTGAGCATATTTTTTTGGACCTGAAGACCCGAATACTCGAAGACCCGTTTATTAAATGGGTAGGGTTTGGATCTTATACAAGACTTGGACCCGAAGATCCGACCTGGATTGTACCTTTTTATTTTTTAAATATATATACATATACTATAAATTTCTATATATTTATAAATATATCTTATCAATATAACATGTAAGTAATATATATACAAATATATATTTATGTATATAATAAATATAAATAATATATGTTTTATTTATACTAATAATATTCTACAATACATTACAAAATATTTTAATTTAAGATTAAAAAATAAAGAGGGGGATAATATAAAATAAATGTATATATTTGACCAGACCCGAACCCGAGACCCGAAGACCTGAACGGATCCGGGTCTGGATCCAATATTGTAGACCCGATGAAGACCCGAACCCGGATCCGAATCCAATGAAGATCCGATTATACGGATCTGGATCTCCCTAAACCCGATCCGTCTCCGACCCGTTGACTGGCCTACTCTCAGGTATGAACGCATGATGTTTATGGGACTCAAAAAATATTTTAAGGATGTTATTTTATTCATAAATGATTTTAAAATGTCAAATATGATTTTAAAAGGTTTTAACTTCGTTTATTCTGAGATAAATACTGTTTAGAGTCGTATTAATTATCTCCTTGTGTTTAGAGACTTCAAACGCCATGAACAGTCGTTCAAATGACATCTCACTGTCGTTCAAACGACAAGGCCAAGTCGTTTAAACGATATATGGATATCGTTAAAACGAGCTGCCGACTTAACTTTTTTATTTAAGATGTTTTTCTCTCAGATTTTTTTTTGGGGGGGTGCATAACCAAAATTACAGAACAAACATTTTCTTTTTTCTGCACAAGTTTATAAAGGTTTACAAAGACTAAAACCATCCTTAGTGTTTTAAAAGATCCAAGCTTTCATACATATGCTATAGAGATCTTGTTTGCACCACTGGAATTTGTTCATCCATATTGAACAAGTTATTTCGTTGGAGTTTTGCGATGAAGAAACGGTGAAGATCGTGTTCCTAATCGTAGACTGTTGTCAAATCTGCATCGGTGCATACCGAGGTGCACGTGGACAAGTATCGTGGAGAGATTTCTACGTGGGCACTGTGAAGGAGCGGTTAAAGAGAAGAAGAGCGTCAAGGCTTGGGGTGATCGAGTTGCTGTGTAAGTCTGTTTATCTTCCTTTAAATACCGTATCATAGTGATTGTCTGGCTTAGGCAGTCTGAGATTTTTTTCCCTTAGTGGTTTTATCGTATATCCGTCGTTGCTTTTGTGTTGCTTTAATCACCTAGATGTATGTTTAGGGTTAAACAAGATAAAATTGGACTTAATTGAAATTGGTTCACAAACTTGGTGCGTATCAAAATTGAAAAAGTTTGTTTTGAAAGAAAAAATATTTTGTCATCCTTTAAAGCACACGCATGGGCATTTACAAATTGGTATCAGAGCTAGAAACACTATTTTATTGTGTGTGTGATCCCAAGTGTTTTGAGGATGAATTTCACATTTTGATGGTTTTAGAACTCCTGTTTTTTATGGCATAAATTATGCTTATTGAAAATGCGAATGAAAAGTGGTTTAAAATCAATTGATGAGGGTGTGTGGTTAGCGGTCGAAAAAGAGTGGTCACCACCAGTCACGAGAGAGGGAGAGGCCACTACTTTAAAACTCGTTGAGTCATGGACAGAAGCCGAACATAAACTTGCACTTTATTAACTCTAAAGGTTTGCATGTTATTTCCTCGTCTGTCACACCGGAAGAGTATAATCGTATCATGACGTGTGAAACCTCAAAAGAGGCTTGGAATGTTCTTACACTTACTCACAAGGGAACTAACACGATCAGGGCGTCTAAACTTCAAAACCTCACTACCCAATTTGAGACGATTAAGATGTTAGAGAGTGAGTCGTTTAATGAGTTTTACACTAGATTGTCTACCATTGTCAATTCTCCGTTTAACTTGGGAGAGAAAATACTCGACAATCGAGTCATAAAGAAAATCTTAAGGTTGTTTACTAGTAGATTTGATCACAAAGTGACCGTATTAAACTCCTTGGGTATGCTTGAATCAATGAAACTAGAAGAGTTTGTAGGTGATTTACAAACTTATGAGCTTAGCATGTTTACCTCCAAGCACGTGCCAAAGAAAGAAAAAGGGCATTGCTTTGAAGGCGCAAAAGGAGGAGACTAATGTTTCAGATGATGATATCGACTTCGATTTTGAGGATGTAGCCTTGTTGGCAAAGAAGTTCAAAAAGTTTCTTAAGTTTCAAAAGCAATTGAAAGATTCCAAAAGACTTAAGAAATTCAAGAACAACAAGACATATCATGTCCCTAAGAATAAAAGTGAAAATGTTAAGAAGGATGAGTCGGATAGGTTTTTTGGTTGTGAGGGTTACGACCATAAGGTAGCGGAGTGCCCCACTAGACTTAAGAAGGAGGGTAAGAAATCGATAGCATATAATGCCCTTAAGTGATAGTGAACCGGAAGAGGCAAAGAGTCCCCCCATTGAGCGCAACTTTGTAGTGTTCATATCATGTTATGTGAGCGGTGATGATAAATCTCTCATGAAGATTTCATGTGAATAACACTTTGGAGTCCGTTAAGTGTGAATTCCAAGTGAGTGAGGGTGAAGCTAGTGAATAAGAGGAGATAAATGTGATAGAGTTGCAAGTTGCCTTTAATGATTTGTACAAGGAAGCGGTAAAGGTGAAAAAGAAAAACTTGAAGTTACAAGCTAGGTTAAATGAGCGTACCGTAGAAAATAACGATGCATTGATTAAGTATCTTAGGGCACGGGAGAAGTCTCTTCGAGATAAACTAGAGTACGTCGAGGGTGAGAAAGATAGCCTTCGAGGTTTGATGGAAGCTATGAAAAAGGAGATTCTAAAGTTTTAGGAGTTAGGGCGTTTGCTTCAGTCTAGGATGAGTGAGCTTGATGAGAGATTGAGAGGATCGATTAAGGTGAATTTTGATTTGGAGCCAATGTCGAAAAAGTTGGATAGGATTTTAGGTACCATCCAAATCAAGGATGATATGTGTGGTATAGGATTCGATGACCGTGTTGCTCATATTCGCCATGTTTACACTTGCACTTATTGTGGTAGGAAGTGTCAGCTTAGATGTTATTGATATGACCTTAAAAATGCTCCTATGAAGTTTAGGAATAAAGTGGTTTCGGTTCCCAAAATTCCCATGCATCCTTACACACCTACTTGGGGTTAGGAAATCGGACTTAGAGGCTTTAGAAATTAAACTTCATGGTTATTGTTTGGTTGCACTTGATTCTTCCCATGCTAAATCTAAAGGATGATTGTTTTGCCTTGTTTGTCACATGCTAGTCTTTGCTTCATGTTATATTTTCTAGTGTTATGACATGTGTATACCTTTGTATTATATTTTTCATTTATTTGAGTCTTATTAAAAAATACAAAAAGATTTTTAGTTTCATATATTTTTGAGAAAATACAAAAAGATTTTATTTTTGAGTCAAAAATATTTTTTGTAAAACACAAAAAGATTTTTGGCTTATTTTTGTATCATGAGTTTACATGTTTGATGTGGCATATTGGTGTGCTTGGACCTCCATCATTTCATTATCCATATGGCTAGGACATTTGGTCATAATTGTTGATGTGTTGAATGATCTTAACCATTGTATAATGGGGTTGTTTCGAAGATAATATGCTTTTGGATTCGACTTTGTATATATGTCATTGCACACATGCACAAACTTTAATGAATGTTTGAATTCTCATGCATATTTGAGTTTGGTGAGACGTTCTCCTCTCAATTTTGTCATATGCATAATTAGACTTAAGAGGAGGTGTGCATGTAAGAACCGGTTGCTGTGAGGACTGATAATGTTTAATTGAAAAAAGGATGACTGTTCACGGGAAAGGGCTGCGAGAGAATAATAATCTTGTCTTGAAAACCACCGTTTAAAAGATCCCATGAAAAAAATTAAAGCAATAAAAGGAATAATATGCAAAAAGGGGTCAATTAGTTTAGTTTGATATATTCATTCAAAAGAAAATAAATACGAATATATATGAGGGAGTTTGGATGGATATATAAACGGGTTTGCACCACGAATCCTAATGTTGAAAAGTCGTGTCATGATGCTATTATTTGTGGAATCGTCAAAATTTCGAATTTGTGTGCATGATGTTTGCTTGTTCATTAGCTCAATATATTAATTATCACATATGACTAAAACTAAGTTTGATGACATTTAGCTATCAATTAGAGCTTCTTGATCATTTTGATGTGTCTAAGCTATGATTCATTTACTGTAGTTCATGTACAATCATTCCATATCTATGTCTAGACACATTGATACTATGTTAGCATATAACTCATATTGTTTTGTTTGTTTCATATTTTCTGTTTTGAGTTTGTTTTTGCTATTGTTTTGTATTTCCAGTTACTGCTTTCGAAATTTTTTCACTGGGAAAAACTATCATTTTTAGAGATGGAATACATAATTTTTTGAAGTCATTCAAACGACTTATGGGCCTCGTTAAAAAACTGGATCAAATGACCTTTCTTGGGAAGTTTTAAAAGTGTCAGGTATGGTCTTTTCTTAGGTCGTTTTTAGGGTTATTGGATAGATGCTTCGCTCGACACCCTATTGCTTCAGGTCATTTTTATCTTCGTTCAAACGACATGCCAACATCATTCAAACGACATGGCATAGTCGTTCGAATGACCCATAGAGGATTTTTGAGTTCTCTTTCTGTTTTAGTACCTGCTTCGTATATGTGATGATTTCATATTGTTTTGGTACTTCTGTTGCAATTGGTTTTGATTATTCATGCTTTGATTCTTACACTATATAGGCTTTGTTTAGTCTAATCATTGCTTATATTGATGATTCATCTATGTGACTGTTTGCTAGAAATGAGTTGGTATATTCTGATTATTTTTAGCTGGCTATATACCCATGTTTATCTAGATATGCTTTATATAATTATTCTCATTATAGATGTTTATTTTTTTCACTTATTGTCTATTCGAGACAAAAAAAAGGGGTGAAAGAGTATGTAATGTAGGGGGAGTTTTGATGATGAGGACATATGCTTTTATGCTTATATATTGGTATCCTGTTATCTTGCACAAATTGGTATCATGTTTTTCTCACATGATTAACAAATGGTTTGATTTTACTCATTGCTAATTTAGTGTTTTATATCATTTGTTCCTCCATACTTCACTGGGTATTTGTCTGTTTCATGTGTGTAGGAATTCTTCAGCGATTTAAAATTTTGTGACTACATCACATTCAGACGTATTCATGCTTATCGAACCTACATATACTAGTCCTTGTCCTGTATTTTTGATTTTGGGTTTTATTAGATGGGATTTAGGTGTCATATGACTTTATGGCCTAGCTTAGCATTCATTATTTTAGTTTTGTTCCGGAATAGTCAAAGGGGGAGATTTGTAAGGACAAATTTCCAAAGTCTGTCAATTTGTATGTAATTGACTTATTTTCGAACAAAAATTGTTTGGGTCAAAGATAGATTTTTACTTGTCACTATTCCCACATAGTCTATGACGTGCTGTTTTAAAAGACATAGCGGGAAAGCTTCAAGTGTATATCATGCCGAGTTTTATGGGTTCACATTTCACGTCTTCAATTCAGATTGCATTCCGAGAAACTCTCAGATATGAACGCATAATGTTTATGGGACTCGAAAAATATTTTAAGGATGTTATTTTACTCATAAATGATTTTAAAAGGTCAAATATGACTCTAAATAATTTTAACTTCGTTTATTCTGAGATAAATATTTTTTAGAGTCGTATTAATTCTCTCCTTGTGTTTAGAGACTTCAAACGACATGAGCAGTCACCCAAATGACATCTCACTGGCATTCAAACGATATGGACAAGTCGTTCAAACGATAAGGTCCAGTCGTCCAAATGACATAGGGATATAGTTTGAACGAGCTGCCGCCTTAAATTTTTTATTTAAGGCATTTTTCGCTTAGAATTTTGGGGGGTGCAGAACCAAAATTACAGAACAAACAGTTTCATTTTTCTGCACACGTTTGCAATGGTTTTCAAAGACTGAAACTATCCTTTGTGTTTTAAAAGATCCTAGCTTTCATACATATGCTATAGAGATTTGGTTTGCACCATTGGAGTTTGTTCATCCATATTGAACAAGTTGTTTTGTTGGAGTTTTAGGGTGAAGAAACGGTGAACGCCGTGTTCCTAATGGTAGATTGTTGCCAAAGTTGCATCGGTGGATACCGAGGTGCACATGTACTCGTGTGATGTGGACGAGTATCGTGGAATGATTTCTACGTGGGCACTGTGGAGGAGCGGTTAAAGAAAAGAAAAACATCAAGGCTTGTGGGGGATCGAGTCGTTTTGTAAGTCTGTCTTTCCTTTAAAATACTGTATCATAGTAATTGTCTGGCTTAGGCCGTCGGAGATTTTTTTTTCTTAGTGGTTTCCTCGTACATCCGACGTTGATTTTGTGGACTTAATTTATTTTACTTGCTTTAATCACCTAGATGTATGTTTAGGATTAAACAAGATAAAATTGGACTTAATTGAAATTGGTTTACAAACTTGGTGTGTATTAAAATTGAAAAAGTATGTTTTGAAAGAAAAATTGTTTTGTCATCCTTTAAAGCACATGCACGGGCATTTACAATATCTTTAGCCTCAGAATAAGTCTTAAACATAACACGATCATATCAAACATAAAGGGAATCACCGGTGTCCACCCACCACCATTAGCTTCCACTCACAATATTAACTTCAGAAACCATATTACATAGATCCTTTTTGGTTTGGTTTGATTGAGGGGAAGGACACTGCATCTTATTATAGTTACGAGACATATGTCAAAGAGTTTTTACAATTGAAACAAGTAAACTGTCCACTATTACTAGCTTGACCATTTCTAGAAGACTAGTTCTTATTCTTATTTTAATTCCTATAGTGATTCTGATTGTTGTGGACTTGTCATGCCCCTATTTTCTAGATGTGAGGTTTATCTTGGTAAAATTACTAAACTATAATAAGATCGATCCTTCTGCTTCTCTTCACTAGGTATAGGTACCTGTTTAAAGAACTTAGGGGTGGGAAAAGAATTAGAATTTTTTGTCAAGTAAATAATTAAATTTCTATAAGGAGAGGTTTATAAAAATATGAGGTGGAGGTAAGAGGTAATAGGTATAGTGATAAAATGTTTAAAAAACATAAGTTGTTGCATTTAACTATGACGATCAATCCCAAACATGGGGAGATCAAATCAATTCCAAACATGGGGAGATAAAGTAACATAACTGCTGAGCATTACTCATAAGAGTGACATCCACTGGTAAGAAAACAATAGGCACTTAATACCCTGAATCCTAAGTCTAAATAGACATCCCATGTTTTTTCCTATGTGGGTTACAGTACGTCTATTCCCTAGTCATAAGTTATGCAACAAAACCATATAAAAGACGATGATGTAACTAGGGTTGAAAAATAATCATAATTGGGTTTTGATAAATAATTTCCATTTTAGCAAAGATTTAGAGGTATCGAGTTTTCATAGCAAGGGTATTCATAACGAGGTTTTTGTACCAAAAAGTTTTAAGTAAGGATTTTTATGACAAGGATTTTATAAAAAGAATTTCATAATAAGGTTTGAGGCTATCACATAGTGATATGAACAATTGATATTATAAAAGTAATGTTGTGAATATAATATTGAAATTAATGACCTACAAATATTCCACTGAGTTTAGTTTGCTTGGTATAGACCTAGTCTGAGATTTATGGTTGCGATTATTATCAGTCTCATGAGATTAATTTCTAAAGGTAATATGATAGTTTAACTAGGTTAGATAAAATTACAATACCGTCTAATATACTAAAAATTCTCCAATTAAACCTTTTTGTGACGATAACTAGTTATGTCTAAAATACATATGTTGGATCGACTTGTTATTTAATGTAATAATATGTGAAAAATGAGTGATTCAATAATTCTATATGAAATATACTAAATAAATGTTGGAAACTTGGGGGTTTTTAATTGTTAAAGATAATATGAAGTTTCCTTTTAGAGATCGAGTTCTAATTATTGTGTATGAAATATATATTAAATACATATATAAAAGATGGTGCATATAATATCTTTTCGATATTGTAAATAAATATTTTGTTATATTAAGATGGAACATTTTGGTGTCGGCCTCGGCCCAGCCGAGGTAATCAATGGTATGAAGACATTCCCCCATGGCCAATAACTAACTAGTGATTATTCCTTTATTTGCATATAAAGTGTGATCTCACATGACTTTATAAAAGTGATACACATGTCCTAGGGACCACATTTTCTCACCTCACTTACATATAAGGGCATGAAATATTTTTAGTATTTTTATACAGTAAAAGTGAAGTGAGAGCTCTTGTAAACCATTTCTCCCACGAAGATTGTTCATCAAAGGAATAAAACTCATAACACTCGCGGACGTAGGCACCAAATTGGTCCTTTTAACTCCTTACTTTACTTGTCTACTTGATACACTATTTGCCTATCTCTTAACTACTTGATTGATAAATGATTGGTAAAATATAACTAAGACTGGTATAAATCCAATTTCTAGCATCAACACGACACATACCCGTATAACTTCAAACCTATTTCTCTCTCTATTTCGTTCCCATCCCTCATTACTTCTCATTTTACTTTCCTATAAGTGTCGCCCACAACCTACAGATCAACACAACCACACGTGCGCACACACACACACACACACACACACACACACACACACACACACACACACACACACACACACACACACAGACATATATATATATATATATATATATATATACAGAGAGAGAGAGAGAGAAATAAACCAACAATCATACATCATCCACACACATTGATCTCAAACCCGACCATATCCTTCTCCATTGAACTCACCCACTCGTGCCTCACATATATACGAACACACATATGTTTATATATAGACTGTCATAACTACTAGAATACCTCTTGAAAATAAGGAAATACGGACATTAATATATACTATTTGTTTAACTTTTTGGTTATAATTAAGCTTGTTGAAAACCTAATTCAAACTATTCTTGACATATTCTTTCAAAATGTCCAACGATCCCAAATGTACCAACACAACAGAGCGGATAAGTCATTCACCTCCAATTGGAGTGGATGACTTGAAAGGAGTCCTACAAAATTTGGTCAAGAGCAAGATCGAAATATAGGAAACCATGAAGAATCTCATGCGAAGCCTCGTCATGGGTTAAATTGTATCGATCAAACTCCATCAATATTTATAGCCAATCACCCCAACTTTCATAGCCAAGGCTGATTTGACGGCGAGAAGTACCTCCATCGGCGCCCCACAAGGACATAGGGTACTCATTCCGAGAACAGGTTATTGAGAACATATAACCACTCGATATGGATTCTGTGAGAAGCTATACATATCTGACCATTAATTAGGATAGGTCATATAGGCCCAACAAAACTTATACAATCAAGAAAACATAAGCATGATGGTACACTATTGAGCCACTATGCCCCAAAAAGTTTGAAGGCTCAATAGGGGAAGAATGTTTGATCGATTGGTTCCTAACCCTCTAATCTCAAGAGGCCAGCAAAGGAGGGGGCATCAGGAGGAGTCCCTACTATCAGTGACCAAAGGGGAGTCCTTCTCAGCCAGTTTAAGAAAATCTTCTAGGGATCGGTCAGAGCCGAACACAAGTAAAAAGAGAGCTTGAGAGATAATCAAATATGAGCTGAGAAGCCTTGGAAAGTAACCATACAAAATTTGGGAAGATAAGTTGGGGTACCTGATAAAGATAATAAATCCACTTTAAATAGGATACGTGGAGAGATCTCCCTTCACGACATCCATGCTTAATTACTCCATTCCATCCAAGTTTAAGCCACCAATCATTTCACTAAAGTATAATGGGTTCATCAAATACAATAATTCCAGATTACCTTAGACATTTACTCCATTGCGAATGGAATTCATTGCTGAGAATTTTCTAGCACTCTAACGGTCTCGACTCATATATTGTATATCGGCCTCCCTTGAAGGAAAATAATAACCTTCAAACAACTGGATGGCCTATTTATCAGTATCTTTTGGTTTAACACCAAAAAGACAAAGAGAGTTTCCCATATCTTGAGTGTGAAGAAAAGAATAAATGAAACCACCAAAGAGTATATAACCAGATTCAATAACGAGAGGATTGAGGTTGGGGATTATGATGAGAAAATTGACATAACCGCCATCATGAATGGTTTATAACTAGGAATGAGGTATTGGGCTCTAGGGAAAGAACCATTGGCCACAATGTCCGAGCTCGTGGAGAAATCCGAGAAAATCATGATTGTAGAAGAAGCCATGGTGGCTAATAAGACAAGCCAGGATGAACCGGGAACCAGTTTGGATAGGAAAAATAAGCCCAAGAAGCGTTATCTAGAGAATTATGATAAGAGCTTTAAAGAATACACCCCACTGATGATAGGTGCACACCACATCCTCGAAGAGATCCATAACAGAGAGAACATGAGTTTGACCAAAAATATTAAAACAACGACAAAAGAAGGAGCAGGAAGAAATGGTGCGAATTTCATAAGGACCATACGCATACTACTGATAAGTGTATAACTCTAAAAGATGAAATAAAATATTTGATTCAAAATGACATATTGAAAAATATATGGACAGGTCAAGCTAAACTTCTAATCTAAGAAGAGATGCAAACCAAAGATACATACCATGATCACTTCAAGGAGGACATGAAAGAGGAGCAAATCGTGGGCGAGATGATGAAGAAGTTTGAGGTTATGGACTCTACTTTGCATCAACTCATGAAATTTCTAGCTGATTTCGACGTAGGTGAAGTCATAGGCAACTATATGGTTGCTAAAGAATGTTATTTCACCTCGATCGAGCAAAGGGATGCCCAAAAGTTAACTACCAAGTATCAGATAGAGAATCTTTATCCTCGTGATGAGGAGAAGTTGGTAAATGGTGAGGAAATCAATGAAATATAACCAATAATTTTGGATGATAAGAAACCATAACGTGTGGTTTATATTGGCTCATCTCTTGAGCCGAAACTCAAAAATGAACTGGCCAACTTCCTTAGGCAGTGACGTGACATGTTCGCATAGAGCCAAAGTCCATTCTAGGTATCGATTTGAAGTTGTTATTCTATGAACTCAATGCGATGAAAGAAGTAGAGCCTATCAAGCAAAAGACAAAGGTATTCACCCAAGAGAAAATTAAACCATAGAGGTTGAGGTGGACAACTTAAAGAGATGAAATTTGTTGAAGATGTTAAGTATTATACCAGACTTTCCAATGTGTTGATAGTAATAAAGCCAAATGAAAAGTGGAGGATGTGTGTAGATTTAACATATTTGAACAAGGCATGCCCTAAGGATCGTTATCCAGTGCCAAAAATTGATCAATTGGTGGAATCCACGTCTGGTCACAAGTTTTTCAGTTTCACGGATGCATATTCTGATTATAAATAATATTTGTGTGAAGACCAATGACTAAGAGAAAACCTTATTCATCACAAGTAAAGGGACGTACATCTATAATCTCATGCCTTTTGAACTGAATAACACAGGAGAAATGTACTAACGACTTGTGAATTAGATGTTCAAACCGCATAACATAGTTCCTATGGAGGTATATGAGGATGACATACATACTTAAAGTAACATGGTCGAGGTCCAAATGAAACAACTAAGCTAAGACTTCGATGTCTTGGAGTAATACAAGATGAAGCCCAATCCAATCAAGTACGTGTTTGTAGTGCAGGCTGGAAAATTCCTCGACTTTATAGTAAATAAACAGGAATATAAGCAAACCGAGAAAAGATCAAGGCCCTTATCAACATGCAGTCTGCCACGAGCAAAAAGAAATGTAGAGGCTTACAGAGCGAGTATCAACTATCACGCCCATACCCAATTTCTTATAATTAAGTTTGAAAATCAAACTCTCATTACTATTTTATAATAACATTCATAAACTAATTTACCATTTATTTTTCTTCAATCGCCATATTCTAATCATACATCCTTCAATTGGCAGTAGAATTTAGCACCTAAAAATTTCAAACATAAGGAAATGTGAGCAAAATAGCTTAGTGAGTATAACTCAGCCAAATATAACAATCAAAGTGCGTAGATTTCAATTTAATCATCTTATTCATTTATCAACATCTCATAACTTAAAGTATCACTAAACAACTCAACAAAATTAAACTAACCATATCAACTAGTCCATCTTCAGAAATATTCATATAAACTTTACACTCAAACTATACAAATTGATCATAACATAAATCTTTCAATCCAATCATAGTTATATTATTCACAAAACTCAACCATATCATATTCTTATCATTTTGCCAATACCTTACTTTTCACTGGGGTCTTATCACATTCATAAATAAAGTATATTATATTTCTTGAAGTTCAGTATATCACGTCACCCGCATTAATTCATTTACCATCTCTTGTCGATAGATAATAATACCTCTTATGATCAATATCTAATATCTATTGCCTCTACGGCTTAGCCATTAACATCTCTTTGGATTAATATCTAACATCTCTTGTCTCTACGACTATAGCATCTCTATGCCATTTAGGCAATAACATCTCTTTGGATTAATATCCAATATCTCTTGCCTCTACGACTATAAAATCTCTATGCCATAGGCATTAACATCTTTGTGTATTAATATCCAACATCTCTTGCCTTTACAACTATAACATCTCTATGCCATTTAGACAATGACATTTCTTTGGATTTATATCCAACATCTATTGCATCTATGGATATAACATCTATATGAAGTTAAGGCAATAACATCGCTTTGGATTAAATACCCAACATATCCGAATTGTAATCATGTGACACCCCGCCTATTAAAATAACGGGTGACCAACTCTCTACTAAAATAAAACAAGAGTCTCATATGGCTCATTTTTAGCATCATTATAAAAATTCAATTAATTACTAACCACCTATTAATTTTACAAGCAGTGTCAATTTTTAATCTTCCATTAACATGAAACAATTTGAACCAATCTGTAAGGACATAATTTTATAAATGTCCGTCACAATTAATTATTTTGTATACCGCTGCAAGTCGTATTACAAGTTGTCTTCAACATTCAAGCCCAACAATATGACATTTGGTAAGATAATGTTTAAAGTTTCATTTACATTTCATATTAAGAGTGTTGGGATATTTTTTTAAAAAGATTTTTAAAAAGCTTTGATATAGAAAATATTTTTATAAATGTCTTTTTTATAAAAAAAAGGTTGTTAACTATTTTAGAAAAATGTGTTTTTGAAAAGGTTTGAGAAAATTTCTAAGGCAGTAAGCATATCTGGGTTTCGACGCTAAGGTCATTCAAACGAGATCACCATCTCGTTCGAGCGACATTGAGATGTCGCGCGATGTCGTTTGAACAACACGCGTATCTCGTTTGAGGGAGATGGGATTTTCGTTCGAGTGACGTTACTTTTTGGCTGACACGCTGACCTCATGATTATCCTTTGATCGACTCAAAATTTCTTATAAAAAGGGCAGCTAGCCTTTGTTTTTAACGTAGAGAACAGTTTCCAACTTTAAAAAGTTTTAACCTTTGAAACTTTTGTTTATCTGCCCACAAGTTAATTGGATACATTTGGCAAAAAGTTTTTCTCCAACAATTTAAGGGTTCAAATAATTTTGTTTTGTTTACAATTCACAAAAATTCCAATTACTTTTGTGTGAGTTATTTTGTGGAACTAAAGAACATATTTGCTTTTGTTCATTCTTTGTGAGGAGAACTCTACAACGGACAGCTGCGTACTATTGTGGAGGGAGTCCTTATAAAGTTCACACTTGTGGAGAAACGGTTTCTTTTCCATTGCTACATATCTAGAGTTCTTGCGGGAGATTCCAGCCGACGACATCGGAACCGACACCTGATGGTATTTCGTATGTCACTCTTATTTTCATTGTAATCCGTGTAACCGTTCTTCACAAATTATAGTGAAAATAAAAGGTTTTGCCCTTCGAGGATTTTTCATGAAATTTGTGTCGCATGCTTTATTTATTTATGGATTGACACACGCACACACGTAAATGCATGTTTAGGGGCTGAATTGATTTGGTTTAAATAGACTCTAATTAAATAAGTATGCCAAATAAGAAATTTGCGAATTTAATCAATTATCACACAACATATACGTTTTACAAATTGGTATCAGAGCGGGTTGCGCCAATTTATCGCGTATTCCTATTTTCAGCAAAATTTGTGTGATATTGATTTATTTTGAAAGTTTTGTGAAAAATTTCTATTTTTCCAATGGAACGCCCATATAATGAGGAGCCTATTTTTGAGAATGTTCACGACAGTGCTGGAAAATTAAAACTTTTGAATTTGAAACTTTGCAAAAGAATTAAAGTTTTGGAAAAAGAAAATTCTCGTTTTAAATCCGCGATGGATCTTTTGCAAATGGTTCAAAATCAAAGAAATTTTTATCCTGAAAATTTATTTCTTTGGACCAATACTTTAATGATTTAAAATTTTCCAAAAAGGAGAGTGATGATAGAGTTCTATTTTTAGAAAAAGAATTGGAGGACTTAAAAAAATCTAGGGTTCCCGTTTGTGCCGTCGAGGATAAAAAATTAATCGATGATTTTACGGCACGTGAAAAGACTCTTAGGGATAAGTTTGTTTGAATGAGGGGGAGTGCGATAAACTGTTAAGTTTAATTGAAAATTTAAAAAAGAAATCACTGTCTTTGGAAGAGTCAAATTTGTTGCTTGAATAAAATATTTTGAAGTTGAAAAATGATTTAAACGATTCAAGTAGGTTTGATAGTGATGGTAATAGCTCATCTTGTTCTCATGCTTCTAGTTTTAAAGCCAAAACCATTATTTATTTTAGAGGATCAAACAATTTCAAGGATGTTAGAGAAGGTCAACCCATAGGTGTCGTTCCACCCGTTTACACATGTTCATGTTGTGGTAGGAAAGGTCACCTTAAGCGTTTTTGTTTTGATCTTGGAAAATGTCCTAGGAAGTTTATGTCTAGTGTTCCCTTGGTTCCTAAATTCTCCACATGACGTTTCACATCTATTTGGGTTAGGAAATCACTTTTAGAGGCACTAGATTTTAGACAAGTTGATTCTCGTTTGCTCGCTTATGATTCTTCTCTTGACATATCATATAGATGATTATTTTTGCATGTTTGTCATACACTAGTTGTGGTTTCATGATATATATTTTCTAGTGTAATGACATGTACTTTTTGTATTAGATTTTTGTTTATGAAAAATTTTAAAAAATGCAAAAAGATTTTATTTTGGATAAATTTTTTGAAAAATCCAAAAAGAGTTTGGTATTTTGTTTGCACCTTTTATGGATGGACACTTAGGATGACGGAGTCACAACATCATTCCATTTTTCATATGACTGTTTGATAGTGTTTTGAGACAATATGTCAATTCATCCGTGTGCTTTATAATGTTTGGAGTCATTGAGATGTAATTAAGTGTTACTTCCTACATATTTGACTCATGATTTCCTTTATTGCACATGTGCACGAATTTATTTGATTATTGTGCTTGTCTTATCACATGTTGGTTAGGTGTTTTCACTTCAATCCTATCCTTAAAACGAACCAATCGCGATAAAACTTGATAAGAAAATTGTGCATGTAAGAGCCGCTTGTGAGTTTGTGTGCTTTATTTGAAAACGGGAAAGGGCTGCGAAAGGTTTATTTGGCCTTTGCGAATACTAATCCACCGTTTAATTGAAACTAAAAAATTGAGGAATTTTATTATTCGGGGTGCAAAGAGGTTTAAAAGAGCCCGAAAAAATTTAAAGGCAATAAAAAGAAATTCATGCCAATTATGGGCCATTTAGGTTTTTTCACTAATTCTCCAAAGCTTGAGAATTTAGTTTATACACCTCTAAAAGAGAATATATATATGAGGGAGTTTGGATGGAGAATTAAAATGGGTTTGCACGTCCTTGAAAGTCTTGAAAAAACGTTAAATAGTTTTGGACGTTATTGATATGGAAATCACTTTGACTTTGATTTGTTGATTTGTATAAGACGATGTCATTTAAATTCAACAATTTTTACACCTAGGGATACTTTTGATGTTCATTCGTTAGGAGTACACGTATTCATCATGGACATATGATTGATTGAGTTTATTTACCTATCTAATGTGTTCACACTCATCCATTCCATTTACATGACTTGATTATTTTAGTTTAAATCCATGGTGTGATTTTTCGTATCTTATTTTTGTTCGAAAAAATTTGAAAAATCAAAAATAGTTTGTGAAAATTTTGAGATTCTCCTTTGCATGTGCGTAGTTTGATCATTATTTGCTATATATTTTTATCATGACACTCCATTTTTTGATTTTTTCTTCTTATCTGTCAATTTGGGGACATCATAAAAAGGGGGAGAAAGAATTATCATGTTATGGGGAAGTTTTTGCATTATGGGGGAGATTTGATTTTTTAATGATTTATTCTTATATCATTTCAAACTCGATGCGTCACGAAGGTTTTTGCTTTATCTGTGTAGGTACAAAATTGAAGATTAATATGTTGCACCCTGATGAGAAAAGCTTTGAGAGTTTTGATGTTGAAGAAAAAATTTGAGAACTTGCAAATGTTACCTTTTCAGTTTTGGGATTCATGGGAGGGTAGATTTGTATAGGTATTTTGATATTTGATAATTCATATGTTTTTATGTATGTACCGGCATAGACATATGGGGAGATTTGTAAGGACATAATTTTATAAATGTCCGTCACAATTAATTATGTCGTATACCGCTACAAGTCGTCGAAGAATTGAGAAGATTGTATCTACAAAAGACGGATCCGAATTACAAGTTGTCTTCAACATTCAAGCCCAACATTATGACATTTAGTAAGATAATTGTTGATACCAAATTTAACCTGCTGACGTGAATTAATCATAAGAAGACACGTGTTAGTCTACGTGGCACCTACAAGCATTTTTACAATCACTTTGGCGTCGAGGAATTCTGCCTCCCCGATCAACTCAGACGCTCCGACCAGCAAGAGCTCTCTGAGGAACTTTACTACACCGAGCAACTTATGAGTACCGAGCTACTTAGGCGGTCCGAGTTGCACCTCGAACAGAGCATTAATAGCTGGATAACCAATAGATTGACTGCTCATTAAATGCTTATTATTATTATCATGCATATGTATACGCCTAAGGGACAACTATGTATTACCCTTTCACATGTACAGCCTGAGGGCTATAAATACATTGTATCATCCTCATTGTAAGGGGACCGGAATTTCTTGAGGATAATCATACTTCGAGAATTCCTAAACACTCAGCAATAAAAAAACAGTGTATGTAGGCCATTCTTTTAAGGCTGAACCACTTTAAAAATTCCTTTGTCTTTTTTATTTTATCTGTGATTAAATAATTAGAGATAATCTAATTTTTTACATCAATAGATTAGCGCCGTCTGTGGGAAGCGACTGGTAATATCATTTTTCATCAAAAATAATTCATCACAAATGGCTGATAATCCTGAATCCAGCAATTGAAACGCTGGAACCCCCCCAAATCCATCTGCTCCGCCAAACGTCCAAGATCTGGAGGGAATAATGACAAATATGGCCCAGGGCCAGACAACCATGCAAGAAACTATGCGACAGCTCGTACAAACCCTTCATAGTGGTGTACCGACCCGTTCAGGACAACGAAGTGTTCAATGAAATTCCCGTTTACTTTCTTCGCGTACTAGGCATACCGATTCATATCTTACTGAGGAATCTGATGATTTTTCTTATCAACCATGAAGAAATTCGTCGGTACGAGCCACAGATACTAAACAAAAGGTCACCCTCTCTCCAGAAAGGATCAATGCATTGGACAGATTAAGTAGGGTTTCTCCTTTTGATCGATTGGGCCCTAGGAGGAACAAAAGTCCTCCTAAGGCTGCATCGAGGAGCTTTCGACGACCATCAGCCTTAAGGGAAGGATCTGCCCAGTCGCGACCAGCTGCTCATCAAGATAAATCCCAGGAAGCCACATCAACGCGATCAGTTGCTCGAACCAACAGGCCCGAAGAAGGAAATGATGCGTGGAAAGGCTCTATTCAGAGGCTGGAAGATAGATTAGGGGAAATGGCTAAGGCCAAGAACCCTCTACAATGAACTTTTATTCAAGGGACACCTTTTGTCCAGGCCATTGTGGATTTTTCCACACCTTCAAAGTTCAAAGCACCTGTTGTGACTTCCAAATATGATGGAAAGACCGACCCTGTCCTTCATATAGAATAATACCAAGTTGCGACCGACATCTATGCTGTTCCGGATGAGATAAGATGCAGAGCATTCTCGAGAACTCTTACTGGACCTGCTCAAATATGGTACAATAATCTTCCTCGGGGTAAGATCTCAACTTTCTTTCAACTGTCCTAGTTATTTATTAGAAATTTCTATTTTGGGGCAAAGCTAGTTAAATGAGTAGCGCATTTGTTAAGTGTTAGACAAAAAGCTGGTGAGAGTACCAGAGATTATATAACTCATTTTAATAACGAGAAACTCGAAGTCATTGATTATGAGGAAAAGACAACGATTACCGTCTTGATGAGTGGGCTGCTGCACAACAAGTTGTACTACACTTTGGCCAAAGATCCACCCAGAACCATGTCAGAACTGATGGCAAAAGCGGCAAGATCATGAATGTCGAGGAGACTATGGCTGCGAAGAAGAATATGGATGCCAAAGAAACCAAGGTGGAGGTTGATAAAGCTAAGAAGAAAGAGCGTAAGAACAATGGTGGTGACAAACAATCAAAAACAAGGTCGTCATGGGAAGTATTAAAGAAATTTGATAATTACACTCCTTTGAAGATAGAAATCATCCACGTTCTAGAAGAAATCAAGAACAGCGAGGAATTAAGCTAGCCAGAGAAAATGAAGACAGACCCTGACAGGAGGAATAAGGCCAAATATTGTGAGTTTCATAAAGATCATGGCCATATGACCAAAAATTGCATAGCTCTTCAGAATGAGATCGAAACACTCATTAGACGAGGAAAACTGGCAAAGTATGTTGATCGTAGAAATGAAAGAAGAAACATCGACCGAACAAGAGATAGGTCTAGATCTCCTTATCGAGCAGAGGAGAACAAGAAAATAGACCATGAAGATGATCCATAAGATGACCCCGATCTTCCCAAAAGACCAAGGCAGCCAAAACATGAGGTATTTTCAATACATTTTGGATCATTTGATTGTAATGTTATTACAGGTGGAGATGCAGGAGGAGGAGACCTTACCGCAGATAGAAAAGCTTACCTCTGTGAGGCTCAATCTTGCTCATACATTCAATGAATAAATCTAGCTGAGGAGGATCGCTCGAGAAAGGTAAACAAAGAGAAATTGGTCATTGGTTTCTCAAAGAACGACCTCGCAGGTGTTCTATATCCTCATGATGACCCATTGGTGATCAAAATGAGGATGAAGGAAGTGATGATTTCAAAAGTACTGGTAGATAATGGTAGCTCGGCAGACATCATGTTCTACTCGTGCTTCGACAGTTTAAATCTAAAGCTATCTCAACAGGAACCTTATCACAGACCCCTCCTCGGTTTTGCTGGCGAGAAAGCGTAAGGACACAAATTTCCAATTGAGTCCATATATAGTTTTGGCTCAATTCCGGACAAAAACATTTATTCATAGGATTGTATTTAATTGTAATATTCTCAAGCCTATGAAGTGTTTGTTGAAGACGTAGCGGTAAAGAGTATAAAGCTTCATCATCATGCCGGTTTCGTGACTCGTTTATACGTCATCAACCATAGTTCCCTGCTCCCATGGTATGAATGCAATTAATATATATATATATATATATATATATATAGGAGCTTGGAACTTGTTTATTGGGTGTTAGTTTTTATAAAAAACTATGCTTTATTTTTCAGAAAGAATTAATTAAAACTTTAAAATAAGTTTATAAAGTTTTCTGGGCTAAAATAGAATTTTCCAAAGTTTCTGGAAGTTCGTTCGATATGTCGTTCGAACGAGTTTTTCGTTCGAACCAGATGTCGTTCGAACGAGTTTGCCAACGAGTTCCCAGTATAGGCCTTTGAAATGTCGTTCGAACGAACCTTATATTCGAACGAGATATCCAACGAGATTTCTAACAAGTTCAATATGGAACTTCGTTAGAAGTCTCGTTCGAACGAGATTTTGTTCGAACGAAATGTCGTTCGAATGAGATGTCAGGCGGGAACAGTTTTTGGCAGTTTTAAGCAGTTTTTCACCCACTTCCCCACTTGGTTCTTAACCAACTTTTCCAGACTTTATTATGTGCGGGAATAACATTTTCCAACTTAACTTTTCCATTCTAATTCATCTCTTAGAGAGAGTTTGAGAGCAAAATTGTTTAAGGAAAATGTTCTTGTTTTGAGTGTGTTTTTATCAAAGAGAAAAACCTATACCACTCTAGTTTACACCCATATCAGTTTCTTCCAAGTTCCCATATTCATATATCTTGCTTGGAGTTTGGCATCGGTTTCATCTCTTCCGTCCAAAGAAAAGTTTCGGGTTTTCTTCTAAATCCCATAAAGAAAGGAGGAGTTTTGTTACTACATTGCCCACTTGGAGAAAGGCTCCT
The DNA here is from genome assembly GCA_949130495.1 of Sambucus nigra. Taxonomy (NCBI): domain Eukaryota; kingdom Viridiplantae; phylum Streptophyta; class Magnoliopsida; order Dipsacales; family Adoxaceae; genus Sambucus; species Sambucus nigra. The sequence goes on along the minus strand of OX422223.1, from coordinate 63,999,703 downwards.
TGCTCGGGTGACGGTGACCATATAAAGTCCGATCGGTAGATTCCGAGACCGCGGTGGAGTTCCAAGGTTATCCGCTAGGAAGAGGTATCTACAAAAAGAAGCGTCGAGGCTTGAGAGGGATCAAGTCGTGTGTTGTAAGCCTTTCTGTCTTATATTTGTAATTCCGTATCTAGTGGATTTGAGGCTAGGGACGTCCGAGGTTGTTTCCCATCTTGGGTTTTTCCTCGTACATCATGGCGTAGTGGATTAATTGTTTATTTTATCTTTTGCAAAATCACCTAGAACGCATGCTTAGGTAAAAAGATAAAAATTGGTTTAATTTAATCTCTACGTGTTTAATTTGGGTAATGTGTAGTTAATTTATTCAAGTCAATTAATTTAATTGTTAAAATTGGTTTGGCCTAATTTGATAAAATTACAAAATATGATTTAGGCAAATTCTAGGACTTGAATTAATTGGTTTAAGTGAAAATGTTTTTAATGCGTTAATTTAATTTCACTCGGTTTAATTTTAATTTGAAATAATTTAAAATTTAGTGTCCGTTTGTTTTGTTGAACCATCCTAACGCTTCCGCATCTTGAATATATAGAAAAGTAAATAATATATTTTAATTGAGAAAATTAAAAATTCGGGGACCTCGAATCGCAACAATTGGTATCAGAGCCAAAGCGATAAATTATTTCGTTAAAGATCCTTTAAATAATTTTTGGCTAAAATGGAATTTTCCCCATTTTCAAAATTTCCTATTTTCGATGGTTCTAACTACGCATATTGGAAAGCGCGTATGAAATCCGCACTAAAATCTATCGACGAGAGAGTTTGTATGTCTGTTGTTAACGGGTGGTCCCCACCAACTTATTTAGTTGAAAATGGACGTGTTCCCAAACCGGCCGATAGATGGACTGAAAATGAGTTTAAACTTTCTAATTTTAATTCCCGTGGTTTGAATGCCTTGTTTAGCGCTGTCACATCGGATGAATTCCGACGTATTATGACGTGTGAAACCGCTAAAGAAGCTTGGGATATTTTACAACTAACTCATGAAGGAACTAGTGTCGTTAAAGCTTCGAAACTCCAAAACCTCACCACTCAATTTGAAACTATTAAAATGAACGATAATGAAACTTTTGATGAATTTTATGCTAGACTTTCCGATATTGTCAATTCATCGGTTAATTTGGGAGAGAAAATACCTGACAACCGAGTTGTAAAGAAAATTTTAAGGTCCTTACCCGATAGATTTATTACAAAAGTGACCATTTTAAATTCTTTACCATCTTTAGCCTCTAGGAAATTAGAAGAGCTTGTAGGTGATTTACAAACCTATGAACTAGATATGTTTCCCTCTAAAACTGAAAAGAAAATTGAAAAGGGCGTTGCTTTAAAAGCCCGAAAAGAGGTCAAACAAGTAGTAGAGAGCGAGAGTGATAGTGACTCGGAAGACATGGCGTTGTTTGCTCGTAAATTTAGAAAATTTCTTAAATTTAACAAAGATAAATTTAAAAATGATTTTAAGAAATTTGAAACTTCTAAGCATGACAAAGGAAAGAAGATCCCTAAAATCGAGAAGATCCTTAAAGCCGAGAAGGTCCCTAAACCTATTAATGAAAATTTAAATAGGGACGAGTAAAATAGGTGTTTTGGTTATGAGGGTTATGGTCATAGGGCTTCTGAGTGCCCCACTAAACTAAGGAAAGAGGGTAAACAACCCATTGCATATAATGCGACCCTTAGTGATAGTGATAAGGAAGAGGGACCCGATTCCCTCACTAAGCCTAATTTTGTGGCTTTTATGGCTAGTCATGTGAGGGATAGTGAGAACTCATCGATTGATGAAACTTTAACACATGACACTTCCAAGGTCATAGTTTATGATTCTCTTGTTTTTTATGATAGTGAGAGTGGAGAAGAAATAGAGAGTGAAAATGAAGAAGAGGTTAATGTGAGTGAACTTCAAAATTCTTTTCAAGAACTTTATAATGAATCTATTAAATTGAAAAGAGCTAATTTGAAGTTAGAAGCTAGTTTGAATGAAAGTGTCAAGGTCGTTGATAATAGTATGTTGGTTGAAGACCTTAGGACACGAGAGAAAGCTCTTCTAGAGAAGCTTGAATATATAGAAGGCGAGAAAGATAGCCTTAGGGGTTTAATGGAATCCTTGAAAAAGGAGCTTCTTGCTTTTGAAGAGCGAAATGCTTTATTAGAGTCTAACATTTTAGAATTACAAAATAAATTACAAGACTCTAGTAATGTCAAATTTGATTTGGAGTGTCGTTCGAAAAAATTAGATAAAATATTAGGAACGGTCCAAATTAAAAATGACACTTGTGGTTTAGGCTTCAATGCTTGTAATGAATTTACTCATAATGCCAAAACCAACGTTTTAGGAGAATCTACTAGGAAAGATTTTAGAGATCACTCCATAGGTAAATCTTTTCGACATGTTTTTACTTGTACACATTGTGGTCGAAAAGGTCATCTTAAGAAATTTTGTTTTGATCTTAAACGAATTCCTAAAAAATCCCAACGTAATGCAACCAATGTATTTAATATTCCTACACCCCAAGATAGTCACTGTTCACTAATTTGGATTAGGAAATCTGACTTAGTTGCCTTGCAAAATAGGGTTTTTGATTCTCATTTACTATCACATGCTTCCTCCCTTGCTAAATCTAAAGGATAAATGTGTTAGTTGTTTGCATACTTTAGCTTTTGTTCTTCATGATATATTCACATGCTAAATGTATGCTTGTTTAATCATTTTCTAGTCTATACTCCATGCCTATCACACGCTAGAATTATGATTTTTGTTTATCTTTTGTATTTTATTTCTTCATTTTGTTTGCATTAAATGAAAAATACAAAAAGATTTTTGTTTCTCATTTGTATTTTATTTGTTTCATTTAAGCTTAATGAAAAATTCAAATGATTTTTGTTTGTCTTTTGAGTATATATATTTTTTATTTTTGGTTAAAAATTTCAAAAACTCAAAAAGATTTATTTTGTGTGTAGTTTAGTTTGACACACTTTAAGTGGCATATACTTGTGTTTGAATCCCTCCTTTAACGCTCCCATGTGGCTAGAACTTTTGGTTTAGATTGTTAATCCTTAAAATGTTCTTTACCATATTTTTATGGAGTAGTTGGATTTTGTATTGGTTAAATGGATTCTATTTTCATATGCCTCTATTCACACATGCAGGAGCTTTTTTGAAATTTTAACTTCATATGTATATTTGAGCTATGTGAGGTGTTCTCCTTCCAATCTTGTCATATACATATCTGTGACTTAGTAGGACTAGTGCATGTCAAAATCCGTTGCACGTGAGATTTGTGTGAAAAACGAAAACATGATAAATATAAATGTGCACGGGGAAGGGCTTCGAAAGGACTAAGTGATCCTTTGCGATTGTAAGCCACCGTTTTGAATGGACCTAAAAGAAATACGTGGTCCAAAGGCCTAAAAATAGAAAATATGGCATTAAAATGAAAATCAAATTGCCAAGGTCTATGTTTGATTGATATAGTCATTCAAATTTTATACAAATGCTTATTGAGGAAGATTGGATGGTATATCAACGGTTTGCACAATGTCCATTTATCCTAATTGCGAATTTCATGTCATGACTCTATTGGTTTGTAGAATCATCAATATGCTAGGCTTGTATGCATTGTGTATGTTTGTTCATTGAGTTAAATTTATATTGTCACATGAGGTTATATTCAAATGTGATGAAGTTAGCAATCAATTGAGAACTCCGTGAACATGTTTTAAGTGATTGGGTCTACATTTAATCGTTACTAGTTCACATCCCAACACTTCCGTTTCCATATGACACACTTTTTCCATACGAGTGTGAAAGACTCCTATTATTTTTTTTGTGTGTCATTTGTGTGTTTATATATGTGTACATGAGTCTCTTTGATATATATTATGTATACATATATTTTATATTTTTGTTTAGTCTTTGCTTTGATTTCTAATCCATATATGCTTTAATTCATACTTGGTATCCATCTTATTGCATTCATTGTTGATATCACATGCTTAATAATTTATTGCATCCGAGTTGGTATCCGATGTTATTGTTTGGATTAGTTGAATTTTTGTTGCCCATATGCTTTAACGTTCTCATCGATAAGTTATTTTTTTGATTCTTTAGCCTTTGTCTATTCCTGAACAAAAAGGGGGAGAATGATAGGGGGAGAAATGGTATCTTATCCTATTATAATCTTATCTAAGTTTAGGAGATTTAACTTAGGGGGAGTAGCTAACTTCTTGGGTTAATCATTTTGATGATAAAGGGGAGAATTAATTTTGGGGGAGTATTTATTTTAATTGCTTTAAATACTTTGATATTCCCTATGCATTTGATGAGTTTGCTTAAGTGTGCAGGAATTCTTCTAAAGCGGAATCTTTCAATGGCCAAGCATTTGATCCTTGGGATGAGTCAAGTATGGGTGGGTTATGTTTTTGAGTCTAGTGAGATTGACGGCCCTTTAGGATTTTTGTTTGATTTTTGTCCTGGAATAGCCAAAGGGGGAGATTTGTAAGGACACAAATTTCCAATTGAGTCCATATATAGTTTTGGCTCAATTCTGGAAAAAAACATTTATTCATAGGATTGTATTTAATTGTAATATTCTCAAGCCTATGAAGTGTTTGTTGAAGACGTAGCGGCAAAGAGTATAAAGCTTTATCATCATGCCGGTTTCGTGCCTCGTTTATACGTCATCAACCATAGTTCCCTGCTCCCAAGGTATGAATGCAATTAATAAATATATATATAGGAGCTTGGAACTTGTTTATTGGGTGTTAGGTTTTATAAAAAAATGTGCTTTATTTTTCAGAAAGAATTAATTAAAACTTTAAAATAAGTTTATAAAGTTTTTTGGGCTAAAATAGAATTTTCCAAAGTTTCTGGAAGTTCGTTCGATATGTCGTTCGAACGAGTTTTTCGTTCGAACCAGATGTCGTTCGAACGAGTTTTCCAACGAGTTCCCAGTATAGGCCTTTGAAATGTCGTTCGATATGTCGTTCGAACGAACCATATGTTCGAACGAGATATCCAACGAGATTTCTAACAAGTTCAATCTGGAACTTCGTTAGAAGTCTCGTTCGAACGAGATTTCGTTCGAATGAGATGTCAGGCGGGAACAGTTTTTGGCAGCTTTAAGCAGTTTTTCACCCACTTCCCCACTTGGTTCTTAACCAACTTTTCCAGACTTTATTATGTGCGGGAATAACATTTTCCAACTTAACTTTTCCACTCAATTCATCTCTTAGAGAGAGTTTGAGAGCAAAATTGTTTAAGGAAAATGTTCTTGTTTTGAGTGTGTTTTTATCAAAGAGAAAAACTTATACCACTCTAGTTTACACCCATATCAGTTTCTTCCAAGTTCCCATATTCATATATCTTTCTTGGAGTTTGGCATCGGTTTCATCTCTTCCGTCCAAAGAGAAGTTTCGGGTTTTCTTCTACATCCCATAAAGAAAGGAGAAGAGTTTTGTTACTACATTGCCCACTTGGAGAAAGGCTCCTTGCTCGGGTGACGGTGATCATATAAAGTCCGATCGATGGATTTCGAGACCGCGGTGGAGTTCCAAGGTTATCCGCTAGGAAGAGGTATCTACAAGAAGAAGCGTCGAGGCTTGAAAGGGATCGATTCGTGTGTTGTAAGTCTTTCTGTCTTGTATTTGTAATTCCGTATCTAGTGGATTTGAGGCTAGGGCCGTCTGAGGTTGTTTCCCGTCTTGGGTTTTTTCTCGTACATCGCGGCGTAGTGGATTAATTGTTTATTTTATCTTTTGCAAAATCACCTAGAACGCATGCTTAGGTAAAAAGATAAAAATTGGTTTAATTTAATCTCTACGTGTTTAATTTGGGTAATGTGTAGTTAATTTATTCAAGTCAATTAATTTAATCATTAAAATTGGTTTGGCCTAATTTGATAAAATTACAAAATATGATTTAAGCAAATTCTAGGACTTGAATTAATTGGTTTAAGTGAAAATGTTTTTAATGCGTTAATTTAATTTCACTCGGTTTAATTTTAATTTGAAATAATTTAAAATTTAGTGTTCGTTTGTTTTGTTGAACCATCCTAACGCTTCCGCATCTTGAATATATAGAAAAGGAAATAATATATTTTAATTGAGAAAATTAAAAATTCGGGGACCTCGAATCCCAACAGAAATTTTTTCCACTTAGGACGATCAAGTTGGATATATTCATTGGTACATGGCCTGCTTGTCGAACAGAAAGAATACGCTTCTTTGTGATGGATAAGAATGTTCAATCAGCCTACAATATCATCATGGGAAGGGTAGGATTGAAGAAGTTCGAGGCAGTACCGTCTACGGTACATCAATGCCTAAAATTTCTAATAAATTTTGGAGTAGGAGTTGTGAAGGGTGATCAAAAAGTAGCTCGGGAATGCTACTATTCATCTGCCGAGCAAGAGGAACTAGAGGAATCAAGGAAAAAGACTACTACCTATCAAGTGGATGAAGGTGCAAAAATTGAAACATTGGATCCTAGAGATGAGTCGCAACTCGTGAAAGGTCAAGTAGTGGAAGCTACTGAAAACATCATTCTGGACGACGAGCATCCTGAACGAACAACTCAAATAGGTTCGTCGTTGGAGGCCTCACTAAGACAAGAATTGATAACTTTCCTAAGAAGCAGAAAGCAAACTTTTGCATGGAGTCATGAGGATATGCCCGGAATAGACCCAAATTTCTTATGTCACGAACTCAACGTGAATAAGGAGATCAAGCCAGTGAAGCAGAGAAGAAGAGTATTCAGTCCTGAGAAGAATCAAGCTATACAGGAAGAGGTCGAGAAGCTCCAGAAATCTTGCTTTATTGAAGATGTTAAATATCCAGACTGGTTAGAAAATATGGTGATGGTAAAGAAGAACAACAACAAATGGAGGATGTGTGTAGATTTCACCGACCTCAACAAAGCATGCCCAAAGGACCACTTCCCCTTGCCCCGAATTGATCAATTAGTGGATACTACCTTGGGACACGAGTTGCTGAGCTTCATGGACGCTTATTCTGGATACAACCAGATTAAGATGAAACCGTAAGACAGGGAGAGTACTTATTTCATTACCCCTAGGGGAACTTACTGTTATAATGTTATGCCTTTTGGTTTGAAAAATGCAGGTGCAACATATTAGCGACTGATGAATAAGGTGTTTGCAGAACAAATCAGTTGCAATATGGAAGTCTATGTTGATGATATGCTGACAAAGAGCAAGAAACTGCTGATCATCTAGTTGACTTAGGCCAGACCTTTGATCAATTGGATAAATATCAAATGAAGTTGAACCCGACCAAGTGCATATTTGGAGTATGAGAAGGCATGTTTCTCGGGTACATTATAAATCAATGAGGTATTGAAGCAAACCCTGAAAAGATCAAAGCTTTGTTAGGGCTGCGATCTCCAACGACGAAGAAAGAAGTGCAAAGTCTTACAGGACAAGTAGCAGCACTCAACAGATTTGTATCGTGAGTAACTGATAGATGTCTCCCATTCTTCAAAACGCTCCGAAAGACTTTTGAGTGGAATGATGAATGTGAGAAGGCTTTTAAAGACTTGAAGAAATATCTGGGAGCACCTCCACTATTGTCCAGGCCAGTGATGGGAGAAAAATTATACTTGTATCTGGCAGTGTCGGAGAATGCAGTTAGTTCGGCATTGATAAGAATGGAGAATGGAGTGCAAAAACCAATCTATTACACGAGTAAGGCCTTCCGAGGAGCAGAGATCAGATATCCAAAGCTGGAAAAATTGGCACTAGCATTGATCGAGGCAAGTAGAAGAATGAAGACATACTTCCAGGCTCATACTATAGTAGTATATACTGATATGACGTTAAGGCAAGCCCTTCATAAACCAGAAAAATCAGGGAGATTGATGTACAGGGCAATAGAACTTGGTGAATATGATATAGTTTATTAACCCAGATCATCGCTTAAAGGGCAAGCAGTAGAAGATTTTATAGCAGAATTCACTTATCCTGATACCCCCGAGGAGCAAAAGCTGCTCACCGATCAACCTGTAGATGTTACAGAATCATTAAACCCAAGCCCAGACCAACTTAAGTTGGTAAAAGGGCAAGAAAAGATGATCGAAGAACATCAAGAAATATTAGGAGAGGGTGAAAGGAAGAAACAAATTTTCCACCGGGGAACTCTGTCAGATCAGAAATTTGACGACGATTTACCTATATGGAGTCTATATGTGGATGGCTCATGTTGCACAACAGGCTGTGGGGCAGGGATCGTTTTGAACAGTCCGGACGAGGTCGATGTGGAATACGCTCTACGCTTCTAATTAAAAGCTTCGAATAATGAGGCTGAATATGAAGCCATGATTACAGGTCTTAGTTTGGCAAAAACCATGGGGGCGGAACAGGTTATTGTCTTCAGTGACTCGTAATTGATCATAAATCAAATTATGGGAGTATATGCAACCAAAAGAGAATTAATGATCAGGTATAATACAAAGGCAAGGGAATTGGTATTAGAATTTTTTGCTATTCAGCTGGTCAGAATACCAAGAATGGAGAATATGAGAGCAGTAGACGCCATAGCTCGATTAGCATCAGCTACTCGTGCCGAGCTACGAAGAACAATCCCAATTTAAGTTTTAACTGCTCGAAGTATAGATGAATATCTGACAATCAGCTTTATTACCCTTGATTTAGGATCATCATGGATGGATCCCATCAGGGTATATATTGAGAAAGGGGAGTTACCAACTGACAAACTTACAGCCAAGAAATTGAAGTTTAAAGCTGCTCGTTATGTACTGACTAATGGTATTCTATACAGACGAGGAATTATAGCAGGTTTGCAAAGATGTGTGCATCCCACCGAGGTGAAAGATCTGATTGAAGAGGTCCATGAAGGGTCCTGTGGAGCCCATGTAGCAGGTCGAACACTTTTGCAAAGAATGATGACTCAAGGATACTACTGGCCAACGATGAGGACTGATTGTATAGCTTATGCCAAGAAATGTGACAAGTGTCAACACTTCTCCTCTATCAGAAGAACTCCTCAAGCATTATTAGCACCCATTACTTCCCCTTGGCCATTTTCCATATGGGGAATACACTTGGTCGGTCCACTGCCAACGACCAAGGGAAGATTTAAGTATCTCATGGTCGTTGTGGACTACTTTACTAAATGGGTTGAGGATGAGCCTCTCATTGATATGACGTATGACAAGGTGTACCAATTTATTTATAAGAACGTCATTTGTCGATATGGTCTTCCTCATGCCTTCATCACTGACCAAGGAACTCAGTTCGACAACGAGGAGTTCGCGACCTATTGTCAACAGTCAAATATCTTGAAGATTCACTTAGCTCCAGGGCATCCCCAAAGCAATGGACAAACGAAAGTGACAAACAGAACGCTGCTAAATGGCTTGAAGAAAAGACTGAATGACGAGAAAGAAAACTGGATCAACGAGCTGCACTCTGTACTGTGGGCTTATCGAACTACTCCTCGAGCAGCAACAGGGGAATCTCCATACATGCTAGCATTTAGAAGTGAAGCTGTTATACCCGTCGAGGTGGGTCTCCCAACTCATAGAGTACTGAATTTCAATTCCCCTATCAGCGATTTAATGAGAAGGTTAGACCTGGACATGCTCGAGGAAGTTAGAGAAGAAGCAGCCATTAGAAATGCTGCTTACCAGCAATGAACAACTTTGTTCTACAACAAGAGAGTGAAGAAGTGCGACCTGAAAAAAGGAGACTATGTGCTAAAGAAAGTGATTAAAAGAATAATAAACTAGAAGCAAACTGGCATGGACCTTACCGAGTTACAGAAGTTGTTCGACCAGGAACCTACAGAATAGAAACTTTAGAGGGGGAGGAGTTTAAGAATGCATGGAATGCAGAACACCGGCGCAAGTATTATCAGTAATGTAAACTCCCATGTAATGCAATTCCATTAGTATGAATAAAGTGACAATGTTTTGCCCAGTTCTCTCTTTTTATTGGAAATTTTTCGCGGAATACTAGTGCTACACACACACTATCCCAAAAATGCCAACTAAGGTTGGTTGGGAAGAAAAAAATATTTCCCAAAAATGCCAACTAAGGTTGGTTGGGAAGAAAAATATTTCCCAAAAATGCCAACTAAGGTTGGTTGGGAAGAAAAATATTTCCCAAAAATGCTAACTAAGGTTAGTTGGGAAGAAAAAATATTTCCCAAAAATGCCAACTAAGGTTGGTTGGGAAGAAAAAAATATTTCCCAAAAATGCCAACTAAGGTTGGTTGGGAAGAAAAATATTTCCCAAAAATGCCAACTAAGATTGGTTGGGAAGAAAAAATATTTCCCAAAAATGCCAACTAAGGTTGGTTGGGAAGAAAAATATTTCCCAAAAATGCCAACTAAGGTTGGTTGGGAAGAAAAAATATTTCAAAAAAATGCCAACTAAGGTTGGTTGGGAAGAAAAAATATTTCACAAAAATGCCAACTAAGGTTGGTTGGGAAGAAAAAATCCACCAACTCAGGTTGGTCGGAAATAAGAAGTTGTCAACTACTATTGGTCGGAAACATTTTATTTAAACAAAGTATGAGTATGTGAAAGTAATCAAACAAAATTTTTGATACTCGTAACATTTTAAATCACCACCAAGTTGGTCGAGAAACAAAACATCATCAATTTTGGTTAGTCGTCAAATTGTTACCACAAATCCAGGATAGTCGACAATAAGTTTTAATCAACTCTAGTTGATCGACAAATAACACAATGTTGTTATCTTTTCAACAGATATACATGCACATATGTAAACTGTTTTACAAAATATCTACAAGACAATGGCAATCAATATTGCGAAGAAAAATAAAAGTCTTTCATTAAATCTAGAGCAAAATACATCAAGAATGAAATACAAATTAATTATTACATCAAGATTCCTATTCTATTGGTTTCTTCCCCTCTGCTTTTGAAACAGGTTCCTCACCAGCAGGAGGATCGTCTAAAGCATAAGGGGAGTTTATGAAATTAAGATCTTTAAGCATCCTGATGTTCATCACAGATGGTCGATAGAGTAGGTGCTCGGGGCGAGATATCTCAACATTGGAATGGAGACTGTAATCGCCAAGGTATTTGGAAATCAAACACTGAGGGATTGCCCGAGAAGGGATCCAGCTCATGTCGAGTTTGAATGGTGGCACTGACAAGTCGAGCAACCCAGGATTATGGTAATCCCACAAATAGTGACCTTGTTCCAATTGCAATACACCCAAGGCATTAAACCACCCTTGTTTGTAACCTTCATTATTTGCATTTTGGATCCGATCATCCAAATGGTAGAGAGCCTCATTGTATCCAGCCATCCAGAATTCTCTGGGCTGCTTGTGGAATTGATAAGTCAACCTTTCCAGCTGCTCGTGAAGATTTTTTATAAAGAGTTATTTATTCTCCAAGGCAGACTTCTGTGCAGAAAGCTGCTCGTCCAGATTTCGGATCTTCTTAGACATCTCAGCCAATGTCTGGTTCTTTTCCATCAGTTGGAAGGCTTGGTTCTCCAGAGCCGATTGAGTTCTTTGTTCCTCGACAGTAATCTGAGCATCTCTTGCTCGTCCCCGAGAAGCTCTTGCTTGTCCCCGAGTAGATGTAGAAGGGCCAACTCTCTTCAAGGTCTACAATTCGTCTCTCAGATTGGCATTTTTGACCTCCAAGAAAGAGAATCCCTCATCGTTCACTGGGACCAAAACGTTTGAGGTAGAGGTAGCAGATTTCAATTAAGATACCTCTCTTTGCAAGTTATTGTTTTCCTGCTCCAACAACTCAGCTATCTGCCTGTGCTCATTGACCTCGATTTTCAAAGTTCTCTCCCTCGCTTCATAAGCAGCAAACAATTTATCGTATCCCTTATCAGCATTCAGTTGCTGATACTTCTTCTCGTATCCCTCGTGCAAAAGGGCTGTAGATTCCTTATATTGTTGTTGAAGCTCTTTAAGAGTTCCTTGGAGATCTTCAATCATTTCATAATATGTTACATTGTTAGCTACTGCACGGTCGAGCAGGCACTTCAAATACTGGTAGGCTTCAATTGCTTGCTCTGAAGCACCTTGACCGAGGATGTCAACGATTTGTGCTGCACTCATATCTGTATGACCAGCTTTGAAGTACTCATTGCATTGCCTCAATAATTTTGTATCATGAGCAGACAATAATTCCATCCTGGCCATAAACTAGTAAAGGAAGAGAAAGCAAGAATCAATAAGAGTGCAAACAGAGCATCAATAGTATACATAATCAAAATTTCAAATTTTATTACATCATAAAGGAGAAGTACAAAGTTCAGAGTTACATTGGATAAAGAAAAATAAACAGAGAGAAAAATCCGAACAACTCTACACCTTTCCCTTGTCTCCCAAAACTTTCTCGGGAGGCTGGGACGAGGAGGTAGGTTGCTCGGATGGTACAAAGGGTTGCTCGGGGGGTGCTGGAAGCTGCTCGGATGAGATAAGGGGTAGTTGAAGTTGCTCGTCGATGGACTGGATAGCTGGTGGATGAGGAATTTGATCTCCCATCACCATGGAAGATTCCTCAGAGGCAGCTTCGTCTTCTTCTTCTTCTTCTTCAGGAGTTGGAGGGGGGCCCAGGATGTGTCGCTGAAACAGGTCAGAATTTTCGTCAACCTTCATCTCTTGCAGAGCAACGACCCAGCCATCCCTAAAGTATTTATGGCTACCATATTCCACTTGTGACATCATGGCAGCCATACCTTTATTCCATGCCTTATCCCAACCAGCACTAAAGGACTTTTTTACAGCCAACTTCCTTTTCGCCTTCTCTGAGGAAAAGCTTCTAGAAAAGAAGATCCTCGACAGCCTTCAGTTTATTCTCCACTTCTTCCTTCTGACGACTTACTTCCCGAAGTTGGCCCAACTCTTCCTCAGCAACTTTGAGCTTACTTTCAAGCTCCCCAGCATTTTGAAGCTTCTGTTCGAGCTCTTTATTCTTCTCCTCTAAGTCTTTTATTTTCTTCTCCAATCCTTTGGAGACCTCGACAACCTGATCCTTCTCCTGCTCGATGGAATTAAGCTTCTTCTCCCAAGTAGATTTATCATCATCATATTTCTAACGAGAATATTTCAGAGACTGCGTCAGACCTACCAAAGCTTCCTCTACACCTGACGAGGAGGTTGAAGCTTTAATAGCTTCATCTTTCTTCAGAATTGTGTTAAAACAGGTCACCAACTGGGAAAAGAAAATAATAGCAAGTCAGTGCACAGATATAACAAGGGAAAAATAAAAGGTTTAGGACAATAAGACTTACATAAGCAATATGACGACCTGCTAATGTGGTAACCATGTCCCGAGAAAGATTTTCTTCAATACCTTGGATCTCGGGAATGATCCAAGACTTCACCGAGCTCATGGCAGAGCTCGGGGAAACAAAAATGGGAACAACACTCCCAGTAGTCGGGGGCTGAGAGATGGATTCAGCCAAATTGACCAAGGATCTTTTCTTCAGCCTCCTCAGAGGAGCATCAACAGCCTCGACTAAAGATGTAGTTTTAGTCGGAAAGATGACAATAACCTCGCTTGGAGCAGTGGCCTTACTCAGAGCCACTGGGGGCTTCTCGGTAACCCTTACAGTAGTAGCCATAGGAAGTGCATCAATTTTCTTTGTCCCCTCTTTTGGGACATCATGTTTACTTTTCTTTGCCTCTCCAGCAACAGAGGCAGATTTCTCAAAGAGGGCAGGAGCTCTTCTTCTGTTCATCCTTTCACTCAAGGGAATATGTGATTCAGGTGAAGAACTTGTAGAAGCTGGTGTTGGTTCCACGTCTCTTATCACCGGACGAACAGTAAAAGATGAGGTGTAACTCTTATACTGCAGCAGATATGAAGCTGATCTGATATGCTCGTCGGCAACAGTCTGATGCAAACCCCAGATAAGTTTCAAATGTTTTAAGTTAACTTTTGTCTCTTTTAGAGACCTTCTTTTGTTGTCAACTGCAAATAAATGAACATGAAAATATCAGTGACACATTTTAACAAACACAAAGAAATCATAATTTCAAAAATAAAATAAAATAAAAACAACCTATCCCATTGCCATAGGGAGGGCATCTAGGACCCTGGTACACATAATTTCCAGTTAGTGGAGGGTGTTGCCAATTTTTCATAACAACCCCATGCTCGAAGTAGTCCCTATTGGCATTTGGGAGATGATTTAATCTATGAACCCCATTAACTATATGAGTTCCATGAACCTAATTTAATCTATGAACCCCATTAACTATTCTCCATGTATCGGGGGCTATTCTTGCAGGAACCACATCAAAATATTGACAGAATTCTAGACACAAAGGATTTGGGGGAAAAGAAAAACCACATTCATCCATGAAGAGACTGGGGAACCAATGTCCCTCAGCCAAACGAAAATAATCTGAAGGTTCAGAAAGCTCCTCCAGAATAACCCACGAAGGAATAGAGACATCAGAACGAAACTTATCAAGCGATTCAACAAGGTAAACCATGATGAATAAAGTAAATAAAAGAGAAGGAAGAAGATCTTACAAGAAAGGGATGGATCTGTTGACAACGAACAATGAAAAGGATGAACGCACGAAAGAAAGAGAAAATGGAAAACTCAAATATGCAAATTTAAAAAAGTAGAAGACGATGTGATTTTCTGCAGCGCTTAAATACCTTGCCTTGGGAAGGGGTAAAGATAATGATTACAAAAAGAGACGGTTACGCTACCGGCGAATAAAAAGACAGAAAGGGCGCGGGAACCGAAGCGTTTATAAAAATTCAAAAAGTCCGATTCTAAAAATTTGGAAGGAGAAATAAATACAAAAGAAAATACTCCTAAATTTCAGGATGACCATTTAAAACCACCATATTTCTAGAAAGAATGTTCCACGCTCCTCAAATCTCGAACTGTGAAACATTGGGGGCTTCTGTTGATACCAAATTTAACCTGCTGATGTGGATTAATCATAAGAAGACACGTGTCAGTCTACGTGGCACCTACAAGCATTTTTACAATCACTTTGGCATCGAGGAACTCTACCTCCCCGATCAACTCAGACGCTCCGACTAGCAAGAGCTCTCCGAGGAACTTTATTACACCGAGCAACTTATGAGTACCGAGCTACTTAGGCGATCCGAGCAACTTAGGCGGTCCGAGCTGCACCTCAAACAGAGCATTAATAGCAGGATAACCAATAGATTGACTGCTCATTAAATGCTTATTATTATCATGCAGATGTATACGCCTAAGGGACAGCTATGTATTACCCTTTCACATGTACAGCCTGAGGGCTATAAAAACATTGTATCATCCTCATTGTAAGGGGACCAGAATTTCTTGAGGATAATCATACTTCGAGAATTCCTAAACACTCAGCAATAACAAAACAGTGGACGTAGGCCATTCTTTTAAGGCTGAACCACTTTAAAAATTCCTTTGTCTTCTTTATTTTATCTGTGATTAAGAGATAATCTAATTTTTTACATCAACAATAATGTTTAAAGTTTCATTTACATTTCATATTAAGAGTGTTGGGATATTTTTTTAGAAAGAGTTTTAAAAAGCTTTGATATAGAAAATGTTTTTATAAATGTTTTTTTATAAAAAGGTTATTAACTGTTTTAGAAAAATGTGTTTTTGAAAAGGTTTGAGAAAATTTCTAAGGCAGTAAGCATATATGGGTTTCGATGCTAAGGTCGTTCAAACGAGATCACCATCTCGTTCGAGCGACATTGAGATGTCGAGCGATGTTGTTTGAATGACACGCGTACCTCGTTCAAGAGAGCTGGGATTTTCGTTCGAGCGATATTACTTTTTGACTAACACGCTGACCTCATGCTTATCCTTTGACCGACTCAAAATTTCTTATAAAAAGGATAGCCAACCTTTGTTTTTAACGTGGAGAACAGTTTTCAACTTTAAAGGTTTTTAACCTTTGAAACTTTTATTTATCTTCCCAGAAGTTAATTGGATACCTTTGGCAGAAAGTTTTTCTCCAACAATTTTAGGGTTTAAATAATTTTATTTTATTTACAATTCACAAAAATCCCAATTACTTTTGTGTGAGTTGTTTTGTGAAACCCAAGAACATATTTTTCTTTTGTTCATTCTTTGTGGGGATAACTCTACAACCGACAGTTGCGTGTTATTGTGGAGGGAGTCCTTATAAATTTCACACTTCTGGAGAAGTCGTTTCTTTTCCATTGCTGCACATCTGGAGTTCTAGCGGGAGATTCCAGTCGACGACATCGGAACTGATACCTGAGGGTATTTCATATGTCACTCTTATTTTCATTGTAATATGTGTAACCGTTCTTTACAAATTATAGTGAAAATAAAAGGTTTTTCCCTTCGGGGATTTTTCCTGAAATTTGTGTCGCAGGCTTTGTTTATTTATGGATTGACACACGAATACACATAGTTGCATGTTTAGGGGCTGAATTGATTTGGTTTAAATAGACTCTAATTAAATAAGCGTGTCAAATAAGAAATTTGTGAATTTAATCAACTATCACATAACATATACGTTTTATACAATCAATAATAAACCCACACATAGTGACTGATATACATGAAATCACAATGTAAGGTTTGAAGCTGAGATAAAAATAAAGTCCCCGAATAAACCATCGGGTAAAAATCCAATACATCCAATCCAACATCTGAAGTAGTCTGAAATACATCAGTCTAAGTAAAAAGGGAAACACGCCCAACCAATACTAGAATAGAGAACCTACTATAGAATATCAATAATAAAATCGACTACTCAAAAATCCTGCAAGCCTCCATATCAGCTGTAACTATGTGTCCCTGGAAAGAACAATCATCCTTGGCGTCCCTAAGGCTGGACACCTAAAAGTTTTAAAAATAGATCTGATATGGATCAGAGCCCAAAATATTTGAAAAATATTTTTAAGTATTTAAAATGCAATAAGAAGAATTATTATGTACACGTTAGCTTCACGTACACTCCCTTGAGTTCCCCACCTCTCAACTATATTTCACACCTGACGTGTCCTACTAAACCCACCTAATTATTCTACCCGACCTAACTAGTCACAATAAGAATGTACCTAATCACTAATACTCTTAGCTCGCCCATATCCCCCATACGGTACTCTACCGCAAAACCATAATCATTAGCCAAATATTATTGTTTAACAATTATTTAAGTTTCTTTTACTTAGATTACTTTAGATATACACTATTTATATCTTCTACTACCACACAAGAGTAGAACATATCACACGTGTATATATATATATATATATATATATATATATATACGACTACAACATCCCTGCGATGAGCACAGTGATGCATGCATACTCTGTTATCCTGTCCATGTACCTCACCTACCAAATCAAGGACTACCGGTTTAGAATTACCCTTGAACCATAATTCAAATAAACACATAATGGAGGCGAACATAAACTTAAGCCTTTGGGCTACGCACATACCCAACGCAACCAAATGACAGGTCACACTATCGTATACTCAAATAGTGGTCAGCCCTAAGTTCTATGCTCCGGGAAACACATCAACACCTTGGTGTGATCGCCCACTGCGCGTGACCTCCCATGATAGTAGGTAGCGTAGGTATGTCTATATACATAAAAATTATACGTAGCATACATTCACACAAACCATGTATATTCATATAGTACGTCCCATATATATCTCGATTATTCAACGTACTACTATTTCACACTTTATTTTTATTCCCTTTATTATGAATATCAGTCGCTATTCGAAGAGTTCTAATCATCTCCTTTATAATTTTAGTAGTTAATATAACATTATTCTACTAATCCAAATTTTGAATTCATTTTAATTCTCTATGTATCCCAATTTGATTCTTGCACGCTAGTACGTTCAATAATTTTCGATAGGTTCTAGTCTATAAATTCGACTCCTCGACTACCCTCATGTCTTAATTATGTATGGTTGGTATTCCATTAATTTTTATATAATCCCAAACTACTCAAGTTATGGTTCCAATAATTTTTTATAGGTTTCACCTAAACTAACAAAATTGGGTCATAAATTTTCTGACAAATTAAACACCCTTTAGTAAAATCGCAATTTTTCCCTCTACAGAAGTCCAAATGAACTCACTCAAAGCTCATTGGAAATACAATACCTAGGCCTTTACAGTAATATATGGATCACAATCTAATTCTAAGTACGATTAAAATGGCATACGTTTAAAATAATGTAAAAAAATTTGGCAGATTAGACACCCTATAGTAAAAATTCGATTACTCCTTGTAAAGAAATCCAAATGAACTCATTCAATGCTCATTGGAAATCAAAGATCTAGAATTTTCCAAACATCTATGGATCGCAATCTAATTCTAAATACAATTAAAACATCATACATTTAAAGTAAAGCCAAAATTTTTGTCAAATTGTCATATTATATTTATCAACTAAACCCTAAGTTATTCAAGATTCATGTTCTTAAACCAAGAACCCAAAAATATTCCTAAAAAATATAATATTCAAAATATAATCCCAAGAGGTTAAATTCTAATATGATTACCAATCAAAACCATAATTAAATCCCATGAAATCACCCAACATAACATGTTTTCATTTTTGAGATAATTCTAGACTAGCATGGACATTATAACTACTCAGTTTATACAAGTTTAAATACTTGCCTTAGAGGATGAAGGTCTGATTTCAGTAGTTTGGTGATGGAAGTTGCTCCTCTTTCTGCCCCTCTCGATTTCGACGACGACAATAATGGTGCTAAGTGGTGGTGAATGGCCTAAAAACCTTTTCCCCTTCCTCTCTTACGACCTCTATTGTTTCTCAATTGTTCTAACACTAGCCTTTATAATATATCAGCTGATATAGTCTTCTCAAATTCGTTGGTCTTATAACCCTAGAACACCAAAAGACCAAAATACCCTTACGAGATATCGGGTTGGTCTAAAACTACCCTGGGACCCAAACACAACCTTCGAGTTTACTTTTCTGACTATCTAGACCCGCTTAGACACAGCGACACACTCGAAATGACTATTTGGATGACCCATATATCACTTAAAAGTTATTTCATATTTTAAGTCTTGACACGACTCATATGCACGTCTCGACTAAATTATCATAAACTGTCGTATTTCTCACTCACGACTAAACACAGTGCATTCTCAATATTTTATTACTTGATCACTAAGTAGTATTCAATTTAATTCACAACCATAAACATTAACTCTGATCACGCTAATTAATATTTATTTCGACCCAAATTATTTTCCTATTTTAATTTTATTAATCACAATATAAATTACTCAAAATTATGGGGTATTACATACTCCCCCTTAAAAGAAAATTCGTCCTAGAAATTTGGATAAGTCTGGTACTAATAGCTTTGGATACTTCCTCTCACAACATCCATTTCTTCTCAAAGTTGGAAACATTATGTTGGTCCCGGTACACCCTACTAACGATACTCTTCACCTATACTCTACCAGTTATACCCTTCTCTTTACTGGGGAAAGATCCCAACATCTCTAGGTACCTGCTCCCTCATTTCCAAATCACATCACTCCCTTCATGGGAGACCTCCGCAATCATACTTAACCACTCATGTCAGACTTTAAAATCTTTGGTTAGTTACAATGTGACCCTTTAATATTTCTCTTCTGCACAATGTAACTTCTGATTAAATCCAAAAATCCACAATGTACATTCCTTGCATTCTCCAGCACCTTATCACCCTTTTCATTTACTCCTTGGGATCTGGGCGATATGCCTTTCTCAAAACGTAACTTCGTTCCCATTGTCTCATTTTAATCTACAACAACGTTGTGCCACACTATGGGCCGACCCATTCCATTACTTCCATTAAACAGTTGGCACACTTCCCGTTAAGTATCTCACCACAAATTCTCCATAGTTTCTGTCTTGATCAACTAATTCCACCAGTAAAAGTAAACTTTGACCCTCTAGTGATGTTGGTAACCTATCACTGATTTCATTAGTTTTCCTACTCATCTCATAACTGGAATTCCAAAGTCCTGCAAAATTTGTGGTCAATCGTCTCACACTAACCCCTTCTCATACATACTCCCCTATCCCGGGGTATGCCAAAAAGAAAATCATGATGCACACGTCTTATCCATAATTTTTCCCTTTGTGGGTCTTCCTCATTTAATAAAATCCTCCTCCCATTTATGTGTAAGGCATCAACAGAACTTGCTTGAGCGCGAATTCGCTCAAAATCCTAAAATTATTCGATCCTCCCTTAGCTAGAGAAATCCCTCATCTATATCTTCATAGTCTTCCAACCCTTCTCTGTTGTGATAGCTATCCTTGTTGTATATAACCAAACTATCTCCTTCCACAAATGAAGTTCAGTCCATCTTACTTTCATAACACTACTTCTTACTACATATTTAGCATACGGTTAAATATATTCATTATTCGGTCTTCTTATCACGAGCAGTTCTGAAAATCAAAATACCCAGGGTGCCCATACACCCTATATCCCATGCATATCTGCACAATTGTAACAAACATGACATATTTATGTCAAACTAGGCCTTATATACTTGGCATGATGATACAGTAAGGGTATACTCAATTACCCTATAAATATCAACTTAATTATCCTCAAGATTGACTCACCAATCCCTAGTGATGTCAAAGTTCCATAATGCTTCCTATATAAAGCTACCCAACTTCACTAGCCATAAATTATAAAATAACTCTCAACTCATATTTTTATCCGCATACACGTGGAATAACTAAAGAGCTAAGTCCATTCTCTAATGACTACACATCTCCCAACTCTCGATGCTCAATAAGGTTCATGCTTGGGACGTCTCGCAAGCAAAATCCAAACAAGGAACCCACCGATACAGTATTACTTAGCATTGTCGGTCATCGAGATCCGTAGGCCCAAATACGTAATCGAGAAACCTAAAATCCTGTCCCCCAATGTATAAGTCTAATTCGCAACTACTACATCACTAAAGGATTCACACAACACTGCACTCGCACTATCACTAAGTCGTCAGCGCTAAATTAATAACGAGCTAAGTCTTACAGCTCGACGATAAACCCGATATACCTTGAATCACATCAGTAAAAGTCCCTACACACTGGAATAAAATATAACAAGATAAATATACTCTCTATAATCTCTTCTACAATATAATGTATGTGTAGGCTCGACCCTCCTTAAGGTGAAACCTCATACAAACAATACAACCTGCCCCAGAATAATAAACATCATAGCCTTAATGTAACCGCCCACTATCTCTCAACAATCACTAAGCATCTATTCCCAGGATAAAAATATTCTCTATCCTCATAACTCTTAAAAAGATCAAAACTATCACACAATATAAACATTCTATAAGTATCCCTACCCGCTCCCCGACAGGCGGCGCCAAAGAGCCCCACTACTTAAAGGTAATGATATGCATAATAATAAGGCTGATACCGTCAACGCACCCACTAAACCTAGATCACCTGTTAATTTTAGTGTCAATAAACATATATTGTGATGCACCCATGTCACCCGAAGCTTACCCCATACTCATAAGGATAAAAACAAAAGTTTTACCTGTAACTGCTAGCTCCGTAACCTGATCAATGGGTTCCTGAACGTGATTCTCGGGTCAAAACTAACCCAAGAATTGATGTAATGGTTGTACCTCTAGGATACAATCCTATAATTTCCCCTTACCTTGATTTGGGCAATCCCTCCTCCTGTGGCCAATCTCCCCACAAGTGAAACAAAGGCCTGAAAAATCTCCTCTGGCCCTGCTGGCCTCCCCCGTTGCTCCCTTAGCCCTGACGGCCATGAGGAACATGATGTTTTTGTTGCTGCTAAGAATAAGAGACCTACTGTCCTTGACTAAACCCACCGATTTAGGGCCTCAAACCTCCTGATATGAATCTCTTAGCTGGATTCCCCTGTCAAAATCCCACGCGCACAGCCTGCTCATATGATGCTATTGTGTCACATTAGTACCATTCCCACATGCCTTCCCACTCTGGCTGGTCTCTCCCACTCTTTTTTTTCACTTCATGTGGAAGTGATGATCCTGGAAGTGGTGTAGTAGTGAGGCATTGGCGACCTCCGAATAAGTGTTCAACGCCAGATTACCCAACAAGTGATGTCGAATTTTCCAGGTAAGTCCATCCATGAACATCAACATCTTTTTCTCTCCAGTGTTCACCTAATCTTTCAAAAAATTAGTAAATGAGTGAACTCCTTATCATACTCTTCCACCGTTCTATCTCCCTGAGAAACATTGAGGAACTTCCATCGCAACTCTGTATGTATAACAAACGAAAAGTACTTGCAGTCAAACCGCTCCTAGAACTCATCGGTGGTCATAACATCCTCTCCTCTGTTGTGGTTATAGATTTCCACTACTGTAAAGTCGCGCCCACAAGCATAAAATTATCTAGTATTTGCTTCTGCGTCTCACTGCACTCCACAAGGCGAAGATGGAAGGTAATATCCTTCTTCCACTGGTCGACTACCACTACATCTGAGATGCCCTAAAACTCTCGTGGATGCTAAAGGGCCTGGATTAGTTTGAATGACTGCTGCCACCTGCGACTGATGTTGGTCTTGGGGAAAGTGTTGTTCCATTGTGATCATTGCAGTATTAACTACCGATGCCATAATGTCACCCACCTCTGCGGCTGTAATGTTCCCCTATAGGGCTTCCTCCCCATTATTCGCTCTCATCTGACGGGTTCTCTTTGGCAGCATTTGAAACGAGGTTGAAATTTATATAATCTCACTGTCAAATACAATATAATAAGCAGGAGAGCATAGATGTGTGTATGTAAGGACGAATTCAACAGTCCTATAAGAAGGCTCGACCTCAAAGAACGCTACATTAAAACATAAAAAAATAGCACAGATCTTAAGGACACTAGAACCTGATGCTCTGATACCATCCATGACACCCCGCCTATTTAAATAATGGTTGCCAAACCTCTACAAAAATAAATGAAGAGTCTCATATGGATCATTTTTAACATCACTATCGAAATTTAATTAATTACTAACCACCTATTAATTTAACAAGCAATGTTAAATTTTAATCTTTCATTAATATGCAATAATATGAACCAATAAATAATAAACCCACAGACATTGACTGATGTGGTTTACATGAAACCACAATGTAAAGTCAGAAGATGAGATAAAGATAAAGCCCCCGAATAAACCATCGGGTAAAAATCCAATACAGCATCTGAAATAGTCTGAAATGCATATGTCTAAATAAAAAGGGTAACACGCCCAACCAATACTGGAATAAAGATCCTACTCTAGAATATCAATAATAGAATTGGCTACATGGAAATCCAGCAAGCCTCCACATTATCTGCAACTATGTGTCCCTAAAAAGAACAATCATCCTTGGCGTCCCTCTGGATGGACACCTAAAAGTCTTAAAAATAGATTTGATAAGGGACATGGTCCAAAACATTTGAAGAATATTTTCAAGTATTTAAATTGTTATAAGAACAATTATTATACACACGTTAGCTTCATGTACACTCCCTTGAGTTCCTCACCTCTCAACTATAGTGCAAACCTAACGTGCCCTAATAAACCCACCTAGTTATGCTACCCATCCTAACTAGCCACAATAAGTATTTACCTAATCACTAATACTCTTATCCCATTGGTATCACCCAAACGATACGCTATCGTAAAACCATAATCATTAGCTGAATATTATTGTTGAACAATTATTTAAGTTTCTCTTACTTAGGTTACTTTAGATATACACTATCTATATCTTCTACAAACACACAAGAGTATAGCAAATCATACGTGTATATATATATATATATATATATATATATATATATCACACCATCTATATATATAACTACATCCCCGGGATGAGGACCGCGATGCATGCATACTCTGTTATCGAGTCCATGTACCTCACGTAACAAATCAAGGACTATTGATTCAGAATCATTCTCGAACCATAATTCAAATAATACATAATGGAGGTGAACATAGTCCTAAGCCTTTGGGCTATGAACATACTCAATGTACCCAAACGACCTGTCACACTATCGTACACTTAAATAGTGATTATCCCTAAGTTCTACGCTCTAAGGCAAATATCCAGATCTTGCTGGCATCGCCAAGGTGGGATCGCCCACTAGGCGTGACCTTCCATGATAGCAGGAAACATATGTATGCTTATATACATAAAAATCACACATAGCAGGCATTCACAAAACCCATGTATATTCATATAGTATGTCTCATATATATCTCAATTATTCAACGTACTACTATTTCACACTTTATTTTTATTCCCTTTATTACAAATATCACTCGCTATTCAAAGACTTATAATCATCTCTTTTATAATTTCAGTAGTTAATATCACATTATTCTACTAATTCAAATCTCGGGTTCATCTCAATTCTCGATGTATCCCCATTTGATTCTCGTACACTAATAAGTTCAATAATTTCCAATTGATTCTAGTCTATAAATTCAACTCCTCGACTGCCCCTATGTATAAATTATATATGAATGGTGTTCCATTAATTTTTTCATAATCCCAAACTACTCAAGTTATGGTTCCAATAATTGTTTGTTAAAGTTTTACACATAAACTAACAAAATTGTCATTTTCTGAGCAACCGAATCGGGTCGTAAATTTTCTAACAGATTAAACACCCTTTAGTAAAATTGCAATTTATCCCTCTACATAAGTCCAAATGACCTCATTAAAAGCTCATTGGAAAGCTAAGACCTAGAACTTTCCATGCATTTATGGCTTGCAATGTAATTTGATGGACAATTAAAATGACATATGTTTAAAGTAACGTAAAAAATTCTGATAGATTGATATGCTGATAGATTTGACATCCTATAGTAAAAAGTCGATTACTCCTTCTACAGAACTCCAAATGACCTCATTCCATACTCACTAGAAAGCTTAGACCTAGAAATTTCTATACATCTATGTCTCTCAATCTAATTCTAAGTACAATTAAAATGGCATACGTTTAAATTAATATAAAAAATTATGGCAAATTGTCATATTATGTTCATCAATTAAACCTTAAGTTATTTAAGATTCATGTTCTTTAACCAAGAACCCAAAAATATTCCATTTTTATGTGTCTTAAAAATAAAATTTCAAAACATAATCCCTAGAGGTTAAATTCTAATATTATTCCCAATCAAAACCATAATTAAATCCATTGAATCACCCAATATAACATGTTTTCATTATAGAGATAATTATAGACTAGCATGGACATTATAACTACTCAATTTATGCAAGTTTAAACACTTGCCTTAGATGATGAAGGTCAAATTTCAGTAGTTTGGTGATGGAGGTTGCTCCTCCTTGTGCCCCTCTCAATTCCGACGACAACGGTGGTGTTAGGTGGTGGTGAATGGCCTAGAAACCCTTTCCTCTCCCTCTCCTATGGCCTCTATTGTTTCTCACTTGTTCTAACCCTAGTCTCTACAATATATCAGCTGATATAATCTTCCCAAATTCTTTGGTATTCTAACCCTAGAATACAAACATATCAAAATACCTTTATGGGGTGCTGAATTGGTCTAAAAATACCCCAGGAACCATACACAATCCCCAAGTATACTTTTCTGACTATCTAGACCTATCTGGACACATTAGCGCACTCAAAATGACTATGTGGATGAATCATATATCACTTAGAAGTTATTTCATATTTTAAGTCCCGACACGATTCACATACGCGCCCGAATAAATTATCACAAACTATTGTATTTCTCACTCATGACTAAATATAGTGCATTCTCAATATTTTATTACTTAATTGCAAAGTATTATTCAATTTAATTCACAGCCATAAATATTAACTCTGATCAGACTAACTAATATTTATTTTAACCCGAATTAGTTTTCCATTTTAATTTAATTAATCCCAATATAAATTACTCAAAATTATGGGATATTACAAATCAAATCACCTCTCTGCCTCTAAGTCTATAAACATATCTTTATTCATTAATATTTATATCTATATCCAATCAACGACTAAAATTTCAAGGCACATAGTTCTACTTATCAAGTTTCACCAATTTTTCAAATATATTAAGTAAGAACAAAACTAATATACTTACTAAGTATAACCATAACAAAAATTGTAATCATAGCCCTGGCCATTACCATAGCCATATTCATACCTATAACCATCATAATAACCACCAGACTAATAATTTTCAATCCAATGAATCATATACATTAAATATGTCGTATATATATGATCTAAACAATATACATCACATCAACATAGTCATATACAGAATTTTACCTATATAAATTATGATAATATATATATATATGTGTGTGTGTGTGTGTGTGACACCCCGCCTAATAAAATACCGGGTGATCAGTCCTATACCAAATTAAAACAGGAATCCCAGTTGGATCATCCTTAGCATCACTGTCGAAAACTTTTTAAGACTTACTAACCACCTAGTATTCCAAAAGCTGGTGCCAATTTTAACTTTTTAATTAAACCAAATCAGTACATGCGGAATCAAAGTATAAACCATTCACACAACTGAATGAAAATAAACTGAATCATAATTACACAACTTGTCGAATAAATCACCGGCCACCAAAGAAATAATCCAATACAAATATTTAACACCTGAATAAATTACACCTGAAAACTGTACCGAGAAGTCTAGGCGACAAGCCCTAAATAAAACTGAAACTGATACAAGATTCCTACTTTAGAAATGAATAAATGATGCGTTTAATCCAAACTCCTGCTAGCATCCACATATGCTGCAGCTCCGTGTCCCTGGAATAGAATATCAATCATGGAGTCCCTATGGTTGGACACCTAAAAGGTTTTGAAAATGGTTTTATAGCAAGGGTTAGAACCCAAAACATTTTGAAAATATTTAGCAAGTGAATTAACTGCAGCAATTTAAAATGCATGAATGCGCTTCATATTTAAGTTAGTGTCGCACTCCCTTGTGGACATTCTCACCCCTCCACTATTGTGCACACCTACTGGTTAACTTAACACCACCTAGTTACGCTACCCCGTCCAACTAATCCTGGTATAACCTTCCCTTGCCATACTACTCTAACCCGAGTATAATGATTTCCTGAATTATAAGTTATTTCACAATTAACTTAATTAATTCCTCTTAAATAGTAACATGTAACCGTATCACAAGTTATATAAAGTAAATCCATCTCACACTGTATTATTCCCACAAATGAATAACTTAATTAATTTCTCATTAATTAACAGCATATAACTGTAACCCGAGTTATATAAGGTAAATACATCACACACTGTATTTTCACCTACATATAATATTTACTACCATATTATACGTACCTTTACTAACATCCACACATATATCATACGTGTATCCATCCTTCCGAGTATACCCTCCCCGAATGATTCACTCTAAAATGCTATCTCACTAGGTGTGCTCACAAAATCTAGTTTCCCCCAAGTTGGAATCGCTCACCAACTTGGCCCGAAATATAAACGTAGTGGAGGCGGTCATATTCCTTCCCTGAAAGTGAGATAAATCCCTCACCCATATATATACCGGACGCTATGATCTGGGGAAATACTCGCCCTACTCCTCAAGCTAGGGGATTCACCCACATCGCGCAGCCTCCCTTGATAGCATTAGAGTATATTAATTGAATAGATATCTAGTCACCGATATTTAATATCACACACCATATATACAAGTATATATATATACTATCGCTACACCGTATACATATACTACAAACCCCGGCTTTACCGTGTACTCAAAATCCCGTACACTGCCTGTAATTTAATATCACACATAATATATATACACATATATATATATACTATCACTACACTGTATATATATAATATAAACCCCAACTTTACCGTGTACTCAAAATCCCGTACACTGCTTATAATTACTTGAGTCCGTGGCCCGACTCAACTTAATTAATTTTCTCACTTAATAATTTATCATCTTCCCGAGTATGTGGTCCGACTCTAATATATTTAATTCACACCTCAATTTGAATAATACTTTCCCCGCGCCTATGGTCCGACTCTAATTAAATTAATTATCAATCTTATTAATTTAATAACTTGGTGTCACCCATCCATTATCCACGGACTCGCTCACTTGGCCCGTACCTCAATATTTCCCGAGTCAGTGTTCCGACTCCAAATTAATTACTCTCTCTCAATAATAAATTTACTACTTTGATGCCACTTAACCAATATCCCCGGACTCGCTCACTCGATCCATTTTACATCTCATAATTTCATTATCACATTTTCACCCACAATGTGTCACACATTTATTTCCATAATTTCTCCAATTATATTTACCTATAATTGTTAGCACACCCGGACTCACCCACTTGGTCCATAATTAAATATTTCACCTAAATTCCTTTAATAATGTAGTGTCACCCAACTACAATTCTCGAATATCATTCTTCAGCCCAATATCAATAATTGAATTATTTCTCCAAATTCGTTCATCTCATGACATACCGTTCACACCCTCCTAAACCCAATTATATCACCCTATAATTGTTAAGGAAACATATGTCCCATATAAAATTATCACCAAATAAAAGTAAGGGAATTAAAACTTAAATTAAACCCTCACTATAAACAAACTGGCCGAACTACCAAATTCCTGGGACCCTCGATCGACCGAGCCCCCTGGGTCGATCGATCGATCGAGCATGAGGTTGTCTTCCTCGGCTTGCTGTTTCAGCCATGACCGAATTTCCAAGGTTTTACCTCTCCATTTTCTAACCTTAAATGATGATTTTTAACCAATCAATTACTCCCAAAACAAGTCTCAATCATCTATAACTATTTTAGCCATCTTGATTCATACGATATCTCACTATATTTAAAGATGGGTATTCCAATTAAAATTTATAAATCTTGTTCTACAACCCAATTTCCAAATCCAGATTTCCCCCCAGTTTATATTCCGAATTCTTATTCCAATCAAATATCTATACTCAGATATGTTCAACATAACAATTTTTACTATGAATCTCATTCAATAGTTTCATGAACAAAAACCCCCATTTTGTACCCATTTATCCCCAAAACGAATTTTGGTTTACATATCACTATGATATGAATTGATTATCATCAATTTTGAAATCACAACAGTTAACCACTTGCCTGAAAGTGTTCGTAGTGTCTGATCCGTTGACGTAGTCCCTCAATTTGGCTCAAAAATCCTCAAATTGGCTTTTGCTAAGCTTTCCCCCAATTTCCCTCTCAAGCCCTAGGCTTAGAATTGTGTTGGCTGCTGATTTCCTAATCCCTCACTTATGTTAAAACCCTCAATCCCGTTTTTCACCTAATGGGCTTAATTAAAGTGGCCCAACTCACTCCGTGTGGGCCCGGCTATGCCCAAAAATACCCCGAGACCCAATTACTACCCCCTGGTACTCTTTTCTGACTATCTCGACCCATCCGGACTCAACCGTGCACTCAGAATTGGCATCCGAATTAATTTATAAAAATCCTTATCTCACACCCAATTTAGTCTATATCGACTCCCGACTGGGATAAGTGTATACCTCGTCATTAATACTCGAAATGACGTAATTAAATTATTACTATTCACTTAGTAAATAAATTTCCCTAAACATTAACCATTCACTCCCCGATCAATATTTAAATATATATATTGCCATAATTAATTCAATTAAAAATTACAACACAAGTAATTTAAAATTCCCGAATTAATTAAATATTAAATGTACAAAAATACGGGGTGTTACAAAATATATATATATATATATATCAAATTGGTGAGTAGACTCATCTCAAATGTGTGTTTACTTATTCTTTCCCTTGTCAACCTGTGTCATAGTCACAAACGATGTGTTAGAACCTAACAATAAAACACAATCATTATACTATAAAATACGATTAACTTCCATAACCTTACTACTTTAAGTAAAATATATCACACATTCATATGTTCCCCACATTATAATCAACTATAATGTTTAAATCATTTTTTTTAAGCATTATTAAATAATAATACTATAAATGCTAAAATAATACTATTCAGTACTTACAAGAGGTTAATGTGTCACTAATTAATTTAAATGTTACACTAATCATGATTAAATAATGATTAATGAAATTGATACATAAAGTTATATCAACATACTTCATATAAATTGAGTAGAGTAACTTTAATTTTGATCAACGTGTCAAATTCTAAATAGATAACCCGTTTAAAATTAGTATTTAATTAATATGAGCTTTATTGAGTAACATATCAAAATAATCCCCTAAAACATTAAATCACATAATCGTGTTCCTCTCGTATCGTAACATAATTTTTATTTTAAGTAATATTTAATCTTACTTAGATAGCCGTATAAACCATACACAAGTTAATAGAGGCCCCAAAATGAACTAACACAAAATAAACCCATATCTAAAATCTAAAGTGGTAGAAATGACCAACACAACTCAATAAATAAATTTAATTAAGGAATAACTATATTTGATATTAATTTAAATTTTCTAGGATTTTTTCCGGGTGTAAAACCTAATTATTTCACTTTTTCTCTCATTTTTATTTTCTTTCTTCTCAAAGATTCTCTTCTTCTCTCTTTCTCGTATGAACAATTAACAAGACCATATATAAGTTAAAAGTTAGCTTATTTAGATTTCTATCCCACTTGACTTAACTTATAGATAATCACAGATCACCCCCACTTAATGTTACTTTTAATAACATATCAAATTTAATTTTTCAATACTTTTCAATTTACCTCTCACATATGTTAAATTAAAGAACTAAAACAACATAGTCAACCATAATAATATTATATAAAACATATAAAACTATCAAGTACTAAACTCTCTCTATATATGCAATAATTCACATAATTTAACTATTATTAATAATTAAATAGTTTGAAATTGCATGCTAATTTTAGAATGTCACAGTCATATTCTTATACACATAACCTTTTTTTATTGTAACTATTCAAGTTTAATAACATATCTTATAAAAAAACTTGATTTAATGTGATTAAACACGCCTTAGCATATTAATCCCAATTATGGAATTTTCATTTGGAATGGGATATTACTATCTTCCCCTATTTTGAAAATTTTGTCTTCAAAATTGTTATATAACCACATGACATCATAACCAAAACTTTTTATCTAACTTTACGATTCTTCAACAGTAGACAAATCAATTTCATTCTATTACTATCTCAATAATTATCTATCAATTTAATCTTCTCATAAAATCTCACCGCTTCACCTTTCCAATAACTTCCCGACTATAATTTTCATACTCTCTCTTTGCAACCAATCAATACTCAAAGAATCGACCTTATTTTTTTACCATAATGATATACCTTTCAATAATACTCCAACATACCATCTCAGTTACCAATTTTCTTTTTATCACCATTCTTTTGTAAATCTATAACTTACTCTCATTAATTCTCTGAAACTATCGATATCTTGCCATAATTTACTTTCTATAATATGCATATATATTTATATCTTCACACCCTACATTATCCATTGCATTATATTGCACTACACCAAATCCTGTGAATGGTCAACCACACGGGGTCACGGCCCAAAGTCGTGACCAAGTCGTGACAATCATGGCGCCAAAGTTTTCTCCAAGTTTGGTCACAGACAAAGGCCGTGACGAATGCCACAATGCACACCTAATGGGTCACGGCTTTGGGTAGTGACCATATTAATTTGTTCACGGGGGTGGGTCACGGCTTGGGGTCGTGACCACATGGTTGCCTACGCGCTAATGTGGAAAAACTTTAAGGGTCATGGCAGTGGGTCACGGCTCAAGGTCGTGACTAATTTCCTTATAATACCATCTCGCCCTCATTGCAGCTCTTCACGTGACAATCTCTCTCTCTTTCTTTCTCTTTGTTGGCGATTCTCAATCTCAAACCCTAATTTCGGGGATTCTCAATCTCAGCCTGAATCTCTCTCTTTCTGTGTTAAACCGTAATGTATATGAGTGTATATGTGTGTGAATATGTGTGTATTTATGTGCATGTGTGTGTTTGTGTGTGTACATGTGTATATACGTATGTACGTTTATGTAGATTTATGTGAATGTGCGTGTATATCTGTATATGTGTGTGTAAATCAGTATATGTGTGTGTATATGTGTGAATAAGTGTGTGTATGTGTGTATACTTTTTTTCCAAGAAATAGGATGTTAAATTTAGGAGTTGAAATTTATTGCATTATTTTTGGGCATTTATTGGGTATTGTTAACATTGATTGGGAATTGTTATTTAGAGGTTGAAATTAACTAGCATTATTTAAGGGTATTGTCATTATTAGTATTGACTGAATGTGGTTACTTAGGGATTAAAATAAATTGCAAAATTTAAGGGTATTGTCATTTTGGGATTGAAATGTATTTAGAGTTTGAAATTAATTGAGTATTATTAGTATTGACTGAATGTGGTTACTTAGGGATTAAGATAAATTGCATTATTTAGAGTTTAAAATTAATTGAGTATTTTAGGTTCCGCAACCTAATCAAACTAATATACTCAAAATCCTTTCTTTATTATTAAAACCTTAATCAAACTAATATACCCTAATATACCCTTATACTTTAATTATAGGACTCATATTCACGCCCTTTTATATTTTTCTCATAAAAAATGAGGCACGATGATAATCACTGGCAATAAGAGTTGGAGAGGTTGCAATTGGACCGCACACATAACTCTTTCATTACTGAACGTCATGTAGAGGTTACTCCTATTTATAAGTATGGAAATAAAAAGATTGAACAATTTAACTACCTTATAAATCGTGGAGTTAATTTTTGGCAAAACTACCTGTTCGATCGTATTCTATATTCCCTATCAAAAACCTGGGATGACATTATACAAAATATATTTCACACGCATAATCCCGATGTGGCCCTGACCTTTGGTTACGTTGTTGAAGAAGGCGAAAAAAAATCCACCCGTTATGGATACAACTGCGTACAGAGAGCATTAACATAGACTGTGATGTCTCGCGCCATATGCACGCTAAATTAAATCTTGCCAACAAGTTGAAAATGATGCGATTCCGAGTTCAAGTCACGGATATCTACAAAATCAATCATAGATACCCTTCCTCCTAGTTGTCCACGTGCAAAAATTCACATGGATATCAGGCACATTGAACATATTCTAAAGTCATACTTTGAAAAGGTATATATATATATATATATATATATATATATATATATATATAGTCGTAAGCTTGATTAATTAATTATAACTTCTTAGTCACTTATGGTTTTTCATTTTTGTAGATAATGTCGGGAGGAAACAACCCAAGGGAACAAAGTGCCAAGGGGACACTACAAGGAGGTTCACCATCTCGTGCGCAACTCGAATTCTCAACACCAATTGGGGATCAATACACAACTCCATCAATGGTTCCCTCCTCTTCAAGTCCAACTGCTTTGACCCCCTCATCCAGTACTCTCGTTGTTCGAGCACCCCCATCCAATGCTGTCGATGCCTCCCGCTCAACCCAAAAGAAGCCCATTGGGTTCTCCCTTCTCGGGAGTAACCCGACGGGTGATAGGAATGACGTACTAAACTTTAAAGCCTGTTATTTGGCTTTCGAAAAAATGAACTTGGTTGTGGACCAGACAACTGGAACCTGGTTGATCAAGCTGTTAAGGATGATATATACGATCAACTCTCCAAATGTTTCTCATTTCCCGATCGTTCTAAGAATAAGGTTGTATCTAGGGTTTCTGAATCACTGATGACATACAGGAAAAACCTTCGGAAGAAACATTTCTCGAAGGAGGCAGTGAGCTCCGATACTTTTCTTTAAAATAGAGAGTGCCTCCAAATGTTGAAATTTCGGTATAGAAGTGGAATAAGTTTTTGGAGAATGAGGTGACGGAAAAAAGTTGGTCCCAAGGGAGAAAAATAAAAAATAGGGCACAAAAAACTGATATCCACAGGTTGGGATCCAAATCGTATGAGGATTTGAAGAATGAATGGGAGAGTAGGACAAAGGATGGTCCAGATGCCGGTAAAACACCAAATCGGTCCAACTTATTCGTTCATGCTCGATGGGGTAAAGATAATACGTTCCCATCACACTTGGCTGAGATGCTACAATCAATAGAGGCCATCAACAATCAGTCAGGTTCGAGCCCTACTGATGACTTTGACCTTGATAATGATGCCCTGACCCATACCGTTGGAAAGGACAAAAGGGGGAGGACACTTCTTTTGTAATGTTGAGTTTCCTGCACCTCTTTTGTAATGTTGAGTTTCTATTAAGGCCACCTTTTCGTGGGAACAAAAGAGGTGCAGGAAACTCAACATTACAAGGTGACCTCACAGGAAGATTAAGAACTTGACAACCCTCAATGAGGCTTGTCAAGATCTTAATCTTCCTATGAGGCCACCTCTTTTGTTCATAATGGTGGGGTCATCCTGCTACTAAAAATTATTCAAAACGGTGGGGATATTATCGAGCCAGCTCAGCAGAAACTGCTTTCCCATCCTTCTCTCATGATCATAAGTTGAGTTCCCTATGAGGACACTGTGAGTTCCATGGGGTGTCCTATATTGGTGGTTCTTGATGAAGGCCACACCTCATAATGAAAGGAGTCGTATTTGGAATACTCTATCAACCTCCAAACGAGAAAAAGCATCATATTATCCGGGACCCCTTTCAAGAACAATTTTAATGAGCTCTACAACACACTGTATTTGGCAAGGCCAGAAGAAAGACATGTTTTCTTACCAAACATGCCTTTAAAGGGATAAAAAATAAAGAACCTCCCAAATGTCCCCGTGAGAGGCGCAAACATCTCGCACGGGGCCAATGTAACTCATAAGAACCGATCGCGTGGTCATGGGGCCCCCTGTTTGAGCATATGACAATAATCTGAGAATATCTACAATTGGGCCTAAACCATGCCATTAGAGGTAAAAAAACCAAAACACCCCCAAGCGGCCCCGTGAGAGGTGCGAACATCTTGCACAGGACCAATGTAACTCACAAGAACTGACCTCATGGTCACGGGATCCCCGGTGTGAGAATATGACGATAATTTGAGAATATCCACACTTAGGCTTGAAAATGTGCCGTTAGGGGGGGAAAACCCCTCGGTGCCCCTAAACGTCCCCTTCAGGGGAGCGATCACCACGCACGGGTCCAATGTAACTCGTAAGAACTGACCGCGTAGTCATGGGATCCTCGGTTTGAGAGAACGACCCAAAATAGAGAAAATCCACACTTAGGCTTGAAAACATGAAGTTGGAGGGCGAAACCCCTTGATGCCACCAAATGGACCAGTGAGCAGTGCCAACGCCTCGCACGGGATCAATGTAACTCATAGGTACCGACCACATGGTCACAGGGCCCTCGGTTTGAGAGCACAACCCAAAACGGAGAAAATCCACAATTAGGCTTGAAAACGTGCCGTAGGGGACAAAACCCCTTGATGCCCCCAAAAAGCCCCATAAGTGGCACTAACACCTTGCACAGAACTAATGTAACTTGTAGGAACCGACTGCGTCGTCACAGGACCCCGATTTGAGAGCACAACCCAAATGTGAGAATATCCACACTTAGGCTTAAAAATATGATGTTGGGGGGCGAAACACCTTAGCACCCCCAAACGGCCACGTGAATGGCGCCAACACCTCGCACGGGACCAATGTAAATCGTAGGAACCGACCGCGTGGTCACGGAACCCCCCGTTTGAGAGCACCACCCAAATTTGAGAATATCCACACTTAGTCTTGAAAACGTGCTGTTGGGGGGCAAAACCCCTTGACACCCCCCAAACGGCCCCATGAGCGGCGCCATCACCTCGCACAGAAGTAATGTAACTCGTAGGAACCAACGCATGGACATGGGACCCCCGATTTGAGAGCACGACCCAAAACAGAGAAAATCTAAACTTGGGCTTGAAAACATGTCGTTGGGGGTGAAACATCTTGGCGCCCCCCAAACGGCCCCGTGTGGGGCACCAACACCTCGTACGGGTCTAATGTAACTCGTAGGAACCGATCGCGTGGTCACGGGACCTCTAATTTTTTAGCATGATCCAAAATGGAGAAAATCCACACTAAGGCTTGAAAACGTGTCGCTGGGGGCGAAACCCCTTAGCTCCCCAAACGACCCCGTGAACGGTGTCAACACATCGCACGGGTCCAGTATAATTCATAGGAATCGACCGTGTGGTCATGAGACCACCAATTTGAGAGAACAACCCAAATTTGAGAATATCCGCACTTAGGTCAGAAAACATGCCATTAGGAGGTGAAACCCTTTGGCGCCCCCAAATGGCCCCCTGTGCAGCACCAACATCTCGCATGGGTCCAATGTAACACGTAGGAACTGACCGCGTGGTCACGGGACCCCAATTTGAGAGCATGACCCAAATTTGAGAATATCCACACTTACGCTTGAAAATGTGCAATTGGGGAAAAAACTCCTTGGTACCCCCCAAACGACCCTTTAAGGGGAACGATCACCATGCACGTGTCCAATGTAGCTCATAGAGGACCCATGGTTTGAGAGCATGACCCAAAACAGAGAAAATCCACACTCAGGCCTGAAAACGTGTCCTTGGAGGGAGAAACCCCTAGACTCCCCCAAACGGCCCCGTGAGTGGTGCCAACACCTCGCGCAGGACCAATATAACTCGTAGGAACCGACTATGTGGTCATAGGACCCCCCGGTTTGAGAGAACGGTCCAAATTTGAGAATATCCACACTTAGGATTGAAAACATAGTATTGGAGGGCGAAACCCCTTGATGCTCTCGTACGGCCCCGTTAGCAGAGCCAACATCTCGCACGGGATCAATGTAAGTCGTAAAAATCGACTGCGTGGTCCCGGGACCCCAGGTTTAAGAGCACAATCCAAATTTGAGAATATTCACACTTAGGCTTGAATAAGTGCCGTTGGGAGAAGAAACAACTTGGAGCCCCACAAACGTCCCCGTGAGGGGCGCCAACACCTCGCACGGGTCCAATGTAACTCGTAGGAACCGACGGCATGGTCACTGTACCCCGATTGAGAGAATGGCCCAAATTACAGAATATCCACACTTAGTCTTGAAAACGTATCGTTGGGGAGCGAAACCCCTTGGCGCCACCCAAACGACCCCATGAGCGGTGCCAACACCTCTCTCGGGTCCAATGTAAGTCTTAGGAATCGACCGCATGATCATGGTACCACCAGTTTGAGAACACGACCCAAATTTGAGAATATCCATGTGACACCTCGCCTAATAAAATATCGGGTGATCAGTCCTATACCAAATTAAAACAGGACTCCCAGTTGGTTCATCCTTAGCATCACTGTCGAAAACCTTTTTTTTTTAAACTTACTAAACACCTAGTATTCCAAAAAGCTGGTGCCAAATTTTAACTTTAATTAAACCAAACATTACATGTGGAAATAAATATAAACCATTCACACAACTAAATTAAATCAACTGAATAAATAATAAACTACATGCCGAATAAACCATCGAACACCAAAGTAAATAGTCCAATACAAATATTCAACACCTGAATAAATATATCTGAGAACTGTACTAAAAGTCTGGGCGACAAGCCCTAAGTAAAACTGAAACTGATAGATGATCCCTACTCTAGGAAAGAATGAATGAGGCGTCTAATCCAAGCTCCTACTAGCATCCACATATTTCGCAGCTCCGTGTCCCTGGAATAGAATATCAATCCTTGCGTCCCTGTGGCTAGACACCTAAAAGATTTTGAAAATAGTTTTATAGCAAGGGTTAGAACCCAAAACATTTTGAAAATATTTAGCAAGTGAATTAACTGCAGTAATTAAAATATATGAATGCGCTCCATATTTAAGTTAGTGTCGCACTCTCTTGAGGACATTCTCTCTCCTCCACTAATGTGGACATCTAACGATTACTTTATCCCCACCTAGTTGTACTACCCAGTCCAACTAGTCCTTGTAATCCTCCATTTCTTTTCCACCCTAAACCGAGTATTATTATCCATGGGTTATAAGTCATCTCACTAATTAACTTAATTAATTTTCTTTAAATAATATTATATAACTGTGACACAAGTTATATAAAATAATTACATCACACACTGTATTATTACCCGTATATAATATTTACTACCATATATACGTACCTTTACCACAACATCCACACATATATCATATGTATATCCATCCCTTCGAGTATACCCTCTCTGGATGATTCCCTCTAAAGTGCAATCTCACTAGGTGTGATCACATAACCTAGTTACCCCAGTTGAGATCGCTCACCAACCTGGTCCAAAAATATAAACGTAGTGGAGGCGGTCATATTCCTTCCCTGAAAGTGAGATAAGCCCCTCACCCATATACCGGACGCTATGACCTGGGGATATACTCACCCTACTCCTCAAGCTAGGGGATTCACCCACATCGCGTAACCTCCCTTGATAGCACTACAGTAGAGAAATTAAATAAATATCTAGTCCCTGATATTTAATAGCATACATAAAGTACACACATATATATACTATCACCACACCGTATATATATATATATATATATATATATATATATATATATAAATCCCGACTTTATCGTGTACTAAAAATCCGTAACACTAGCCTGTATATTCTCAAGTCTATGGTCCGACTCTACATTAATTAATTTCTCATTAATAAATTTATCACTTACCCGAGTCTACAGTTCGACTCTAATTTAATTAATTTCTCATTAATAAAATTATCACTTTCCTTAGTCTGCAGTTCGACTCTAATTTAATTAATTTCTCATTAATAAATTTCATTACCTTCCCGAGTCTACGATTCGACTCTAATTTAGTTAATTAACACATATATTAATTATTACCCATCCGAGTCTATGGTCCGACTCTAATTTAATTAATTTACACATTAATTAATTAATACCAATCCGAGTTTATGGTCCGACTCTAATTTAATTAATTTACACATTAATCAATTAATACCAATCCGAGTCTATGGTCCGACTCAAATTTAATTAATTTACACAATAATTAATTTAACACTTGGTGTCATCCATCCATTATACCCGGACTCGCTCACTTGGTCGTACCATCATTAATACCCGATTCTATATTTCATCCCATAACTAATTAATTAAACATAAATTCCATTAATAATGTAGTACCACTCAACTACAATACCCGAACATTTTCCTCGGTCCAAAATCAATACTTATGAATTATTTTCCAAAATTCATTCATCTCATGACATACAATTATCACCCTCCTAAACCCAATTATATCACCTTATAATTGTTAAGGAATATGTGCCACATATGAATTTATTACTAAATAAAAGTAGGGGATTAAATCCTAAATTAATTTCCCTTATATATATAAAACAAGCCGAACTGCCAAAATTCTGGGACCATCGATCGATCGATCCCCTGGGTCGATCGATTGATCGAACAGGTCTTTGTCTTCTCCATCTTGTTGTTTTAGCCATTGTTAACCCATTCAAGCTTCTACTTTCTCCCATAAAAAACTCTGATAATAATCCATCATATTAACATATAAAAACAGGTTCTACTCAACCTAGAAGCCCTAATTCAATAACCAATTTCCACAGATCTTAACGTTTTACAGATTCAGGTTTTACCCGGGTTTCAAACACCCAAACACTTTACATCTCTAATATCAAAATTTAAATGTCCATTCATGCTGGATTTAATCATATGGTTCATATTCCTAAACTACAGAATCATGAAACCTACTAATATTGTAAAACGTCGTATATGCGACTGTGTGATAATTGATTTAAATAAATTTCACAAATTTCCTAGTAACCCTTATTTAATTAGAGTCTACTTTTAAATCAAATAAATACAGCCCTAAACATGCATCTAAAGAGCGTGATTCAACTCATAAACAAATAAAGCATGTGACACAAAATTAAGGAAAAATCCCCGCAGGGCAAAACCTTTTATTTCTAGAACGTTGAATAATTTACAAGACCATTGACTTACATACAACCTGATAATCGCCCACAACTGTAACGCACGGTGTCTTCGGTAAACCTTCAAAGCAACGGCTAGAAACAGTGTCGGCTGGAATCTCCCGCAGGAACTCCAGGTGGTCAGCAATGAAAAAGAGAGACGGCTTCTCCACAAGGGTTGAACAAACCAAAGTTGTGTTCTTGGGTTGCAAAAGGATTCACAAATATTTGGCAAGGATGTGTGAATCAAAACATCAGTCTTGGGACTAAAAAAATATGAAAACTTGAGGTATTAGGACTCTCAAATTCGTCTATCAAAGTCTTGCAAAACAGCTCCCCTGAAGTTGGCTTTTATAAGGAAACCAAAAGAGTTTTAAAAAATTGGGACTGTTTTTGTGTGTGTACCCCGAACCGGTTCTGGTGTACCCCGAACCGGTTCCCCATGCGGTTTGGGGTACCTCTCTGGTTTGGGGATTAAAAAAAAATAGCATTCTTTAAGGAATTTTCTCCATCTTCAAAAGGTCATAACTCCTTCACCGTAGCTCGGATTGAGGTCCCG
Source organism: Sambucus nigra (assembly GCA_949130495.1). Taxonomy (NCBI): domain Eukaryota; kingdom Viridiplantae; phylum Streptophyta; class Magnoliopsida; order Dipsacales; family Adoxaceae; genus Sambucus; species Sambucus nigra. The sequence continues at coordinate 63,959,068 of OX422223.1, read as the reverse complement.
TTTCTTCCAATATCTTCGTTGAGGCGAGATCTTCAACTTTCCAGTTGACCAGACCTCAGGACTATGGATGTAAAATTACGAAAATTCCCTTGAACTCTCCTATCATGACTTTTTTCACTGTTTTGACTTCTCTTGCGTGCCACTTGCATTAAGTCCCTAAAATCATGGAACATGAAGTCGTTGAGGCAGATGTGGGACACATTAATGGAGATGTTGAATGCTTGATTCCCGAAATTTGGATAGAGGCCATCATGTGAGATCGTGAGGTGACGTGACAAATGTAGCGGCGTACGACATACACAAATGTAACATGTTGGACATGAGAAACATGTCCTTACAAATCTCCCCCTGTGTCTATGTCGGTACATACATAAAAAATCCGAATTATCAAATACGAAATTGCCTATACAAATCTACCCTCCCATGAACCCAAAACTGGAAAAGGTACAAATGAATAGTCTCCATCGTTTGTTCTTCGAATCGTCAGGAATCTAAAATATTTTCTCATCAGGGTGTGCAATTTAGTGATCATCAATGTAGTACCTACACACATGAGATAAAGCAAAATACCAAGTGACGTATCGAGTTTGAAATGAGATAAACATAGATACCAATATATGATAAGCATAAGTCAAATCTCAAAACTCCCCCAAAATAAGATAATTCTTTAATCTCCCCCTTTTTATGATGTCCCCAAATTGACAAATAAGAAGAATGAATCAAACAAGAAAAATCGGGGTGTCACGGTATTCAAAAAAAATATACAAACTATTTTTGATTTTTCAATTTTTCATACAAAAAAAATAGATACCATTTTAAAAAAATGTAAATGATGATACAAAAATCACACCATGGATTTAAACTCAAATAACAAAGTCATGGAAATGGAATGAATGGGTGTGAACACATTCGATAGGTAAATCAACTCAATCAATCATATGTGCACGATGCATATGTGTATCCCTAACGAATGATCATCAAAATTATCCCTACGTGTAAAAATTTATTGAATTTAGATGACATCGTCTTATGCAAATCAACAAATCAAAGTCAAAGTGATTTCCACACCAATAACGTCCAAAACTATAAAGCGCATTTTCAATTATCAAGGACGTGCAAACCTATTTTAATTCTCCAATCAAACTCCCTCATATATATTTTCTTTTAGAGGTAATCTAAATTCTCAAACTTTGGAGAATTGGTGCAAAAACCTAAATGGCCCATAATTTGGCATGAATTTCTTTTTATTGCCTTTCAATTTTTTTTTAATTTTTTTTGGGGCTCTTTAAACCTCTTTGGACCCCGGATAATAAAATTTCTCCATTTTTTAGGTCCTTTCTAACGGTGGCTTTTGCGCAAAGGATAGATAATTACCTTTCGCAGCCCCTCCCCGTTCTCAATTAAACACACAAACTCACAAAATGGTTTTTATATGCACAATTTCCTTATCAAAATTTATCGCGCTTGGTTTGTTTTAAGGACAGGATTGAAGTGAAAACACCCAACCAACATGTGATAAGACAAGCATAATAATCAAACAAATCCGTGCATGTGTGCAATAAAGGATAAAGTGAGTCAAACATGTAGGAAGTAACACTTAATTACATCTTAATGACTCCAAACATTATAAAGCACATGGATGAATTGACCTATTATCTCAAAACACTATCAAATAGTCACATGAAAATAATGAAATGATGTTGTGACTCGGTCATTTGAAGTGTTCATCCATAAATGGTGCAAAACAAAATACAAAAATCTTTTTGTATCTTTCAAAAAAAAATAAAACATACAAAAATTACATGTCACAACGCTAGTAAACATAAATATCATGAAACCAAAAAAACTAGCGTATGACACACATGCGAACACAATCATCTATATGATATGGAAAGAGAAGAATCATGTGAAAGCAAATGAGAATCAACTTGTCTAAAATCTAGTGTATCCAAAAGTGATTTCCTAACCCAAATAGATGTGAAACAACGTGTGGGGGATTTAGGAACCAAGGTAACACTAGACTTCGACATCCTAGGACTTCTTCCAAGATCAAAACAAAATCTCTTAAGGTGACCTTTCCTACCACAATGTGAACATGTGTAAACGGAAGGAATGTTACCTAAAGTGTGACCTTTTCTAATGTCCTTAGGATTAATTGACCCTCTAAAACAAATAATGGTTTTGGCTTTAGCACTAGAAGCATGAGAACAAGATGAGCCATTACCATCACAATCAAACCTACTTGAATCGTTTAAATCATTTTTCATCTTCAAAATATTTGATTCAAGCAACAAATTATACTCTTCCCAAGACAGGGATTGCCTTTTCAAATTTTCAACAATTTCAAAAAGAGTATCCCTCTCCCCCTCAACTAAAGCAAACTTTCCCCTAAGAGTCTCTTCACGTGACACAAATTCATTGATTAAAATATTTTTTTCATCTTTGGCACAAACACAAACCATTGAATTTTTAAGGTCCTCCAATTCTTTTTCTAAAAATAGGACCCTTTCATCACTCTCCTTCTTGGACAATTTTAAAGAAACAAAGTCATGGTCCAAGGAAACAACTTTTTCACGATAAAAATATCTTTGATTTTGAACCGTTTGCAAAAGATCCATTGCGGATTTAAAACGAGAATTTTCTTTTTCCAAAACTTTAATTCTTTTATGAAGTTTCAAATTCAAAATTTTTAAATTTTCAACATGGTCGTGAACTTTTTCAAAAATAGGTTCCTCATTAAACGGGCGTTCCATTGAAAAAATTGTGATTTTTCACGAAACTGATTTTTCAAAAAAATCAATATCACACGATTTTGCGAAAAATAGGAATACACGATAAATTAGCGTAACCCGCTCTGATACCAATTTGTAAACGTGAGTAGACAAATTGTATCATAAAGTAAATCCTTGAAAAATCAGGATCACGTGATAAATTAGCGTAACCCGCTCTGATACCAATTTGTAAAACATCGTATATGCGACTGTGTGATAATTGATTTAAATAAATTTCGCAAGTTTCCTAGTAACCCTTATTTAATTAGAGTCTACTTTTAAATCAAATAAATACAGCCCTAAACATGCATCTAAAGAGCGTGATTGATAGGGAGAGAAATGGTATCTAATCCTATTATTATCGTATCTTAGTTTGGGGGAGATTTATCTTAGGGGGAGACGTCTTTCTAAGTATGTCTTTTTTTTTATAAAGGGGAGTAATTAATTAAAATTTTCATTTAATACTTTGATACTCCCTATGCATTTGATGCGTTTGCTTAAGTGTGCAGGATTTCTTCTAAAGCGGCATTGTTTAATGGCAAAGCGTTTGATCCTTGGGTAGAGTCAAGTTTGGGTGGGTTATGCTTTGAGTCTAATAGAGCTTGACGGCCCTTTAGGATTTTTGTTTTGGTTTTTGTCCCGGAATAGCCAAAGGGGGAGATTTGTAAGGACACAAATTTCCAATTGAGTCCATGTATTGTGTTGGCTTAATTCCGGACAAAAACATTTATTCATAGGATAGTATGTAATTGTAATACTCTCAAGCCTATGAAGTGTTTGTTGAAGACGTAGCGGCATAGAGTATAAAGCTTCATCAAATGTGCCGGTTTACGTGCCTCGTTTCTACGTCATCAACTATAGTTCCATGCTCCCAAGGTATGAATGCAATTATATATATATAGGAGCTTGGAACAAGTTTTATTGGGTGTTAGGTTTAATAAAAATTGTGTTATTTTCAGAAAAATTTATATTAGAACTTTAAAATAAAGTATATAAAGTTTCTGGGCCAAAATCGAATTTTATAAACTTTCTGGAAGTCGTTCGATATGTCGTTTGAACGAGTTTTTCGTTCGAACCATATGTCGTTCGAATGAGTTTGCCAATGAGTTCCCACTAAGGTATACTGGTCCATCGTTTGAAATGTCGTTCGAACGAGATTGTTCGTTCTAACGAGATTTCTAACGAGTCCATACTGGAGCGTCGTTGGAAGACTCGTTCGAACGAGATTTCGTTCGAACGAGATGCCAGGTGGGAACAATTTTTGACAGTTTTTGGCAGTTTTTTCACCCACTTTCCCACTAAGTTTTTAACCAACTTTTTCAAACTTTATCAGTAGCGGGAATAAAATTTTCCAATCTAACTTTTCCATCCTAGTTTCATCTCTTAGAGAGAGTTTGAGAGCAAAATGTTTTTAGGAAAATGTTCATGTTTTGAGTGCTAACTTTCAAAGAGAAATTCACTTACCACTCTAGTTTGTACACCCATATTGTTTATCCATGTTCTTATACACATATCAATTGCTTGGAGTTTGGCACCGGTTTTCTCTACACCGAATTGAAGAGAAGTTTCGGGTTTTGCTTCTACCTCCCACAAAGAAAGAAGAAGTGTTCTTATGTTATTTTACCCGCTTGGAGAAAGGCTCCATGTTCGGGTGACGGTGACCATTAAAGTCCTATCGGTGGATTCCGAGACCGCGGTGGTGTTACAAGGTTATTCGCTAGGAAGAGGTGTCTACAAGAAAAAGCGTCGAGGCTTGAGAGGGATCGAGTCGTGTGTTGTAAGTCTTTTGTCTTGTACTTGTAATTCCGTATCTAGTGAATTTGTGGCTAGGGCCGTCCGAGGTTTTTCCTGTCTTGGGTTTTTCCTCGTACATCGTGGCTTAGTGTGATTGATTTATTTTATCTTGCATATATAATTTAGAACGCATGCTTAGGATAATTCAAGATAAAATTCGGTTTAAATTATCACACTCACTTTAATTTGGTGCTAAGTTAAATATTGGGTAAATTTATTTCATTCAAGCCTTGTACTAAAATTGGTTTGGCCTAACTTTGGTATATTGATAATTTTGACTTAGGCAAATTTCTAGGACTTGAATTGAAATCTTTGGTTTAAGTGAAAAATCAACTTGTGTGGATTTAATCTTATTTTCCTTGGTTTAATTTTAATTTAAAATAGAAATTAAAATTTGGTGTTTATTTATTTTGTGATCCATCTTACGCTTCCGCATAAATTTCATAAAATTTAAAAACCGGGGATCCACATTTGCGTTTTCAAATTGGTATCAGAGCTTTGATTTAAGAAAACCTAGCACTTTTAGTGATTCAGCCCATAAACAAATAAAGCATGTGACACGAAATTAAGAAAAAATCCCCGCAGGGTAAAACCTTTTATTTCTAAAACTTTGAATAATTTACAAGACCATTGACTTACATACAACCTGATAATCGCCCACAAGTGTAACGCACGGTGTCTTCGGTAAACCTTCAAAGCAACGGCTAGAAACAGTGTCGGCTGGAATCTCCTGCAGGAACTCCAGGTGGTCAGCAATGAAGAAGAGAGACGGCTTCTCCGCAAGGGTTGAACAAACCAAAGTTGTGTTCTTGGGTTGCAAAAGGATTCACAAATATTTGGCAAGGATGTGTGAATCAAAACATCAGTCTTGGGACTCAAAAAATATGAAGACTTGAGGTATTAGGACTCTCAAATTCGTCTATCAAAGTCTTGCGAAACAGCTCCCCCGAAGTTGGCTTTTATAAGGAAACCAAAAGAGTTTTAAAAAATTGGGACTATTTCTGTGCGTGTACCCCGAACCGGTTCTGGTGTACCCCGAACCGGTTCCCCATGCGGTTTGGGGTACCTCTCTGGTTTGGGGATTAACAAAAAAATAGCATTCTTTAAGGAATTTTCTCCATCTTCAAAAGGTCATAACTCCTTCACCGTAGCTCGGATTGAGGTCCCGTTTCTTCCAATATCTTCGTTGAGGCGAGCTCTTCAACTTTCCAGTTGTCCAGACCTTAGGACTATGGATGTAAAATTACGAAAATGCCCTTGAACTCTCCTATCGTGCCTTTTTTCACTGTTTTGACTTCTCTTGCGTACCACTTGCATTAAGTCCCTAAAATCGTGGAACGTGAAGTCGTTGAGGCAGATGTGGGACACATTAATGGAGATGTTGAATGCTTGATTCCCGAAATTCGGATAGAGGCCGTCATGTGAGATCGTGAGGTGACGTGACAAATGTAGCGGCGTACGACATACACAAATGTAACATGTTGGACATGAGAAAAATGTCCTTACAAATCTCCCTCCAAATCTCATCAAGATATACCATTTCCCAAATACCGATTTCACCCGAATACCCATTTATCTCCAAAACGGATTTTGGTTTACACATCACAAATATATGAATTGATTATCACCAATTTAAGAATCATAACAGTTAACCACTTGCCTGGAATTGTTCGTAGTGTCTGATCTGTTGGTGTAAATAAGGTGTTGATGAAGAACACTCACTTTTTTCCCTTAATTTGGCTCCAAAAATCTCCAATTGACTCTTAATTTGCTTTCCCCAAATTCCCCTCTCAAGCCCTAGGTTTAGAATTTGTGTTAACTTCCGTTCAACACTTCCTCAATTAGGTTTAAACCCCTAATCCCGTTTTTGGCAACATAGGCCTAATTAAAATGGCCTGAAACACCCCGTGTGGGCCCGATTATGCCCAAAAATTCCCCGAGACCCGATTACTACCCCCGAGTACTCTTTTCTGACTATCTTGACCCATCTAAACTCAACCGCGCACTTAGAATCGTCATCCGAAATACTTTATAACATTCTCCAATTTTGACCTCAAAATGCGACACGCATTAATTTGGACTATTTAACTTAAAGTCGCCCAATATAAATAATTCTTCCCACTTAAAATAAATTCTCCAAATCATAATTTAAGTTTCTCCGGTTTAAATATTTTTATTTCTCCAAATAATTAAATATTAAATCCTCAAAATTACGGGGTGTTACAATCCACACCTCACACGGGACCAATGTAACTCGTACGAACCGATCGCATGGCCACGGGGCCCCCAATTTGAGATCAATGCCCAAATTTGAGACTATCCACACTTAGGCTTGAAAACGTGCCGTTGGGGGGTGAGACCCCTTGGCGCCCCCAAACGTCCTATGAGTGGCACCAACACCTTGCACGGGTCCTATGTAACTTGTAGAAACCGTCCGCATGGTCACGGGATCCGAGTTTGAGAGCACGACCCAAAATAGAGAAAATCCACACTTAGGCTTGAAAACGTGTCATTGGGGGTTAAACCCCTTCACACCCACCCAAACGGCCACGTGAGCGGCACCAACACCTCACACGGGGCCAATGTAACTCGTAATAACCGACCGTGTGGTCACGGGACCCCTGGTTTGTGAGCACGGGCCAAAATAGAGAAAATTCTACCTATTTTTTTCTAATATAGTTAAAAATGATCACGACCAAAGTCCATGACTATATCTATTTTTTTTTATCACGCATAAGCAGGGTCATGAGCTAGCGCCGTGACAATATTGGATAGGTCAAAAGGATGGGTAACAACTCATGGCCGTGACCAGTGCCATGTATGAATTGTGGCGGGTCACGGCTATGAGCAGTGACCGGTGCCATGTTTGAAGTGTGTGGGTCACGGCGTTAAGCCGTAACCAATTTCGTGACCATTTGAATGTTTTAAAGGATGGGTCACGACCATGAACCGTGACCACTGCCATGTATGAAATTTTGGGGTCACGGTCTTAAGCCGTGACCAACTCCATGACTATTCGAATGTATTAAAGGATGGGTCACGAACTTTGGTGATGACTAGCGATGTCTTTGGGTCACGGCTCTAGGCCGCGACGATATGCCATGACCCCCAATGTTCGTGATCCTTTATTTGGTCAGGGATTTTGGCCATGACCCACCATAATGGTCACGCCCGAAATGTCACGGCCTTTGTCCGTGACCCACAGTCTTGGTCAGGGACTTTGGTCGCGACCATTCACCCACTATGGTGTAGTGTCGATACCATACATCTCAATGTGGAACGTAGTTTTAATCCATCTTCTAGAACTTACATGAGCCATTAGCTAATTATTCTATAAAAAATTCTTTAAAAACTATATATTTTCAAACGACAAATAAATAATCATTAATATCATATTAACATATGTAAAATAATGTACCTATTACGTGGCTCTATCTTAATTTCCATTACATTCCTACATTAACCACTATATTATATTATAAGACATATTAATTTATAATTATCTCAATTTCTACAACTGGTGTATATGTAACAACCTTCTCATAATTTATCAATAAATAGATATATTCAAGCGCAATACTAACATGTAATTTTTACCAATCTATTACAAAAATCTGCCTTTTATAGTATGCATTACTACCCATTTGAATCTAATTTTAAAGAGTTCAATCACAAACTAAAATTTCCATCATACTCTCCGTATCATAATCATATAATTTATTTTCTTCTCAACTCTACGTTTCCATATCAAGAGTATTCCATGCATCATATTTATCATATCTTTCAATATAAAAATCATGCAATTGTGCATCAAAATTCAAATTTATATCTTTTCATGTATTAACCTATAAATTAAGCAATCTAATTATCATTTATTACATTATTCTAAACTATACTTAACATATACCATATATCACTTATTTTGCTTTAGTATTGATACCTTTTTATAGGCATCTTCTGGCTCTTAATTTACATCACAAATTTCATATCACTAACCACACAACACATACATGAAATACAAACAATTTATAATCAAGGTCTTAAAGTTTAACAATATTTCGTGTGTTTACACGTCACATAACTAATATCCACTGATTTTTTTCTAGTGGTTTATAATTAGTTTTTCATCTCATCCATCATGCTAAAAAAACTTTTTTTTATTGATATTTGAAATCTTACCCACATTGATCATTGATGTATCTTGAACATTCTCACAAATCATCATCACAACATCACCAGTGTATCACACAACACGGTAACATATTTTTTATTATTCTTTCATGGTTAATATATATGACTCAACTATACATTTAACAGTTCTACTGTCAATCGAGACCTTTCACAACTTCAGAATCTATAACCACAAGCTCTCATACCAAGCTTCCACACGTCAACCCAATTTCTTATAATTAAGTTTGAAAAGTTAAATTGAATAAAAGCATTACGATTTTATAATAACATTCATAAACTGATTTACCATTTTTTTTCTTTAACCACAAACTTCTACTGATACATCCTAGACTTGGCAGTAGAATTTGGCACCTGAAAATTTCAAACAGAAGGATATGTGAGAAAAATAGCTTAGTGAGTATAACTCAACAACTATAGAAATTAATATACATAACTTTCAATTTGACCAGCTTACTAATTTTATCAAATCTCACAACTTAAAGTATCACTGCCATATTCAACAAAATTAAACTAACCATATCAACTAGTTATCTTCAGAAATATTCACTTAAACTTTATAGTCAAATTTTACAAATCGACCATAACATAATTCTTCCAATCCAATCATAATTATATTATTCGAAATACTCAACCATATCATATTCTTACCCTTTTACCCGTATCTTACCTTTTATTGAGATTTTATCATATTCTCATAAATAAAGTATATCACATCTCTTGCAGTAAAGCATTTCACACCACCTGCATTAAAACATTTAATATATCCCGCCAATAGATTATAATACCTCATTGGATTAATATTAAACATCTATGGTCACTACGGATTTGGCATCTCTATGCCATTTAAACAATAATATCTATTTGTATTAATATCCAATATCTCTTCCATCTATAGCTATAACATATGTATTTCATTTAGACAATAACATCTCTTTGGATTAATATCTAACATCTTTTGCCTCCATGGCTATAGCATCTCTTTAGATTAATATCCAATATTTCTTGCCTCTACTGCTATAACATCTCTATTCCATTTAGACAATAACATATCTTTCGATTAATATCCAACATCTATTGCCTCCATTGCTATATGCCATTTAGGCAATAACATCGATTTGAATTAAATATCCAATATATCTGAGTTATAATAAACTCATATATCTGCCTTTAAGGCTATAAACATATATATATATATATATATATATATATATATATATATATATATATATATATATGTGGTGACAATTATTATGCAACACAAATAAATGTGAAAGAGGTAATAACCAGGAAAAGATAAAATAAAATGCCAATCACACAACAACAGGTGTACGTGGTTCAGCAAAGATGTGCCTACGTCCACGGTGGTGCAGTCAGTGTTATTTCTCTATATTCTGAAGAATAAGTACAGAGAATACCACTTGTCATTTGCCCCGGACCCAGGGTTTAATTTATACATGTGTATGCTAGTTAGTGGAGATGATGGGTTCCTTCATACTAGCCCTCTTCCCTATCCTTTCCCTTCATGGGGTTGTGCGCCCTTATAACTTCTCTTCATGGGATCGTGGGGAGAGACCGGGTCAATATGAAAGATAGAGGGCCTGGATTTTGGGCCGTCAGAACTGGGCTACTCGTCCAGGCCCATGGACCCAAATTCTGGGTACCTACAATATATATATATATATATATATATATATATATATATATATATATATATATATATATATATATACAATCAACTACTAAACTTTCAAGACGCATAGTCATACTTATTCACCAACTTTTTTAATATATTAATTAAGAACAAAAACCAATATACTTATTAACCATAACCGTAACAAAAATTATAATCATAGCCTTAGCCATCACGATAACCATATCCATACTCATAACTATCACAATAATTTTCATACTAATCATTTCCAATCTAATTAATCATATAAACTAAACATATTAAGAGTATACGACCTCAACAATATACATCACATCAACATAATCATATACAAAATGCTAGCCATATAAATCGTGATAATATATATGTATATACATCTCATATATTGATCCATCAACATCATCTCTAGCATTTAATATCATAAGCATCTCATATATTGATACACACACACACACACGCACACACACACACACACACACACATATATATATATATATATATATATAAACATCAAATTAGTGAGTAGACTCGCCTCAGGCGTGTGTTTAGGTATTCTTTCCCTTGTCACCCTAAGTCGTAATCACCATTGGTAAGTCGGAACCTAATAATCCAACACAATCATTATACTATAAAATATGATTAATTTTCATAAAATTACAAATTTAACTAAAATATAGCACAAGTTCATATATTCTCCACATTTATAATCAGCTATGATGCTCATAATCACTTAATTTAAGCATTATTAAATAAAAACACTTTAAATGATAAAATAATACTAATAAGTACTTACAAGAGGTTAACGTGTCACTAATTAATTTGAATATTACACTAACCATGCTTAAATAATTATTAATGAAATTGATATAGAAAGTTATACCGACATACTTCATAAATTGAGGGCCTTAATGAGTGGCATATGAAAATAAAAAAGCATTAACGTGTTTCTCTCGTATGATAACACAACTTTTATTTTATTAGTCATATTTAATCTTACTTAGGTAGCCCTATAAACCATACACAAGTTAATAGGACCCCTATAACGCGTTAACACAAAATAAATCCATAATAAAAATATAAAGTGGTAGAAATGATCTACACAAATCAATAAATAACTTTAAATAAGAATGAATTATATTTGAAATTATTCTAGATTTTGTAGGATTTTTCCCGGGTGTAAAATCTAACTTTTTCACTTTTTCTCTCATTTTTCTTTTCTTTCTTCTCAAAGCTTATATTTTTCCCTCCTTCTCGTAAGAACGCTTAACAAGGAAATATATAAGTACAAAGTTTGATTATTTTGACTTAAAAACCATATTAATTCACTTATGGACAATCACACGTCACCCCTAACTAATGTTTCTATTAAAAACATATTAAATTTAATTTTTTCAACACTTTTTTAATGTGCCTATCACATATGATAAATTAAAGAATTAGAATTATATACTCAACTATAATAATATTACATAAAACATATAATACTCTCAAGTACTAAACTCCATAATTATGTAGTAATTCACATAATTTAACTGTTATGAATAATTAAACAATTTGAAATGGCATGCCAATTTTAGAATGTCACAATCATATTATTACACGCGTAACCTTTTTAATTGAAACTTTTAAAGTTTAGTTGATTAAACGCAATTTCACATATTAATCCCAATCATTGAATATTCATTTAGGATGGTATATTACATCAACCTTGAACCGATTTGTGTTAAGAGCAATGTATATATGTCTTACATCATTCAAGGTAGTAAGAAAGAGCTTTGAGTGTGAAGCGACATTTCAGGATTTCAAATGATACTTGTGATCTTCACCATTGTTTTCTAAGCTGATAGACATCAAAGGGAAAACAATAACTAGCTTCATTGTAGAGTTAACTTTTGAAGAGGAAATCCCCATAGATGACAAGGCATTTAAGAAACCACCCTAATCGATTGCAGACGAAATGGAACTATCCACATAGGTCTTGCATGAAGAAGAATGAGATCAAGACAAATTAAAAAAATATTCAAACGTGGTTTACTAATTGAAGACGAGTTCAATGGGACTACATCAATATGGAAGTTCTTCATGGATGGTTCATCATACATGAATAGGAGTAAACTAGGCTTATTGTGACCAGTCTAGAGGGCACGGTTATTGAGTACGCATTAAGATTTGACTTTAAATCTTCAAACAATGAAGCCTAATATGAAGCCCTGATTATAGTACTAGGGTTTTCTTTATTCTTAGGAGCTCTAAAAGTATTTGCACATAACAATTCATAACTAGTTGTGAACCAAGTCCTCATATCATGTCCTGGTACTTAACCAAAATGAAGAAGTTTATTCCCAAACTTGTAGTAGTTAAAGTTATTAGGATTTCTAGGGAAGAGAACTCATGAGAATATTCACTGGCTCGTTTATATTCAGCTACTTGAGCCGAACTCAGAAGAATAGTACTAATAGATATTTTCACTACAACAAAGCCCAAAAATAGTTAAGGCAATGTGGTCATTGTCCACAATCATGAATACCTAAAATTGATCGAGAAAAGAACCGTGATCCTTTCCAGGGGTGACATATAACAAACACAGGTCACAGTTGTGGACCGTTGTAACATCCCGGATTTTTTAAATGGGAATTTTTAAATTAATTTTGGAAATCGGAGAAAAATGAAATTTTGGATTATAAATTTTATAATTCAAAATGTTGGTTTTTATATTTGAAAAATAAATTTTCAAACGGAATTGGAATCAGAATTAAAATGGAGTTTTAATTGAATTTTTAATATATAGAAGAGTCCTCCAAACATAAAACTCTCTAAGAGTCCTCAAAACATAAAACTCTCTCGTAAGAATAATATTTTTAGAAATCCAACCTTCCGATCGAGCTGAATTTTTTACAGCAGTACTGTCTCGTCGATCGCTACAATAAACTAAAATTTCAAGTGATTCTGACGGTCCGATCGTTCGTAATGATTTTTTGAGTATTTTTATTTGATTACGACTCTAATTCTTTTTGGTATATAAACATAAAGTGACGAGTTTAGGTCTTTTAAAACACATTTTAGCCTTCTCAAAAATTAGAAACCTCCCATCTTCTTCATCTTCTTCAACCTCCAAACCCTAGCCCCATTATACATAAATTTCAACTCAAGTTTTGTTAAGATTAACCGAATTTTCTCAAGACGCGTCAAGAATGAATCTTTGTCAAATTTTTTAGAGGAATACACATTTAAGATCAGATTTCTAAACCAACTTTTATTCAGGAATGAATACTATATTCCTTTCCTTTAGTATTATGCATTTTAAGTGTTGCCTAAACTTTAATCTCATGTTTTTCTTAAAACCAATTAGGAATCTAATTAGAGAAAGTGGACACATAAAACTTGGGTCTGTTTTTATGAAATCTCTTAATATGAATAATATTCATAACCCTTGGGTGCATAGGATTCATGAGTGGATTTTGGGTTTTATTGGTATAGGTTCCATGTAGAAAAACCCTAGTTTTGAAATAAATGAATTTGGGAGCGTATAACTCACGTAATTTGTGTTAATGTAATGAAATTAGAAATTTTGTTGTATCAATGATGAAACCTCGGTGTATTTAATTTAAATTAATTATATGAGATTAATTGGGTATTTTGACGTTGTGATAATTAAATTAAGATTTAATTAACTTGGACTATCATGCGTAGTTTTACACATTGATTAATTATGCTTGTTTATGTGACTTGTTGGTATTATTGTATTGCCCTTGTGACGACGGGTTGTTGGATAATTTTTCTCTCCCTATATTTTAGGATGCCTTCTAGGTATGGGACTAGTGGGTAGGCCTTTTGATGATTTACGCCTTCTAGGTATAGGACTAGTAAGTATAGATTATTGCAACTTTATTATGTCGAGGGCTGATTTTTGATACATTATCGTCGTTACGCTAGCCTAAGCATGAGACTAGGTCGAGGTTTAGGTTAGAAATTCATCCTATACATAGGGTAGGACAAATTGATAACTTGGGGACCCTTAGGTATGGGACTAAGGGGTATTTTAGGGATCTCACATCGATAAAAGAGTGGGGTAATTTACAAATTGTGAAATTGAGGATTAATGCCTAGGATAAAAATTGGTATTAAAATTTATGGTGACATAATGTGTCGGGGCCGACAGTTTAAACGGGTCAGAGGGCGATTGACAAGGGGAAGTGTGACACTTTGGTGGATTACCACCCGAGACGGGAGGACCGTCATAATAAAAAGTGAGAACAAAAATAAAAGTTGAGTTAAGTTAATAAGAGATTAACTTCGTTGGACTTGGGAATTTAAAATCATATTGGTGTGCCTTTATAAATAGGGATCCCTACGGGTAGTTAGTAATTCATATTTATCGCGTTTAATTATCCCGTTTAATTTAAAATATTCTATTGTGATATTTATTGCGTATAATGTTGTTGTCTTGATTCAAGGATCCTATTTGAGGGGAGTAGTGTGTATTCATGCTCGGGGATCTGACCTCGTGTGTTGACTAACTTTTTCAGGATAAGTTTTGGAGAAGCTGCTTAGAACTATTTGGAGATTTTCTTGGAGGAGAAGTTGGAGTTGCTCTACCTTATGCGTATTGATTTTACTTAGTTTTCCATTCCTTCGGTTGTACTTTGAGACACGGTTTATGGTTTTTATTGGGCCATTCGGTTCCAAAGTTGTATGGGTTTTATTTAGTTTTATATTATTGGAGATTAGTTTTATTTGGAGTTTAGCATGTGATGGATCCTTTATCGTTCCGTTGTTGTTATCAATTGAGTTTGATTAAATTTTTATCTTGTGAATTGATTTTATTATGTCTCATATATGTCTCATGCTAAGAATGGTATTTTATTTACTTATGCTCGACTTAGTTTTGGTGGCGGCCGACGCCAGAATTAGGTGGGGTCTGACAGATGGTATCAGAGCATGATCTTAGGTCTCATAGGTTATGAGTTTGTTTAGCTTCCGCGTTGCCGATCTTTGATTACCTTTGTTGATTTGTACTCCTTATGGTAGAGGGTCTAGAATACGTGTTAGATGTGTTTCTTGAAGACGTGAAGCTTTGTGCTAAGGACGTCGTAGGCGTTGAGTTTAGAATTAATAAGCTTAATGTGAGGATCCTTAAAATGGATTTTGGAGACAATAATTATTTTAGAGATTTTTGTGCAGATGTTGGGTATCGTATGTATCAATTTTTTATGTTGAGGTTTAATATGATGATGTTAGCATTTTGATGACTTTCGAATATAGGATCGAGTGGGGATTTGTGAGAGCGTGTGGTACGCCATTATTTTCATAGTTATGCATATGTATATAGGATATATATATTATTTTGTTACTCGTGGGGTAGGTGCGAGTAGGATTGGGTGTATGGGTGCCCAATTATGGCATTCTGCAAGTAGGAATATATGAGCCTTATTTTCTTTTGCGAGATTTATGCGTTGATGTGTATGCTTCGTCTAATTTCGAGGACGAAATTCTTTGCTAGTGGGGAAGTATGTAACAAACCAGATTTTTTAAATGGGAATTTTTAAATTAATTTTGGAAATCAGAGAAAAATGAAATTTTGGATTATAATTTTTATAATTTAAAATGTTGGTTTTTATATTTGAAAAATGAATTTTCAAACGGAATTGGAATCGAAATTAAAATAGAGTTTTAATTGAATTTTTAATATATAGAAGAGTCCTCCAAACATAAAACTCTCTAAGAGTCTTCAAAACATAAAACTCTCTAGTAATAATAATATTTTTAGAAATCCGACCGTCCGATCGAGCTGAATTTTTTACAGTAGTCATGTCTCGCCGATCGCTACAACATACTAAAATTTCAAGCGATTTTGATCGGTCCGGTCATTCGTAATGATTTTTCGAGTATTTTTATTTGATCAGTACTCTAATTATTTTTGGTATATAAACATAAAGTGACGAGTTTATGTCTTTTTAAATAATTTTTAGCCTTCTCAAAAATCAAAAACCTCTCATCTTCTTCAACCTCCAAACCCTAGCCCCATTATACATAAATTTCAACTCAAGTTTTGTCAAGATTAACCGAATTTTCTCAAGACGCGTCAAGAACGAATCTTTGTTAAATTTTTTAGAGGAATACACATTCAAGATCAGATTTCTAAACCAACTTTTATTCAGGCATGAACACTCTATTCCTTTCCTTTAGTATTATGTGTTTTAAGTGTTGCCTAAACTTTAATATCATATTTTTCTTAAAACCAATTAGGAATCTAATTAGAGAATATGGACACATAAAACTTGGGGTTGTTTTTATGAAATCTCTTAACATGAATAATATTCATAACCCTCTAGTGCGTAGGATTCATGAGTGAATTTTGGGTTTTATTGGTGTAGGTTGGAGTTTAGCATGTGATGGAGCTTTTATCGTTCAGTTGTTGTTATCAATTGAGTTTGATAAAAATCTTGTGGATTGATTTTATTATGTCTCATATCTCTCTTATGCTAAGAAAGGTATTTTATTTACTCACGCACGACTTAGTTTTAGTGGCGGCCGATGCCAAAATTAGGTGGGGTGTGACAACCGTGACCAATGTGGTAATGATTATGGACCATTACTGTTTTCACCAGAAATATGGCACCAAAGTAGTCACGTTAGTGGTCGTGGTTCAAAACCATAACCATCTGTTGATGATCGTGACAATAGTGGGTGTAATATGGTTACGGTCCAAAACCATAACCACCCACCGTGACAACCGTGGGGCATAAAATGGTCATAATAGTTGGGTCATATTATAAATTGTGACCACTTTTGTTGACTATAGGAAGGGTCACGATTATGGACTGTGACCGTCGTTATTGACTGTGATTAGTTACTTTTTTTCAAAATGGCCATTGACCATGGACACGGTCCAGAACCGTGGCTCCGTTTTAAGTATAAATAAACCTATTAGAGCTTAATTCTCTATTCACTGCCGCTCTCTTTATGAAATAAATAAATCCATAAGGGATACCACCACAAAACTCATCTCTCCCCCCTCTCTCTCCATTGATGTATGTTTGTGTATGTATGTGATGGTCATAGCTATATATACGTGTATATATATAAATATACATATTTTAGTATATTTATGTATATATGTATATATGGGGTCAACTTTGATTCGGGTTTTTTGTATTGGGTGTTTTCTAGTGTTTTGAAATGTTTCTGTTCCTTTGATTGGTATTTTTTTAGGGTTTTGAATTATTTGGAGTCAACTCTGATTGGATTCTAGTTTTAGTAATGAATTTAGAGATATATTGGAGTTCAAAACTCAATAAGTCGGGGGACAAAGTATATATATTCAATAATTAGGGGGGATCCTAATTTCACATATTTAATGAAAACTAATTTTACATCTTTAGTGAATATTGATTTCACATTTTTAGTCAACCTAATCATTTGTATCTTTAGTCAGATCTTGACCTTAATTTTACATCTTTAAAAAACATTAATCTATTAAAATCAAAGTAGTATTTGTGTAGTGAGACCTTAACCTTTATTAATTAACAGATGTGTATGTTTTTATTTTCAATTGTTTTAGGGTTTAGTATTTGTCAAAAAAAATTCTTAATGCAATTATACACTTGTTAACTTTTTTTCTTTTGTTTCATGTGCGCATGTTAATGGATAATAGTTATTGAAGCTCATCTAATTATAGCTTCTTTTTTTATTCAGGTAATTTTACTTATCTTTTCTTTATTGTAAAATAGTATTAAATATATTTATAACTTCTTAATTGACTGTTGTGGTCGTGTTTATCCCTTTCTTAGCTAGTTAATGTTTGGGTGAACAAAAATTGGTGAAAGGAATTTGTCATTGGTGGAAACATAGTAAATTTATGATTAATTGAATTAAAATTGGACTTGTAATGTTTGATGGATTAATTGTAATATATTAATTACTTTATATTCATATTATGCGGATGAATGATATCTTCACTTAAAGGATGATCTTTCATTTCATCGAGAGTTCGTGTATTATTTTATTTTTTATTAGTGTATATATCTTTTTGGTTAGATATTGTGGCCGTGTTCACCCATTCCTTAAGCGGTTGATGTTTGATGAACGCAAATTAGTAGAAGGTATTTATCATTTGTTGGACACATGATAATTCTAAGATTGATTGAATTAAAATTGAACTAAAATTGGACTTGTTGTGTTTAACAAATTAATTGAAAAATATTATTTACTTGGGGGACTCATAGTAATTTAAGGATTAACTGGCCTAATACTCATAGTATTTTTATTTGTCACACATGTAAAAAATATTTTATACCTTTTTCAGCTTCTCATTCTTATTTTAAAATATTGATCATTTTCACACCCCTCCTTTTATATATATTCTCGTAAAAAAAAGTCATGATAATAATTACTTTCATCGAAAAATCGAGAGGTTACATTTGGCCTGCACAAAAATTTCTTTCAATTGTGCACGCCACATAGAGGGTACTCCTATTTACCATTATGTGATTTGGAAAATTGACCAGTCTAATTACCTTATAAATTGGGAGCTTGATGTTCCACAGCCGTACCGGTTCGATCGTATACTATATTCCTTACCATAATGCTAAGATGAAGAATCGGAGTAAATATTTCGCATTTATAATCCCGAAAATGCATTGTTATTAGTGACACTATTAAATGAGTAAGAAAAAAATAAGAATCCATTGAGGATAGATATCCCTAAATGGAGAATTCACCTATATTGCGATGTGTCACAACATATGCACGATAAATTGTAGCTTGATAGAACATTAAAGAAGAATTTTGAGGTTTCGATTGTGGACCTTCGTAAGGCAATCATAGATATGCTTCCACCTAGTTGGTTAGCTAAAGCTTTCCAGTGATTTTTAAAACGAATCCCATGTTGATGGAAAATCAAACACATCGAACACGTATATTTATATATATATATATATATGTGTGTGTGTGTGTGTGTGTGTGTGTGAATATTTAACGTGATCGTTGTACATTCTTTGCTATTTTTTTGTAGGAAATGTCTAAGGGAAACATAGGTAATCAATTAAATAAAGACAAACCTACTCCTTCTCAATTTTCTTCTTCTCCACCACCGCAATTAACACTTATAGGTTGTTGGTCCTTTAATCCAGCCCAGTTTAATTCTGCTCCATCTACACAGTCTCTGACTTATTAAACTCGCCAAATCCATGTTAATCTAACTCCCCTAATTCCCGTTACTGATGAATCCCAAACATAAGACAATAAACACATTAGGTTCACCATTAACGGGAATCTTATCAGTGACACCATCCAAAATTTTATAACCCATTGTTTGAAGCTCTAAAATATTAGTTTGGGTATTGAGCAAGAAGATAACTAGAAGAATGTTAATCGTTCCATAAAGGAAGACCTATGGAAATAACTTTGTAAACAATTTACATTCCAAACGGGTTTGAAGTTAATTTTTGTTTCCCAAATAGGGAAACAATTGAAAACTATGGGAATAACCTCTGTAAACATCACTTCCCAATGGGGACATCAAGTTTTGATATATTTACATTGAAAGACAAAGTTTTATCGAATGTTGAACTACATGTTTGTTTGTTTGATTTTTTATATTGATTGAATGAATTTTCTTGAATTATCAAATAAGAGTTCTTGCGTGCAATATAACCTTCATTTAAACATATTTATATATGAGCATCTAATTTTGAACAACTCTTTAATGGATTTCCCACAATACAAAGAGTGGATGGGAGAGAGTGATAGGGTCTCTAATAAGCATGTAAGGGGGGTTCGTTAATTTGTTAAGTATGAGATAGAAATCTTAATAGTGACAAGATCGTGTGTCCGACACTCATTGTATGAATGATAATTTCAAGTCTTTGAAAGACGTTGAGTTGCATTTTTTAAGTTGAGGTATGTCTCCACAGTATAAGATATGGACATTCCATGAGGAAAAGAATGTACCATATGTTCGAGAAGAATTATCGAAACCCAACCCAATGGAAATGGTGGAAGAATTGCCAACACGTCCTACTTTGAACGACCTAATTAATGATGCTTATGTGTAATAGTCTGAATCCACCATTTGACTACAATAGTATTAACCTACCAATATATAGAGGAATCCCCGTTAATATTTTAAGTCAGTTTGTGAACGATTTAAGGATTGGAAGTATAATTATAAATAAACATATGCCAAAGAAACCACAATTTATAGGAAAGACCCCTAAGTTCTAACAAATTTAAAATTAACCCTAAAACCTTCAAAATCTTGTTTAAACCTACAAATCAACCCTAAACCTCAAACTTATTTATACACATAACCTATGAACATTACAAATCACTATCCATACTTTGAGGCACCTTGAAAAATTAGGAAAATCTCACTTTAGCCCCTTAAACTTTCAAAATATATGAAATGGGCCATATTCTTAAACTTAAACTATCAAGGACCTAATACTAAAACTTAAAAACATTACACATAGGCCTTGTTGATTAGTATGACACTTATGCAGCCACCTAGGACCCATGTGGAAACACATGCTAACCACCTTATCCCCAAACTTAAACCCATATAAAATTCCCTTGAAATCCACCTCTAATTCCTCCAATCAACTTTCCATCATCTCCCCTAAAAAAAGTACTTAACCCCTTTGTAAAAATGTACTTGTTAGTTATACAAAAATAAAATTTAAATTTTGAGAATTTTTTTATATTCTAATATTTTGTGCATTAAACTTAGTTTTATTGATTCCATGTTGTTTATGCACTTCTTTAGGATCAACTTAAGCTTTTACATATAAGAATTCATGTATATATGGCACTGAAATGGATCAAAAATTAGAAAATACCATTAAACTTGGGCTTCAATGGTGGATTCTGCATTCCTCACCATGAACGAGTTTCAAGGTGGGAATATTTAATCTTTGGTCTCAAGGAACCTTGGTGAAATGATCAACTTTAATGAAATATTGTTTAGATATCCGGAAAAAAAAGAAATTCATTTACGACATATGAAATTTCAAAAATCAAATTCTCTTTCCATATTTGAATTAACACCTCAAACCAAAATCAATTTGTTCTAAAAACATTCAAAAACAAAACCATATATATGTGGTGATTCGAATTTACCTAAGGAGCCATGAATATCAAACTGCAATTTTACAAAAACTGGATTGGAGGCTACAATCAACCTCAATCAATAAAAGTTAGATTTTTTTATTTCTCGTGAAAAATTAGGATTAATGACTTTTGAATTAACTAAAATGGTTTTCCGTATAAAATTTAATTAAAGGTTGAAATTTTAAAACCCTAAGTCAAAATTGCAAAAGGTTGAAGATAAAGTGGTCAACACGCACAAGAGTGGAGTCAATACGAGTGCGTGAAATTTTTAACTTCGCGCGTGAGGGAATGTGCCAAATCAAAAAATTTTGAATTTTTTTCAAACATTTAATTTAATTTTCTGGTTAAAATGGTATATTACATCACACTGTTTGGTCAACCAGAAACCAAATTCGAAGAAACTTTAAAAATGGGATTGAAAAACCATATTTTTCTTTTACACATAAACCCCTGAACTTTTCCAACTTATGAACTCCAACTGAGCCCCGCCTCCTATTATTC
Organism: Sambucus nigra; assembly: GCA_949130495.1. Lineage (NCBI taxonomy): Eukaryota > Viridiplantae > Streptophyta > Magnoliopsida > Dipsacales > Adoxaceae > Sambucus > Sambucus nigra. The sequence goes on along the minus strand of OX422223.1, from coordinate 63,937,033 downwards.
TCCCAACGTCCCTCACTGGTCATCCTTCATTGTTCGTCATACAAAGCACACCTGAACGCATATAAGATTTACTATAATTATACAATATGGCAGGAGAACGATATCTCACCATAGGAATCAACAATCCTTAGTATAGGGATCTACATCAAATAAAAAGCAGTGCTGAAAACCTAGTACATCGGCACAGATTCCTAAGGACACTAGAACCTGATGTTCTGATACCATCTGTGACACCCTGCCTATTTTTATCTCAACCGATCAATCTTTTATCAAAATAAAACAGGATTTCTCATATGGATCATTCTCAGCATCACTATTGAAAACCAATTTAATTACTAATAACCTATTAGGCCCAGCGTCAAATTTTAAACTTTATAATCTTTTTAACTTAAACACACAATAAATCCAACCCCACAATAAAATAAACATTAAATGAATTTAATAAAATAATAACCGATAACTCTCGGTATAACATATATACAACCATATCGAATAGGCGAAAACAAAAATGCAACAAATAAAATAAATGGCAACAGTTGGGCAACAATTCCGAGTATAACTCACAATACCTCATATCTAGATCACAAGGATAGAAGCGTCTAAAAAATTCCTGGTAGCATCCATAGTTGTTGTAGCATCGTGTGACTCGAAGGAATAACATCATCCAGGCGTCCCTGTGTCTAGACACCTAAAAAGTTTTTGAAAATATTTGCAAGAGGGTCAGAGCCCAGAGCATTTTGAAAATATTTAACAAGTGTTCAAAGTACTTTAATATTTAAAATATGATTTTTCATATATAAACTGGTGTCGTACTCACATGAGATACCCCTCACCTCTCATCTAACAGTGCACACCAAACGCGTGTATTTTAAGTACCCTAGTTACGCTACCCCGCCTAACTAGCTCCTCACCAAACTACTAAACATCCATACGCTATCTCATGCCCCGCGTATTAATATCCCAAGCTTTCGCCCGAGCTTATACATAATAAATTCTCACTTTAATTTATCCGTTCATAATATATAACTTTCACTAGTTATTATATACTATTCATGTTTTAGTGTCATTAATCCCGTATATAATTTTCTCATCTTTATATGCATATATCACATTTTATTCCAGATTTTATTCTCCTGGATGTAACAATTTACGTCTCACTTCATTCTTTATTTTGTCATTATATATATATATATATATATATATATATATATGTATACATTACTGCTCTTGTGCGGACTAGTCCGTATTTTAAGAGTGCGCACCGGACATGTGTCACCTGGCGGTGAGCCCAGAAAAGAAAGAGAGTGTGCCTATAATTACCCGATAATTTCTATGTTCACCGCCACGTGATACATGTTCGATCCGCACTCTTAAAATGCGGACTAGTCTACACAAGAGCAGTATTATATATATATATATATATATATATACACACACACACACACACAATATACTATGCACATCAAGTATATCCATACTTATATATCACACACTATATAAGTATAATAACCATCCCTCAGAACTATAACTCAATGGATGCAGTCTCTAGAATGCTATCATCTTTCAGGGAATACACACATCATATTAGGTACCATTGGTTGGGATCTCACACTGACCTGATTAAAACATAACACAAACGTATGGGAAGTAGCCATAGTTCCTCACCTGAAAGTGAGACGAATCATACCCAAGACGTCTCACCCATGATAATGTGCCACACTCCATAAATAAGTGGACGCTATGACCTGAGGACTATACTCTCCCTGCATTTACTAGCCAGGGGATTCACCCACGTCGCGCAACTTTCTAATGATAGCACTAGAGGGGTATGTTCCACACAAATATATCATTCACACACAAGATATATTTATAATCATATCACATATATATATATATATATATATATATATATATATATATATATATATATATATATATATATATATATATATATATATATATATTGTCTTTATACACGTATATATATACATATATCATCGAATCCGGCTATTCATGCCTATCTCTCCCGGCATTAGCCTATAATCCCGAATATACCAATTCATAAGTATACACACAACTTATTTTAATCCCATAAGTATTCACTCACTTATGATACAATGTTCACATTAATTCCTTCTGAATACTAGCTTATCACATCTAACTAGTATTCTAATATTCATCCTACTCACATATTCGGATTTATACTATCGGCACATACATTCTACACGCATATATATATATATATATATATATATATATATATATATATATATCCGTCGAAATGATTTTTTCGAGTATTGTTCATCCCAAACACCCCTAAAATTTATAACTCGGATCTTATTCCCGCTAACCCAAGATTTATATATCACTAATTTACTCTTTTAGAGTCCCTCACACTCTATTTAGGGTCCCTTAATATTTATCTCCAAAAGGAATTCTTCTCCAATTCTTTTTTGTCCAAAAAACATTTCCCAAAATTAACTGTTAAAACAAACTGAACCGATGGCCAGGAAAGCAAACCAGTCCGGTGACAATAAACGAACCGAACCGATGGCCCCAAAAATGAATCGGTCTGATGACCCAAACCAAACCGCATTTCATCGGTTTGACGTGTACAGTTCCGGAGTATCATCTTCTCCAACTCCAAAATTAATTGTTTCTAACATCACCAACCATAACTATAAACATCTACATAGTTATTTTTACCCAACACCTCAATTTATTTATGGGATTCCTCAATTCAACTAAGATTTAAACCCTAACTTAGTTAAGCCCTCAATTTCTCATCTTTCCAAATTTCTCACCAAAAATAACGCCATTAACATGGATTTGAGCTCAGATTTCATATGGAGTTATTATCACATTAACTTATATAAAATCCTTTCCAAAAATCCCATTTTGATTCAAGAATCCCATCCCAAAAATCATATAGTTTTCACCAACTATAATATGAATAATAAACACAAATAAATAATTAAGGCAAGTTAAACACTTACCTCGTCGGATAAATCTGACAACCTCGTGCCAGGATCTGCCGGAGCTTGGCCGAAAGTCTCCTCTTCTTCTTCCTTTGTCCTTTTCACTTCTTTTCTTTATTTTCTTTCTTTTTTCGTTATTTCTCTTTCTCTTGTGGCTTATAAGAAAGAAATATGGGTTCTCTCCTGATTAAACCCAAAATTGACTCGTATACACAAACACAATTCCCTAATGATCCAAAAAATCTCCAGAACCCAAACACTACCCCCCGGGTACTTTATTTTAACTATTTCATCCCATCCGAGACTAACTGTGCACTCGAAATTCCCATCCGAGTCACTTATAAAAAAATCACCTTTTTAAACCCAATACAGCTTCGCACGTATTTTCCAAATAAAATATTATTACTTGTCGCTTTTTCCAACCGCGACATGATATAAAATAATCCAACTTCATTTACTTATTCTCGTAAGTAAATATATCACACATTAATATTAATCCATCACTCGCCAATTAATATTTATCCCTTCCCTTTAAATTCTCGAAAATTACACTCACTCATGTAATTTAAATGTCCATAAAAGTACGGGATATTACACTAACTAACAGTGTCATCTTACCATGTTAGATCACATAGTTAACTGCTCTGTTAAGTGTCGAGCCGACCTCGTATCTAGGAACGACGAGATTGCTATATGAGGATAACCTCATTTTTGTTGATATGCTAATCTAGGTATCCTTTAATTGGTCCACACATATATATGGTATAACATTGTCTTTCCTTGCTTACAATTCGAAAGGAGTTACTTTCTTCATGGGAAATGGAAGAGTGGATTTGTTTTGGACAATTTTGTTCAATTATGTTTGGGATCTTAAGGTAAATGTTGAGTTCTTCGAATTATATTTTTGCAATGGGTACTCAGAGTACAATCTTGGCTAACTTGGGTTAAAAGGAGGTTTAAATGAGTAGGCTTGGGAATTTCTTTGGGAAGGGTTTTACTGCAAGGTTGCAGGATGAATTGGGTCGATTCTTATAATTTTGTGATGTTCATGGATTTTTCTAGAGAGTTAGGTTATAACATCTTAACACGACACTTAATCTCTTCCTTTAGCCCATGATATGAAATAATTTTCAGAGCGCCCTCTTTGTGTAGTGAAACTAGGGGTCTCAGCTCTTCAAAGCGATCTTAATATGCATCCATTTTGGATGTCTAGCTTATTAAATTCAACAATAACATCTTAATGGACCACATCTATGAACCTATAACTTATGGCATCTGCAAACTCCCAACAATATATCGCATTTACATTCTTATAAAATGATTGGAACAAATTGTACTCCTATCTATTCAAGTGCATAAATGCAAACAATACTTTCTTTTCTTCAATTATGGGATGGAATTAGAAATACCAAGTACACTTCTTGAGTCATCTTTTGGGGTCTTCCATCAATTGAGGAAATCCATATTGGGGATTTTATATTAAAAACCTTGGTGTTATTCCATTCTAAACCATGCAAAAACATGGTTCAACAACAGTGGGGGACTGCATCTCCTTAATGCACCCATGTTCATGCCAAAACTAGAAGACTAAGGCCCTTGTTCATTCGACACCATTTGCAATTGCCCTTGAATAACCACAAACCCTTCTTATAGACTGGCCATGGTACATTCTAGATCTTCAAACTCCTTTTGTTTTTCTTCTCCATTGTTTCTTAAATTTGGCGAATTATTTTCTTCAGCCATTGGAGTAAAGTATGGGTTAGGTTGGTTTGGATCGGATACCATTTGTCATGACTTGGTTGAATGATTTCTTTCAAACATTTTATCAAAAAAATAGAATGTAGAATTTAGAGGAAAAGAAGTTATAAAGGTTACGGGTTATATGAAGAATAATTTCAAAGCAGGATAAGGAAGCAGAGTGAGAGAGAGAGAGGGGGGGCGGTAATTGGAATTATAAGATTTTAATTATATTTTGTTTACAGTATTAATACATTTTCTATGCTTAACTTAAAATAAAATATTGCCAACTAACTTCTAACTAAACTAACTTGCTAACTGAATTAGATAATGTTATGTCTACTATTTATTAAATACAAATGCACAGAATTATGAATAATTAATATAATTACAGAAATAAAATGAAATTACAGAAAATTAACACTTACTTGAATTTGCAGAAATAATATTATAATAGAGAAGAAATAATCTGAGCCCTGTTTAGAATAGTCTCCTTAAGACAAATTTATTCCCTCCACGGCGTGCTAAAGGTAATGAATAATTGTCTCCCAAGATAGAACGTATTTCCAAATTAATCAAGTAGCACAACTATGATTAATTTCTGTGAACATAATTCTGTATTTTATACTCAACCAGACCAAGAAATAATATGCAGGAGATGTATGTAGTAGCAGTAATAGAGGACTTATTTTCGAGGAAAAGATGTTGCATAATTTCGGGATTATGGGAGGGTTGTTTTTTCAGTAGTTAAAAAATTTTAGGGGAAAGGTTTAATTTATAGCAAACGTTTTGACTGTTGGGAACAGTCAAAACCGAATTTAACTGTCAAAACAGTTAATTTCGTTAACTGTTGACCCTTGGAATTAACTGACATATAGTTAATTAAGCATTAATTAATTTTGTAATTAATTAACAATTAAAGCCCAGAAAGTTAAATTAAAATGGACCAAAATATTTTAAGAGATTATAAGCCCAAGCCCGAGTCGGCCTGGCGGACGGACAACGCGCGCGTGTGGGCTTTGGGGTCAAGCCCAACACATGCATAATGTAGGCCATCTCTTCTTCAAAGAGTTGGGATACCCCAAGGCATCCAAGCCTTAGTCCATACTTAGGGTGTTATTAACTCATCAACTTTCCAATATTCTTCCAAAGTGGGACAAGAGTTAAAATATACTCAATTCATTAACTTTCATTGCTTTGTGAGTCACTTTGGGGACATATTTATCATTCATAACTTATTGAAATTGAACATATGAATATACTACGTTAATCTCCTTACGGAGGAGAACGCGTTCGTATATGGTCCCACAATTATCGTAGTGTGGGTCCCACCTAAATTTGAGCTCAAAGTTGCTCGAAATTCTGTCCAGAAAATTCCGGACAACTCCAATTTTCGAACAATCCCCCACATGAATGATATATCGCTATAAATAAATCATAACAGATGCTTATGCAGATGTAGACACAGGTTGAGTAAAACTGAAGACTTATTGCATCGGGAGAAGTAGCCTAGTGACCTTGAACTTTCCTTAGTGATATACTATTAGACTTACTTGGTTAATCAGTACACTTCACGTCCTTGAACCGTCAACCATTTCTTAATTTCGAGGACGAAATTCCTTTGTAAGGGGGGAATATGTAACACCCCGTATTTTTGTATAGTTAATATTTAATTAATTCGGGAATTTTAAATTACTGGTGTGTTGTAATTTTAATTGAATTAATTATGGCAATATATATTTAAATATTAATCGGGGAGTGAATGGTTAATGTTTAGGGAAATTTATTTACTAAGTGAATAGTAATAATTTAATTACGTCATTTCGAGTATTAATGACGAGGTATACACTTATCCCAACCGGGAGTCGATATAGACTAAATTGGGTGTGAGATAAGAATTTTTATAAATTAATTTGGATGCCAATTCTGAGTGCGCGGTTGAGTCCGGATGGGTCGAGATAGTCAGAAAAGAGTACCCGAGGGTAGTAATTGGGTCTCTGGGTATTTTTGGGCATAGCCGGGCCCACACGGGGTGAGTTGGGCCACTTTAATTACCCCCATTAGGTGAAAAACGTGATTAAGGGTTTTTAACCTAATGGGGAGATTAAAGAATGGCAGCCAACATAACTCTAAACCTAGGGTTTGAGAGGAGATTTGGGGGAAAGCAAATCAAGAACAAATTGGAGGTTATTGGAGCCAAATTGAGGGACTAAGCCAACGGATCAAACACTACGAACACTTACAGGCAAGTGGTTAACTGTTGTGATTTCTAAAAGTTTGATAATCAATTCATATCATAGTGATGTGTGTATGAAAATTCGTTTTGGGTGTGTCACCAAAATTTAAATTGGGTTTTTGTAAATTTATATACTTTAATGAGATTAAGGGGGAGATTGATCGTGTTTATGATTCTAGAATGTAGAGGACTGAATCAGATGTTAAAACCAGTAAGAGTATATGGTTAATTGCTGTTAAAATAAATGAAATTTGGATTGGGGATTTGAAACCCGGATAATACCCAAATCGGGAAAAAGTAAGAAATCGTGAGATTTAATTTCAGTTTGATGTTCTATAAGGTACTTTGATCCTATTCTTATGTAGAAATAGGGTTGATTGGGCTTGGGTTAGTCCAGGGGAAAGAATGAAAGTTGAAGGTTTTCGTTAATGGTGGGACTGCTTCTTGGAGAAGACGAAGTCAGGGACGATCGATCGATCGACCCAGGGGTTCGATCGATCGATGATTCGGAATTCTGGGCAGTTCGCCCAGTTTGTATATAAGGAGAAAATTAATTAGAAATTTAATTCCCAAACATTAATTAGTGATAAATAAATATGAAACAAATATTCCTAGCAATTATGGGAGAAAGTAATTGGGACTAGGATGAATTTATGTGGGTCATTTAATGGATGAATTTGAGAGATTTCATTCCAAAATAGTGAGGTACGGATCAAGTGAGTGAATCCGAGTATATTGGTCATGCGACCCCAAGGTAGTGAATTAAGTTTGGAGATAAACTAATTAATTTTGAGTCGGGATATAGACTCGGAAGATATTTAATTGTGGACCAAGTGGGCGAGTCCGCGTATGTTGGTAATTATAGGTAAATATAATTGGGAAATTATGGAGATAAATGTGTGACACATTTTGGGCGAAAAATGTGGGAAAGAAATTATGAGATGTAAAAATGGACCGAGTGAGCGAGTCCGGGTATGTTGGTTATGTGACACCAAAGTATTAAATTTATTTTTGAGCGAGTCCGTGTATAGAATCTTGTTGTAAGATTTGCAAAACATGGTGGATAACGACCGAATGTTATAATTGTTTGAAAACTAGTTTATTGTGAATTTCGGTTAAAAGACAGTGAGTATTGTTTATAATGAAAATGTTATGTAGATTCATATCATTTTGCAATATTTACAAGCATGTAGTTAATATTCACAACATGTTTTAATTGAATATTGCCTTGTTAAAAAAATTGGGTAGATTTTGTGATTATTCACCTTTGTACTAAACATTAAGTTGATGTGCATATTGTGCTTATATGTTATTATTTTTTTTACTATCTCCAAAAATATATAGGTTTAATACATATATTTTCACTTATTTTGCAGAAGGTTAAGACTAAAAAGAGGGACACTACATCATCGAACGTGGATGATGGTCTCGATATACAAAATTAACAAGAACAAAAGTGCAATACTAGTGCATTATATATGGGTTAGTGAGACTATTGAAAAATATCAAATTAAATTTTAGCGCAGAAGCTTTCCTCGAGATGGTACCTTTTTCCGCACCAATCGCATCCTCAATTGCAATTGATTTTGATAGTATCTTTGTTAAAAAGTATGAGAAGAATGTCGAGACAATCATAAATGCGTATGACCTGGTGAGTAAAGACTTAAAAATTGGGAATAAGTTCTTACATTTACCCCGATGGACGATGAGTTGATATTTGGTATACCATTTGCGGAAGATGATGTCACCGTTCTTTCTTCCGCCAATCAGTCAACATTGTCATTCATTAATAGGCGGTTTGGAGATGTAACGAGCATGATGTTCACAACCAGAATTAGACTTGCAGCTATTGATACTTCTTTGGAGGATTCCCTTATAGGTGATATGGGTGTCTGTAAACTGGTATTCCTCTACACACTCGGCACGTTATTCTTCCCCAACCGAGGTGTAAACATGAAATGAGCATTTTTAAACTAAGTTGAAGATTTTGAAGCTTTGGGGAAATACAACTGGCCTAATATCATCTGCAATGCATTGATGAACTCCATTCATCCCCTGTATTCTAACCCTGGATCGGTTAGGGAATGTGCGACTAGTCTCTTCGTTAGTAATTTAAACTTTATATAAATATTGATTTTATACCTAATATTAGTACGTTATTTGTAGTATAACTCACTTATGTTGTTTATCTATTTTTTTATTCCTAATAGTATTGGTTGTAAGAGCACACAACAATCATTCTACCCGATGAATATCGTGGGTCATTCCTAAGATACAAGGAATGGACTTTTACCAAACTTAGTGAAAAAATCCCACAATACATTATTTAAGAGAATGATGTTGAATTTGAGGTTATAGACTCTTTACTTTTAGTGTATATTCTAGTAATATACATGAAGAAATAAATCAATTTCATTTGAAAATTAACAAGTAGAATATCTACGACAGATAATGAATATTCACCATATTCGGAAAATACTAACTGTTTTATGTAGTGAATTTACTATGTGAAGTAAACATTCATTACAACATATAAATGGGAAGATGTAGTGAATATTTACATCATGTGTATGAATATGCGACATACAATGAATTTCATTCCCATGAAGTAAATACTCACATCAAGTAAAATATATTTTTTTTAAACATTGAACACTTACAACATGAAGTGAATATTTACTAATCATGTATAATTTTTATATATTGCACATTAAAATTGTTACACATTGAATTGTTACTATATGTATTGTATACTTAATGTTTAGGATATTATGAAACCCAAACCCGTCTTGTGGGTCTTCCCCGGTTTGGTCAGTCGTCGAGATGTCTTCGGCTTTGAAAGATCCGCTCAAATAACAGATCGAAATGGTTGCGACAAGAACTACCCTTTTGGTGGTAGATCGGAGTTGTGATTTTGAAGATAGGTTGTTTGGTTATGTTTTTGGGTTTTGTTGTTTTTTTTTGTATTTGCAGGCTCCGTTTGGTGTTCTTTCTTTCGTCTCCTTCGTGAGAATTTTATCCACTTTAGGTATAACTGTCAGGTTTTAGGGGGGTTTGGGTTCGACTGTCCGAGTGGTTGTTCCTCTCGGGTTGAGACTCATAAGGTCTCCGTGACTTTTTGGGTTTCTCCCACCTTTACTAAGTTTCGCCTATTTTTAGGCCCCTTAGAGTTTGAGCCCCCCTCCTTAGCGCTGGTGTTTTTAACGTGCTTGTCTGACATTATTCCACCGTCTATTTGCCTTGTGCACAGACTTTGTTTGGAGCAGCTCGCCCTCTGGTGCCTTCGGTACCAGTTTCTTAGTTTTGTTGTTGCGATATGTCTTGAGAAGACCCCAAAATTTGTCGGTTATATTTTAAGTCTTTTGTTAGGCTGTGTCCTAATTTCCCTATTTGTTCTACATTATTTTCTCTTCTCTCCCTTTTACTTAACTCGAGCCTATTTGAGTTATGTTGTTCTTCTTTTTTGTTACCCTACGTTACAATAATGAAATCCCATTTGGGACAATTAAAAAAATGATATATGGAGGGCACAAACTTAGAAAGCTTGTGGTCAATTTACAACAGAGAAGGATTGGGGTAAAAACAATTCCTTATATACCTTAAATATCATTTTTATGTGTATTTTTACATTTAATATTCATTGTAATGAATATTAAACATAGAGAATTTTGACATTTATAGTGACTATTTACTAGACACGGTGAATATTCATTATATGAATTGCATATTCAATGTAGTGAATATTATGTACATGATGAATACACTGAATGCATTGAAAATTGGGAGCTTTACAAATAGGTCATATTTACATAAGACATTTCCTAATAGGTCATATCACAACCATTTTTTCCCAATAGTTCCTATCTATAAATATAGTGAATATTCACTATATGTTTATAAATATGACCTATTAAAGCAAAAAATATTTTTGCATGGGACCTATTGGTAGACCTGTCAACGGGTCGGTTTGGGTCGTGTACGGGTTACGGGTCAAAACACCCTAACCCATACACGACCCGTTAAGCCTAACGGGTCTAATAACAATACCCAAACACGACCCGTTAATATTAACGGGTACACGACCCAAACCGTTAACACCCGTTAATATTAAGGAATCATTTTGGGTCGAAATGGGTAACGGGTTGGGTGACCCTATAATACCCGTTAGTCTTCAATACTTTAAAAATAATGGGTTTTAATTGTAATTTTTATTGGGTATAGATTGGGTGACCCTATAGCACCCGTTAGTCTTTAAAGATTTAGAAATAATGGGTTTTAATGGTTATTGTTATTGGGTACGGGTTGGGTGACCCTATAGTACCCGTTAGTGTTAACGGGTGTTAATGGGTAGAAACGGGTTAAAACGGGTACAGGTAAATTTCCAAATCCGAACCGTTAGTGTTAACGGGTCTACCGTGTCAACCCGTTAATGACCCAAACCCAATAAGGGTAAACCCATTAACTTATAATTTCGTGTCGGGTCGTGTCGTGTTAACGGGTTATCGTGTATTTTGACAGGTCTACCTATTAGAGGAAAAAAATATATTAGGACCTATTGAACTACAAACTTAGTAAACGAGACTTATTGATAAAAAAAAAACCTTGAAAATTCACTACATAGCGAATTTTCACTAAATGTAGTTACATTCAACAACTATGGATATACACATGTCAATATTGTATATATGTCAATACTTGGTGAATTGAACTACATTCATTAAATATTCAGTATGTATTAAATATTCAATGCATTCAGTGAATATTCATTGTATTGAATGTTAAATTCAAATAGTGAATATTCACTGTGTCTAGTAAATATACGTCAAAATTCTTTGTGTTTAATGTTCGCTATAGTGAATATTAAATGTAAAAATACGATATAGACTGATACCGGATTGATGTTTTGAACGGGTGCGATAGAGAGGTAGAGGAAAGAGAAAATAAGAGTGTTGAACCATTCTTGCCTAAATGGACAGGAAGCAGGAACGTGAACGATGTTTTTCTTCAAAAGAAGGTTAAAATTATCAAAGATTTATAAAATAAAAAAAAAATCAATTGTTTTATTAGTGGGATCAATGAGGGGAGATAAATGGGTCTTATTTGTCATAACACCAAAATATATTACATAAAAATCATTTAAAACATTCAAAAAATCAAAAAATTACGGGAAAAATTAAATTACATAAATAATATTTACAAACTAGAAAATAATAATAAAATATAAAATCTAGAGATCTAGAAAAAATAATCTAGATATACAAAACCGAAAAGGTCCAAGAAAATATGTTCAATGAATTTTCCATAAATGTTTAACAAATAACCCTATATTAGCCACAAATGTTCATAAAAAATTACCCTCAAATGTTCGCCAAATCAACACCATTTGTTCATTAAAACACACACACACATATATATATATATATATGCCCCAAATACTCATCAAAACTAGCCAAAATGTCCTTCAAATCAGCCGCAAATGTAGATTTGTGTCTTTAGTGTAAGTGTGTGTATGTGTAGTCATCTCTATGTGTGTGCATCTTTGTGTGTATGGTCGTGCGTTTGTGTGGTCGTCTCTCTCTCTCTCTCTCTTTGAGGGAGAGAGAGAGAGAGAGGAAGATGAAAATGGCAGCCATGAATGCTCCATGGGTGTTGGGTTTTTGTGAGAGAAAGAAAATAGAGAACATGATAAAGTGGAATGTGAATATATTTATAAAATTTCCCATTTTAGGTGATTGGACAAAAATGCCTTCATCTTCAACGTACGTGACTATTTTTTGTCTAAATATTTAAACAGTGTTATGGTTATGGTGCATTATGAAGTGTTTTAATAAGTTTAGGGGGTTAAGTATCAAAAATAAAAGTTTGGGTGGTGAAGTTATGAAAAAACACTTTAGGCGAAAATGTGAATAACAAAGTTAATCAAATGTGTTTTTGTCAATCGCAAGTTGCTTGGAGAAACCCTATATGTGATACAATATGTGTAACCTAGAAGTCTAATTGATTTGTTTTGTGAAAATCCTATATTTTAGTTCCTAAGAAACACTACAAACCAGCCATCAAGAGAAAATGACCATGCAAATAAGTAAAGTGAAAAAATTGAAATTTTCCTTAAATTATAACAGAAAGATTTGATACCACTCTGAGAATGTAAAAATGCTTTGATACGAATTGAGAATGTGTTGTTATTTTTTAATTAATAAGTTTTGATACCACTTTGTAGATGCAAAAAATTTTAATTTTTATGTTCTGAAACACGAATAAACACAACTTCAATTTAAGTTCAAATTTATACAAACATGAAATTAGGCAAATTACTTGAATTAAAGTAAACAAAAAATTACCAAATTAAATCAGCACCAAATTACACAATTGTTGTAGTTAAACCAATTTTTATATTGTTAAGCCTAAGCATGCATGTCCGTGATATTTTGTAAGATAAAAATAAACACAACCACAACGCCGCGATGTACAAGAAAAATTCACAATGGTAAAAACCTCAGACGGTCCAACCACAAGTCCACTAGGTACGAAATTATATAGGACACGACATAATACTTATAGAAATACTTGACGCCCTCACAAGTCTTGACGCTCTTCATTCTTCCACCTCTGCCTAGTCGACAACTCAGGAGTACACCTTCATCTCAAAATTCACCGATAGGGCACAGCTACCGTTAAACCACACGGAGTCCACCGTGTGTACACCACGAACACAAAGAACACAAACTCTTCCGCAAGAAGCTATATCTTTGGGGTAGAGAACGAAATTCGGTGCCAAAATGATGATATCAAAACATATGTTATGAAGAAAACTTGGATCATGTAAACTATATGGGTGTAAACTTATTTTATTTCGAAAATTAATTCTTTTTTATTCACAAAAACAAGTGGACTTTTTGGATGAATGTTTATGCTCTCAAAGCTTTTTACAAAGTCATCGGAAAATGGTTACTCACGCACTACTAAAATAGGTGGGAAAAAAGTAGTCAAAAGTTAATTAAAAAAAACTGCTAATAAACTACCGAAATTTCATTGTCGTTTCAACGAGAAAACAGAGTCGTTCAAACGACATATCGAACGAGAATTCAGAGATCCAAAAAATCATCTCGTTCGATAGCTCATTCGAATGACATGGGATCTCGTTAGAACTAGATGCAAAAATCTAACGGTCTTTGCAAAATTAGTTACTTTTGATATAAATGCGTGACCGCTAGTTTTGTATTTTTCTTATTTTTTTTTAATTAGTTATGATTTTTTTTACTGAAAGGTGTCCTAGAACAAAATCTTTAGATAGTATGAATTCAAAAAACTTTTGACAAAAATTCTAACACCCAATAATAAATTCCTAAGTTTCAATATAATATATACATTCATACCTGAGAGATCCGTGGAAAGTTGATGACGACACAGGACACGAAATGCGGCATATGATGTGATCTCATTAGATTTGGCCGCTACGTCTTCAACTCAATTGTCATAGGCCTTAAAGGTCACAAACTTCTATCTTATGACTCAAATGGTTTTGTTTGGAATTAATCCAACACTTACAAATTGACTCAATTGGAAATTTTTCCTTACAAAACTCCCCCTTTGGCTATTCCGAGACAAAACAAAATAAAAACCCTATGAGCCGTTAAGCTCATCTTAAAGACACAACCCCACCCAAAAATAAGAAAATATCGATGCTTGACCGACACATATGTTGAGTAGCTTTTCTTGATTCAAAACTTAATTTCATGGATGAAAACCTGAATACTTAAACACACCATCAAACGCATAGGGAATATAACGATATAAATTGCATAATTAAATCCTCCCCCTTTGTCTAACGATATATACCTAAGAAAGAAGTCTCCCCCTAAGTTAGATCTCCCCAAATTGAAAGGTTTAGATACCATTTTCCCTCCTTTTTGTTCAAGAATAGACAAAGATTAAGGTAAATAAAATAACCCATTTCTCCCCGATAAATTCAATTATCCCCCTAAATGAAACAAGGGATAAGCATAATGGAAAAGCGAGTATATCAGGAAATGGTGTATAGTGATACAAGAGATACAAAAAAATCATGACAATACAAGAAAAACTAATCCATGCGATAGAAAAATGATATCAACTATAATGAACTAAAATGAGCATGGGATACCATTGAAAAATTGCAACAAGATAGATATTTATATGAATAAATAGCATGCAAGGATTAGATATAAAAGAAAAGACTTAAAAAAATGATACCATATATATAAATATGAGAATGATAGCATGAAGCACAAGCGCACACACACACACACACACACACACACACACACACACATATATATATATATATATATATATATATATATATATATATATATATATATATATATATATATATATATATATATATATAACATAAGACATTAAACACAATAAGCTTTCCACACTCATAAGGCATAAATGTATCTAAATAAACATGTGGTAAACGGAGTGAAGGGGTGTGAACTAGAGACAAAAGAATTATGACCCAATCACTTAAACATATTCAATGAGTTCTATTTGATTGCAAAACTTTATCAAACTTAGTTTTAGCCTCATGTGACAAGATAAAGATAACTCAAAGAACAAATAAGCACAATGCACACAAGCCTATAATTTTGATGATTCTACAAATCAATAACGTCATGACAAAATAGCGTAACTAGGATTCATTGTCATTATGAAAACCCGTTGATATTTCCATCCAAACTCTCTTATTAATAACAATTCTTTTCTTTTTTCTTTGAATGAACATACCAAACTAAACTATGTTGGCCTTGGCTAATTTTTTTTAGTGGCACACTTTTTTAGGATTTTTTTCAATGGTGGATTTTCACACAAAGACAACTGTCTTTTAGGAGCCTGATTCCATCGCAAAACAAAACTTTACTGGATAAATGTTTTTCTATTTTTCTCAATCCGAACAATGATTCTTACATGCACAAATCCCCTATACTCACATAACATGTAGATGACAAAATTGATGGGAGAACATCTCACTTAGCTCAGTATAACATGTGAACTTAAAGTTCAAAAGTGCTCGTGCATGTGTGTGTGGAGGCATATATAAAGAGAATCAACTAAGCAGATCAAAATCAAACTACTCCATGCAAGCATGATAAAGAATAATTTAATAATTGAAATTCATAACCAAAAGTTCTAGCCACATAGAAGCAAAAAGTGATATAGGATTCAAACACAAGGATATGCCACAGAAAATGTGTAAAACTAAAATACACAAACAAATAAAAAAAACTTTTTTTATTTTCAATTAGACCCAATAAATGAAAATCAAAATACAAAAGATTTAAAACACATACAACTAGCAAACACATATATTATAAAGTACAAAAGCTAGTGTATATAAAAGCATGCAAGCAATCACACATATGATATAGCAAGTGAAGAATCATGCGTAAGTATACGGGAATCATCAAAAATAAGAAACTTCAAAAATTATATATTTTCCATATTAAAGCCCCAAATTCCTTAAAATCGTGATCATGCGATATCTTAGTGTAACCCGCTCTAATACCAATTGATAAAATTGAATTTTCCTTAAATTATAAAAGAAAGCTCTGATACCACTCTGAGAATGTAAAAAGGCTCTGATTCCAATTGAGAATTTTTTTTTAACTAATAAGCTTTGATACCACTTTGTAGATACGGAGATTTAAATTTTTAAGATCTAAAACACAAACGAACACAACTTCAATTCAAGTTCAAATTTATACAAACGTGAAATTAGGAAAATTACGGGAATTAAAGTAAACAAAAAATTACCCCATTAAATTAGCACCAATTTACACAATTGTTGTAGTTAGACCAATTTTTATCTTGTTAAACCTAAGCATGTATCTACGTGATATTTTGCAAGATAAAACTAAACACAACCACAACGCCATGATATACGAGGAAAATCCACAATGGGAAAAACCTCGAACGACCCAGCCACAAGTCCACTAGGTACAGAATTACATAGGACACGACAAAATACTTACACAAAGACTTGACCCCCTCACAAGCCCCGACGCTCTTCGTTCCTCCACCTCTGCCTAGTTGACAACTCAAGAGTCCACCTTTGTCTCGAAATCCACCGATGAGGTACGGCTACCATTAAACCACACGGATTCCACCGCATGTACATCACGAACATAAAAAATACGGAATCCTTCGCAAGAAACTATCTATTTTGGGTAGAGAATGAAACCCAGTGCCAAAACGATGATCTCAAAACAGATGTCATGAAGAAACTTGGATCATGTAAACTAAATGGGTGTAAACTTATTTAATTTTGGAAATTAATTCATTTTGATTCACAAAAACAAATGGACTTTGTGGATGAATGTTTATGCTCTCAAAGCTTCTAAAAAATTCATCGAAAAATAGTTACTCACCCACTACTAAAATAGGTGGGAAAATAGTAGTGGAAAGTTAATTAAAAAACTACTGATTAATTGTTGAAACTGCATTGTCGTTCGAACAAGAAAACAGAGTCGTTCGAACGACATATCGAACAAGAATTAAGAGATCCAAAAAAAATCATCTCGTTCAAACGACATGGGATCTATCTCACACAAGATGCCATAGTCATTATAACGATCATTGCAAAGTTAGATATTTTCGATACGAATGCGTGGCCACCAGTTTCGCATTTTTCTATTTTTTTTAATTAGTTATGATTTTTTTACTGAAAGGTGTCCGAGAACAAAATCTTTAGATAGTATGAATACAAAAAAAATTGACAAAAATTCTAATACCCAATAATAAATTTCCAAGTCACAATATAACATATACATTCATATTTGAAAGATCCTTGGAAAGTTGATGATGACATAAGGCACGAAATGCGGCATATTATGTGATTTTATTAGACTTGGCCGCTACGTCTTCAACCCAAATATCATAGGATTAAAAGGTCACAAACTTATATAGTATGACTCAAATAGTTTTGTCCGGAATTAAGCTAATATTTACAAATTGACTCAATTGAAAATTTGTCCTTATATAAAGCATCGATAAGCCATAATACGAGGATTTAACGTGGTAAAACCTCCTCAGAGGAGACATCCACGAGGGCCTTTATTCCCCAAATAAAAATAAATCATCAATAATCAAGCAAAAATTACAAATACAATAAATATAAGAAAAATGGAAAAATTAAAAATGCCTAACTGAGATACCAATAATCAAGCGCATGTAAACGCCTCCAAATGTTTATGCAACAGTTCGCAGTTGAATGGATCCACCAACGCCTCCAAATGTTAACAAATTATAGTGAATGTGGTGCTATGTGTAGTGAAGTGAAGTGAACCTTTAAAATACACACTCACACAAAATTTTTACACATTTAACATGCAAGCAGTTCGTTTCAAAGATCTTACGATCAAATCTTAGATTTTCATGAACACTTCATATATATATTTTAATAGAATAGATCTACAAATATTTTCCTTTGTCTATTAAAAGTTTTACGAAAACAAAATATTTTCCTCTTAAATAATTATTCACAAGATATATACAAATATGCAACCTAGATGTTTAAGATAATCTCAGGTCTAATATAAAATTGTGAAACAGAAATAAAAGGTTTCAAGAGATGTTAAAACCTAGTTTTTCAAATGTATGATTTTGTAAAAACAAAAGTTTAAAAACCAAAAAAAACTAGAATAAGAAATTTTAATGAATATATGTTCTAAGTTCAAATCTTGATTTCACTGGTATGAAACAAGACTTTAAACCGAGACAAAGAAGAGAAAGGCCAGAAACGAAAACTAAAAAACTCTATATTTTCTTTTCTCTCTCTCTCTCTGATTTTTTTGGAATTTTCTTTCTCACTCTAACTCTATTTTTCTTCTGTTCTTTCTCACTCTAACTCTGTTTTTCTTCTCTTCTCTCTCTCTCTCTCTCTCTCTCTCTCTCTCTCTAACCTACCTAACTGACCAAAAAAACTAAGATTCAGACTAGGCAACAGTTTATATAGTAGTCAAAGGTAGCAGATTACAACCGAAAGATTTAGACGGTCAAGATGAATTTGGATTTAGCAATTTCAATCTAACTGCTAATATAAAAACATTTCTTATAAGCCAAATAGGTCAACCAAGTTACTAGTTAAAAACCCTAGTCTTAAATCCAACTTCCAAACCCTAAACAATTCTAGCCTTTGATAAAATTGATCCAACGATTGATATAAGCTCGTTCAGTTAAGACACATAAGAATCCAAATTTAAGGGCACGTTAATTCTCAAAACATGTCCTTAACTAAAATACAGTTTAAAATGTAATTTTAAATGAATTATTTAATGTAAAAAATTCAGTTAAAATATTATAAAATCATTTTTAATTCTAGAAAATTTTCTAAAATTATTTTCACACACTTTTAAACCGGAAATCATTTTTCTCACAATTTTAGCATAAAATGATAAGGATTTAAAAACTAGTTAATTCCTAAATTAATTGTAATTAATTTAAATTTAACTCTAGAAAAATATTTTTGTGATTTTGAATTATTTTGATGAATGCAAATGTGTGTAGTTCAGTGTCTTTTTCACTGTACTCTGTTGACTTCATTATATATAAGAGTTTTATTGCAGAAAGTACTCCCTTGAAGATCTTCAATCTTGAAATTAGAATGAGAAGGATCTCTTCCAAAAAAAATTTGGCACAATATCCAAACTAGCTAAACATTAGAAAGTTTAGACTTTACAATTCCTAAGGAGTCTTCTATCTATAGTGTTTTAGTCTTTTATCTACATATTCCATGGAATAATTTTGAACTCTCTGAACAAAAATAAAACTTAGTCCTATTAAAACTAATATACCTCACCTAGAACCAAAAATAAGAATAAGAGTGAAAATTGCAACTCAACTAACAACATTTGATCCTAAACTCAAAGAAAATAAAATCTGATCAAATCTGTATATCAAACATACGCTTTGATCAAGTGAGTATTATCAAGATAAGTATATGGAACAATAGATACAAGTATATGGATGTACTCTACTCCCCCATTTTTACTAAAATAGATAAAGGTGTAAAGTAATGAAAATACAATACATGTCTAAACAGGTGCTTATCCTATATTAGCAAGTTATGAGAGTTTCCTTATATTGTTCACAATCATCCATATAGAAACTTATTAATAGAATAAAGACAGGTATGTAGGTTCATGTATAATATCTCTCTCGTTATCACATAATATAGTTGCTTGAGTTTCTAAAATACCATAATCACTTAGCATCTTTTTTATCCACATTAATTGGGTACAACAGCTTTCAACTGCAATATATTTTGCCTCAGCGGTAGACAAGGATATACAATTCTATTTTTTTCATCCCCAACCAACCAATTTATTTCCAACATAGTAATAAGCACCTGAGGTCCTTTGACTATCATAAAAACAACCTGCCCAGTCGGCATAAAATGTTACTAATTGTGTCTTTTGTGTACCATGATTCTAACTCTAAAGACTGATAACGGGCACACACGTACATCAAAAATATGTTATCGAGTCAAGAAGTAGTTAGATATAATAAACTACCTATCATGCTTATATATAATTCAGGATATATGCTTTTACCACCTTCATCTTTAGTTAATTTCGTGGTTGTGCTCATAAGTGTACATGTTATTTTGGCATCATTTAAAACAAACTTCTTTATTAAGTCTTTGGCATATTTTGTTTAACACATAAATAGGCCATCATCAAACTATCTCACTTGAAGTTCGAGAAAATATTGTAACTCCCCCATAAGCGACATATAAAACTCCCCACCATAAAATTTGAAAACGTTTTGACCTCTTAAGGGGAAGTTGAACCAAAAATGATATCATCTACGTATACTTGTGCAATCAATACATCATTTTTAATTTTTTAAACAAACAATGCCTGGTCACTGCCACCGCAGTTGAACCCTTATTGAGTAAAAAGGCCAAAAGGTGATTGTACAAGGCCCTGGGGCTTGCTTTAAACTATATAACGCCTTTTTAAGTCTAAAGACATGTTCAGTGTATTTTGGGTTAACAAATCCTTTGGGTTATTCAACATACACTTCCTTGGATAAAATATCGTTAAAAAATGCAGAGTAAAAGGTTTAAATTATAAATGACAAGCAACAGCCAAGAGAAGATGGACAAATTCCATTCGTGTAATTGGGGCAAATGTCTCAACTACATTTATTCCTTCTATTTGGTGATATCACTAAGCAACCAACCAGCTTTATTTCTAAGTATCATCAATGTTTCATCGATTTTGTTTTTGAAAATCCATTTAGTATCGATTAGTTTAGTATTATATGTTTTCAGAACGAGATAACAAACATCGTGCGCTTTAAAATTTTCTAGCTTATCTTGCATAACATCTATCCAAAAGGAATCTTGCAAGGCTTCAGTTATATTTTTAGGTTCCATAAGGGAAACAAAATAGGCCAAAGTTTGTAAAATTGCATAGTTATGATCTTTTTCTAACTAGCTCTAAAACTTCACCAACAATATTAGTGGTAAGATGATCTTTAGATAGGGGTGCACACGGTTCGGTTTGGTTCGGTTTTGATACAAACCCGAGAATCGAACCGGCATGAGTCGGTTCCAAATTTTTAGAACCGGAACCGAACTGACAGTTGTGTAGAATCGAACCAAACCGAACCACCCGAATTGGTTCGGATCGATTTTCGGTTCCAAATTCATATTTCAAACTTAGTGAAATCTTAAGATTAATGTATTTCAAAAATAATTTTTGTAAGGTCAAAATTAATTTTGATCCTTAATAACGTAAGTTATAAACTCAAGTAATCCCAAAAATATAAATTACAAGTGCTATATACATATATATTTATTTATTTTATAAAATATACCGTATCGGTTCGGGTAGCGGATCGGTTCGGTTTGGATTTACAGTGGAACCGAGAAACGAACCAAAAATATCGATTCTATTTTTTTTTGGAACCGAAATCGAACCGAACCAATAGTCTAAAAGGACCGAACCAACCCAATCCAATCCGATCGGTTCGGTTTATCAATTTTCTTGATTTCGTTGTGCACCCTTATCTTTAAAAGCCCAGTTAGGCACTACAGGGTCTTCAACTGGCAAAGTGTCAACTTCAATTGATGTGTCCACATTTATAAAATTTCTGGATCATTATTAGAAATTGGCATTTTACTAACAGAAGTGACTGAAGTGTCATCTACACTTACATTAACTGACTCCATGATAGACTTTATTCTTAAATTGTAAACCCTATAGGCACGACTGTTTTGAGAATATCCTAAGAAAATATCTTTATCACCTCAAAATTCAAATTTTGAAAGATTTTCTCTATCGCGACATATATACCAAATGCTCCCAAAGGTTCTGAAGTATTTAACGTAGGCATTTTATCATACCAAAGTTAATATGGATTCTTTTTGGAATTTTTACGGAGGTATATTCTATTTATTGTATGGAAAATCATCTGAATTGCTTCAACCTAAAAATATTTTTTGGAATTAATTAATACCCTAGCCATTTCTTAAAGCGTCCTATTTTTACGTTCAGCTATTACATTCTGTTGGGGGGTCTTAGGAGCACTAAACTCATGTAAATACCCATTTCCTCCCCTATCACTTCTTATACGCAATACTTGGGTATTCTTGTATTTTCAATTTTTAAAAGAATTTTCGAAAACTCTTTAAAAGTATTTGATTTTGTTTCATAAAAGCTACCCAGGTGTAAAGTGTGAGAATTTATCCACAATAACTAATATGTAATAATTACCATAAAGGCCGATAGTATGAGAAGGACCCATCAAGTCCATATAGATGAGGTCGAGGGGTTATATAATTAAAACATCATGTACTTTCTTATGAGTTGCTTTAGTTATTTTTCCCACTTGACAAGGTCCACAAACAACATTAGGACACTTTTATTTTTAGGTAAACCCTTATTAATCTCATGGGTGCTTAATCTGCTCAAATTTTTAAAATTAGTGTGACCTATCTTACTATGCTAAAGGTCAGTATCATCAAGTCTAGTTAAAGATAAGAACCAAGAACAAGGGGAATAATATAATAATTCTCCTTGTTTTTGTTTTTAATTACGAAGCAATTACCAGTATTGTTAAAAACTTTGTTCTCATTTTTAGAAAAATTAACAGAGTAATTTGCATCATAAAATTTACTTATACTCGACAGATTAGCTTTCAACCATTTAACAAAGAGAACATCATCAAGCAGACGTAAACCTTCCTCAGAGAGTGTTCCTTTTCCTATGATTTCGTGTGAAACACCATCTCCAAATATGACTTTCCCACCAAGGTAGCTAATCATGTTTTTCAACTTAGTATTATCTCCTGTCATATGCCTAGAACACCCTGAATCTAAGTACCAGCCAGTTGAGTTGCTTATAGTTTTAAGTACAGGAGTCATAATATTTCACCTCAATTGTGGTAATAGATCATCTTTCCTAGCCCAAATAGGCCTAGTTTTAAAAATTTGTTTGCCTTTTGAGAGATTGAAAGGTTGAGGGATTATGTGTGGTGCTTTTTCTTAATTCGAGATTTATTCTTATTTCGCCTCCAGAATGATTATAATTTTTTTAAGGGAGAACATAACTATTGCGCTTCACGCGAGAGTAATTAAAATTTTGGTAAACAGGCATGTTAATCATTTTCTTGAAACAGTTATCTAAGTAATGCCCACAGACATCACAGTAGGAACAATATTTAGCTAATGCTAGTTTAACCTTAGTATCAAGTCCTTGAAAAATAGGTTTGACTGAGTTTGGTGTCTATATTTTACAGGAACAAACCCATCACTTTATTTGCACCTAACAGACGAAAAAACGTACTTAGACTTTGGTTCACCATTTTGCTGGGGAATACACAAGTTTTTTGTATCTTGAAAGACTAAATCATTTTTAGTAGAACTTTCTTTAACAAAGTTAGAACTTTCTTTGATAAAAGTAGTATCTTTTATTTTAGAAGGTTTTTTATATCCAGTAAAACCAAGTTTACTTTTGTCATTTTCTTATCTCATCTCGCTCAATATAATTTCTTGTTGTTTTGTTGAGTTTTCAAAATCTTGCCACTTTCTAAAAACTTTTGAACATTTAGACTTGGATTCCTCTTATTCTACAATAGTGGCTTTGTATTTTTGTTCTAAAACAAAGTAGTTTTCATAAAGTTATTTTATTTTTTATTTGAAATCTCGTTGACTTGTATATTCTTCGCCATTTAGCTTAATAGTCTCAGTCAGAAACTCAACTTGATCAGAACGTTTTTTCACCAATTTTTCAGACTTAGAAAATTTCTTCAACGTTATAGCATATAGGTCTTAAAAATTTGGTATAATTGTATCTTCGTCTATATCACTAAGTGACGTGTGTGTTGTGACCCCTAACGATTCAGTTTGATTAACGGAACTTACATACACATTTAATTCGTCAGCATTAGCGTCACTTTAGCTCACACACCCACGAGTATTTATCTTAGTAGCATCATTATCATGAGAGATACAAGTAGTAATATTTTTAGTATGAGATTTACTAGCAGAAGTACCAACAATATTACGATTAATAATAGTATCTAAGGGTTCACAACGGAACCAAGAAAATCGATAAACCGAACCGAACCGAACCGGTTGTATTGGATTGGGTTGGTTCGGTTTTTTAGACTATTGGTTCGGTTCCGGTTCCAAAAAAAAAATAAAACCTATATTTTTTATTCGATTTTAGATTCCATTGTAAATCTAACCTGAATCGATCTGCTACCCTTACTGATCTGAACCGATACTGTGACAACCCGAATATAATTATGATAAATTATATTTAAATCATGATTTCGTTATGTGATATTAATAATGTGTTATTATTATATATAATGTTAAGTGATTATGTTTAGTCTAATCCTACTTTCATAAATCATGAAATGTCAAATTATTTACAAACACAAATTTTTGTTGTTTTCGGTAGAAATGTTCCGATTGGAGACTAGTTTTGACCCTTGTAATATTAAAATTGACTTGAGGTAAAAACTATATAATTGTATACATATGAGTTAGGGTTGTAACTCAACAAACGGTACATCAAACGAATGTACGAGTAAGAAGTTAGGCCAAAATTACGAACAAGAGGCAAATTTGTCAATTCCCTCTAAGCGGTAAATTGTCTTTTATTAAACCAAATGGTTTAATTTGATTGGTTGGCTTGGGAGGCAGCCTTGGCCGACTTAAAACTCTCCCTATAACTTATTTATTCAGCAAATTAAGCCCTAGGTTCAGTTTGAAGTGTTGTTAGGGTGAGGAAGGAGAAAGTAGAAGTTTAGGAAGAAAAAGTGAGGAGAAAAAGTGTAGAAAAATTCGTAGAAATTACGTGAAAGTCCCGAAGGTAATCCTAATTGCAATTCTTGTTACTTTTCATATATTTATGATTTATATGATATAAATCCTTGATTTTTTTATTGACCTTTCATGATTGGGTGCATATGTATGGATATATGCAAGTTTAAGTTAAGTTGAATGAATAAACCCTTAAAATTGCTTTGTATTGAAACCCCTTGTATTCAAACTTGCATATCTCTTTGTGTGCTTACTGTAATTGAGAAATTCAAATTGGATATGAAATTAGACTCATATATTCATATCATATCCGACAATTAGGATTTAAATCCTTGTGGTTAGGCCGTAGTGATGGTTGAAAGTTGGTATATAGTTGTTGTTTGTATATTTCATTTCGGTATGCCTTGAGTTTTGTCAAGCATTTGACATAGCAAATGAAGTCAAAAATTTATGAAAATTTAATTATGTACTATTAAGTATGTTTACTAAAAATTAGTTGAAAATCATCGAAAGTTATGATGGATAAAAATTATGAAAATTCTTGGAAGTTGAAGGAACAATAGAGGAGCTTGTAGGGCAGATTTCTTGTGTTGTAAAGAAATGGTCATAACTTGCTCTAGGAAGCTTGAAAAATTACACCGTCACTTGTACTGGAAAGTATATTCATATATTTTTTCATATTGATAAGGTTGGACCCCTGTATTTATACAATTTAGGAATATAGGATGGTTGAGTATAGAGGGAAATAATTTCAGGCCATACTGGATACCCTTTAAATGAATGTTTGTATTTCGTCCTTACAAAGGGTATTTTGAGTACATGTTTCATGTGTATATACATTGAGAAGTATAATTTCATGTTTACTTGACTTTGGTTATAAATTACTTATGAGGTATTTCCTATGGTTGAATGTTCATAACTTTATCAATATGTGCACCATTGTTTTGTCTTTACTCATGTTTCATGGAATGTGACTTAAGTGGAATTATATGGTCGTTGTATAGTCATGAAAAGTTACATAATTATATTAGGACGATACTTATGATTGAGATTCGGTACTAAATTAGTTGGATTGACAGGTGTAAGGTCTAATCAACCCAGTTCAGCTCCACCCGAAGGAAACGTGAATACATAGTTGTCAACCAAGGTGAGTGTACTCACTGGAATGATGTATTTGTATACTGTTATGAATATGATCATAATGTTATGAATGTGAAATTGTTCATTTCGGTTTAATGAAATGGGAGGTTACTCCCTGACCCGGAATGGGGGATATTTATCTATTAATGATAAGGGGTTACTCCTCGATCAGGAATGGGGGAGAATTGTCTATTTAGACAGGATATGTGAATCATGATTCGAAAAAGTTGGTCATTCATTATGAATGAGCCGGATAAGTTAATACGTAATTATATGGACATGATTTATTGCATTTAAATTCATGCGGTAGTATAGTAGTGATGCATTCACTGGGCTATTTTGCTCACGGTTCCTATGTTCACATTTTTCAGGTAACGCGATGTCACTGCCAAATCTAGGAGGTCGGGTTGGGTTAGCCAGGAACGGGAGAAACAATGATTTTGTGTAAATGTAAATGATGTAATTAAGTTAAATTATCCTTCAAGCAAGTTTGTATAAGTATGAGTACTCTGATGTTGTAAAAAGGTTTTCAGTTATATGGATTTACAATGATGACTCTGAAATTAAAACTCTTGTTTATGCTTTGGTTAAAGTAATCATGGTTTGACTCACTTTGACTTTCAAACCTAATTATAAGTAATTGGGTTGGGGTGTGTCAGATACGTTATATTTTATAAAAATAAATAAATATATACGCATATAACAGTTGTAATTTATATTTTTGGGATTACCTGAGTTTCTAACTTATGTTATTGAGGATCAAAATTAATTTTGACCTTACAAAAATTATCTTTGAAATACATTAATCTTAAGATTTCATTAAGTTTGAAATATGAATTTGGAACCGAAAACCGATCCAAACCAATTCGAGAACTTTGGTTCGGTTTGATTTGGTTCTACACAACTGTTGGTTCGGTTTTGGTTCTAAAAATTTGGAACCGACGCATCCTGGTTCTATTCTCGAGTTTGTATCAAAACTGAACCAAACCGTACCATGTGCACCCCTAGTAGTATCAGTAGTGAACAGTTCATCACACATAGTTATAGTTTCATTATCAGCAAGGCAAGTATCACTATCATATTCAATAACTCTAGTATAAAAGGCCATATAAGATTCATTTATAGTCGATGGTCCTGAATCATCATCATCAGAATCACTTGAGTCATCATCCCAAATTTTCGTAATGTGAGCCTTAGGTGTGATTGAATTTCTACTGTAACACCTATTTGCATAATGTCCCATTTTCCCGCACTTATGACATTGTGCATGGGACTTATCTTGTTGAGGTTTGTTGTTGTTTGAGTTTGTGTGTCCGTTATTATTTGAATCTATAAGTCTGTGAAACTTTCTATCATATAGTCTAGACACTTGAAGTCCCTAATGCCTGGTTGTCCTTTTCGAGCAACAATAATGTTTTTATATTTCAAAATTTTCTTAAGTTGTTTGCCCATTAAGGTTATTTGAGCATTAAGGGTTTCAAGATTTGTGTCTTAGTCTGGGTCATAGTTCAGGTCAGGCATAAATAATTTATGATTGTTCATTTTAAAGGTGAATCCTATTGTTGACTCACTGTGCCTTCTAATAGTGGAGGAGAATTATTTTTTGTAATCAATTTCCATTTCCATTGTCATTATTTTACTACAAAGAAGTTGAGGATTTAAAAATGGGTCATCAATCTCTTCAATGGCATACCTTTTATGGTCAAACTTGGTACGGAGAGATCTTAAGATTTTCATAATTATGTCTCTATTAGGGTAATCAAGACCATTAATATGAAATTTGTTAATAATAGATAAAATCATTAAAAATTTCTCAGTCAGACATCACAATAGTGTTATACTGGTGTACTAACATTCGAGTCTTGGCAACCTTAACACAATGATCACCTTCATGGGTAGTGAACATTGTGTCAAAACCTCTTTGGCAGTGGTACAATGTGATATACATTTTAGTTCATGTTCACTGACAGACATAAAAATACAATTACGTTTTTTCTTTATTATGGTGAAATAAGAGTTTTTCATCTTTCGTGTATTCACTAGTGATTTACTTATTCTCACAATGATTCCCTCAACTGTTAGTTTAGTAGGATTTTTATAACCATCTTGAATGATATCTAAAACTTCATCGTCCAACTCTCTTTGAATAATATCCACCATCCTAACTTTCCAGTAAGGAAAATTTCCACCATCAAAAATAGGGGGTCTAGAAGGATTTCCTAATTTTTTTCAATATATTTTTGTCATCCATTTTTATGAAAGATTTTCAATAACTTCAGAATCTTGAAACATATTGTACGAAGCTTTGATACCAATTGAAAAAACACTCTAGACAGAAATATGATTAACAAAGTTAATCAAATGTGTTTTTTTAAATCACAAGCTATTTGAAGAATTCCTTAATCACAAAAATGGAGTTGTATATGTGACACAAGATATTTTAGGTTTTAAGAAACACTACAAACCAACCAGCAAGAGAAAATGACCATGCAAAAAGGTAATACATCAATAAGCCACGACAAAAGGATTTAAGGTGGTAAAACCTCCCCAAAGGAGACATCCACGAGGGCCTTTATGCCTCAAAATAAAAACAAATCACTAATAATCAAGAAATAGTTACATATACAAACGAATTATAGTGAATGTGATTCTTTATGTAGTGAAGTGAAGTGAACACTTAAAATACACACACACAAAAAAAGTTTCAACATAGTCCCTTTTTGAATCAGTAACAAATCTTGACATGCAAGCACTTCGTTTCAAAGATCTTAGGATCAAATTTTAGATTTTCATGAACATTTCAGATCTAATTTAATAGAATATATCTATAAATATTTTCCTTTATCTGTTAAAAGTTTTATGAAAACAAAATGTTTTCGTCTTAAACAATTATTCACAAGATAAATATAAATATAGAACCTATATGTTTAAGATAATCTCATATCTAATCTAAAATTGTGAAACGCAAACAAAAGGTTTCAAGAGATGTTGAAATCTAGTTTTTCAAACGTATGATTTTGTAATAACAAAAGTTTAAAGACCAAAAAAATTGGAGAAAGAATTTTTCGTGAATATGTGTTCTATGTTCAAATCTTGATTTCACAGGTATGAAAGAAGACTTTAAACCAGAACAAAGAATAAAAAGACATTAAACGAAAAATAAAAAACTCTATATTTTCTTCTCTCTCTTCAATTTTTTATGGAATTTTCTTCTCTCTCTCTCTCTCTCTCTCTCTCATTCTCTAACCTACCCGACTAATAAAAAAAATTGAGATTCAAACAAGGCAATGGTTTATATAGTAATCAGTGGTAACAGGTTACAACCGGATGATTTGGACGGTCAGGATGAATTTGGCTTTGGTGATTTCAATCTAACGACTAATATAAATGCGTTTTGTATAAGCCAAACAGGTCAACCAAGTTAACAGGTAAAAACCCTGGTCTTTGATCCAAGTTGAAAGCCCTAATCAATTCTAGCCTTTGATAAAATTGATGCAAAGGTTGATATAAGCTCGTTCAATTAAGACATATAAAAAACACAATATAAGGACAAGTTAATTCTCCAAACACAACCTTAACTAAAATAAAACTTAAAATGTAATTATTAATGAATTATTTAATGTATAAAAATTCAATTATGAGAGAGCAGCTACAGCGGAAATATTGCGACTTATCAAATAAAAACCAATTTTAATTAAACCCAAATTTTAGTTAAACCCTAAGACATGCATCTAGATGATTTATCAAATAAAATATAGCATGCAGGATAAAAACAAACAATTTCAGGAAAAATCCCCCAAAGGGGCAAAACCTTTTATTTTCATTATAATATTGTAACATACAATTTCGGATTACAATGAAAATACAGTGACTAAGAATTACCCTCAGGTATCGGATTCTGTAGTCGGGGGCTGGAAATATCCCTTTCCAGGAGGGCAGCAATGAATCCACACGCAGCGAACCCACATGAACCTCAGTCCAATCAACAAAGGAAGAATCGCAGCACTCCTCAATGACACGCAGCCATGAAACTTTGTAGAGACTCCCTCAGCAATGACACGCAGCCCTCGGTTGCAAAGATCTCTCCACAAAGGTTTGAACAAACACAAGTTTGTGTTCTTGGGTTACCAAAAAGATTCACAAAGGATTGGCAATTGTGTGAATCAAAACATGAGTCTTGGGACTCAAAAATATGAAGACTAGAGGTATTTGGACTCTTAAAAACGTCTTCTAAAGTCTTGAAAAACAACTCCCCCGAAGTTGGTATTTATAGGAAAAAATATGAAGAGTCCCACGTTCTTAAAACTCTAAAATTTTATCCAGCGTACAAAAAAAACAGCATTCTTTAAGGAATTTTCTCTATCTTCAAAAGGTCATAACTCCTTCACCGTAGCTCGGATTGAGGTGCCGTTTTTTCCAGTATCTTCGTTGCGGCGAGCTCTTAAACTTTCTAGTTGACCAGACCTCCGAACTATGGATGTGAAATTACGAAAATGCCCTTGAACTCTCCTATTGTGCCTTTTTTCACTGTTTTGACTTCCCTTGCGTACCACTTGCATTAAGTCCCTAAAATCTTGGAACGTGAAGTCATTGAAGCAGATGTGGGACATATTAGTGGAGATAATGCATGCTTGATTCTCGAAATTCGGATAGAGGTCGTCATGTGAGATCGTGAGGAGACGTGCCAAATGTAGCGGCATACGACATAAATAAATGAAACATTTCGGACATGTGAAAAATGTCCTTACAAATCTCCCCCTATGTCTATGCCGGTACATACATAAAAAATCCGAATTATCAAATATGAAATTGCCTATACAAATCTACCCTCCCATGAACCCAAAACTGGAAAAGGTACAAATGAATAGTCTTCATCGTTTGTTCTTTAATTCTTAAGGAATCTCAAAACTTTTCTCATCAGGGTGTGCAACATATAGATCTGCAATCTTCATACCTACGCACATGAGACAAAGCAAATACCACGTGACATATCGAGTTTGAAATGAGATAACATGGATATCAATATATGATAAAAATATAAGCAACATCTCAAAAACTCCCCCAGAATTCAAACTCCCCCATAATATGATAATTCTTTCTCCCCCTTTTTATGATGTCCCCAAATGGACAAATTAGAGAAATAAATCAAATAAGCAAGTGCGGGGTGTCACTAGGATAAAAACACACCATGAATAAACAGAAAGCAACCAAGTCAATGATAGCGTAAATGAAGTGGTGTGATCAAATTCGATAGAAAAATCAATGCATACAAACATGACATATGTGCACGATGAATATTGGATATTCCTAGCGAATGAACTCAAATGCTTCCTTTGGTGTAAAAGAGTGACAGTATAAGATATTGACTCAATCAAATCAACAAATCAAAGCTCAAAATGATTTTCACACCAATAACGTCCAAAATGATTTTATGCTTTTTCAGGACTTTCAAGGAAGTGCAAACCCGTTTAGATTCTCCAACCAAACTCCCTCATATATATTTTCTTTTAGAGGTAATCGAAATTCTCAAACTTTGGAGAATTGGTGCAAAAACCTATATGGCCCATAATTGGCATGAAATTCTTTTTATTGCCTTTCAATTTTTTCGGGCTCTTTTAAACCTCTTTGGACCCCGGATAATAAAATACCTCCATTTTTTAGGTCCAATTTAACGGTGGCTTTTGCGCAAAGGATAGATAATCATCTTTCGCAGCCCCTCCCCATTTTTAAACAAAGCACACAAACTCACAAAACGGTTCTTATATGCACAATTTTCTTATCAAAATATATCGCGCTTGGTTCGTTTTAAGGACAGGATTGAAGTGAAAATACCCAACCAACATGTGATAAGACAAGCACAATAATCAAATAAATTTGTGCATGTGTGCAATAAAGGAAACATGAGTCAAACATGTAGGAAGTAACAATTAATTACATCTTAAGGACTCCAAACATTATAAAGCACATGGATGAAATTGACATATTGTCTCAAAACACTATCAAATAGTCACATGAAAAT
Source organism: Sambucus nigra (assembly GCA_949130495.1). NCBI lineage: Eukaryota > Viridiplantae > Streptophyta > Magnoliopsida > Dipsacales > Adoxaceae > Sambucus > Sambucus nigra. The sequence continues at coordinate 63,904,598 of OX422223.1, read as the reverse complement.
AATGGAATGATGTTGTGACTCGGTCATCCTAAGTGTTCATCCATAAAAGGTGCAAAATACAAAAATCTTTTTGTGCTTTTCTCAAAATTTTTCTTAAAGGAAAATCTTTTTGTATTTTTTTTTCAAAAGAAATATAAAAAGCAAAAAGAATAAAACAAGCTGTACAACAAAGTAATGGTACATATAAAACAGACTAGCAATAGGAAGCATATGATATGAACATGAAGAAGCATCCTATTCTAGACATAGACCAACCCCTCAGTCAACTGTGCAAATCCCTAAAGATTTCCTAAGACTCTCAAATCTAAGGGCATCTAAAGGTTTCGTGAAAATATCGGCTAACTGACGGTCGGTAGGAACAAAACTCAGGGATACGACTTTCTCTTCAACTAACTGACGAATAAAGTGCTCACGTATCCTGATGTGTTTTGTGCGTGAATGCTGAACTGGATTGTGGGATATGTGTATCGCGCTCGTGTTATCACAAGAAATGGTCATGGTGTCCTGTGATATCCCATAATCCTCCAGCATTTGCTTCATCCACAAGAGTTGTGTGCAACAACTCCCGGCGGCTATGTACTCAGCCTCCGCAGTGGACAAAGAGATGGAATTTTGCATCTTGCTCAGCCAGGAGACAAGAGCAGAACCAAAATAGAAACACCCACCATAAGTGCTCCTACATCCATCTACATCCCCAGCCCAATCGGCATCCGAGTAGGCGGACAGACGGTCATCGGTATCAAAGGAATACCAAATTCCGTATGAGAGAGTCCCACTTACGTATTTAATAATACGTTTTAGAGCAAGTAAATGTGACTCTTTTGGGGATGCCTGATAACGCGCACAGACTCCAACACTAAAGGCGATGTCGGGACGACTGGCAGTCAAGTAGAGGAGACTACCTATCATACTCCGATATAAGGTTTGCTCTACGTCCTTGCCTGAAGTGTCCTTACTAAGCTTGGTAGTGGTACTCATAGGTGTACGTGCATGCTTAGCGGGGTCTAAACCAAATTTCTTCACTAGGTCTCTAGCATACTTGGATTGGGAGATGAACATCCCATCCTCTAGCTGACGAACCTGGAGACCAAGGAAGAATGTAAGCTCACCAACCATGCTCATCTCAAACTCACTTTTCATCTCCTCCTCAAAGTGGTGAGCATGCTGGGAGCATGTGGATCCAAAGACTATGTCGTCCACATAGACCTGGGCAACCAAAATAGCACCGTCATCTCTCCTGACAAACAACGTCATATCTACTCCCCCTCTCTTGAAGCCACGAGCTAAGAGATAGGAAGTAAGCCTCTCGTACCAAGCACGGGGTGCTTGCTTCAAACCATACAAGGCTTTCCTCAGATAGTAGACGTGCTCAGGGTGCTGAGGGTCTTCAAACCCCTTTGGTTGTTCCACATAAACCTCCTCCTGTAGAATGCCATTTAGAAAGGCACTCTTGACATCCATCTGATACACCTTGAAGCACAGATGACATGCGATGGCGAGCAGAAGACGGACGGACTCAAGCCTCGCAACAGGAGCAAATGTCTCCCCAAAGTCTACACCCTCTATCTGTGTGTAGCCTTGAGCGACCAACCTAGCCTTATTTCGGATTATGGTACCATTTTCATCCATTTTGTTCTTGAAAATCCACTGGGTACCTATCACATTAGTCTCACTAGGTCGGGGGACTAATTCCCAGACATTATTCTTTTTAAACTGAAGCAACTCATCCTGCATAGCAGATATCCAGTGTTCATCCTTGAGTGCTTCTTTATGGTTCTTGGGCTCGACTTTGGACGTATAGCAAAGATGGCTAACAACGTTCTCTAGCTGAGCACGAGTCTTGACCCCTATAGTGGGATCACCAACAATGGCAGAAGGGTCATGACTCTTGCGAACCCAAGCAGGTGTGTCCCCTAACTCAGGAGTAGGGTCCACAGAGTGTGAGAGAGGAACAGGTAAATCACTGTCAGAACAATCCTCATCCTCACACTGAAGGTTAGGATCAATAACCGTCAAAGGTTCGTCATCTTGTACGGTAACGTTTATTGATTCCATAACCCTAGAGCTCTTCAGGTTAAAAACCCGGTATGCTCTACTATTCGATGAATATCCTATAAATATTCCCTCGTCGCTCCGGGAGTCGAACTTTCCTAATTGCTCTCTATCCCGTAGGATGTAGCATTTACTCCCAAAAACACGGAAATACGCCAGGTTGGGCTTCTTGCCGGTCCACAACTCATAAGGTGTCTGTAGTGTGTGTGGACGCAAATAAACCCTATTCACCGTGTGGCATGCAGTAGACACTGCCTCTGCCCAAAATCTCCTAGAAACTTTACGACCTAGAAGCATAGATCTAGCCATCTCTTGGATCGTTCTATTCTTTCTCTCAACAATCCCATTTTGCTGAGGAGTTCTCACAGCAGAAAACTCATGTTTGATCCCAAGGCTATCACAATAAAGATCTACTTTTGCTTCCTTAAATTCAGTGCCGTTGTCACTACGTATCCTATTAATAGTGACTCCGTGTTGATTTTGCAGGACACGGTACTTGGTCGTTAAAAATTCTACAGCATCGGATTTCTCTCTCATAAAACCTACAATGGAGTATCTGGAGAAATCATCTACCATCACGAGGATGTACCTCTTACCACCTAGACTCTCAGTACGAGTGGGACCCATAAGATCCATGTGAATCAACTCCAGAACACGAGAGGTGGTAATGGAATGTAACTTCCTATGAGGACTACGAATTTGTTTTCCCAACTGACAGGGTCCACAAACGGTCGAAGTTGACTTTCCAAGAGATGGTAAGCCACGTACTAGGTCCTTTTTAGATAAACGATTGAGATCTCTAACGTTCACGTGACCTAGACCTTGGTGCCATAGATCCATAGGAGTGATCGTGGCGCTGTTGCAGACAAGTGAGGATGTGGGCTCAGTCCCATAGCAATTATCCTCGGTCCTCACCCCTTGCATCAAAAGTTTACCGGCTTGATTGTAGACTTTACACGCGTCCCGGTCAAACTTTACTGCAAAGTTAGTGTCGCACAGCTGGCTAATGCTGAGAAGGTTTGCTTTCAAACCTTTGACGTACAAAACATTTTCTAGCTTAGGAAAACCAGGTAACTCGATAGTACCTCGTCCTATAATGCTAGACTTACTCCCATCTCCAAAGGTGACTCTGCCATCTTGATAATCCTCAAGAGTAGTAAAAAATGAGGCATCACCTGTCATGTGTCTGGAGCACCCACTATCAAAATACCACTGTGAGGTATTATGTGCTTTGAGAGCAACATGAACAACAAAGGCATTTTTATCTTTCTTAGGCACCCAAGCAGAGATGACCTTTTGTTTGCCTTTGTTGGTTTTAGCTGGAATGTAAGAAGCATTCACTAACGGCGAAGACATCCGTCGGAATTCTTTCATCAAACTCTGAGTCGTGGCAGCTAAGAACTCAACTCGCTCTCTCAGACTAGAAAACTCATCAGTATGACGTGGTGGAGCAGTAGTACGTCGTGTCCGACCCATGCTATAGCAAGTTTCCCTAAGGTGGCCTTTTCTTTTGCAATAAGTACAAAAGAGCTCAGTCAAAGGCGGACCTTGGTTTGCTTTTCTTGGTCGAACTCTCCTTCGAGGTTTTTTACGGTGACCATAAGGAGTTGTAGTAAACTCAGGAACTGGTCCAGGTGCAATTTGGGACGTGGAGGCACCATCATATCCAATTCCTTGACGATCACCAAAACCTAAAGCGGGGCCGAGGAGCATCTTTCCCATCTTCCCAGATCTGTCCTTGATTTGTACCTTGACTTCCCGTGCTTTCTCAAGATCATGAGTCAGTTGGGCAACAAGGGCTTCAAGTTTCTTCCGAGTCTCCACGGAGGAATGGAGCTGACTCGTAAGACTAGCCACTTGCTTGATCAAGTCCCCTCTCTCTTTCTCTAGAGAAATTCTCATTCTCGACACAGGTAGATTCTTTCTCTCTCAGGGCGGTGCAGGTGGAGAACTTTCTTTCTCTCGCTTTCCTTAAATCTTCCTCTAGGCAAGTGATCTTAAGAACTAACGCTTTGTTACGCTTTTTAGTTTTAAAAGACTCAGAATATAACTCAGCGTAGGCGCGTTGTATATCACTCTCGCTCTCACTTGTGTCATCCTCCCCCTCACTCACATCGATCTCACTGTCGAGGTGTCCCTGTGAAGCATCATCCTCATCGTTGTGAGGAGAACTAGGAGTGCTCACTTGGCTGGCCATGAATGCGGTGAAGTTACACTCATGAGGTGACTCATCTCCAGAATCCACCGTCTCGACCTCACTGTCGTCACTAAGGGTAGCATTAAGGACAGCTTTCCCTTTCTCTCTATTCAGACGATTGGCACACTCAAAAGCTCTATGACCCCTACCATCACACTCAAAACATCTCTCACTTTCTTTCAGAGAAGGATTTTCGGAAACTTTTTCATTTTTCTTTTCAAACTTATTTTTCTCAAATTTCTTTTTATCTTTAAAATAGCCATTTTTCTTAAATTTAAGAATCCTCTTGAATTTTTTTGCGAAAAGAGCCAAATCATCTAAGTCAAAATCGCACTCAGAATCTGACGTGTCAGTCTCTCTCTTTCTAGATGACTCTACCCTCTTTCTAGCTGACCCCTCACTCCTTCTCTCTTGGGCTTTAAGAGCAATTCCCTTATCTTTAGATTTAGCATTTTTAGGGAACATATCAATTTCATAAGTTTGCAAATCTCCTACAAGTTCTTCCAATTTTAGCGTATTTAAATTACCCATAGAATTTAGCACAGTGACTTTAGGGATAAAACGCTTAGGTAAAGAACGAAGAATCTTTTTAACAACTCTAGCATTCAGAATTTGTTCACCAAGATTAAAACTAGTATTCACAATGTCAGAAAGTCTAGCATAAAATTCATCAAAGCATTCAGAATCATGCATGGTGATTGTTTCAAATTGAGTTGTCAAGTTTTGCAACTTAGACTCTTTCACAGCATTAGTTCCTTCATGGGTGAGTTGTAAAATATCCCATGCCTCTTTTGAGGTGGTACACGTCATTATGCGTTTGAACTCATCAGGTGTGATAGACCCAGAAATAGCACTTAGACCCTTAGAATTAAAAGATGAGCATTTAATTTCTTCATCAGACCAAGAAATGTCAGGTTTCAAGTTGGTCACATTATCAACAGTCACGGTGGGAGGAGTCCACCCTCGTTCAACCAAAATCCAGACACGTTCATCAATGGCTTTTAAAGCCGACCTCATACGGGCTTTCCAATAAGCATAATTTGTCCCGTCAAAAATAGGCATTTTATAATATGACTTCTCCATTTGAACACGCACTTTTTCAAAAATCAATTTTTTCAGAAAATTGATATCTTAGTTAAACCCTAAGACATGCATCTAGATGATTTATCAAATAAAATATAGCATGCAGGATAAAAACAAACAATTTCAGGAAAAATCCCCCAAAGGGGCAAAACCTTTTATTTTCATTATAATATTGTAACATACAATTTCGGATTACAATGAAAATACAGTGACTAAGAATTACCCTCAGGTATCGGATTCTGTAGTCGGCGGCTGGAAATATCCCTTTCCAGGAGGGCAGCAATGAATCCACACGCAGCGAACCCACATGAACCTCAGTCCAATCAACAAAGGAAGAACCGCAGCACTCCTCAATGACACGCAGCCATGAAACTTTGTAGAGACTCCCTCAGCAATGACACGCAGCCTTCGGTTGCAAAGATCTCTCCACAAAGGTTTGAACAAACACAAGTTTGTGTTCTTGGGTTACCAAAAAGATTCACAAAGGATTGGCAATTGTGTGAATCAAAACATGAGTCTTGGGACTCAAAAATATGAAGACTAGAGGTATTTGGACTCTTAAAAACGTCTTCTAAAGTCTTGAAAAACAACTCCCCCGAAGTTGGTATTTATAGGAAAAAATATGAAGAGTCCCACGTTCTTAAAACTCTAAAATTCTATCCAGCGTACAAAAAAAAACAGCATTCTTTAAGGAATTTTCTCTATCTTCAAAAGGTCATAACTCCTTCACCGTAGCTCGGATTGAGGTGCCGTTTTTTCCAGTATCTTCATTGCGGCGAGCTCTTCAACTTTCTAGTTGACCAGACCTCCGAACTATGGATGTGAAATTACGAAAATGCCCTTGAACTCTCCTATTGTGCCTTTTTTCACTGTTTTGACTTCCCTTGCGTACCACTTGCATTAAGTCCCTAAAATCTTGGAACGTGAAGTCATTGAGGCAGATGTGGGACATATTAGTGGAGATAATGCATGCTTGATTCTCGAAATTCGGATAGAGGCCGTCATGTGAGATCGTGAGGAGACGTGCCAAATGTAGCGGCGTACGACATAAATAAATGAAACATTTCGGACATGTGAAAAATGTCCTTACAAATTAAAATACTATAAAATCATTTTAAATTCTGGAAAAAAATTTAAAATTATTTTCACACTTTTAAACCAGAAATTTTTATTCTCGCAATTTTAGCATTAAATGATAAAACTGATTAATTCCTAAATTTATTTGAGTCAAATCTAATTAATTCAATTTTAATTCCAAAAAATTATTTTTGTGATTTTGAATTATTTTAATGCATTCAAGTGTGTGGAGTGCACTATCTTTTTCACTATACTCTGTTGACTTCGTTACATACAAGTGTCTTTTTGCATAAAGTAGTCCCTTGAAGATCTCCAATCTTGAAATTAGAATGAGAGGGATCTCTTCTAAAAATTCATTTGACACAATATTCAAACGAGTTGAATACTAGATAGTCTAGACTCTGCAAATCCTAATGAGTCTTCTATCTAGAGTGTTTCAAATTAAAGGGGATAAGTGTAATTAACCAATTTTTTTATAATTAAAAGATTTTTTTTAATTTGAGGCCTCTAACTATTAGGTGACCTTAGGGGCCTTAGAGACCATCGTTGCATGGTTCAAATAGACGAGAGCAAGTAAACTCATGTCATTTCATCATGGTGCCAAACATTTTGTCGAGGAGAGTCATTCTCAACTTAGGCCTTGTATAATACCTTCGTGTTAATACCTTAGTGTAAGTTGAGAATATTTTTCGGGGCACATAAGTGCTATCAAACGCGCTTAAAAGCTAAAAAATGAGAAAGATTCCTTCGTTGCTATGTCAAATATCAAATGGACCCTTAGTAAAAAAAAAAAGTATTGTTATGGCTAGGGGTGGACACGGGTCGGGCTTGGGCTAGCTCAGGTTAGGCTAACTCTATATGATAAGAATTGTTATTGTTGTTCAAACCCGTCCAGGCCCGAATCGAGTCTGGTCAAGCCCCTTTAGATTGAACACCTTATTTCCCAAACTTGCTGCCCAGCCCGAAAATTATTTTATATTATTTTAATGTAGCTAACTTTTTTTATTTAGTAAGATTATATAAATTATAAAATATAATATAATAGCACATTAAATGTATATTGAAAACTTACTTTAACTATTTTAGCCTATTATTTTATTTCTCATATTAAAGGTTTAACCTGTAACAAACTATAAAGCATAATATCCTATTAGTTAGGCTCTCCAACATACTTTACTTAACATACCTATGAACATGCCCATTTTAAAAAAATAGTAAAAAAATTATTTTTCGACCAAAATTGGTATACATGATCTACATAGTAAGGAGATCATCTACAAAAAAAATCATTAAAAAATTGAACCTAGAAGCAGGTGAAATGAAAAGTGGGTATATATGTGTATTTTCTACCATTCAAATTTTTTTCCATCATCTCACCCACTTTCGGATTGAATTTCTTGATGATTTTTATATAAATAATCTCCTTACTATGCAGATCATGAATACCAAATTTGGTTGATTAAATAAATTATTTTACTATTTTTAACGGTGTTTCTAAGGGACCACAACTTTTACTTCAAAATACCACAAGGGAAAAAAATGGTTTTTTGCGAAGGGCTACCATATATATATATATATATATATATATATATATATATATATATATATATATATATATATATATATATATGCACACTATTTTCAACACAAATACCACATATTATCTTTCTCTACACTTCAAACTCTCCCTTTATCTTATTCACAAAAGTCAAGAACTTTTTCTCCCGTCAAACCATCTTCAACCAACGATCTTTAACATTATTAAATAACTAGGGTTTTATTATTTAAATATTCAAATATCAATGGATATTCCCCAAAAAGACAATAACAATACCTCAAAAGCAAATGAAAATTCCCCAAATTACATTTTTGAGGTGAACTTTGGATTCCATTATATATATATATTTGCTTATTAATAGGGATAGTGGTTCGGGGTCGGGGTCGGGGCCCCGAAGAAGATGGTGATTTTCGGGGTGATTATCCCAAATCAAAGTTAAAAAAAATGAAGAAAAAGTTTCATTCGGGATGATTATGTCAATGGGATGCATATATTCGGGGTGATTATGTCGAATGGAATGTATATATATAGGGAGAGGTTCACAAGTGAACCTAAAAGATGAACTTTTTAATGAACATTAACAAAATAACACCTAACAACTCATTACTTTTAATTTTTATGTTGTAATTGGTCCGCGTCAGCGGCAACGAACACGCGTGTCGATCGATCCCCAACTCTCTCACCCCCCCCCCCCCCCCCCCCCGCCCCAACCCCAACCACCACCACCACCACCACCACCATGGAAGCCCTTATAGCAGCGCTTATGGCAGCAGGACTGCCATGGGGTTGGGGTGGGGGGTCGGGGGGGTGTTGGGGATCAATCGACACACGTGTCCGTTGCCGCTGGCGCGGACCAATTACAATATAGGAATTAAAGTTAATTAATTGTTAAGTATTTTTTGCTAAGATTCATTAACAAGTTCATCTTTTAGGTTCACTTGTGAACCTCTCCCTACATATATATATTATTGTTGAAAAATCTCATTCGGGATAATTAACCTGAATGGACCGTAAATACTCGGGTTAATTATGCCAAATTAAACACATATACTTGGGGTAATTATATCGAATGAAGGTTGAATCCAATTTTCATACCATATTTGGTTCGGGGCAAACATGACGAATGTTGAGTCTTTACTCGGGGTCAGGATATCGAACCACTGGATTATCAACTAGGGTTCTGTACGCTAGGGTCATTGGTTATGGGGTGTTTTCATAACATATGAGGGGTATTAAACGTTCGTTGCATTAAAAATTAACACATTATTGTTGTTTAACATGTTTTTCAAGGGTTTAACTTGTTTTTTATAGGTTTAACAATGTATTCTATATAGATTTATTATATAAAGAATAATATGTCAAACAATGTCTATTATATATGTATTGATGACTATAGCTTTACTTGAAAATGAAAGGTTTTGAAGATGAAGATAAAGGGTTTGAAGGTTTGAATGTGTAGAGTGGTGAAGGGAAAGTGTGCAAATGATTTTTTACAACTTTAAAAATGTGGTAGCGCTTTGGTGGTATTTGAAAGTAACTATTAAAATTAAGAGGTATTTTGTAGAAAAACGGAGTTATGGTATTTTTAAGTATTATTTGGGGTTCCCTTAGAAACACTTTTTTTTTAAATGGATATGTTTCTATATGTTAAGTGAGGTACGTTGGAGCGCCTAACTGAACATCCTATTATATTATAAAAATAAACATATGATAATTATCGGGCTTCGGATTGGGTCGAGCCTACGTGGGTCAAAGAATGCTTACCCCCGCCCGCCCATGAAAAACATCGGGCTTGCCAAGTCAATTTTGTGGCCTATTTAATCATCTCAAGCCTTACATTTATGTCGGGCAAGCCTGTCGAGCTTGGCAAGCCGCAAGCTTATGTTCACCCTTAGATGGAATTGAGATTAGAGATAGTAATTTCGGGCTTAGGGAAGTCCTTCCTTCCAATAACCAATGAAGATTATAACATGGACTCTAGGGGTGTTCAGAGAGAGAACAATAGAACTGAGATCATGTAGCTGATTAACCAAAATAATCCCCATCTTGTTGTTATACGTGATACCCACTATGGAGCTGGAGATTCTACGCCCCTTCAATAGAATTATTGTCATCCTTCTTGTTGGACAAGCTATAGATGGAAGAGGTTTTTCAGCCTGCATTTATGTGGCTGGTATAGCTGCTCATTTTTCAATTTTTCATAAAAGTCAACATATTTTTAGGATGAGTTTAATTGACAAAAAAATTTATAAAGATTACAAAATTCCCTATCTGTTGGTGTGCATGATTTTCGAAGTATATGCCAAAGGGGTGTATTTGATTGGAGCAAGAGGAAAAAGTTTCCAAGGAAATATTTTTCACATAATCTTTGTAAAAGAATCTCAAGGAAAACACCCCCTAAATGTTAATCGATGAACCAAGTATAAAAGGATATGTTTGTTTACCATACGCATTTATTTCAAATTCAAATTTAGGAATCTTATATAAAAAAAATATTCAACCTGAAAGAAAGATTCATATCTAAAAATAATTATCATTGAATTTGAAATTAAAATTTCTCTCTAAAAGACAATTCAATGTTTTATTGTTTAAATTCAAGTAATGGATAAGCTGACCATCTAATGACGGGTATACTTGTCCGTCCACGGCGCTCATTTGTACTGTAAAAGTTCCACTAACCCATAAAATTCTAAAAACAATCACAATTTTAAATCAATCAATATTTTTCATACAACGATTCACCTAAAAACAATCAATTATTTTCAATGAATTTCCGAGAAAATCCTTTTCTTTTCAAGATATTCATACAACCAACTTCTTGAGTAGTGTTCTTGTTCATTATTACACAATGTTTTCAATCATCTTAACCAAAATATTTCTCATAGAGTTGAGTTGAAATAGCAAGGGCATCTCCTTGGGCCTTCACGGGGTAGAGATTTGTTCCTGCTTGCCATTTGTTTGAATATGCTATCCATTCTTTTCTCCATTCTTCTAACTTGAACTCCTCATTCTCTCTCAAGCTTTTTAACATTCGATTAAAATACATCGATGCTCGCGGTAGATAATAATCTTCTAATAGTCCGCTCCAAAACTTGTTAGCTGGAAATCGAAAAGTGAAAGACGTAAATTTGCACCAAACATTGGAACAAAACAAAACGAAAAAAGAAACGGGTGATATCAATTTTGGCCAACATTCATTCCTTGATAGCGACTTTGGCACCTGAAGCTTTTATGTGTGAGAATCTTTTACGACGCTTTGGGGGGTCAATTTCAAGAAATGAATACTCTATGGGCCAAAGTCAGTATCGAAGATTTCATAGGGGCCGAACCCAAAATCACCCAAAAAAACAATGTATAAATAGAGATATCATATTCTTGGAAAAGTGAATTTACCATAATCATGAAGTTGGCTTTGATTCGATTTCGTGTTGTCAAACCACATTGTCACCTGTGTTCTGGCATTCCACTCATACTGAAGCATTTAGAGAAGTTATTAGAATAGGGAAAAGAAATAGTAAACACTGATTATGTTAGAACTATTAATTAGTGGTTATGTATGTGTAGTCAGAGGCGGGCGGATGTAGAGCCGAACAGGGGCGGCCGCCCCAGTTCAATTTATTAAAAAAATAGGGGTTTTTTGTATAATTTTAGACTTATAGGTTATCTCCTATTATTTACAAAGATGAGGGCAAGTGTGTAATTATTTTTTTTTAAAAATCAGCAGCGTACATAGGAGCAGAGCAGCAGCATAGTGTCTAATTTGAACCGAAAGAGAGGTTTGGTTGTTCTATCTCTCAGTCTCACTTCTTTCTTTCAAATATAGCTGTCGGCCACCTGCCACTGGTCCTGTCCTCCCTCCCCTACCGCTGCAGCGCAGCTGCCTTTGCCGGCCACCTGCCCTGCTCTCTCATCTTACTTCTCATCTCTCCCAGAGTCACAGCACCGCAGTCAGCGATAAGTATATTTTTTATATGTGGTATTTTTTATATGTGCAGATTAAGATTGCATATATCCAGACTAAGATTTATATGTGAATTGAAATAGGTTTTTTTAAGATTTGGGTATTTTTACATATATCCAGATTAAGATTTAGGTATTTTTAAAATAGGTATTTTTAAATTAAAAATACCTCTTTTAATTTTATAATAATTACTGCTTGATATCTCAGTTATTATTTTTTATTTATGTGATATTTTTTATGTATGTAAAAATGATCTCAGTTATTATTTTTTATGTATTCCCCTAGATTGTGTATAAATTTGTGTAAAACTAGTCTGAAATTGGTGTAAATATAGGAAGTCATGGAGAAATCCACGAACAAAGCCGGAATTCAAATTTAGTTAATTAATACCTCAACATTTTTAGGGTTAAAAATTGAAAAAAATAAGTAAAAACAACCCAAAAAAAATCACTTTGGGGGCTCCCGCCCCCGAACCCCCGGGCTTCGTCAGAGGTTTTCGCTCCCTTGACTCAAAATCCTAGATCCACCACTGTGTGTAGTCATGCAACAGTACAAAGCGTGGTGATTTTAATTATTTAGAAAATTGAGGGATCAAAATGTACCTTTTCAAAGTTGAATCACTTCCTAAGTGAAAAGTTAAAAATTTTAAACGTCATTTCACAATTTTCAGAACTGTAAGAGTGGAGAAAGTTCAAATTAAATTGAAAAGTTGGAGAGTGAATTCTAGGAGTAAAAGTTGGAATGTGACAAAGAAATCTCAAAAATGATATTTTTAAGGGGAAATGCATATCATGAGTAATCTTATCACATAGATTTGTGATGCATAAAACCTGATTTTTCCAATCCGGTCAAATTTTGAGATAATGTGATTTAGATGGAAAGTCAACACAACAGAGACAAATGCCAACCTGCTATCTCAAATTTCAACCTGCTTGTTTTCTTCATTTTTTATCCCTTTACAACAGAAGATATACCAGAAGAAGTTTATAGCGATTTGATAAAAGCATGCACAAAATTCGGTTACGTAAATTGAATTGAACTGATAGGTAAAGTGCAAGAAACCCCCCCCACTTTCAATTTGTGCAAATAACCCCCGAATGTCCCAATAACCCCATTAATTATTTTTTTTGTTGCAAATACCCTATTTGTTCTTCGACATATAGGGGCTTTTGTAACTAAACCCGCCTAGGCTTGAGGCTTGAGAGAAACGCATCGCCTACGCCTTATTACGCCTTATTCTTGGTAAAAGGCATAAGGCACACTTTTTAAAAAAAAAAAAAAGGATTAGTTGACAAATATTGGTTATGGAGTATGAATATGAGAAAGATGGCTACCAAATATATGGATATATTTTCAAAATTCAAGGTATGTACTATTTTATTATATTACTAGCCTTGGAATAATTAAAATAATAAAAAAAGGAAAAACGCCTTTTTACGCCTAGGCTCCTAAAGCTTGAGGCTTGACCTCTACGCCTCGACCACGCCTCACGCCTTTTAGAACCTTGATTCCTTGTATAAAAATTAGTTCGGGGGGGTTTCTTGCAAAAATTTCAGGGAGTTTTTTGCATTAGAACCTGGATATAATAATATAGAGGAGAGATTATTTCATTCTCACCTTTCTTGTCTCATTAGGATTTAAGGCTAGTTTTTTTGCACTTTCTAGCCAAGTTCCGAGTAGAAAATTATCATCGGCAGCGAGAAGTTTATCGATGTCCTTGATGATTTGGAGGAATTTTTGGCTGTGAAAATTTAAAGCTTTTGCATCCTTATCTTGGAAAGCAGTCACTGCGTCCAAATATACCTGGTTTGCAAGCTTTGATAGTACTTGTCTAGTTAAGTCAACTAAGTCATACCTGTCAAAATCATGTACATAATTAGTTTTTTTTTAACCAAAACTCCATCAAAATAAAAAATAATATAGAAGGGTGGGGGTCTCGATCAATCCTCAATATATTTCAAATATTAGCTAACTACAATGGATATCGACCTACCCGGGGCATACAAGGGACCCTATAATATCCTAATTAGCACTATATGAATATCCATTAAAATATTCTTTATTCATACTAAATAAAAAATGAATAACGTTGCAATCAAAGTTGTTATTCTTCAGTGGACACGTCCATGCCCCAATTGCAACCCACACATGTCCTCATTTACATCAGCCTTACTTGGATGTTATTGTGGATTCTCTATTTTCAACTTTTAATTCTTGTAAGATGAATTGAAATATTGAGATACCCTCAGTAGGGTTGGTACACGTAGAGAAACTGCAATAGGTAGCCTAAATTCAAGCTCGGGATAGGTTATATTTTTCCTATGCGGGTTGGGGCACGAGAATAGATGAGAACAGCATTTTTGGAAGCCAAGGTGACAAAATTTCTGGCCCAGGGATGACATTTAAATATAACCATCTTAAGGCATTTTATAGTCTCCCGCTGTCCCAAATTAATAGTCGTTGTATGAAAGTCAAACTGATGCAAACTCCTGGACTCGAATTCCATAAAAAGTGTGGCCTCCCCTCACTGGACACCATATGGTTTTCAGATGAGATGGCAGACCCAATCCCGTTTGCATCAAGTGTATCATAGCAAGATCATGGGTTCCAGTCGCTTGAATCGGAACCTATTCGGGTGGGGATAATGATGCAGGACTATATTCTAGCCTGAATTGGCCGAGGCTTGCTGGGCTGGCTGAGGCTCACTGGGCTTGAATGCCATAAAAGGTGTGGTCCACCCACACTGGACACCATATAATTTTCAAGATATATGGCACATCCAATCCGTTTATATCAAGTGGTATCTCAGCAAGTGATATGTCCTGGGTCCGAGGTACAAGAGTGGCAACCAGTTGTAGGTGGCAAACTATTCACTTTGGAGAATGATGCGAGAACATTTCTTAGCCTGAATGGGCCGTGGCTCGCTGGACTCGGATGCTTTAAAAGGTGCAGCCTCCCCTCAATGGACCCCCCACCCCCAACTACCTACCCATTTGGTTTTCAGATTATATTGCACACCCGATACTATTTACATAACAAACATTTATCGAAAAAATTACTTTCCAAATTTATCCTCCTAATAATGATGAATACCTTTGAATGCAAGACATGCACTTAAATTTGTGATTTATTTGGATGAGTAACTTTGTATTCTCACTAGTTTTATATACTGTTTTTAGAAATAAGACTATTGATTGGGGACAAATTATAAAGGAAAGCAGGACTATATAGGGAGTAGATGTTAACTCCTCTGTTCAGGTTCATTGAATTTAACATATTTAATTTCTACTTTAAAAAAATAATAAATAAAAAACTTTCATCGACTGTCCCAAGATAGGGATGGCTTGCACTTACCCATCCAATGAAATGGAACAGTTGCCTCTCTACCATCTCTCAGATTTTTTAGTCCTTTTCCACTGATTGTCCACACTTATATTTCGCTATATTTAAGCCTCTATTATCCAGTTCGTCTTAACGTTAACCCTTTAAGCTCTATTGTGACCCAACCTAGGATAATTTATGGTGTAAGCTACCTATTGCAGATGGTCTTATGGTCCCCTCTTTAAAAGTTATGGACAGCTGTGACCCACTTGGAAGACTTATATATATGGTTGTAAAAGAGTCGAGCCGATCTCGACCAGCTTGATTGTTTTATACTAATTGCGTATGATTATTAGTGATCAAGTCGAATTTGAGTCGAGCTCAACAAAATAATGAGCTTAAAAATGTTTCAAGCTTGGCTTGTTTATTTTATGAGCCCATCTCGAACAAGCCTTTATACAAGTCGAGCTCGAGTAGCTTGGTATATTTTACAGCCCTACTTATATAAAAGAAAACATCTCTACACAACAAAGTGCTAATTACGTGCGACATCAACAAACTTATAGTACTCACTCAAAACTCTAGAGGGTCGAATGTGTACAGATGAAAATTGTGGGAATCATGGTCAGTTACACCTAAAGTATGACGATAAAACAAAACATAACCTTTTTAAAGAATACAATTATAATGTAAGTCTTACCTATATGTGATGCTACCAGCGAGATCATTTCCTGCATCAAGGAAAAGCCTTAACGCCTTAATGACATCCTGGGTAGAATACCATAGATGTGGTCGAGGTAATGAAGAACTTGTCTCGCGGAAAAAGAATCTTCTGCTTCTGTGTAGCATTATGAGCTTTTTTTGCGCCTGAATTCTTTTTTGTGTAACAGAGTTGGTGTACGGAGATGGGCCCCAATCAGGAAATTCCACTATGTAATCTTTGTTATGATCCTGCCATAAATTGATTTGACAAAAAAAAATTCAAAGAATTAACAGTTGATGTTAAGAAAAACTACATTAATAATGCGACGCCTTGTTGCATCACTTCTAAGATCGGACAGAACTTTCTTATTATAGGTTGTCCGCCGGACAGAGCTTAAAGGGTTGTAAGGGAATGCTACAAGATGGGGCGCTATTTTTACATATATGCATGTGGGACAACTATCTATCTTTATTCAAAAAACTGAAAAGAAAAGTCAGAAAATGCCATTACACCACAGACAAATTCTTCATATTTAATAATATAAAAAATAAAAAAAAACTTCTCATATCATTTAATGACTTTCTACATAAGTGTGATTGGATACACGTTATTAGATGAGCATGATCCAATAAAGAGATCCTAAAAGAAAAACAGGGGCATCACATTCTTAAGTGGACTTATCCCACTCTTCTTTTATTTATTTTAATTTTTTATATTCATCAAATAAATTGTTTCTTATAAAAGAAGTTTGTAAACCTTATTTTCTGAAAACATCAAGAGTCCTTCAATACACTAGCCATAAAGAAATACAGACTATAACAAAAAACAGGTACAGGCAGATTTGTGGTTCTAACTTGGAGAACAGCTTCAGCCATATCCATTTTGGTTTCAATACCAAAAAACTATGCAATTAAAAGTTATAATTTCAATTGCATGTCCTTTACAAGATAAAAAATTACAGTTTTATGTCAGGTCCTAATAAAGAATGAACAAAAATTCAACAAAGTAACAAACAGATGTATAAAAGTCAATTATTTGACTAAAGGTGAGGCTTCTGAACAGCTAAACTATTAATGCAATGATTGCTGAGTACACGCCAATTTTTAAAAGAAAAAAAGAACGTTTTTTGGGATTTAGTCCCATTTCCAAAGTTTTGTTAGGATTCAACACCATGTATTTTTTAAATTGTATTAAGTCTCATAACCACCCAAAACCTCCCTCAACCTCTTCATTTCCGCAATGAATGACATTTGTCCCATAGTGGTTACAACAGGACCAACAACTAAAAAAATAAAAACACAAGAGTGGCTACAAATGAATCTTTAAAATTGGGACCAAATACATGAGATCCAATTTTAGTTTTGTGCTTGGGTTCTATTTTTTATTTTTTTTTTGGTGGTGGTGGGGTGTGGGGGGGGGGGGGGGGGGGGGGGAGCGAGGCGCAGGGAACTGGTCCAACACAAGAGTCAATGCCAGTATTTATTTATTTTTATTTTTTATTAGGAATCTCTAGGCTACTGAGGCCATAGTCAATGCCAGTGTTAAACATCATAGTAAATGCCATTGACTTGGTGGGATATCATAAAAAAGGACATGATGTCATGTTGTTTAACGGAAGATATTGCACTGGGCAGAATGGAATGGAAAAATAGGATTCATGTAGCCGACCCCAAATAATTGGGAAAAGGCTTTGTTGAGTTGAGGTGAGGTGATATATTAATATAACATATATGTTGGATTTCATGTTATTTTAGTATTTTCCCCTTTGTATTGGGCTCTCCTTGTTTTGGGCCTTAATTGTGTACTCTTAGTTTTGTAGTCTCTAGAACCTTCTAGAATTGTAATATGTTTAGTATAAATACAATTATTGGGCTCCCAATTGGGTAAGCCATTACATAACAAAAATCTTCTTAGTATCAGAGCCAAAATAAAATCTCTCCACATATCTTTTCTCCCCAACCCTAATTCTAGTTACCATTCACCGTTAATATTCACCAATGTTCTAATAGGGTGTTTTTTGAGTCAAATTTTTTGTTGTAGCATCTATTCTTCTTTGTTTAAGGGTCAAACACTAATTTTTCACCCTTTTCTAGGTTTTGTTTGTATTCTTTATAGAGCAAGGAACTGTTATTTTTTTGTTGGAGCTGCCGGGTTGTTCGGCAGCGTTCTTTTGAATATTTTGCCATATTTTCGGCCATGAAACGGTAGTTTATTGATATGCGCACCTGCAGCAGATTTCTGATGATTCTCCAATAATTGTTGGTGAGTTCTTGCTGTTTTTCTGTTTTTTAGTACAAATCTGCCCTTCAAAAAATTCAGATTATTGTTTGGTCAATTGTTGGGCACTTTTTGAGTTATTATAGGTTATCCAGGTATTGGCAAAGATGTTTTTCATTGACAAAACGTACCCCGACTCAATTGGCTACAAGTCTCCTCTTGAACGGGTGCCACTTTTGCTTTCGGATCCCGTTGTGGTGATAGGGAGACTGTTTATCTTCATCGTCCAGTTCTTGGCATGGCCAAAGGTGTGATACCACTTGTCCTCATGCGGTTAGTCCGGCGGTTGTTGAAATTTCTCTCAGTGCTAGTGGCATCATTGCTTCAGGTGCTCCCTCCGCTTTTCATGTTCAAAATGCGAAGGCCACTTGAATTCTAGATTCCGGAGCCACTCATCACATGACGGTAGAGTCATCTCTTCTTTCCTCACCCGCTATTCTTATTTGTTAGTACGTGTGAATTGTGGATGGCTCTCGTACACGTATCCATAGCAAGGGGAAAGTGTATTTGTCTCCTGATATTACTTTTTCCTCCGTTTTACATTGTCCTAAATTTTTTTTAATCGCTTGTCTGTTAGCCAACTTGCCAAACATCTCATTTGCGTTATGTTTTTTCCTACCCATTGTCTCTTGCAAGACTTGAGTTCGAAGAGGATTATTAAATGGGGCTATAAGCGCAACGAGTTGTACTATTTTGAGAAGCCTCCACCACTGCAACCTCTCACACTTAGTCCCAATGCTTCCATCTTGCCAGATTTCATTTGTTATGATGTTTCCCTCCAGACCTTGCACTTGTGGTATGTCCGTCTAAGGAATGTCAATTTCCAGTACTTATGTTTGTTATTCCCTTTCCTTTCAAAAGCGTGTAAGGATAAAAAATTCTTATGTGAAGCACGTGAGCTATCTAAGCATATTGGGACTAGTAATATTCCACATATAAAGTCGTACTCCTAGTATGTTTGATTTGATTCATTATGATGTGTGGGGGGTCATCCCCTATTCATGCCTTTTCTAGTATGTGGCATTTATTGATGATTATTCTCGGTATACTTGGGTGTTACTCCTTAAAAGGAAATCTAAAGTGGAAATCGGAAGTTCTCCTCTTGTTTGTTCAATTTCTCCAAATGATTAAAACTCAGTTTAAGACGGTTGTTCGTAATATTTGGTCCAATAATGGGTTTTGAGTATGTTTCTAATGAGTTTAGATTGCAATTTAATCAAAAAGGGATTTTACATCTACTCACTTGCCCATATACATCTACTCACTTGCCCATATACTGCCGAACAAAATGGGGTGGCGAAATATAAAAATCATCACCTAATGGGAGTAGTTCGATATTTGTTGAGCGGTATGAAGGTGCCCAAATTCTATTGGCATCTTGTTGTCGTTACCGCCACTTTTATCATAAATCGTACCCTAAGTGGGGTTTGGAGGGGGACAAGCACCTCTCCAGTGCCTTCAACCTGATAGCAGTTTATTCCACATTCTTCCTCGTGTGCTTGGGTGTACTTGTTTTGTTCATGATTGCAGTCCCTCTCGGACCAAACTTGATGATAAAGCTTATTCGGTGAATTTTTGTGGGATACTCCTCGATATCTAAGGGGTATTGGTGATATGATCCGATATCAAAACACATGAAATCCAACAATATCAACTTCAGATAGACCATTTCCAAAATTATCAAGAAAATAAATGACATATAGCACAGTTAATTGATCAATTCAAAGAAACATACAGCAATTCCATCTGAGCAATTGTATATTGTGTGATGAAGAATATCCCAAGCTTTCTCAACCTGATTAATTGCTTTCCCATAACGCCTACGAGAATAGGTTTTTAACCATTCCTACAAGAGTAAATGAAGTCAAATCGTCAGTCAACATTATATGACAGCAATATATCACAGATGCATGAAATTCTCAAACTAAAAAAGCTTCATCCAACTTGTACGATTATCTAAAGCAAGACAATTCAGAATTTTAATCCATGTACCCATGCGACTAACTATAGACTTTTAGCCTGTTATTTATTTAATGTTTATAATACTCCCTCCATCACAAATTAAGAAACTCATTTTCCCTGTCTCGAATTAAAACTCATGTTGCTACATATAGAATATAAAATTGAATGAAATTCCAACACTACTTGGTGCGCACAAAATCACCTTAATTTGAACTTTATCACTTCGAAATGCCATTTCAGACATCAGCTCATAGACAACCGGATTTTGCTCAATTCCTTCCATGCACATGCCAACGCCAACCTGTATGGAAGATAGACAATGGTTAAGCTACATAAAGAAGCTTGGTATAAAAAATGTGCACCAAGATAAAGCCATCCACTTATACTCATAAATAAATAAAACTCTCATTTTCCATGCAGACAATGTGATCATTACAAGAAAAATCAATTGGGGTGTGTTCGATAGGAGTGGGTGGAAAAATTAGCCAAGAAAAATATTTCTTACCCTGCCACCGGGTGTCTCGAAAAATAGGCAAGGGGCGTTGCGCCTGCCACCGGGTGTCTCGAAAAATAGGCAAGGGGCGTCGCATCGGCGCCCGGATGCGACGATAAATACGCAAGGGTTCCTGCAACAAGCTGGACGTGTGCGGGTAAAGAAGCTAGTCCAGGATACTAGACTTAGGTTAGCGACTTGGAACATAGGGACTATGACAGGAAAAGGGATGGAGTTAGTAGATACCATGAGAAGAAGAAAAGTTCACATAGCTTGTTTACAAGAAACTAAATGGGTCGGTGAGAAAGCTAGAGAAATAGAAAATACAGGATTTAAATTATATTATACAGGAAAACATAGAAATAAGAACGGAGTTGGAATAATAGTAGATAAAAACTTTAAGGACGATATCGTAACCGTTATTAGGAAAGGTGATAGGCTTATACTTGTAAAATTGGTATTAGGTGAAAACATTATTAATATTGTTAGTGCTTATGCACCTCAAGTAGGATTAGATGAGCACACTAAAGTACAATTTTGGGAACAAATGGATGAACTAATTCAAGAAATACCCCTAGGTGAGAAAATCTATATAGGTGGAGATTTTAATGGCCATGTAGGAGAAGATCGTGTAGGATATGAGATAGTGCATGGCGGACATGGTTTTGGAGATAGGAACGACGAGGGAGAGTCTATCTTAGATTTTGCGATGGCTTATGATTTTGTACTAGTAAATACATGTTTTAAAAAGAGGCTTGAACACTTAATAACTTATAAAAGTGGAACACATAAGAGCCAAATAGATTTTTTCATTACTAGGAAAGGAGACCGATTAACGTGTAAAGATTGCAAGGTTATCCCGGGAGAGAGCTTAACCTCACAACATAGGATAATGGTGTTGGATATAAATATTAAAAATCAATCACGAATGCGAAAAGTGAAGATTAACCCACGAACTAGGTGGTGGAATTTAAAAGGAGAGAAATTAGAACTATTTAAAGATAAAGTATTAAATGAAACAACATGGAATTGTGAAGAAGAAACTAACATAATGTGGAATAAGATGGCCACATGCATTAGGAAAATATCAAAAGAAATTCTTGGAGAATCAAAAGGCAAAGGGCCACAGTCTAAAGAAACTTGGTGGTGGAATGAAGAAGTACAGAATATAGTAAAAATTATAAGGGAGTGCTTTAAAACATGGCAAACAAATAGAAATGAAGAGAATTTTGAGAAATATAAATGGGCTAAAAAGGAAGTTAAGAAAGTGGTAAGAGATGCTAAGTTAAAAGCGTATGATGATCTTTATACAAAATTAGGAACACAAGAAGTAGAAAAAAGTATTTATAAGCTTGCTAAACTTAGGGATAGGAAAACAAAAGATTTCAATAACGTTAAGTGCATCAAAAGTGATGATTCGAGAGTCCTAGTCAAAGATGATGAAATTATGGAAAGATGGAAAAACTACTTTGAGAGGTTATTAAATGGAGATAATGGGAGTAGATTAGATATAGAGGAACTTAGGGAGACTCGAGAAGATATATTTTTTCGTAGAATTAGGACAACAGAGGTCAGGATTGCTCTAAAAAAGATGAAAACAGGGAAGGCTTTAGGACTAGATGGTATCCCTATTGAGGTTTGGAAGTGCTTAGGGGAGGATGGAGTATCATGGCTTACCAAATTATTTAATAGAATTTTAATGACTAATAGGATGCCCGATGAATGGAGAAAAAGTATTTTAGTACCTATTTATAAAAATAAAGGGGACATACAAAGTTGTTCAAATTATCGTGGTATTAAGTTAATGAGTCATACAATGAAACTTTGGGAGAGAGTGATTGAATATAGATTGAGATTGAAGACAACAGTATCTGAGAATCAATTTGGGTTTATGCCTGGGAGGTCAACAATGGAAGCAATCTATTTATTGAGGAGATTAATGGAGAGGTATAGAGAGAAAAAGAAGGATCTTCATATGATTTTTATAGATTTGGAGAAGGCGTATGATAGGATACCCAGAGATATAATATGGTGGGTTCTACATAAAAGAGGAGTGACTCGCAGATATATTGACGTGATCAAGGATATGTATGATGGTGCGATGACTACAGTAAGAACATCAGCTGGAGAAAGTAGTAAATTTTCAATTACGGTAGGGCTACACCAAGGTTCAGCATTAAGTCCTTATCTCTTTGCTCTTGTTATGGATGAGTTGACTGGACAAATACAAGATGAGGTGCCATGGTGTATGCTATTTGCAGATGATATTGTTTTAGTCGATGAGACTAAGATGGGGATAAACGCTAGGTTGGAATTGTGGAGAGAAACTTTAGAAACAAGAGGATTTAAAATAAGCAGAACTAAAACAGAATATGTGGAGTGTAATTTTAGTAGTAATAGGAGGACAAATGAAGATGTGGTGAAATTGGAGGGTCAAGAAATACCTAGAAATGATCATTTTCGTTATTTAGGATCGATTATACAAAAAGATGGAGATATTAGTGATGATGTTACGCATAGGATTACAGCAGGCTGGGTTAAGTGGAGAAGTGCGACCGGCGTTCTGTGTGATAGGCGTATACCTTTGAAGTTAATAGGAAAATTTTATAGGACGGCCATTAGACCCGCCATGTTATATGGGACAGAGTGTTGGGCAACCAAGAAACAAAATGTGCAGAAAATGAGTGTGGCGGAGATGCGAATGCTAAGATGGATTTGTGGTAAAACTCGAAAGGATAAAATTAAAAATGAACAAATTCGTAAAACGGTGAAAGTAGCTCCTATAGAAGATAAATTGAGAGAAAATCGACTTCGATGGTTTGGACACGTCAAGCGTAGACCAATGGATGCTCCTGTAAGGAAGAGTGATTTAGTTAGTATTGATGGTAACCCAAGGGATAGAGGTAGGCCTAAATTAACTTGGTGGGATATTATAAAAAAGGACATGATATCATGTGGTGTAACCGAAGATATTGCACTGGACAGAATGGAATGGAAAAATAGGATTCATGTAGCCGACCCCAAATAATTGGGAAAAGGCTTTGTTGAGTTGAGTTGAGTTGCTCCCACCCCACCCCACCCCAAGAAAGAAAGAAACTTTTTCTGTGGAAAAATGTCCACAGAAATTTGGGCAATTAATGACGTAAACTACACATCAATGGCTACAAGAAATAAACCAAACCCTAATTTTTAGAGAGAGAATCAAAAGATGTCTTATATTTCAAGGATTGCAAAAGTAAGTACAAATGAAGATACATGGGATTTTTATACGGGATGGATTACTTGCTAATCAAGTAATTAGCTAAAATGACTAAAAGGACCAACTAAAATTAAAAGAATGCCTAATTAGTCTCAAACATGCTTGGAGACTAATTAAGGAAAGAAAATGCCTAAAAATAGAAATAAAAAGAAAAAGAAAAGGAAAATAACAACGGATTCCCATCACTCTCCCCCCCTTAAAAAGAGTTCGTCCACGAACTCAAAGGGGAAGACCTACAGAGTCACCCTCTAAAACTGTAATCAATGCGTGGCAGGAGGATGCTCGGTCTCATCAAGATACTCTGGTGGCTAATTCATCGCCAAAAGGGCCCGCCGATGCAGGAGGGAACAATCCAAAGCTCGATATCCCACGGTGCCGCAATTGAAGCACCGAAATGTGGGAGGGCCTGAATGGGTTGCAGCAGAAGTGGTGATAGCTGGAGTAGTGGCATAAGATGTCAATGTTGATGCTGCAAGGGAAACAGAACTCAAGGAAGGTGGAGATCGGGACGCTAGAGGAGCTGTCAAGGCTGTATGATAGGCCTCGACCTTGGTAGTATACTCTACCGCCTTCAAAAAGGTGTGTATCTCTCTCAATCCAAGGTCGCTCTGAATATGTGGCTGGAGTCCTAGAATATAGCGGCTGATCCGCTGATCCTCAGTCTCGGGCAGACGAGCTCTAGTGCAGAGGAAATGGAACTGCTCTGTATACTCCACTACTGAAGACATACCCTGCTGGAGAGACTGAATGCGCGTAAAGAGGTCTCGCTCGAGGGTATAAAGGAGGCCTGAAGAGCGGCCTTGAGATCGAGTCAGTCCTGAATAGGAGGGAGTCCAGCAACCGTCCTATGATAGCACAGATCATTCCACCAAACTCGGGTAAAACCCTGAAATTTAGTGGCAGCTAGAAGAACACATGAGCGGCCCTGAATCCACTTGTAATCGAAAACTATCTCCATAGAGGCAAGCCACTATGCGAATATCCCCCTGGAGACTCCTCGAAAGTATTTGAAGCGCTAATGAAAGTGAGTCTCCATCTTGATGAGCTCCTAAACCCATCACGTCATCCGGCCGGCACAGGTGCAACAGGGGCAATCGGAATCGAAGGGACCTGGCAGGTGGTGGATGAAGAGGATGAGTATGTGGGACCATAGGAGGTGCTGGAGGACAGTGGTGTGGGGGCATGTGCCGATCAAATGGTCAAGCTCTCCACAATAGTAGCACTGTCGGTCGCATAGGGGTACAAAACAAGGGCCACCGGGTGGGGGTGGGGGAATCCAATCCAGAACGCTACGGTGAGTATCTCCGGCATCGGCGGATGAAGAAGTCGGTGTAAAGTTAGAGGTCATAATGGGATGGTGTATGATGTGATGGTGGAGGAGGTGGAATATATGGTCGTGGGTGAGGATGTAATCGTGAGTGATGTGGTATATGGTCGGAGAGGGGTAAATCAAAAGGTTCCGGAAGTTGTTCACAAAAGGTGTGAGAGTTGAAACCGAAGGGAGTGGGTGGTCGAACAAATGGGCCAAAATTTCTTAGTGGTGTGGGGAAAATATCCGGTGTTCAGCCGAGGATCTCGGAAATTTCAGGTGGTTCCAAGTTGGTTGGGAATGGGTTCAAGGGTGACCGGTAGTGGGCTGGAACTAATGGGTAGTTGAAGGGTTCTGATTTTTTCAGAGTAAGAGGTGCGTTCTTGGCTTGGACGGGTGGGATGGAACATCCGACACCACCGAGAAGGCTAGGTGCGAAACCATAACAGGTGCTATCTTGGGTTGGAAGTTGGCTAGGGTTTCCGTGATCGGAACTGCTGAAGGGGGCAAGATTAGTTGTCTTTTTTATGAGATCTGGTCGGTGATGTAGCTCCAAGGGTTCGGCATTTCTGGTGGGAACGGAGCACCTCCCACTGGGTTCATACTGCCCTTTTCGTAGGTCAGGCCCTGTTGATTTTCTGAGGAGATCCTTTGTGGTCGGATTGCTGAGAAGTTCAGCCCTGCTAATGCCGGCATTTGCAGACCTGAAGGCAGGTTGATCACTGCAATTGAGGTTGCAATTATTTTTAGGGTAGGTGCTGATTTCTGTCCACCCATTTGTGCAGAATCCTCAGTGAAGATTTCTTTTCCGGGCCTTTGAGGGGCGGATTCCGGCTGGGCGTTGGTGGAGGTGGCCTGAATTTTGGAAAATTGTTGTAAAAAAGCCTCGAATTGTTCCTGTTGCTTTCGAACCATCTCTTTCATTTTGCGACCCATTTGTTCTTTTAATTCTTGCATATCTTCCAATTGAGTCTTGGATTTCCTTGGAGCCATTATGAGTAGTGTACGATTTGATTAACACACCAATTGGGGAACGACACCTCGCTCTAATACCAATTTGACGTAAACTACACATCAATGGCTAAAAGAAAAAAAAAAACTTAATTTTTAGAGAGAGAATCAAAAGATGTCTTATATTTCAAGGATTGCAAAAGTAAGTAATGAGGATACATGGGTTACTTATATGGGATGGATTACTTGCTAATCAAGTAATTAGCTAAAATGACTAAAAGGACCAACTAAAAATAAAAAAATGTCTAATTAGTCCCAAACATGCTTGGAGACTAATTAAGGAAAACAAATGCCTAAAAATAGAAAATCGAAATAAAAAGAAAAAGGAAAATAACAACGGATTCCCATCAATCAAACACAACAAAGTTGAAAAATATGTAATCTTTCAAACTTGCCTTGGCAAATTTTTCCTATCAAACACCCTTAAAGGATAAAACATCAGTACAAGTTATGACAGTTTTTGCAGACTTTTCATACTTCCTATCATGCCTGTATGGCAGTATCCCATAATATAATACAGAATCCTGTTACGTTGTTATATCCCCTGAGATTTGTGGTCGATCCAGTTAACTGTTAATATGACTTCTAAGAAGTATGTGACGAATTTAAGTTAATGCTTTTATTTCTTCTGACTTGTCAATACAAAAACTGTTTAGTTTATTCTACCTAAACATAATAATTTTGCAATGTATCCATAGAACATAATGGGACAATGGAGATGCTGGATACACAAAGATAATTTAAATAGCGTGATTAACACTCTCTTACTGCAAATTCACTCTTTGTTTGCGCTAGATTATTAACATTTCAGAAAATTACACCATCGAGGTAGACGACATGATTTTCTGTTGATCCAAAAAAATACTGTTCATTTTATATTTTCTATAACAAAAGCTGAAAATACCAAAACGAAAAATAGGGTGTTCTTTTCTGGTTGGCTTTGGTTTGAGAGTTTGGAAACCAGAAATACTGAAATTAAAATACAAGAAATCCCAAACCAAAAATACCTTTAAAACAACCAAAAATAAACTTAGGGACTGAGATTACTGCATATATAATTTATAGTGTACATTTTATCTGAACTGTGCATGTTATAACTCACATCACCCATTAAAATTTGTAATAAAATGAGAAAAACTAAAAACAGAAGTACAGAAAAGAATACCAAACCATATCTGAAAAATAAAAATTTTAAAAATAAAATACCAATCCCATCATTATAGGTTGTGAGTTCCAAAAACTGATCGAAATTTTTAGTTTTGTATCAATAAACAGTCTTTGTATTGGTAGAGACCATATGCCAACTGAAACCCACCCCTAGGAAAAACAATTTAGGTTGCATTTGATTCACTGAAAATTTGCTGCATTAAAAACGAGTTTTATATGCAAATAATATATTCTAGTTTTTTTGTTCGGGCGCAAAAGTGAAAGAACTTATTTTTCACTGTTTTAATTCTGTGACAAATTAAAGAAACAATTTCAGTCTGTTTTCTTTACGCCTCTACCTTGTGCATTCTCTGTTGCATACGGGGGTAACTCTAATTAATGAACATGTAGGGGTATCTCTTAATACCAAATTATCTCAAATTGTAAAGTCAAGAAAACACTGAATATTCAATACCATGGTTGAATTTTCACTGACACGGGCATCAACAGGACCTGAAGCAACTGAATCCATTGTGCCATACATTTCAATGTTTCCACCGAAATTGTGCAGCATACACCTGATAAACATTTAATGTTGCAATATAATAAAAAAAAAACGGAATTAAATCCTAATATTAGAAGATTAAATGGATAATTTACGAATGAAGAAATATGTCCTGAAGATTCAACATCTCAAAGATAATAATGAGGTAATGTGAGCTGACTACCAAACATAAGGAGTGCCGTAAAATTGAGAGGAGGACTTCCATATGGGTTTGACATCAGCAAATAAATCAAGAACTATCATCTTTCCAAAAGGAACAGAATGTAGAAGCGCCTGTTGGATAGAAACTAAGTTATTAACTAACCATAAAAGTCTATTATTGAACCAGCAATATGAATGATGATTACAAATAACGAAAAGGAGATACTTGAAAAAAAATAACATGAAAAATCGACATAATAATATAAATAAAAGAGGAGAAAATAAAGAGTGCCAGCAGAATATGCTTAACTTTACGTGTCAAATTTGAAACCAGAAATCATCTTTGAAGACGATCTCTTTGCAAAGACCCATCTAGGGGGAAGGCTTGTTCAGGATCCAAAAAGATGGTAAACATTAAATTTATCATGAACACGCACATAGAAAAATATACATAAATAATGGAATATAAGTTCATTTTAAATCAATCCTTCTTATTTAGTACATGAAATATCCAACATTAACTAGGCAAGCTTCTTCAGAAAAGAAGGCTTCCATTTACTACTAATACATTAACATATTCTTCATAGACCACCAAGGCAATCAAAACCACATGTTTTTAACACTTATCCATGTTGGCATCCTAAGCTTAAACATGTGTTCTTTAAAATATTATTATTTCACTGAATCCATTGCAACGGTGACTATTAACCTATTTCGGTATTAAAGATGTATATGGAGATGATTATAATAGGGATATCAATGGACCCTGTCTGGACATCTGATCCAGATCTCGATTACATTTTACAATCCGATTATCCGATTACTAAATGGGCTGGAGATAGAGTTAGCACAATCCAATCTGTTAAGGACCCGATCCATTTAGGTTTAATATAAATATGTATTTATAATAGATAAAGTAAATAAATATTCATATATAATACATAAGTATCACAAATATCTATTATATATATGTGTATATATATTGCATAAATAAACTATATATGATTATTCAAATATAACATAAATCAGGACCCGATCCATTTAGGTTTAATATAAATATGTATTTATAATAGATAAAGATAAATAAATATTCATATATATAATACATAAGTATCACAAATATATATTATATATATGTATATATATATATTGCATAAATAAACTATATATGATTATTCAAATATAACATAAATCTATAACATTTGAAAATATTCTAATCCAAAAGAAAGAAAGAGGGATAGAATAATCGGAAATATCCAGATCCGATATGCATATTATAGATGTGTCAGAGCTCTAGATCCAAATCCGAATCCGAATCCAAATGCAATTAAATAATTAATAAACAGATCTGGAAATACCAAAAACTCAGTCCGGATCTGCCCAAGTTATCAGACCTAATTATAGGATGTGCATCTTGCAACAACCGTGACCGTGTACATCTTTTTCTTTTCTTTTTTCCTTCTTTTTTTAAGATGACCAGGAGTACATTTTGAAAGACCATACTGCCAAAGTATTCAAGAACATACTATATGCTATGTAAGACAGACAGGTATGATACCTCTTACAAGGACAAACACCTAAGGCAACTATGTTAATAGAAGCCAGAAGGGCCCTCACTCAGTTTTGTTGACAAACACAAAGCAAACAACTAACAAAAACTGTAGATCCACTTAACAGGACCACAGGAAAATATATTTTTAAAAAATGATTTTGTTATCTGAACATAGGATATGATATACAAATGGACCAACCACGGGTGTAGTATACAATAATGAGAACTTTTCTTATGAAAACACGTACTTTCATTTGTGGCGGATTCCAGAATGACGAGTCTGAATAGAATAGCCAGCCCTGCAGATTGGTAGAACGGAGAGCATAAGTCAAATCGTGCATCATAGATCAAGAAGATAGTAGAGAACAAAGATGAAAACAAATGGCAAGATGAATATTCATCTACTAATTTCTATTGCATAAGCGCAACTGCAGGTCTGCAAGGTTATGGACATACTTTGGTAGACATAATGTGACACCACCCTCTGTTTTCAATGCGCTTCAGGAAAAATCTATTTTAAGATGGCTTCAAAAAGGGTCCTTCACACATATGTTAAGAAATTTTAGCAACATCTTTTCTACAACCCCCAAACTTTTTTCCATGGTGCCGAGGAACAGTGCCGAAATGCGGAGATGAGAAAGAATTCTACCGAGATGTTGAGATGAGAGAGAGGCTACAGAGAGAAGGAAAACCCTAGAAGGGTTGCTATGATACCATATAGAAATATTTGGGGAATAATAATTTATGTGTATTCATCTCTTTAAGGAGGAGGCAATATATATATGTCAAATAATAAAAAAACTGGTTCACTAATTAGGCCATCAAATCTCCTATCACTAATTACAAATATACCAATAATACACGTTACAAATATACCACTAATAATATATTAGAATAATAACCGCGGAGATCAAACTGCTAACGAGGGGGCCACACCATACAACTACCAGACGATTGACCAACCAGTAGCA
Organism: Sambucus nigra; assembly: GCA_949130495.1. Classification (NCBI taxonomy): domain Eukaryota; kingdom Viridiplantae; phylum Streptophyta; class Magnoliopsida; order Dipsacales; family Adoxaceae; genus Sambucus; species Sambucus nigra. The sequence goes on along the minus strand of OX422223.1, from coordinate 63,873,960 downwards.
TAATCACCAAAAGGAGCATTTAGCGGCAAAAGAGTCCAGTAGTTTCAAATCAGCGCGCAGGAGAAGTATATTCAAATTCACTTCCCCAAGCACCTCAACCATCAACACAGGAGTTGGGCATCAATAATATGCAAGACACAAATAACTCAAAAACACGAAAGAAGCATTTATCTAAGGCAGAGGGGAGATGGGGGAATAGGTCGGGAAAGATACTTCACACCAAACAGCAGAAGCGCCCAAAAGAGGCACACAACAGACTGTACAGAGTACTAGTGACTTCTGAGGTCCAACAACAACAGCAAGAAACTAATAGTCTCCCTACCAGGAAACTCCACGAACAATTCGGCCCAAAACCAGCAATTAACAGCATAACTCATAGCAAAGCAGGACCAAACCCCACTGGCAAGCACATATGGATCGAATCCAAATGAAACTTAAAGCAACTCAGCTCCCAGCATAGAGGACAAGCAAGGAGTTAAAGGGGAAGAATGGACTGCAGAAAGAAGGTCCCAAATCCCTCACTACTTTGTCAGAAACGACAGGCTGCCAACAAAGACTCAACCCAACATATGGCCCTACACCACTCAACTAGCCCATACTGATCTAAGTGAATCCGTTCGCACCTCACATTTCAGATCTTGGGAGAGAGAACAAGGTCCGGACGTCACAATTCTGGACTCCTCCCAAACTGCAGGATCTACAGGTTCAACTTGTCTAGCATTTCTATGAACTCCCTCTAGAGTATTAAGCTTTTTAACTATGATAACGTATTATATACTCCCTCCGTCCCAAATTAATAATCCTACTTTCCTTTTTGGGTCATCTGCTTTCCTTTTTTGGACTTAATCAACGAACAAAATTTCATGATAGTGAACAAGTTTTGATCTTGGCCATTGATTCAAAGAATCCTTAAAAACCATCGTTTTCAAATAGCGACAATTAATTTGGGGCGGACGTAGTAATAATTAACAAAATAACCAATTAAGCATTAGCACTAATCGACTACTCTCAAGATTATTGACCTCAATTCGATAGCTATACTTTCTAATGTACACTCTACATTCAGGTATATCTTTCGAAGGAGTAGCCTACCCTATGAAATAACTTAAAATATACAAGAATGCACTAGATCCCGTATGAACAGATTATTGGTTACTAATCAACAAATTTCCATTTCCATCAGTGGTATGGAACACTTGATGCCCATCATACACAATGAGGCTTTATAATCAAGATTGCGTATATGAAACTTCACATATACCAACACATGTATCAATAAATGACTAGAAGCATCAAATGCATTCCAAGTGAGTTCCTCCATTTGTTTTCTGATCAGGAGGAGTCATTTTTTAAAAGGGTACAAAATATGTAGGCATATATATGGCTTATTCAATGACTTCAAAAAAAATGAGCACCAATGCCACATCTTGTTTAAACGGGAACTAAATATATGGGTATTTATATGCATATTCAATGACTTCAAAAAAATAGACAAGTTGTAACTAAAATCATTTCAAAACTTGACATATGGATCGAGTTCATTTTGTGATAACTTTCTTCTTTATTTTTATTTTTTTGCTCTTCATTTTCAGATTACTTTCTATTTTTCCTTTTCTTTTGGGGGGAATGTCAGATATTCATGTCCATAGAAAGCATTAATTAGTATATCAAGCATGTGAATCAATATTACACATGGCAATCATCAAGGGCACAGACCAGTGTACAGAAACCTTTAAAATTGGGTTATTTAGGGTTTGACCCCCATTAATTTTTTGATATTCACTTTGGCCCCCAACATTTTCACTTCCTTACCTCCAAAGTGATTTTAGCTATGCGATATCTCAAGGATATTGTGTTCCGTTTTTTTCCCGGGTGAGGGGGAAGGGTTATAATGCGAAAGGAGAAAAGTAATTTTTTATTCTATATTGGGATCTTTTTGTATCCTTCAAATGGACTATGGTGTATTTGGCTATAGTCATCCAATCCTACATATATTTTTCTTCAATTAATAATAACAATGTCACTTATCAGAAAAAATAAGTGGCATGACTGAGAAACGTACTTGCATAAGCCACACTGCATCCTTATCCGCTTTTGACATTGCCTTATAAATGGCAGAACCAAGGGATGAGATATAAGTTGGATCATTTGTAGGTGGGGTGTTCTCATTGAATGTATCACTGCATTAAACATGATCATCAGTCATTCAGGATTTCATATATATAAGTGCAGAATGAAAACTTCAAAAGAACAAAAGGAGAAACAATAAGGGTGCGTTTCATTGGCATTATATTTTTTCCATGGACTATACTTCTTTTCACTCGTTATTTACTTTTGTAGTGTCCTCTTGTAAATATATTCTATGCGACATGTACTCCATGCATTCCTCATTTTCTTATTTACCCACCCCAAAATAAAATTGAACATCTCATCAGGACACTAGTCTCGTTTTCCAAATCTCATAAAAACAAATTGTTTTTCAATATTTTTCTAAATTTGTAACTAAACGCATCGTAAATGAAAAACAGAAAGCAAAATCGCTTTTTACATTTTTTCAAGAACAAAAAAGTAAAAGAACGGTTATGTTTCAAAATGTTAATACAGGATAATAAAATTTTGAAACCATAACCAACAACCGATATAGACTCTTCTAGATACAAAAGGATATATAGGCTTCATTATATGCTCAGCAGTGTGGAATTCCCAAAAGTGTGAAATGTTCAGCAGTGTGAAGTTACAAATTATGACTAATTTCATTATATGCTAATGAACCAAGTTGAAAACATACAAACTAATTGAATACATAGGACAGAACTTACCAGTTGTAGATATCCGTCACATCTCCATATTCTACAACAAACATACAAAAGATGAACAAACGAAGGTAGTAAATTGGATCAAAAACTGGCCTTAGCAAATTAGTTTTTCTTGTAAAGATCTATGTTAAAAAACCAAGATGCCTGGAAACAAGTAGGCCTAAATATGTAGACATAACAAAAATTTAATCAAGACGACAGAGATGACTAGACACCTATGTCAGCATGTATACACAAATACAAAACTTTATGTAGACGTAGTAAAATAAATATAATTCATATATATTTTGTTTGTATGTGTTATTTGCCCAAATAAATCCAATGAACAATAGAATGAATGAATGAATGGATTTCTAGCTCCTTTAAAAAACTAATTGCTAATTTTCCATTCCATTACCCCAATATCAAAGCACTCTCACTGCTCAAACCCATTATATGCTATTAATAAAACTAAAGAAACAAAAAATAACCCAAAAAAAAAACTACTTTGTAAGTTTTAGTACCTTTAATTTGTTGTTTCAAAAATGCCTCCCCAATTGTTATAAATAAAGGATCAGAAGGATCAAGAAGGTAAGTACAACACCACCGAGGATCACCATTAACAGTGTTCCTAAATGAAGTAGAAATAAAACACGTCAATATATGAATAATATTAAGAACTTTTCAGCAAGAATAACAGACAGCAAGCTAGTCAAAGCAGTTACATGCGTCATTAGCAAGTCAAAGAAGTCGCATGTGTCGTGCTTTAGTATAAAGTTCTTTTTAGTATTTCTACACATCATCAAATGTCCAAGCTGGTATAATTTGGACATAGGTTTTATTTTTTAATAAGACAAAGAAATTATTATTGATACGTAAATCAAAAGAAAAGAGCATAGGAGGATGCTAGATCCAATTATTGGTTGGGACCGGTTAGTTAGAAGGCTTTTATGTTAAAAATTACATATATTTAACTTTTCATGTTTTGCTAGAGTTGTTCCAATAAGATACTTTATAATTTAAGGAAGCTAATTTGAGCTGGGTTAAAAAAAATTTCCTCGTCTGTAATCCATCTCCTTACTGTTTTGATACTTTCTATTTTTTTGTGATTTGAATCCTATTTTGGTCATAATATTGAGTAAAATTTAGAAGTTTCTCATGTATTTATAGTTTTCTAACATTTATAAACAGATCTAGTCATATTAAATGAGATTAAAACCCCTAGAAGTAGGAATTTTCACATATCTTTCACTCCACTGTTTCCAGATTTTCTATACTCTTACATTGGATAACGGGCCTTTAAAACAAAATTCTAAACCCAAAACTAACTCTTTAGGTCTAGAAACCCTAACGCTGATTCCTCTCATAAGATATCTCAGACCACCACTTCTCTCTGTTCATACCTAGAGTTCAAAATATAAATATACACACAGTGTTTGTCTATGAAAGAATAAATAAATTCAGCTGAGGTCTGGTTGATTAATTTCAAAATGAAAATACAGAGTCAAAATTTGAAAAAGAAATAACAATTAGGAAAATGAATACGTCAATGTTTGGGAAAAAGAAATTCAAACAAAGACGGATTTGAATTTTGAATCGCGTTTTTAAAACCCAACGTGCCAAATTGCAGGATATAAAATTATTTTGAATAAATTCCACAATAGTATTTTATTAACAAGATAAACTATCAAATAGTGACTCTTAAATTGAAACAGAGGGAGTATTGTTTAGAGACTCCAATTGTCATTAATTAAGCCGGTATAAGATCATAATCACGACTTCTAACAAAAGTAAGAAGAAAAAAAGAACAAGAGAAGTGAAATACCAGTCCCCAAGTCTCGTTATATTAGCAGAGGGATATATCCGTTTAAGTGCCGCTGGAACGTTCCCAGAAAACGATGGTAGAACTGAACCCAAAAAAAAAAGAATAAAATCATTTAACCAAAAAAAAATCATCAAATATTATTGATTCTACTTTGATATTTTGGTCTTTGATCAACATCATAAACATGATAAGCAAAATGACTCATCTATATGAAGCAATAAGCAAGCTCTAGATGTGCTGGTCGAACATATGGTGAAATTCATATTAGATCAACCTTGCATCAATTTGAATCTGAAAATTGTTTGTTCAAAAAAAAAAACTTTTGGAATCTGACATGTACCTGGAGTCATGCCTAACTCGACCATCCGAGATAATATCTGTTTTTGTAAGACCAACTGTTGATCAAACCAGTTCTGTGACAAAGGCCCACCCCACCTGTTATGTATGAAATGCTAAATTGAAAAGACCAAAAGGCAATCAAATATGAAGGTCTAAGTTATCATACAACTGTAATGATTACATACAGATGGAAGGGGCAGGTGTGCAATTCAGTACTTATAGTTGGCAAAAGTATGCAAATAATGCACATCATAAGTAATGTTTTGCACAATTTTTGTCCAGATACAACACAAGCGTACAGCATGAATGTGAAAATTTTAATTTAATTAATTATCACAAAAATAATCTCTATGAGGTTATAGGTTACAAATCTTAATAATCAATACACATAAAGTTATGTGTATGACATATGCCTACCCGTGTAAGTTTCCCATGCGAGCCCATGCAAGAAAAGCAGGTCCACCAAAGAAATCATTCAGATCTTGCTTACTAATGTTAAAATCCTGCAATCAAGCACCACAAATCAGAAGAACATAATTGAACTTGCATATGTAGGGCATCATTGTAGGCTGTAACTACAACCTAACCTAAAGTCGGATGTTTATGATTAAAAACAAAGTATCAGATGAAAAAAAAATGGAAAAAGAATAATTCAAGTCTGTGGTTGGATTTGCAAATTTAGCATGTGATAGAATCTGATTTTTCACTGATTAACATCCTCAAAAGATACCATGACATAGAGCACGAATGTATACGTGCTTACTAGTCTATACTTCTATGCTATATACTAAGGGAGACGTGTTGATTATTTTGGTGTGACCATAGAACAAATAACTTTACTTAAAAGCAAAAATAAAAATTTGCAATGAAGGACGGCACCTCTGAAGTTTTATTCAAAAAGAAAATAGGAAAAGATAGACTTTCCTCATTGGTTTACAAGAAAAAATACAGTAGATTGTAGTTATCCATTACGATAAAAATTTGCACTATTATTATATTTATACTTACATAAAAATCGATATATCTGACGTCAATAAAAATGCCTCTGCAACAGGTAGTGAAATAATGCTTATCCACATTATAGAATTAATGGACAGAGTAAATATAGATTTAAATGTCAGGATAGTCAAATATGCTAATGTAATTAATAGAGTACGAGGGATTAAAATTGTTATATTTTAAGTTGTGCTCTTTAATTTTCCTTCGTGTAACTTTTACTATGTTTAGAGGTGTCACTTTTTCCTTGAGCACACTAAGGGGATGAAATCCCCTATACATGGCATATAGAAAGTATAGCTTGTAATATAATATTTTACTTCAATAAAACTCAGTTTTATTTTAATTTATTAAAAAGTATATAATGAACGAACGAAGGAATATATATGTGTGTGTGTGTGTATATATATATACATACATACATATATATAAAATAATGCTCTTGTGCGGACTAGTCCGCATTTTAAGAATGCGGACTCGACATGTGTCACCTAACGGTGCGCCCAGAAATTATCGCCTAAATTATAGGCACACTCTCTCTCTTTTCTGGGCTCACCGCCAAGTGACACATGTCCGGTCCGCATTCTTAAAATGCGGACTAGCCCGCATAAGAGCAGGACTGCATATATATATATATATATATATATATATATATATATATATATATATATATATATATATATATACACACATATCCATTGTCATTTTGATCTCTTTAGCCCTTCAAATGGGCAGTAAATACTTTATCTTTTGTATCATCCTCCTCTCTATGTCAGTGTCTTCACCAAATTTCACATTGGCACGTTTCGATTTTTATTCGACAAAAATGGCAAAAGAGGCTTAGAGGGACTACAACATTTACACTAATTTGATTATTTAACAGAGGTGCTAGTAATATATCTTTATGGATTGCGTAAAAGATTTATTCGTTACTTTATTCATGCTATCTCTGCCATAGACATCCAAAATGTTTATAACAAATCAAAGACCAATTAGCAAACACTCTTAACATTGAGTTTGTCTTACTCGAAGACAGTTTCATAACAGGTAACAAACTGGAGGGCATATTAGAATAAAGACTAAAGTGCAAAGAAAAAATATTTTTTTAAAAAATTAAAAGGACTATGCAGTATGTTGAGAATTCCCCGTCCTGGGAAATTTTCAGAAACACATAGGTGCACTTTGGCCTTTAATAAAGAATGACAAGTATATAAGTTCACCATGAAAACTTTTTGCCAGATAGCTTCTTGTGCAGTAAATGCAAGAGGCAGGTTGATTCCTTGTAGTGCCATCCAATCTATCTCTTTCTCCCATCTTTCCCAATCCCACCATACATAGGAATCTGTAATTATGAAAACAATTATTCTAAGCTATTGAAACAGCAGCAGCAGCAACAACAAATATAGCAATATTTTAAATTTAGGTCGCATGGCCTTTCACCCCCAAAAAATTTCCTTGTTTAGACAGTGGCCCCCATTATTTTCAACTCTTAAACTAGAGGTCCATTTCCACTTTTTGCGACACTTTCTAAGATTGTTTTGCGACTTTTTTTCACAAATGTGTCCGAAAAGGTGAAAATGGACAACAAAGTTTCAGATTGAAAATAGTGAGGACCAATGTCCAAACGAGCATTGTATATTATGGTGCTTGATTACAAATGGACTCCTAAATTCTTTTCTTTTTCTATTAGGGTGTGTTTGATTGGCATCATACTTTTTTCCATAAAAAATACTTCTTTTTCTTCTTCTTACTCATTTTTTTAATACTTTTATGGTGCTTGATTATAAATACATTCGATGAGAACAATAGTCTTAAATGTGACACGTGCTCCATCTTTTTCTCATTTTTTATGAGCACATTTCTTACCCACCTACAAAAGATATGGTTTCCACGAATGGGAAAGTAAAAAAAAGGGCGCACCAAGCCACTTGTCTTGTTTTCCAATTTGTCATAGAAATTAATTATTTTTCAATATTTTTCCAACTTAGTAATCAAATATACCCTTAGTTCAGGTAATGGGGGAGGTATGATTGATACACAATCACAATCCCAAATTAGTAGTAGCATAATAGTCACCATAGTATTTAGTCAGGACAGCCTTAGCCAACAAAAGGGAAGGGGTTGTAGAAAATTTTGTACTTACAACTGGACGTGACAACATTTTGGTAATAATTCCATGGGACTGGACGTTGGATTATCACTCCCTCGTCTTTCACAAGAGGCAAAGATCCTGGATTGGGGATCGAAGCTATCTGCGTGCCACCTGTTTTGTCCCATGAAACATGAGCACCACACCAATACTTTAAATACCAATGGAGGCCAGATGTGATTTCAACTCCAGTGGTGCCTTTTATTCTGGACAAAACAGAAAATTCAAAAGTCTTGTAACCATCAAAAACTTCCTCGGTGAAATTAAGAGTCTCGCTTACTATTTTAGGATGTCTCAAACTTGTCATTTTTTCGAAAATCAATGTACCAAATTCCACGGTAGTTTAACAAGTTTTTAGCTTGACCATTGACGACAATAAAATTAGTGTTTTCTCTTTTAAAATATGATTTTATATATTGACTCTTAATTTGAGACAAAGGGATTAAGCATCTTTTTGTTTATTCGCTTTTAAGGAAAAACATATAATTTTGTACTCTCAGTTTAATGCACTAAAGTTTGCATTATATTCAGTTAAAATTGAACCTTGAAATCAAGTTATAATTCAAATCAACAAATATAATTCAATTCGTAATCATTTCTTAACAGGCCAAATTTTTATATTCACGCTCAAGCTATAACTTGTTGAGAATACTAAAAAAAATCATTTTGTATTTAATTTTTGATATCTTGGGGTATCTGAGCCTCTTTGAGCATCCCAGGGATGTTTATACCCTCCAATCCACACACACCAGAGAACCCAGTGGGAGGAGGACCCAAGATGATTTGAACTCTTGACCTCCAGGTTATGAGGTAAAAGCCCATCATTCTCTTCGATTAATTAATAATGAAATGATATTTTTCTAATATTACATCAATAAATTTTTATTAATGGATTGAACAGACTCATAGTGTACCTTCTATAAATAATAACAATATTAAAATGCGAACTGACATTGTTTCGGCCATATTCCTATCAAATACAAACTCTTGCAATTTCATTATTGGATCTTATTCCAGGGAATGGAATTTCATTCTCGACAAGCCATCCCTACTATCCACACGGAGTTTTATAATGGCAATTTAGTCCTCCCAATAATTGAATTTTGCTTACACTATGCTTTATACATACAGTATCTCTGGTGAACTGCTTGAATTCTTGTAATTGGTTATCCAAAAGCAACTGCGTCCACCACAAACATCCTAATATTTATAATCAAAAGTTAAAACTATCAGTGAGACAAGGAACAACGGAAGATGTGATTAAACTTCACTAACTAATATTCATCTACACTTGAGCATTAGAAAATAGAGCAGTTTACAATACGTCTAATCTCAAAACAATTGGTTATACGAGATCATGAAAGCTAACAACTATCTATGGTATGGATATGGAAAGATGGTTTTATGCTAGAAGCATGAAGCATCATTGTTCATCATGTGTAATTATCCAAAACTTCTTCACATACCAACTGCAAAAAGGTTCTTTTTTTATGTTACCAAAAAGCTAAACCAAGACTGAGAAGCTGGTGTGACGATACAACCAAGAAATTTTCCTTCAAGCCAAATGAACCCAATAACCACTACAGCAATAACCGAAAATTATGAAAAATGATGAAACATGTAACTGAAAACAAACAACAAGCACACGAGAGACGCACCGATTTAACATGGTTCACCGCTGCGGCTACGCATGATGTGCAACACGAATGTTACGAACTTAACCTCTGTTGAATCTAATTCGACTCGATATAAATCTCTCAAAATGTTGAAACTCTCACACAAGAAGTTCACAAATACAATGGAGCACTCTATATCTTCTCCTAGTTTGCACTAATTATCTGATGTGCCAAATATGGCTTACACCTGGTTTTAATCAGCTCCAAAATGCCTAAGGACAAAACTTCCCTTAATGAAAAAGTTTGCCAAAACTATAGCATTCCCATTGTCTGCAATGTGGGGAATACTGGCACTGCTAAACAGTCCCCAAACAGATTTGAAAAGCCCAATAAGTACTTTAGAGAAAATTCCCTGAACTATGCATTTTGTTGCAAAGATCCCAATATGTCGTTAAAAACGTCACTAAAAGGGTCTTTACAACAAAATTAGATCAGGGATATATTTGAAATACAAGGGCCTTTTTGGAAAACTTGAAAGTTCAGGGCAGGTATCTGCATTTTCCCTTATAAAAATTCAATCACATAAGACCCATAAAACAGATTTTTTTCAGTAAATACAAAAAACACAAGCACATACATATTGCAATTTCTATTCTATTCCCTTTTATTTTGGGCAACCAAACAGGGGAGAACAACAATAAACAAGAATTTAATGTAGCTACAACGCAGTTCCCAAACAGATATGAAAAGCCCAATAAGTATATTCGAGAAAATTCCCTGAACTATTAATTTTGTTGAAAAGACCCCCTATGTGCAGTTAAAAATGTCACTAAAAAAGTATTTGCAACAAAATTAGTTCATGGGGGTATTTGAAATACAAGGGCTTTTTTGCAAAACTCGAAGATTCGGGGTGGGTATCTGCAGTTGCCCTACAAAAATTCAATCATATTCATATAAGACCCATAAAACGGATTTCTTCAGTAATTGGAAAAAACACAAATCCATAAAAATTGTAGTTTGTATTCTACTCCCTTTTCTTTTGGGTAACCAAAGAGGGACTAGAAAGGAAAAAAGAAGAATTTACCGTACCTACAAAGTAGTTCCCAAACAGATATGAAAAGCTCAATGGGCAGGTACCTTAGAGAAAATTCTCTGAACTATGCATTCCCATTAAAAATTGTCACAAAGATTCCTTACAACAAAATTAGTTCAGAGGGTTATTTGAATACAAGGGCATTTTTGGAAAACTTGAAAGTTCGGGGTGGGTATCTGCACTTTCCCCTAAATATTAAATCCTATAAAACACATAAAGCAGATTCCTACCTCAAATTTTTTATGCATAAAATCATGTTTATCAACTCTTTTTAATGAAAGTGTTGGCCGTAAAAATTCAATAGTTTAGGGGCACTTTGTCGGGCTTTTGAGATTAGAGGTTATTCAGAGGGTTTACTGTAATTTCTACATTTTGTAATTACTAAAGGAATCTGTTTTATGGGTCTTATATGATTGAATTTTGTAGGGTTTCAAATACTCACCTTGAACTTTCAAGTTTTGCAAAAGAGCCCTTGTAATATTCTTAAAACATACAAATCATATAAGACCCATGAAACAGATTCCTTCAATAACTACAAGGGGAAATTACAGTAAATCCCCCTTAGATGTCTTGCAGTGAACCCAAAATGTAAAAATATAGTTGCTAAAAAATTGTTATTATGTATAAAAAAATATAAAATAAATTACGCTTTTAGTTCCTAAACCATCTCCCCAGTTTTTAAATGGTCCCATATCTTTTGTTTGACTCAAGTTGGTCCCTAAACTATGTCACTAACTTCAAAAGGGGATTCCGTCAACCAGCCCGTTAAACATTGACAGAGAAAGAGCCATGTGCTCCTCACATGTCATTATTGGAAGGGTAAAAGAGACTTATACCATAGTTCCCGAATTTCCAACCGATTGTCTTCACCACGATCATTCAGAAACCCTAACATTGCTTGTCATCATACCGTTCGTACAAATCAGGGCAAATGGAGTGAAAGTTACAAGTTATTGATGATCAAGATGAGCTAATCGACCCTAATACGATTTATGGTATGTGAAATCTTTATGTATAATGCTTAGGTTATGTTGTTACATTCAGTTTCATGTATTATTTCGTGATGATCCCGAAGTTTTCTTGAATATTTGGGCTTACAAAATGTATTATATGTACACTGCTGTATTATGTATTATGTATTATGTATTATGTGTACATTATCAGCTGTTCATCAGGTTAGTCAGCAGAAACACAAATTTTTGTCATGTTAAATATGATGCATGTGTAATAATAATGCATTTTGTCCCTTTTTTTCATTATGCATGTGTTGTTATAGCTGAAAGTGAACTTTATTTCACTTTGGAATTGCACCATGTTGTCGGTTTTGAAGAGAATCCAGGGAAATCTTACGTATATAGGTGGGATTGTAAACAATTTTGACTTTTGTAATCCAAATAGAATGTCCCTCCAAAACATATTTGAAATGCTTAGAGAATTAGGATGCCATAATCCAACCCAATTGTGGTATAAGGTCCCAGATTTGGGTTTAAGATTTGGTTTGAATAAATAGACATTGATAGGGATGTTATTGAAATGTGTAAATGGGTTCTCACATATAGAAAAGTTGATGTGTACATAGAAATTCCACAAGATGAATTGTGCATTGATCCTACTGATTTGGGGTTTGATTTTGATGAAATAGAAATAGAAGAAGATGAGAGCAATGATGAAACTCCTATAGATGAGGTAAGTGAGGTAAATGCAGTTGAAGATGAAAGATACGAGAAAACAGAAGATGAAATGAAGGGCAGAAGATGACTATTGATGATGGGGAAGAAGTTAATGAAAAAAGAAAAAAAACTAGGATTTGTATCTGATATGTATGACTTTGATGAGCTTATTAACTTAGATTCATCTGAAGATGAGGGAGATAATGCATATAAAACCAATGTTAAATTTTCTGAGCTTAATACAGAAAAGGATATGTCCAATCCTCAGTTTGAACTTGGGTTGAAGTTTGCAAGTCCAGAGGTATTTAGACAAGCAGTTACGGAGTATGCAACTCAAAACAAAAAGGACATTAAGTTCCAGAAGAATGATAAAAGGGAGATTATTGCTAAATGTGTTGCACCTTGTGAATGGAGGATTTATGCTTCAAAAATAGTAGGTGAAGAAACTTTTCAAGTGAAAACTCTGCAAAGTGTACACAAGAATTGTAGGCCAGCCTACATCAATAGGTTTGTTACATCAAAATGGTTATCAAACAAGTACTTGGACACATTCAAACAATTATGTCTTTAATGGCAATTAGAGAAACTGTTAAAAGGGACCATACTGTGGGTGTGTCAAGAAGCCAAGTATATAGGGCAAAGAAAAAACTCAAATGTTGATTGATGGAAGCTCCAAAGACCTATATGCAAGTCTTTGGAGGTAGTGTGCAGCTATGCCTGTATCTACAATCAAAATTCATGTAAATGAGGTCGGCATTGAAGATGACAGTCCCAAATTTCAAAGAATGCGTTGTGCATTTGGGCCACTCAAAAAAGGATATCTTGATGCATGCATACCTATTATTGGACTAGATGGTTTCTTTCTAAAGGTACCCTGGGCAGCTTCTATCAGCTATCGCTGGGTATGGTTTCTGGAGTTGGCGTGTGAGGATGTTGGCATGAATAAACAAACCAAATTTAATTTCATATGTGATCAACAGAAGGTATTATTTCCATTTTCATTAAATTCAGATCAATATTAAAATTTTCAATAATCTAATTAACTTAAAAGTTCCTATATATGCAGGGTTTGGTGCTAGCTCTTCAACATGTTGTGCCCCAATGTGAGCATAGATTCTACGTTAGGTACCACCACAACAATTCCAAGAAGGAATTTAGGGGAAAACAATTAAAAGAATTATTTTGGAGATGTGCCAAAGCAAGTACTCTAAAGTATTTCATCAAATCAAATGCATGGCATGGAAGTGAAGAAAATTTCTGAAAATGCCTACAAATTGTTGGATACCATGCTACCTCCTAAGAGTTGGAGTAGGTCACACTTCACTACAATAACAAGTGTGATATTCTCATAAATAACCAATGTGAAGTGTTCAGCCTGATGCAAGAGATAAACCTATTTTGTCATTGATGGAAACAATTAGAGAATTGGTAAGGAAAATAATTTAAGTCAGTAGAGATAAGATGATTAAACACCCTGGTGTTGTTTGTCCTAAAATTGAGGTGAAGATTAACTCCTTAATTAAAGAGACTGTAGGATTCATATGTGAATGGAATGGGGGATCCAAGTTCCAAGTTAGTGGACCATTTGTCCAATTTGTTGTCGATATGAGGGAGAGGAGTTGTTCTTGTAGGGTTTGGCGGTTGAGTGGACTGCCATATGTTTATGGGCTAGCAGCAACACTATACACATGAGAGAAGCTAGAATCTATGTGGATGAGTGTTACAGCAAGGGAAAATATCTCTAAGCTTATGAAAACATCCTCATGCCATTGGATGGCAAAAATTTGTGACCTATCTCTGCAAGGAAAACCAAAAAAAAAAAAAAAAGAGGAGCAAAGAAGAAGGTGAAGCTAATAGTAGTGGAACAAAGCTAAGTAAACATGGGGTTAAATTGAAATGTAGCATGTGCGGTTATTTTGGAGTTGCCCAAAAAAGAGTGAAACAAGTGCAGCTGGTAGAGGTGGAAACGGGGGTGAAAGTGCAGCAGCAAGTGCAAGTGCAAGTGCAGCAGCAAGTGCAAGAGGAAGTGGCTTAAAAAGAAGAGGTCAATGGTTCAATGCAGCTATTGTTGCAAGGAAAAAAATCAAAGTAAGTCCTATCAATCTTAAATTCAGTTATGTAAACTCTTAGCATTTATTTTTGCAATTGTCTTCTCATATTAGGAGTGTCAAAAAAAATGCAGGTGAGGAAGCAAAAAAATCAAGAATCGAGTCAACTAAAGAGCCAATAATCACAGATACAAATTTGGAAGTAAATAGAATTGGATGGTTGTTTTTGAATGCTTTTGTTGCTATTTTTGGATTTTATTTTTTTTATTTTTTGGATGACTATGGATGGCTGTTTTTGGATGTAATGTCTATAATTCGATGTAATGACTTAGGTTGTCATGACTATAGTTAGACTGTCACAGTGGCTGATTTAATGACTTAGGCTATGTATGACTGTTGTAATAACTGATGTAATGACTTTGACAGGTTATGTATTTAATGCAATGACTTTGGATATTTTGGGAATGTGTTTCTCGATTGGTAAAATTATCAATTTCATTCAGTAACAAAATATATCAAAGGTAAATACAATCTAGATTTTATTCATTAACTCATACTTGTCATACATTTCATACACACTTGCATTCACCAACCTCGGACCCAGACAACAAAATCCAAATTATAAAAACACACAACCCATAACAACTTCTCCCTCTTTCGAACTCTTCCAACTTTGAGAACCAGTTAACTATGTCCTCCCAGATGGAAATGATGAAAATGAGTCCTTTTTAGGGCTTTATTAGTCATTTTATTTTATTTTGTATTTTTTTCATTTTATTGTTGTATTTTCCTTTATTTTGTTATTGTATTTAGAGGTAAGGAGAAGTAATGGCATTTTTATAATTAGGGCCTTAGCTTGGAACTTAAGCTACTCCTCCCCTTTAAATGCCCACTCGTAAGCCTCATTTGAGGTAGACTTGAATTTTGAAATAGAAAAGAGTATTTCTCTCTCTAAATTGTGTGTTTAGATATTTTTAGGAGCCTTTTAACGTGTATTTTATGTCAAATTGGTATCAGAGCGGGCGTCGTTCAACATTGGTGTTTGGTGTATCGGTATTTTCTTTTTATCAAATCGTACACTACATTCAATGGCTCCAAGAAAAATCAAAACAACAAAAAGAGATTCAAGAACTCACCCAAAGAATGAAAGAGTTGATGCAAACACAACAACAAATAACCCAAAAGTTTGATCTACGCATTGAACTCATCTCCTCCAAAATCAAAAACCCTAGCCTACCCATTCAAAACCCTAGCCCAAGTCTTCCCACCACCACCCTTACCCAACCCTTACCCACTTCCCAAACCCTAACCCCCCCCCCCCCCCCTCTTTACCCCACCCCGCAAACCTAAACCCCAACCTCGGAAATGGGTTCTTTTTAGGGCTTTATTAGTCATTTTATTTTCTTTTGTATTTTCTTTCATTTTATTGTTGTATTTTCCTTTATTTTGTTATTGTATTTAGAAGTAAGGAGTAATAATGGCATTTTTGTAATTAGGACCTTAGCTTGGAGTCTAAGCTACTCCTCCCCTTGAAATACCTACTTGTAAGCCTGATTTGAGGTAGACTTGAATTTTGAAATAGAAAAGAGTATTTATCTCTCTAATCTAAAGTGTGTGTTTAGATATTTTTAGGAGCCTTTTTACGTGTAGCTTACGTCAGAAAAATCCAAGGCCACCATGTTCAGCACGGCTTAGACATGCTAGAAAGCTTCTGCTGGGATTATATTGCGTCAATGAGGTACGTCTTTCGGTCAAACGACCACAATAACAATGAACCACCATTTCTTTTTTCTTCTGTTTTTTCTCCAAGAAATAAAGTGTTGAAGATGTTATATTTATGGAGTTTGGGGCCAAAAATGAAATGGAAATGGAGGGAAAGCAGGCAGTTGGCTTAATATGTGTGTTAAATAAGGGTAAAATGGGTATTGGTTTTTGTTTAACGAGCTGGTTGACGGAGTCCCCATTTTGAAATAAGTTACATAGCTTAGGGACCAACTTGAGTCAAACTAAAGATTAAGGACCATTTAAAAATAGTTTAGAGACTAAAAGCATAATTTACTCACCTTGAATTTTGTAGGTGAAAGAGAAAGTACCCACCATGAACTTTCAAGCTTTGCAAAGAGACCTTGTAATATGTTGGAAATAATAATTGCAAAATATAATAAAAAACCCAAATACGAAATAGATAAAATTGGAAGAACTTATCGATCGAGGTTTGTGTTTAACACAGAGTCCTAAAGGTGAAATTGTCCGCTGATATTTGTAGCTTTCAACCTCGTGAGCAAACACCTCACAGGATTCAACGATCAGATTTAAACACCAGCTCAATGTTAAATCTTGGAACTCTAAGGATACTCCAGCACTCCCAAATAAATAACGAATATAAAAATTATTGCAGAAAATAGGCAAATAATTTTGGGGAAAGTACTCTTAGGTTCCTCACAAATAAATTTTAAACACTAAGGGAATTTTGACAAATTTTAAACACTTAGGTCGACTAATTCTCTTCTTATACAAGTCCACGCTAGTGGCATAACAAGTGGACTTAATTGTAAATTGTTCTTAAATGTTTAAAAATTGTTATCAAGGGACCTAATTGTAAATTGCCCAATAATTTTTTGCAGAGAAAGTGAGAGAGATAGAAATTTTTTCTGCCTTTTTTTCTAAAGCTATAGCCTTTGTTTTGTACAGAAATTGGTCAAAAACGTGAGTAGTGATTTTAAGCAACTAACCCACTAATATCTCCACTAACGGGTAGTTTATTTAGAATAGGAGACTGAGTCAAAAATTAATAACGGGTTTAAAATTAGTTGAAAACGAATTAATAAAAAGGGTAAAAATTTTGGGCACTCAATAGAAGCCCAAGGCCCCAAGGCTCAAGGCCCAATCAAAGATTATTAATGTTTAATGTGCCTCCTAGGGATTGAACCCATGACCTCAAGCACCAAATCCCATAAACTTACCACTAGGCCACTTACCCCAACTTATTTAGTTCATTCAAAATAAATATATATACTAATATACCCAACATAATGCTATTAAAACATACAATTAGGCCTGTAAATTGAGCCGGGCAAGCACGAATCCCGCCCGTTCGGCCCACTATTTTCGGGTCGAGCTTTAATTGAGTTTGAGTCGCGCCGAGCCGAGCCGAGCCGAGCCGAGCCTGAGCCAAAATTTCAAGCCCAAATGAATTTCGGGCCGAGCTTGAGCCGAACTTTGCTAACTCGAATTGGGCCCGAAGCCCAAACTTTGAATATATAAATAAATGAATAAATTATTTTATATAATATAAAATATTTATGTTGACTAATTTTATATGTATGTAATTTAATTAGTCTTTGAAGGTTTTCATTCTTACTTCCCTTGTTTTAGTTTAATACATTTCATAATTATATACTTTATTTTATGAAATATCAATTAGATTTTGGTGTAGATTTTCTCCATGATGAAAACATAAGAAAAAACACTAATTCAAACTTTTTTTTAACAAAAAAAATTGAAATCGGGCCCGAAGCCCGAAATATTTATGAGCCGAGTTCGGGCTTAGGTGGAAAATTTTAATTCGGGCCGAGCTCGGGCTTGAGCCTGGGTAAGGTAGTTCGGGCCGAGCCTGAGCAACCTCAATCCCGGCTCACCCAGACCGATTTATAGCCCTACGTACAATCATATAAGACCCATGAAACAGATTTCTTCAATAATTATAAGGGGAAATTACAGTAGTTAGATGTCTTACAATCAACCCAAAATGTAAAAATATAGTTGATAAAAAATTATTAATGTATAAAAAAATATCAAATCTTTTTATCTTTGGGGTGTAGTGTAATATATACATCAAAACAGTAATGAAAAACCCTGAAAGTACCTTAGAGATAATCTGAAATTGAAAGCTGGAGATATGGGTAGGAAGGAATCTCTTAAGAACAGCTTTTGCTGCAGATTCTTGTACGGTTGGAGATGAGCTTTGGGTGTCCAAACGAGTGATCAAAGCTTCTATTGCTAAAGATGATGAGAAACAAGATAGAGGTAGTACAAGAAATACAATTGGGAACACTAATAGCTTTGAAATGTACATGCTTTTGCTTTGTGTTCTCAATCTGATTATGAGTTATAAGATTCAGAGGGGGCGTTTGAGGGAAGTGGCACTGTTTAATTTATCTTCATCTGTTTTGTAGATTTTAATGATTAGCAAGCCAGAGTTTTTTTGTGTTCCAAGAAAGTCAAATGCTACTCTCTCTCTCTTAATATACGTTTGGTTATGTCTTCATAAACAAAATGATTTAAAAAGTTTGTTTTTGATAATAATTCAATAGATTTTTTTACTCAAACACGTAGATAATGTATAATAATCCACATTTTTTTAAAAGTGGAAGATTATGTCTAAGAAAAATAATATTTGAACTGGAATTGTGCATTGTGCACTGATGTTGTGCATAGAATGATGAATAAATTTATGTGTACTTTTGATTGGTACTCTCATTACTATCTCTAATAAGAAAAGGCAGCAAGAGTTTGTACTTATTATTGTGGGTCCCGTCAGGACAATAAATATAAGTTTTTGTTACCTTGTCTTATTAGATGGTACCAAATAAGGGTACCAAATGAGGGTACATGTAGTATTACTCTAGAATGATTTAGATGTTTGTACAATTATTAATATATTCGTATAATCAGTATGTTAGTCAAGTGAACAAGCATTTAAAGCAATCTGGTACACAATTTCGGTGCATGTACCACTTCTCTATGTCTAATTATGACATTATTTCAGTGTATGTGTTTTAAACATTTTTAAGTATTTGGTAACTTCTTTAAAAAAATATGAACACGAAATATTTACAAGGAAAAATTATAGTAAATCACACAAAATATTATGAGGCGTCGAGTAATATAATGTTAAAGATTGAAGAAGAAGTGATAAACCAAACTAATAAATTTCATTATCTAGATTCAATGTTACAAATTAATGGGATATTGATGAGGATGTTACGAGTAGAATATCACCCGGTTCAATGAAATGGAGACAAACGAGTGGGTGTTATGCGATAAGAGGATAACTAATAAATTAAAAGGAAAATTTTACAGAATAGTTGATAGGTCAACGATCATGTATGGAGCGGAGTGTTGGGCATTAAAGAAAAAACATGAACAAAGTCTCCATGTTAGTGAGATGAGGAATCACAATAAAGAACAAAATTAAAAACCAATGCATGAGAGAAAAGTTAGGAGTAGCTCCCATTAAAGATAAATTAAGAGAAAATAGGTGGTACGGTCATGTGTTGCGTAGACCAGTAGATGTCCCTATAACAAGAAGAAGATTGTTGAAAATAAAGGGTAAAAGAAAAAGTGGCTGCCCTAAGCTATCGTGAGAGGAAATTATTAGGAGAGACCTTGAGGAATTAAACTTGAATGATAATAATGCATATAATAGATTGGAATGAAAAAGGAGAATCCATGTGGTCGACCTCATATGATGGGATTAACGTAAGGATGATGATGATGACCCTAACTTATAGTAGTTTTCAAATAACCCCCTTAATTGAAAAAAACAAGCAATATGTTATATATACATGTAATAAATGTATGTTTATATATATACACAAACACACATTTTATACATACGAACTATATAAATAATTATAATATGTATTCATATAAATAAATATTATCATGTTAATAATAATTATTTATTTTATAATATTGTAAGAGTATATTATACTTATGTGCACTCGGTTTGTTAGTTTGTCTTAATTTCATTTACCAAAAACACACTTTGGGTATTAGTTTTAGGATGATGGGCCCACCTACTTACCTAGTCATCATATTGGTTATGAAATCTAAAACTTAATTAAAATGTTTTTAAAACCAGGTGTGTGTGTGTGTGCGCGTGCATGTGTGCGTGTCTGTTTGATATGTTTATCATCATCGTATGTCATTATACTTTTAAATATGGAATATATTTTCCAAAATTTATGCATATTATAAAGTGGTTCATTTTTTTGTTGCAGGGAGCCTTGTCTTGCTTAATTTGAAGTCCTTGATACCCTTTGGTCAAATCTTTGGTTAGTTGCACGACTTGTGTTCGATGATGGTTTGCTCCAGCGAAGTCCTGCTCGTTTCTCGCAATGTAGACCAACATTTTTTATGGATTTCCACTTGATGTCTTAGCGATCTATTTCATTGTTGACACACTCTAACGAAGCTTAGTTGTGAACTACTTATGAGGTTTTTTGTGAAGTAACTAATTTCGTATCTTTATGACCAAATTAGGCAGATTTCCTTGGAATTTATGTGAAATCCCCATTTAAAGGAGTAAATGATGATGATTGATCCTAGAGTTTGTTCCCACACTCCCATGCCTTGTTCTCATCATATTTGGTATTACCATTAATCATTTATTATTATTATTATTATTATGATTATTATTATTATTATATATGTCATTGATACAATAATACTTGCACAAGCGTGATTTTTGTGTTGAAGGTCGTTTTATCTTTTCAACCCCTTCGAAAGCTTCTTTAACACTATAGATAAAGAGAGACCCTAAGTCCATTTTTTCTTATTTATCATTATTTTCTTCCTTGCATTTTGTCGATGGTAAAAATCCTCTTGGTATATAATCGACACAAGTAAAGTAGAGTACAATGTAAATATGCACAATCATACACGAGAACAAGATGTACGTCTTTCGGTAATGTGCCTACGTCCACGGGGTGTTGCTCTTTCTTTATTAATCATCTCTTAATCACAATGATTACTTGCCCCTTCTTCCTAGGGCAGAGTTGTATTTATAAAGAAAAGGGAAGAGGTTGAGTTGTAATAGACTCTATTACTTCATATACCTATCTGATTTAATCAATTGTATCTAAATTTGAGATTTCTGCAAATCAATTCCAACTATCCTTACCTTTTTATATGAGGTCGTTGACAAAATCAAAGAACACGAGTTATTATCTCATGTGTGGTCGATAATCCCCCATAATTGCCCCTCGAAGCTTTGCAAATGGTTAAAGGTGCAAAGGTTTACTCATCTTTAAATTGGATCCTGGTCGTGGTCGTCGGTAATACTTGGTCGTCCACGGGTGTTATGGTCAGAGTAAATAATTGGCACTTGTGTTGGAATTTTAAACTTTTCCATTACGATTATTAGTCTTCAAAGGGCATTTGAGTAATTTTCTCTAGTGTTTTACGGGTACATTGGTAAATGTATGACAATTAACCCAAAGGGATATTGCATGTTCAAGTCACCATTTGGGGGTATGTCAACTAATGATGAGTTGTGCCTCAAGACTTGATCCACCCCATTAAAACTTTTCCTAATGTCGGTGTTGATACCAAATTTAGTCTGCTGACGTGGATCAGTTAAGTGGAGGCACGTGTCAATCTACATGGCACTTACAAAACATTTTTGAACAACACCTTGACTTCGAGGAACTCAACCTCCCCGACCAACTCAGACACTCCGAGCAACAGGTGCTCTCCGAGGAACTTTATTATACTGAGCAACTCATATATACCGAGCTACTTAGGCGGTCCGAGCAGCTCGGGCGGTCCGAGCTGCACCTCGTTCAGAGCATTTATAGCTGAATAATTAAGAGTATTGAATGCGCATTAAATGCTCATTATTATCATACAGATGTATACGCCTATTGGACAGCTATGTATTACCCTTTCACATTTACAGCCTGAGGGCTATAAATACATTGTATCATCCTCATTGTAAGGGGACTCGGAATTTCTTGGTAAAACTTGTAATCGAGAATTCCCAAATAGTCAATAACACAAACAGTGGACGTAGGCCATTCATTCAAGGCTGAACCACTTTAAAATCTCTTGTCTTATTTATTTTTTATCTGTGATTAAGTAATTAAAGATAATCTAATTTTTTACATCAACAGATTGGCGTCGTCTGTGGGAAACGACTGTAATTATCATTTTTCACCAAAACAATTCATCACCAATGGCTGATAATCCTGAATCCAGCAATCGAAATGCTGGAAACCCCCCAAATCCATCCGCTCCTCCAAATGTCCAAGATCTGGCTGGAATAATGGCTAATTTAGCTCAGAGCCAGACCGACATGCAAGAGACTATACGACAACTCATGCAAACTATCCAGGGTGGAGCGCCGACCCATTCAGGACAGCAAAGTGTTCAAAGAAATACCCGTTTAGTTTCTTCGCGTATTAGGCAAAGCGATTCATATCGCACTGAGAAGTCTGATGATTTTTCTTATCAATCGGGTCGAACTTCGTTAGTACGAGCCACAGATACTGAAAAACACATCACTCTCTCTTCAGAAAGGACTAGTGCGTTGGATAGATTAAGTAGAATCTCTCCTTTTGATCGATTGGGCCCTATGAAGAATAAAAGTCCTCCTAAGGCTGTGTCGAGAAACTTTCGACGACCATCTGATCTAAGAGAGGGTTCTGCCCAATCACACCCAGTTGGTCAATAAGATAGATCCCAGGAAACGACTTCAACACGATCAATTGCTCGAACCAATAGGTCCGAGGAGGGAAAGGATGTATGGAAAGGCTCTATTCAAAGGTTAGAGGATAGACTAGGGGAAATGGTTAAGGCCAAGAATCCTCTACAAATAACTTTTGTCCAAGGGACGCCTTTTATACAGGCAATTTGTGGATTTTCCCGCACCATCGAAGTTCAAAGCATATATTGTGACCCCTAAATATGATGGAAAAACTGACCTTGTCCTTCATATAGAACAATACCAAGCTGCTGTCGACATCTATACCGTGCCAGACGAGATGAGATGCAGGGCATTTTCGGGAACTCTTACCGGATCTGCACAAATATGGTACAATAATCTTCCTCGGGGGAAGATTTCAACTTTCTTTCAATTGGCCGAGCTCTTCATTCGGGGAAGATTTCAACTTTCTCGGGGGCATTTTCGGGAACTCTTACCGGATCTGCACAAATATGGTACAATAATCTTCCTCGGTGGAAGATTTCAACTTTCTTTCAATTTTTTTTTATTATTTTATTTTATTTTATCTTGAGATAAAATAAAATAAAGGGGGCAAATGGATATTATGATGTACCGTAGATTATAGTCTAAAGCTTCTTAGATATCATCCACGCCAAGGTTAGATTGATGAACCTTCAGAGTATAGTAACGTCCAACTAGACCTTTACAAAAGCTTCTTCAACTTCTTTCGTAAAGAGTTCAAACGGGTTAATTAGTTATCACTCAGAAATTGACAAAGTCAGTCATCCTTCAGATATGACATCATATTACGAGGACTTTGCGAGTATTGAGATAAGTCTTCTACAGAGGTGTATTATATTCCAAAAACTTTATCAAATTGGTTGGTAGTTGAACCACGATCGTTATGACTTAACTCGTCCGAAGAAGTTGTTCATTGAAGCAAACAGACGAAAGGCCACGCTTAGTTTGTCATTCAGCAGGTATGGTCTCCCGTCCTGAAAAGAGATACAGAAAAATGAGTTTACGAAAAATCTTAACAAGTGTTTTCATTGTTAAGCCACCGTTATGGGTGTCACCGTTATTGGTGGAATTTACAAAAATCTTAACAAGTGTTTTCATTATTAAGTCAGCGTTATTGGTGGAGTTTTACAAAAATCTTAACAAGTGTTTTCATTGTTAAGTCACCATTATTGGTGGAGTTTTACAAATATCTTAACAAGTGTTTTCGTTGTTAAGTCACCGATATAAGTGGAGTTTATGAAAACCTTAACAAGTGTTTTCGTTGTTAAGTCACCGATATAGGTGGAGTTTATGAAAAAAATCTTAACAAGTGTTTTCGTTGTTAAGTCACCGGTATAGGTGGAGTTTATGAAAATCTTAACAAGTGTTTTCGTTGTTAAGTCACTGATATAGGTGGAGTTTATGAAAATCTTAACAAGTGTTTTCGTTGTTCAGTCACCGATATAGGCGGAGTTTATGAAAAAAATCTTAACAAGTGTTTTCATTGTTAAGTCACCATTATTGGTGGAGTTTTACAAATATCTTAACAAGTGTTTTCGTTGTTAAGTCACCGATATAGGTGGAGTTTATGAAAACCTTAACAAGTGTTTTCGTTGTTAAGTCACCAATATAGGTGGAGTTTATGAAAAAAATCTTAACAAGTGTTTTCGTTGTTAAGTCACCGATATAGGTGGAGTTTATGAAAATCTTAACAAGTGTTTTCGTTGTTAAGTCACCGATATAGGTGGAGTTTATGAAAATCTTAACAAGTGTTTTCGTTGTTAAGTCACCGATATAGGTGGAGTTTATGAAAAAAATCTTAACAAGTGTGTTTTCATTATTAAGTCACCTCTAACGGTGAAAGAAAAATCTTAATAAGTGTGTTTTCATTGTTAAGTCACCTCTAACGGTGGAGTTTGCGAAAAAACCTTAACAAGTGTATTTTTATTGTTAAGTCACCTCTAACGGTGGAGTTTACGAAAAATCCTAACAAGTGTGTTTTCAGTGTTAAGTCACCTCTAACGGTGGAGCTTGCGAAAAATATTAACAAGTGTGTTTTCATTGTTAAGTCACCTCTAAGAGTGGAAGAAAAATCTTAATAAGTGTGTTTTCATTGTTAAGTCACCTCTAACGGTGGAGTTTGCGAAAAACCTTAACAAGTGTATTTTTATTGCTAAGTCACCTCTAACGGTGGAGTTTATGAAAAATCCTAACAAGTGTGTGCTCATCATTAAGTCACCTCGTAAGTACGAGTTTGTGAAAAACATTAAAAAGTGGTAAATTGAGCGAGTCAATATTACGTACATGCACAAGAAACCTCATCGTGATTAAAATAAGTCAAAAAATATGTGCATGCACAAAAAGATTAATGACGAAGTAGTTATTATGTAAAACATAATAATACTTCCTCCAAGTTTGGTTGAGAATGATAAAAGAGAAATGTTGAAGTAGTTATTATGTGTCCATGATAATACTTTTTACTAAACAGAGTTATGAACAATCACAATAAAATCGTGGATGCATGTTCATTTAAGTAGGAATGGGGGCAACACTCATAGTATATCATTCGTATGAAAAATGATAAACGAGGCCTTTCGGAATAACCTACGAGATCAAAGCCTTAAAATGAGATTTAAGATATGAGATATGAAATTGATGTATATCATGTAACTGAGATATGAAACATGAGATTGCATTATATCATAAAATGTGAGATATGAGGTAGAAGTATATCATCGAGATGAAATGAGATATAAGATTATTACCCACGATTCACAGGTTGATTGAACATATTAAAATCGACTAAAGGTGTTTCATACATACAGTCAATATATTTCAGACATGCATCAATATATCAACTATATGTACGAGGGGGCAAATGTAGGAGGGGATTAATAATAAGCCTCTCATTAAATTATTAAATAAGATTAGAGGTGATTAATATTGACAAAAGTCCATGTGTTTATGTGACTGAGGTAATATTATGCGCGTCTAACATATCACGCGTATTTGTGTATTATTATGCGATTGAGGTATTATTATGTGCGTCTAACATATCACGCATATTTGTGTATTATTAATGCATTAACTAGACAATATTCTAGTATTGGGAGTTTTGACATATGTTATGGGACACATGCCACTTAAAATAAGACATGTGTCACCACGGGTTATTTGACATGTGGCGACCCACTTGGGTTGGTTTTACTATAAATAAATCTCACCCCCATACATTTGAGAGGGGGCTTCTTGAGAGAGAAGAATGATTTCTTGTCTTATGAGTTTTTAGAGAGAGTTTTAGAAAAGAGTTTTGGAGAAGAGTTTCAACACCTCCCATATCTCCGAAAAACCACCACAATGAGTTTTTCAGCCAATAGTACGAACCCACGAACTATGCTGACTTTGATTCCGAGCATAACGGATACGTAGGCGCAACCGAAGTTGCTCAAGTCAAACACGTGCTAAAATCCAATATTTCCCCAAATTAGACTACTCTCTTACAATTGGAAATTTCTGTTTTGGAGCAAAACCAGTTAAACGAGTAGCACATTTGTTAAGTGTTAGACAAAAAGCAGGTGAGAGCACTAGGGATTACATAACTCGTTTCAATAACGAGAAGCTCGAAGTTATTGATTACGAGGAAAAGACAGCAATTACTGCTTTGATGAGTGGACTGTTGCCCAATAAATTGTACTATACATTAGCCAAAGATCCACCCAGAACCATGTCAGAACTAATGGCAAAAGCGACTAAGATCATGAATGCCGAGGAGGCTATGGCTGCGAAGAAGAACATGGACGCCAAAGAGATCAAGGTGGAGGTTGATAAGGCTAAAAAGAAAGAACATAAGAACAATGGTGGTAACAAGCAGTCAAAAACAAAGCCATCATGGGAAATATTGAAGAAATTTGAAAATTATACTCCTTTGAAAGTAGACATAAACCATGTCCTGGAGGAGATCAAGAACAACGAGGAACTAAACTGGCCGCCTGAAAAAATGAAGTCAGATCCTGACAAGAGGAATAAGGCCAAATATTGTGAGTTCCATAAAGATCATGATCACACGACCAAAAATTGCATAGCTTTCCAGAATGAAATCGAACCACTCATCAGACGAGGAAAGCTGGCCAAGTATGTTGATCGAAGAAATGAAAGAAAAAGCAACGACCGAGCAAGACAGAGGTCTAGATCTCCTCGTCGAGCAGAAGAAAATAAGAAAAGAGATCATGAAGATGACCCAAAAGACAACCCCGATCTCCCCAAGAGACCAAGACAGCCAGAACGTGAGGTATTTTCAATTCGTTTTGGATCGTTTGACTGTAACGTTATTACAGGTGGAGATGTAGGAGGTGGGGACCTTACTGCGGAAAGTAAAGCTTACCTCAATGAAGCTCAAGCTTGTTCATACATTCAGCGAATAAATCTAGCTGAGGATGATCGCCCGAGGAAGGTGAACAAAGAAAAACTGGTCATTGGTTTCTCCAAGAACGACCTCGCATGGGTACTATATCCTCATGATGATCCACTAGTGATCAAAATGAGGATGAAGGAAGTAATAATCTCAAGAGTACTGGTGGATAATGGTAGCTCGGCGGATATCATGTTCTACTCATGCTTCGATAGTTTAAATCTAAAGTTGTCACAGTTGTAACCTTATCACAAGCCCCTCCTTGGGTTTGCTGGCGAGAAGGTCTTTCCACTTGGGACGATCAAGTTGGATATGTTCATCGGCACATGGCCTGCTTATCGAATAGAAAGAGTACGTTTCTTTGTGATGGATAAGAATGTCCAGTCATCTTACAATATCATCATGGGAAGGG
This sequence comes from Sambucus nigra, assembly GCA_949130495.1. Lineage (NCBI taxonomy): Eukaryota > Viridiplantae > Streptophyta > Magnoliopsida > Dipsacales > Adoxaceae > Sambucus > Sambucus nigra. The sequence continues at coordinate 63,846,160 of OX422223.1, read as the reverse complement.
TAGGTTTGAAGAAGTTCAAAGTAGTACCATCTATTGTACATCAATGTCTGAAGTTTCCAACCAATTTTGGAGTAGGAGTTGTAAAGGGTGATCAAAAAGTTGCTCGGGAATGTTATTACTCATCCGCCGAGTAAGAAGAACTGGAGGAATCTAGGAAAAAGACTACAACCTACCAAGTGGATGAAGGTGCAGAGATTGAAACATTGGATCCTAGAGACGAATCGCAGCTCGTGAAAGGTCAGGTGGTGGAATCTACTGAAAATATCATTTTGGACGACGAGCACCCGGAACGAACAACTCAAATAGGTTCGTCATTAGATGCCTCACTAAAATAGGAACTGATAGTTTTCCTAAAAAGCAGAAAATAAACTTTTGCTTGGAGTCATAAGGATATGCCAGGAATAGATCCAAATTTCTTATGTCACGAGATCAATGTGAATAAGGAGATCAAGCCAGTGAAGCAGAGATGAAGAGTGTTCAGCCCCGAGAAGAACCAAGCCATATAAGAGGAGGTCGAGAAGATCCAAAAAGCTTACTTTATTGACGATGTCAAATATCCAGACTGGCGGGCAAATGTAGTAATGGTGAAGAAGAAAAACAACAAGTGGAGGATGTGTGCAGACTTTACCGACCTTAACAAGGCATGCCCAAAGGATCATTTTCCTTTACCCCGAATTGATCAATTAGTGGATGCTACCTCGGGACACGAGTTGTTGAGCTTCATGGATGCTTATTCAGATTAAAATGAAACCTGAAGACAGGGAGAGTACCTCTTTCATTACCCCTAGGGGAACTTATTGTTATAATGTTATGCCTTTTGGTTTGAAAAATGCAGGTGCAACATATCAATGGATGATGAACAAGGTATTTGCAGAACAAATCAGTTGCAATATAGAAGTTTATGTTGATGATATACTGATGAAGAGCAAGAGAGCTGCTGACCATCTAATTGAGTTAGGCCAGACCTTTGATCAATTAGATAAATATCAAATGAAGCTGAATCCCACCAAGTGCATATTCGGAGTACGAGAAGGTATGTTTCTCGGATATATTGTCAACCAACGAGGAATCGAAGCAAACTCAGAGAAGATCAAGGCTCTATTGGGACTACGATCTCCAACGACGAAGAAGGAAGTATAAAGTCTCATTGGGCGAGTTACAACACTTAATAGATTTGTATCACGAACAACAGATAGATGCCTCCCATTCTTCAAAACACTTCGAAAAACGTTTGAATGGAATGACGAATGCGAGAAGGATTTTCAAGAATTGAAGAAATATCTGGGAGCACCTCCACTGTTATCAAGGCCGGTGATGGGGGAAAAATTATACTTGTATTTAGCAGTGTCGGAAAATGCAGTTAGCTCGGCATTGATAAGAACGGAGGATGGAGTGCAAAAACCAATCTATTACACTAGCAAAGCCTTTCGAGGAGCAGAGATCAGATATCCAATACTGGAAAAATTGGCGCTAGCATTAATCGAGGCGAGTAGGAGAATGAGGTCGTACTTCCAAGCTCATACCATAGTTGTGTATACTGATATGTCATTGAGGCAGGCTCTTCATAAACTAGAAAAATTAGGGAGATTGATGTACTGGGCGGTAGAACTTGGTGAATATGACATAGTTTATGAGCCTAGATCGTCGCTTAAAGGGCAAGCAGTAGCAGATTTTATAGCAGAATTCACCTATCCTGATACCTTCGAGGAACAAAAGTTTCACACCGACCAACCTGTGGATGTTACAGGATGATCAAATTTAACCCCCGATCAATTTAAGGCGGTCGGCGAACAAGAGAAGATGGTCGATGAGCAGCAAGAAGTGCTAGAGGAGGATAAAATGAAGCAGCAAATATTCCATCGAGGAACTTTGTCTGATCAAAAATTTAAAGACGAGGTACATATATGGAACCTATATGTGGATGGCTCATCTTGAACTATAGGTTCTGGGGCAGGGATTATTTTAAACAGCCCGGATGAGGTCAATGTGGAGTATGCTCTGCGGTTCCAATTCAAGGCTTCTAATAATGAGGCTGAATATGAAGCTATGATTGCAGGTCTTAATTTGGCAAAAACCATGGGGGCAGAGCAAGTTATTGTATTCAGTGACTCGCAGTTGATCGTAAATTAAATACTGGGAGTATATGCAGCCAAAGGGGAATTAATGATCAGATATCATGCAAAAGCGATGGAGATTTTATCAAGTCTGATGGCAATGCAGATAATTAGAACATCAGGATTGGAGAATGCCATAGCAGATGCCTTAGCTCAGTTAGCTTCAGCCACACGCACCGAGCTACAAAGAACAATTTCAATAGAAGTCTTGGCTAGTCGGAGCATAGATAAAGATCTGATGATGAACTTTATTACCCTTGATTTAGGACCATCTTGGATGGATCCTATCGGGGCATATATTGAAGAAGGGTATTTGCTAACTGATAAACTCGCGGCCAAGAAACTAAAGTTTAAAGTTGCTCGTTATGTATTGACCAATGGTGTTCTATATAGACGAGGAATTATAGCTGGCTTGCAGAGATGTGTGCATCCCACCGAGGTAAAAGACTTGATCGAAGAAGTCCATGAAGGGTCTTGTGGAGCCCATGTAGCAGGTCGGACACTTTTACAAAGCATAATGACGCAGGGATACTATTGGCCGACAATGAGGGCTGATTGCATAGCCTATGCCAAAAAATGTGACAAATGTCAACGCTTCTCCACTATCCGAAGAACTCCCCAAGCATTATTGACACCTATTACTTCCCCTTGGCCTTTTTCCATGTAGGGAATTGATTTGGTCGGGCCACTTCCAACGACCAGAGGAAGGTTTAAATATCTCGTCGTCGTAGTGGACTACTTTACTAAGTGGGTAGAAGCCGAGCCTCTTGTCGACATGACGTACGAAAAGGTGTACCAATTTATTTAGAAGAATATCATCTATAGATATGGTCTTCCCCATGCATTCATCACCGACCATGGAACACAATTTGACAACGAGGAGTTCGCTGCATATTGTCATCAGTCGAACATATTAAAAACCCACTCTGCACCAGGCCATCCCCATAGCAATGGGCAAACTGAAGTGACGAACAGAACGATGTTGAATGGCTTGAAGAAAAGATTAAATGATGCAAAGGCAAATTGGATCAACGAGCTACATTCTGTACTATGGGCTTATCGTACTACTCCACGAGCAGCCACAGGAGAATCTTCATATATGCTGACATTTGGAAGTGAAGCTGCTATACCTGCCGAGCTAGGTCTCCCCACACACAGAGTGCTGAATTTCAACTTTCCTATCAGTGACTTGATGAGAAGATTAGATTTGAATATGCTCGAGGAAGTTAGAGAAAAAGCAATAATCAGAAACGTTGCATACCAGCAACGGACAACTCTGTTCTATAACAAGAGAGTAAAGAAATGCGACCTAAAATAAGGAGACTATGTGCTAAAGAAAGTAATTCAAAAGCACAACAAACTGGAAGCTAACTGGCATGAGCCCTACAGAGTAACAGAGGTTGTTCGACCAGGAACGTATAGAATCGAAACCTTAGAAGGACAGGAGTTTAAGAATGCATGGAACACAGAGCATCTGCGCAAATATTATCAGTAGTTTAATCTCTATGTAATGCAGTTTCCTTCGATATGAATAAAGTTTTGGATATTTCTCCCAATTCTCTCCTTTTGTTGAAATTTTTTCGGAGTACTAGTGCTACACACTACGCATCAAGCCCAGAAACACCAACTATGGTTGGTCGGGAATAAAAAATTTCCCAGAAATACCAACTACAGTTGGTTGGGAAGAAAATTCACCAACTATAGTTGGTCGGGAATAAAAAATTTCCCAGAAATACCAACTACGGTTGGTTGGAAAGAAAATCCACCAACTATAGTTGATCGGGAATAAAAAATTTCTCAGAAATACCAACTACGGTTGGTTGGGAAGAAAATCCACCCACTATAGTTGGTCGGGAATAAAAAAATTCCCAGAAATACCAACTATGGTTGGTTGGGAAGAAAATCCACCAACTATAGTTGGCCGGGAATAAAAAATTTCCCAGAAATACCAACTACGGTTGGTTGGGAAGAAAATCCACCAACTATAGTTGGTCGGGAATAAAAAATTTCCCAGAAATACCAACTACGGTTGGTTGGGAAGAAAATCTACCAGCAAAGGTTGGTCGGGAATAAAAATCCACCAGCTAAGGTTGGTCGGGAATAAAAATCTGCCAACTAAGGTTGGTTGGGAACAAAAACCATCAACTCCGGTTGGTCGAAAAAAATTGGTTAAACAAATGAAAGTCATTTCAGGGCTTAAAATTAAAAAGTGATAAATTTCTTGATACTTATGGCATTTTAAACTACCATCATAGTTGGTCGAGAAATAAAATATCACCAACTCTGCTTGGTCGTCAGATCAATTCAGAGTAATCAACAATAAATTTTTACCAACTCTAATTGATCGACAATGGCACAAAATATCTTTATCTTTTCAACAGATATACATGCACATTCATTAGAAAATGTCTTACAAAATATTTCCAAGGACAATGACAATTAAGATTGCAAAGAAAACTATAAGTTTTTCATTAAATCCAAAACAAAATACATTGAGAATGAAATACATAAAAAATTGTTACAACAAGAATCCTATTATATTGGTTTCTTCCCCTCTGCCTTTGAAATAGGTTCTTCACCAGCGGGAGGATCGTCTAAGGCATAGGGGGAATTGATGAAATTTATATCTTTAAGCATCCTGACATTCATTACTGAGGGATGATAAAGTAGGTGTTCAGGGCGAGATATCTCGAAATTCGAATGAAGACTGTAGTCACCGAGATACTTTGAAACAGGCATTGAGGAATCGCCCGAGCAGGAATCCAGCTCATATCCAGTTTGAAAGGTGGTACCGGCAACTCGAGCAATCCAGGGTCATAGTAATCCCATAAATAGTGACTATGTTCCAACTGCAGCACACCCAAGGTATTCAGCCATCCTTGTTTGTAACCCATATTATTTGCATTTTGGATCCGATCATTTAGATGGTAGAGGGCTTCATAATAACCAGCCATCCATAACTCTCTGGGTTGCTTATGGAATTGATAGGTTAACCTTTCCAGTTGCTCGTGGAGGTTCTTCGTTAAAAGTTCTTTACTCTCCAAGGCAAACTTTTGTGCAGAGAGCTGCTTGTCCAGATTCAGAATCTTCTTGGACATCTCAGCTAATGCTTGATTCTTCGCCACCAACTGGAATGCTTAATTCTCCAAGGCTGCCTGCGTTCTAGCTTCTTCAATAGTAACCCGAGAAACCCTTGCTCGTCCCCGAGAAGCTCTTGCTCGTCCGCGAGCAGAGGTAGAAAGACCAGTTCTCTTCAAGGTTTCCAATTCGTCTCTTAGATTGGCATTTTCGACCTCAAAAAAAGAAAAACCTTCATCGTTGATAGGAACTAAGGCTCCCGAGGTAGAGGCTGCAGATTTCAGCTGAGATATCTCTCCTCGCAAATTATTATTTTCCTGCTCTAACAATTTGGCGATCTGCCTATGCTCTTCAACCTCGGTCTTTAAAGTCCTTTCCTTTATATCTTAAGCAGCAAACAATCTATCATATCCTTTATCAGCACTTAGTTGCTGATACTTCTTCTCATATCCCTAGTTCAAAAGGGCTGTAGATTCCTTGTATTATTGTTGAAGCTCCTCGAGAGTGCCCTGGAAGTCTTCAATCATCTCATAATATGCTACATTGTTAGCCACTACCCGGACGAGCAAACACTTTAAATTCTGGGAGGCTTCAACTGCTCGCTCTGAAGCATCTGGAATGAGGATATCAACGATTTGAGCTTCAGTCATATCTGTATGACCAACTTTGAAGTATTCATTGCATTGTTTCAGCAATTTTATATCATAAGCTGATAACAATTGTACCTTGGCCATAAACTAGTAAAAGGAAGAGATAGCAAGAATCAATAAGAGTGCAAACAGAGCAAGAAGAAGAGAATCAACAGTATGAACAATCAGAATTTTCAATTTTATTGCATAATAAAAGAGAAGTACATAGTTCAAAGTTACATTTGACAAAAATAAACAGAGAGAAAAGTCTGAACAACTCTACACCTTCTCCTTGTTTCCTAAAACTTTTTTGGGAAGCTGGGACGAGGAGGTAGGTTGCTCGGATGCCATAGAAGGTTGCTCGGTGGGTGTTGGACGCTGCTCGGCTGAAATGTTAGTTGGTTAAAACTGCTCATGGGAAGTCGGGACAACTGGGGCATGAGAAATCGGATCTCCAATCACCATGGAGGATTCCTCGGAGGCAGCTTCGTCCTATTTTTCTTCCCCAGGAGATAAAGGGGGGCTAGGGATGTGCCGCTGAAATAGGTCTGAATTCCCATTAACATTCGTCTATCTCAGAGCAGCGGCCCAGCCATCCCTAATCCCTAAAGTACTTAAGGCTGCCATATTCCATTTGTGAAATCATGGCAGCTAAACCCTTATTCCACCCCTTATCCCAACCAGTGCTGAAGGATTTCTTAACAGCCTTTCTTCTTTTTTCTCTATCCGAGGAGGTCCTTTCCTTGAGGAGCTCCTCACCATCCTTCAATTTATTCTCCATTTCTTCCTTATGACGACCAACGGATTTGAGCTTGTTTTCAAACTCTCCAGCATGTTGGAGCTTCCCCTCGAGCTCTTTGTTCTTCTTCTCTAAGTCTCTTATTTTCTTCTCCAACCCCTTGGATACTTCAACAGCCTGATCCCTCTCCTGATCGGTGGAATGGAGTTGCTTCTCCCAAGCAGCTTTATCATCGACATACTTCTGACGAGAATCCTTTAATGACTGTGTCAGACCTATAAAAGCTTCCTCCACACCTGACGAGGAGCTCGAAGCTTTAATAGCTTCATCCTTTTTCAAAATGGTGTTGAAGCATGTTACCAACTGAGAAAAAGGAAATAACTGTATGGCAGTACAAGGACATAACATTGAAATATGAAAGTTTAGATTAGTAATACTTACTGAGGCAATGTGTTGAGCTGCCAGGGTGGTAACCCTATCCCGAGAAAGACTGTCTTTAATACCTTGGATCTCGGGGATGATCCAAGACTTCACCGAGCTCATGGCAGAGCTCGGAGCAATAAAAGTGGGAACACCACTTCTAGTAGTTATAGGCTGAGAGATGGATTCAGCCAAATTATCCGAGGAGATTTTCTTCAACTTCCTCGTGGGAGCAGAAACATTCTCGACCAAGGATGTCGTATTGGTCGGTGACATAACTACAACCTCGTTTGGAGGGGAAACAGTTGCAATCTTGCTTAGAGCCACGGGAGGCTTCTCGACAACCTTCTTAACAGCTGGAGGAGGTGCATCAATTTGTCTTGTCCCTTCTTTTGGGATATCCTGCTTACTTTTCTTTACCTCTCCAGCAGTAGAGGCAGACTTATCGAAGAGGGCAGGAGCTCTTCTTCTCTACATTCTGTCACTGAGAGGAATATGCGATTCAGGAAAAGAACCTTCAGAAACTGGTGTTGGTTCTATGTTACTTATCACTGGATGAGCAGTGGAAGACGAGGTGTAACTCTTGTACTGCAACAAGTATGAGACCGATCTGATATGTTCGTCAGCAACAGCTTGATGCAAACCCCAGATAAGTTTTAGTTGCTTTAAGTTAACTTATGTCTCCTTTGGAGACCTTCTTTTGCAGTCAACTGCAAATAAATAAAAATCAAAATATCAGTGACGCATTTTATCGAATATAAAGAAAACATAATTTCAAAAACTAAATAAAATAAAAACAACCTATCCCATTGCCATAAGGAGGGCATCTGGGACCCTGATATACATCATTTTCAATTAATGGAGCATGTTGCCAATTTTTCATAACAACCCCATGCTCGAAGTAATCCCTGTTGGCATCTGGGAGATTGACAACTAGAGCCCTATTTAAAAACCTAGTTTTTAAATAAAAAGTACTATCACTGACGGCCCATCTATAGCAAAACATAATCTCTGGAATTCCTAAACGGGTTCCATGACTCTGATTTAACCTATGGACTACATTAACTATTCTCCATGTATTGGAGGCTATTTTTGCAGGTACTACGCTAAAATATTGACAGAATTCCAAACACAAGGTGTTTGGAGGAAAAGAAAAGACAGATTCATCTACAAAGAGACTGGGGAACCAATGTCCCTCAGCCAAACGAAAATAGTCAAAAGGCTCAGAAAGCTCTTCCAAAATGACCCAAGAGGGAATAGAAAAATCAGAGCGAAATTTATCATGCGACTCAATAAGGTAAACCATGATGAACAAAGAAAATAAAAGAGAAGAAAGAAGATCTTACAGAAGAAGGGTAAATCAATTGATAACGAATGATGGAAGGAATGAACGCATAAGATGGAGAAGAAATAGAGAGATTAAAGATACATATTTGAAAAAGTAAGAGACGATAGGATTTTCTGCAATGCTTAAATACCTTGCCTTGGGAAGGGGTAAAAATAAGGATTACAAAGAAAGACGTTTGCGCTACCGGCGGGTAAAAGGATAAAAAAAGGCACGGAGACCAAAGCAGTGGGAAAAATTCAAAAAGACTGATTCTATGAATTTGAAAGGAAAAATAAATACAAGGAAAACACTCTTAAAATTCAAGATGACTATTTAATCCCGTCATATTTCGAGAAGAATGTTCCACACTCCTCAAGCTCGAACTATGAAACATTGGGGGCTTCTGTTGATACCAAATTTAGTCTGCTGACGTGGATCAGTTAAGTGGAGACACCTGTCAATCTACATGGCACTTACAAAACATTTCTGAACAACACCTTGACTTCGAGGAACTCAACCTCCCCGACCAACTCAGACACTCCGAGCAACAGGTGCTCTCCGAGGAACTTTATTGTACCGAGCAACTCATATATACCGAGCTACTTAGGCGGTCCGAGCTGCACCTCGTTCAGAGCATTTATAGCTGAATAATTAAGAGTATTGAATGCGCATTAAATGCTCATTATTATCATACAGATGTATACGCCTATTGGACAGTTATGTATTACCCTTTCACATTTACAGCCTGAGGGCTATAAATACATTGTATCATCCTCATTGTAAGGGGACTCAGAATTTCTTGGTAAAACCTGTAATCGAGAATTCCCAAACAGTCAATAACACAAACAGTGGACGTAGGCCATTCATTTAAGGCTGAACCACTTTAAAATATCTTGTCTTATTTATTTTTTATCTGTGATTAAGTAATTAGAGATAATCTAATTTTTTACATCAACAGTCGGTTTGGTTCATTCCCATTCATTCTCGCAATCTAGTGCATCAGAGCTCTTTCTTGTTCATTATTCATTGTAAGTTTATTTTTCTTACTTTCGTCTTTCATTTTTTATAAATATCTTTTCAAAATAATCCATTTTCCCTACGCGTTCTTTATTACTTTGTTATAGAGATGATTAATGTAATAAATGAAAACACAATAGAAGATTTTAGATATCATTACATCCCTGAGTGGGTGACGGTGGAACTGTGGGAGGGCCCTCTGGATTACTACAACATTGCGGATGCTTTTGGGTTGTTCTCTTAGTTCGTTGCTCAAGCTGGCATTACTTACCCCCAAATTGAATTTTCTTCAATTTTTCCAATTCTTTGATGTGGTCACTACCTAATGTTCTCCTAATACTTGGATAATTGATAACGGTGTCGACAAAATCAATGAGTTGTATGGGACCAAGCTTGGGATACCTGAGATTCCACATTTTTACACGTGGTCTAATAAGGGTATTTATTACTTGAATGTGAGGAAGGTTGAGAGCGTACTTGTAGTAAACTTATCGTACTCCAACAATAAATATTGGTAGCATGGTTTTGTTATAAATGATTGGGAGTGCTTGCCCATCCTAGAGGGTGGTGAACCCTACAGGGGCGCCAAGCTCCCCAAAGGGGTTCTTAAATAGGTTTCGCTTGATTTTAAAATGTTGCCTCTGTTCGACCATATTCTCTTTGATTTCTATACTTTGTTCTTTTATTAATGTTGTAATTTTTTTTATTGTGAAGATCAACGAGAGATAAAAGAACGGGAGACCAGATACGTTAATTTTATAAATTTAAAGAAGTTGGACCACTCAAACAACCTTTAACATTTATCGAACACCCAAGGTCGGATTCACTATTTTTTGTCATATACTTCCACCACCACATCATACCTTGCTCGTCTAGTATATAGGGAACCTGAAATCCCTTAAGGTTTTTTTATCACGATCCTTCTGCAATGAGCACATCAGGCTCGTCTAAGTTTTTGGATATTTTCACTATTTTCATAGTCACCCCACAACCTCGAAAGAAGGAATGGTGCCAAAAAGAAGAATCCAAACTTAATCGAGGGAACTCTTTCCCCCACTTCACCAATTTCCCAACCCTCTAAATGGAAGGAGGTTGGGGGTCCATCCAACCTTTTGTGGCTTTAGGGGATTCCCCTAATAAAATGCAAGCTCATCCTATGAAGAAGGGAGGGGATAATTATGGTCTTGTAATAAATTTTCCCACCCAGAAGACGGTGGATGCCCCCAACAACAAGGGGAAGGGACCTACTGAAAGGTCAGTGGCCAAACACCCACACTCGACTTTTGGCTTGTTAAGGGGAGCTTGGATCCTTACTGACTAAGCTTTGGTTAGAAGCCTCTCCCTGATAATTTGGTTTCTAACTCTATCCAAACTCTATCTTTAGTTAGCGTTGACTTTCTTTATTTAGATTCATGCAACTTTGAACTTCCTTATAGTAATTATTTTCCTTTGTCTTTATTCTGCAGTTTGTGGTAGACTTTGTCAATATCCTCGATAGGATATCCAAATAAAAGATGGAGAATATCGACCTGGAAAAGGCTGCAGAGGAGGCACAAAAGGACTTTGACTTTGCTCAAAAGAAGGCCAATGAGCACGAGGTAGCGATGAAGACCAGGATAAAGAGATCTCCACTCTAAGGTCCAAAGTTGAGAAATTAAATAAGGCTAGCGAGGAGTCCTCCCAGTCTTTGGCTACAACATTAGAGGTCCACAATACTTCCTTTGACAAAGTCTGGGACAAGGCCTTTGCCCTTTTCTAAAGGCAATTGAACTTAATGCCAAAGTCCATTTTCAAGAAAATATGGGACGAGGCCCAAGAAAAATATGGGGTTCCTTTTGGGTTTAAGTTATTTGTGTAGTATGCTCCTAGAACTCCTCCCAATTGGGGATAAGAGGACAAAGAAGAGGTTGTTGACCATCAAGAGGAGGCCGCTGATCAGGGCAAGGTTGTTTTAGAAAAAAAGACTCCTTTTAAGTAGATTAGCGTAGGGTCTTCTTGTATTTTCTTTGGATATCTCGTCTCTTATTATTTTATACTCTTTTATAAGGGCTTGTCCAAATTTTTGATGAATTAAGTGACATATGACTTTTGACTTCATCTTATTTTATTTGGCTGTCATTTTGAACTTACTTTTATTTATTAGCTTCCTTAGATTCTTGAATGCACTTTTTTTATCTTTGTAGTATGATAATATTTTGGCCTAAGTGTCATTTATTTAATTGAGTGAGGATTTAGACTCAATTCTTGGCAATGATGTTCTTTTAGCGAGCTTAGGCAACCTTTGTTTGATGTTCACCAAGTATTATAAAGGATGACCAGTGTTTAATAAAGGCCAAGCTGGGAGAGATCATAGGGCTACTATAAACTAAGAATATTTCTATAAGAGGGGTGCTCGCCAAGGACAAAAAAGCCTTAAAGGAGGATTAGGTAGCCAAAAGGAGTCTTCATCATAAGACAGTGATGCTAAGATACCAATTTTATAAGGGACCCTAAGCAGTCTGGGTTGACAGATATGATGAGGGCTGAATGGATGCCTTTCCTTATTCTAAGAGCAAGTCTTCATAATTACTCATAGCTTAGGCTTATTTTATAGTTTTGGAATATCCCGTTACAAATCGACATCTCAAACTGAAAATTATATCTCCAAGTTCATTGGAAGACACGCTAGTGAGCTAGCTCCATTTATGGATTCATCACCGACACTTTATGAAGGTATAAACCGGTGGTTTTCCTAGACTTTTATGAATCATATTTTGGGATGTTGGATTTTAAAAATCGAGGGTTTTTATAAAAGGAATTTAAAATAAAAAGTTTATTTGTCTCGTTCAAATGAGATTAAGTCTCGTTCAAACGAGATTGAGTCTCGTTAGAACAAGCTTCAAACGACCTTCAAATGAGACGTCCCTATAGAGAAATCTTATTAGAATCTCTATAAAAGGTTATTCAAACGAGATCTGGATGTCATTAGAATGAGATCTTATTTGGTTCGAACGAACCCGGTGTTTTCGTTCGAACGAGGTTTGTTTTCGTTCGAACGAGGTCTATTTTTGTTCGAACTACCCCACCGCCTCAAAATTTATAATTTTGTTATAAAAACTAGGGGTGTTCGCAGTCTGGTCCGGTTCGATTTTGGAGTTTTTTTTACCGAACCGACTATGTCGATCCTCTAAAAATATGGACCAAAATCGGACCGTTAATGTCGGTCAATCGACCCTATTCAGTTCGGTTTTTTACAGGGTCGGTTCGGTTTAGTTTGTCGGTCTTAAGATTAATTAATTATATTATTTAAAAAAAACTTGAACTTTTTTTCAATAATGTCCAATTAAAATTGTCCAAAATGACTCTAATTTACTATTTACAAATTATTCAAAATGCAATAAGTCTAAATAAGCTTGAGAAAAAACAACACATAAATCTGTCCAAAATTAGTACGTAAACAGCACACATAAACAACACGTAAATCTGTCCAATATTAGTACATAAACAACACATAAATCTTTCGTAATTTAGTACAAAACAACACATAAATCTGTCATAATTTAGTACAAAAACAACACAAAAATAACATTTAAATTTGTCCAAAACAACATTTAAATCTGTCAAAAACAGCACATAAATAACATATAAAATAGTCCCAAAAGAGCCTTAAAACAGGCTTAAAAACAACCCCCATAAACAGCCTTCAATATAGCACCAAAAATGGTCAAAACTGCTTCAAAAACACTTCAAAACAGCCCCCAAAACACGTCCAAACAGACAGCCTTAAATCCTGCAAATAATCAACATATTAAATGTCAATCCACATGCTAAATAACAAAGCAACCTTAAAAATGGTCAACACATTCCTAAAAAAATTAATACCTACGTGATTGATTTCAATCCACAATTGTTGACGACGCTCCCAACAATTCTGAAAATAAAGAGTAATAAAATTAGTTACAATAAAATTCGATTAAATAATAAATTGATAAGCAATTATTTAAAAAGACAATTACCTTCATCTAATTGTTCAAGTTGTTCCACCTCATCCATGGCATATCGAAGGCTAATTAGAATTGATGAATATTTAAGCCAATTTTGAGTGCAAACAAGAGCTTCAACCTTGTTCGAAGAGAGAGAGCTACAAAACGGGTCAAGTATATGCCCCCCCCCCCCGTGCTAAATGCGGACTCCGAAGCCACGGTAGACACGAAAATTGCCCATACATGCCGTGCTATATGAGAAAATAATCGATATCTAAATGAATTATTTTTCCACCACCCTAGGACATTAAAATTAGCATTAGTGGTATCTTCATTACCCTCCACCAAATACTTCTCAAACTCCGACTCATTACCACCTAGACCACCATTTTCCGCCTCCATATGCTTTTTAAATTGCGTAGCTAAAAACGTATGCCCATTGATGTCATCCACTTCATCCCCAGTCGCCACTACGTTAATAACTTCCGACAAATTAACATTTTGAGATGGTGCATTTTGAGAATTATTATCAACATACCACTCGTACAAACAGACAAGTACATTTTTCACCCTCCTTGTCATTTTTTTTGCCACATTACTTAGATGGAGATGACCTCAAGTACCTCACCGCGTTGCGCACCTTAACAACCGATTCATCCACTTATTTTAACCCATCACCAATAATTAAATTTAAGATATGAGCACAACACCGCATATGCATATATTCATGTTTAAAAATGGTACCTTTCCATCTTTTCGTATTTCTTTGCAAATATTTAATGGTACCATTATTAGAACTCGCATTGTCAACGGTTACGGTGAATATACTCCTTATCTCCCTTTCAACCAACAATGACTCAATAACCTTCCCTAACATCTCCCCTTTGTGACTTCGAACTTGAAAAAAGTTAAGAACTTTCTTTTGTAACTTCAATTCATCATCAATGAAATGAGCCATAAGACACATATAATTGATGTTTTAGATGGAAGTTCATGTATCCGTGGTTATACAAATTCTTTTACCTTTCAAAATACTTTGTAACTTCAATTTTTCTTCCAAGTATATAGTTAAGCAATCTTGCTCAAGTGTAATACGACCCAGAATCTTCATAAATTTTGGTTGAACAACTTGCATAAATTGTCAAAACCCCTCACCCTCAACAAAACGAAAAGGCAATTCATCAATAATTAAAATATTTGTAAGAGCTCGTCGACATGCTTCTCCACTAAAAGTGACAGCGATAAGATTTGCACTCCCCCATCTTCTTTTTTTGTTTCAAAAGACAAATGTTTTTGCTTCAAATCTTCAACCCTACCCAAAAATTTCTTACATTTAGTTTCTATATGAGCAAACATATTTTTTGTTCCATTATTCTTAGGATCACAAGCATAGGTTGCAGAATAGTAGTTACATTTTGCCCTACATTTTCTCGGATCAGCCCCTTCTATTTCAGTAAAATGGTTCCATGCTTTTGATTTTCGTTTTGAAGGTTTTATCTTTGGTTTTGTAGGAGATGGATGTGTACCCTTAATAATGCCACGAGTAGAAGGACGACTAGCATCACCACCATCTATGTTAGCTTAGTTTCCAGCCATCTACAAGACAACAACAAATAACAAAGCACAAAATCGTATAAATATAGCAGATCAGGTATAAAAAATGAATAAAAAAATACTGCAGATGATCAGATCTGATTCAAACAATAAATCACCAATATAAAATGGTGCTCGACAAAAAAAAGTGTGTTCGGCAAATCTATTTGTTCAGATCGGGTATAAAAACGCATACGATTGATAATAATAAAACAAATGATCAAATTTGTTCGTTTAGATCGTTCAAATATGTTCGTTCACAAGCATAGGATTGATAATAAAAAACAAATGATCAAAAAATAAACAAACAAATGCTTGATTGGCAATCTTGGTTGAGCGTCGGCAGTCGGATAGGAGAAAGGGGTTAGGGGCGGCTGATCTTGGTTGGGTGAGACGTGAGAGAGTTTTTTTTGTTTTTGTTTTGGATGTCTTGTGTGAGAAAGAATAAGAACGGTTGATCTTGGTATGGTAGGTTTTTTTTAGTTAGATACTTTACCATTTTGACTATTTTAACCTCCATCTTTTATTTATTTGACACCACACTAGTAGTAGCATAAGTAACACGCATAAAATATTTAAAAAGATATATATTTAATTCTTATCAGTTCGAGTCGGTCCAGACCAACCCTATCAAGCTCAAATCCGAGGACCGGAATGACTTTGTCGATTTGAAAAAAAATGGGAACGAACCAACTATAAAAAAAATGACAAAAATAAGGCGGTTCGGATCGACTAGGTTCGGTCGGTTTTCTGAACACCCCTAATAAAAACCTGTTTTGTTTAGAAATTCAAAAGAACTTTGACGAAAATAATTTTTTAATGCCTGTTCCAAAGTTTCTCATAATTTGTTTTTCAAAACCACTTTTGTTTTCTAAATCATACATCCCTATATGTGATTTATCAGTTCATGAATACCTAGTTTCCATAAACCTTGCATAAACTCTGACATATGGAATTGAGGTTCTACTGTTGAAGAAGAAGAAGAGGGCTAATTGGTGGATACCGAGGGAATACCGCTTCCTGTGGATGACACTGGATGGGGTTGTATTCTGTAGAAGGAATTGAGAACTCTGTACGTTATACTTAGTCATTCTAAGTAGTCTGTAAGTCGACTGCATTTGTCAATTATTCATTTATTACATCTTTGCATGCGTGTTTTGATTGTGTGGTTGATTAGAATTGAATCGGAGATTATCATCGCGTGTACACCTAATTGTTAATCAAGATAATTTTTTTATTAAAGTTTGAACTTGTGTGTGAGGAACTTAGTATACAGACTATCCATAGAATCCCGCATTTTGAAATTGGTATCAAAGCTGGTTGCACTAAAATATTGTGATCCTTTGTACAAAAAAATGATATCAAGTTTTTGTTAAATTAGTGATCTTTACAAGTTTGGATTTTATGGATAATTTGTATAATAAACTTTCTATTTTTGATGGGTGAAATTATGCATATTTGAAAGCTAAAATGAGGTCTACTTTAAAAGTAATTGATGAAAGGGCTTGGCTTGTATGAAAAATAGGGTGGACACCACCCACTATGACTAACGATAATGTCAAAAGTCTTAAATCCGTCACTACTTGGACAGAGGATGAATTTAAATGGAGTACTTACAACACACGCGGCTTAAGTACCATTTCTAAAGTCATCACCCCTGATGAGTTCCATCGCATTATGACGTGCACCATATCTAAAGAAGCTTGGAATACCCTATAACTCACTCACGAGAGTACCATTGCTGTGAAAGATTCTAAGCTAAAAAACCTCACCATGCAGTTTCAGACTATTACCATGCTAGAGTCTGAGTCTATCGATGAATTTTATGCACGTTTATCGAACACAGTTAATTATAGTATTAATTTAGGTGAGAAACTTTCTGAAATGCGTGTAGTTAAAAAGATTTTAAGATCACTTTTAGACCATTTTATCCTTAAAGTCACTGTCCTAAATTCGTTGGGAATATTATATACTGTTAGGTTAGAAGAACTCGTAGGATACCTTCAAAGTTATGAAATTTATATGTTTCCAAAAACTGTTAAGAAAAAGGAAATAGGGATTGCTTTGAAGGCTCAGTCCAAAAAGAAGAAAGAAAAAAGTTTGTGATTCTGAGCCTGAATTTTCTTTTGAGTTGGACAATTTAGCCCTTTTTGCAAAAAAAAAAATTATTTTTTTTCTCAAATTTAACAAAGAAAATTCTTCCAAAGAAAAGATTTTTGAGAAAAATAAAAATGGGAATGAGGGCAATAACGTTTGTAAGAAATAGGAAGTTAGTTGTTATGAGTGTGAGGGTAAGGGTCATAAAGCCCACGAGTGTACCACTAGGCTAAAGAGATGGGGTAAGGAAGTTGTACATAAGTCCACTCTTAGCGATAGTGACATCAAGTTGGTGGATTCCAGGGATGAATCACCACATAAAGGAAATTTATGTGCGTTCATGGCAAGTCACAGTAGATGTTCTAGTTTTTCCCACGTCAATGAGGACATTTCTAAACGTGAGATACTCGATGATGTTTCGAATAATTTTTGAGAGAGTGATAATGAAGAAGAAAATTTGAGTGAGGGAGAAGGTGGAATCCAAAAATCCTTAGTGATCTTTATAGTGAGACTTTCAATTTGAGAAAGCTTAATAAAGATCTGTATCTTAGGGTGTGTGATTTAGAGAAATAAGTGAATGTTTTGACGGAGTGTGAGGCGTTGGTAAATCAACTCGAGAAGGTAAAAGTTTCTTTATGTGAGGAGTTGATTGTTATCGGTAGGGAAAAGACTGATTTAACCAACACTATGGCTTGTATTATGAGATATTTTCAAGCTTCAGTCGAGTCTTGTGAGAAACTTGAAGCCCGTGTATCCCAACTCGAGATTGATCTCGAACGTGCTCGGGAGGTCAAGGTTACTTTAGAGGACACATCTAAGAAGGTTAAAAAGATGTTCCTTGGTCCTACATTAGGTAACTTCGAGAGGCAAGGAATAGGTTATGACGGTGCATCCACTTTCCATATCGCATCTAAGTCGGTTCCTAAGTTTATGATGGACCCATATAGCCCTCTTCCCAACCTCCCTAGGAGACCTAACCCACCTAGGAGAGTTTGTCTAAACGTTTTAAGCAAGGTGGACCCAAGCCCATTTATGTTTGTTCCCATTGCAAATGAAGAGATCACCTTAGAGAGTTTTATTTTAAGTTGGGAGAGTTTCTCACACGCGTGTTCCCCAGTATGCTCCCACTCGATTTCCTACACGTGCTCCCACATATCACCATAGAGGTTTTTCTAGTTTTCAAAAGATAGTTGAGTATTTAGTTAAGACTTCATAATGTTTGATGGAGGAATTTCATAGGATGTCTTCTCCTATTGAGAACTCCTTTGGGCCTAATGATTGAAATCATAACTTATTTCTAGAATATGGTGATTATCATGTTCATATCATAAATCCTTATTACTAGATTGTATTTTCATTGTATTGATATGTTTTTCTTTTGATATATTTTGAAAATTTTCAAAAAAAGTTTTGTTTTTATGATTTTTTTTTAAAAGACGAAAAGATTTTTTGTTTTTAAGAAAAAGTTTGAAAAATTGAAAAAGATTTTATTTTGATAAAATTTTGGAAAAGATAAAAAATTTTGTATTTTCATTTTTTCACCATACATGGATGAACATTTAAGATATTCGGGTTACCCCTACATTCCATCCATTCACGTGAATTTTTCATAGTGTTTTAAGACATGACTTTATTCCGATAGTGTACTTAATAATGTGTGGATATCATTACGTTGCTCATTAATGATTATTACCTGCATGTTAGACTCTTTGTCACCTTTATTGCACACGTGCACGAGCTTTATGAATATTGTACTTACTTGTCATGTATCAAATACAATGTTCTCATCTCAATTCTGCTCAATAACGAACCGAATGTAAAAAGAGATAAGTTGTGTATGTAAGAACCATTGCCCTTTTTGAAAAATAATTATAAATATTAAGCAATGGAGAGGGGCTACAAAAGATTAAAATATTCTTTACGTTAAAAGCCACCATTTGCATAAAAAATCTTAAAAAGATTAGTGGCATACAAAAACAGAAGTGCCAAGGTCATTTATTTTAAATTCATTGATGCTTCGCTACATATGAGCATTATGACTTCTTCCAAATATTTTAGAGTGAATTATGATATATGAGAGATTTTAAGGGAGTTATAAAGTAGAATATCAATGAGTTTGCAGAATGCATTTTCTTGAAAAATATTAAATAGTTTGGCATTATTGGTGTGAAAATCATTTAAGTTCATGAAATATTCCATAAGTTGAGTCAATTTCGTTTAAGTTCACAATTTTACACCTAAGGCAGATGATTCGAAATGAATATTCCATATTTATCCTTCTAGTTTCGGTATTTTTACGGTCACAAACATCATATTTATCTTGATTTTATCTCATATTTATTACTACTAATCTTTTTGGTAAGTATTTCGTGTTTTATGTATTTTTCACATATTTTGAAGGTAAGTCGTGTAATTGGATGGAAAAGAAGAATCGAAACAATCAAAACTTTGCGAGAAAGGAAAGTCAAGGGCAAAATGGTAAATTTTCAGCAAGAACCTAAAGAAGGAGACAAAATGAAAGTTGAAGATATAGAGTTCGCAATAACATAGGAAGAAGCGACGCACCAATTCGTGTTATGGTGAGGAAGTTATGCCCATTTGAAGTTGAGGAAAAGTCTAAGGGGAAAAACTGCAAATAAGGAAAATAAGAAATCTAAAGAAGAATTTCTAAACCCAGAGACCGAACCAATTCAGTCTAGGAGCGAACGAATTCGCTTACCCTTGAGGGTTTGGTCCTGAGGGTTCGGTTTAGTCCGAGGGTTCAGTTTCCAATGGGATTTTTATCTTTTTCTACATTTTAGCTAAAGTAGTTAGGGTCAACGTTTACCTCTTTGACCGAATTATGGCACTTGTATAAGTCATATACGAATCTAATTATCAATAATTTACACTTTGTTATGCAATTAATCAACCAATAATCATTGGAGAACAAAGGATTGATCTTTATTCATCAAATCAATTGAAGTTTTGCTATTTTTCAGAAATATTTCATTAGTGTGAATTCTCTTCATTGTAACTATGTTTCTTCAAATTTGGTATAAACTTTCCAACTCTTTATTCTTGTTATTTAACAATGAACTCTTGCATAATGATAATAATGAGTGTAGAATTCAAATCTATGTCTAGTTAAGCTATTTGTGGGTTGGGGAACATGAACACAACCTAGAGTGATCAATGTTAAATGTAAATTTCAACATAATTTAATAATTAATTCTTGGAGTTTAATACATTAATCGAAACTAATATTGTAAGCCTATTAACTCCGTTTATTGTAAGCAACCGTAGTGTTTGAGGATGCGGATGATGCGGAGACCCATTTTAAGTGTGTCGCTGAGACTACTCAATCTTAGGGCGCATCAAATCTGAAAACCCAACTAAAAGCTAGAATCATGTCCACATATCTTTTCTCGTTATGTCTCTACCCTTTGGAAAAACAAGTCGAGTTGAAGCTCCAAATTAATTAATTATCCAAGCGGCAAGAAGACGTGGTAGAATCTAGGGGGAGATATACATTCGACCCATCTCGAGCTTTAAAGGAAGAGATTTGCACAATTTATGAGGCGGGATATTTAGCGAAGGAATGTCCAACTATCCCCTCCTATAAAATTATGTTTCAAGAGCAAGTTGAAGCGTAAGAGTTTATAAAGGGAATTTTAATGCTCCTTGTGGAAACTCTTTTAATCCCTCGTGGTGGAACTATCCCAATTTTAATTATGGACAACTGAATGTGTCATTGAATCCAAATCACCATATTGCCCTAACCGTCACCACTCCCACCTTTCCAATAAATGCAAGCACCTCCTCCCGCATCTTATGTGATATCACAACGGAAGAGTCTCTAGGACACTCTTGCTCAATTTATGCAAACTTAGTCAGCGATCAATACCCAAAATGCTCAAAATTTTACCGTCCTAAAGGCATCGCTATATAAGTTGCAATCCTCTTTGAGTGTGCTAGAGAAGGGTAAGTTTCTTGCCTAAGGCCAACGACCTCCTCAGGGTCAAAACTGTGTGAGCTTTACTCCCAATGAAAATTAAGAGCAATGTAAAACGGTAACAACTTTACATAGTGGAAGAGTTGTTGACTTGTCACCTCTTCCACAAGACGTATAAAAAGACAAAGAGGTTTTGCCCGACACACGAAAGGCCTAAGATCCCCCCTTGGACAAGAGTAAGAAAAAAGACACAGTTGGGCCTGGAGTGGTACTAAAACCCCCAATAGCTACACCATACCCTCAACGATTGGTCCCTCCTCCTAAAGGGGCCTCTCGCGATGACATTTTATAGGTGCTTAAGTAAGTGAAGCTAAACCTACCTTTTTTTGAGGCTATAAAGTAAATTTTCACCTATGCTATGTTCTTAAAGTACTTACGCACGGTGAAGCAAAATTCAGTGTTAAAATAAGTTTAGAATTTTACACCTAAGGTATACTTTGAGTTATTTCTTTAGAAGTGTCTCATGACTTCGTGCACTTGTGTTATAAATGTTTATGTTGATTTGCCTATGGAAAATGTACACAATTACATTTTGTTTCCACAATTCGGGCATTTTAGTGTTATTCCATGGTGAGTATGTGTTTTTGTACCTTTATGTACTTTTTATACTTGAAATTTTTTGAAAAAGTTTCAAAAATAGTAAGTGGATAACATATGCCTTTTGAGACTATCATTACTCGTGATTTACTTGATTATCTTTGTGATGATATATTTGCTTCTTATTGTGATGCTTAATATTCTTGACTCATTTTTGCTCCTTTGTATATTACGGATCAAAAGGGGGAGAAAAAATCAATAGGGAGTTTAACTTTTCTTTAAAACTTATACGCGTCATGATTTTACTTTGTTTTATGTGTGTAGATCTCTTCCACTTTGATGATGATTTTATGGAATACACAAGATAAAGACAAAACTAGCCAAAGGGATAACAAGTTCGGTTGAAGATAAAATTCAAATGTCATTCCATTTCTAGGGTTGGGATGGCATTAGAATTCGTTGTCTTATAGGGTTTTATTGTAATTTAGTTTTTGGTTTTGTTTTGTACTGGAATAGCCAAAGGGGGAGATTTGTAAAATTGAGTCTTTATAATTTCTCATAGATTAGGCTTATTTTATAGTTTTGGCATATCCCGTTACAAACCGGCATCTCAAATTGAACATTATATCACCAAGTTCATTCAAAAATATGTTAGTGATCGAGCTCCGTTTATGGATTCATCACTAACACTTTATGGATGAATAAACTTGTGATTTTCAGAGACTTTTATGAATCATATCTTATGATGTTAGCTTTTAAAAATTGAGGCTATTTATAAAAGGAATTTGAAAAAAAATATTTGTTTGGTCTCGTTCAAATGAGATTGAGTCTCATTTGAACGAGATATGCAATCTCATCAAGACAAGTTTCAAATGACCTTCAAATGAGACGTTCCTGCCTTGATAGAAAAATCTCATTAGAAGCTCGTTAAAAGGCTGTTCGAACAAGATCTAGTTGTCATTAAAATGAGATATCATTTGGTTCGAACAAAGATGGTGTTTTCATTTGAATGAGGTCTATTTTTGTTCGAATGACCCCGTCGCCTCGAAATTCATATTTTTGTTATAAAAACTTATTTTGTTAAGAAATTCTGAATAGCTTTGGAAAAAAAGAATTTTCAATACTTGTTCCAAAGTTTTCCATATTTGGCTTCCAAAACCACTTTCCTACCCCCTTTTTCTTTCAAACGTTGCTTTAAGGATAATGAATCAAATTTCTTTTTGAAAACCCTTTTTTCAAATTTTAATACGCACCAAGTTTGTCAACAGATTTTAATTAAGCCCAATTTTATCTTGTTTAATCCTAAACATGCATCTAGTGATTAAAGCGAGCAAAATAAAAAACTCACAACGCCGGATGTACGAGGACACCACAAAGGGAAAAATCTCAGATGACCCAGGCCAGACAATCACTATGATATGGATTTATGAATTACAGATGACAGACTTACTTAATGACTCGATCCCCACAAGTCTTGACGCTCCTCTATTCTTCAACCCCTCCTCCACAATGCCCATGCAGATGTCCTTCCGCGATACCTGTCTACAGCAAACGTGTCCACGAATGCCTCGGTTTCCATCGATGTATCTTGATAACCATCTACGATTTCGAACATGGACCTTTCATTTCTTCACTGCAAAACCTAGGAAAACATGTTCTTCGATGTGATGAACAAACCCAGATGGTATAAACCAAGCTCTCTATTGCATAAGACTTATGAAAATTAGGATCTTGAAACTCTAAGGATGTTTTTAGACTTTGAAAACCTTAGAAAAACTGTACAGAAAATGTACCGTATGTAAACTAATTTTTGGTACTGTACACACACAAAATTCTAAAAGAAATACGCCTAAAATAAAAAGGTTAAGTCGGCACGTCGTTTGAACTAGATGGAATGTCATTCGAACGATATAGCCATGTCGTTTGAACGACCTTCACATGTCGTTTGAATGATAGTGAATGTCATTTGATCCTCTAAAAAAAGGAAGGGATTCATATGTAATACCCCATATTTCTTCATATTTGAGATTTAATTAATTCAGTAATTAAATTATTTTATTTTAAATTACGTGAGAGAAGTAATTTAATTGAATTGAATAGTAATGTGACTATTAATATTAATCAAGAGTGAGATAATTATTAATATTGTGAATTATATTTACTAAGTGAATAGTAAATGGTTCATGATTATAAATTACATCATAGCGAGTGATATGAGCCTAATTGGAATTTATCTCAATCGGGAGTCCCGTGTAGTCTAACTTGGGATCAAGATGGTATAATTATTTAGAGTGACTCAGATGATTATTGCGAGGTCACTTATGAGTTCGAAAGGGTCAAATTAGTCAAAATAGTATACCCGGGGATGTCGATTGAGTCACGGGTCGATTTTAAGCTAAAACGAGACCATACGAGGGTATTTTGGTCATTTTACATTATGGGGTTTAGAGACCCACGAATTTTAGAACTCTTAATCAGCTTATAAGTCTTGGGGTCTAGGGTTTAAAAGGTTATAAAATATAGAGAAGCCATTAGAGACCAATCTTGGAGCTTAAGGAAGGGTTATTGAGAAATTCAAAGGAGTCTTACACCACAAACACTTAGGAAGGAAGATTGGAGGTGAAAAACAGTCAACTGAACTTCTAATCCACGAAATCAAACTCTACAATACGAAGTCAAGTGTTTATTTTAATCAATATGACGTTATAATATCCATGTGACTAGGGTTTCAATTATATTGATTATTTTGATGATTCTTGGAAGAAAAGATTGAGTTAAATGCATGTTTGAATATGAATTGCATGTAGAAAGATTTTATATCTGTAGAGGATAATAAAGTAGATATTTTGTATGATTATCCACGAATTAAAAATGGGTTTTGATTATTAATAGAGAAATAAGATGAAAACCTAGGGTTCTTGAGGATTAGAGGTTTAAATCCATTCTTGAATGTTATTCGTAACGTTTTGATGCAAAAATTATGTTAGAATTGTCCTAATACATGTGAGAAGGATTTGGGACAATTTTTTTGGAGTTTGGTGGATAAACATGGAAGTTATAGATGTATTAATAGTGAAAACGCATCTGCGAAACGAAGAAAACGAAGTTCAGAGGGGCGAACCGGTTCGGTCCCCAGAAAAATGTGAAGTATCATTTTTTGCCTAAAACTCTTAAATTATTGTCGAAAAAACTTTTAGGAGACTGTTAGAATATAATGAGGGATCTATTATATTACAGTAGGCCATGATATGGTTATGGGAGTTTAGTCGTATCGATAGAGTTAAGACGATGATTAAACGACAAAGTAATTAATTCGCGAGAATGAGAATATAATTACGTGAAAACGTGAGTATGCTTATGTCATGAACCAGTATGGCAAGGAAGACTTAGCTACTGAAATCATAAAAGGTTAACTAAGGCCCTTAGAGTAGAGATTAATACTCAATTAAATACGATAGTTATAAAAGTCATAATTTGATAGTACAGTGAGTATTCGAGTGTTATATACTATGTACGAATTATGAAAATTAGGTTGTGTAAATACCCACTGAATATGTATATATATAGGTTGTGTGTGTACCTATATGACTAATGTTACGAGTTTGCATACCTACGTGGGTTGCTATCACCAGAGGTTCTCGCGTAGTGGGCAATCCCACCATGACAATTCCAGTGAGGTCTGGATTGGTGCCCCATAGCATAGAACTTAGGGCAGCTCGCTATGTGACGTGTAATAGTGAGACTGATGTGTCATTTGGGTATGTTAGGTATGTGCATAGACCAAAGGCTTAGAACTATGTACGCATCCACTGTTTGATATTTGATTTTGGGTTCGAGGAGACATGCCGAACCAATAGCCCCCATTTAGTACGAGAGGTACTTGGACTGAGAGCAGAGTATGCCTATTATTTCTTGGTGGATTTTTCTAGAGACACCGTATCGATATGTGTGTGTGTATATATATATATATATATATGTATATACGATCGTTATTATTCTACTTATGTGTGACAGTAGACTGATAGATAGTGTATATCTAAAGAATGAACTAAGCAGTGAAACTTAATTAATAAATAAAAGAGAAGATAAATGAAATGATAATTTCAATGCTTAACATACGAGGAATGTTAATTCGATTAGCATACTGTATGGACGGTATGGGGACTTAGAGATGTGATTAGTTCAGATTGTTACTTATATCTAGTTAGCTTGGGTAGCATACCTAGGTGGGCTAAGTAGAGACGTTAGGAGTGCACTATAGATGAGATGTGAGGATACTCAAGAGAGTGTACGCAACATGTGTAATCAATAATCGATTTTGAACTGTGATAAACTCTTGCTAAATATTTTCAAAATATTTTGAGTACTAACTCTTTCTATAAAAATATTTTCAAAACTTTTTAGGTGTCCAACCACAGGGACGCAAGACTTGATATTCTGCTTCAGGAATGCGCAGCTGCGGCACAGGTGGATGATTGCAGAGCTTTGGATTAGACGCCTTTATTCTTCATTCCTAGTGTAGGAATCTATTTTTCCAGTTACAGTTTCAGTTGGGCGTGTTGCCCATTTCAGATTTATTATTTTCGTTCAGACTTGTATTGGATTTGGTTATTATTAATTGATTTTATTCAGTTTAGTTTTAGCCGATGGTTTATTCGGCATGATTCTATTTATCTATATCTTGCGATGGATTGAGATTTATTGGTGTATGGTTTACTTTGTTCCCTATGTTGTTATTTGTTTAATCTAAGAACAAATTTGTTACCGGTTTAATTAACTAATAGGTGATTAGTAATTAATTTGGTTTTCGAGAGTGATGCTAAGAATGAACCAATATGAAAATTCTGATTTAATTTAATAAAGGACTAATCACCCGATATTTAATTAGCAGGGGTGTCACAGATGGTATCAGAGCACCAGGTTTAAGAATCCATAGGATCTGTATGGCTTCCTACGATTTCAGCGTAGCATTCGTTTGATTTAGAGCCCTATTATTAGGAATGTTCCTTTAATTTTGACGTATGTGTGATTTATATACTTATGTTATTTTAATTGTATTGACAGCGTACTCATACAAATTATATTTATTTTCAGATGCCACCGAAGAGAGAGCGAGCGCATAGGGTCGAAGCTAGAGAGGGTTTGACGGAGGCTCGACGGGAGCCACGGGCACCGCCACCAACAAATATAATTTCGACTGCTCAGGTGGCAGAGATAGTGGCTCATATGGTCAATGCAGCTATGGCATCCCATTTTTCCCAGCCTCAAGTCTAGCCACCGGTGGCACCCGAGGTTCTAGCCCTGCCAGGGCCATCTTCTTGGCAGTGAGTCAAGGAGATGTTTCAGATAGGCCATCTGCTCGAGTTTCAGGGCGGTACTAATGTGGTTACAGTATGTCAATGGATAAAGAACATTCATCGCCATCTGCGCATGGTGGACTTTATCGAGGCATAGAAATAAATGTTAGCTACCTTCAGATTGGTCGGAGTGGCTTTAAGTGGTGGGAGTTTATGACCATCGCTGAGGAGAGAGATTCGATGACCATTATTGAGTTCTGGGTTCGGTTCGACCATAATTACTTCCCACCTACCGTTAAGTCTGATATGCACAAGAGGTTTGGGGAAGTTATTTAGGGTGATCGCTTGGTAGCTGACTATGCAGAGGAGTTCACCCGTGTGTCTAACATTTTTCCAGAGGAGGTGAGCAACGAAGAGAGAAAGTAAACTAAGTTCATGGATGGTTTGGCCTGAAAGATCAAACAACATTTGACAGGTAACCCCATGTTGGTGACATATACTGATGTCGTCAACGCCGCGCTTATTCACTGTTAGGATCATCGCTTCCACGCAAAGGGAAGTAAGAGAGGAGTAGAGCCTCGCCAGCTGGATAAGGCTAATAGGGGTGGTGTTAGTTGAGCACCTCAGAAGAAGGCGATTAGTCAGTAGGGGCAGGATTCCTGATGGGGGAACAATGCAAAGAGATTCAGGTACGGTTACCGATAGGGACATCAAGGCCCAAATCAGCAGCAGGTTCCTCAGGGCCATCAGGGATCAAGGGAACCAAGGGGGAGGCTAACAGAGCCGAGGCCAGCAAGGCCAATAATGTCAGGGCCAGGATAAAGGGTATTCCCGGGTCAATGCTTTATATGTGTCCAGCAGGGTCACAAGAGGAGGGATTGCCCATAACAGGGTGGAGCACAGCAGTAGGGTGCTCAATAGGGACAACAGGCTCCAGTACCTCCTACAGTACCAGCCCCACAACAACAGTAGGGGCATATGCACTATGGGCGTGTGTATAATGTTTGGGACATAGCCATGCCACCGAAACCTCAGGCGCTTCCGGTAGTAAAGGGTACGTTTCCTACTCATGGGCTTGAGGGTAAGATTTTGTTTGATACTGGGGCATCACATTCTTTTATAAAAAAAATAGATTTGTTAGAGCTGCTAGTTCATTAGAGATATCTGATAGTCTCCTTATGTGTGTAGAGTCATCGATGGGTAGTGGTTCTTTGATACACTCTAATTGTAGATGAGTTGATATTATGATAGGGAGACTGAGCTTAGCGTCAGACCTCCTCGTGTTAGATATGGAGAGTTACGACATGATTTTGGGTATGGATTGGTTGGCGGGCTATAAGACGATGGTAGATTGCTATGAGAGGACAATTGTGTTTTCTATTCTGGGGCAGGAGATGTTCCTTATGGCGATGCCTCTTCCCGAGGGAGGATCGCGCACCCATTTATATTATATAGAGGATGAGACCTCAAATGAGGTAGTTATACCATTAGACTCAATTCCGATTGTGGGAGAATTTGAGGACGTATTTTAGGATATACCAAGGCAACCACCCAGTCGTGAGATTGAGTTTGTTATAAATCTAGCACCGGGTTTAGGACCAATTGCCCGAGCACCTTATCGTATGGAACATTCATAAATGCGTGAGTTGAGTGAGCAGATTCAGTAGCTCTTGGTCAGGGTTTCATTCGATGGAGCACATCATCATTGGGTGCGCCGGTATTATTTGTGAAGAAGATGGATGGTTCACTCCGCTTATGTGTCGACTATAGGGAGATGACCAAGGTCACGATACGGAATAAGTATTCATTACTGAGGATCGATGACCTTTTTGACCAGTTGAGGGGAGAAACGTATTTCTTCAAAAATGAATTGAGATCTGGGTATCATCTGTTGCGCATTCGGGAGGAGAACGTTCGTAAAACTGCTTTTTTGTTGTGGTATGGATCGTACGAGTTTAGGATGATGTCGTTTGGTCTCACCAATGCACTGACGGTGTTTATGGACCTCATGAACAGGGTATACATGGAGTTCCTAGACCAGTTCATGATTGTGTTTATAGACGACATTATGGTCTATTCTTTCATCGAGGATGAGCACGCGGTGCATCTATGTATGGTTTTGTAGACGCTACGGGATCATCAGTTGTACACCAAATTCGAGAAGTGTGGATTTTAGCTTCGAGAGGTTCAATTTTAAGGCCTAATCGTGTCTGACAGGGGCATTACTGTTGATCCGAGTAAGGTATCGGCGGTGAGGGAGTGGGGGAAACCCATGATACCGATCAAGATTCCCAGTTTCTTGGGGTTGGTCGGGTATTATCGTGGCTTCATCAAGGGGTTCTCAAAGATTGCATATCCGTTGACAAACCTGACTCGCAAAGGGGTACCATTTATATGGAGCGATCATTGTCAGTTGGCGTTTGATGAGCTAAAGAACAAGTTGATATCAGCACCCGTACTTACTTTTCCTAGGGGAGGATTGTATTATCGGGTCTATACCGATGCATCCTTATAGGTACTTGGGGGTGTATCACAGCAAGAGGAGAGGGATATAGCTTATGCGTCCCGAAAGCTTAAGCCTCATGAGAATAATTACCCCACCCACGACCTTGAGTTAACAGCGATCATTTTCGTGTTAAGGATATGGAGACATTATCTTCTTGGGGAGTAGTTCACTTTGTTCACGGATCACAAGTTACTTCAGTATCTCTTCATACAGAAGGATTTTAACATGAGGCAGAGTTGGTGGATAGAATTTATAAAAGACTACCGATTTCATATACAGTATTATCCTGGTAAGGCTAACGTGGTGGCAGACGTGTTGAGCCGATGACCTACAGGAGAGATAGTAGAGGTCTGCAAGGTGAAGTGGAGTGAGCTTCGGCACAATAATGAGGTTCATCGAGCATACATGGCAGTTTTATCTATCACTCCCAAGATTGTGAAGCTGGTAGAGAAGGCACATGCAGAGGATAAATTATATCAATATAGGGTATAATAGTTATTAGCCGAGTGCAAGAGTCTTACTCGATTACGTCAGAGGCAGGTTTATAATTTAATAGGAGACTTGTAGTGCCAGAGAATGAGGATTTGGGACATACAGTTATGACACGGTTTTATGGTTTGAGGTTTACAGTACATCCCAACAGGGATAAGATGTTCCAGGATATGAGGAGATAGTACTGGTGGTCGGGTATAAAGCGAGACACAACAGAGTTTGTTTTAAAGTGTGTTACTTATCATCTTATCAAAGTTAACCAGCAGTGACCTTCAGGGATGCTACAACCACTCGAGATTACCGTGTGGAAGTGGGAAAGCATTTCGATGGACTTTATTACTGGGTTGCCAACATCGCTGAGGGGTCACGATTCCATTTGGTTAATAGTAGATCGGCTGAACAAGGTGGCCTATTTCTTGCCAGTTGGCACCGATTATGAGACGAGTTAGTATACGCAGTTATTCATCGCAGAGATAGTGAATTTACATGGGGTGCCTATTAACATTGTATCTAATAGAGACAAGGCCTTTGTTTCTCACTTTTGGAAGAGTTTTCAGGAAGCCATGGGCATAGACTTGCGGTTGAGTATCGCTTACCATCCACAGACATACGAGCCGACTGAGAGGGTTAACCAGATGCTGGAAGACATGTTGAGGATATAGATCCTAGATTTTAGGGGAGGTTAGGAGCGATACCTTCCATTTAGTAGAGTTTGTGTATAATAACTGTTACCAATTTACCATTGGTATGGCACCATGTGAGGCGCTTTATGGGAGGCCTTGTCGTTTTCCCGCTTGCTGGTTAGAGGTAGGGGATAACAAGTTATTGGGGACAAAGATGATATAGGAGACAACTGCCAAGATTGAACTTATCTAGGGACGCATTCGGATAACTCAAGATAGGTAGAAGAGTTATGTTGATGCCGATCGGATACACGTTGATTTAGAGGTTGACGACCAGGTGTTGGTACTGGTGTTTCCCATGAAGGGAGTTTTAAGGTTTGGCAAGAAGGGGAAGTTAGCATCGAGGTACGTGGGACCTTTCCCTATTATCAAGAGAGTGGGATCGGTAGCATATATATTCAGTTTACTATAGCATTTTCAACAGATACACGACGTGTTCCACTTGGCATCGCTGAAGAAGTACATGAGGAGAGAGAGAGATTTCTGGCATGTTCCACCCAAGGAGATTGATTTGCAGTCAGCCATCTCGTACGAGGAGAGACCCATGGCTATTCTAGATCGTAGTGAGTGAAAGTTATGGTCTAAGGTGGTACCTCTCGTCAGAGTGCAGTAGGGACACCACAACGTTGATGAGTCTACTTGGGAGCGGGATGATGACATGCGAGAGCAGTATCTAAAGTTTTTTACCATAGGTATGACCTAATTTCGAGGACAAAATTCCTTTATAAGGGGGGAACTATATAATACCCCGTATTTCTGCATATATGAGATTTAATTAAATCGGTAATTAAATTATTTTATTTTAAATTACGCGATAGAAGTAATTGAATTGAATTGAATAATAATGTGACTATAAAATATTAATAGAGAGTGAGATAAGTGAATAGTAAATGGTTAATGATTAGAAATTACGTCATAGCGAGTGATATGTGCGTAATTAAAATTTATCTCAACAGGGAGTCACGTATAGACTAACTTGGGATCGAGATGGGATATTTATTTACAGTGACTCGGATGATGATTGAGAGGTCGTGGATGTGTCCGAAAGGGTCGAATTAGTCAAAATAGTATACCCGACGATGTCGATTGAGTCACGGGTTGATTTTAAGCTAAATCGGGACCATACGAGGATATTTTGACCATTTTGCATTATGGGGTTTAGAGACCCACGAATTTTAGAACTCTTAATCAACTTATAAGGCTTGGGGGCTAGGGTTTAGAAGGTTAGAAAACACAGAGAAGCCATTAAAAACCAATCTTGGAGCTCAAGGAAGGATTTTTGAGAAATTCAAAGGAGTCTTGCACCATAAACACGTGGGAAGGAAGATTGGAGGAGAAAACAATCAACTTAACTTTTAATCCCTGAAATTATACTCTACAGTACTAAGGAAAGTTTTTATTGCAATCAATATGAAGTTATAATACCCATGTGACTAGGGTTTCAATTATATTGATTATTTTGATGATTCTTGAAAGAAAAGATTGATTTAAATGCATGTTTGGGTAGGAATTGCATGTAGAAAGATTTGATATCTGTAGAGGATAATAAAGTAAAGATTTTGTATGATTATCCACGAATTAAATCTGGGTTTTGATGATTAATAGAGGAAGAACATGAAAACTTAGGATTCTTGAGGATTAGAGGTTTAAATCCATTCTTGAATGTTATTCGTAATGTTTTGATGCAAAAATTACGTTAGAAACTGTCCTAATACATGTGATAAGGATTTGGGACAATTGGTTTGGAGTTTGGTGGATAAACATGGAAGTTATAGGTGTATTAATGGTGAAAATGCATCTGCAAAACGAAGAAGACGAAGTTCTGAGGGGAAAAACGGTTCGGTTCCGAGGGGTGAACCGGTTTACATTTTCAGTTGGGTGTGTTGCCCATTTTATATTTATCATCTCAGTTCAGACTTGTATTGGATTTGGTTATAATTATTGGATTTTATTTAGTTTGGTTTTAGCCGATGGTTTATTCAGCATGATTTCATTTATCTATATCTTGTGATGGATCGGCTTTATTGGTGTATGATTTACTTAGTTCCACATGTTGTTATTCGTTTAATCTAAGATAAAAATTGGCATCGGTTTAATTAACTAATAGGTGATTAGTAATTAATTTAGTTTTCGACAATGATGCTAAGAATGAACCAATTTGAAAATTTTTGATTTAATTTAATAAATGACTGACACCCGGTATTTAATTAGGCGGGGTGTCACATATGGTATCACAGCATCAGGTTATAGAGTCCATAGGATTTGTACACCTTACTACGATTTTATCATAGCGTTCATTTGATTTAGATCCCTATTTTTAGCACTGTTACTTTTGTCTTTACGTATGTGTCATTTACGTACTTCGGTTATTTTAATTTTAGTGACTGTGAACTCATACAAATTCAATTTATTTTCAGATGCCAACGAGGAAAGAGCGAGAGGATAGGGCCTAGGCTAGAGAGGGTTTGAGGGAGGCTCGACAGAAGCCTTAGGAACCGCCACCACCAAATATGATTTCAACTGCTCAAGTGGCAGAGATAGTGGCCTAGGCGGTCAAGGCAGCCATGACTAGGCCTGTAAACGGATCGGATTCGGATCAGATCAGGAAAATCCAAATCCATATCCGTTTATGTTAAATATATTCGGATCCGATCCGTTTATTAATCAGACCGGATCAAGTAAATCTAAATCCATATCCGTTTATGTTAAACGGATTCGGATCCGATCCGATTATTCAATTGTCCGTTTATGTTATACTTGATTTGTAATATTTTTATTTTTGTAAGGACATAATTTTATAAATGTCCGGGGTAGAATTTAGGAATTTTCTGGTTTTCCCTAAATCACAGTTTGTATGTCTGATTCCTCTACATTCGGCACGTCATCATGATCATCCTCGACGGCTTTTATCTGAATCTATGCATCGATCATTTTCACACGTGCATCATGCTACATGCGACGTGCTGCTCAACCGTTTTCCACTACTCCACGATACATTATTAGTAAAATGATTTATTGGAGTTGTTTTTATTTGTATAAATATTTGGGAATTTTTTCAGAAAATGTTTTTTCGAAGTCTGATTTATTTTTATCAAAAGTAGAAATTTTTCTAAGTGTAGAAGCGGAGTGCCTCGATCGTCGAGCTTGTTCGAACGATATTGTACTGTCATTCGAGTGAGATAAGTATCTCGCGCAATGTCATTCGAACGACACGTGTCCTTCGTTCGAGCGAGATGCTTATCTCGTTCGAGCGCCGCCGCCGCCTTGATTTTCGTATAAATACCAGGGTTCATTCTACACATTTTCCAAGTCTTTTCAAAACATGATTTCTACGAAAAACTGTCCAAAAAATAGACTTCACCTTTTAAGATTTTATGCCTTCTTTATTCACATAAACACTCCCATCTATGTATGTGAATCGTTAAACCTTCAAGAGGATCGTTTTACTCACCTGGAGTAATTTGTGGAGAAGTCGTTCTCTTCTTCATTGCTGCCCACTTGGAGTTCTTGCGGAAAATTCCAGCCGAGACATCGAAACCGACGCTTGAGGGTATTTCGTATGTCACACTTATTTTCATTGTAATCCGTGTAACCGTTTTTACAAATTATAGTGAAAATAAAAAGGTTTTGCCACTTTGGGGGATTTTTCCTCACTTGTGTGTTTTGTTTGTGATTGACTGTTCTTGTAAGTTCATATTGATTTCAATCACACCTAGATGCATGTTTTATGAGTTAATTGAAAAACTGAGTTTAATTAAATAATTTCTTAATTTGAACAAAAGCGCACTCTTCAATTTTCAACTCTTATTTCATAAATTTATTTTGCAAATGTTCCAAAAAAATAAATAATGAAATAAAGAACTATTATAATATATATTTAAAATATTATTAGATACAATATATATATATATATATATATATATATATATATTAAAAATATTAATCGGATCGGATTATTAACGGATCGGAGTATATGAATCCAAATTCGCTCCATTTAACGGATAACCGGATAATCGGGTAATCAGATTTTAGGCATAATCTATATCCGCTTAAATGGATCGGATTCGGATTCGGGTAAAATCCGATCCATTGACAGGCCTAGCCATGACAGCTATGGCAACCCATTTTCCCCGGCCCCTGGCCCAGTCGCCAGTGACACCGAAGGTTCAGGCCCAGCCAAGGCCATCTTCTTGGCAGCGAGTCAGGGAGGCATTTCAGAAGGGACATCCGCCCAAGTTTCAGGGCAATACTGATGTGGTTGCAGCATATCAGTGGAAGAAGAACATTCAGCACCATCTGTGCATGATGGACTGTACCGAGGCGCAGAAATATATGTTATCTACCTTCATATTGGCCGAAGCGACTTTACAGTGGTGGGAGTCTGTGACCACCGTTGAGGAGAGAGATTCAATGACCATTGTAGAGTTATGGGTGCGGTTCGACCGCAAGTACTTCCCACTTGCCGTTGAGTTTGAGATGCGCAAGAGGTTTGGGGAAGTTATTCAGGGTAACCGCTCGGTAGGTGACTAGGAGGAGGAGTTCACTCGTCTGGCTAACTTTTTTCCAGATGAGGGGAGCAATGAATATGAAAAGAAAACTAAGTTCATGGATGGTCTGGCCTGGAACATCAAGCAACATTTTATAGGTAACCCCGCGTTAGTGACATATACTAATATTGTCAACGCCGCACTTGTTCACTGTCAGGATCATCGCTTCCACGCAAAGGGAAGCAAGAGAGGAGTAGAGCCTAGCCAGCCGGGCAAGGCTAATGGGGGTAGTGCTAGTGGATCACCTCAGCAGCAGCAGACGGTCAGTCAACAGGGGAAGCATTCCTGACAGGGGAATAATGCCAAGAGATTCAGGCACGATTATCGAAAGGGTCAACAGGGCCCAAATCAGCAGCAGGTTCAGTCAAATACTTACAATGGACTCAATTGGAAATTTTATCCTCACAAATCCCCCATTTAACTATTCGGGGAGAAAACCAAAACAGTGAAAAGCTTAGGCTGGGCCGACAAGTCGTATAATGCCTAAATCCCATCCCATAAGACCCAAAATAAAAAATTACATGACAATACTCGTAAATGTTGGTCCATTAAGCATAAGTTGTTTGAATGTGATGTAGACTTGAAATCTCGAATCTCTTTAAGCATACCTACAGACATGAAACAGACAAATACCCAGTGAAGTATGAAGGAACAAATGATATAAATAATACAACTATGTAAAATCAAACTCAAATAATTTGTTAAATATGTGAGCAATGTAAATTATGATACCAACTTGTGTAAACTGATCAATCTAAGCATGAAAGTATATAATCACAAATATGATACCAATGTGTAATGCAACAAATATATATGTGCTCAACAAATCTCTCCCCCTGCATCACATATATCTCTCCCCCTTTTTGTCTTTAATAGACAATATACCAATATATCAATATATCTAGAATAATAATAATCAATGAAGTATATCTAAATAAACATGAAACCTAAAACGCCAGCTAAAATAATCGAACGACACCAAGTCGTAGCTAGCAAACAGTAGTCACGTGAAAGAAATCATTAAAGTCAATAATAATGTAACTAAAATCAATGATGTATGAGAAATTCATCATCCATAGTCAACATACACTACAAAAAAATAGTTTTAAAGACAGAGGTTTTTTGAGACGCATAAAATTTTAGTCTCTAAAGCATATCTTTTGAGACGGGTAAAAATAGCCATCTTAAAAACTAATAGTATTTAAGACCTCTATTATCACCCGTCTTATAAAGTGATACAAATGAGGCTGCATATTAACACCCGTCTCAAATACTCCACTTTATGAGGCTACTCAATTTTTTTTGTTCCCACCCTCACGATTTTAACTCCCGCCTTGTCAATAGAAATGAAACTATTCTCCACACAAAATAATAAAAAGAAAGCAAACTGGACAAAAACATCAAGCCATGTTTTCCCTTGCCATCGCCTCTCGCACTTCTCCCCTGACATCGCTGCTCACGTTAGATCTCTCCCCTTCCCTAGTTGCTGGTAAATAGAGCTCCATTTTCTCTTGGTTGTGGTGGAATTTTGATTGTGTAGGTAGGGTTTCAAAAATTAGGGTTAAGTGTAGAATACAATTATGAAATTGAGATTTTATGGTTGAAGACATAAAATTTGTTTTGTTATCTATTGATTCTCAAATTCCTTGTTTGGTTGCTGTTAAAATGGAAGAAAAGGTAATGGAAAAGTAATTTTAATGTCCTCTCAATGTAGTTGGTTGGTTATTGGGATAGTTAGAGTTTTGTTACAATAGAAATTACATATAGTCATAGAATTGTAATTTTTTCTGCATTATATCATAATTATAATTTTTTAATTGCAATCATATGTTTTTCATTAATGGGTATTTGACAGGGGGATTACTGATTATGAATTACTGATTACGTGACATATTTTCATTGACGTTTCGAATTGATACGCATAAAAGGTAATTTTAATTATTGGTTATTGATTAATATTATTAGTTTTTGTACTGAATTGATTTGTAGTGGTGATAAGAGGTTGAGAGTGAGCGAACTGAAAATCCGGATTGTCAATTGGTTGTTGTAGTATGGTTTTAAGATTAATTTATGAGAATGTTTGTATGCTTTTTTGTGTGAAATTTAGTTAGAATTATTAATATGTTTGTTTCTGTCAATTAATTCATGTTCTCTACAAGTAGTTTATGCCATTAATTTGATTTACTATTCGATTATGATTTTATTTTATGATGTATGTGGCGGACCCAATTAATTCAAACGTGTATTACCATTGAAAAAATCGCCAATGTTATCCAACGCTGGTGGTTGGTACATAGGCCTGACCGGATCTCGTTTGTCCACAAACAAAAACAAAGTAGGTTTTTAGTAGTAGTTCATGAGACCTCGAATTCCCACGTTCCAGCGTGCATTATGCCAACAGGTCCCACCCCCAACTCTAGCTGAGAAGTTGAGTCACCCTTCTTTATTTATTTTTATTCAAAATAATAGAATAAAGAAAGAGATAGTCTATATCCTGTATCGATCATAGGATCACTCTATGAATAGGTAAATTTTCTGTGACCTCCCCATGAACGGTGGGAGGTCACGACATCCCTTGCTTCTCGCTGCGAACGGCTCCTCGGTGGAGGAGTAGAAGCGCTGGTCCCCTTCGGTCAAGTTGCTTGTGCCTGCTGTTACCTACCGTAGGACCTCCGTACCCGAAGCGAAGAAAGAGGAGCAGGAACAAGAGGTTGTCCTCTCCCGGCCCAGTAGTTCCGCAACTACTACCGTGGTTGTTGACAACGGGGATCCCCCATTCCGAAAGGTTATTGGGCCGGCCGTTAGGTCCAAAGTTGTATGCCACTGCTATGGTGCCGATAGATTCATTACTTCAGCGCCGTTATCGGACATTGCGGGCTGAGCATCTATTTCTCATATATCGCTCCACACCGAGAAGAGGGATGTGTACCTCCAGCAACAACAAGAATGGAACCATAGGCTCCTATGCTGGGAGCATTCGGGGTATAGGTCTAACCACCTCAACTCCCCGTTTCTGGCATGCTATAGTTATTAAAGTCTCTCGACGACGGGAATGGGAGATTACCGGTAAGCCAAATGCTTCGCAAACCATATTACACTTTAAGGCATTTCGTTGCACTTAAATCACCCTCGTGAAGAGGCGCACTCCGATACCATTGATGTCCAATAGCTTTGATAGTAATGGCTAGATCTACTACTACCTCGTCCATTGAGTATAACAGAGAAAATGATGGTATAGCAATGAACATTGGGATGATACTAGGAAATATGGTCCGAAGAATCTCGATAGTAGTTCCATGAACAATCCTTTGTGGGATTGGATTTTTTTTATAGTGGAAATGCCATAAAGCGCGAACCAAGATCCGTGATATGAAAACCAAAATAAGAATGAGGAAGAAAAAGATATCGTGATGTAAGTCTATTATTCCTTGCATCATAGGTGTTGCTGCGTCTTGAGATCCTAATTGCCATGGTTCCGCTGCATCACAAGGAGCAATTGTGAGGAATAGCCATTCTAGAACAATCATTTGGTTTGGTTCATTCTTTGACTGCTCTGCTCCCCCCCAAAAAAAAGAGACTTGTTCTTGCTCTCCCAATTCAGGAAGACGAAAATCACCGGTTGGGTTGGTCCAACCAAGAAAGGCATGGGAGTCTTTGGGCATTGCTTGGGTTAAATCAAGCTTGGACCGAGTTAAGTAAAGACTGGCTACCTAGAAAGATCCCTCACTGCACACTTTATATATATATATTTGTCTCCATTATCGGCTGCATGTTCTAGTTATGAATCGGAGATAGAACAATAGGGAGGTTACAATTTCGAATCCGCTATGACTGTTGTTTTTTATGTCGAAACGGTCTTTATCCATGGGCAATGAGTTTCAATGTATTGCCGTTCCTTATTTATAGAAGCTTTGATTTTCGTGCTTGCTTATCCGGTTCAGTTTATGCATGGCGAAAAGGAGCATTGGAATGGTCTTAGCTCCTGAATATGAAAAAAAAAGAAGGAAAATATACCATTGAGAAAGTTTGAATTCAATGGAATTTCCCTTACTTGACCGAACAAGAAGAATTTCAGTTATTTCAACTACATCGAATGATCTTTCGAATTGGTCAAGACTATCCAGTTTATGGCCGCCTCTCTATGGTACCAGTTGTTACTTCATGGAATTTGCTTCATTACATTATATAGGCTCGCGATTCGACTTTGATCGTTATGGACTGGTACCAAGATCAAGTCCTAAGCAAGTCGACCTAATTTTAACAGTCGGCCATAATATAAATATATAGGCACAATGAAAATGGCTCCTTCTTTAGTGAGAAACTATGAATTAATGCCTGAACAAAAAGATTTCATTGCTATGGGGACCTTTACTATTACAGGAGGGATGTTCATTCAGTACCGATGGGAGTCGATAAGCAAATTCCTGTGGATGTCTATTTGCCAGGCTGCCCACCTAAACAAGAGGAAGTTATAGATGCTCTAACGAAACTTCGTAAGAAGGTATCTCGAGAAATCTATGAAGAGGGTCCCAACAGGAAGTTCGATGTTTTACTACCCATAAAAACGATCATGTTGGACGCAGTACTCATACTGGAAATGACGATCAAGGATGACTCTATCAATCGCCATCTACTTCAAAGATACCTTCTGAAGCATTTTAAAAATACCAGAGTTCAGTCTCTTCCCACGAATTAGTGAATCAGGCAGGATGTGCGGAATAACAAACAGCGGGTCAATCTTCATAAATTTCATCGTAAATGTGAAATACTCATAAAAAAAATGTGGGACGTGAAGGAATGATGGTCGTTCATCTGCTTGGCTAGTCAAGCATGAGCTAGTTCATAGATCTTTGGGCTTCGATTACAAATGAAGATTGACTTGACAAATAAAGCCCGAGAATTGGTACTCCATTGCTCTCATTTCATATGTATATGGTTACAATTTTCTACGTTCCCAGTGTGCCTATGATGTAGCACCAGGCGGATTGTTAGCTAGTGTGTATCATCTTACGAGAATACAGTATGGTGTGGATCAACCGGAATAAGTATGCAAATAAGTCTTTGCCAAAGGGAGGAATCTAATCCTAGAATCCCGTCTGTTTTCTGGATTTTGAAAAGTGCAGACTTTCAAGAACGGGAATCTTTTGATATGTTGGGAATCTCTTATGAGCCACGCCTGAAACCTATCTTGATGCCTGAAAGTTGGATCGGTTGGCCCCCCCTATGCAAGGAGATTCTATTGCCCCCAATTTCTATGAAATAAAGGATGCTCATTGAATGAATCTTAACTTATACGACTCCAGACATTCGATTCTTACGTTCTGTTTTCGATGAAAGAGAGTAACTGGACTCTCATTCGTATTTTATTCTTGAATAAAAAAGGGCTTCTTTATATTCCTAAATCTGGAAGATCTCATATCTATTTGGGATGAGCAGAGCCGATAGGATGAATCAAAAGAGTTCCGAGCTTACCTGATTGATAGGCCTTTGTACCGCGCACATCACTTAGACGGGCCCCAGAAAGCAACGTAGGAAAGAGCTAAATTTGTGTGAAAATAGGAAAAAAATTCAAAGGGATCAGATTAGATTCGATTTGTACTGGATCTGAAATGAATCCTGTCTATTCCTATCCTAAAACCCCTCTAGACTAGACTTCTGGGTCTTTCAGCCAATTCACTTCGGATATGTATGGAGTATGCTCATTTTTTTGAGCGAGAGGAGCAGGGAGGAAAAGCGTGGTTTTCTATTAGACAGAAGTGGCTGGCCCGCAGTCTCCTTCTCATGTACAAATCTACCCGTAGCGTAGCATAGACTTGATCGATCACCACATTTCTATCCATTAAGTAGGTTTTTCCTTTGCAATCATGAAATTAGAAATCCAAGAAGAATAAGGTAGGACTTTGAGAGCTTACTTTGTAGGGCGAAGGTGTTGTAATGGACGCTGGTGGTTGGGATCATAAGTGAGTTTCGAGTGGAGAAAAACATAAATTAAATGGCATGGGAAAATTCACGAATAACTTCAAGGTATGAAAGGAACCTCAGGGAAGGATTGCGTCCTCACTGGGCTCTTAGTTGATGAAGTTAACCAGTATACACTTGTTATAAGGTTGACAAGGAGATTTAGGAATGAAAACTAAAAAAAGGAAATTGGTGGCCTAATAAGATGCTTGTTCACCCCAAGAGGTTATTATAGTATCTTTTGGGAAGAGGTCGTTTCATTATTGGACATCTGGTTTGAAAAATTAACTAGTAAATGTTCTTTTGCATGTTAAAAATGGGATTTTGGAGGCGGAAACTCAAAATAACGACTGAGTGTCCTTAAAAGAGGCATGAAGACCTATAGACGCATAAAAGTATTATGTGGGAAGGGTTTGTTTCCTAATTGGACTCCAATTGCTTAAATTTAATAATATACACTCGTTTTGTGGTATAAAGTAGACTTTAGGGAGGAAAAACTCAAAACATCAATTAAGTGGCCCCGAGAGAGGCACGAGTGTATAAAGTGGTATAGAATGGATTCGTTTTGATTTACAGTAGTAGTCATACTAACACCCGTGATTAATTGGTTGTCAATGTTAGATCTGTTCGAAAATATACTGAAGAGATGTCTCCTAAAACCTACCTGGAAAAGCAATAAAAGAGGTCTCTCCTAAAATCCTTAATCATAACATAATTCACTCTCTCGCACATAACAAAGGTAAGTCTTATATTAACACAACATTCACCGTTCTATTCCAATAACTCTAAAAAAATCAAGAATCCTCTTTCACAATCGGCAAACTGCTAAAACTGAAGCCATCAGGTCCCACGGACTTATCCACATAACAGTTCCTCATCTTCATCACAATCCCAAACCACGTTTGTTTATCTCTATGTCCATAAGAATCATAATGTCTGAAACCCGCTAAACTTAAACTATCAGGTCCCACGCTATTATTAATGGCAAGTAAAAATTCATCTATTAAATTATAAAATCAAAATTTCAAATCATAAATGACATACACACAATAAAATCACTTTTAACAATGACATTACTGATAGGTTTAAATCGTTACTATGTCACTTGAATTAAGAAAGCATAACTAAGAAAATAAAGCTCTTGTTAATCAATCTCTGCAATAACCATTGGTTTCAAACCCACTATAACCTAACTTTGTTCTAATCCATGTAGAAACCAAATCATTGTTAGAGCTCATGAATATCAACCAGTTGTTACTTGAATAACTTCAAGTTAAATAATCCCAGATTCAAGTTAAAGACTTTTGGTAATTTTTCTTTGACCTTAACCAATTGTTACTTAGATAACTTCAAGCCTATTTAAAATCGCCCGATAAACTTTATTCAAACTAAAATCCTTTATAATTCAGTCCAATAAGAATATATATTCATTCAATAAGCTTGAAGTTAATTGCTGTTGTTTTAGGTAAATTATAAATAATCCGTGTTTGCTAAATGTGTAGTATAATAATCACAAATTCAAATTGTATTAAAATTAGTTAAAACATATAAGTAAAATAATAATCAAAATTTGATGGTACAGAATTTGAAGCACGTGAGGTTGGCCATTTTTCGTACATCAAGACCCATTCATTGTGTTATATATAATATATACTTTTGTGTTTTATCAAATTTAAAATATGAAATTAATCATATTTATGCAATAAAAATTATACCATTAGAACTTACAAACGAAGAAGATGACCGAGTCAAGTGTTTGACACTCTCTCCTTAAGACAAAATGCGCTCCCGCTACGGTGCTTACGGCAATGAACAATGAGCGTTTGCCTCCCAGGATAAAACGGTCTCGACACGCGCAAGAAGCACTTCAGTGTGCGTGTCCCACGAACCAATTATGTTTGATACTCTATCCGACTCGATTGGGAATGGAGAGTATAGAAAATATCTTTCCTCCTTATTTCCTCTCTTTAAAATTTGAAGACAAGTCTTGTATTTATAGAAAACAAGGTGTTTTTTCATGAAAAGACATGTCTTTAGGAAACAGCTACTTTAGGGACGTTTTTCATGAACTGTCACAACTTATGGTGAACAGTCACGACCTTTAGGGACGGTTGTGAAAAACAGTCACTATATAGAGAACAGTCACAACCTTTAGCGACAGTTACGAAAATCCGTCCCAGAAAATAAATAAAATTTCCCAAAAAACTTCATACATAAATGGGGCACATAAATGGGGCACTTTGATACCAAATTTCTTATACATAATTTATCCGTTTTAAACAAATAAATCTATCGCGTGACTCGTCATGAACGCGCACGTACTTGGTCCTACTTTGACCAATATATTAATTTAGTTATAAAATAATTTGTGTAAAAACACAATATTTTCCAACACATTGAAGCCTCCATGACCTCTTTGCTACAGTAAATATCTTCGCTAGCTGGCAGCCTTCCTTCGCTGCAAAAGTTTTCATTTCCCTGCTCCATCAAAGCCAAAAGTTGTTCCCAAATTCATGGGTAGCGAAGGGATAATTCCAAGAAAAAAATTCACAACCTTCAATAGGAAAGATATTGAAACCTGGGAACCAAGTAAACCACTAATTTCAATATCTAAGATACCTACTTATGGCTATTACAAAATTCCAAACCGCCAAAAATCCCAGACCTTCATTGGAAACATATGTGGAAAACCAAATATGAACCTTGAATAAACATGTTTTTATTGTTTTGGACACATGGAAAACAACAAACATATGATTATCATACCAAAAAAATAAACTTCCAAATGAAAATTGCTTGTTGTGTTCATTACCAGATAGTAATACTCATATCTTTGAAGATTGTCTAGCCTCATTTTAGGGTAGTATAAAGATTGGTTTGTCTTGATACTCCACCTATCCTCTACTATGATAACATTAGTGTTCTCTATATGACAACCAATCCAGTGCTCCATGCTTACGCAAAAAATGTGGAACTTGACTATAACTTTGTTAGAGAATAGGCTGCCCAAGGTCTCATTATTACTTAATTTGTTCGATCAGCAGAACAACTTGCAAACATCTTTACATAGAAATTCTATTCGGTTCAAGGTTGGAGTGTGTTCAATACCCCCTCCTTCACCTGCGAGGGAGTGATGAGAGACTTATTTCTCTGGACTTAACTGTTGAAGCTAACAATAAGGATCATACATACTTATGTAAAAGGATCATGAAAGACCTGACTTTTTCAGTTAATTAATGGAGCAGTTCATTATCATACCATACCAGTTAGTTTGTTTTGCACATGTTCTCCATGTTTACACGTTTGCTCTTAATTGTAAACATTAGTTTCCTTTTCTTCTATAAACGTAATATGTTATCAACAGTTTAATATAAGAATAAATTTTATATTTACTTTTCAAATAACAAAACTCCACGTCGTATCAAACACATTGAGTGCAAGGTTTCCTGCCTTTTACCTATGCTTGTTCCTCCGAAAGATCTCTGAATCTACTTTATGCGAGCGAGGCACAATTTCAATTTGTGAACTCTGAGCTCGGTATGCTTCTTGGCTAAGTGGAATTTGAATAATATTTTCTGGAATTGGGTTTTTTATATCTGATTAACCACTCTCGTTTGATCTTGTCTTTAAATCAATATGTTTTTTTATTGGACAACATAAAAGTTGAGAAGATTCTTAGGATGATATGGGTATTATGAGAATGAATATATAGGGATAAAATTAGCTTGTGGGTTTTGAATTTTAGTTGGATGAGTCATGCATGCCTCATAAAAGCCCCATTGTGAGATAATTTGAAGTTAACAAGCAATAATATATCACAAATCAATCAAATTAAGCAA
Source organism: Sambucus nigra (assembly GCA_949130495.1). Lineage (NCBI taxonomy): Eukaryota > Viridiplantae > Streptophyta > Magnoliopsida > Dipsacales > Adoxaceae > Sambucus > Sambucus nigra. The sequence goes on along the minus strand of OX422223.1, from coordinate 63,801,331 downwards.
ACACTTAAGTATACGATTAATGCATGTGCTCAATGAGATGAGTGACATTAACATATCGTAAAAATATAAACTAGCAAATATAATTCATAAACATACATGAGCATCCTATGCCCAAATGCTGGAAAAAAGAAACATATTATGGCAAATGTGGCAAACAAAATATTATCCATAACATGTCCACAAGAGAAGCACAATATCCGATAATACAAGAGAATTAACATTACAGACAATGGCCAAATCTTTCTCTTTCCTCAAAAGTAAATAAAAATAACAAAACTCCTCAAACATCATCAACTGCTCCGCTTGAATGCTCCCTAGCATAATCCTCTCACAACCAGCTCTGGTAATTAGCATCCTCTCTACCGACTCGAACTTGCTACTGCTCAAATATGGCAACAAACTGCTGTTGCATCTGATGTGCTTGTTGTGCTAAAGAGTTATTCAGCTGCTGCTGAAATGACTATTAGAAAATTGCTAACTAAGCGGCGATCGATGCATCTGGATGATGCTACGACTCACTAGGCATGAGTGAGTGTCGTATAAATGGAAGCTGAGGTCTAGTTGGTGGGAACATGATGCGACTCAACCAGGCCGTCTCTGAAATTTTAGGGGCTAGGTGAACAATTAATTTGAAACCATTTATATTAATTTTTTTTAAAAGAAAATGTGTTCTTTTTGTATTTTTCGATGCAAAACTATCAATTAAATCATCAAAATTTATTGTTGTTAACAAATCTTCTTCAATTGATAACATGGCTAATTCATTTAATCTTTCTTGTGACATGGTAGAACGAAGGTAAGATTTTATTAATTTTAATTTTAAAAATCTTCTATATTTTGATGTTCAAAATCTATTTTTTTTTTGTTTATTAAAATATTTATTTAGTGAACCCGCTAGTTTTGATGTTTCTTCTTCAATTTATTTTTATCTTTTTATTTTTTCGTGACCGGAGGGATATTTTCTAGTAAACATATTCACACAACAACAAGTGTAATTTGTAAAAATAAAAATTAATCACAAGATTCTCAAAAAAAAAATGGAATCTACAAAAAAAATTAGAACCTGATTTGTAACCAATTTGAGAGCAATCTCAAGTTTTAATTTGTAAATGCCCAAATAACAAATTGGAATCTACAAAAAAAAAAAATACATCACAAATATTAGTAGTAAAACAAACAAATTCATATAGTAGGAATGTAACAAAGCAATGAATAATATATACTTACACAAACAAGCTTCAAACAATCTCCAATCAAGCGCTAACATTCTGAAATTGAAAAAATTGAAACTCTAGATTTTTAACCCTTATTTTGATGGGGTTAGTTCAATTAAGGGGGGGCGAAAATTGCTTTTTTGGGGGGGTGGGGTGGTGGTGGTGGGGTGGGGCAGGGGTGGATAAGGGTTTTGGGGGGGGGGGGGGTAAGAGAGAGTTTATTCTTGTTTTGATTAGTAGAGAAAGAGAGTAGTGTGAGAGAGAGAAGAAGAGAGGAAGAGAAGAAGAGTGAGAGAAGAAATTGGGTGAGAGAAATAGAAGAGTTAGGGTTAGAATAGAATAAGTAATGGGTTGGGTTGAGTTTGAGTTGGGTTGGGCTATGGTGATGGGTTTATTGTGTGGGTTTATTTTTTAGTGTGGGTGGGTGAGTTATTATGTTGTTGTTGGGTTTAGTGTATGAGTTTATTTTAAATAGAACAAATTTATTTTTTGGGGCCCTTTTTTAAGTGATAACTATAATTTTTTTCATAACTAATTTTTTTGGGGCTTTTTTTTTACAACTATTTTTTTTATACCTAATTTTTTTTTTCCCGGAAGGGCCCCTAATTAATCGGGGGCCCTAGGCGGCGGCCTAACCTGCCTATGCCTAGAGCCGGCCCTGGACTCAACCCAAAAGTATCATCCTCTGCAGATGCACCTGGAGCATGAACATGAGCCTTATTTAGCAGATGCAAATCAGACTATTATATTGTGGTGGCGTCTATACTTTACTTGAAATCCAAGTCGTACTCTCCCAAAATGAGAGGAACTCCGACAGTCTTCATGACGATGGTTAACAACATCCCATACGAGTGAGTCACACGCAGTCGGGTGTCTCCATCAAATAACTAGTCTTAATGGTTATACGATACGTAATATATAGTCTATGCGATCTTGGCGTAGACATGCTCATTGAAATTTAAGGATGCCTTTGAATCCAAAGTTAGAATCAAAGTTGGTGTTTATCTTTATATGATAATGTAAGAGAACGTATCATCAAACGACTAGTGTCTTTTCTCGATTTTATAGAAGATTTCCAAAATAGTGTTTATCATTAGGATGTTAATGTCAGAAATTACATTCTAAACATAAAAAACTTCAATTGGCATTTTAAACATGTTATTTCATTAATTATTGATTGTTTGTTTATTTGTTTGATATAAAACACAATCTATATTGTTCTTAACAAGTGATAATGGTGTACAAACTAGAAATCTATTATTTTCATATTGGAATGTAAAACAGGAATTGATTGAGCTTTTACGAAGAGAATACATGTACATAAAATAATTTATTGGTGCTAGTGCTTTGAAGATCTCCAAACTATAAGGTACTATAAACAAACGACGTCATTGGCTCATTCGAGCGACATCTATTTTTTGCAACCCCCACTGTTTCAGTACCCTTCTGCATATCTGATTCATATTTTGGTACTAGGTTGCTTTTGGACATACTGTTTATGTAATTTTTTTTGGAGATTTGATATTTTATTGCATTGGTTTGTTTAATCACACCTGCGTGGATTTGATGTATTCTTTGTGTGATTATCTGCTTGCTAGCTAATGATTACACAAAGTGGTTTCATATTTACTCACATAACAAATGATTCTGATTTGAATTTTCATATTGATTTATATCATTTGTTCCTCTATACTTTACTGGATATTTATTTGTTTTATATGTGCAGGTATGCTTAAAGAGATTCGAGATTCTAAGTCTACATCAAATTCATATATTCAGGACAGTTTCATGCTTGTCGGTCCATTGTTTATAAATTTTATCCTGTATTGATGATGAAATCTTACTTTTAGGTTTTGTGGGATGGAATTTAGGCGTCATACGGCTTGACGGCTAGGCTTAGGCATTTCACTGTTGGTTTTGTCCCGGAATAGTCAAAGGGGGAGATTTGTAAGGACTAAATTTTCAAATTGAGTCCATGTATAGTTTTGAATTATTCTAAAAAAAAATACATTTGGGTCATAGGTAGATTTTTATTGTTACGATCCACTCAGAGACTATGTCGTGTTGAAGATTAATTGAAGACATTACGACAAAGATTCAAGGAATTAATTATGCCTAAGTTTAATTGGTGCGAAATTCTCGTCTTCAAAGTTTAATTGCATTTCGAGATCACTCAGGTATGAATGCATAATGTTAATGAAACTCGAAATTTTATTTTACAACAAATAAAGAGGTTATTTTAAAAGAAAATGTTTTTAATGTTTCGAAAGTGTTTTACAAGTTTACACTTCATTTAAAACTGATAAGGTTGGATTAGACTTTAAGTTAGTTTGGACTCTAAATAGGGGACTGTCGTTCAAACGCTATCGTTGGAACGAGAGCTGCTATCATTAAAACGACCCAGTATCTCTCTTGAACGAGATCTCCCACCGCCTTAAAATAATTATAAATAGGTGTGTTCAGTTTTCTCGAAGTGTGTGCAGTACAAAAAATAGTTTACCATGCAGAATGGTTTCTGCACAAAGTTTTCTAAGTGTTTTCACTATAAAACATCCTTGGAGTTTACAAAGATCTAACTTATCATTATCATATGTTAATGTGATCTTTATTGTACCAAGTTGGGTTTGTTCAACACTTGAACATTGTTGGTGTTGCGGCGGAGAACGAAGAAGGTTAATTTCATGTTCAACATCGTAGACGACACAAGGTCGTATCGGTGGATACCGAGGCATTCGTGGAGGCGACTGTTGTGGATGGGCATTGTAGAAGAAGGTTACTTTCTGTGTGGGCACTGTGAAGATTGGTAGAAGATCAGAGGTGCGTCAAGTCTCGTGGGTGGATCGAGTCGTTGTATAAGACTAACATCTGACTTTGTAAAACCATTGTCATAGTGATTGTCTGGCCTAGGTCATTCGAGGTTTTTTCCGTTTGTGGTTTTCCTCGTACATCGGCGTTGTGAGTATTGCTTTACTTTATTTTACTTTCTTTAATCACTAATTGCATGCTTAGGGTTAAACAAGATGAAATTTGGTTAAGTTAATTTGTGTCACAATTTGGTGTGGTTTGATAAAAATGAAAAGAATTTTTTAAAAGAGCAAATTGGTTTTTATTCATCCTTAACTTAATTTTGCTCAAGCAAGAGTTTTTGTAAAAGTTATATACAGGGACCTACGAATTGATATCAGAGCTTTTTGCACTATTTTATTGTGTTGGATTCATTTTTGCTATTTGGGTGATTTCTTGTTTATCTCTCTTGGTTTTTTTATTTTCCTCTCGATGGATTCTCAAAGTTTTAATGAATTAAATGTGTTGAATTTAAAGTTTGCAAAATGAATTAAAGTTTTCGAGGAAGAAAATTCTTGTTTTAAAAATATTATTGAATATCTGCAAATGTTTTAAATTCAAAGAGATATGAGAAGTTTGGAGTTTTATATAATAATTTTGAATCTTTAAAAGTTTTCAAAAAGGAGAGTAATGATAGAATTCCACTTTTAGAGAGAGAGTTAGAGAATTTGAAAAATTCAAGTGTTTATGTCATTAATGAAAATAGTTTGATTAATGAATTTAAGGCACGCGAGAAGACTCTTATGGATCAATTTGCTCATATTGAGGGGGAGCGAGATAACTTTTTAGACAGTGTTCTAAAAGTCACGCCTAGGCTTGAGCAAAACTCCCCGCCTTAAACTTTGTACGCCTTATTCTTGAAAAAAGTCTTAAGGCCCACTTTTTTTAAAATGAAAACTCTTTAGTAAAACGATATCGCCTTTTAAAGGCCTTTTTAAAAAACTGAATCATTGTCTCATTCAAAATAATCAAGAGACAAATGGTATCCCAAACCTCTCTTTCTCTCGTCTAAAAACAAATGCACGTTTTTTCTTAGTATTTAAAAAAATAGTACTTTAGTTTGCATAAATTCAGACATATTTTTAAGGCATGTACCATTTATGTATTTTTAATAGCCTCATTTAGCTAAAAATGTTAAAATAAATTAAAAAGGCCTAAACTTCTTTTCACGCCTTTTTACGCCTAAGACCCACCTAGGCTTCTATGGCTTAAGGCTTGGCCTCCACGCCTCGGTCACGCCCCGTATTTTTTAGAACCTTGATTTTAGGTGTAATTTGAAAATCTAAAGAAGGAGTCCCGAAAGTTTGAGGAGTCTAATCGTTTGCTTGAGTCGAAAGTTTTGAAGTTGAAAAATGATTTAACTGACTCGAGTAGTGATGGTAGCGGCTTATCTTGTTCTAGTGGTTCGAATGTCAAAGCCAAAATCATAGTATGTTTAGAGTGCCAACCACGTCCGAGGGTGTTAGAAAATGGTCAACCTAAAGGTCCCGTTCCTCATCGTGTTTTCACATGTTCGCATTGTGGTAGGAAAGGTCACCTTTGGAGTTTTTGTTTTGATCTTAGAAAAGACCCTAGGAAGTTTAAACGTAGTGTCCCGTCGGTTCCCAAGACCCATTTTGTTAGGTATACACCGGTTTGGGTTAGGAAATCCGTTTTGGAGATGTTAAATGCTTCGTTGGTTGATTCTCACGTGCATGCACATGATTCATCACTTGCTATTTCTTATGGTTGATTGCATGTTCATGTTTGTCATACGCTAGCCTTTGCATCATGATTTATATCTTGCCAGTGTTATGACATGTTTATCATTTTTTATTATATTTTTCATTTATTGCATCTTATTTGAAAAATAAAAAAAAGGTTTTTGGTTTTTAAAAGTTTTGAGAAAAATAAAAAAAGATTTTTTTTTTATTTGGGTCAAAATATTTTGAAAAAACCAAAAAGATTTTCGTTTTTTTTGTTATGAGCTAACATGATTGATGTGGCATATTGCTGTGCATGGACCCCCTTCCTTCCATTATCCATGTGACTAGGACATTTGGTCATTATTATCGATGCTTAGATTAATCTTAACCATTGTATTATGAGGTTGTTTCAAAGTTGATATGTGTCATGATTCGACTTTGTATATATGCCATCTTTGCACACATGCAAGAGTTTATATGGATGTTTGACTACTTTTGCATATTTGAGTTTGGTGAGACATTCTTATCTTAATCTTGTTATCTATGCATAAGTAGACTTAAGGAGGGAATGTGCATGTAATAACCATTTTACCGTGAGGATTATATTGAAAAATGATGAGTGGTCACGGGAAAGGGTGGCTGCGAGATTGTAAAATTGACTTGTCGTGAAAGCCACCGTTTAAAAGAGCCCGAAAAAAATTAAAAGGCAATAAAAAGAATTGTAAGGACATGATTTTATAAATGTCCGGGGTAAAATCTAAGAATTTTCTATTTGTCCTAGATCACAATATGTATGTCTGATACCGCTACATTCGGCATGTCAACACGATCATCCACGACGGACTTGATCAGAATCCATGCATCCACCATCTTCACACTTACATCACGCTTCATGCGACGTGCTCCTCATCTGTTCCCACTACTCCACTTCGCGTTATTGGTAAAATGATTTATTGGAGTTTTTAATATTTGCATAAATATTTGGGAATTTTTTAGAAAATATTTTTCGAAGTCTGATTTGTTTTTAACACAAAAGCAGAAATTTTTCTAAGTGTAGAAGCGGACTTTTCTTGGTCGTCGAGCTCGTTCGAACGACATCTCTCTGTCGTTCAAGTGACATGAGGATGTCGCGCGATCTCGTTCGAACGATATCCCTTTGTCGTTTAAGCGACATGAGGATGTCGCGCGATCTCGTTCGAGTGACAACACCGCTTCGATTTTCATATAAATATTTTTCCCCATTCTACACTCTTTTCCAAGTCTTTTCCGCACACGATTTCTATGATTTACGGCCCAAAAAATAGACTTCAATTTTTTAAGGTTTTATACCTTTTTGATTCACAAAATCGTTCCCATATATGTGTGTGAATCTTTAAACCTTCAAAGGATCATTTTTACTCATCTGGAGTAACTTGTGGAGAAGCTGACTCTTTTACATTACTGCCCATCTGGAGTTCTTGCGGGAGATTCCAACCGACGACATTGGAACCGACACCTTAGGGTATTTCGTAAGTCACTGTTGTTTTCAGTATAATTCGTGTAAACCGTTCTTGACAAAATATAGTGAAAATAAAAGGTTTTGCCCCTTTGGGGAATTTTTCTTCATTTGTGTGTTTGTTTATTATTGAATGTTCTTGCATGGTTATATTGTCTTCAATCGCACCTAGATGCATGTTTTAGGTTTTAATTGAAAAATTGAGTTTAATTAAATAATTTCTTGGTTTGAACAAAAGCACACTCTCAAGAATCATATACCAAAGATGGGCCAAATTAGTTTAGTTCATTCAAAAGAAATATATGATATATTTAAGGGAGTTTAGATGGATTTAAAATTTAAACGAGTTTGCACAAAGAATCCTAAAGTTGAAAATTCGTGTCATGACGCTATTGTTTATAGAATCGTCAAATTCTCGGATTTGTGTGCATAATGTTTGTTTAGTTCATTAAGCTCACACTTTAATTGTCACATGTGGCTTAAATAAAGTTTGATGATTGATTTTTATCAATTAGAGCTTCTTGATCGTTTCGATGTGTTGGAATTGTGATTCATTTGTTGTAGTTCACGGCCATACATTCCATGTTCATGTTTAGTCACATCGGTACTATGTTATTATATTACTCATATTTGTTTATTTTGAGTTTTTTTTAATTTAACTATTGTTTTTACACTATTTCTCAGTTTTGAGCCCTTTTCAGTTAGAATTTTCATGACATTTTGTCACTGGGCAACACTATTTAATAATTATGGGAAACTGTGTAAGTTTGATCTGCTCGTTTGAGCGAGATCCATTGTAGCGAGAAGTTGTCGTTCTAACGACATTGCTTATCGTTCGAGCGACGTTGTGTTTCGTTCAAACGACGTCCCTGGCTTATTTGAGCGACATTTGTTTTTTGCAACCCTCACTGTTTGAGTACCCTTTTGCATATCTGATTCATATTTTTGTACTACATTGCTTTTGGACATAATGTTTTTGCAATTTTTTTTAGAGATTTGATCTTTTACTGCATTGGTTTGTGTAATCATACCTGCGTGGATTTGATATATTCTTTGTGTGATTCTCTGTTTGCTAGCTATTGATTTGACATTGATTGATCATATTTAGCTGGTTGTTTAATGTTTATCTAGCTATTATTCATGTTGATTTAATCATATTGGTATTACATTATGCTAGATGTGTTTGTCTTTTCACCATATTGTCTATTCGAGACAAAAAGGGGGAAAGATGTCTGTGATGTAGGGGGAGTTTTGTGTGTTTCATATTTGTATTAAAAGTCGTATCATGATTACACAAAGTGGTTTCATATTTACTCACATAACAAATGATTCTGATTTGAGTTTTCATATGGATTTATATCATTTGTTCCTCCATACATCACTGGGTATTTCTCTATTTCATATGTGTAGGTATGCTTAAATAGATTTGAGATTCTAAGTCTACATCACATTCAGACATTCAAGATAGTTTCATGCTTATCGGTCCATTGTTTATAAGTCTTATCCTGTACTGAGGATGTAATCTCACTTTTGGGTTTTATGGGATGGGATTTAGGCGTCATATGGCTTGACGGCCCGACTTATGCACTTCACTGTTGGTTTTGTCCCGAAATAGCTAAAGGGGGAGATTTGTAAGGACCAAATTTCTAAATTGAGTCCATGTATAGTTTTGACTTATTCTCAGAACAAAATACGTTTAAGTCATAGGTTGATTATGATTTTTACAATCCACTCAGAGACTATGATGTGTCGAAGATTAATTGAAGATGTTACGACAAAGATTCAAGGAATTAATTATACCTAAGTTTAATTGGTGCGAATTTCTCGTCTTCAAAGTTTAATTGCATTCCGTGATCACTCAGGTATGCTTTGTTAATTATTTTAAGCCTAGATAATTTTAGTTCTTAATTTGGTTGTTGTTTCCTTTAATTAAATAGTTAGTTTAATTTATGTTGTTCATTATGCTTAGTGGCTAAGTTAAATTAGGCTGCAATTAATCGAACTCACCTAGGTTTGATGTGTTGATATTCTATAGTGATGGGTTGTGGTATTTAATTCGATTGGGTTGTCCTAATTATTATGCCTAGGATATTTAACGGGGTATATTGTGTATGCTCCATATTTACGACCTTGCGTGTGTAAGTTCAAGGGTATTTGTTGACGCCAAAGTCATATTAGATTTTTATGCAAATTTAGGGATGCGACAACTCTTGATTTAATTAATTGTTGAAATGAGATTTAATCTTAGTAAATGCGTAGTCCCGTGTAACCATTTATACGCGTTAGCTCGATGTGAGGGATATTAGTCGTAACCTTTAACTTTTATTCTCTTTGTTAATCTAGTTTAAATACACGCATGCCTAGATTATCTTTTATTTCTTTTTAGTTAGCAGATTATCTTTTACATATTTATTTTAGAAATATTAAACCGATTATATTTTAGCACATTTCTCTATGGATTCGATACCCGGACTAGCCGTTGTACTCCCTTAAAAGAGTGTAGTCAATAGTTTAGGTTTTTGCATAGCGGTGGGAGCTGAAAATTGCCAACCAACGCATAGGTGACGCTTGCGCCCCGATTTTCCCCTGTTATCAAAATGGCACCGTTGTCGGGGACTTGTTTGTTTTAGAATTTAGTTGATTTAGTATTTCATAATATTTTCTTTCTATTTGTATTTTTTGTTAACAATTTTTGCAGGACTTTTACATTTGAGCGCCAAGAAATGCCTAAAATTTTCGGACGCACATCATTTTGTGGAATTTGCTTTCTTGAGATTTTTTGGGGTACGCATGTCTTATTACAATTTTTTTGGTAATCGCAATGAGAATTCTATAATTTCCCTTACGCCTATGACTTTTGGTCAATACTTACAAACCCCAAAAAAGGAAACATCTAAAATGTCTTTGGGTGAGTATTGCCAAAATCAATCTATGGATTACGGGAATTTTGCGAATAATCATTTTGATTTTGGGTCGCAAGATCCTTATGATAATAATTTTGAAACTAAATGCATTATCTTTCAAAATTCTTATATTAATGATTTTGATTGTAAGTCCGACGATAGTTTTTAAAGTTCTCATTTGCAAGAATCCGCGCCTCAGCCTATGACTTTCGACGGGGGCTTGCGCATGCTTGAAAATGAGAAAATTAAAAATTGTTATCGGGAAGATAATAGTTGTTGGGAGCATGAGTTGGATTTATTATTTTAATTAGACGACGATTTTTATTCCGTGACTTTCGAAGTCGAGGAATATTTTGAACCAAATGAGGATTTTGTGCCTACTTTGGAACAAACCATTCTTAACTTGGGCCATGGTATAATAGAGAACGAAAATGAGGATGAAATAGACGTAGTATCCATTTGCAATGAAATGATTTCGTCTTTGGACCCCAAAAAAGAATATTTCTTTGAAAATGATCTTATTTCCTTCGAAACTCAATCTTCAAGCGATGACGACTCATCTCTTGAGTTTGAATTTCTTTCCTACCCCTTTTCATTCTTCATTATCAAATCGATACAAGTACCCGATAAATCGGCGCCAAACTTTAAACTGTTAAACCTTTTCACTAACAAGGAGTACTCGCTCGATTTGCCTTCCATGAAGGCATGTTTCCTCCATGTGTGCCACCTCCCATTCCAATTGTAAAATATTTGGGAGAAAATTATGTTTTTTCCCCTTGTGTATTTGTCACCCGTTTTATCCAAATCCCCCATCCTCCCTCCAAAAATTTTAATTGGGGATGGTTCGTTTCTTCCGCCTTACACATGCCTTCCGTTGTTTGAACGGAATTCCTATTTTTCGGGAGGCATGCATGAGAGGGAGGGTCCACCGTTGATCTTCCAAAGTCAAATCGTGTTTTGGGTGGACCCCCAAAAAATTTCAACTTATAGTGTATAGTTAGTTAGAAGTTAAAATTGTAGGTTATAAATAGTTAGTTTTGTTTTATTTTTATTTCCTTCTTTATTCTTACTTGTTGTCTATGTGACACCCCGACTAATTAAATACCGGGTAGCTACTCCTTTATTAAATTAATACAAAATGCCAAGTGGGTTCAGTTAATAGCATCACTGTCAAAAACATTTTAATAATTTCTAACCACCTAGTATTTAAAAAGTAAGATGTCAAATTTTAAATTAAGTCTGATTAACATGAAATAAAAGAATAATGAAAGAATAACATAACCATACACCATAAAGTCTCAATAAAGTAACCAACAAATAATAATAAGTCCGGAGGAAACACTCCTCACAACAATCCCACAACTGAAATAAATAAAACAGTGTATCCTGAATTAATTACATGCCAAAAATCTGAATAACTGAAATATGAAATGTCTCTAATAGAAATGAGCGACATGCCCTACAAATGATGAAACTGGATATGGAATCAAGACTAGGAAAGGAGGCGTCTACTAGCAAGCCCCTGTAACTTTCACAACAGCTACAGCTCGTCACCTGAATAAAATTCCTATGCATGGTGTCCTTGTGGCTGGGCATCTAAAAAGGTTTTTACAAAAATAGATTTGAAAGCAAACGGGTCAGAGCCCGAAAGTGGAGAGTATTTTAAAAATAGCAAGTGCTTTAATAACATTAAAACAATGAATGCAAAATACATGTTAGGACGTGCACTCACATGAAATACTCACCTATCGACTAATTGTGCACTCCTAACGTACCGTACCCATCTAAGTGATATTCATATTTAACTAAACCGTCATAAGTTCTAGCCTTTCTACTCGATTCCCATTATACATTATAACGTTATCAATTAAATAAAGGGCTTTACTTAAACTCGGATTCTCAATTATTAGCAATGCAATTCACTACAGGTTATCCCTTTTTACCTTCAGCGATTATTACGATAATTATACTACACAATACAAACATGAAAGTTCTCATCATTTAACCGTATATTATTCACGTCATAAATATACAATACAAGCACCCCGAGACTAAGCTGCGGTGCACACATACTCTGCTATCCATCCCGGTACATCACGTACATAAGGATCGCGCATTCCGAATCTCTCAGGAATCGTCCTCAGATAATAACAATCACAAACAATGGAGGTGAACACAGTCACATCACATGGGTCACGTACATACCTACGCTCCCTCGATCAGCAGACTTATTAACTTCCCAATAAGTCCTTCTCTGACCTATGTCCTCGAGGTACCAATCTAAATCCCCCCCGTAGGCACACAAAGATTAGATGGCCCTAAGCGAACGCAAACCTCCTGTGATAGCAAGTATGGTAGGTATGTCATATACATAAAATCATATATATACTAAGCATGCACACATCTTAGTAATTACCCTAATTTATTAGAGGTATACTTCTCATTCTCATACCAACTTTTAGTGTTACACAATTTACATATCCTCAGTTTATACAAATATTTATGTTGTTACTTATACTCACATCGTAATTAGTCACTCGCGTCCTAATCCACAAATATCATTTGGTTTAAATCACACTTCTATGTTTCACTCCTCAAAATATCCCAAATCTCCCAATTTTACCCAATAATTAACAAGGGAAAGTTATCTCTATAATTAAACAAGGTTACGGGACACTAGAAAGCAAATCAGGCAAAAAAGGCCAGTCTGTCAACTCGTTAGAAGTCTCGTTCGAACGAAGTGGGCATCTAACGAGATCTCGTTCGAACGAAAGTCATCGAACGAACATCCAACTCATTAGAAGTCAAACTGTCAACTCGTTAGAAGCTCGTTCGAACGAGCTTGTTCGAACGACCTGGGCAGGCCTTCTAACGAGGTGACAGTTTCGAGCCCAGAATTCTCCTATCTCGTTTTTCCCAATTTTCATCTCCTCTAATCTCATCTAAACATTATTCCAATAGTAGTTCAAAGTTTCTAATCATTCCTAAACATACTGAGGTCGTATTTTAACATATTTATGGGGTCAAATCTCCCTAAACAACACCCAATTATCAAATCTCCCAATTTTCCCCCAAACCTTATGAGTATAAACCCTAGAAAATTAAAGTCATCAACATCCATAATTAAATCTATTTTTGCAACATAAAAGATGTATTTCTAACAGTATAATCGCCCAAACATAATTCTACATGCAATCTCTTTATCGAAACATGAATTTATAACTCCAATTACATGGGTTTTTACAAGACTCCTAATACAATGTAATTATATAAATTTCTAAGCATGGAAAAAGCATTCGCTTGAAATTAACGTAATTAAACCACTTGCCTTGGATTATTCTCTGAATTTGGTGTTGAATTGATGAAGGTTTCTCTCTCCTTTTTCTCCCAAGGTTGAAGGTTGAAGATGGAGGTTAGGGTTTTTCTCTTTTTGGGAACCTCTCCTAACTTCTCATGAAACTCCCGTTGCCCTTTAATCACTTAAGTGATGGTAATGGGTTAGTGGGTCATTAAATTCCCTATTTTAAACTCCCAAAATTCGTTGGTCATAAATCCCAAAATTTCAAAATTACCAAAATACCCTTTTAAGTTGTCGATATGGCCTAAAAATATCCCGGGACCCAAACTAAGCCCCCGGCTAGTGTTTTCTGACTATTTCGACCCTTTCGGACACGTTGGCACACTCAAAATGACCATACGGTTGATAGAAATAAAATCCACTTTTTTTTAATTAAAATAATTATATTCCTGACGCGACTGACACACGCGTCCCGACAAAATTTCCAAATTGCCGTATTTCTATCTCGCGACAATTTCAATATTTCTAATATTCATATACTGTCATATATACACATTATAATCAAATACCAACTCACATCTCGTTAGTATTTTATCCGGATTAATTCTCAATTAATACACATTAAATTTAATTAATCCCATAAATAAATATCCATAAAAGTACGGGATATTACTGTCTAGTGTACTTAGTTAAGTTTTTGTTATTTATTTTCGCTATGCTTGGTACTAACATGTTTTTTAGAATCATTGGACTTGTACTTTCGCGAGATCGCTACCTTTTGGGTAATATCGCTATTTCCTCTCGTTAACTTGGTTCTTAATGCACATTGAGGACAATGTTAGGTTTTAAGTTAGGGGGTATGGGATATTCTATCCATTCATTGGTAGTTTCTTAGATTCTATTGTATGTTATTTCCAAGCATGATTTTCTTGTAAAAAATTAAAAATTTTAAAAAGATTTTCTTTCTTTTTTCTCCTTTGTTGGGCATTTTGCCTTTGTTTTCGATGATAAATTTTAATAATTGCCCAATCCAATAGACGACTCAATGATGCATGTTCTCTATTTTAGAAGTTATTAGACTTTAGTACTCAATTATTGATATTATGAATAACTTCATGAATTAAACTTTAATCCCATGAGCCCGTGTATTTTTCTTGCTTTATTGATTTGGCTTAATATTTTTATAACTCGGTAACCTTTTGTTGCATTGTATATAGTTACATTGAATGATCTTTGTACTTTTCGTCATTTGTGAGTGTTATACATTTCTCTTTCCTCCTTGGAAACATTAATGTCGTTGGTAATCTCATTATTCTTTCATTTGATCGTTCATTAATTACGTTTATATCTTGAAATGTGTTACTTGAGCACGATTTTCAAAGTTTGTTTTAACTCGAGAATGGCGTAAACTTTAGGAAATGATCATAGTCCCTCTTTGTTATATCACCCATATTAACCTTGACCTCACCTTAAATGTTTTCCCTCGTCAATCCCTTTGAGCCTAAATATAGTCGTTCGTTTCAAAACCAAAAATCCCATAACCAACTCCGTATTAGAGTTATACACCATACTTATTACCTTCCATACCTTTGTTTGGAATGTTACTTGGGATTGAATGGTGTTCATGTTACGTGGTTACAATTTAGGCATGTGAGAGTGAAAAAGTAAAGAAAAGAAAGAAGATAAAAAGGGAAGAAAAAGAGAAAGAAGAAAATAAAAGAAAAGAAAAAGAAAAAGTGAGAAAAAGAAGAAAATAAAAGAAAGAGAAATTTGTATATGTTTTGTATAGTGTTCAACAAGCTTTGTTTAGTCTCCCCATTGTTATATTCGATGCCTTTTTATGGAAATCATTTTCCAATTTTTGTAATTGCTCGCAATTTTCCATTATCCCGAATTTTCATCTCCGAACACTTTGAATCTGCACAAATTTCCTTCGTTTCATAACCTTAAGCCCAGAACCTGCGTTACAACCCTATAAAGTCCTATGTGATGCTAGGGTGAATTCAATTCAAAAGTTTAAACAATTTTGATAATCTGTGAAAATACATTTCGCCTCCTTTAATAAGTGGTATCTTTCATTGATATTATAATTTTTATTTTATATATAGCGTTATTCATTTGTGACATGTGTGTGGCCTAGTTTCCATTTACATTTACTCATTATGCTCGCATGTCCCGTGTATTACCTCCCATTCTTAGTGATTTCATTTGTTGAGCGTAATACCTAGTGAGGATTGATATATGAATGCTTTAATGTCAATTATCCGGTTTATATAAGTTTTTTCCAAATCGTACTTTGCATGTGCTCGCTCCCCTCCCACATTTTAAGGTTTTAATTTTACAAACTTCATTATATAATGTTAATAATACAGACTTTCGTGTGAATTCATTCACTTTGCTAATAACATGTTTGAAATTTTTTTCATATTGTTGGGCTTGTCGCAAGTGATTGGGCATACATTTTGAGGAAACCATATGATGTTTGTGGGTTTCATCCCTGAAAACCCTCACGAGACGACACTCGTCCACTAGGGTGACCTAGGGATTTAATGACTTATTTCATACGCTTGATGCAATCGTTCACCCACAAAAGTGGCTTTTATCTTTTGTCTCTCTTTTTTATATATCTCCTTTTTTGTGATTTCATTATACTTCTTCTTGCTTTGAATTTCATTACTAGGGACTAGCAATGTGTAAGTTAGGGGTGATTCGTATCGAATCTTGCACATACATACTTTCGATACTTATGCATTTTAGCCCCCTCGGGTACTCTAATGTCTATAATTATGCTCGTTAACCAGACAACCTCCGTTTTATATGGTAACATTTTATTTGAGGTATTATTGAGAGTTTATAGGTATTAAAGTGCTTAATATGAAGTTTGGTGGCGTTCCGGTAAAGTCTCATCGCAAATCACACGTTCAGGGGCAATTCGATAAATTCACACTATGGGATTTTTGCCCGAAGTCTTCATGGAAGTTGTAGCTCTCGGGACAATCTTCGCGTGACCATGAATGGTGAGCGAATCCAAGTCCGATCGAAGAATCCAGAGGCCTTTAATTGGAGAAGAATTATAAGGGAATTAATTTATTAATTTAAATACTAACATTCTAATTAATTCCATCTATGTCCTTTATCTTGTTTGCCCAAATTGCAGGTCTCAAATGATAATGGCGATTTTGTGCGACACTCGGGTTTAGCTCGAGTTTTGGTTTTAGCACAAATTGGATGGAGATGTGAGGTTTTTGGCATAATATATGGGTCTCAGCTACATAAGGAACAAGTTTTGGCTTTGGGCATAAAAGGTTTTGGTGGGTCTCGGCTTAACAGTCGCATTGTGGGTCTTTGACCCATGGATGATTATAACGTCCAAATTGGAGTAGCAGATGGTAGCAGGTGTTTAGACGATATTGATGGCCATCGAGCTTTGTGTTCCCGAACAAATGCAAATGGGTATTGGTTGTTGTGGGTTTTAATTAGCAGGTATTGGTCTTGCAAATGGGTGGTCTTCACCATGGAAGCTTCTGGTCCAAATCGTAAAAGAGTGCAGCAGCTCATGGTGTGGATGTTCATTTTCTTCGCAGCAAGAAATTCAGTGGGTGTGTTCTGCTACGACCGGTCGACCGACCATACTCCGGCGGTCAACGGGTCCCCTATTTCAAATTTAATCGAGATATCTGTTATCCCCTTTTTCTCTTTTCTTTTAGTTTATCTTTTTCTTTTGTTTATCAATTGTAACTTATCCCCTTTTCTTTTATTTGTTATTCCAACTTACTATAAATAGCACCCTTCGTTTATTTGTAAGGGGGTCTCATATATCTAGTTTTTTTTAGTTCCTCATTTTTAACTTAATTCCAGGGTTTGAGCACTTTGGGGATTTTGTTGGATATAACCCCTCTCCTCCATTTTTGTGGGTTTATACTCACTTATGTAAGCTCACTTTTACTATTCATTATTTTCTTGCTTTTTTAATTATGTCAAGCCTAGATAATTTTAGTTGTTAATTTATTTGTTGGTTTCTTTAATTAATTAGTTAGTTTAATTTATGTTTTTCATTATGCTTAGTGACTAAGTTAAATTAGGGTGCGATTAATGGAACTCACCTAGGGTTGATGTGTTACTATTCTATGGTGATGGGTTGTGCGTATTTAATTCGATTGGGTTGTCCTAGTTATTAAGCCTAGGAGATTTAATGGGGTATATCATGTATGCTCCGTATTTATGACCTTGCGTGTATAATTTTTGGGGTATTTGTTAACGCTAAAATCATATTAGACTCTTATGCGAATTTAGGGGTGTGACAACTCTTGATTTAATTAATTGTCGAAATTAGATTTAATCTTAGTAAATAGGTAGTGCCATGTAACCATTTATACGCGTTAACTTGATGTGAGGGATCTTAGTCACGACCTATAGTTTTTATTCTCTTTATTAATCTAGTTTAAATACACGCATGCCTAGATTATCTTTTCTTTCTTTTTAGTTATAAAATTATCTTTTACACTTTTATTTTAGAAATATTAAACCGATTAAATTCTAGCACATTTCCTTGTGGATTCAATACCCAGACTAGTCGTTGTACGCTTTTAAAAGAGCCTAGTCAATAGTTTAGGTTTTTGCAAAGCGGTGGGAGCTGAAAATAAACGATCGACGCGTAGGTAACGCTTGCGCCGCGGTTTCCCCCTGCTATCAATAGTCTCATATGTGGAATTCAATAAATTAAAATCGTCTGTTTGCTTGAAAGGGGCAATGAATTTTCCAGTGTATAAGTGGCTAATAGGTAATTCATTCATTTTTTTATCTGATATCATACCCAAGTAGTGCACATATTGAATTTATAATCATCACTTAAACATAAAAATTGATTATTTTTTGGAACAATACAAGTATTATAGAGATCAAAACTTAACATTACAAACAAACTAATTTGCTCAAAGGAGCAGTGAATTTCCCAGTGCATAGGAGGCTAATAATAACATTCCACTTAAAGATCAAACTGCAACATTCCAAACTAGCTAAATATTATAAAAATTGAACTTTGAGACCTGTTACCATCTTAACTACAAGATGCACCTAGCATTCAACTATTTTCAAATCAATTAATGCTTAACTACTCTAAATGTCACACCAACGTAAATTAGGTTCTTATGCAATGACTGCGAGATAAAACTATATTTTAAAAGAGAACTGAAATATATTTTTGAAGGAGGAAAGTACAAAATAGTAAATAATTACACTGAACAAATAAATTATATGCCACCCATTTATAAACATGAAAAAATTATGAAATTATATTATTATGATGCACTCGTACATTTTGAGGTTTACAAAACTCGCATGTACTGACTTGTAGTGGATTAAATGCAGTTGTTTATAGTGTTGTTGCTATTTATGTCGTTGTTTTTTAGTTAATTTTTATGTTTAAACAGGTTGGTTTTCATGACTAAACTAAGGAGACTCTGTCAATTTTTAAAAAATATTATGTGTTTTTAAAAGTAAATAATATGAAGATATATAAATTTGATAAGGTTTTTAAAGTTTGCCATCTAAAGTAACTATTGAAAAATATTACTTCTTTGTTTAAAGTAACTGACACTAAATAAGTTTTATTGTCGGTGAAAACCTTTTGTGGACACGGTAAGACATCGAAGTTGTTTTGATGGAGGTCATATGCTTCAAGATTGCGAGTTTATTTTGCTTACATCATTTTATTTTAGGAGGAGATGGGGTTTTATGTATTTTTTCTAATGAGATGAGTAAAATTGTGTAGAGATATTTAGGTTGGTGGACATGATGTTGAAATTATCTATTTTATCTTTATGTGAGGAACTCTAATTTTAGTTAAATGGAAAATTGTGTGTTATATTTGTTGAAATGGGATGCCAAATATGTCATATGTTATTTTTGTTTAAAATTATATTAAACATATTATGGAATAGATGAAATTTTAACCGTGCTGCAAAAATTATTAAGGACGGTTTAGTTGTCATCTCAAAAGGATTCCATAAACAGGGGCCTTTTGAGACGGCATACACCGTCTCTAAAAATAACTATAAAATACAGCTTTTTCATCGTCTTAAAGGAGTCCTATAAGCAATGACCTTTTAAGACGGCATATATTCCATCTTAATGTTTTTTTGATACAGCTGTTGCCATCTCAAAAAGATTTTAAAACGGGGGTCATTTGAACGACATACAAATTTATGTATTCCAGTTCCAAAAATGATGAAGTTTTGTCCAGTGAAAAAATTTCCTGAAAACATGTACTGGAAATACAAAACAGTAGCAAAACACACTCAAAATTGAAAAATAAAACAAGTAGGGCAATGTGAGTTTTATGCTAACATATTATCAATGTGCTCAAACATGGATATGGAGTGGATGAGCGTGAACTACATCAAATGAATCACAACTCTAATACATTGAAATGTTCAAGAATCTCTAATTGATAGCAAAGTGTTATGAAACTTAGTTTTAGCCATATGTGACAATTAATAAGTTGACCTAAATGAACTAAACATTCAACATATACACAAATTCGGAATATTGACGATTCCACAAATAATAGCGTCATGACACGATGTTTAACGTTAGGATTCATGGTGCAACCCCATTTATATATCCATCCAAACTCCCTCAAATATAATCATACTTTTCTTTTAAATGAACATAAACTAATTGGCCCATTTTGAATCTTTTTATTGCCTTAATTTTTTTCGAGCTCTTTTAAACTTCTTTGGACCTTGGCTACTTTTTACAATGCCACGCTTTTTTAGGTTCGATTTAAACGGTGGCTTAAACGCAAAGGATAAATGAGTACCTTTCGTAGCCTTTCTCCGTTTTTACTCAATATTAAACAAATCCTCACGGATGAACGGTTCTTACATTCACACCTCCGCATAAGTCTACTATGCATAGATGAAAAAATTGAGATAAGACATCTCACCAAACTCAAATATGCATGTGATGCCAAATATTCATATAAACTCGTGCATGTGTGTAATGATGGCATATAAATAAAGTCGAATCCCAATACATGTCAAGTTCAAAACAATCCCATAATGCAATGGTTAAAGTCATCCAACGCATCAACGGTTATGATCAAATGTCCTAGCCACATGGATAATGAAGTGAAGGGGGTCCAAGCACACCAATATTCCACATTAAACATGAAAACTCAAGACACAAAAACAAACCGAAAATCTTTTCATATTTCTAAAAATATTTTTGACCCCAAAATAAAACTGATACGACGCAAATATTGCGTATTTCACCCGTTAACCTACGCCTTATTAGCCCCCTTGGGTATCTTAATCCCTATACTTATGCTCGTTAACCAGACAACCTCGGATTTCTATGTTAACATGTTTTGCAGAGGTTAATTGAGCTTTTGTAGGTATTTGGATGCTTAGTATGAAGTTCGGACGCTTTTCGGAAATGTTTCGTCGACTTTTGCAGCTTCGGGGGCATTTTAGTAATTTCAGCATTCGGGTTTGAATCCCGAGCTCTTCACGGAAGTTGAAGCCCTTTGATTTCTCTTCGCGTGACCGCCGACGGTGCATGATTCCGAGTTGTATCGATGGAGTTATGGCATTTTTAGGATGGTTTTTACTTAAAAAGTACACTCAAGGTCACATTCAAGGGCATTTTAGTCATTTCATATTTTGGTTTTTTGGCCCAATGTCTTCTTGGATGTTGTAGTCCTCTGAGTTATCTTCGCGTAGCCTCCGACCGTGCCTCATTCCGAGCTATAACGAAGAAATGGCGGCATTTTCCGTAAAACAGAACAAAGCTGCAGATTGCAGACCTGTAGGTGCGAATCGATTCGGAATTTTTCCGAATCGATTCGGCCCTACAGAAAGTCCGCAATTCTCTATTTTTAAGTGGGTTTTTGATGGGGTATTTATATGTAAAAATTCTATTATGTTGAGAGATCAATTTTAGACTAGGGAGGATTCATTTTTAGGTTAGAAAAGCAGATTTTTGGGGATTTTTGTGGAGCTTCCATCTCCTCCATTTCCATGGGTGTTTTACCCACTTTGTAAGTTAATATTACTATTCATTGTCTTCAAGCTTTGTACTTAGTTGTTTTAGCTTAATTTATTTGTTTTCTTTACTTTCTTGCCTAGATAAATTAGTTTAGTTTATTTATTTCTTGTTTTGTTTATTAATTAGTTGTTTAATTAGATTAATCATGTGTAGTGAGTAGTTACACAGAGTTTGGGTCGTGTGTCCGCCATTGATGGGAGTTGAGCTCCAAAAATTAGGTTTTGGGGAAAATTGCATTTAATTGAAACCTCGCGTATTAAAGTCGGATTATTATGCGTTTAACTTTCTTTGTCACGCAACGTTAGTGTTTATAGCGATTATCCGAATTTAATCCGCGTGTGACCATTTTTGATTAAATGTTTAATCTCGCAACTTTGGATTAAATTCCTTATTGTGTGATGTTTATGATTAATTAAAAATGCGCGATTAAATGTTTTCGAACCGAAATTCTAATTATTAGTTGTTTAGCCCATGGTGGGGACGCGATCCCGACTCTCGTTTTATTAATTGTAATATAGTGTTAACTTCTTCCTTTTTCTCTTTTGTCACCATTCCCAACCATCACCTTTTCATTTATTTATTTTACATTTTTATTCTTGAAGTAATTAAACAATTAACATCTAAAATTCAATCACTCCCTGTGGATTTCTTACGATACCCGACTTACCGTTGTACTTGCCTCGCAAGTTCAGTCGTAGTTTAGGTTTTTGTATTGAGTAGGCGAAACGAAAACAACGATTAGCGTTCTGACGCGACGCTGCTTTTCGCGCTCGATCAAAATGGCGCCGTTGCCGGGGAGTGTGTTTTAGATAGTAATTGTTTTATTATTTCGTAGTATTTTTTCTTTTGTATCTGTATTCTTTGTTTTAACCTTTTTTGCAGGATAGCATACTTGAGCGCTAAGAAACTTTGATTCGCGGTTGCTCACTTTCTTTCTCAGATTCTCCATCTACAAACAACGAGGTAATCATGTCCTACTATTATAGTTATTACGGTCATTCTAATGATTCTTACTTTGGGGATAGTTTTCAAGTGTTTCAACCAAATGAGGAGTCCGAGGCTCTTGAGCCGAGGAAGCCTACTTTGGAAGAGACTTTGCTTCTTTACTCCCAAGGTTTGGAAAGCCTAAATGATGCTGGAATGAGACTTGGTGCACTTTGCGATGAGATGAATTCTTATGCACAAAACAACGAGGAGGTGGAAACTTGTGTTTCACCTCAATTTTTCAAAGAATTTCTCATCGAGTGTAAATCTCTCTCCCCCGAAATTCAAACTCCTTCCGACGATAAGTTGATGGAGATTGAATTTATTTCATTACCATATACGTTTTCCGTCATTAAACCATTAGAATTACCGGTTGATTCCTATGAGTCGGTAGAAACTTTTAAAACTACACTTTTTGCCGATGAGGACTCATTGCCGGACTTGTTTTCGATGGATGTTATCCCCACGTGTGCACCATCTCCCATTCCATTTGAAAAATCTTTGGGAGATGAGTCCATTTTTCTTGGACCTCAAGTGTATCTTTCCCCCTTATTATCCAAATCCCCCATCGTCCCTCCAAAACTTTTAATTGACGATGGTTCATTTCTTTCGCCGTACACATGCCTTCCGTTGTTCAAATGGAATTCATATTTTTCGGAAGGCATGCTTGTATGTGAGGGTACACTGGTTATCCTCCAAAGTCAAATCGTTCTTATGGTGGACCCTCAACTATTTAGACTTCTAGTGTATAGTTAGTGTGAAGCCTAAATAATAGGTTGTAAATAGTTAGCTTTTTAATTTTCTTTCTTTCCTATTTTTTTTTCTTTCCTTTTAATTTAGTCTAGTGTAATTAGTTAACTTTTTGTTATTTGTTTTTGCTATGCTCGGTACTAACTTGTTTTGTAGATTTCATTGGACTCGCGCTTATGGAGATCGCTCCAATTTTGGGTAATATCGTTATTTTCCTCTCTTTGTGTTGTGTTCTTAATGCGCATTGAGGACAATGCAACATTTAAGTTAGGGGGTGTAGGATATTCTATCCATTTCTTTGTTTTGTCCATGGATTTGCTCACATTTAGTTACTAAGTATGATTTTCTTAGAAAAATTGAAAATTTTCAAAAATATTTTCTTTCTTTTTTCTCCTTTGTTGGGCATTTTGCCTTGTTTTCGATGATAAATTTCAATAATTGCCCGATCCAATAGACAACTCAATGAGGCATGTTCTCGATTTTAGAAGTTATTGGACTTTAGTCATCAAATCATTGATATTGTGAATAACTTCATGAATTAAACTTTATCCCATGAGCATATGCACTTTCCTTGTCATATTGATTTGGTTTAAGATTTTTATAACTCGATAATCTTTTATTGCATTGTATATATACTTACACCGAGTAAGCTTTGTACCTTTCGTCGTTTGTGAGTGTTATACACTATTCTTTTCTCATTGAAAACATTGAATTCGTTGGTAATCTCACTTATCTTTCATTTGACCGTTCATTAATTGAATTCATGCTTGAAATGTGTTACTTGATCATGATTTTCATATATTGTTTTGACTTGAGAATTGCGTAAACTTTGTGAAATGATCATAGGCAATCTTTGTTATATCATCCATATTAGCCTTGACCTCACCTTATATGTTTACCCTCGTTAACCCCTTTGAGCCTAAATATAACCTTTCTTTTCATAACCCCTTTCCCATAACCAACTCCAAATTGGAGTTTTAAGCCATACATACACCTTACATACCTTTGTTTGGAATGTTACTTGGGATTGAATGTTGTGGTTGTATTGCGGTTGCAATTTTAGGCATATGAGAGTTTGATAAACAAAGAAAAGAAAGTAGTGAAAAAAAAAAGTGAAGAAAAAGAGAAAGCAAAAAGCAATAGAAAACAAAAGAGAAAAATGAGAAAAAGAAGAAAAGAAAAGAAAGATAAAGTTGTATATGTTGTGTATATAGTTCAATAAGCTTGGGTTACTCTCCAATTGTTATATTTAATGCTTGTTTGGAACTCGTTTTCCAATTTTGATATTGCCCGCATTTTCCCATTATCCCGAGTTTTCATCCCGAACACTTTGAATTCGTACATACATTCCTTCATTTCATACCCTAGCCAAACCTACATTACAACCCTATTAAAGTCCTATGTGATCTTAGGTTGATGTAATTTAAAAGTTATAATAGTTTTGATAATCTGTGAAAATGCATTTCGCCTCTTTTGATGAGTGGTATCTTTCATTGAGATTACAAGTTTTTCATTTCCTATATAGCGTTCCTCATTTGTGACATGTGCGCGGCCTAGTTTCCATTTACATTTACTCTTTATGTCCGCATGTCCCGTGTATTACCTCCCTTTTCATAGTGAATTCATTTGTTGAGCGTAATGCCTGTGAGGATTGAATATATGCATGCCTTTATGTTTATCCGGTTTATTTAAGTTTTTACCAAATCATATTTTGCATTTGCTTTCCCCCCTCTCACTTTAAAGTTTCAATTCTATGAGGTGCATTCAACTTGTTAATAACAACGGACTTTAGCTTGAATTCGTTCAATATGCTAATAACGCATTTGAAATCTTTTTTGTTGTTGTTGAGTTTATCTCATGTTGAGTTGGGCATCTTTTGAGGAAACTATATGATGTTTGTGGGTTCCATCCCTAAAAACCCTCACGAGACGACACTCGTCCACTAGGGTAACCTAGGGGTTTAACGGCTTATTGCATATGCTAAATGCAATCGTTCGCCCGCGAAAGTGGCCTTATATTTTTATTACTTTTTCATCCCATTTTGTACTTGTATCCTACTTTTGGTTTGCTTGTTGTTCTTGTTATTTCCTATTTCATTGCTAGGGACTAGCAATGTGTAAGTTAGGGGGTGTGATACGACGCAAATATTGCGTATTTCACCCGTTAACCTACGTCTTATTAGCCCCCTTGGGTATCTTAATCCCTATACTTATGCTCGTTAACCAGACAACCTCGGATTTCTATGTTAACATGTTTTGCAGAGGTTAATTGAGCTTTTGTAGGTATTTGGATGCTTAGTATGAAGTTCGAACGCTTTTCGGAAATGTTTCGTCGACTTTTGCAGCTTCGGGGGCATTTTAGTAATTTCAGCATTCGGGTTTGAATCCCGAGCTCTTCACGGAAGTTGAAGCCCTTTGATTTCTCTTCGCGTGGCCGCCGATGGTGCATGATTCCGAGTTGTATCGATGGAGTTATGGCATTTTTAGGATGGTTTTTACTTAAAAAGTACACTCAAGGTCACATTCAAGGGCATTTTAGTCATTTCATATTTTGGTTTTTTGGCCCAATGTCTTCTTGGATGTTGTATTCCTCTGAGTTATCTTCGCGTAGCCTCCGACCGTGCCTCATTCTGAGCTATAACGAAGAAATGGCGGCATTTTCCGTAAAACAGGACAAAGCTGCAGATTGCAGACCTGTAGGTGCGAATCGATTCGGAATTTTTCCGAATCGATTCGGCCCTACAGAAAGTCCGCAATTCTCTATTTTTAAGTGGGTTTTTGGTGGGGTATTTATATGTAAAAATTCTATTAAGTTGAGAGATCAATTTTAGACTAGGGAGGATTCATTTTTAGGTTAGAAAATCAGATTTTTGGGGATTTTTGTGGAGCTTCCCTCTCCTCCATTTCCATGGGTATTTTACCCACTTTGTAAGTTAATATTACTATTCATTGTCTTCAAGCTTTGTACTTAGTTGTTTTAGCTTAATTTATTTGTTTTCTTTACTTTCTTGCCTAGATAAATTAGTTTAGTTTATTTATTTCTTGTTTTGTTTATTAATTAGTTGTTTAATTAGATTAATCATGTGTAGTGAGTAGTTACACAGAGTTTGGGTCGTGTGTCCGCCATTGATGGGCGTTGAGCTCCGAAAATTAGGTTTTGGGGAAAATTGCATTTAATTGAAACCTCGCGTATTAAAGTCGGATTATTATGCGTTTAACTTTCTTTGTCACGCAACGTTAGTGTTTATAGCGATTATCCGAATTTAATCCGCGTGTGACCATTTTTGATTAAATGTTTAATCTCGCAACTTTGGATTAAATTCCTTATTGTGTGATGTTTATGATTAATTAAAAATGCTCGATTAAATGTTTTCGAACCGAAATTCTAATTATGAGTTGTTTAGCCCATGGTGGGGACGCGATCCCGACTCTCGTTTTATTAATTGTAGTATAGTGTTAACTTCTTCCTTTTTCTCTTTTGTCACCATTCCCAACCATCACCTTTCATTTATTTATTTTACACTTTTATTTTTGAAGTAATTAAACAATTAACATCTAAAATTCAATCACTCCCTGTGGATTTCTTACGATACCCGACTTACCGTTGTACTTGCCTCGCAAGTTCAGTCGTAGTTTAGGTTTTTGTATTGAGTAGGCGAAACGAAAACAACGATTAGCGTTCTGACGCGACGCTACTTTTCGCGCTCGATCAAAAACCTTTTTTTATTTTCTCAAAAACATTTAAAAGCAAAAATCTTTTTGTTTTTTTTTCAAAACTTTTATCAAAAATAAAATATTTTTGTATTTTTTCAAAAAGACTCAAACAAATGAAAAAATATAATACAAAATGATGCACACGCTATAACACAAACACAGTATATATCATGATGCAAAGACGAGCGTATGACAAACATGGCAGCACTATCATCCTTTAAATCTAGCATGGGAAGAATTAAGTGCAACCAAACAAGAACCACAAAGTTTTATTCCTAAAGCCTCTAAGTCCGATTTCCTAACCCAAGTAGGTTTAAAACGACACATGGGGGGTTGGGAACTGAAATGACTTTATTCCTAAGCTTCCTAAAAGTTTTAAGGTCATAGCAAAAATATCTAAGGTGGCCCTTCCTACCGCAATAAGAACAAGTGCATACACGAAGAGGAATGTGACCTACATGTGGAACTCTCCTAACGATCCTAGTTGGCTCTGTCACATGATTGGTATTGGATTTTGGAATGGGAGAAACACGATCATCATAGACTATACCATACCTGTCTCCTTTGATTTGGATGGTGCCTAACATACTATCCAACTTTTCCGACCTTACCTCCAAATTAAACTTCACCTTACTCGAGTCTCTCAATCTCTCCTCTAGCTCACTAATCCTAGACTCAAGAAAATTCCTAGACTCCTCAAACTCTAAAACCTATTTCTTAAAAGCTTCCATCAAACTACGAAGATTGTCTCTTTCTCCCTCAAAGTACTATAACTTCTCTCGAAGAGTCTTCTTCCGTGCCCTAAGATCCTCAATCAATGCATCTTTATTTTTTAAGGTATGCTCATTTAACCTAGCTTGAAATTTTCTCGTTTTCCTTTTTCACATTCACCGCTTCTTTATATAACTCATGAAAGGCAACTTGCAACTCTCGTACATCAATCTTCTCATCCTCCTCACTCTATTCACCGTCACTCACTTGGTATTCACACTTAACGACCTCATAAATGTCATGCACATGAGTATCTTCACAGGAATATTTATCGTCGTCGCTCACATGATATACCATAAATGCTATAAATGTACGCACAATGGGGGAACTCTCTCCCTCTTTCGGTTCATAATCACTCAAGATACTATTATATGCTATCGTTTTCTTGCCCTCCTTCTTAAGTCTGTGGGGTACTCCGCTACCTTGTGACCATAATCCTCACAACCAAAACACCTATCTGACTTATCCCTCTTAACTTTCTCACTCTTATTCTTAGGGGTGGGATCGACATTATTGTTCTTGAGTTTCTCAAGTCTTTTTGCATCTTTTAATTTCTTTTGGAATGTAAGAAACTTTTTGAACTTCTTTGCCAACAAGTCTACATCCTCAAAATTGGAATCGAAATCATCATCCGAAACTTACTTTCCTCCTTTCGGGATTTCAAAGTAATGCCCTTGTCTTTCTTTGGCACTTGCTTGTAGATAAACATATCGAGTTCAGAGTTTTGTAAATCACCTACAATCTCTTCAAGTTTCGTCGATTCAAGCATACCCAAGGAGTTCAAAAAGGTCACTTTTGCATCAAATCCCGAGTTGATGATATTGGACAATCTAGAATGAAACTCATCAAATGACTCACTCTCTATCATCTTAATTATCTCAAATTGTTTAGTGAGGTTTTGAAGTTTAGACGCCCTAACCGTGCTTGTGCCCTCGTGAGTAAGTGCAAGAATGCCCCAAGCCTCTTTTGAAGTTTCACACGTCATGATTCTATTATACTCTTCCGGTGTGATATGTGAGTAAATAACATGAAGACCTTTAGAGTTGTAAAGTGCAAGTCTATGTTCGGCTTCGGTCCATGACTCAATGGGTTTCAAATTCGCAGCCTCGCCCTCTGATGTAATCAATGGAGTCTAACCTTTTTCAACCGCTAACCACACACGCTCATCAATTGATTTTAAAGCACTTCTCATTCGCATTACTCAATAATCATAATTAGTGTCGTAAAAAATAGGAGTTCGAAAACTGTCATAACTTCCAAAATTCATCCTTAAAAGCAAAAGGGATCAACATAATAAAAATATGTTTCTAGATCTCACACCAATTTTTAGGCCCCTTTTTCTTTCAAACGTTTACTTTAAGGATGATGAAACAAATTTCTTTTTTAAAAACCTTTTTCCCAATTTTAATACGCATCACATTTGTGAACCGATTTTAATTAAGCCCAGTTTTATACTTTTTAATCCTAAACATGCATCTAGTAATTAAAGGAAGTAAAATTAAAAAAAATTCACAACGCCGGATGTACAAGAAAACCACAAAAAGAAAAAACTCGGGCGGCCCAGGCTAAACAATCACTATGATATGGATTTATGAATTACATACGATAGACTTACTCAATGACTCGATCCTCACAAGTCTTGACGCTCATCTGATCTTCAACCACTCCTCCACATTGCCCACGCAGATGTCCTTTCGCGATACCTGTCCACAAAAAATACGTCTACGAATGCCTCGGTGTCCACCGATGTAGCTTGGCAACCGTCTACGATCCCGAACATGGGCCTTCCGTTTCCTCACCATAAAACTCAGTAAAAATGTTCTTCAATGTGATGATCAAACCCAGATGGTGCAAACCAAGATCTCTAATGTATAAGACTTATTAAAAATCGGATCTTAAAACTCTAAGGATGTTTTTAGACTTTGAAAACCTTAAAAAACTTGTGCAGAAAACGTATTAAATGCAAACTGATTTCTGGTACTGTACACACTCAAAATTCAGAGAGAAACACGCATTAAATAAAAAACCTCCATATGTTATTTGAACGAAAATGAATGTCGTTTGATCCTTCTAAACGAAAGGGAAGGATTCATACTACTCTCAACAATCCTTATCTCATAATAAACGAAGATAAAACATATTAAAAAATATTTTCAACATTTTAAAATCCTTTTTTTAGTAAAATAACATCCTAAAAATATTTTTTGAGTCCCATAAAGATTACGCATTCATACCTGAGAGATCGGAATGCAATGAAGACGTGAAACGTGCACCAATAAGCTAGGACATGATTAATTCTTTGAATCTTAGCCGCAACGTTTTCCATGAACTTCATTACATCATAGACTGTGTGGGCTCGTGATAACAAAAAATCTATATATGACTCAAAAGGAGTTTTTCTCCGGGAATAAGTCAAATACTTACAATGGACTCAATTGGAAATTTTATCCTTACACACTTTTTACTTTCCAAATCATATGTCCCTATTTATGATTTGTGAGTTTATGAAACCCTAGTTTCCATACACCTTGCATAAACCCTTGTAGAGTCAATATCTACTCCTGACTTGTAGAACTAAGGTTTATTCCTGAAGAAGAAGGTTGATCAATGAATACTGAGGGAATACCGCTTCCTGTGGATGACACTGGACTGGGCCGTATTCTTTTGAAGGAATTAAGGACTCTACGTATTATACTTAGTCATTCTAAGTAGTCTGTAAGTTGACCGGGTCTATCAATTACTCTATAATCTTGAATAAAGGTTTTTCCCTTTTTAGGGATTTTTTCTTACATCTTTGCATGCATGTTTTGATTGTGTGATCGATTAGAGTTAAGTTGAATATTATCATCGCATGGACAACTAATTACTAATAAAGATAAAATTTGATTAAAATTTGAACTTGTGTATGAGGAACGTAATATATGGACTATCCATAGAATCCTGCATTCTCATTTATCTAGACGTATTCTGGAAAGTGGCCTATAAGCATGGTTGGTTGAATGCTTTGGTGGTTCTTGAAATGCCTCGGGATTCCCAGTTATTATATTTATATGGGGTTAACTCCCCCTTTATTCAGCTTCCTCCACTTGGGAGGGAGGAATCATAGATTCATGTAGATGTTATACCAATCCAGCTACTAAGGGACTACCTCATTAACCATAACAGTGACGATGCATTTCGTCTTAATCTAGATGATGGTTGACAAGCTTCTATAACTGAAGAATGAAATCATCAGAGGTGATCTAGTTGTACTTCTATAACTTGATTGACCTTGTAATAAAATGAATGTTATAAATAAAATTTAACTTAATTTTATATTCACATTTTTCCATATTTTATGATGAGCGTGTGTTCCTGTTGGTCTTACCTTTTTAGGATAGCGTTGCCACACTATCTTAGGCCTAGAACGGAGCAATGACAAAAATGCACATGGCCGTTAGGTCATCCACCCATTCGGGATTTAAATTACTTAGTACCCAGAGATCTCCCGTAAATCTTTATATTGCATGGGCAATTATTGATGTTTTCGTATTTTATTTATAATGAAAAACATGTTTGTTAGAGGCCTCTACATGCCCATTTCTTTGAGTATAATCCACCAAATTATATTAGTGTTTAATGTTATGATTTTGCAGAATTCTTAGAATGGTACACTCTCAATTAAGCTCCATTATCATTAATAAGCGTCATCGGCACATCGAAGCGGGTCACAATGTTTCCCCTGATGAACTTGATTATATCGATGTCTTTTATGTTCTTCAAAGGTCCTGCCTTAATCAATATGGTCAAATAAACTATGTCGACCAGGAGGTACTTTCGATTTCTAAGAGTTTTAGGCAGCGAGACTACAAAATTCGGCACCCATTATCAAAGGTCCAGGGACTGGTTAAGTTCTTTGAGGTTGTTGGATAGGTGATAGAGCATTGGCGAGAACACTTGGCATTTACTGCACTTACTTACATAAAAGACTGCGTCTTTTTGCATGTAGGGTAATAAATATCCTTATTTTATCCCACCAATGGGTCTTCTACAAATTTCATCATACAACTCAAAAAGAACTTGGTTGACGTCATTGGCGTGCACACATTACAGATATATCCCAATGAAAGATCATCTATAGAGCTTCCCCTTGGGAGAAAGATAAAATTGAGCATCCTTAACTTTTATCTGATGAGCATATTTATTGTCGACAGGCATCGCGTCCTCTTATAAGTATGCGATAATTGGGTATATCCAACTAAAGCCTTACATACGAAGAGAATTTGGTCAGCCCTTTTATGTTTATTGATGCTTTGTTGAGCTAGATACTCTACTTTGATTGCTCTTTTAAGGTCGGAGTCGACAACTAAAGCCAAAGTCACTAAGGCATCTAGTTGATTATTGTTCCATCTATGCAATTATTGGACTTGGCGACCAAGTCTTGGGTGATCTGGAGGTATGTACATGTGTTTATCTCTATCATTATAGTATCCTGACATCTGATAAGATACTAACTTTTAATTGTAACAAACTTCAAGGTGACTAGCGCCAAGAGATAAAGTCTTCTTTAATTCGCTAATCAGAGCCTCATATTCATCCTCGTTGATTAGATGCTTCAAAACCAAGTTGTATTCCTTGCTTGAGCACAGTCTGGTATGGAGTTACTAGGAAATTTCTACTTATTCCCCTTTTAAATTAGATACACCGTCAACGTAGAGTGTCCATTTGTTGAGTTGAACAGGTTCCCTAATGGCCACTTGATAAATGAGTTCTCTTTATTCAAGTTGATGCCCTCTAATGAATTGAGTGATAAAGTTTGCCAAAAATTATCCTTTTATATAAGTTGATAAATGGATATCAAATCTCCCCAGTTCCACTGACCATTTAGACATCTTCCAAAAAAGGTTGGCCTTTCCGTGGACCACCTTTAATGAAAGGGAAGTTATGACTATGGCGGAGTGTGCCTCAAAGTAGTGCTTTTACTTGTGTGATGCGATTACTAATGAGTTATCCAAATTTTCCAGAGGATAATAGTGTTTTTCTACATCCAGTAATGTCCTGCCGACACAATAGATCGGGGCATGGGCCCCTCTTTCCCGCAAACTAAGCAGAATTGACTACGTGGTCTGACATCGAGAGATACGGGTAAACTAGACCACTCGAATTTTGGACCACTACTAGGGGAGGTCTGGTTAAGTAGAGTTTCATCTCTTCAAGTTCCTTTGATCACTCGTCATTCTTCATCTGGTCTTTATCCTTCTACAATAACTGGAAGAAACGTTAACACTTTGGGAGGAATTAGAGATGAAGCGGCTAAGGGATGCTAACATCCCGATTAGCTTTTGAACGTAACTAACATTATTCGGTGGCTAAATAGTTCTTATCGCTTCAATTCGATTAGGATTTGCTTTAACTCCCATTTGATTAACCAAGCATCCCCAAAACTTACCGGGTTAGACTCTAAAATAACATTTGGTTACGTTAAGCTCCATCCTGAAGAATTTGAGGACCTCAAATGTCTTTTCTAGATCTACCAAATGGTCGCCCTTCTACTTGCTCTTTATGAGCATGTTGTCTATGTAAACTTGCATATTGTTATCTAATTGACGCTTAAACATCTTAGTCATAAGTATCCCTTTTATTTTTTAGCCCAAACGACATGGATGTATAACAGTAGAGGCCAAGGGTTGTGATCAAGGATGTATTTTCATGGTCAGGACTAAATAAAGGGATTTGATTATAGACAGAATAAGCATTTAGGAAACTCATTCATCTATGGGTGGTCGTGGCGTCGGACAACTAATCAATCTTTAGTAGAAAAGATGTTATTGGGATAAGCTTTATTTAGGTTGGTGAAGCCTATGCAATCTCTCCATTTTCCATTGCCCTTTTGCACTACGAATGTGTTTGAGAGTTATTTAGGTAATTGAACTTATTTAATGGATTTTGTCTAGAAAAGTTTACCAATTTCCTCTTCCACAACCTTTGCCTTCTCTACAGCTATTCATCGCGACTTTTGTGGGATCTGTTGGACCATCGAGTCCACATGAAATGAAGTTGGTGGCACATCACTTCGATATCGATGATAATAATATCGCACTATTTCACGTGAACACATCCTAGATATCTTTGAGAAAAGATATTAGTTCATCATTCTCATGATTGGTGACTGTGCTATCGATCAGAAGTTTTTTTGGGTGAGAGTCATCGAATATAACTTCTTGCAATGGTTTCATAACTCTGTATGTGGGGGACACACTCGTTTCTTCTACTCTCGATCTTTCATACTTTGGTTACTATTTGGAGGGAATGTCTCCCTTTATGTTCTCCATATTTTTCCTTTTTTTCTTATTTTGGTCTAATAGTAGAGATAAAGCGTTATTGAGCAGTAGCTTGCTTCCCACGTATTTCCATTACCCCCGATTAGTAATGCATTTGAGTTCTGATGGTAGGTATAAGGAATAAACTTTATGGAATGGAAACATCCTTGAATTGCATTATGGTACGACTCAATGTCCACAACTAAAATTTTTATCACTTGGATACATTCCCAAATCATTCTAGGATCACCACATTTCCCAAGGGCATACTTATTTTGTCAAAGAATCCGACCAAATGGATGGTGTTTCCTTTAGGCCCTCCATCTTAAGATTAATCTTATTGAACATCTTAAAATACATAGCTTTCGAAGAGCTCCCCCACTCCACTATTACCTTATCCATATCCTTGTTTGAAATTTCGAGAGTGATTATTAGCGCATCATGATGTGGAGCTTTGATTTCAATCAAGTCTTCCACAGTGAAACTAATATATTTGACATAGTCAATATCTTTTGGTCAATGATGTTTTCCACTTGAGGTTTTAACAGGGTCTATTTGGAAAGCATTCATGACCATTGTAACCTTTTTTAGTTCCATCTAAATGATATTTCCTTGGATCTAATTAGAATTTGAGTCACTGTGGATAACCGCAAACTCATGTCCCATCTCGTCATCGTCTAGGATATTATTAGGATTTTAATTGCATTCTACATGGGTTGTTCCATTTTTGTTCTCCAAAAAGTCATACAGATGACCTGTTTAGCCAAGTTCATCTAGGTTTGACTTGGATGCCATATAAATTTTTTCTTTGTTCCCATCATCACTGTGGTTGGACCACCTCAGGGTAGTATTCCTGTTTGATGAGTCTCTTACCATCTTCCTTGAGGTTTGAAATATTAGTGATATTTAATAGTTTTCAAGACTTTGTATTAGTTATTTGAAAATAGTGTTGATAGCATGGTGGGCGTTGTTGGGATTTGTTTTGTCGTTGACCTTAGACCCTCCATTTTATTTTGTACCCCCCTTTATGGAGTACTCTCCTTATCTCCATTATTGCTCGCCTTTGCCCGACCATTAACCTGTTGAGTGTCTGTCACCATATCTACCACATTGGCATACTTCTCTACTCTAGACATCGGGACGTCTATAATGCTGGCCTCCTTTTTGGTAAGACACTATTGCAACATGGAATTGTTCGGTAAGCTGATCTTAAACGAGGCCACAACCACTTGCTCGGAACAGTCCTCCATCTCGTTGTAAGTTTCCTAATATCATTGAGCGTGCTCGCTCAAGGTCTACTGGGGCTTCTTCATCAACACAGGGAGGGAATCCATCATATTTGCGTGTGTGCTGCTGGTAATAAATCTTGCAGTGAAGGCCTTTGTGAGCTTCTTAAAGCTCGTAAGAAATCAACTCGGTAGTTTTTAAAACTAATTCTATATAACACCCCATAGGCTAGCGAGGAATATACGACATTTGAGAACCTCGTTGTTATTTTAAAGGTTATTATCCGGTAATATTAACGAACATAATCACTGGGAAAAAAATTTCTATCGTAAACAATGAACCTGGGGGTGGCGAACTTCTTAAAAGGATCAAATTCTTTGATCATTTCGAAAAAAGATATTTTATCTGGAAAACACGGGCCATTATGTCCAACTCCTTAGTGGTCCTTGCTCCACGATGGGCTGGGTGATTTTCCATTTTCTTCATATAAAGTTATGAAGGTTATTTTTATCGTGATGGTTATTGCGGAGATCTCTTGCGTTTGATGATCGCCTCTGGTAGGAATGATATTGATCATGCCATAAACTTCTTCCTCGATAGTGAATTTTACTCGCCTGAGGACTAGGGTTTGGGAGACCTCATGACGTTTTCATTTATCCTCGTGGAATGCTTCTTCCATCCTCTCCAAACGACGTTAGATATGGGAATTATCATCCTCTTGGTGACGTGTGGCCTCCTCTTATTGTCGGAGATGCTGCTCATAGGCGTCCACAAGCCTAGAGATATAGTTAGACCACGGTAGATCATTATTATCCATAATTTGATCCTCCGATGGGCGATTACGTGAGCTGGGAGTGTTGTGTCTCTTGTAAGGTTAGACTTCAGACCTGACTATGGGAGCCTCAAGCCCATTCTGATCGTTAAATCAAATGTTTTTGAGATGATCGGTATTGGTTATGTGAGTAAGACATGATTGCTCGTGGTCTTTATTTGGCTAAGAAAAGGAATTCATTTACCACATACGACACCAATTGTAGGTGTTGAAATTCCTTATGGCATTTGATTAACATAAGTAACGTCGAGCACAATGTAAACACACACAATCACAAGAACAGGATGTATGTGGTTCGACAATGTGCCTACGTACGAGGGGTGTCGCTCTTTATTTATTAATTGCCTCTTAATCACAAGGATTACATGCTCATTTCCCTATATGGAAAGGGTTACATTTATAGAGAAGATAAAAGAGGTTGAGCGGTGATGGACTCTATGACTTTAGATAATTATCCGATCTGACCAGTTTTATCTCAATCTAAGATTTATGAAGATCATCTCTAATCATTCTTATCTTTTGATGTGAAATCATTTATAGGATTAATGGACATATGCCCATCTCTCGTGTGTGGATGAATAATCCTCCTTGCATTTGTTCGCCTATTTTTTATAGTTTGAGCTTAAACAATTTCTTTCACTTAACCTCCTAAACACTTTAGATTTTATATTCCTATTAGAGTTTGTGATTGTAAGATGTGGGTTCTACAAATACTATTAGTATTAAGTGAGGCGTAACCCCTTATCAATATTGGTACTAAGATCGTTAGATATAGAGTATAAGCCAGAGCCACGGGTGAATTAGAGACAGAGAGATTTAATATTCAAAGTTGCACTAAAGTACATATTGACATGAGAAAACATATGGAAAACACAATAAATGAATGGGACCAGTAGGTAGCATGGTCGGAGAGAGAAAGAACAAGCACTCTAGGCATAATGAAGACAAGGAAAGAACTTCAAGCTCGGTTAATGACTAATGATGGGTGCATTGAATGTGTATGGAAGTTAATGCTCTCGCGAGAGTTCTCTGGTATAAGGAAAATTGGGGGCAACAGTTCTGGGCTCTCGATCCTCTCTCTTGATTTATTTGTTTTGGTCTTATTTATATAGAGGGAGAGGTTGCTTGAGTCAGCATACCCTCGATCCCTTTGGCCTGGTGCGTTAAATGCATGGGATCTGTTAGTTTTGGCGGGAAAACGTTCTATTGGTTGGAAGTATTGCAGTCATTAATGAAGGATATGACTTATCAGCTTGAGGCTTACTCTAGGATTGCTATACGGTCAGATTTGGTGAACTAGACCTGCTATCCTAAAGATAAAGGCACTTGAGCGTTGTATTCTTGAGTTCCTAAACATCAGACGTAATGTCGTCAGGAAGTGGTTCAAACAGTGGCTATTAGTTGGTATCTAGTGACGTTAGTCAGCCGGGCTGGCACCCGAGGTACCTCGGGGAGGTGACCTCGAGGGGGCGAGTATTAAGGGAGATCGAATGACTTGAGGAGGTTCATTCGAGTAGGTAAGCAATGAGTAAGCTCGAATGACATTCGTCCTAGGTGAAGTTTTGTCCAAGTATGCCAAGAGGGTTGGTGATAGTTCCCAATTTTTCCTTATTCTTAATCCTCCAAATCATGTACCTACGAAGTTCCTAGGAGGAGGTTGCTTGATAGGGCATGAAATCCCTCCCATGCCCTGGCAGGCATGGACCCTCACGGGTACCAAGCGATCCCGCTAAACATATATATTTATTAGATAAAGTACATAATACAGCATTCTATTTCTTATTACAGATACTGTCATTCAGGTGGCCTTTGTTCTACGATCTGGGTTCCTAGAGCTAGGTCCGTTGGAAGCCCTTCAAGGTAGAACGCTACGAGCTGCTTACTTGTACAGGGTCTTCGAGGCGAGTCCTGTGAACCACCCCCATGTAGAATCTTTGAACTGAGATCATTCGACGTGCCTCTTTGTGAATAATCAATTCTCTTGACTAAGTTAATCATCCATGTGGAGGGGGACCCCCACCCCCACACCCACCCCACAGTGATTTTTTTGGATCACTGTGTAATTAATTATCATTGGAATTAATAGCTTTCTTCCCAGAGAATACTTTGTTTGAATACGTAAAAGTGCAAGAAGGTAGATCATTAATCAAGATAAAAGATGTTGAGATGCTCACTGATGTAGTACATTTCTCCTCTTGATAAATATTGACAAAAAAAGTTGGTTGTGGAATAAACATAAGTTACCCACCTCTAGAAGTCTTTCCAAGTTTTTAGTGAGATTGTCGCATCGGCATTACTTTTTTTAGTGGATTTTTTCCTTATACATAAGGTGCTATGAGTCGATTTATCTTTTTCTGCGTGATTTATCATCTAAATATTTAACAAGATTAAATGTTGGATTATATGATCAATTGTTGGTAATCTTATCACGTATACCTTCTAGGGTGTGCTTTGTTTTTGAACTATTAAAATTTGAAAATAATATTAATTGGTGTATATTCATTTCGATTCACGTATAGTACGTTCTTAACTCGTATTAGTGTTAGTCCTCACTTTGTTTGGGTTTAATCACCCAAAGTATGATCTCTCTTTACATTAAAATGTAGAATAATATCATGGATGAGACTAGTTTGAACAACGATGATGTATTATGCGTTACTAATTTTATTTTATTTTCTTTAGATGAAAATGAGTCGAACAAAAAAAAAGTCAAGACAATCTTCATCCTATGGTCATGAATGTTATACCAATATTGATATTTTATTTTATTTTGGAAATTACTATGACGTATTTTTTTTGTCAAAATGTTAAATTGAGAAAAAGCTTGTTGAAAACTTCCATGAAGTTGAGAAATGACAAAAAAAAATGATTTATATCAAAATGGAAGATTTTAACTAAAATAGGGTCGAAGGCCAAAGAAACACTTTAAGACAAATGCTCATTTATTTATAGAAGGGATGGAAAGATTTATAATAGAGGATCAATGGTTTGAAAGCCGACTTAGAGGATTGTAAAAATAATAATAACTATTTGAATGAAAAGGTAGTGTCCCCCCCCCCCCCCCCCCCCGGCACTTGTCAAACCTTCACTTGAGAGAAAAAAATTTCCAAAAAGTCTTCACCTCACAAGTGAAGAAAAATGTGTCGAAGCGTCCGAGGATAAAGGTGCCTCTTTTGTGTTTCAATGCACATGTTTTTATAAGAAAGTACACTTATCCTCCGGAAGACCACTAAAGTTACCAAGGAACCCATTTCAACGATACCTCTTTGTTGAAACATGATTAAAAGGCCCTTGTGAAAAATAAATAATCATTTTGCTTAAAGCAAATAATATTTTAAGATCCGAAAGTGTAAATATGAGATTTAAGAATTTGATCAAGAATGTCAAGACCAATGACAATCCCATTTCTCAAACGTTTAAGACTAAAATGAAACAGTCTAGATATTTTGTATCCAAACCACTTTTACAATGCACAATGCTTCACAATAGTGTTTTGATAGCAAGTGTTCTAGGTACGTGAATGGGAATAGGGAATAATTTTCAAATTTTATTGAGAACAAAATTAGTACAATCAAGTTTGTGGAAGGGGGTAAGTTTAGTGTGATTAAAAAAGGTTTGATTGATATTGTTGGATTTCCTATATTAGACAATCTTCTTTTGGTGGATGGATTGAAGGCTAATTTTGTTAGGATAAAAAAAATATGTGACGATCATCATAATGCGCATTTTACCATGAAGAAATGTCAAGTGAATGACTCTGGTGGTATATCCATTTGGAGCACCACCTTTAAGGGAAGATCATGAGGCGTCTACGTCTGGCTCCCTATTTTTGACAATTTTTAAGGACACCTAAATTTTTATGCTTATATATAAATTGACATACTCGTATATAATTTTTTTTATGAATCGTACCTCTAATATCTACTTGGAATACAAACTGACACAACCCATAACCAACAACCCTTTAATTTTTGCCAAAAAAACAACTAAACAAAATTCCATGCTTACAACCTCACACAACAAAAAGAAACAAAGAGGCGTCGTGTAAGAGATTATGTTTGCTCAAGTGCCATCGACTTTTTCATTATTGATCGAGGTGTAAACCGAGCGTCCATGTAATACGCTAGTCGTTGTTATCGGCTTCCAACCTCAATACAAAAAAAAAACTAAACTTGTAACTACACTTCTTAAGGAGTATAGTGGCGAGTCTGGGTATCGAATCCACAGGGAATTAGGACGTGTGAACGTGACGACAAAGGTAAGGTAGTTTAATCGTGAAGTTGATGTTAAAATAAAAGAAAAGAAAAAGATGATTGATTTTATGGATTTTATCTATGAATTAACTAGATTCAATTAAATTAACCTATGCATGTGAAATTAACTAACTAAGAAACAGTTAATATGAATGAAGAAATGGGTTAAGAATACACTCCCCCAAACCCTAGTGTGTATGCCAGTACAAAATTAGTCATAAATTAGATAATTGATCAGCTCCAGTCTTTAGTACTCTAAAACATTACATATATGAGGTTCAATCCCGCATCATACATAATCAAAGAATGAGTAAAGCAGTGTTGCAATAGTTCATGCACGTTGCATCCTTAAGCACCCCGGTTACCTAGGGCAAACGAGGTCAAAAGTTCTACAATGGTTGTGAAACAATACAACACGATCTAATCACTTATTTAATTTAGTGGACAAATTTTACATCTATGCATACCACATCGGGTTGGGTTCATGCATCCCCGCCCTTAAAAACTTAGCTTAACATGATTGAAATAAAAGAACACTTAAAAGTGAAAGTGCAGGAATTCATAACTAAATCTAGAAAATTGAGAACATGACTTGAATTGGGATTGAAAAACTAGAGGGCAACAATTAATTAAACTAATTATGAAAGCAGTAAAAACAATAAATTAAAATTACTTGCAATGGATGAATGATGAACCTTAAATATATCTTTGAATCTTAAATAGTAGCCAAACTTCAAAACTAGGGTTATTGGTTACAAGAATCCTCTAAAAATTAACTACTAACCTCGTACAACTTGATAAAAATAACTCCTCCCACTTCCTAATAGGGTTTGCCCTTTTATAATACCTAAATTTGACTCTTACCTTGCCTCCCCACGTTTTACAACTAATAAAAATGAATTAAACAAGAAATTTCAAGAGTTTTGACTCTTCAGTTCTGAAAATGACTCTTCATTATCTCGCAACTCCAAAACCTCGTAACTTCTTCAACGTACCTCGAATTGAGGTGACGTTTTTTTCCAGTTTTCTTGTAATTGGAATATATTCAACTTTCCAATTGGACCCACCTCCGGACTAAGGCTGAAAAATTATGAAAATGCCCTTGAACTTCATATTTCTTGCTTTCTTTCACTGTTTTGAGTTCTCCTTCGCACTAACTTGCATGAAATACCTGTAAAGCACATGAGAAATACACAAAATACGGAACACTTGCCAAATAGGGTTAGTAGCATAAATACGAGACAAATCCAAGCTATTTACACTGCACGGGATCACAAAAATACCGAAATTAAGGGGATAAATATGAAGAAAATGTGCCTAATCACACCCCCTAACTTAGAACTTTGCGCGTCTCGAGCAATGTAAATGAATCTAACCAAAATTCCACCCTTGAAAATTCCTTTATTAAAATAAAATTCCACTTTCGCAGGCAAGCGATTGCATTGAGCATATGCAACAAGCCTTTAAACCCCTAGGTTACCCTAGTAGGACGAGTTTTGTCTCGTGAGGGTTTGCAGTGAATACACCCACAAAAATTTTTATTGACACAAATAAATATCAAAATACTTAAAAATTGTACAATTTAAACTTTTCGAAAAATAATCAACATAAATTCATATTCAAATGTCTCAAACCATAGTGTGTGTGTGTGCATAGCCAGAAATAAAACCTCAGATTTCCACCGATTGAGCATTACGTTACTTTTCGAAAATTCGTTTTGATTCAAATTCTTACGGATGCACTCACAAACGAATCACTCGGATTGCGGCTATTTTCTCTCGGTATGCATGATATAAAGAGTAAATATAATGGACACAAATTCACGCATACAAAATTAAAAAGAAGAAAATATATGGTGAAAAGATCTCATCATCATAATACAGTTATTAGGAAACGGGAAACATCATCTCTTAATCACACCATTTTAATCTCTTTTACTATCTTTTCATGTCTTAGCTCTCCATGAAGTAATTAATTTCGCCATTCGGACTCGATTAGGACTTTTCGGGTTAAAAAGTGTAAAGGGTAAAAATGGGAATGGACGAAATGTTCGGAATTGGAAAATGTCCTTATGACGTCCATTAGTGTTTTTTCGGGCATTTGCTCATTTTTCTCTTTCTTTTTCTATTTTCATTTCTTTCTTTTTTTTCACTATTTTTTTGTTGAGCATTTTTTTTCTGTTTTTCTCTTGCCCCTTTTTATTGCACAATTTGGACTTACTTGATGAATTTTCTCAATTTTCACAATTCCGAGTTATTTGGGTTTTTCGGGTTATCAAACGAAAAGATAAATTTTATTTGGCTCAATTTGGGTTACAAAGGGATAATTTTTCACAACGTTTTTATGGCTAATATTTTTGGGTTAAACAAAAGAGGGCCTACTTCATTGTCCAAATTGCTAATCACATTATCATATGCATCTCGAGATTAATTAAGTTTGGAGATATATTTAGCATGAATTTCGAGACAACATTTCACACATTTTCCATAACCGATCAAAACAAAGGATTAAGATCATCAACGACTTATTAAAATGCTGAAAAGGACTTTGAGTTAATCATAAACTCGGATTGATTTAAAAACTCATAAAAAATTGAAAGGCTCAAAATCTCACCGGGTTTGATCAATCTCCACACTTATTCGTTAAGTCGTCAATTTTCTTTCAATTTCCATCTTCGGTCAATTTTCGGCTTAGTGCAATTGATTATTAACAATTTGAGACTTTAAATAGAATAAATGTGATATTTTTGAAAAATTTAAATTCCAATTTTTATTTATTTTGAAGAAAAATATTTTTGGTTTTGTCAAGTTTTTTGAAATTTGTGAAATTTTCTAAAAAAAACACACTTGGAAAGAACATGTGATCGAATCAATGAATCTAAACAATAAACGGGAAGAATATCCCACAATCATCCCCTAACTTAGAACTTTGCGCGTCCCGAGCAATGTAAATGAATCTAACCAAAATTCCACTCTTGAAAATTCCTTTATTAAAATAAAATTCCACTTTCATAGGCAAGTGATTGCATTGAGCATATGCAGCAAGCCTTTAAACCCCTAGGTTACCCTAGTAAGACGAGTTTTGTCTCGTGAGGATTTGTAGTGAATACACCTACAAAATTCTCTATTGACTCAAATAAATATCAAAATACTTAAAAATTGTACAATTTAAACTTTTCGAAAAATAATCAACATAAATTCATATTCAAATGTCTCAAACCATGGTGTGTGTGTGTGCAAAGTCAGAAATAAAACCTCAAATTTCCACCGATTGAGCATTGAGTTACTTTCTGAAAATTCGTTTTGATTCAAATTCTTATGGATGCACTCACAAACGAATCACTCGGATTGCGACTATTTTCTCTCGGTATGCATGATATAAAGAGTAAATATAATGGACACAAATTCACGCATACAAAATTGAAAAGAAGGAAATATATGGTGAAAATATCTCATCATCATAATACAGTTATTAGGAAACGGAAAACATCATCTCTTAATCACGCCATTTTAATCTCTTTTACTATCTTTTCATGTCTTAGCTTTCCATGCAGTAATTAATTTCGCCATTCGGACTCGATTAGGACTTTTCGGGTTAAAAAGTGTAAAGGGTAAAAATGGCAATGGACGGAATGTTCGGAACTGGAAAATGACCTTATGACGTCCATTAGTGTTTTTTCGGGCATTTGCTCATTTTTCTCTTT
This sequence comes from Sambucus nigra, assembly GCA_949130495.1. NCBI lineage: Eukaryota > Viridiplantae > Streptophyta > Magnoliopsida > Dipsacales > Adoxaceae > Sambucus > Sambucus nigra. Next base: position 63,757,311 of record OX422223.1, on the reverse strand, counting down.
CTTTTTCTATTTTCTTTTTTTTTCACTATTTTTTTGTTGAGCATTTTTTTTCTGTTTTTCTCTTGCCCCTTTTTATTGCACAATTTGGACTTACTTGATGAATTTTCTCAATTTTCACAATTTCGGATTATTTGGATTTTTCGGGTTATCAAACGAAAAGATAAATTTTATTTGGCTCAATATGGGTTACAAAGGGATAATTTTTCACAACGTTTTTATGGCTAATATTTTTGGGTTAAACAAAAGAGGGCCTACTTCATTGTCCAAATTGCTAATCACATTACCATATGCATCTCGAGATTAATTAAGTTTAGAGATATATTTAGCACGAATTTTGAGATAACATTTCACACATTTCCCATAACCGATCAAAACAAAGGATTGAGATCATCAACGACTTATTAAAACGCTGAAAAGGACTTTGAGTTAATCATAAACTCGGATTGATTTAAAAATTCATAAAAAATTGAAAGGCTCGAAATCTCGCCGGGTTTGATCAATCTCCACACTTATTCGTTAAGTCGTCAATTTTCTTTAAATTTCCATCTTCGGTCAATTTTCGACTTAGTGCAATTGATTGTTAACAATTTGAGACTTTAAATAGAATAAAGATGATATTTTTGAAAATTTTAAATTCCAATTTTTATTTATTTTGAAGAAAAATATTTTTGATTTTTTCAACTTTTTTGAAATTTGTGAAATTTTCTTAAAAAAACACACTTGGAAAGAACATGTGATCGAATCAATGAATCTAAACAATAAACGGGAAGAATATCCCACACCCCCTAACTTAAATATTGCATTGTCCTCAATGCGAATCAAGAACACAACATAAAGAGATGAAAAGTAAGATATTACCCAAATGTAGCGATCCCCGATGAGTGCGAGTCCATTGAATCTACAAAACATGTTAGAACCAAGAATGGCAAAAATAATAACAAAAACTTTAACTAATTACTCTAAACTATAAAAAAAGAAAAGGAAAAAGAAAAAGCTAATTATGTACGACCTACGATTTGAAATTCTAATAAGTTATACACTAGAATTCGAAAAATTTGAGGGTCCACCCAAAATACAATTTGACTTTGAGGGGTAATCAGTGTACCCTCATTAGGATGCATGCCTCTCGAAAAATAAGAATTCCGTTTGAACAACGGAAGGCATGTGTAAGGCGAAAAAAATGAACCATCACCAATTAAAAAATTTAGGGGGGTAATGAAGGATTTGGGTGCATAAGAGGACAAGTCCCATTGGGATCCAAGAAAAATAGAATCACGTTCCATAGATTTTTCAAGTAGTATGGAAAATGGGGCATACAAACAGAAAGAGTCCGTCTTGGAAAACAATTCAAAAATAAAGTCCTTGTCCTCAAAATCTTCTCCCCCAAAATTTTCAACTGGATCGGGTGGAGTGGCACGTCTAAGTGTATGGCCCGTAAGATGAAGCATCTCAAAATAACATTCCCGTACAAGAATCGGATCAACATCCTCAAGACATTCATCCAGTTCTTGTGATGGATTTAAGGGTTCGATAATAGTGGGTACACAAGGAGACAAATGATCTTCAACCTCAGTAGATTTTTCAATATTTATAAGAGGTTGTTACTCAAAAGAACTTGGATCACTCTCAATGATTTCATCCTGAAAAGTGTTAGGTGAAGGGCAAGTCTCGACCTTCTCTAAGTTATCCAAATAATCATTCAACTTCTTGTATGTTGCTCTAATTTTCAACTCTGTAGTAGCAAGGTCATCATATTGCTTTTTGATAATAATCAAGAGTTCTTTCAAAGTAGGCTTCCTTGGTTCTAGCACCTCGGATTCCCCATTTGGTTGAAAATATTCTTCAACTTCAAAAATATCGGAAGAAAAATCCTCATTGGGTTCAAATAATGCATTTAACTCTTGCTCCCAATAACGATTTTTTTCCCGATATTCTTTTTCAAGTCTTTTTTCTTCAAGCAATTCATTTTGATAAATTTGGATGGCCTTAGCACGGGGCTTATATTTATGAGACTCATCTTTAGTGATATTGATCCAATGTTCATAAGTCTTGAGCGCCTCCTCCTCACTATTAGCATAACAATTAAAGTCACCAAAAGAGTTAAAGTAAGACATTTCAAATTGGGCAATTCAAAAACGTGACACCCCTATTTTTGGATTTTTTTTTTTATTTTTTTCTTCTGATTTTTTTTTTTTTATCAATTTCGGGATTAACCAACCTAACCTAAATCTACCTAATTCCCCGGCAACGGCGCCATTTTGATCGAGGTGTAAACCGAGCGTCCGTGTAATACGCTAGTCGTTGTTATCGGCTTCCAACCTCAATACAAAAAAAAAACCAAACTTGTAACTACACTTCTTAAGGAGTATAGTGGCGAGTCTGGGTATCGAATCCACAGGGAATTAGGACGTGTGAACGTGACGACAAAGGTAAGGTAGTTTAATCCTAAAGTTGATGTTAAAATAAAAGAAGAGAAAAGGATGATTGATTTTTATGGATTTTATCTATGAATTAACTAGATTCAATTAAATTAACCTATGCATGAGAAATTAACTAACTAAGAAACAATTAATATGAATGAAGAAATGGGTTAAGAATACACTCCCCCAAACCCTAGTGTGTATGCCAGTACAAAATTAGTAGTAAATTAGATAATTGATCAGACCCAATCTTTAGTACTCCAAAGCATTACATATATGAGGTTCAAGCCCGCATCATACATAATCAAAGAATGAGTAAAGCAGTGTTGCAATAGTTCATGCACGTTGCATCCTTAAGCACCCCGGTTACCTAGGGCAAACGAGGTCAAAAGTTCTACAATGGTTGTGAAACAATACAACACGATCTAATCACTTATTTAATTTAGAGGACAAATTTTATATCTATGCATACCACATCGGGTTGGGTTCATGCATCCCCACCCTTAAAAACTTAGCTTAACATGATTAAAATAAAAGAAAACTTAAAAGTGAAAGTGCAGGAATTCATAACTAAATCTAGAAAATTGAGAACATGACTTGAATTGGGATTGAAAAACTAGAGGGCAACAATTAATTAAACTAACTATGAAAGTAGTAAAAACAATAAATTAAAATTACTAGCAATGGATGAATGATGAATCTCGAATAGATATTTGAATCTTGAATAGTAGCCAAACTTCAAAACTAGGGTTCTTGGTTACCAGAATCCTCTAAAAATTAACTACTAGCCTCCTACAACTTGATAAAAATAACTCCTCCCACTTCCTAATAGGGTTTGCCCTTTTATAATACCTAAATTTGACTCTTATCTTGCCTCCCCAAATTTTACAACTAATAAAAATGAATTAAACAAGAAATTTCAAGAGTTTTGACTCTTCAGTTCTGAAAATGACTCTTCATTATCTCACAACTTCAAAACCTCGTAACTTTTTCACCGTAGCTCGGATTGAGGTGCCATTTTTTCCAGTTTTCTTATAATTGGAATATATTCAACTTTCCAATTGGACCCACCTACGGACTAAGGCTAAAAAATTATAAAATGCCCTTGAACTTCACATTTCTTGCTTTATTTCACTGTTTTGAGTTCTCCTTCGCACTAACTTGCATGAAATACCTATAAAGCACATGAGAAATATACGAAACACGGAATACTTGCCAAATAGGGTTAGTAGCATAAATACGAGACAAATCCAAGCTATTTACACTGCACGGGATCATAAAAATACCGAAATTAAGGGGATAAATATGAAGAATATGTGCCTAATCAATTATCTTATTCCATTTCCCAAAACCACTTTAAATCTTAGTCCAAGTGATCTGTCCGACAAAGCTTCAAGTCAATACTTGTTCAAATTACTTCATCATTTTCATCTTGTTATCCTTCACTTCCATATCTATGAGAATGGCACTTTAAGATGGAAGGTAAAAGGACTCATCGCGCTTAGTTTTCGCAAGGTCAAATAGTTTTCATAAAAACAAAAATACTTTTGACTATGTGTATATTTTGATGGAATGTAAAATACGTGATGCAATATATTATTCTTATGCAAATTTATTTCGAAGTGAAAGTGCCCCGGTGCTCCTACGGTTTGATCGAATTATCAAGCAAACACTAATTTTTATTTTTTTTGAATTACTTAACCCATTTTAACTTTTTCACCAATTAAACCAATGTTTTTATCAAACAATTTTCTAGTTTTATCTTGACCTAAGCATGCACCTAGGTGATATAGCATGAATAAAATCATAACTCAACAATATATAAGGAAAATCCACAATGGGAAAACCCTTGGACAACCTGGTCACACAATATTCCACTGCGATATAGGTCTATATACAAATAAAACTTAGACTTACTCAAAGATTCGATGCATTAAATCCTTGACATGCTTTGTTGTCCCTTGCTTCCTTCTTCACAGTCACCACTAGACGCCTTACAATAGCTAACACAACTGAGGCGCTTTCCCAGTTCTCGGTATTCAATCGATCTTACTTGCCTCTAGACTGGTCCAGCCATCGCACAAATCCCACACGGTATCCATCACTCGAAACACTCTCCAATATGTAGGGCAAACAACCTTAGTGCAATACATAAGATATCTCAAATAAACATATTTATGTTGAAACTTGGATCTCAAACTTTGGGTGTAAACTAGGGTTTGGGAGGCTCAAATTTTGACTCTGAAATTCATTTTCGCAAAACATATCTTGAAAACACTTTTACAATCCTAGTATTTATAGAAAACATAAAGACGATGCAATAAAAAAATCGATAAAAAAATATAGCAAGGTCATTCGAACGAGTTGTGTATTATCTTCATCCAGATCCCATGGATATTGAAGCAGAAACTCGTAATGATGTAATCGTCACTTTAACTTGACCACTACGGTCTTCAAAGTGCATCATAGGATTCAAGGACAAACATAACTCAAATGATAACTAATGACATAAACAATTTCGTCCATACAAAATAAAGTCAATATTACAAATTGAATCGATTGAAAATTTCCCCTTACATATAAAAAACATCTTTAATATATTTTAAAATATTTGTTTCACTAGGTTGAGAGCTACATATTTTTTTAGTCTTGATCAAAACTATATTTCAAACCTTAAAATCAAAAGTGAACAAATCTTTGTTGGGATTTGGCGCAACCTGTTCATTTCAGGCTCGTGTAACAACCTCTTATTTTCTCACATACTAGTGGGTCCTTCCAATATGTCAAAAATAGAACGTGTTAACTAATTTATATCATTATGGGAATCAACGCAATAATAATAATAATTAAGATAAATTTTAAACCATTCACATTATGCGCTAACAAAATGATAAATAAAATACCGAAATAGAAAAATGTCTCAATCATCCAATAGAATAAAACTGAAATAATCTAAATTCTCAACTAATGTAACTAAATAAAATAACAGGGACACAAGGTCCATACAATCTCTGAATAAATAATCTGAACTAGAGTATTGAAATAAATAACAACCTAAAACCAAGAATCAGCTGAATCGATAGGAAAACATACGGAGCAAAAAGCCTGAATCTCCTCAAACCTGTTGTTCCTCTATATGAATACAAGGAAAATAATTTCATGTAATTCGGGTTGGTGCCGTTAAGTTGCAAGAAATATCTTAAAATATTAAACAGTAATAATCATGCGACTCATTTATTATAAATATGTTAACCCATTGACACTCACGTGCAAGAAATATCTCATACCTCATCACAAGAAAAATACTACACTGATGTCCATACCCAAGGCATGAATGATACGAAAATTTTCTATCACTAGACTAATAAATGAGTAACAACATAATAAGATGCAATAGGGATGTATCTGTCATCACTACTTCTTCCATCAGCCAGTTATGAACAGTTAACACCACTTGTTCCATCAGGGATATATCACAATTTGTTCCATCGATATGTAAATATATCAGTTATTACTACTTTTTATAACTCCTCATCCTCGGGAACTACTAATATATCGTGGAATTGCAAAACCTCATTTGATCCGAGCGAGTACGATTCTGCTCCATCAAACAAAAGTTGTATGACATTCTCATAACAAAAAGAATCGCCTACATATGCCCTTACAACCCGAATAATGATATCAAGTGTGACTGTAAGGACTACCGCAAAGGCATACACTAACTCATCCTCAGTGCGAAGAGAGACTAACTTTTCCTTCTTAATCACCAAAATTGTAACTATAGATCTGTAACTCAAGGCGTCTTCCACTACGTTCTCTTTACTCGGGTGATACTGTATATCAAATGGATAGTTTTTTATGAACTCTAGCCATCGATATTGTCTCATGTTAAACTCATTATGCCAGAACATATACTCTAAATTCTCATGGTTCGTCAAAATATGGTATCTCTTACCCAATAAGAAGTGTCTTCAAATCCGAAGAGCAAAAGCTATAAAACTCTCACCCCACATCAATACACCCCAAGTCCTTATAGAGAGGCATCGATATAAACCATATAATCCACGCCACTATAAGGTAAAGCGAGCACCGGAGCTAAAGTCAACTTAATATTTAACTATCAAAATCCTTCTGGCAAAAATCATCCCAAATAAATGGCACCTCCTTCTTCGTCAAGTTTGTCAAAGGCCCAATTATTTTTAAGAAACCCTTATGAACTGACGATAGTAGACTGCCAATCTCGAAAAGCTATGCACCTTCATAGGTATCATGGGTTGTCCTCACCCTATCACTGTCAACACCTTACTCGGGTCTACTGAGATCCCTGCGTCCGTTATAATATGACCCAATAACTCTAACTCCCTCAGCCAAAATCCGCATTTCTCGAATTTATCATAAATTGATGGTCTCGTAATGTTTGTAATATCATCCTAAAATGTTGAGAGTTCTTATTAAAGTATAGAAATAAATTAAAATGTCATCTATGAACACAATGACAAAACCATACAAGAAATCTCTAAACACATGGTTCATCAAGTCTATAAATAATATTGGTACCTTGGTTATATCGAATCTCATAACTACAAACTCAAAAGAACCATATCTCTTCAGAAACAACGTCTCCAGGACATTTTTCTCCCTATCCTCAACTGATGGTACCCCAACCTCAAATATATCTTCGAAAAGTATGAAGCACCCTTGAACTAGTTAAACAAGTCATCCATATAGGGTAATGGATGCTTGTTTCATATGGTGACTTTGTTAAACACCCGATAATCAATACAGTCTCAATGATACATTATTTTTCTACACAAAAAGGATCGAGGCTACCTAAGGTGAAGTACTCCTCTAAATAAATCCATGGACAAATAATTGCTCAATCTTCTCTAATAGAGCCATGCAATACGTTATTCGAGCTATTGATCTAGTGCTCGATGATAAATCATTCACAAACTCAATCTCGATACTCAATGGCAACCCCAAAATCTCCCGGAACACATAAGAAAACTCGTTAATAATCAAAATAGAATCTAAAGACACGGTGACTCCCTCAAAAGTATACTCCTCAATGTAATACAAATGCAAGCTCGACCACGACATCGTAACTAAGTACATATCATGATCTAGAATAACAAATAGGATGGACCTCCCAAAATAATCCACACATTCATGATAAGTAACTAACCAATGCATTTCCATGATAACATCATACTCACAAATGTCTAATTGAATTATGTTGACGACAAATCGAAGTTTACCAATATTTACACCTATCCCTATACACACGGAACAAATATGAGAACCTTTACTAGAGGGTGAATTACACGATAGAATATCCAATCCTAAATATATGATCCTCAAAAACTGAGCAAAGGCTTTACCAACAAAATAATACGATGCACCAGCAACAAACAAAGTGCGTCTTACATGCCCAAAATAGGAAACATACTCTCAACCGTGTCAGTTGATGCCTGTGCATCATTAGGTGCAACGTGGTACACATGCTCATACTTTAATGGTTGTTTCCCCTATGGTTGAAATGGTGCTATTGATATTACTGGCATCGCAACAACTAACAGGGTTGGAAATTACTAACGCTACCCTTGAGGTGCTTGATACCCTGCTAACCTACCTGCTCCTAAGTGCCCTGATTGCCCTTAAGGCACCTCCTAGATACATGTATGCCCTCACCACGAGTAAAGCAAGTGTCATTAAAATGTCACCTCTCATGTTGCTATCCCTGATGGCATCGATAATGTTGTTAGCCCTATTGGCCTCTAGTCTCATGTCTCTAGCCGTGCTGATACTATTTCCCTTGGCCCTAATGGCCCTGACGGTAGCGGTCATGGTACCCCTTATACTTCTTATGATGTTGATCTCTTAACTACAAGGCCCCTTAGATCGCCAGGCTCCTAGCTTTTCGCCTTTACCTTACTAGCTAGATGAGTCTCTGTTCGGGACTTTTCTCGCCCTTCTCGACCTGAAACTCCCGATGATCCTGACATTGTAGCAAAGTGGGGTTCACCACATGTGTATAAGTGATAAAAGTCAAGTTTCCTACAAGCGTCTGTTTGATACTCCAAGTCAATTCAAAGATAAATTTCCCCATCTTCTTATGCTTTATGGTTACATCCTTCAGAGAAAATAATGAAAGGTTGGTAAACTCCTACCTATATTTCATAACAGTGCAGCTCCCCTAAGTCACACTCAAGAATTCCCTTTTTTTTACCTGTAATGGTTGTCGAAAATTACTTGTAATTTAATTTGACCCATAACTTAGTGATGTTAATCGTGTTCCTCTCGTCTATTATGGTGACAAAATCCCACCATTGCAATGCCTCCCCTACCAGCTTAAAGCTGGCCAAAATCTGCATTTGAACCTCTATGCACTCTATTATCCTCAAGTGCCTCTAAATGTCCTTCCTCCACTAATGCACAAAAAATGTATATACTCCCAACAAACTCAAGTGGGTTGACTTTAACAAAGGCCCAAAGCGCTCTCTCCCAAGTAGTAATCGACGGCTGGGAAGGTACCACCACATACAGTTGTGTTTGCGGTTATGGTGTTTGTTGGGAGTGCTGTAGCATGGAAGTAATCGATGATGTGACTGCCTGAGTAATGATAATAGCTTAGTCTACCGTGGATGTTGCGAATAGTGCCTACTACTATTGTGGTAGTTGCTCCTGCTGAGCATTCCTGTCTACAACCCAGTGAGCAGTATTCCATTCTCTACTACGTCTGGTGTTGTTAGTGTTAGTAATTAGTTATTTCTACCAATGTTCTACTTACTAATAAAAAATATTTTTCGGATTTTTTAATAAAAGTCCCTAATAAAAATATTAATGTTATTTTTAATATTGACGTTCCATTATTTATTAATGTTCCATGCATTAACAAGTTAAAATCCCACTAATATAAAATGCTTCGAAAATTAAATTATTTTACATAAATTAAATAATTTTATTAGGCTGTAATAAATTTCCAGAAATATAAAGTGTGCGTGCATGTGTGTGTGTGTGTGTGTGTGTGTGTGTGTGTGTGTATATGATGTAAATTAAACGTCTATGATATTAAAATTTTCAACAATAACTATATTTTCTATCTTTGGTGTTTGATAAAAAACGGTGGAAAATGAGTGATTTTTCAACTTCTATCAAACTTAAAAAGTGGTAATATGCGAAGTTTGCCACAACAGATTTGCCAAACTAAATTTTGGCCTGAAAAAATTTGCATTCCAACTTTTCTATCAAACATGCCCTTAATGATGAATTTTAATCCATTAAGAATTAAGAGGTAGTATTGGGTGTTTATTTTTATATTCTTAATGATAAAAAAAAACATTTAAATTTCAGCATTCAATATTAAGAGGTACATACCTCGCTCCATGCTTAATGTTGAATGGTGATTTTTGTTATATTAAAATATTAATTCTAGTTTTACCCTTATTGTATTTCCTAGGGGTCACTATTATAACACAATATAATAATTAGTTACTAATTAAAAAATTATTAAATTACCTGTATTCAACATTAATAAATCTTGTTAAAAAACATTCATTCATAAATCAAATATGTTTGAACAAACAACACAAAAAAAACACTTAAAATCCTACTATTATGAAATCAACATAATTAAGCCGAGCAAGAATAATATTCACAATCACATAATGACATAGTATGTACATGGTTCGACAATATGCCTACATTCATGGAGTATTTCTCTATCTTTAGTGATTGTCTATTGATAATAAAAATTGCATAGCCCATTTTCCAAGTGTGTGTGTTACATTTATAAAGAACAGAAAGAAACCGAAGCATGTGGGACTCCATGACCTTAGATTGTTATCATGAGCTAATTGGATGGATCCAATTCCTAAATTTCCATTAATCGACCTCTATCCATACATATCCCTTTAAGTTGTGGTTCTTGTGTAAAAATCCACACATTCTATTTATTGAAGATGGCTAGACCCCGATACAAGAATATGTCGATCGTTAAAATTAAACACCACTTTTAGCACGTGACAAAAATATGAGACACTAAAAACTTTTTCACTAGATATAAATAAATAATAATCAAACGAATATAAAACATTCACCATGACAAAACCCATCACCATGCTAAACTCCAATAATAAATCTCAACTTCAATACGTAATAAAACTCGATAGAAATAAAGTCACTTACATAAGAATCTCTCCAATTGAATACCTTAAACAACTGTGGAGTTGAGCGACCCAGCAAATCCCAAATCAATTGTCTCATAAATAAAATTATGAAAAAGGAAACTAATCTCTGCAACATAACTAAGGATGGAAATTGGGCGGGTATGGGGTGGGTTTGCCATACTCCTAACTAGCCCGGCAAAAAAAATTAACTCGAAGCCTCCTTGCGACCCGCGACGTCTTTAATATCCCCGAATGCGATTAAATATAAACTTTCTTAGCCCCACCCCGCCCCATTTATATTACACGGGTCAAAACGCACTCCTCGGTCGGAATCTCATCGGGAACGATGTTCAAGAGATTAGTGAATTCGGCCTCATACTCGGCCACGGTCTTCCTCTCCTGCTTGAGGTTCATTAACTTCCTCCTCATTTCGGTGTGAACGGCTGATGAAAAATATTTGCGGTCGAACCGCACCCAAAACTCCTGTATAGAAAAGATGTCTCTCTCCTCCGTGGTGGTAATGGACTCCCACCACTGCAACGCTGATCCTACTAACTTAAAAGTAGCCAGTATCTGTTTTTGTACATCCGTTCACTCGTACATCCTCAAGTGCCTTTGGATGTCCTTCTTTCACTGACTGGACACAATGACGTCGGAGCTACTTGCAAACTTCGGAGGGTGTGCTTTCTGAAAAGCATCATGAACACGTTCCCAAGCAGACGGGAATACACGAGCCTGTACAGGCGCTACTACCGGCGCCTGGGGTGGTGCCTGCTGCACAACTGCAAGGGCGGCATTTACCGCTTGGGCTACAATAGCGACAACCTCTGCGGTATTCATGGTGCCCTGAACTGGTGCAGGTTGTGGCTCGGGCTGAGCATCCCTGGGAACTGGTTGTGCACGTCGTGGAGGCATCTGAAATGAGAGAAAAGTCTTATAAGATCGCAGTTATTATCTCAAAATAGCTGAAGAGCGCATGATACACAAAAGAGTACAACAATCCTAAAATATAGGGCTCTACATCAAAGATCGCTCAGCGAAAACATAACAAGTCGTACAGATCCTAAGGACACTAGAACATGATGCTCTGATACCACCTATGACACCTCGACTAATTAAATACCGGGTAGCTACTCTTTTATTCAAATTAATACAAAATGTCAAGTTGGTTCAGTTCATAGCATCACTGTCGAAAAACGTTTTAACAATTACTAGCCACCTAATATTTAAAAAGTGAGTTGTCAATTTTAATTAAATACAATTAACATACAATAAGTATTACATTATGAAATAATGATATCACAACCACATTATGGTCACATTACAATGATAGAGAAATAAATGAATCTGGAGGAACACTCCTCGAAAATAATCCAAAATACTGAATAAAACTGAATACAAAGTCTGAATCACTAAATAATTACAACCCAAAATCTGAAATAAAACTGAGTAAGTAGTATGTCTCTAAAAGAAAAGGGGCGACATGCCCTACAGATGAGTAAATATGAAATAGAGTCAAGATAGAAAGTGGAGGCGTCTACTATCGAGGTCATGTAACTTCCACAGTAGCTACAGCACGTCACTAGAATGGAACTCATACACTTGGTGTCCTTGTGGCTGGGCACCTAAAATGTTTTTATAAGAAAATAGATTTGAAAGCAAACGGGTCAGAGCCCAATTGTGAAAGCAGTTTAAAATACAACAAGTGTTTAATATCATTAAACAGTTAATATAAAATACATGATAGTGCCTGCACTCACATGAGTTCCTCACCTCTCAACTAATTGTGCACACCTATCGTACCCGTACTCGTTCTAGTTATACTACTATCAAACTAGTCCAATCCATGACCTGACATTACTTTACAATTCAAAGTTCATTTCCCGATGTCTTAATATAAACTGGAGGTCTTACTGTTTTCACGCAGAATTAGTTATAATAATTACTAAGAGTTTTCCCATTTTTAACTCTACAAAGATGTTACATTAATTCACACTTGTACTTATATAAACAGTTCATTTCAATAATTCGGTATATCAATCTCATCATAATATACAATAATGGCACCCCTAGACTAAGCTGCGGTGCACACATACTCTACTATCAAATCCCGGTACATCACGTACATAAGGATCACGTATTCTGAATCTCTCAGATATCGTTTCGACAAGTAACAAACACACATAATGGAGGCGAACATAGTTCACATCACATGGGTCACGCACATACCTATGCTCCCATGATCAGCAGACTTATTAACTGCTCAATAAGTCATTCTATGACCTATGTCCTCAAGGTACCAATCTAAATCCCCCCCGTAGGCACACAAAGATTAGATGGCCCTGATCGAACGCCGACCTCCCGTGATAGCAAGTACGGTAGGTATGTTATACACAGATAACCACATATACTAAGCATTCACACATCTTAGATCTCTTATAATATCAATAGAGGTATATATTGCATTCCTATACCGTCATTAAATGTTGTACGTTTACAAATCCCCGAATAATATACATCAAAAGTTATCAACCCTTCTCACGTTGCAATTTTAAGTACTTATTTCCTAACCCATATATGTCACCCGGTTCACTACAAAATTCTAAGTTTTAATCCTCAATGTACCCCAATCTCACAACTATACCCCCTAGTTAACAAGGGAAGGCTAACACTCAATTAAGTAAGTCTACTGTAAGCTCGAAATAAAATCAGGCCTAAAAAGACCATTATGTCAACTCGTTAGAAATATCGTTCGAACGAAGGCTTCGAACGAACTCGTTAGAAGGGGTACTGTCATCTCGTTAGAAGTCTCTTTCAAACGAGGTCGTTCGAACGACCTGGGCAGGTCTTCTAACGAGATGGCAAAAAACGCCCAGAATTTTCCCAACTCATTTTTCTTCATTTTTCTCTTTTCTAAATTCATCCTAAGATCATCCAAATTACGTTTTAATGTTTTTAAACTATTTTAAGTCACCCTAGGTCACTCCTTAACATATTTTTGGGGTCAAATCTTACTAATCAACATGCCAAAATCATAAATTCCCAATTCTTGCCCCAAACCCTATGAACATGAACCCAGAATCTTATTGACTACCAAGACTCTTATTAATCCGTTTTTAAATCATCCAAAGTTACATTTTTTCATATTTAATTCGTCCATAATCATTCTACATGCAAATCCCTACCCAAAATCACGAGTCTCACAATAATTCCATTGGATTTTTCATCAAAAACTTCTAAGATAAAAACAGTTTCTACACTAAACATGGAGGAAATATTCATTGCAATTAATGACATCAAATCACTTGCCTTAAATACGATGTTCTGATTCATTGTTGATGATCAAGGTTGGCTCTCTCTCTTCTTTCTGGTCACAATTTCCTTTCAAAATGCTGGTGAAGGAAGATGGTTTGGTGGAACCTCTTTTAACTTCTCTCTAACTCCTCTTAAAACTCCCGTAGCCCACTCTCTTGCCTTTTGCTGGTAATGGACTTAGTGGCCTCTTTAAAAATATAAAAATAAACTCTAAAATTCGTGGATTTTAATTCCTCAATTTTTAAAATTACCAAAATACCCTTCTAAGTTGTCGGTTTGGCCTAAAAATTCCCCAGGACCCAAACTAAATCCCCGGCTAGTGTTTTCTGACTATTTCGACCCTTCTGGACGCGTTGGCGCACTCAAAATGATCATTCGGTTGATAAAATATAATTTATTTTTTTTAATTTAAATAAATTCATTTCTGACGCGACTGACACGCGCGTTCCAATTAAATTTTCCAAATTGTAGTATTTCTGCCTCTTGACAATTTAAATATTTTCAATACTCATATATTACCATATAAACTCAGAAATATTCAATTTTAACATCATAATTAAATACCAACTCACATCTCGTTAGTATTTATATTCGGATTAATTCCCAATTAATTCTCATTTAATTCAATAAATCCCTTAAATACAAATCAATAAAATTACGGGGTATTACATAACGCTCTCAACATATGGAACAAAACATAACCTTCTGTAACTAAGAGGAGAATACTTACCTGTATAACGTTCTCAACACATGGAACAAAACACAACCTGCTGTAACGAAGAGGTGGGATAAGCCGAATGTCCAATGGAAAAATACAACAATGCAATATAGAATCGAACGACATAAAATAGACTTTAACACATTTAACTACGTACGCATGCAATCACTTCATATATTCATAAATATAATGCATGAAACCATTCTATTCCAAAACGTTACTTGTTTCCAATTAATTCACATTAATCTTATGAAGCGATCCTTTTTGCTTAACTTACCAACTTTCCGGATTTAATGCACCCGGTTAAATACTTAAACAAAACACCATTTATTAATAGAGAATACTTTTTTTATCCAAACCATCCAATTAATCAAACCGAGTTTACCTTATCTTTAAAAATAACTCAAACCATGCACACACCGTATTAGGAAATACCTTTTTTTCCTTCGAAAGGCTATCGTAAACACACACTTGTGTTAATTATGGGTTAAAACCTCCTTAGGCTGCTTAATAATCCAGTTAATCGCTCCTCTTTACCATTCCTTCTCGTTACGTAGACATTAGCCAATTTCTTATATCTTTCAACGAGAAGATTTATCAATTTCATTCAAGTTAGGTTTTCTTTCCCCGTATTCACAATGCAACCTATTTCTTTATCATGTTCCATTATTAACTTTCTCGTAATCCCCAAAATAACCGCGTGCTTTAAGGGACTCTACACCGCCGACTACGCTACTATATGCTCTGGCCTATGTTTTAGGTCTTTCACCCTAGGGCTACGGGCCCTTCTTAATTATTTTTTGATCTCATATGAGTCTCTATTAATGTGTTTTAACATTTATCAAATATCCATATTATTCCACTTTTATCGGTGAAGCCAAAATCCAAGGATTTCACCACCACCTTATGTTACACTTTGAAAATTATCCTTTATTTTCTTTTACACACTTGAGTTGATTTTACCCCCAAATGACTTTCATTCAGGACCATATGTGTAACACCTTTTTCCAACTTTTTTGTTTCATAAAAATGTTGCACTTTACGTAAAATTATAATTTTATTTATTTGTGACACCCCGCTTAATTAAATTTCGGTTGATCGGGCATTTATCAAATTAAATCAGGATTTACATATGGTTCATTCTTAGCATCACTGTCGCAATACTTTTAATTACTAACCACCTAATCTTTAATTAAGCTGATGCCAAATTTTATCTTATGATTTTATCCAAAACCAACAAGTATAACAAATATTCAGATTACCAACACAATATAAGAGAATCTAATCATACCACATATATATAATAAGAGTGTTAGCCAAATAACATCGACTATACAAGCAAACCAACAAAGTTCAAAGTATACCAAGTGTATCTAATACATTCCAAACTAAAATTAATGAGTACAATCCAGGGGCAACATTCCCAAAGTACAACTAGGACCATCCCTATCTAGATGAGAAAGAAATAGGTGTCTAAGGCAATATCCTGCAGCACCCACACGTATCGCAACTACGTACCCATGAAGATCAAGCATGGCGCCCATGTGGTAGGACACCTAAAAAGTTTTGAAAATATTTTTATACCAAGGGTTAGACCCCAAAACATTTGAAAATATTTTGCAAGTGATTTAAATGCAGTAAATTAAAATGTATCGATGTTCTTCATATTTAAGTTAGTGTCGCACACTCTCTTGAGAACACCTCACCCCTCGACTAATGTGCACACCTAACGTACCTATACATGACCCATCTAGCTATCTACTCCGTAACCAGCCTCGTCATATATATATCCTACCTTTCCCACAACTCTATCCCGAGTGGGTTTAGTTTACGAGTTATAAGTTATTAATCACACTAACTTATTTTAAATCATTTCTCATTTGATACCATATAACAATATCACAAGTTATATAATTAATACAATTCTCATAATGTATTTACTCATATATAAATGTACCATATATACGTTATCATACTACAACATTCATAAATACACGTCGTAGATATATAACTATCCCCCTGAGTAGGCACTCATCGGGTGTTCTCTAAAATACTATCATCTACGGGTATACTCATCCACCCAGAGTACTGACACGGTACGCTTCCCCGAATCAGAAAAAAAATGAACGAATTGGAGATGGCCATAGTTCCCACCGGAATGAGACATACTCATACCCAAGAAGTCTCACCCCTCGTACAGACGCTATAACTTGGGAACTATACTCGTCCTACATTCTCTAACGAATGGATTCACCCACATCGCATAACCTCCCATGATACGACTAGAATGGGTATGCTTTAATATAAATATTATACACACAAACATTTATAAATTATATATATATACAACACATCCCCGCATATATATATATATATATATATATTAAATCCAGGCTACCCGTGTACAATATCCATAACACTAGCCTAGCATATTCAAGTCTATAATCCGACCCAATTTCATTTAATCATACACTAATTAATTTTTCATTATCTTGGTGTCACTCAACCATATATACCCAGTCTTATAACTCGCTTGGCCCACAATTCAAGTTTCCCAATTCATTATTCAATTTCTTTCAATTAAGCTTTCAACCAAAACAGAAACAAATTATATCAAATTAACAATCAGGTCTGAAATCAAGGGAAGGTGAGAAATCTGGCAGAATTAAACTACGTCGTTCAAGCGATCAACCATGTTATTCGAACAACACTGGCTGTCGTTTGAATGAGACACCAGGTCGTTCGAACAACCCTGGTATTCTCTCTCCTTCATTGTTGCCCAGAAAACCCAATCAGCCATTAAAGAGTTAAAACCTTCGTTTCTGTACAGATTTTACCCCCAAAACATTCCAAGATTTATCCTAAATCCACCCATTTGATTATCTCACAATAAATACATCATCTACACAAATTGGGAAATCAAAATCCACATATTCTTATCATCTCTACAGATTTTTAAATCAAAATCATGAAATCTCCAAATTATTAAATGTAGAACTAACCCTAACATATTAGTCAATTCACCTTCTATAATATGAATAGGAAAAATGCAATTAATCAAATTCAAGTTAAACCACTTCCCTTAGGGTTTGTAGAATCAAATCCTTTGATGAAGATGATGGGTTGATTTAAGGGTCTCCGCTCTTGTTCTTCGATTAATCTCCTAAAATCTCCTCTAGTTGCTCTTGTTAATGAAAATATTATTTATCCCTAATTAATTAAATTAGTTTAATTAATGTACATTTTAGTTTAACTTAATATATTGATTTTGATGATTCCAAACATATTTTTATTAGGTTATTGTATAGATATTTATTATTGTATAATATTTATAATATAATCTTGTTAATATACCATTATATACATATATTTCTTATACTATATAATGTTTGCATTTATGTGATATTGTCCTGATTACATATCTACTCTGACTGAGTTATACCTGCTTATGTCAAGTTTTATTTTCATGACTCAGTACGCCTCGACTCTACTCAATGACATATCCGAGTAAAGGTATTCACGTGTATTGCACATTTGCACTTGACACATTAGGCACACATGCATATTTCTTGATCTATGATTTTTAATTGTGTGACTAATTAATTGTGAGCCTAAACATTTTAAAAAAAAAAGAAATTATATTATTTTTACTGAAAATAATTTTTATGTAAAACTGGTGTAATTTTGATTTAAAATAAATCTCTTAGTTTTGAAATCATTTTCGGAACTTGTTGATAAAATTAATTTTTCATTATGAAAAATATTTTTTTTGAAACTCATATTTCATGTTAAACAATTTTCGGCTTGTACAAACCTTAGTCGTCCTTAGCTTTAAGCTTAGAAACCATTACCTGTTGTACCGAGAATTGTCACCAGCTAAGACTTGTCTTGTTGCAAATTTCGTCCTTTATGAGATCATTTTTTTTGGTTTCCTACATTGGACTCGCCACTAACTTTGGCCAAATAGGAAATTGTCCTAGAGTCTCTAGTGTTTTCGTCACTTAGTGTGACTAGACTTGAGATAGGAGATATAGCCTTTAGCTTTAGTCTTTTCCTATTATAACTTTGGAACAACCTTTGTTACTTTGGCCTTACACGATTTGAAATCTTCGGCCACTTGCTGATTTTTCTAAATCGTGTACAGTTTGGTAATTATTATTTAGGGGCCATGCGTGTACTTTTGTTTCTCCAGTCAAGTCAGTCTAGAAAGCTTACAAAGCTTGTACTTAAATATGCATGTGTTTATATAAAATCTTTGTACTCGGAACTAACATTTTTTTGGTAACTGAGGTGACGAGACCATACTGTTATAGCCTTTAGCTAGTGGTAGTATTGGACCTGCTAGAGATTTTGTTTTAATTTTCGGCCATACCTTTTCAGTGTTTCGTCAGTTGTTATATCCAAGTTACATGATGTATACCTCTTGAGTTATACCCTTAATATTGGCTTTGTTTGTATTTGATTTATCATGTGAGTATATATGCAACTTTCCTTTAGCTTTCGGTATTGTATTTTAGAAGCCACATGACAGCTTTCTATTTCGTCCTATATACTTGCCAGTGTGAAAGTGATTTCGTCCGTATAACTTTCGGCCATACTCATTTAATGAGTATTGTACCTGATTTCGTTCCATTGGGAGAACATCATTTAATTGGTTAGGAACCTTTGGATTATTTGCACAAACTTTGTACTCTTATCAAATAAGGAATCTTTTCAAGATATCAAAAGAATCTATTTTCAGTCCTACACTTACTTACTTCGGATATTATCTCTTGGATTATTTATATCAACTTGCTATTATCTCTTGGACTAACTTTTTCTTGACAGAAAATATATGAGTCACCTCAAAGCTACTTTCAGTCCAATATTTTTAGATGACCATTATTATGCTTCAACAGCTATATTTTTATGGAGAAGATAAATATGAAGATTTGGATATCAGAGTTGTAGATTTTCAGCTATCTCATCTCAGCAAAATCAGGAGCATTAAATGCTCAAAATGCATGTGTCTAAC
Source organism: Sambucus nigra (assembly GCA_949130495.1). Taxonomy (NCBI): domain Eukaryota; kingdom Viridiplantae; phylum Streptophyta; class Magnoliopsida; order Dipsacales; family Adoxaceae; genus Sambucus; species Sambucus nigra. Next base: position 63,737,676 of record OX422223.1, on the reverse strand, counting down.
AGCTAGTTTTTGCAAGACAAATTTAAAACATTCAAGAGCTGCATTGAAGATCAGCAGACTTGAATGAGAATATGATCAAGACTTGAAATATTATTGAGAGCACTTATTTTACTACTCAGCTACACATTCAAGAGAGCAATTAATTTTATCATTTGCTCAATCATTGAAGAAGAAGACTTGTGCCTACTTCAACATCATTTATTGAAGTCTCATTAAAGAAGGAGAAACTCAGATTACAAATTTTATTTTAAGGAGTTTCAGTATTGTATCTTGTACTACAGAAATTCAGATTTGTTGTGAAGCTTTGTTGAGGCTTCGGTTTGTACCGGTGATTGGTTCCTACCCGCAAGTGGGCCATGGGGTTTGAAGCTCGGAGTTAGCTTGCAAACAGTTGTACGCGGTGGTTTGATCCTACCCGCAAGTGGATCAGGTTTAGTGAAGCGCAAAGGAGACAGGGGCTCTAGGCGCGTGGACGTAGGCCGGGATTTGGCCGAACCACGTTAAATTTCGGTGTCATTTATTTTCCGCACTTTTATTTATTTATTTGCACATGCTTGCTTGAGTTAATATTTTTCAGCACACTATCTTGCAAATAAATTAATTCCGAAATTTGACTAAATTAATTTTAAGGTTAAAATAATTATTTTTGAATTAAATAATTAATTTCAGAATATCTCTTAATATTAAATACGAAAATTAATTTAATATTCCTAGAGTGTTAAAATCTGTATTTCTAGTTGCTTAAATTAGTTGGTTGCATTTATTTGATTTTGTTAAATTTATTCTTTATAGTTTTATTAATCTGAAATTCGTCTAAGTGATTTAAAATTAATATTTTTCTAAAATCTTAATTTGACTTAAAGTTTGTGAAAACTCAATTCACCCCCCCTCTTGAGTATAATCTGGGCAACAATTGGTATCAGAGCTAGTGCTCTTCTTATTTATTTTTATTTAACAATCATAGAGTTAAAGATCATGACAAACTTTTCTGTATTTATTTTAAATGCTTCACTCTACATTTTTATTATTTGTATGCTAAAATGTTTGATATCTTGTAGTTATTCATTGTTTCATTATGTGAGAAGAAAATGGACACATACTCAACCTTGCATTTCAAGTTTTGTTTTAAAGGAAGAATTCAATCCTTGCTTATATGCTAATATTGATGAATCAAGCAGTGAGGAGACAAATGCTACTTGTCTCATGGCAAATGATAATGAGGAGGTACACTCTAATCCTAACTCTAGTGATAGTGATAATGATGAAGTTGATGACTATGAGGTATTACAAAATGTTTTTGATGAATTATGTGAAAGTTTTGAAGAACTTAAAAAGAAATATATTGATCTTAAGAAGTCTCATTCATTACTTTCAACTAACTATGAGACTATGTCAAATGATTTTGATGATTTGAAATTAGAAAATGAATCATTGAAAAATGAGATTAAAACTTTTAAAAAGGATAAATCTGTAAATATTACTCACCCTCTTGAAATTGAAAATAATGAATTAAAAAGAGAGATTGATTATTTAAAGAAATCTGTAGATACCTTTACTAAAGGAAATGAATATTTTTATAAAATTGTAGAAAATCAAAGAATTCGTTTTAATAACAATGGTATAGGATATGATGAATAAAATGAGAAAAAGAGTTTTTCTGGTGTATTTAAAAATGGAGCCTCATCTAGTCATCCTAACTCCTTATGCACATATTGTGGTAGACATACACACTATTCCAAATTTTGTCATTTTAGAAAGAAGATGTATAAGAATACAAAATTAGCATGGATTCCAAAGGAAACAACTATGTATGTTAACCCTTATCAACCCCACACATATTGGGTTCCAAAAGATAAAGTTTTTAGGTGCAAAACCGGTATTGGAACATGAACACAATTTTTTTTGAAAATAAAATTAGTATTATTTTTTGTTGAATATTGTGATATACTATTTTCATATCTTATATGCTCATTAATGATAAATAATCTGATTATTTTTCTATGTGATTATTGTCATGTCTATATGCTTATTTGAAATAAACACCATTCATTACATGAAAATATTTTTGTTGTGATTAATGACTTATAATTTGATTTATTTCATATTAATCTCAAATGGTTGAAAATGTGAATATTTTTATTAAGTCAAAAATTACTATGGATGATAAATTTCTTTGTATATGGATTAATGAAAAATTTATTCTTATATATGATAAAATTGACATTGATTTAATAAGTCCATGCTTCATGATTAGTTACATTTGTTTATTAATATTGCTTTATGGACCTAACACATTCTTGGATGGAAAAGAGAAAATCTTTAAAGTTGTGTAGGTTGCATTTTGAGATGGAATGTGGATTTTCAAGGCGTATGATTTGGTCATATTAAAAATTTCAAGTATCATTGCCTAATGTTGGAAATGCCACACTTGGAAGTAGTTGCTTGAAAATATCATTGGTATTGGTAAGGTGGTAAGGAACACTATTCATGAATTTAAAATCATATATTTGTTGATGATTTATTTTATGATATATTTCCATGCATAGAATATTTGTTATATCATATGAGCTTGTTGATAATTTAGTATTCGCATGTAAATTTGTATATTTATTATTCTTGATGATTTTATGTTATATGACACATACACCTGATTTTTATGATAATTTTTCTTAAGTGAAAATTCATAATCTTTATGTATTATATATCTGGACATATATTTGTGAATAATATTGGATCAATTCATGCTTTTATTGAATATAAATCTGAAACGAAAATGTCCTTTTAAAATTTATTAGTCATATGAGCTACATGTTAATATTGTAACATTCACTTGTTGATTTTGATGATACGGTCATATTAATCTCTATGAGTTAGTTTTATTGCATACTACATGATTAATGTCATTGTTCGAATATTTGTAACATTCACGATGAATATTTTTTTAAGTTAGTAACATTTGTGTTATGTATGTTTGAATTGAGAAACCACATGATCAATAATTGGTATCATTTGTGAGACTTTTCAAAAATGATTTTATCAAGTCAAGTTTTAATAATTTTTATCTCATGAAATAGATGCACCATATTTGTTATATGCATATTTTCCTTAATTGGTATCCCTTAGGGGGAGATAAATGTTTATTGAAATTTGTTTGATTACTTGTTCGAAAAATGCTTGATCATAACTTTGATATATTGTTATGGATTTTGCAATTTTGTTGATTATTCTGAGAATTTTAGCTCGTATCTTGAAAACGGCAAAGCTTGAGCAAAATGCTATATATTTTTTTTTGCTATTTCTAACTTATGTTATGTGCTTAATTCAAATTATTTGAAAACATCGAGTTATGAAATGTTTATTTGTTGTGCACTTGAAAGTTTACATCATGATGATTTATACAACAATTGATATTGCGCCTACTGAAAATTTATACATTGCAATTTTATTACATTAGTGAGAGAGTTAATTATGCACATTGATATATCTCTCGTGTTTGCATTATTTGAGAACATTGAGTTATGATTTCTATTTTTACATAAAAAAATTGTTTCGAGAAATCATTGTGTGCATTGCACGGTTTGTGTGTGACTACAACAATTGGTATCATTTATCATTGATGCATTTTGAAAAGTTGATCATTTATCTTTTATTATTTTTTCATTTTGGTGACTTATGCATTATTTGATGATATTATTGTCTATCTACACATTCAAATACATGCTATGAAAAATTTATGATGACTTGTGTGCGTATTGAAACTTTTCATGTTATTTATATGTCCCTTGAGATTTATGGTTGGATCCAATGCACGAATTATTTTTGATAGGGGGAGCTTCGCATTTTACCCGTGACACTGAATTTATAAGAAATATCTTTTTGATAATGTCAAAGGGGGAGAAATATTTATGATTCACTATGCGTGCTTAATCTATACATTTTATGGATCATTGTGAATCATTGTTTGTCATCATCAAAATGGGGGAGATTGTTAACGAAAATGTTATTTATCCCTAATTAATTAAATTAGTTTAATTAATGTACATTTTAGTTTAACTTAATATATTGATTTTGATGATTCCAAACATATTTTTATTAGGTTATTGTATAAATATTTATTATTGTATAATATTTATAATATAATCTTGTTAATATACCATTATATACATATATTTCTTATACTATATAATGTTTGCATTTATGTGATATTGTCCTGATTACATATCTACTCTGACTGAGTTATACCTGCTTATGTCAAGTTTTATTTTCATGACTCAGTACGCCTCGACTCTACTCAATGACATATCCGAGTAAAGGTATTCACGTGTATTGCACATTTGCACTTGACACATTAGGCACACATGCATATTTCTTGATCTATGATTTTTAATTGTGAGCCTAAACATTTAAAAAAAAAAAAAATTATATTATTTTTACTGAAAATAATTTTTATGTAAAACTGGTGTAATTTTGATTTAAAATAAATCTCTTAGTTTTGAAATCATTTTCGGAACTTGTTGATAAAATTAATTTTTCATTATGAAAAATATTTTTTTTGAAACTCATATTTCATGTTAAACAATTTTCGGCTAGTACAAACCTTAGTCGTCCTTAGCTTTAAGCTTAGAAACCATTACCTGTTGTACCGAGAATTGTCACCAGCTAAGACTTGTCTTGTTGCAAATTTCGTCCTTTATGAGATCATTTTTTTTTCGTTTCCTACATTGGACTCGCCACTAACTTTGGCCAAATAGGAAGTTGTCCTAGAGTCTCTAGTGTTTTCGTCACTTAGTGTGACTAGACTTGAGATAGGAGATATAGCCTTTAGCTTTAGTCTTTTCCTATTATAACTTTGGAACTGCCTTTGTTACTTTGGCCTTACACGATTTGAAATCTTCGGCCACTTGTTGATTTTTCTAAATCTTGTACAGTTTGGTAATTATTATTTAGGGGCCATGCGTGTACTTTTGTTTCTCCAGTCAAGTCAGTCTAGAAAGCTTACAAAGCTTGTACTTAAATATGCATGTGTTTATATAAAATTTTTGTACTCGGAACTAACATTTTTTTGGTAACTGAGGTGACGAGACAATACTGTTATAGCCTTTAGCTAGTGGTAGTATTGGACCTGCTAGAGATTTTGTTTTAATTTTCGGCCATACCTTTTCAGTGTTTCGTCAGTTGTTATATCCGAGTTACATGATGTATACCTCTTGAGCTATACCCTTAATATTGGCTTTGTTTGTATTTGATTTATCATGTGAGGATATATACAGCTTTCCTTTAGCTTTCGGTATTGTATTTTAGAAGCCACATGACATCTTTCTATTTCGTCCTATATACCTGCCAGTGTGAAAGTGATTTCGTCCGTATAACTTTCGGCCATACTCATTTAATGAGTATTGTACCTGATTTCGTTCCATTGGGAGAACATCATTTAATTGGTTAGGAACCTTTGGATTATTTGCACAAACTTTGTACTCTTATCAAATAAGGAATCTTTTAAAGATATCAAAAGAACCTATTTTCAGTCCTACACTTACTTACTTCGGATATTATCTCTTGGATTATTTATATCAAATTGCTATTATCTCTTGGACTAACTTTTTCTTGACAGAAAATATATGAGTCACCTCAAAGCTACTTTCAGTCCCATATTTTCAGATGACCATTATTATGCTTCAACAGCTATATTTTTATGAAGAAGATAAATATGAAGATTTAAATATCAGAGTTGTAGATTTTCAGCTATCTCATCTCAGCAAAATCAGGAGCACTAAATGCTCAAAATGCATGTGTCTAACAACTAGTTTTTGCAAGACACATTTAAAGCATTCAAGAGCTGCATTGAAGATCAGCAGACTTGAATGAGAATATGAGCAAGACTTGAAATATTATTGAGAGCACTTATTTTACTACTCACCTACACATTCAAGAGAGAAATTAATTTTATCATCTGCTCAATCATTGAAGAAGAAGACTTGTGCCTGCTTCAACATCATTTATTGAAGTCTCATTGAAGAAGGAGAAACTCAGATTACAAATTGTATTTTAAGGAGTTTCAGTATTGTATCTTGTACTACAGAAATTCAGATTTGTTGTGAAGCTTTGTTGAAGCTTCGGTTTGTACCGGTGATTGGTTCCTACCCGCAAGTGGGCCACGGGGTTTGAAGCTCGGAGTTAGCTTGCAAACAGTTGTACGCGGTGGTTTGATCCTACCCGCAAGTGGATCAGGTTTAGTGAAGCGCAAAGGAGACAGGGGCTCTAGGCGCGTGGACGTAGGCCGGGATTTGGCCGAACCACGTTAAATTTCGGTGTCATTTATTTTCCGCACTTTTATTTATTTATTTGCACATGCTTTCTTGAGTTAATATTTTTCAGCACACTATCTTGCAAATAAATTAATTCCGAAATTTGACTAAATTAATTTTAAGGTTAAAATAATTATTTTTGAATTAAATAATTAATTTCAGAATATCACTTAATATTAAATACGAAAATTAATTTAATATTCCTAGAGTGTTAAAATCTGTATTTCTAGTTGCTTAAATTAGTTGGTTGCATTTATTTGATTTTGTTAAATTTATTCTTTATAGTTTTATTAATCTGAAATTTGTCTAAGTGATTTAAAATTAATATTTTTCTAAAATCTTAATTTGACTTAAAGTTTGTAAAAACTCAATTCACCCCCCCCCCCCCCCCCCCCTCTTGAGTATAATCTGGGCAACAGCTCTCTTCTTTGGCTCTCCTCAATTTAGTCTTCTAAAAATGAATTAAAGTTTCCTCACCCTTTCACAATTAGGGTCATTAACTATAATCCCGTTTTTGGGCTTATGGGCCTTCTAAAAATGGCCCAAACACTTATTTGAGAGCTCAAATGTGTCTAAAAAGGTCCCGAAACCCAATATATACCTATGGCCACTCATTTCGGACTATTTTGACTCTACCAGACTCAACCGTGCGCTCAAAATCGCCATCCGAATAATTATTTTCAAAGGTTAACTTCCATCCATTAACTAATTTATTCACTCACTTTTTAAATAACACTAATTAATTAATTCTTGTCAATTTACGACACTTAGTAATTTAATAATTACCGAATTAATTAATTAAAATAAAAGCCCATGAATTACGAGGTGTTACACAATTTATTTCCAAACTTGCATATTTCTCCATCCCACACGTGTTATTTTCCCAAAATATTACTAAGTTATACATACCAACTTCTCAATTTTTTTTTCTTATTAACACTGATTTCACTCTTTGGAGTTATCACCATTTTGAAGTTAAAAATTTCTTTATTTTATTATTTTAGTTACTAAGAAAACCCTTTGGTATTTTGGAGACTACTTTATAAGAAAATCCCATTTTCCTTTTATTTTCACATGTAGTCTTGAAATACCCACTTACCATATTTTCTATACTTTTTAACACACTCTAAGGGCTGAAATTTCTATTTTCTTTATTTCATGTTAAAACCTACTAAGACCTCTATTAAACTTATTTATATTCTCATCGTCAAAACTTTATAAGTTTATATACATGAGACGATGGATTTTAATTCTAGAAATCCATAAGAATGGGTTTTACACATGACTTATTATAGAAATTTCACAATATTTGCGTAAACATGTTTTTCAAGACCAAAGATAGTTTTGTTTCTCTAAAACTAGAATAATTGTCTAATTTTATAAAATCCTAATTTTCACAAGAAAACCCTTAGACATTTGCTCATATAATGTTTTCAACAAAATAAATATTATTTCAATATTTTATTCCATAAAATATTTAAATACCAAGATTTATTATAGGGGCATTTACGTTTAGATCCTATTAGACTTTTTTATATACATTCTAGTCCCATCATGTTTTTCCCTTACATATAAGTCCTATTCCTAATTTTTTGGAACTTTTTTTCACAATTTTACCCTTTTAAAACCAACAATCCGTAACTTCCTTAAGGAAGTTACATAAGTGGTTGAACTTTTTTTTAATCTTCAAATGATCATAACTTTTGATTCACAAATCCGTTTTTCACAAAATTACTATTTTTGAAATCTGCTCGACGAGATCTATCAAACAAGATCCATGAAGGCTATAAAATTCCAAAGAAAAAAATTTACACAAACAGTAAACTTTGCTGTATACACTAGAATATGAAATAGTTTTATATATGTGATATTTTTACAAACAGACAGTAACATTTACTATGCTAATACTACACAGTATATATATATATATATATATATATACGGTGGATCCAAACCCTTTTTTTTTTTCAAAATTACCTTATATTTGAAGGTTCGCGCTAGCGGTATCCAATCCTTACCACCATTATTGGAGCTTCAACGACCTTCGTCAGAGCTTCGATTTGGGGTGGGTAAGGGTGGCATGTGGTGCCGCTGGCGCGGACCTTTGAAAATAAGAGACTTTTGAATAAATGGGCTTTGGATCCACCGAAGTATCATGGGGGCGGCTGGCGCGGACCTTTGAAAATAAGTTTGGATAAATGGGATCGGGATCATCTGGAGCGCCAATTTGGAGTGAATAGGGGTGACACATAACTTTAAAAATAGGAGCATATATATATATATATATATATATATATATATATATATATATATAGTTTGTAAAAATGTCATAGATATTAAACTTTATTGTATACACCAGAAAATGAAATAGTTTTATATTTGTGATATTTGCACAAACAATAACATTTACTGTGATAATATATTTATGAAATAGTTTTATATATATAACATTTTCACAAACAGTAACATTTACTGAGTTTATATATATATATATATATATATATATATACATACACGGTAAATCCAAACCTCTTTTTTTTTTTAAATTACCATATTTTTAAAGATTTACGCTAGCGACATTCAATCCCCACCACTACCCACCCCAATTGTCGAAGCTTCAACGACTTTCATCAGAGCTATGATTTAGGTGGGTAGTAGTGGCATAGGGTGCCGCTGGCGCGGACCTCTGAAATTAAAAGAATATTAAATAAATGAAGTTTGGATCCACTGGCGCTCCGATTTGGAGTGAGTAGGGGTGACAGTGGGTTAGGTTTATATCTATAACATTTTTACAAACGTTAACATTTATTGTGTTATAACACAGTATATATATATATATATATAGTGGATTCAAACCTCTTTTTTCTGATATTGTCTTATTTTAAACGGCCCGCGCTAGCGGTATCTAATCCCGACCACCACCAACCCCAATTGTCGGAGCTCCAACAACCTTCATCAAAGTTCTGATTTGGGGTGACATGGAGTGCCGCTGGCGCGAATCTTAGGAAATAAGGGAATATTGGATAAATGGGGTTTGGATACACCGGCGCTCGAGTTTGAGGTGGGTAGGGGTAGCATTGGATTAGGTTTATATCTGTAATATTTTCACAAATAATAAATGTTACTGTTTGTGAAAATGTTACATCGGCATCCCATGCCACCTCAAATAAGAGCTCTGATGAAGGTTGTTGGGGCTCCGATAAAGGGGGTGGGGATTGGATGCCGCTGGCGCGGACCGTTAAAAATAAGATAATATCAGAAAAAAGAGGTTTGGATATATATATATACTGTGTTATATGAACACAGTAAATGTTAATGCTTGTGAAAATGTTATAGATATAAACCTAACTCAATGTCAACCCTACTCACCCCAAATCGGAGCTCCGGTGGATCCAAACCCCATTTATCTAATATTCTCTTAATTTCAGAGGTCCGCACCAGCGGCACCCTATGCCACTACTACCAACCCAAATCATAGATCTGATGAAAGTCGTTGAAGCTCCGACAATGGGGGTGGGTAGTAGTGGGGATTGAATGTCGCTAGCGTAAACATTTAAAAATATGGTAATTTTGAAAAAAAAAATAGTGGTTTGGATCTACCGTGTGTGTGTGTGTGTGTGTGTGTGTCTCTCTCTCTCTCTCTCTCTCTCTCTCTATATATATATATATATATATATATATATATATATTATGTAATATTAACTCTGTAAATGTTACTGTTTGTGAAAATGTTATATATATAAAACTATTTCACAAATATATTATCACAGTAAATGTTATTGTTTGTGAAAATGTCACAGATATAAAACTATTTCATTTTCTGGTCTATACAATAAAGTTTAATATCTATGATATTTTTACAAATTATATATATATCCAATATGCTCCTATTTTTAAAGTTTTGTGCCACCCCTATTCACCCCAAATTGACGCTCCAAATGATCCCGATTCCATTTATCCAATCTTATTTTCAAAGGTCCGCGCTAGCGGCACCCCGTGATACTCCGGTGGATCCAAAGCCCACTTATTCAAAAGTCTCTTATTTTCAAAGGTCTGCGCCAGCGGCACCACATGCCACCCTTACCCACCCCAAATCGGAGCTTTGACGAAGGTCGTTGAAGTTCCAACAATGGTGGTAAGGATTGGATGCCGTTAGCGCGAACCTTTAAATATAAGGTATTTTTGAAAAAAGAGGGTTTGGATCCACCGGATGTGTGTATATATATATATATATATATATATATATATATACTGTGTAGTATTAGCACAGTAAATGTTACTGTCTGTTTGTGAAATGTCACATATATAAAACTATTTCATATTCTAGTGCATACAGTAAAGTTTACTGTTTGTGTAAATTTTTTTCTTTGGAATTTTATAGTCTTCATGGATCTTGTTTGATAGATCTCGTCGAGCAGATTTCAAAAATAGTAATTTTGCGAAAAACGAATTTGTGAATCAAAAGTTATGATCATTTAAAGATTAAAAAAAAAAGTCCAACCACTTATGTAACTTCCTCAAGGAAGTTACGGATGGTTGGTTTTAAAAGGGTAAAATTGTGAAAAAATTTCCTAAAAAGTTGGAATAGGACCTATGGGATTATTAAAAAGTCAATAGGACTTATAAGCTTGTTGACCCGATAAATGGGACCTAAATATAATTACATATATCATTTTTCTTAAAACTCTTGAAATAATTTATAAATCATTTTACACAAAATCATAAGAAATAACTTTGTTAAATCATATATGCATTATACTCTTGTAAAATATAACTATAAGACCAATGTTATGGAAAATAAAGTTCTTAAGTTAAAAAGTAGAGTTTTCCACCTCAAATAAGCTCCAATAATGGTAAGATGAATGTAGAAGAATATAGAAACCTCCCACCTCCTAAGGTGGCCTTAAAGAGGTTGCATAGCTCCATTAGCTTGCTTCTTGAAATCTCCATAAGAACTCCCTTCAAACTCGTGAATTTCTTCTTCATCTTTTCTCCAAAATCCATAACTTTGCCAACAAAGGTGTAGATGGATTTTACAAGCTTACATATAGTGGTAAAGGGTTAAACTATGGTGGTTTTAGGTGGAACATGGTGGTGCTATGGTGGTGCTAGGGTGGTGCATGGTGGTAGGTGGAGGAAGAGCTTCAAGAGTTAGAGAGAGAGAGAGAGAGAGAGAGAGAGAGACCAAATCTGATTGAAAATGCCCCAAATGAGCCAAATACTCCAAAAAAACCAAGGGATAAATCCCAAAACTACCTACAAACTCAACCTTTTATCCATTGCTCCATCAAGTATTTATCCCACTTTTTGATATGATCCGTTGAGAGTTCAACACGTCATCCAATCCGACAATCCACGTCATCCAATTCGACAATCCACGTCATGCTAGCACATTAAAATGTGTAATTTTTTTTCTAAATATTTCCCAGTTGTGCGAATGACTTTCGACCGCATTTGAACGAGATCCCCTCTCATTCGAATGAAAAACTACCCCTCCTTTAAACGAAGGTGCACCTCATTTGAACATGGGCTTTCCAATGAGATTTCAGAGAGTAAGGGAAATCGTTCAAATCCTAGTCATTAGAAGGTCGTTCAAGCCTCATTCGAACGACAACCCTTGTCTCGTTTGAACTATAATGGCCTTCGTTTGAACGATAATAAAAAATTCCTATTTTAGCTTTGAACTATTAAAACTCCAATTCGACTGCACCAGGGCTACTAAGTTGTGCAAATTTGACTTATGATCCACCTTACCAAGTTCGGAGCCGAAATGGGTCATACCAAATAGCCATATTATATGGGAATGGTTAAAATCGCGGGGTGGGTGTTACACGTACCAAGTGGACTTCCCTCAAGTTAGGCTTCCACCCCTAGCAAGTGATGAATGTTGGATACCTATCGCTGCCATTCTTCTCCAACTAGTGAAGAACTATCTCCTGGACCATGATAGTAATGATGAGCTCCAGCCTAATCCTGACGATGGTGTATGAACTTCTGCAACTGAGCTAGTGACTCGCCGAAGATGATGGTTGCCTTCATTGTTTCATGTCTTAGTATATATTTATTTTGTAATTTTTTCGACCCGACCTCTTGTAAAATGAATGCTTTGTGAAATTTTCAGTTAATTATATGTTTTGCACTTTCCCATTTTCTATGCCGAGCATTTTTTTAACCATTTGTCTTACCTTTTAGGGAAGTGTCGTCACACCCACCTAGGCCTAGAACAAATTATGGCTAAAGTGCATCGGGTCACAGTTCCATCCACCCATTATGGATTTTAACCGACCAAAGTCGTAACACTTAGTGCCTAGGTATCCCCATTAGAATTTTTTTTACATGGGAAATTCTTGACATTTTCGTGTTTATTTGTGATGAAAACACGTAAAATTAAGATATGCTTAAGTGTAATCTCACTAAGGCACTTAAACGGGGCAATCAAAACTTGATCGGACCAATTTGAATAAATTTAATGATGATGGCTTTTCCATAATATTAATTTGATATTAAGGAAGTTGACATGCCATTTGGAATAATAAGAAAGCTAATTGCATTAATTGAACTTAAATAATCTAAAAAGCTGGAATAGCAATTTTTTTTTTGCGTAAAGCTTTAAATTTCATAAATAAATCTCCTAAGGTTGGCCGCATTCAGTACTAGGTTTCCATGTCCCCATTTTGTGGGCTCCTTATAGGTCGTCCTTTATGGCTTTGAATGTCCACTCCCTATTAGGATGCAATTTGCCATCTGATGACTTCCTCTCATTACCTTTATAAGCACATAGTCTTTGACCTGGAACTTCCTTGGATAACTATTATTGGTTGGAAGCTAGTTTGATTAAGGCTTATTCTCTTATTTCCTTGGCCAGGTCAATCTTAGTCCTTATGATTTCTTTGTTCAGGCTTTGATCGATAAAATTCGTTATCATGGTCAGCAAGCCAGCTTCCAATGGAATTATGGCTTTCATTCCGTAAGCCAATGCAAAGTGAATTTCCCTACTCAATTGTAAAACCTCGTATTTTATGGCTTTTAAAATTGGGGATTTATTAAATTTAATTTGAGATATTAATTTAATATTAATTCAGAAATTATTTTAACATTTACTAGCGTGACATGAGTTAGTAATTATTGGTAATTTATTGAATATTACTAGATGAGTAAAGTAATACATTAGATTTATTTTATTAACATTGTCACGATTGAATAAAATGGCAATTATGAAAATTTAAGTCGGGACGCGCCTGTGTCGTGTCAAGACTAAATTATTATTATAAAAGTGAATATATTATAAATTGCTCGTATGGTCATTTCGAGTGCGCCAAAGTGTCCGGAAGGGTCAAGATAGTCAGAAAAGTGTACCTGAGGGTTTAGTTTGGGTCTTGGGGCGTTTTTAGGCCTAATTGACATCGGCTATTATAGACATTTTGTATTTTTAGGTAATTAAACCCACAAATTTTCTTAGAATATATCAGCCATTTGGAGTTGTCTCTTAAGGTTAACAAACATAAAACATGAGACCAACCATTAGAGAAGAAGGTGAAGAGATTAGAGAAGAAGGTGAAGAGTTTCCAAGCAATCCAATGCCTAGAACTCACCCGATTTCACCGCCACCGCCACCAAAACGTAGATCGCACGATGAGGAACACAACTATATCTTTTTCATCAACAAATCAGATCCTTGAATCCCAGACAAGTATCTATCTTGCTAATTTCTAAGTTAATATACCTTCCATATTAGTCTAGGAATGAAATTCATATATTTTAATTGAAGAATTATATGTTTTGGAAGAGAATTTGTATGTGTTGTAGGGAGAATCCATGTAGTCTAAAATCTGGATCATATGTAGAGGATTAACCACGAGTTTAGGATGATATTTGGGAATAAAATCTGGATTTAAATAGAGGTTTGTGATTATTCATGCAAAATTTGGTTTTATAAAGAAATCTGAGATTAAACCCCTCTTTGATTGATTAGTTGAGGATTTATTGATGTCGTTACGTTATAACTTGTTTATGCACATTGCTTATACATTTGGATTACTTTGATGGGAGTTTGGGATGAAATTATAGAGGTTTGGAGGGGTTAGAAAGGTTGAACCCGTAGGTTGAAAATTACAGAAAACTGGGCAAGAACTGCTTGATCGATCGATCGATCGACGATCTATCGATCGACCCCATTCCTCGATCGATCGATCCCTCCTGGAAAAGTGCATATTTTTTCCTTGTGTTTAAATCCGGTTAAAATACGTGGGAACCCTTGAATATCTTTTAAATAGTATAATGGGTTATGAAGAGGACCAGTAGGGTCTAAGTAGACTTCGTTGAGTGAAATTAATATGAGATGAAATTGTGGGTTAACGGGGAATTATTCATACAATGAAAATGGTGCGTACGTTTACTAAAAGATGGAGACTCGTGAAAGATTTAAACTAGAAGGTAAGTGAGGGTATACCTACTGAAATTATACTTAGTGAGTTAGAATACTTCGAGAGATGAGAAGTATGTACGAAATAAAATTATAAATGGGAATAAAAGAGACAAGTCTGTTATGCGAGATAATTGAGTAATTTGTGCTAGAACGTATAATTATAATTATGGCACCTAATTTAGAAAATGTGAATATTTATATATATGACTGTGTGACTGTGCATATGTTATGTATCTGTGTAAAAATCATACTCAGGCTACTTGCTATCACGGAGGTTTCTGCATCGAGACAGTCTTATCTCTATTGGACCTTTATGGGGGATATTGACTCGTACCCTAGAAGATAGTATCCTCGATAGAGACTATCTGAGAATGATAGCCAGATGTTCTAAGAGACGTGAGGGTATATGCTGACCTCTTAGGACCTGGAACTATGCTTCGCCTCCATTTGTTTGTGTATCGTGTTAATACAGTTCGAGAGTGATTCCGAACTAGTATTTCCCTTAGTTTGTGTGATACGGGGACTTGATAGCAGAGTATGCCAGCACCATAGATTTATGTGGGGTGCCGATAGTATATATATATATATATATATATATATATATATATCAATCAATATCAATCACTCATATAATATATATATATATATATATATATATATATATATATATATATATATATATATATATATATATATATATATGTGTGGAAACTTTCTACTGTGTGTCTAAGTAGTTAAGTAATGAATGAATGCTTCAACTTTATAACAAGTATTCGTGAATTTGGTAACGGTACTAAGTGATTCTAAGTAACGTAAGAATATGAAAGATAATGATTTTCTAAAACTAAATATTATGGCCTTGGTACTTCTCGGGATAAAACTTTATGGAATATAAGTTAGATAGACTTATGAGATCAGTAGAACAGTAGGAGTGCACACTAGATGAAAGGTGAGGATTCTCAAAAGAGTGTCGCATATTAACATGGTTGTGATATTAGCCAGGAAGCATTTTAAATACTTGCTAAACTATTTTTAAAACTGTTTTACACTCGGGCTCTGACCCGTTTTCTGTCATTTCTCTCTCTCTTGTATATATATGTATATATTATAGGTGCCCAGCCATAGGGGCGTCATGGTTAGGATATTTTGATTGGACGTGCTGCGGCTTATGTGGGAGTTGCAGGCCCTTGCTTTAGACGACCTCTTCATCGATTCAGTTCCTATTTTAGTTCTTCATAGTTAAGGCATGTGTCGCCCGATTTCCTATTCCGTTTGGATTTGTTAGAGATTTATGTTTATTTATATTTCCAGTATTCAGTACTCCTTGGGAGTTAACTATTGTCAGGATGATTTCATTTATGGTTCTTAAACTTGGTTTGGATTATCGAGATGGTTCAATTCTTGTGTGTTGATTGCCATCCTTAGTATGTATGTGATTCTTAGTTGTTGGGTATTAAAAAGGTTTTCATATTGGTATTTAATAAAGGAAAATGAGACTTTAAATTGTTTTGACACTTAGCTTAATTATTTAGGGTGTTCAAATTAGAAAATTTTATTTTGCGACAGTGATGCTGAGAATGAACCAACCGTTCACCTTGATTTTAATTTAATAAAGGACTGATCACCCGGTATTTAATTAGGCGGGGTGTTACATCAACCTCCTGGGAAGTCTTTGAATTATACACTTTTAAATTGCATTCCACCGCTAGTAATTATTATCCTAGGAACACAAATCGGGTCATGATATTCTTCCGGATAAATCTAATCATATCAGTTTCCCTTATGTTCGCTAAAGTGTCAACCTCTGTCCATTTGGTGAAGTAGATTGTGTCGACTATGAAATACTTCCAATTTTTTGGTGCTATAGGTAGTGGGCCAGTAATGTTGAATCCCCATTGTACAAATGACAATGGACTGGTTAAGGCTTTGAGATCATTGGCTAGATGATAAAGCATGAGTGAGAATACTTGGCACTTTTTACATTTATTCACATAGGAGACTTCATCCTTCTGCATGTAAGGCCACCCGTAACTCTCATTTATGACTTTGAACGCCGCTGACCTAACCCCAACTTTACTTCCACATATCCTTCCATGAAGTTCATAAAGGACTTGGTTAACGTCATTGGTATGTATATAGTTTTTCTGCCAGGGTGAAGGAAAAATCAGGCGACTTTGACTTTGATTCGGTGATATTGCTTCTTATAAGGAGATAACGCATCTTCTCATAAGTATGCCGTGATTGGATCCTAATAAGCACCCCAAAGTATCAAATTTCCTCCAAATAGCCATTTTTAATTGCTAGTTATCGATAAAATTGGCCTTATGCGGGTATTTATGTATCTTACAGGTAAAAATATACTTGTAGATTCAAACGTACTATTTTAAGGCAATTTAAGCAAAATAATAGTCACATGTGCACTTTCAGGGGCGAAATTGTAAATTCAAATGACCAAATTAGGAATCGAATAAATCACGAAAGTCATAGGCCTTGAATCAAGGGACATCTGGGTTAAAACGTAGTGTCAATATGAGTTCAAATGAATAATTATAACTATGCAAAGTTTGAATCGAAATAAAGTTAAAGTCAAAGCACTGGGTTATACCCGAAGTCAAATGTCGTTATTCGAGCACAATTGAAATATTATCGACATAGAAATATGGGTCATGTCGGTTCTTGCGGTGCATCAATCGGAGGTCATGTAAAAAAGATATGAAGTTTTGGGGTTATTGTGTAATTAATGAAATTAGGAAATAAGTAAGGTTTATATAATTGTTCGCGAGTTATACATACTGAGCCACAAGTTGACTCAGTGCTTCAGTTGGTTTTGCACGTTTGAATCGACCCGAGTTCGAAAACTGGGGGAGTGGGTTTACCCGATTTTTGGCATTTAAAATCTAAGCGCCACGTGCCATCATCCGGACGCACCATGGGGGGCCCCAACGACCCTCGGATCAGACCCGCCCACGCTCAAGTCCAAATTTGCCCCACACGTGCAAGATCCTTGTTCAATCGAATTTTGTCATTTTTATACTTTTTACCCATGACTCTTATTTCTTTAATCATTTCTCCCCTTTTCTTTTTTATTTCTTTTTCAAATGAAACCAATCATTTCTCCTCTTGTTTTAAATAAAATATCCTTTGCCCATACCCCTTTTAATTATTTAATTAAAAATTCCCATCCTTTTGAAAAATTCCTATCATGCCCCCAACCTTTTTTTCTACATATAAAAGGGGCATTTGGTCTTCATTTTTTAGGAGCCAATTGTTAAAGATTGAAGACATTCTTCTAGTCATTTTTGTAGGTTTAATTTTAGGTTAGATTACTGTTATCTTTTATTTATTTCTTTTGTATGTTTTGTAAAGGAGTGTGTAAGGAAATTTATATTTCGAGAGACAAATTGTGAGTTTGTATGAGCTATATTCCGAGATTCAAATATTGTGGTAAACTCAGATACATGGGTGTTCTTCAATCCCTACGCTTGGTGGTTCAATGGAAATGCAAGGAGACTTAGTTTAATATCATTCTCTTATATTTTTCATTCTTTCTTTTATCCCCCTAATGGAGTGTTTTTACATTTATATGTAAAGATACTTCACGTGTTAGGCTAAATACCCCCATTAAAACGGTGAGATGAAACCCGTATCGACGTTAATTTAACTAGTTCATTTTATTTATTTATGATGTTCTTTTGAAAAGAAAAGAAATATTGGATTTTTACATTTTAAAATTCATTTCAAAAGAAAGCATTGTGTTCTAGTCATGTTTCGAGAGCAGTTGATTTCTTTTTAATAAATCGAAAAATTCTACTGCCATGAGAGATGGGGTAATCTTCTCATTGGGAAAGAATTTGAAATTTTTATTACATATTTTTCTTAAGTATCAAACTAGAGATAAGTTTTTCTTAAGTTAAATATTGTTTTAGAAATGTCTAACTCTATAAGGACATAGTCCATCAGATTTAGTATGTCGTATACCGCTACAAGTTTGTTGAAGAATTGGAAAGTGTACATCTACAACGACAATCCGAATTTGAAGTCAACTTCAACAATCATGCCCAAAAAGGACGAATTTGATAAATGTGTTTAAGTTCCATTTACATATTGCATAAAAAGTGTTGGGATATTTTTATAAAAAATAAAATATTTTTCCTTTTATGAAAAATGATTTTTGAAATATTTTTTGAATTCCTATCAGACACATTTATGTAGAAAAATCATAACTAATTCATAAAAAATCGAAAAAGGACGAAACTGGCGGCCATGCGTTCGTATCGAAATTATCTACAACCATGATCTAGTTTGATAGGTCGATCGAACGAGATAAGGATCTCGTTCAAACTAAAAGTCTTTTTACCTGACACGTCACCGCCTTAAAAGTTTATATAAATAAGGTGTCAAAGTTCTGTATTTCGTGTGTAGAAAACACTGGTTTTTTACAGATTATGTTTTTGAGTTTATTCTCCATCACTTTAGGGTTCAAAAATTATTTTTACAATTCATAAATCCCACCATTTTCTGTGAGTTGTTCTTGGAACCCAAAACATAGTTTTGCTGGGAGTTTTGCTGCTGATTCATAGGTGCCTTGGAAAGGCACTGGGATGACCATAAGTGCCACTTGCGGGAGGTATTGGGCTGATTCAATCTTTGGAGGGTGATCTCTATAACCGAGAGCTGCGAGTTATTGTGGAAGAAGACTTAGACAAGATTCAGGATTGCGTGTTATAAGGAGTGTTGCGGTGTTCCTGGGCTGACGACTACGAATCGACACCTGTGTTTTTTTCGTAAGTCAAAGTGTATTTTTATTGTAATCCGATTGTAACCGGTACTTTACAAATTATAGTGAAAATAAAAAGGGTTTTGCCTTGTGGGGATTTTTATTCCTGAAACCTGCTTTTGTCAGCTTTGTTCTTTGCTTGATTTTATTTAACATGTAGTTGCATATTTTAGGGGCTGAACTAAAATTGAATTTGGTTTGTTCATATTTAGACTCCTAATTAAATAAGTGTGTTTGTAATTTGAAAATTAATTTGATCGGTATCACACATCACGTTTACAAACTGGTATCATAGCGGGTTACGCTAGTTTATTGCATTTGATCCTTATTTTTTGCAAAAAAATTGTGTGATATTTATTTTTACTAAAAATTTGTCACAATCTTTCGATGAAACACTTATTTGATGCCCCCACCCATTGGCTCGAATAAGAATGTTGACGATTGAAATCATTTGAATTTGACGTTTGCTAAAAGAATTGACTTTTTGGAAAAATAAAATTCTCATTTCAAATTCGTTATGGATCTTTTGCAAGCAGTTCAAAATCAAAGAGATTTCTATCGTGAAAAATTTATTTCTTTGGACCTGGACTTTAATGTTTTAAAATTGTCCAAAGAGAAGAGTGATGATAAAGTCCTTGTTTTAAAAAAGGAATGAAAGGACTTGAAAGAATCCAATATGTGCGTTTGTGCCATTAGGGATAAAAATTTAATCGATAATTTTACGGCACGTGAAAAGACTCTTAGGGATAAGTTTATTTTAATTGAGGGTGAGCGCGATAAACTGTTAAGTTTAATTGATAAATTGAAAAAGAAATCCCTATTTTTGGAAGAGTATAATTCTTTGCTTGAATCGAATATTTTGAAGTTGAAAAATGATTTAAAAGATTTAAATAGGTTTGATAGTGATGGTAATGGCTCACCTTGTTCACATGTTCTAGTGTTAAATCCAAAACCATTATTTGTTTTAGAGGGTCAACCATTTCTAAGGACGTTAGAAAATGTCAACCCATAGGTGTCGTTCCACCCGTTTACAAATAATCATATTGTGGTAGGAAAGGGCACCTACGTCGATTTGATTTTGATCTTCGAAGAGGTCCTAGGAAGTTTAAGTCTAGTGTTCCCATGGTTTTCTCAACCCCTACACGTCGTTTCATATCTATTTGGGTTAGGAAATCTCTTTTGGATACGTTAGATTTTAGAGTTGATTCCCTTTTGCTCGCACACGATTCTTCTCTTGTTATATCATATAGATGATTGTGTTTGCATGTTTGTCATACTCTAGTTGTGTTTCATGATTTATATCTTTGCTAGTGTTATGACATGTACTTTTTGTATTGGATTTTTATTTTAGAAAATTTTTGAAAAATCCAAAAAGATTTTTGTATTTCGTTTGCACCTTATATGAATGCACACTTAGGATGACCAAATCACAACTTCATGCCATATCCATGTGACTGTTTGATAGTGTTTTGAGACAATATGTTGTGTCATTCATGTGCTTTGCAAAGTTTGGAGTCTTTGAGATGATATAGTGTTACTACCTAAATGATTGACTCTATTTGTCCTTTATTGCACACATGTACGGATTTATTTGATGTTTGTTCTTGTCAAATCACATGTTGGTTACGTATTTTCATCTCAATTCTGTCTATTAAAATGAACCAAATGTGATAAAACAAGATAATAAAAGGTGTGCATGTTTTTACTGTTTGCCGTAAGTTTGTGTGAATTTATAAACGGTGAAGGGATACGGAAGGTACACATTTATCCTTTGCGGTTAAGCCGCCATTTAAATTGGGCCTAAAAAATTGAGGAATTTTAATTATCCGAGGTCCAAAGAGTTTTAAAAAAGCCCGAAAATATTTAAAGGCAATAAAAAAAATATATGCCAATTATGGGCTATTAGGTTTATTCACCAATTCTCCAATGTTTGAGAATTTAGATCACCTCGAAAAGAAAATATATATGAGGGAGTTTGGTTGGAGAATTAAAACGATTTTTCACGTCCTTAAAAAGTCTTGAAAAAGCATGAAATCGTTTTGGACGTTATTGGTGTAAAAATCATGTTGACTTTGATTTGTTGATTTTGATTTAAGACGATATCATCTAAATTCAACAATTTTACACCAAAGGACTATTTTTTATGTTCATTCGTTATGAGTACTCTCATGCATCTTGCACATATGATATGATTGAGTTGATTTTACTATCGAATTTGTTCACACCCATTCATTCCGTTTCCATAATTTGGCCGTCTTAGTAAAAATTCATGGTGTGTGATAATTTTTGTTTTTGATAAAAATTCAAAAAATAGTATGTTTGGTTTGTTTCTCGTGACACCCCACTGTGCTTTATTGTGTTTATTCTTTCCTTGTCTATTTCAGACAAATAAAAGGGGGGAGAATGAATTATGGAGAATATTTTGTATGGGGAGATTTGATTATTGCCTTAATTTAATGTATGTTTCTTAATTTAATATATGTTTCTTAATCATTTCAAACTCGATACGTCACGTGGTTTTTACTTTGTCTCATGTGTGTAGGTAAAATTGAAGATTTCTGGATTGCACACCTTGATGAGAAAAGCTTAAAGAGTTTGAAAAGTTGACTGTTGAATCTTGAGAAGAACGATGAAGACTTGTTCAGTTTATCTTTCCATTTTTATTTTTGGGAGGGTAGATTTGTATAAGTAATATTTTGTTTATTTGATAATTCGGATAGTTTTTATTTTGTACCGGCATAGGCATAAGAGGGAATTTGTAAGGACATAGTCCATCACATTTAGTATGTCGTATACCACTATAAGTTTGTCGAAGAATTGGAAAGCGTACATCTACAACGACAATCCGAATTTCAAATCGACTTCAACAATCATGCCCAATAAGGACGGATTTGGTAAATGTATTTAAGTTCCATTTACATATTGCATAAAAAGTGTTGGGATATTTTTATAAAAAATAAAATATTTTTTCTTTTATGAAAAATGATTTTTGAAATATTTTTAAATGTTTTTTGAATTCCTATCGGACGCCTTTTCGTAGAAAAATCATAACTAATTCATAAAAAATCGAAAAAGGATGAAATTGGTGGTTACACGTTCGTATCGAAATTATCTACAACCATGATCTAGTTTGATAGGTCGTTCGAACGAGATAGGATCTCGTTCGAACGAGATAATAATCTCGTTCAAACGATATCGTATGTCGTTCGAACAAGAAGTCTTTTTACCTGACACATCACCGCCTTAAAAGTTTATATAAATAAGGTGTTAGGGTTTTGTATTTCGTGTGGAGAAAACAATGATTTTTCACAGATTACGTTTTTGAGTGTTCTTGAGTTTATTCTCCATCACTTTAGGGTTCAAAAATTATTTTTACAATTCACAAATTCCAGCCTTTTGTGTGAGTTGTTCTTGGATACCAAAACATAGTTTTGCTGGGAGTTTTGCTGCTGATTCATAGGTACCTTGGAAAGGCACTGGGCTGATCATAGGTGCCACTTGCGGGAGGTACTGGGCTGATTCAATCTTTGGAGGGTGATCTCTACAACCGAGAGCTGTGAGCTATTGTGGAAGAAGACTCAGCCAAGATTCAGGACTGCGTGTTATAAGGAGTGCTGCGGTGTTCCTGGGCTGACGACTACGAACCGACACCTGGGGGTTTTTCGTAAGTCAAAGTGTATTTTCATTGTAATCCAATTGTAACTGGTACTTTACAAATTATAGTGAAAATAAAAAGGTTTTGCCTTACGGGATTTTTTTTTCATGAAACCTGTTTTTGTCAGCTTTGTTCATTGCTTGATTTTATTTAACACGTAGTTGCATGTTTTAGGGGCTGAACTAAAATTGAATTTGGTTTGTTCATATTTAGACTCCTAATTAAATAAGTGTGTTTGGAATTTGCAAATTAATTTGATCGGTATCACACACCGCATTTACAAACTGTAAACTAATTTTTAAAGACTTGAAATAATTTTAATATATGATCCCTAGCGGGGAGTTTATTCGAAAAGTTTTCGTCTTGTTTTTTAGAGTTTTGTGAAAGTCTAAAATTAATTTTCTAAAAAAAAGGTAATATTGAAATTACGTTTGTGACGTGAGTTGACTTGTAACTTTATTATCATCTTTGGCCATTTTAAATAAATTAATTAATGAACTAAAATAATTAATATATGTGGTTTAGTCTCACCCATTGTTTGTTCTCACACTTATTCACCTCACACGTCTCTTATTTTAATTTTTTATTTATTGGTTTAGTTTAAATATTATTTCATCATTAGTTAAAACAAACTTCCTTTTAACTATTGTTTTAAATATCATATTAAGTCTTCACTTTGCTCCAACTTCACAAGTGTGGATCGAAATATTATTGAACTGATAATATTATTGAACTGATGTGAGTAAAGGATATTACAAGAAAGGAGAAGAGAAATATTACAACTTATGACTGATGATCTCAACTGAGAGGAAGCTCTCCTATTTATCACCTACGGACTTCATCCGTTATGTATTCTAATTCAGAAAGAAAAGAGAAACAAACAAAAGAGATAATACAATCTGACAGCATCTTTCATTTTTTCAAAAAGTGCACAGTAATATTAAAGAAAATAGTAGTTGCACAGTAAATGTGCATAGTAATGTGATTTGGACATTTTTGTTTTAAACGCCAAACGTCATTGCATGCGTCAGTTGGTTACTGTCCTTATGCAATCCTTATGCAATCCCCACTTCGTGTGCTAGATGATTTGCAGTCGTTCATGTGGGTTCATCTTCTTCATACATTTGTCATGCATCAAATGCATTGGCAATGTTGGCCTCAGCAACAGAGTCGAAGGACATGCTGTCGTTAGGGCTGTGGTTTGGTGGTCCATGTAATTGGGCTTGTTCATATTCCTCCGCATGGCTTAATTGTTCAAAGGGAACATCCAAATTGTTTTTGTTTTTCAAATTATTTAGAAACTCCCTTACCGCCGCTCGTTGTTCAAGCGAGGTGGTGTAATTTATCGGTAAATCGGTAACAAATAATCGTCTGCCATCAGTTACCATGAATTTTAATGTTGATTCCCGACAAAAATATTCTGCATAGTTTGAAGTATTGATCAGGTTTTGTGACCAATATCTCGTTGTGTCCAACTGGTCCAACGGTACATTAAGTGAAAATTCCCAATTTTGTTCAATCTCGTCCCATTCATAGTCCTCAGTACCTCTGAGGTACCAGATCTGGTAGGGTTGATAGAAAATTTCTCTTGATCGCCAACCAATTGTGCTTGTGATATGAAATGACAGATAGCGAGTATATTTGTACTTGCTTTTTGTCAATACATGATAGACCATGGTTTTGATCATCATAGGTAAAAATTCAAAATGATTGAAACAAGCTACACTGGAGAAGATTAGTTTGTTTACTAACCCCCATTCAATTGTTTCAATATCCCAAGGTGGATATCCCTCTTCAGTAATGAAATGCAGTTTTGGCATGTCATCACTATAATTTAAACTGGAGTAAAAATGTTGGAGTAAAAGACTTTTTATCTTTTGCTCATGGTCCTCAATTTTTGGTAAAATTTCGATTTGGAATAGAGGACGTGGGAGAATTATCTTTGCTTTTTCAAATAGACAAATTCTCCTGATGGTATTGAAGATCTTGTCAGAAAAATCATTTTCCAGTAATTCAGAAAATTCCAGAAAAGTATCAATTTTTTCTAAAGGAAAATCTTCATTTTCATAGTTTAAGCTTTTTATGAGTTTGAGGCTCAGACTTTTGAATTTATCCAAAGTTGCTGTTTGTTCAGCAATTTTGTTAGCAAGGATACTCATATTTTTTCTAAAATCTTTTCTTTTATCTCGGAGATGAGATTTCCATGCTTCATTTAATGGTGTATACAACTCGCAGGGAATTCCTGAGTTGTGAAAGTCATGGGTTTCAGTATCAAGGAGGCTTTCCTTGGTCTGTAGTTTGGAGAACTGGTAAATCATATTAGGAGGTCCTAACTGTTTCATCCAATTTTCCCATGCTGTGATGGCTTCTGGCATAGTATTAAATTTTTGGTGACACGCACCAGGGTATTTGTTTACTTACATAAAACATTGATTCCAGTTGTCATAGAAGCCTGGATTTCTTCCACTGAATACAACATAAACATGATTTTGTTGAGGTTGTGTAGATGATGATGCTTGGGTTTTTGCCTTTTTAGCAATAGTTACCCAATCTCCTTGTGCTTCCCCGGGGTGCTTATCTCCTATCCTGAAAATAGTAATTCCACTTGTTTAGTGGTTTTGATAAAATATATTTCAAAATATTCCACTTGTTTAGTGGGTGTTAATTTAAAATATGCAACATACTCCACTTGTTTAATGGGTTTCTAAAAACTCTACTTGGTTAGTAGGTTTTTCTTCATAGTTCCTGCTAAGATAATCTGCAAGAAAATTATTAGTACCATTTAAATGTTCAACTTCAAATGTATAGACAGCGATTTGGTTGAACCATTTAAGTCTTCTTCCTTCTAAAATATTTCTTTTATTTATAAGGAAGTCTTTGACAGCTTTATTATCTGTTCTGACAATAAAGTCTTCAGGTGCTAAGAAAATATGGAATTTTTTAATAGCAAGCTTAATTGCTAATAATTCCTTTTCAAAAATAATATAATTCAGTTCATTTGGTTTAAATTTTCCTGAATTATATCCACATATCAATTCATGTTTTTGAATTGTTTTTGGGATAATGGTTTTCTTACCACGAATACCAAAAGTATTGGAAGGATTGTTTTCATTCCAATATTCTCCAGGAATTGCTTTGAGAACACATCCCCAGCAATTGTCCGAAGCATCAGTTTCCAATATTAATTTATCTCCTATTTTAGGAAAATAGACTTTTGGGCAATTATTAATAATTTCTTGTTTAATTGTTTTAACAACAAGGGTATCATTATCACTCCATGTAAAAACTTCATTCTTTTTGAGTTTTTCAAGAAGTGGTAATTTTTTTTGAGATAATCCTTTTATGAAATTTCTTCCATAATTAAGGATCCCTAGGAAACTTTGTAATTGTTTTTTATCCAAAATTTCCTCATTAAAATCTCTTATTTTAGAGATAATATGATCTTGTAATTGTAGGCCATCCTGGTTTAGGATTATGCCAAGAAAATTAATTTCTGTTTTTTCAACATCAATTTTCTTAGGTGATAAAATGATTCCATGTCTTTGGAATTTTTCACAGATAATTTTCAGATGATATCTATGTTCTTCTATGGTTTTGGAAAAAACAAGGATGTCATCTATAGAGACAACACAAAAATCCTTAAGGTCTTTAAAGATTTTGTCCATCCATCTTTGATATACCTGAGGAGCTGTGTTTAGTCCAAAAGGCATAACATTCCATTGATAATGTCCTCTAGGGGTACTAAAGGCTGTCAATGGCTTGGATTCTTCAGTTAGTTTTAACTGCCAAAATCCAGATTTACAATCGAATTTGCTAAAGAATTTTTTTCCTTTAGTTTGGTTGATTAATACATCTTTTCTTGGAATAAAATAACCATCAAATTCTAATTGTTCATTTAGTCTTTTATAATTTATAACCATTCTAGCTTTTCCTCTTATGACTTCATTGTGTTTTCTTACTATGAAGGCAGGGCTAGAGTGTGGACTTATTGTTTCTTCAATAAGGTTTATATCCAATAATTCTTTGATTTGTTTATCAAATTCATCTATATCATTTCTGGTATAGATCATTGGTTTTACTCTTATAATGACATTGGGATCTCTTAGTCTGAGATTACAATACCTTGGACTTTTATTCCATAATTTTAGTGGGTTTTCACTAAAATTATCATTTAATATAGTATAAAGCCAATGAGTTTCTTCAAGGGCTTTGATAAAAGGAGTTATATCCCCTTTCTTAGTAGGACGAAAATCTCTTTCGCACTTATATTTATGTTGTTGTAGTAAAGGGATTTTTACTACATCTTTGTTGAGGGTTAGATTTATAGTTCCCTCATCAATACTTATAGGCAAATATTCTGAGATAAAATTGTTGCCTAATATAAAATCTCCATGCATTTCTGGAAAGCATAAGATTTTTGGAATAATGAATTTCTTTTCGTTAAACCATATAGCCACTTTTTTGGCTTTTAAATCAATGAAATTCTGTGTCCCATTGATGCCTGTTACAGCAATAGGGTTTTTCATTTTTATCCATTTTTCAGGAGGTAAAGCATTAGGTCTACAGGAACATATAGTTGCTCCTGTATCAATTAATGTGCAAAGACTATATGGTTTATAGCCTGCAAAATTGAAGTAACCTAATACATAAGTATATCTTCTCTTTCCATGGCTTGGTGAGAAGATTATTTCTTCTTTTCCTAATTGGAAATGATAAATTTGACTGGATTTTATATTATCTTCTTTTAGATAATTTGTTCCAGGTAATATTGGTACTTGTATATTTTTCATAGCAATAGGAGGTTTACTATTACTACTTTCGCCTTTTAAAAGGTTTTTTCCCTTTAATTTTTCCCAATCATTGTCAGGAAAATTCTTTTGCCAATTTTCTGAATGTTTATTTTTAAAATAGACATTATTACCAGATACCTGTAATTCAACGCTGTTTTGTTGTTTTTCAGGAGGTGGTTCTGTTATTTGGGGTAGTATCCATTGTCTTGGTACTTCCAAATCTCTCCAGTTGATTAATCTGGGCTGTATTGCCGAATCAAATGGTCGAGGTTCAAATATTTCAATAATATTTCTATCCACATTTTGTGTATTAGTATGTGGTAGAGTTGTCAATTCATGAATTGTTTTCCAATGTATTGACATATTTCGTGAGGTATCTTTCATTCCTATTCCTTTGGTTTGGATTTTTATAAT
This sequence comes from Sambucus nigra, assembly GCA_949130495.1. NCBI lineage: Eukaryota > Viridiplantae > Streptophyta > Magnoliopsida > Dipsacales > Adoxaceae > Sambucus > Sambucus nigra. The sequence continues at coordinate 63,709,310 of OX422223.1, read as the reverse complement.
GACAGATTCCTCAATATTTGGATCATCAATAGATATGAAGAAATTTGGTTTTATATTAAACCAAATAACTCCATTTACTAAATTGGATTGTACTCCTCCAATTATGGCATTCATAGGATTACTGAATCTTTTGTCTAAGACCGGTATAGCTACGGGTGTATCCATACCTTGTCTAAACAGGGCAGTAATACAGATTTGAATAAACCCGATGTGTATATATTTAATATTTGGGTGTTTCTTCTTCCATCTTTTGATCTTTTTTAAATCAAAAAGTTTAATATCTGCTGTTTCATCATCTGTTGAGCCAGCAGTAGTATTACCATTAAATTGTTCAAATATTCTTGTTGAGAATAATTTGAATTTTGATAATTTATAGACATCTTCCTTTTTTATAAGTTGCCTTTGATTATCAATTTCTTGTAGTTGTTCGTTGGTAAAAGTGATTTCTTCTCCAACTATTTCACGAAGGGCTATTGTTTGTAGCTCATCTTCGCTACTACCTCGTACTTCTGCAGTATTATACATAAATACGAATTCTTCATCGGATGTTTCCGAATCAGATTCAATCTCATATAAAATTTCATAATTAGAAATATCAGAATCAGATAAATCTTCTCCATAGAATATTTCTAATTCTTGTTCTTCAAGAAATTTTATCATTTTATTTGCACTTTTTCCTTTTTTAGGACAATCAGGTGCATAATGGCCTTCTTCGTTGCAAATGTAACAACGACACTTCTTTTTTAGAGGTGGTTTTTTAGAAGGTTTCTTTTTTCTAATATATTTTTTATTCTTTGAAAAAGATGTTTTCTTTTTCCAAGGTTTCCATTTAAATTTTCTCTTTCGAGAATATTTAGAATATTTGGAATTTCTAGGAGGTGGATTACATCCTATTTTCCAGTTTTCTTTTAAAATCTTATCACAACATTTATAACCAGCTTTAGAATTTGTGATTTGATTTTTAACTTGTTTCTTGGCTTTTATTTCAATGCAGTGGTCAGATATTTTTCTCAATACCCAATTTATGCGAAAACCAAGATTGTCATCTTTTTCGTCCTTTTCGATAGTTTTTAACCAGCCAGGATAATATTTTAAAGCTATTTCATCAGATGGGTTTGGGAGTTTATGAAAGAATTGATCCATCCAGTGTTTGGTCTCTGAATGTTTTAGTTTGAAATAATATTTTTTGTATAGTTCAACAAATTCTTCAAATTGACAAATGTTACATAATTCTAGTTTAGATAAGATGTAACACGCATCCTCTTGGAGTCTGGGTTCTCCAGTATATCCAATCAGATTTTCTTTAATTATTTCAACAAATCCTTTTAATATTTCATCAAAAGATTTGAAGGTTTGTAGGAGTTCAGTTTTTTGCTGAATTCCTATTTCTGAGCTTTCCCATTGTTGCAACCACTGTAAAACATCACCTTGGAGTGTTGCAGCAAGGTAGTCTAAAATTTTTTCTTTAGACCATGTACTCTTATAATTAGTAATGAGTATAGACATGGATTGTGCCCACTCATTAATAGTTTGTTCTTGATCTTTAAAAGGTATATGCCTTAGATCAAGATAAATACCATGTTGAGATATATTTTGTTTATTCAAATTATCTCTTCTTAGGAAAAAAGGGTTTGGTTCATCCTCATTTTTAGTATTACTTGTAGAAGCATTGCCTGTTTTAACAAAATCTTCTTTTTCATTTTTATATGCAGGGGTTTGCATATAATCTTCGAAAGCTTCCCAATTTTGGAATTCCTGAAGTGGGTCTTCAGCCTTCCTTTTTCCATCAATTGTATTTACTACATGTGGTGGAATTTCTTCTTCATCAAATGAATATTGGTTTAATTCATACTGATAGTATTGTAATAATTTTTCATTTTCCAAATACGTGGTTTGTATTTGTTCAATGAGTTTATTGCGTTCTGAAACAGTTAATATTGGATCTTTGTATAGATGTTTCCAATAATCTAATATTTCACGAACGTTTATATATTCGGTGTAATTAAATTCTTCTGTTTGAAGAGCTTTAATTTCCTCTGAACCATAATATAACCTAGGAATTTTGTTATCCCCTGGGTTATTCATTCCAGTTTGTTCTGTATTTTGATTATCTATTTTGTTTAATAGATTTTCAATTTGTTGTTTAGTCTCCTCTTTTAGATCTAAATTTTTAACCGTTTCGAGTTGACTAATTTTTTGATCAACTTTATTTAAGTTGAATACAATCTAATTTTTTCTCTACATAATTTTGATTAACGACCTGATGTCTTTCAGTTCGTTTGACCCAACTAAAAACTATATCAGTTAAACTATTTAACGTAGTACTAATTTTACTAATATCATTTTCATATTTTTTATCTATATGTAAACTATGATTATACATAGACTCATCTTTTTGTAACCATGGTGCTAAACATTGTAGATTAATATTATTATTATTTTGTTCATCTTTTCTAGATTCCATTGGTACCTAAGACCTCCTATTATATGTTGTTTCAGGTGCCTAAAACCAGTTTTCCTAATGCCTATTGCTTAACTAGAGTAGCTTTTTGGCAGATGGAAATATGGGCTTTGAAACAATAATAGGGATATGGGTTTTATGAAAACTTTTAAAGATTTTCAAAATAATATAATAATATCTTTATATTTAATTCACCGTGATTTTTACTCTTTTTTTTTTTTTTTTTTTTTTACAAGGACAGTCGTAACTTGATTATGATATGGAGATTATAACTGCATATATTAATTTTAGCGACAAAACAAACAGTAATATCAAATAACATAGTTATTTATATAAAACTAGGATTAAACGATACTTCATACAACAATTATTACGACACTTAGTTCCAAAAATTTTATATTTTACCCTAAAATTTTCTCCAGAAACATAAGTTCTGTGATGGAGTATGATAGTTTCTACTTTAACATTCATATTAGCATAATAATATTAACATAATTAGAATGCTAACCTTTGATAACCTAAGCTCTGATACCAACTTCACAAGTGTGGATCGAAATATTATTGAACTGATAATATTATTGAACTGATGTGAGTAAAGGATATTACAAGAGAGGAGAAGAGAAATATTACAACTTATGACTGATGATCTCAACTGAGAGGAAGCTCTCCTATTTATCACCTACGGACTTACAAGAAGTTGTAATATTATTGAACTGATGTGAGTAAAGGATATTACAAGAAGTTGGATTGATACCCCCATATTTGCCATATACATGTTTTAGTGTATTTGTAGGTACAAAGGGATTTTTTATTAACACATGTTTGCCACAACGACTATATATGCAAAAGGCATCTTATTAAATCCATTCAGTTAGGATCGTTTGGGTGATGCGGACTTATTTCGCGACCTTTGGCTTCATAATGCTTAATTGGGCAAGGTACTCCACCTCAATTGTTCTTCTGAGGTTGGAGTCAACGACTGAGGCCAAAGCAGCTAAGGCACTTGTCTGGCTATTGTTTCCTCGGGAAAACTGTTAAATTTGAACTTTCTTGAACCTAATGAACTCCTGTGCGTGGAGTGATCCTGATCTCCCCATGAACTCCTTCCTCGGTTGCGAGTTTTGCTCGCTTTAGGGCTAGAGGTATGGTGCTTGCATTTGTCGTCGTTGAGCTCTTTCTTCATTCTTTCCCGTCGGCATTGCCGACGAACATTTTTCTCTTGTTAGAGGCGCGTGGCACTCTCCCGTCCGTGGAGTTGTCGCTCATAGGCGTCTACAAGTTGTGAGATCTGATTGAATCTCAGATGATCATTACTTTCCAGTCTATTGTGTTAGGACTCTTGCTGGGGTGAACCTTATACCTGACTTTAGGTTCTGGAGGTCCTTTTTGATCGTTCTGACGGCTTCTATTAGATGGCAGGCGTGGGTTGTGTGAGTGCAACATAATCGCTCGTTGACTTTTCTTGGATGAGAAAAGAAAATCATTTCCCACAAATGACGTAAATCTTAGGTGATAAAATCCTACAATTATGAAATCAACACAATTAAGCTGATCGCGAATAATAATCATAATCAAACGATGGCACATTATGTACGTGATTCGACAATGTGCCTACATCCACATGCTTTTCTCTATTTTTTGATCGACTGTTGATAATAAAGATTATATGCCTCTTTTCCCAAGGGTGCCGATTATATTTATAGAGAACAAAAAGATACTTAGTCGTTGGGACTCCATGATTGTGGATTGCTATCGTGACTTGATATGCTGCATCTAATTCCGAGATTTTAGCTGATCGATCTCTATCCGTTCATATCTTTTTAAGTTGTGGTTCTTTCCAACTCTGCCGGACACCTGTCAGCTGCTCCTATATATTCAAACAATTCCCTCACAATCGCCCTTATGCGGGTCCCTGACTTAAATTGTTTGCATCGTGTGGGGTCGGGCTCTACGGACCATGGCTTTGGTTACTAAGGGGGTGCACCAAGTTAGGCCTGTAAATGGATCGGATTCCGACCGGATCGAGCAAATCCAAATCCATATCCGTTTATGTTAAACGAATTCGAATCCGATCCGATTATTAGACGGATTGGTTCCGAACTCGGTTTGTTAAAAAAATCATTTATCCGATCCGATTAGTTTTATTTGTTATTTATATTTATAATAATTTTCATTAAGGAAACAGATAATGATATGTCAAAAAATATTAAGTTTTTGTTAATCAGACTTTTTTTTAGTATCATAGTTTTATTAAGTTTTTGTTGAGCGCCATAGTTCTATTATGCTACAGAAATTAAGTTTTTGTTGAGTACCATACTTTTATTTTATTTTATTATATTTGATGGCATGAGATAAACTAACTTTACAACTCAAACACATCAAGGTTAAAGGCACCGAATAACAAATCAATAAGAGATTTTCTCAAACAACACCCACCAAATCAAAGTGTAATAAATCCAATAAATATATTATATATTATTATAACTATTATAATATATCTTTAAAATATTAGTAAATACAATATATATTAATTAAAAATATGTTATGTATAATTTATATATATATTAAAAATATTAATCGGATCGGATTATTAACGGATTGGAGTATATGAATCCAAATTCGCTTTATTTAATAAACGGGTAATCGGATTTTAATGATGATCCATATCTGCTTAAATGGATCGAATTCGAATAAAATTCGATACATAGGCTACACCAAGTGACTTTGCCTTGAGAAGTTCCCACGATAATAAAAAAATAAAATAAAAAATTGAGCATTGAGAGAGTTGCTTATGATCCCTAAATTGTGTACAAATTATCTTAAACTTTTTTTTTGATACGAAGGTTTATCCATCCCGATCAGTTTGTGCCTAACTTAAACTATTTTCTCTGCTCCGAACATGATTTGCAAAACATATAGTCCCTGTTTGGTTGCGCAAATTATTTGATTATGCAAATTGGTTCATTGTGAATTAATGAATTGTAAATGAGCTGATTCAAAATGAGTTTAAATCCAATTTTACGCAATGTTCGGTAATCTGAAATTGATATTAAGTTGTATGAGGAAAAAAAAAGGCAAATTAAGAGAGAGAGAGCGAGAGAGGAGGAGGAGGGTGAAGGGAGGGAAGAGAGGGAAAGAGAGAGAGGAACATGCAATTTATGTGACTCAAATCTCAAATGGATGCATTTCACATTTATTGTGAAATGATCCAATTTCAGATTTTACACATAAGTTAAAATTGGGCAATTAATGAATCATTTCATTGAAGAAACCAAACATAAATAATGAGTCAATTTGTAAATTGACCAATTTATTAATAAGTCAATTTACAATTTTGGGACAACCAAACGGGGCCATATTAATCTCTATAATCCGTGCTGGATAATCAAACTCATGACCTTAGAGTTTTTTTTTTGGTAACATATCATGAGGTTTCCCCGCCAACTTACACGCACCTCGATTAATCCTCATTCGGTATTTCTGACTTTCGCTGGCCAAACATTATTTTGACAATACCAAAAATCGAACTAATACCAAATTCAATTCACTTCCAGCACTTTTTTAGTGACAACGTTATACCACTGCGAAGACTTGGTTGACCTTAGTTTTTGTTTAGGCCACGTGGCAAGACCTATAAAAGCCTCTCCAAACCCTAAACCCTCTTGCTGAACTTCAACCTAACGTTTGACAGTTGAGGTTTCATGCCCCATACGTGAAACAAGCCCATTTCCCCAAAGCTCTCGCAAAAATTCCTCATTTTTCTTCTCATTTGTCAGCAATGGAGGATGAAGTTGAAGAACATAGAGAATTAAACAACAACGTTATGTGTCTATTAGCAGACCCAGAAGGGGCTCCACTAGGAGCTCCCATGTACCTTCCCCAAAACGCTGGACCTAAAGAACTTCAACAAATGGTCAATAAGCTTCTCAACAATGTAAGTTTACCAACCTTTTCCATACCCATTTGCTAATAAATACGTTTAAGTTTCAATAGCTGTGGACCATATATTGGTTTTGGCACTTGGAAGTGTTTCACTTTAGTTTTTTAATTTAAACCCTGCTTTTATTTTGTCAGAAGTTACATGCCTTTGGAATTGGTACTGGAATTTATTTGTTCAAAATTCAACCTTTTGGACTGTAAATATTAAGGAGTTGGGGTTGCCAAACCCACCATTAGGGTGCGTTTGGGAACCCCAGTTCTATTGCTTGGAATTGGAATTGGATTTGAAATAATTTAATGAACTAAAATTTTCAATTCCAATTCCAAGCTGTAGAGTAGAGGTTCCCAAACGCACCCTAAGGTTATGTTTGGGAATCCGGATTCAAACTAAGGATGAGTTTGGGACCCCTAATTCCATGCCTTTGAATTGTTATTGGGAAATTTTCAGTTTTAAATTTGAAAATTCTCCAATTCCGATTCCAAGGCATGGAATTGGGATTTCAAATGCACCCTGCAAATTTTCCAATTTTCCAAATTCCAATTAAGTGGTATGGAATTGGGTTTCCAAACACACCCTAAGGGTTTTGTTTGGATCCATGGAATTGGAATTCAATTGGAAATTTAATTTTATTGAGTTGAAATTTTAATGTATTCTAATTTCAAAGCACTAGAAGTCAACTGTCAAGTTCAATTATAAAATTCCAATTCCAATTCAAAATTTAATAGACTAAGTAGACATATGTGTGTGTTTGTGTATGCAAGCATAAGTAAGTAAGTGTGTGTGTGTATATATATATAGGTTCAAAAGTGAACCAAAAGAATGAACTTTTTAATGAACCTAATAAGACATTAAAAAATTACCCAATCAATTTTAATTCCTATGTTGTAATTGGTTCGTGCCAGCGGCAACAAACACAAGTGTTTTTTAATACAGACCCCTTAACCCAGAATCCCCCCCCCCCCCCTACCCCGGGGCCAAACTTGAAAACCCCCACTTGCTTCTAACTCATAACTCGAAAGCAAACCCATCGTGGAAGCTCCTGCCTAACCCATTTGCTCGACTCACCTGCTCAAACATCCGTCACACCTCCTGCTGGGTTTAAGATGGGTTAGAAAGGCTACTGGCTGGAGTTGGGGTAGGGTTCGCCAGTGAGTTTTTGTCGCCGGTTTGTGGATCCAGGTTTGCGGGTAAGGCAGGTGTATAGGTTCAGACCACCATTACCACATTTAGATCGATTTTCAAACCTAATTTGAAATGAGATCTAGTTGTTACCTTTACGCCTGTTGATTTACTGTGGGTTTGATTTTATGATTTGAAAGCTTTTGATTATAAGTTTTCTTTTGGAGGTTGGTGGGCTCCAATGGTTGATTGTGCATTTTCAGAGGATGGTGTGAAGGTAGAAGAGGGCTAGGGGTGATGTGCAGGTAGTGGAAGGTGACGTGTTTGCATGGTTTACCGGAGGAGAGGTGGTGGCGGTGCTTAAGTTTTTTTTTCCTGTTGGTTTTCATTTGGGTGGTGGCAGGAGGAATATGCAGGAATGATGGTGGAGAATAAAGGTCGTGTGTGTGTGTGTGGGGGGGGGGGGGGTAAGGTGTGTGTATATTAAAAAACACGCGTGTCCGTTGCTACTGGTGCGTGTCAATTACAAGCAGGAATTAAGGGTTATTTTTTTATGTCTTATTAGGTTCATCAGAATGTTCATTATTTTGGTTCAATTGTGAACTCTCTCATATATATATATATATATATAGAGAGAGAGAGAGAGAGAGAGAGAGAGTTGACTTCTACACTGAAGAAATGATAAGCCATTGTTTTGAACGAGTTTTTGTAATTCGGCACTTCATCTGAACAAATTCCTCAACCTCGGTTTTAGAATTTTCCTACTCAATTATGGAATGGAAGATTTAGAATCAAAATTCGAAAGTAATTCTAAACTTCTGTTTTATGTGGCAAACAATTAATTTGGAATTTTAGCCTCCAATTCCAATTCAATTCCAAGCCAAGCTTTGGAATTGAGGTTGCCAAACAGACCCTTAGTCTACTTCCTCAATCAAGAATTTGTAAACTCATTTGTTTTGCACTCCCTCTGTCCCATATTAAAAATTCACTAATCATTTTTGGGTTGTCCCAAATTAAGGGCCCGCTTTCCTTTTTTGAACATTATCAACGAACCAAGTTCCATGTTGGTGAACAAGAGTTAATCTTGACGGTTGATCGAGTGTATCCTTAATCTATACAAAAAAAGAACATGGACTTTTAATTTTGGACGGAGGGAGTATAACTTAATCGTAAAGTTAGGGCGTCAAAATAAGAACATGGACTCTTAAGTGTTTCATAATAAAATATGAAATTTCGTCCAATTTGCATTATCCAATCGTTCATCGAAGTAAAAAATATGCAACTTTTGCTTGAATTTCTCAGGCCAGTTTTTTCTTGATAAGCTTTAGTTAGAGTTATTTTAACCTGCTTTTTATTTGATGCTAATCAATACATTGTTGACACAGAGTTGCATAACGATTTAGCGGGTGTAGAATTATATTTATTTTCTTGTACGGTGAGGGTGTCCATCATAATTTACTTGGTGCATTTAACAACCACCGCTTATAATTTATTATAAAATTGGGTTTGTGTTCAAATCATTTCTTTTGGTTCAATGCTACCAAATGTTTGCTGGCTGAGAATTAATTATGGTACCAATGGTAATATGACTATATCTGTTGGTCTAGTAGGCAAATATATAGTAAAAAAGTTACGAGGCAATCATTGTATAAGCACATGTTTCGATACCTGTCGAATTTGAATTGATTGCTTTAAGTTCATCTGTTGTTCGTAGAAAAGGGTATGCTCATCAATGGTAAAAAGTTTGAAACTTTAGTAGAGAGTGAATTTGTTTGATGTCAAAATATGTTGTTTTAAGATTATGATTAGAAAAAAGGGCCCACGAACGAGTACAGGTAGTAAAAGTTGAAATGGGAATTATTGTACAGTCGTTTGATATTAGTGGTATCTATGCTCCCATTTTCTTCAGGCGTCTTTCTGGAGATGTCAATAACCCTTTCAAGTTCCCTAGCAAATGTTACTTAATCCTTGGTCTTTTATATATTTCTGATAATCGGTCAGCGATTAAAGATAGATTTTATGTTTGTTCAGGAAGAGAAGTTACCTTATGCTTTCTATGTATCAGACCAAGAGCTTGTTGTGCAACTAGGATCTTATTTACAGAAAAACAAAGGTTAGTAGAACTACAAAGGAAAAAAGTGCTAAATCGCAAATCCCAGCTTAGAACGTTTGTTTTAGTGATGAAATTATTATAACGTGGCATCTTATTTGCTGAATACTGAGGCTCGTGTACTCTTTTAATCTTTTGCAGTTTCTGTGGAGAAGGTACTCACTATAGTTTATCAACCGCAAGCAGTTTTTAGAATTCGTCCAGTTAATCGTTGTTCTTCAACAATTGCTGGTATGAGATTTATATATTTTATTTCGTCTTAATATGATATTGCATGCTATGGTTTTGTGAACTACCACATCATATGCTCGTATCTTCAAATCCTGTGAAACAAAAGGCTATTGATGCATTCAGATTGCATGATCACGCAAACAGGGTGTTTGCAACTACAATAAGTGTACCAGTAAAGTTAGATGATTATTATACTTTGATACTTTTTGGAAGTTGTTTCGGGGTGGGTTTAAAAGAGATAGACGAGGGGTTAGAGCACCGAAGGATATTTTGCCGAACCTTTTCTAATAGTGTAGAGAGGCAACATGTTTGGGCTCTCTCTCTTCTTTATTTTATTTTTTAAAACATGTTGTATGGAGTTGAGTGTTTGAAGAAAGAGTCGAGATGTTGTGTGTTAACCAAACATGAGTGCAAGTTTATGGTAAGTTTTATTATTAGTTCTCATTACATGTTGAGGCATGGGGGTGTACCTTCCCTGTTTTGGAGGAATTTTTTTGGAAGGCTATAGGTGCTTGCAACTTTACTTTATATGTATGGAGAGCTTCCTTGCGAAAATTGATGGCTGGCAACTTTATAAAGAGAGGAAATGTGATCCCTAATTGATGATGCATTTGAAAAGGAGTTTTGGAGACATGTTTTGATATCGGAAGCTTGAGACATCTAGGGTGTTTTTGATTGTAGAAAGAGCATTTTATTTATTTATTGTTTTCAATTTTCATCTCTGTTTTCAGTTCTCGTTTTCTATGTAAAATAAAAAAAAAAAAATGTTTATAATGTTCACTCTAAATTTACGACAGGAAATTAGTGAATACCTTGAGCTATCAAAAAAAAAAAATGATGGAGTTTGGGGTATAAAAGTTTATACAGTCAGTTCTATAAAGTCAAAGGAGGTTTCAAGGTTTATGAATTGAAAGTGGTTAGAATCGGCTTAGCTTACAGCTTGTTGGTATCAGAAAATACGAGTGTGAAGTTCTTATCCTTTTGCTTTAGTTGTTCACAAATTGACCGAAATAATATAAGATGAGGTACAGAAACAGTGATATATGTAGTTTGCAAATGATATTGTTCTAGTTGATGAGACTAAGAATTGTGGAGAGAAACCTTAGAAGCTTGAGGATATAAAATAAGTAGGGCTGAAGCTGAGGATATAGAGATCAATTTTAGTAGTAGAAGGAGCACGGACAGGGATGCAATCAAACTAGAGGTCAAGTGGTACCTAAAAGTGATTATTTTCAATATATATGATCAATCATTCATAGAGCGTGAGATAGTAGCGATGATGCTACCTATATAATTAGAACAGTTCGAATCTAGTGGAGAAGTGCTACTAATATAGACATATTATATGATAAGTGTATACCTTTGAAGTTGAAGATGAAGTTCTAGGTGGACGGCTTATTAAGCCAGGATATATGGAACAGACTTTCGTGCAATAAAAGAGTAGCATGCCCAAATAATGAGCGGTGATTGTTAAAAGATGGATGTGTAGTGAAACTAGAAAGGATAAAATTAGAAATGAACATATTCATCAAACAGTAGAAGTAGAAGTAGAAAAATGCTTTATTTAAGATTGACAGTAAAGTTAGGGGGGAGAGGCAGATCTAAATTTTTTTTTTGGGGGTGGGGGGAAATTGTTAGAAGGATATGATAGCTTGTGGTCTAAATGAGGATATTATGATGGAGTAATATGATTCATGCAGCCTACCCTAAGTAATTAGGAGAAGGCTATGTTAAGTTCAGTGCTATGTTCTGAGAGTTTTAGACAACAACTATTTAGGATTGTTGGTATTAAACTGAAGGCTAAATGGTAGGAAGACGAGCTCCTGTTGATTAGGGCTTGCTACAGTAGAATTAGGGGTTGAAACTATGGGCTATTATGGACTGTGTGCATAGTTATGTGAATGGTTGCTGAAAGAAAGAAGAAGACGAGGAGAAGAATCTGGGATACTTATGTAGAACCTTTTGGAACTCTCAATCACAATGTTATAAACCATATCATTTTAACAAGTAACACCAACTCGAAATTTATCTCCTTTTTTCAGACATAAATTTAAGCAAAAAATGCCAAAACATGCAGCAAATGTACTCACGATTCACGAAGTGTACATATCAAGAGCACATGGGCTCAGATTTGTATAACACAACACAGCTTAAATAGATTTTTTTTTATGACACAACTGTGACACCCCGCCTAATTAAATACCCGGCGATCACTCCTTTATTAAATTAAATCAAGGTGAACAGTTGGTTCATTCTCAGCATCACTGTCGAAAATAAAATTTTCCAATTAAACATCCTAATTAATTAAGCTAAGTGTCAAAACCATTTTATAACATTACTTCCAAATTTTATTTAAAGAAAAAGTATTTATTTATTAACTACATTAAAATGAGTAAGAGTCACATCACAAAAATCCTGGAACATAATCCAATTAATTTAAAACATTCGTCAATCTCATCCCAACAAGTAGAATTTAAAGTAACACATCCATACTGAATAAATCCCATAGTAACAGATAGAAATAACTGAAATACAAATGTCCCAAATAAAACAAATTAATAATGGAAGGGCTACACATGCCCAACTTAAAGAAAGTACTAAGAGTGGATCCGAATGAACGAAGTCGTCTAATCAAGAGACCTGCAACTCCCACCTAAGCTGCAACACGTTCCTTCCAAGGGATCCTAAGCAAGACGCCCCTGTGGCTGGGCACCTGTAATACATACATATATATACAAGAGAGAGAAAAAGAAACGGGTCAGAGCCCGATAGTGTGTATGATTTAAAATTCGTTTAGCAAGTATTTAAATTGATACAGGCCAATGCAACAACATATTAGTATGACTCTCTCTTAAGAAATTCTCACCTCTCTTCTAATGTGCACGCCTATCGTACTAACCCTCCCAACGGATTCTCTATTTTATATCAAACAATTCTCTCTCAATGATTTAACTTATCATAGGTTACTCGTAAGATTTCAAGGCTGAACAATATAATTGTTTAAAGGATACTTCCAATTAGTAACACAACTCTCGTTTTAGCTTCATTGATTTATAAAGGAAGATTTCAATTTGTAATCAAGGTTCTCATTATAACTTTATTAATCACTAAAGTTTTTCCAGTACCATAGTATACTTTCTCAAAACAAGTATTTACCATTTGGGCCATCAATCGAATCCTACTTATCAAATCACAGTAGGCAGTTCCAAATTTCAAAATTTCATAATTATATATATATTAACTACTCGCATAATATATATATATTTTACAACAGCACCCCGAATAAAACTATGGTGCGGGCATACTCTGCTATCCAATCCCCGTATCGCTCACACTAAGGGAAATACAAGTTCGGACTCACTCTCGAACTGTACCAACACATATACAAACAAGATTTGAGGCGAAGCATAGATTCCAAGTCTCTAAGAGGTCAGTACATACCCTCACGTCTCTTAGGACCGTCTGAACTATCATTCCGATAGCGTGTACCAAGGACATCTATCTCCTAGGGTACGAATCAATATCCCCCATAAGGCAACACGGGATAAGATCGTCCCAGCGCGGTAACCTCGGGGATAGCAAGTAGCGCGGGTACGTTTTTCACACGTATATAATATATGCATACACAACCATATAAATATACCACTTATTATCATATCAATATAGGTTTCTCTCATCACCCATAATTACGATATTTATCCTTAATTTTCACATTAAGTATTTCTTATAAGGGTTCGTCACTAACCTTAACTCGAAGGGTTTCTCCAACTCATATTGTGACACTCGTGGACTCTATCCTCACAAGTATAAAATTCAGTAGGTGCCCTTATTATGTTCCAACGTAACTCTCTTACGCACCTTACCCTTCAATACATAAATTAATCGATTTATAAGTATCCCAAAAATGTAATTCTCGGTCCACATTAAGAATCTCCAAAATTTATTCATATGCCCTACTAGTCTTCCATATCTCCCAAAACATTTTATTAAGAATGCCCAAGAATTATTTCACGATAAATTGAATTTAACTAATTTAATAAGGGAAATAGGAGTCTGCCAGGAGGGGTCGATCGATCGAGGTCTGGGGCTCGATCGATCGAGCCTTCGATCGATCGATCAAGCAGGTATTTTGATTTCTGCAGAATTGCAGTTACGGGTTCTACTATCTATCTTCATCCAAATCCATATTTTCCAATCCCAAACGTCCCAAAAATTCTACTACTAACATCCTAACATGATATGATACACATCCTACGTAAAGCATGTCAATTTACGTCACTAAACATGGATTAATCATATCGAAATTCATTTAAAACTCAAGAACCCTAAAAATTTCTAAATCATGATTCTAATCTGTTTTATCCCAGAATTTCTTCCTTATTTACACCAAAATTTCGTGGATTATTCTTCTACATCACAAAAGATTTCCAGAATAAGGTTTAACAAATTCCTATCACAATTTGGGTTTTCTTCCATATCATTCCTCCCTAATCATTCCTAAACTAATATGGAAATTGCACCAACGAAATAAGCAAGATAAACACATGCCTGGGATTTTCAGAAGTCTGGATTGCGGCTGATTTTGGTGTGGTTGCGTTCCCCGTCTCGCGATCTACGCGTTGGCGGTGACGGCGGTGCAAACGGTTGAGTTTTGAGCCTTGGAATTGCTTGAGAGCTCTCTCCTCTCTTCTCCAATGGCCGTTCTAGGTTTTGGGTATTCTAACCCTAGGTGACAACCTCAATATCAGATATAGCCCCTCTAATTTTCGTGGGTTTAATTACCCAAAAATGTAAAATGACCAAAATGCCCTCCCGGGTTACTAATAAGGCCTAAAAACGCCCCGAGACCCAAACTACACCCCCGGGTACACTTTTCTGACTATCTCGACCCTTCCGGACGCGTTGGCGCACTCAAAACGACCATACGGGCAACTTATAAAATATTCACTTTTTATTTATCAAAATTTAGTCCCGACGCGACACGGGCACGTCCCGACTTAAGTTTCCGAAGTTGTCATTTAACTCACTCATGACATTCAATATAACCAATATAATATATTACTTTGCTCATTAGTAATATTCAACAAATTTCATATAATTACTAACTCTCGTCACGTTAATAATTATAACATAATTAATTTCCGGATTTTTATTAAATAAATAGCTCACATTAAATTTAATAAATCCCCAAATTAATATAGCATGAAAATACGGGGTATTACAACAACACAACTCAGACTTTGAGGGTAAAGCAAAGGAGAGGGAAGAATTATGGAGGAATATCAGATTTACTGCATCCCTTTGGGCATCTTTGTCTAGGCATTCAACAATATTCTATTATCTTCTATCCTGGAAAATTAGGCTGCGGTCTGGGAGCTTTACGTTGAATTAGCGGGGCTTTTAGATGTAATTGTTCAGAAGGTTGTGTTACTTGTTTGAGGGTACACGTCTTTGCTATGTTATGGTTTGTTTTCCTTTTAGCTAAGTTGTTCATTGCTATGTTATGGTTTGTTTTCCTTCTAGCTTGTATTGTTTTTGTTCATGATGTTGAGCATTAATAACGCCAGTTTTGTTTTCGATCAAAAAAGAGTTGTTCGACTCTCTCCTAATTCTTCCAGGTCTAGATAATTTGACTAATTAGAACATTCTAGACTTAATAAAATCACAAATAAAAACCAAATAGCGTGAAACTATAGGTCATTTTACATTGCTCCTTTTTTTAGTCTGAGATGGCGAGAAACTTCCAAAGTATTGAATCCCCTATTGGCTAATAGTTTTGCCTCACAGATGGACAGCTTTGGCATGTAAAACTTGAATATGAAGAAATGTTGATATTAATCCAAGTCCTATTATGGTTACTGTCATGCGCTGTTTTATTTATATAAATTTTTTTAGTTTATCTCATAGATTTGTCACTACAGGTCATACAGAGGCTGTACTTTCAGTTGCCTTTAGTCCTGATGGACAACAATTGGCGAGTGGGTCTGGTGACACAACTGTTCGATTATGGGACTTGAATACCCAGACACCAATGTTCACTTGTACAGGTTAGAGCCTGATATGTGCGTAAAGTTCTTAAGAAGTTCGCTTATCAACTAACAGCATTTTTTAATGAAAAAATGTGAGAGAAAGTAAAAAAAAGAAAACAGTAAAAGGCTGTGTACCGATGTATTGTGTGGAGGCATTTTTTATTTTTATTTTTAATAATTTTGTGATGATTTTTGTGTTAGTTATAATTACCAAGATAGTACTAATATTGACATTTTATTTACCTATCTTTTCAGGGCACAAGAATTGGGTTCTTTGTATTGCATGGTCACCAGATGGTAAGCATCTTGTTAGTGGAAGTAAGGCTGGAGAGCTTCAGTGCTGGGATCCACAGACTGGAAAGCCGTCAAGCAATGCGTTTACTGTAATGTTGTCATAGTTAAATGACTTTTGTCAATAATGTTCTTATGTTATATTGATGTTACTTTAACATGCTCTCGTTGTTCACTGGGAGGATGCCCTCAACTTGTGGCAATTCCGTTCCCTTGGCATTTTGCCCCCCTCTATCTCTCTTCACTCCCGGTTGTAGAAACAAACTCACTTCACCTTGTGTTTATGATGGATTCACAGTCCAATGGGGTTTACATAAGTTGCCATAATCTTGTCGAGCTTCCCTAGATAAGCACTTTTGTAATCTTTTGTTATGGATTTATGATTGGGATTTAATTTGACTTGCAACGCAATGGGTAGGGTTCCTGAGTTGCGACTTCCTTTCAAAAGTCCCTGGAAATATATGTCTCGGTTGCCAAATTCGTGGTGGGGAATGGGTCTGAAGAGAGCTTCTCTTAAAGTCAATGTGAATATATATCTCAGAGTCTTTCTCAATTCTCACGGATTACCAAATTCACGTCGGAGAATAGTACTAAAGTCGTTTCCGGAAAGATATTTGGATTGGAGAGTGCTTCTTAATATTTTTTTCGTCGTTTGTAAGAGGCAACTTTGAACCACAGGGCATCTTCTCCCTCATCTTCTTGGCCAAGAAGCACGGAATCAAGTTTTTTTGAAATGGAGTTTATCCATATGGCCTGATGCATATTCGATGCTCTAAATAAGTATCCACTGACTTAATTAACCAGTGTTTGATTTCTGAATATGGTATGGGCACAACATGAATACGTCTTGTGTATGGAGGGGCTATATTTTCCCTTTTCTCCTTCTAAAAAAAGGGATCTTTAGGGAATTTTAAAATTGGAAGGCTAAGTTTAAAACTACGGAAAAGCATTTCCAAAACAGAGCTCTGAATACAAGGCCATCCATCACCATACTTCACTTTTCTCTTGAAGCAGACTGCTTATGCTTGTATATCTCTTGGAACTTGATCGTTAGAAGGGGTTTGAATGATCAAGACTATTATAATTTTTCAACATTGTCTTTTCTTGATGGCTTGTTCTTGGATGTTGGCCCTTTTAAGCTTTGGAGGGGTGGAAATTCATGTTAGTAGAGTCATAATCGGGTTGTGTTGCTTTGTATTCAATTACTAATTTTAAGTACTAATTCATATAAAAAGAGCTTTTATAATTAATCGTGTCGTGTGTCGTGTGTCGTGTCATAAACGGGAATTTGCCACCCCCTATTCGAGGGCCACTTTAAATCTTTCTTCCATTCCTTGGTAGAGAATCCTCTTGACCCTTTTTCTTACTTTTAAGGTGGCATGACTTCTAATGTGAAATCTTTGTTTCTGTATGACTCCCTGATAGGCTAATACGAGTGACATATTCCGTAGAAGAGTATAGATCGTATATTTCTTCATTGTCCTTTAGCTTTGAAGATTTGGTGTAGGCTATTTTAAGAGCTTGAAGTGCTCTGGGTTTCGCTAGTAATTCTCCTTGTATTTATTGGAATATCATGAATGTGAAATTGAAGGTATTGGCAACCGGGATGTGAAATCCTGGTTACAAATACATTTTAACTTGTTTTTGGATTGTGTCATGCATATGAAATTTGTTAGACTAACCAACATAACCACTTTGTGCTTAGAGGGCTTCAAAGAAATATATTGGGTTCTGTTGATTGAAATTTAAAATGTCTCAGGGTCACAAGAAATGGATTACTGGTATATCTTGGGAGCCAGTGCACCTCAGCGCTCCATGTCGCCGCTTTGTTACTTCTAGTAAAGATGGTGATGCACGTATATGGGACATTCAATTGAAAAAATGTGTTATTTGTCTTAGCGGCCACACACTTGCAGTAACTTGTGTGAAGTGGGGAGGGGATGGAGTTATATATACAGGGTATACATTTCTTGAATTTCACAAACATTATTATTATCTGCACACATTGTTTATTATTCACAATATGGAAGCTTTTCTTTTTCTTTTCTCCCCTTGATATACTATTACGACAGTACTCCCGAAAATTATTAAAAATTCGCTAGATATTTTAGAAAACTACTAATAAAATCTTAAAATCATCTATCATGGTTACCATCACAAAGAAGGTACATAATCCATGTCACCAACACAATAAATATGTACTGTCATCACATCATTACGAAAAAGGTCCATAATCCATGTCTCCAACATAATAAAAGGTGTAGCATCATCACATCATTACAAAAGTAAATCATAAACCACCAACATGATACAGTGATTCCTCATCAAAATTTCAGAACAAGAGTGTATCATACTATCATCAGCTATTAATATATAGATGAATCATCGGATTCTAATATAAGAAATTAAACATGAATTAAACAGAATTGTAAGATAAGAATAACGTTATAATAGATTTATATATAAAATAAAGAAATATAACAATCCCAATAAATATAAAACGAAGTATGTATGAGAATAATAAAAAGACAACGTTACAATTCTATTATTATTATTATAATAATAATAATAATAATAATAATAATAATAATAATAATAATAATAATAATAATAATAATAATTAGGAGATTGTATGCATAAATTATTAATATTATAACATAACACTATAAAAAGATTATATCACAGTGATAACATCACAAGTGATTATATATATATATATATAACAGTAAAATGAAGTATAAAATTAGGCTCAGGCCTTGATTACCTTGATGACCATCTTTAGGTAATACGCCCGGAGGAGTTGAAGTGCAATCTTCAATGTTACCCCCATTTGGCTTAAGCATCGTGGCATTTAATCACTGCCTTACCAGCGCCTCGTGGGGCAGCTGAGACCCATTTTTAGAACATGGGTTCTATTACTTGAGAAGTTTTTATTTAAATTTTTAATTTTTATAATCCTTTCAATTTTTACAGTTCCTTTTCCCCAAGCTAAAAATGGGCACAAAAAATGCTAGTTTTCTTTTCAACTTTTGGTTTTCGATGATTGAATAGGCCTCTGATCATGTGAAAATGGGCCGATCCATTTTTACAAGCCACCTAATTGGTGGCCTTAATTTGAAATTTATTTCTCTACATATTTAATTACATGCATATTTCCAATAAGAAATTTATTTACCCGGGGTTATTTGTTTACTATCAATTTGACTCTAGTAGTTTTCAAATTGATTATTGACATTTTTTCCTTTCATGCACAGATCTCAGGATTGTACAATCAAAATGTGGGAAACTTCACAGGGGAAGTTAATTCGTGAATTGAAGGTAAATTGAATCCATCTTTGTTGAATAGTTTTCTGTTACTACTATCCTTGTCCGCCTGCATTAGTGTTCTATTGTCATTAATGCCAAGCTGGTTTTGGGTTATTCCCCCAACATTTAATCAAATTATAACCCATCTTAATTTTGTTAGTGATGCTAAAGTTGCCTTTCATATAAGAGTTTTGATGTATTTTATTCAATTCCCACTGCATTACTAATTCATCTAATATAATCTTCAGAAAATCTAGACATATCTTGCCTGCAATGCTTCAAGGAACTTTTTGTCTTTTTGTGTACGAGGGTCATGCAGGATAAAAAAGTGGGATTGGATAATTTTATCCATCCCATGTTTGGTTTTACTTGAAATGAGATTTAAGTGGAAAAAATACTAAGAGGTGGTATTATTTATTCTGTTGGATAGGATAACTCGTATTCTTTCCGGTTGTTTTAGCCAGCGCTTCCACGGAGCGTAAGTTACTTTTACCCATTGTAAATGTGAGAATGTATACTTTTGGGAGCTAGTCAGTATTTTCCTTTTAGGTAAAAAAGAAACCAAACTTATATCACCAAATTAAGCCTCTGAATCTTCATGCATTTGTTTGTTACACAACTTTTTGTTCACTAAGCTTGTTATGAGACACGTGAAACTTCTATGAAGAGTTTCACGCCATTGGTTCCCAAGAATGAGTTGGAATAACTAAGGCACTCTTCTTACCACTTGGTGGTAAGTTTGTCAGTGGACAATATTTGATGGGATACGGACACATTATGCAACCAACTTGTGTGTTAAATCCTTATATTGCAGAACTAACTTGATTGATTTAAGTCATGGGACATCCCAACTGTGCTGAATAGTTGTTTTAGCTTATACTTATTAAGAATGATTTATTTTTTATTGCTCTAGCTATTTGATCGTCTGAACTATCACACGCGCACGCGCACGCGCACGCGCGCGCGCGCACACACACACACACACACATGAACACACACGCACACTCACACACTCGCACACTCACACACTCGCACATAAATTGGTTTTGAAGGTGGGCTATTGGCAATCCTAGATTTGCATAATTGTTCACTGCTTTTGGTTCTTCAACTATGATTTTTGATGCAATATTTTCTATCCTCACAAAGCATTTTTGGGTTCTATCCCATACCAAATGTAGGGCCATGGGCATTGGGTTAATTCTCTGGCATTGAGCACTGAATACGTTCTTCGGACCGGAGCTTTTGATCATGTTCGTAAACATTACTCTTCTCCAGAGGAAATGAAAGAGGTAATTGTTTGCTTTATTATATTTTGTTGAACTTTGCATTTGCTGTATTTTCTTTAATTATGACGCCTGTACTGTTGTAATCTGCATTTGTCATTTTTATATTAATTCAATATAATATTTGAGTCGTTTTTTTAAATTGTTTGTTTATCCTGAGGTATACTTTATGTTCTTATAAAATTGTAAATAAGTTTGCATGCTATATTTATGTGACTTTGGACAAAATTGTGAACGCAATTTAACTCTGAATAGGTGAAAATACATGTCACAATTTTACTTTTGATTTAGGCAAAAACATTTTCATCCTGAACCAGTTGAAGCCAAATATTTTTAGCTGAATATTTCGTACTATGAGCACCTCATGTTGCTGGCTTTTGTAACAAAAGCATGAATTTCATGTCATTCTCGAAAAGGGGGAATAAGGATAGAAATAAATTATAATTGAACGGCATGGAAATACATGAAATAGACTCTAGTAGTTCCATGATATTCTTTAAATAAAGTGTGGTAAATCTTTAAATGAATTTTGAGTGATGGGTGAGGCAGCCCTAGATTATGCTAGAATCATTGTGGGAGCTTTTGAGAGAAAAACTTGTCTAGTTCATGATAGGCAAGTATGATAGCTAGGACTCCTAATGAAGCAGCCATATTTTCTTTGGAGTGAGGTTATAACATCAATTAAAGTAGAGGGGATGCACATTTTATTATCATATCAATCAACAGTAAATTCTTTCCACTTGGATGTTGAGGTATGCTCGATGATGCAAGTTATATTGCTGCAAATTTGATTTCTGTTCTTTTGTATATATATTAGTGCGGGAAGTATTAATGGGATGGGATGATTCATGAGTAAGCCACATATCAGAATCCTTTCTAGATAAATATGTGGGTTTAAATAAAAAAGGTGTAAATATATCGACGCGATCAATGATGTGTGATAGGGCTGTGACTATAGTAGAACCCAAAGCTTGAGAGTGTAGTGAGCTTTCAATCACTATAGATTAGCTTTAAGTTCCTATCCTTTTGCTCTAGCTTGGATGGATTGACCCGAAGAATACAAGATGAAGTGCCGTGATCTATGCTATATTGTAGGTGATATAGTTCAGGGAAAACTACGGGAGATATTAATGTTAAATTAGATGTTTGGAGAGAAACCTTAGAAGAGAGATAATTAAAATAAACAAGACTAAAATGGAGTTGATGGAGTGCAATACAATTGGGGATGTGGTAAAGCTTGAGGGTTGAGAGATACCTAAAAGTAATCACTTCCATTATTTAGGCTTGATCAATAGTGTGAGATAGGGGTGATGATGTTACTTGCAAAATTAAAGAAGACTAGGTTAAGTGGAGAATTTGTAGACATATTATGTGCTAGGTGTAAACCTGTGTGGAGTTTTATAGGATGATCAATAGACCAGACATGCTATATGGGATGGAGGGTGTTGGAAACGAGGAAGCGACATGCTTAAACAAGTAAGTGTGGCAGGGATGTAGATGATTTGATGGATGTGGGGTAAAACTATAAGGCAAAAAATCACAACTGAATCGTGAAACCCAGTAAAATCTAAACTAGATTGATCAGGTCTAAAATAAATAATACAGGATTCTAAAACACTTGATTATCATTCTAAGCATGTCGAAAATAAACTAAATGCATAAAGATAATAACTGAATACGACCATAAGAGTAAACCAAGATAAACCTCTTAAACCAAAACACCACAGTAATAAAATCCAAAACTGAAAGTACTACTGACTCATCATAAATCTAACTCCCCAAATAAAATAGCAACTATTATAATGTCTGACATAACTGAAAGGTAAATAGGTGAAAGAGTGAGCACTCGGGCTCGACACCTAAATCCTATATGAGCATTAACTGAAGAAGAGAGAAAGTAAATGTATCAGGGCTGAGGCGGCAGCCGGCGGCCTAGGTCCTGAAAAACATAATCAACAACAATGTAAACAACAAGTCTACGAAGAATAAAGATTTAACCAAATTTGGGCTACAATAAATAACTGCGCATCTTCCTCCCATATTTTAGTTATTTTTAAGTTATCCCAACTAAAACAACCGTAGATATCACATGCGTCTAATCCCAATCCCAAATGAGCCCCATATTTAATTATCATTCTTCTCGATTGAATGTAATTAAAATGGTTCCATCATATATGCCAATGTATACTTCTCAAGTATAATACCAAATAAGAATAAGATAATCTCAAGTCTAATATCCACATAAGTATGGTCCCAACACGTACAAGTAAATGGACTACTCTCGAGTCCTCACATAAAGTATACGAAGACCTAGCCCTATCGCCTTCGAGGATCAGTCGTGCATACGAGGTATAGTTATAGGCGTTCCCGAACATATAACCTCAAAAGCCATCAACAAGGGATCATCACCACTACGCATTCCCTTCTTAACGCACGGCCTCCATACTCAAGACTATACGCTAGAGCTCCCCTATATATTTTTCCACTCGAAACACGGGTATGCCAGTTGTAGGATCGGGGTAAAGGACCAGGGTAAGGCCCGTCTCTATCACTGGGGTACCCGCGGGTCAACGTCATACGCGCTTCATCAAAATCCTTCCTAGTAGTCACCGACGAGCACTCACACATGGTATACTTGCACATAAGAGCATATAATATCAATCATAATCACTCGCAGATTACTAAGCCATAACCCTGAATTCTTAAATTAATTAAGAATTTTAAAAGAAAACAGATCCAAAGTCGTTCTAACGAGATCCCTGACTCGTTCTAACTAGTTGGTCGCTCAAACGACATACAAAGGTTGTTTGAACGAGAACCCTCATCTCGAACTTGTTTGAACGAGAACCCTCATCTCATTCGAACGAGATGTACGCTGTCTTCTTCCCCAAACCTCCTAAAGCCGCCATTAACGGCCAAAAACACCTAATCTAAGCCTCTATACATCACCAGTCCCATTCTCCAGATACAAGTTACCTAACCACATAATTAGCCTATATCTATGAGTTTTACATCAATTTAACATGTATTTGAGGATTAATTCTCAGATTTAAAGTTATGAATAGTTTTATAATTTGTTTAATAAAGCTCAGATTTAGTTCAATTCTTAGATTAAACGGGGGCTTTATAATGATTTATGAGTAGGAATCTCTATCTAACAAAATTCAATGATAACCTACTCCAATTCACGAGATTCAATGCTAACATTCTTTACCTATTAACAACGGTTAAACTCCAGATTAGGTTTTATTTCGAAATTAAGATTTATTAATCAAAAATCAGATTCTTAAACATGAAATCAACAGATTCAAATGGGCAATTATCATTATAACACAAACTCTAAATTAAATCTTTAATCTAGATACACTTGCCTTAGGTTTTAGGATAGCCAGAGTCCTCCAATTCCTCTCGAGTGTTTCCTCTTTCTAGCCTTAGGGTTATTCTCACTAGCCTCTAGAGTGAATTACGTTAAGTCTAATGATCCCTCAACTTAATTAGCCACGAATTGGCCTTAGCCACATATGGGACTCAACCCAATGAGCTCAATTACTAATCCAATTGGCCCAAAACACTACCCAAGCCCTATATCAACCCATTGGACTCAAAACTTATTATTTTAAGTCACAAATGGACATTCTAAATGTCCCAAAAGTCGACCCGAATTATGAGACAAAACAAATCAATATTTTTTTCGGTACAAGCCTAAAATTAATTATTTAATTATTTATTAATTAGCGCGACACGACATTATAGGAAACTACTTCACGATCGGTGGAACTCGACATCGAGGGGATAATCCAAATAAGGATACTCTCGATACCAAATCCCTGACCATTCCACAGTCGTCCATAATACACAGTCACTTTCAAATATTTAATTAATGGATTACCGTGTATTAAGTCCAATTTCAATTTCGAATTATATAGCACAAATGTCCTAATTAAATTTTGAATTATATAACACAAATAACACTCACGTAGAATTTAAATAGTGACATCACGTCACTGCAGGCAATTAAAATAATTTCACAATTTAAATTAATGCACATAAAAAGCACGGGGTATTACATGAACATATTCGTGAAACAAGAGACGATTTGAGATAATATCGCCTTATATATTTAGACTCATCAAATGTATTTAAGTGTCTTGTAAGGAATAGTAATTTGGTTAATATTTACAGTAACTCTGGGGGGAAGTAGAACTAAATAAATTTTGGTGAGAAATTGTTAAAAAGTACTTGATAGCTTGTAATATAACTGAGAATATTTGGCTAAACTATGCAGGAAGGACATATAGAATTCATTCATGCAAATTTGATGAATTGTGCTTTGTTATAATGCTATTACTATTAACTATAGGCTCGTGAGTTTGCCACATATGGCGACTCGTTGGAGTCCGAGGAGCACTGGAGAGTTATTTTTCATGCTTGATTTTTAGCTCTAGCAACATCTGATGTGGTCCTTTAGGCCAAGGTCTTCTGTTTAAACAAAATTCTTTTTTACCTTTTGGCGAAGGGAAAAGAAAAAAAACAAGCAAAACATTGGAAGGATGTAAATTGGGGTATTGACATAGATAAGTAGAATGTCCCTCAGTCTGTGTGTGCGTGTGTTCCCTTGTGTGCCCGTTCTTGCATTCAAATGTTTATTTTACATTTGATAATTACATTTCGACTTCTTTTCCTTCTTTCCCTTCCTTGGTTATTAATTTTTATCCTTTGATGTTGCAACAGGCAGCTTTAGAAAGGTACAATAAAACGAAAGGAACTGCACCCGAAAGATTGGTTTCAGGGTCTGATGATTTCACCATGTTCCTCTGGGAACCTGCTGTAAGCAAACAGCCGAAAACTCGTATGACAGGTCATCAACAGGTATAATACTTCATTTGCTGCAAACTATGCCGTATTTTTTTGCATGCCAAGTTTCCTATCCTTTTTCTATTTGTGAGCATGGACCTAAGGTCTCTTGTGATCATATCTTCTTAATAGACCAAGATTTGTAAAGTAGTGCAATGTTATGCCAATATATCAGTCTTTCGAGGGACCATTTTTGTTTTTCTATTGCTTGGCTACTGGTGCAGTAGCTGTTTGTGACATTTGTTTAGCATTTCTTGTAGAATCCTGATGTATAGCGACACGTGGCGCATGGTTGTGCCTACAGGAGACGACTATCTTTTATTTTCTATTTTTAGTTTAGGTTTTATTGTTATTTTTCTTTATTTTAGTCTTTTAATTAGTCTCCAACCCCAAGCACGTTTGGGACCTATGAAGCACGGACTCGACACGTAATACGGGATACGACTCGATTCGGGATACGGGATACGTGATTTTTCCAAAATGTAGGATACGGATACGCTAAATATTTATTATTTTATTTTATATATATTAATGATAAACTTGATAAAATGAAACTAAAGCATCAAACACCATTATATTAAAGTGCTCAAATATGATGATTGTTGTCACCAAAAAAACTATATTACAATAAAACATCATTAACATAAAAGGTTGTTCCAAAAAAACATAAGACAAAAATAAAAATAATATTCTTAGCATAAAATAAGATAGAGAGAAGCCTCCCGAGAGCATCTAGGCTTCATAGTATCTCAATCACTAAGTAGACCCAATATCAAATGCATCATCATCTTCGTCAACCACATCGTCAAGTACCATAAAAAAAGATTCAAACAGTGGGATGTAAAGGTTAAAAATAACACAGTTAAGAGCGAAAATAGTTAAAGAAAACAATACAGTTAAAAAAAACGCAGATAAAAAAAAGAATGAAAACATAAAAAAAGTTAAGAAAAAAATTAGAAAACAATATAGCACAAGCAAAGAATGAAAAACAAACACCACAGTAAAAACAACATAGTAAAGGAAGAAAAATAATTAAAGAATGAAAAACAACACAGTTAAAAAAATAAAAAAACGTATCCAAAACGTATCCCCATCGTATCCTAGCGTATTCCAGCCATTTAACAAATAAAAAAAATTTAGGATACTCTAGGGCGTACGTATCTTATACATGTCCAACAAAAATTCGTGACCTCCCGAGAGTTCCGCGCTTCATAGTTTGGGACTAATGAGTCATTTCTAGGTATTAGTTGTTCTTTTTGGTCTTTTTGGGTAATTGCTTGGCTAGCAAGCTAACTCTTCCTATAAATAGGCCCCTTGACCCTCATTTGTACTCAACCTTGAATATTGAGAATTGAGAATAGAGAGAGAAAGAAACCCATTTGACTAGTCTAATTTTTTTTTTGGTTGTTGTTGTGTAGTGTAATTGTTGTGTTGTGTTGTGTAATTGTTGTTTTGAAGATTTACATCAAATTGGTATTAGAGCTCGGTTTGTTCTTGGCGTTTATCGGGTGCGTGAAGCGGGTCACGAGTGGAAATTTCAACTCCGGCAACCCTTCAATCGAAAGATTGATAAATGTCCAAAAGAGAATCGGATAAATGGAAACCCTAAATTCCATCACCACAAAAAGAGGAGATACCAACTCTTTTAGCTCTTCCACCCCCCACCTCCATCACCACCATCCTTCATCTCCACCTCCTACTGCC
The DNA here is from genome assembly GCA_949130495.1 of Sambucus nigra. Classification (NCBI taxonomy): domain Eukaryota; kingdom Viridiplantae; phylum Streptophyta; class Magnoliopsida; order Dipsacales; family Adoxaceae; genus Sambucus; species Sambucus nigra. The sequence continues at coordinate 63,681,982 of OX422223.1, read as the reverse complement.
ACACAACCACCTCCTCGTCTACATGAATTTCTGTCTTCAATTTTTTTTACCCAAACCCTAACCTAAGAAACCCACCAAACCAAAATTCAAACCCTAACTCTAAATTCAAGAACCTACAAACCCTAACAAAGAACTCAGTAAACCCTACCCATTACCCTACCCCACCTATTCCGACCTACCCCGCTGGCCGGAAAACCCTAGATCTAACCTGAAACCCTGCCAAACAGCCCCCCCTTCCCCAACTGCCGCCGACTGCCAACAGAGGCCGACCATCCCGTTTATTCCCTCCGACCACAACCCCACCCCTGTTCGACCTCCGGCCAGGCTCCCAGTCCATTTCTGGCACCGGTTACCTTCCCAACCCCCCCTGAACAGCCCCGCCGACCACTGTTCAGCCCTCCAGGCGCTTTTTCGGTGCAAACACAATCCCAAAAGCCCCCAAAACAGCCCCAGCCTAATCCAGCCCCTCCTTTCCCTGCTGCCTTGTTCCGACAACAACCCCATAGCCCAAACCCTAGCCCATTTTTAACCCAAAACAGCCCCACCCCTATTTTAACCCTAATTTCCCCTTTTCTCTCTCATTTAATGCCCAACCACAATTAATACCAACCCCAAACGGACCTGCCCTATTTTAACCCGATCTCATCTATCCTATTGACCTCTATTCCGGTCAATTTTTGACACAACATATGACTTCCATGAGAAATGTACCCACTGGGGATACATTTTTCAACTATTTGCCACCGGGGCTGTCGCCGTCTGCATTCCTCTTGTACTGCCCGGTCGGATTCAAGGGTCCACCAAGCCAAGTTGCAACAATGTGCTTATGGTGTTGAGAAGGCAGAGTGGTCGTCAGTTTTTGGTTGCTCGGATTCTGTAGGGAGGTTTCGTTGAGATTTGGGTATGTTAGACCCACTTGTTGAAGGTCTATATGGGTCTAATAGAAGTTCGGCCGGTCCATTTGCGTGTTGTATTTGATTTGGGGTTTTGCTTTACTTTGAAAGATAAACACTTGAACCGACACACGTTCATGTGGCATTGATGAGCCACCCTCCAAGCTCGAGGACGAGCTTTTTCAAAGACGGAGAGAATGATGTATATGGGATTTGTAGCGACAAGTGGCGCGTGGTTGTGCCTACGGGAGACGACTATCTTTTATTTATTATTTATTTTTAATTTTGGGTTTATTGTCATTTTCCTTTATTTTAGTCTTTTAAATAGTCTCCAAGCATGTTTGGGACTAATGGATCATTTCTAGGTATTAGTTATCCTTTTTGGTATTTTTGGGTGTAATTGCTTGGCTAGCAAGCTAACTCTTCCTATAAATAGGCACCTGGGCCCTCATTTGTACTCAACCTTGAATATTGAGAATGAGAATAGAGAGAGTAAAAAAACTCATTTCACTAGTTTAATTTATTGTTGTTGTTTAGTGTAATTGTTGTGTAGTGTAGTAATAACGCTTCCGCATTTGAAGATTTACATCAAATCCTCCCTCCAAATCCCCTCTCTTTCTTTTACACACACACACACACACGCACACGCACACGGGCACACACACACACACACACTATCAGATCTACTCTTCCTCTCTATTTTACACCAAGAACAAAACACATTTCTCAGAGATAGAAATATTTTTTATAAGACAAGGGATAACGAACTCCAATTAATTAGAACATATCACGGGAATATGCTGACTCACACTTTACTGAACAGTGCTTACACTACTAGCACTAGATCGCCACATCGAATATCTACACTAACAAAACTGGCACCATTGGTCTACACCCGCTCGTCTGCTTACTGGCCTTCATTATGGGACATAACACATGCACACACACATACGCACCCATACAATGACACTTGTATTATTTTAAGATTCCTTGCTGTTCTTTTCCTCAAAAACTGTGGTTTATATAACAAAAAGTCTCTGGAAGCCAAAATTATTGGGGACTTGGAGCAATATTTTGACCCCCATAGAATGTTGCATTGTACATAGCATGGCGGCCAGCTTATTATAAAAAACATGCATTTTGGAAACAAATCGAAGTACTGTCTCTATGATCAAATTTTGCATCTGGTATAAGGAGACCATACACCTTAATATGTCTGCGTGCTGTGTCTTCTTACAGCTTGTGAACCATGTTTACTTCTCTCCTGACGGGCAATGGATTGCAAGCGCTTCATTTGACAAGTCGGTCAAGTTATGGAATGGAATCACAGGCAAATTTGTTGCTGCTTTCCGGGGACATGTTGGGCCTGTTTATCAGATAAGGTTTGAATTGCTTCTACTGTGCTTGTGCCCTTTCTTATTGTTGTATAGTTTTTTCTCTTTGATTTTGACTAGGGTGCCTTGCTATTGGGTTAAATTGATCTTTACCACCATAATTGTTTTTTTCACTTTGGTACTTTTCGTCACTAGATGCTACATCCAGGGACGGAAAATTTATATTGAATGATGAATGTACTAAAGAGGTACTAAACTCCAAAAAATAATATGATAGTTTAAAGTCTATTCTCAAGTATTATTTAGTTACCCAAGTCAAAAATTCATTTTTATTTTATAATATAAAGGAAGTTATACAGCTGGCCGTAATGTACTATGTTTTGTTGCAGCTGGTCCGCTGACAGTAGGCTTCTTTTAAGTGGTAGCAAGGACTCAACACTGAAGGTAATATTTGGAATATTGCTTTTGTTGTGGTTCTGTGGTTACATAGGAAATGAATTGTTCTGTGTTTTTTCCATAGCATTTGAATGAGAAACTACTTGAAAATCTGAGTCATCAAGAGATAATGGAATGATATTATTCACCGGCCTTGATGGTCCCGATGTAGCATGTAGAAATTCATTTCAAGTGGTATGCAGAAATATTTTTTGATATTATGCCATTTCCTAGTAGCACTGAAAGCATCTGTAATAGATACACCCGTGTTTGTAATAATTGTACTGTTCATCTTTCACGTGGCTTGTATATTCATATAGGCTAAACTGTTAGACAGCCCCCGACTTTTTTTTTGCACATAACGCCATGAATGCCCAATGACCCCTGAAACATGTATTTTGTTACGAATTGCTCCTTTTGAGAACTTTTTAGAGACGCTTTTAGCGGAACCTTGGGGTGGGGGTGTCTTTGTAACAAAATGCATAGTTTTTTTGGGGGTGGGAGTGTTCTTGCATAAAATACTGCAAGGGAGTTTCTTGCAAAAAACTTGGAAGTTCAGGGGCGGTATCTTGCACTTTAGCCCCCCACACTCACACACGTATATGTCTATGTATTATCATCCGATCTCTGAAACAATGGGTCTCATTCTTACATGTTGAAGCTGATAGTTACCTGTATATTCCTAGTTGTGATTTTTGGCTGGTAAGATAATGGTAGTGATGGACCCCATTTCACTCTTTAGCTGTATCATAATTATTTCATTTGAAAACTATATATATTTGCAACATTATCCTCAGCTCAAGTATTTCCTTAGGCAACATACTAAATGCACAGAGCAAGAAAAGAGAAGAAAAAGGAAGTTTAATATGCATAAAACATTCTAGCATCCAGTATTACACAACAAATTACTCTGAACACTCCTTGATTCAACTTAAAATCCTGGTTATTGAAATCTATTTTTTCTCTCTTTTGGTGGGGTGGCGTTATCTAGGTTTGGGATATCCGGACACACAAGTTAAAACAAGACCTTCCAGGCCACGCAGATGAGGTATTACTCCCGTCATACAGGCCGCTTAACTTGTTCATTTGATTTCAATAAGATTGCGAGAATAGTTAAGGGGTGTTCTTGCCTAGGTCCCTGATCATCCCTCTCCCCCCCCCCCCCCCCCCCCCCCCCGTTTTTTTCCATTTTAGTGTGGTCCCTGGCTTTGATGTTTGATATCACGCGAAGATATTTTGGCAAACATGATATTTTACAGCCGCGGAGATATTTTACAGGGATTACACACTAAAGTATAAAAAAAGCAGGGAACGTGCAGTAAAGTTCTAGATTTTTTTTTTCACTAGGACATTTAACTAATTGTGTAAATAATTAATGATTATTTTATTTCTTATTTGTGAAGGTATTTGCGGTTGATTGGAGTCCTGATGGTGAGAAGGTAGCATCTGGTGGTAGGGATAGAGTTCTCAAGCTATGGATGAGCTAGAACATCATTACCTACTCAGAAGAAATGTAATTTATAAGGCATACACCCACAGGATTGTAAAGAGCAGTTCTATAAGTGGTCAGTGGAGAACATATTTCCTCTTGGATAATTGATATTATGGGTCTGTAACTTTCTGCAAATTTTGGGGCCAAATAATTTATCAGCACAGATAAAAGGTTCTCATTTTTTGTCAGGTTGGAAAGACCACTAATTTTGGGGTTTTGTATTGAGATGTTTTTGACTTTTGCCATCTTATATTTATGAAAGTTATGTATTTAAATTCTTTTCTGTGGTTTGGTTCTAAATGTGGGACAGAACTAATTATTTTTTTCTTCTAAGATGAGCCCCTATAGATAGATACTGATTATCAGTTGTAGTAAAACAAATTCAGTCATAAAGAAGAAGAAAATACGAAATGCCCTTTCATTGAGGGGTAAAAATGTCGCTGAAACTTCCATTAGAAATTCGTATAGTACCTTCATTGATGTTTGTTTATTCTGAGTAGTGAATTGTTAAGTGTTTATAACAAAAGTTTTATTGACGGTGAAAGACATTAATTTTTTTTTTTTTATAAATACTTCCAATGATGTCTTTTACGTTTGGGATTTTGGCAGTTCTGAATTATTTGAGTATTTGATTTGATTGCAAGGGAGTTATTCTATTTTTTCACATGAGTCTTACGTAATGGTACTGGTTTCGGAGTTGGTGGTATTCCACGGTTATGGCCGAGGGTGGTACTAAGAGCATCCGTAGTGGTGATACTACCTCCAAGATGATTTGTTGTTTTGCAAACTCTTGTGGATGCAGTGGTGGGTTAAAGTTGACAAATTCTATAGATGAATTTGAAGTGGTTCTCTAAACTTGTTGAACGACTACGGAATTTGTAAAGAGTCCCTACGAACTTAATTTGTTCGTTGGAACTCATAAAATATAAATACTCAATTTTTATTAAATTTCTGGGTTCTTACAGATTCCTACGAACTAATGTTGTTCGTAAGAAATAAAAATTTGAGTTACAAATTTCCTCATCTCCACCATTATAGAGTTTACTTCTGACGATGGCTAACTTTGCCTTTTCATTTGGCATACTTACCTTTCGTCCATGTCCACCATTGGACATGCTCTAATGGTGTTGGGTTGTGCAGATAATGAAAGATACATTAGGAATTGAGAGAAGCAAATAGGTACTGGGTGGGTGGGTGGGTGGGTGGGTGAGAAGGGGTGATGGCGTTGTTAGGTGAGGGTGGTTGAGAACAAGAGAGTGAGTGAGAGCGAATTGTATGCGTGTGAAAATGGCATAAAAGGAGTTTTTTTCCTCTTTTCCCGTAACCATGAATAAGGGCATTTTGTAACTTACCCCATACTATCAAGGTTGTTTTTGTTACTTAATAAAATGAATTAATGGTCGAAATTTGATTTTCTAACGGATCCATCCAAAATCGGGGGTCAACCCCCTATAGTTTTTTTCGCGGGGTCAATCCCCAAAAGTCCAAAATATTTTGGGGCCAAATATCAAATAATCCAATATTATGTTGTTAGTCTTTGCCATTTTCTATTAAAAGTTATTATATACTTGGATTTTTTGGGCTAATTTATCAATTAAAAATTGATTAACTAGCATGCTATGATTAGACCATCTCCAAGACATTAGTTACACCATTCTTAGATTGTACCATCCACTCTTAGGCGAGTTGTGCTTGTTATAAGTTGACCAACCTATTCTCAAGTTGTACTGCCCATTCTTAGGAGGTTTTGTGCCTCTTCTAAGCTAACCAATCCATTCTTAGGTGGATTTGTATTTGTTCTAGGCTAACTAACCCCTATTTAGATTATACCACACATTCTTATGTGGGTTTATGCTATGGAAAAGTTCTATCACATTGAAGGTAGTGAACACACCAATGGAATTAAAACAACTAAATCTTTATTGATGATCTGATCCATTAACAAAACTTATTCAGCTAATGTCTAAACCAAGCCAAGTCAAGTCATTTGATGTTATATTTTTCTTAGGTTCATCGAATTCCATGACTTAGGGACAAGTGTCCCATCTAACTACTACAAATGGTATGAATCAATTCTTCTTGCTGTTGCAACTCAATATGGGTCCTCCTAGTTGGGGCCTAGCTTCCCATTGCAGGATTTTTTTAGCCCTAGCAACACCTTCCTAAGCACTAAGTTGTCGAATGGAAAATATCATATCTCACTTTCTTGTTATAGTGATTGATGAGATCTTACTAGTTAGCTTATAAGTGTATAAGGACATTCTCCCTCCTCTCCTCTGCTATGTCTAATTGGTGAGCTAGTCAGTCGTCGTTGAGGTTGTCCTCACAAATTTCAGACATAAGTGTTGGTAGGAGAATTTTGGAGGGATAAATGCCTCAATACTTAGGCCAAAACGTATTGATTTTCTCATGTAGATCTTCTTGTAGTAGTGCGATAAGACCAATGAACAAAGAGAAGCTCATCTACACATTTCCATTGGCTTTCTTTAATCGATGAATGAGTGTTTTATTGGAGATCTCGGCAGGCCCATCACACTAAGAGAGAAAGATCGAGGTGTAGTGGTTGCGGATCCCATACTCTGCACATAAGTCCTTGAACTGGTAATTGCCAAAATGGGTCCCATTGTTTGACATAAGGGTTCTAGGAATCCCAAACCTTGTGATGATGTTCCTCCAAACAAACCTTTTGGAACCTGATTCTCGAATGTGATTTAGCAGATATACTTTTATCCACTTGGTGAAGTGAAAGGTCGCTATGATGAGAAACTTGCGGTCACCTTGGGCCTTGGGTCGACTATGTCCATACCCTAGTGGGCCAATAGTCAAGGACTTGTGAGAGGATTTATTTTACCAACCGATTATTTTATGATCTATCTGAATTCTTGGCATTTGGGGCACTTCTCGACGAATTGAATTGCATCCTTCTTCATGAAGAGCTATAAATACCTTAAGAAATTTTCTAATATGCCAGTGATCATCTTCAATCATGATATTCATAACCTCATTTCTCTTAGTAGACGATTTACTTTGTCGTAGCGCAAACATTTAAGGAGAGGTCTAGTTATGACCTCTGGTAAAGATGGCCTTTTAAGTTGAGGCAAAACCTGACCGACCTGATCTTTAACTTGTGGGTTTATTTGAAGCAAGCTCATCGTTTTTAAGGTAGGTGGTGCTGGATCCAATTAATTAGATGATCGGTCACTCTCCATGGCCACTATCTCTAATTATAGTTAGTCTATGTTTGATATATTCCACCTCAACCATCCTCTTGAATTCGGTATCAACAATTAAGGCTAAAGTAACCAAGATGTCACAGTGGCTATTGCAGTTTCTTGGTAATTGTTCAATTAACACCAATTTGGAGGCCTTGAGCAGATTCCTTGCTTTAGCTTTGTTAAATTTTTTTGCTTAGCTGATTGGCAATCAAATGAGAGTCACGAAAGATGGTTAAGTTATTTCCCCTATAAAACTGTTGTCTTATAGACGAATATCATTTCTTCACACTCCTTTTAATTATTTAACCCTTTGAACCCTAATCGCACAACTTGTTCAATCTCCGCCCGTTGTGTGATGATGAATACGATGTCAATATTGGTTCCTTGCTAATTAGATGCTACACCTACGAATAAATTCTATTTAAATAGTTTATCGTGAAGATTAAACAAGGATTGTGCCCCCAAGTTAACATTGAACATCTCCAAAAGTGGGCTGACTGAATGCTTTTTTCTCTAGGCTACAAGAGAACTCGCGATGAAGTCGACCAAGACCTTCCCCTAAATGGAAGTTTCGAGCTCATAGATGATATCGAACTAGGCCAACTCCAAGGACCATTTAGTCACTATATTAGTTGGTTAATCTTTCTTTGAAACCTCGTTTAATGGGAAAAGGGGAGATTAGATAGTGGGCATTAAAATAATACCCTAGCTTCTTTGACGACATCACCACGACCAAGAAGAGATTATCAATTGGCATATATATCCTTTCAACATCAAGGAGGGCGTGTCTAACTTAATATATCAACTATTTCTCTATTTCCTCTAATCAGAATAATGCCCCATTGGTCGTATGTGTGAAACGATCAAGAACAAGTGGAGATTCTCACCACTGGTCGGATTTGACATCAATGATGAGGAGCCAAGGTGCCTCTTGATCTGATCTATTGCTTCATCGAACTCCTTTGCCCATATTATCATGTTGGCATTCTTTAATGCTTCAAAGAATGGTCGACACTTTTTCAACAACCTAGATTCAAACCGTTTAAGCTTTGCCAACATCAAGTGGAAACCTGAACCTCTCAATTTTGTGGTTGACTGTTTAATATCCTACAAGTCTTTGATGTGATCTAGGTTGGCCTCTACGCCCCTTTGGGTGACTAGGTAGCCAAGTAATTTACCCAAGATCATAATAAAGCAAACTTAGGGGTGTTGAGCTTCATCATGTAACTCTTGAAAATCTTGAAGGTGCTAGAGAGGTCTATGATATAGTCGACGAATAGCTTGCTCTTCACAAGAATGTCACCTATATAGAACTAAATGGATGGGTTGGTCTTCTTTTTAAATATCTTGATGACTAATTGATGGTAGGTTCCCCCATCGTTGTTGAGGCTTAATGGAATCACTCTATAATAGTATAACCTAAGAGTATTGATGAACGTGCTATTATCCTAATTGGGTTGAACAACAATATTTGATGGTGCCCAGAATACACAACCATGAAACTCATCCACTTATGCCCTATTATTGAGTCAACTTGTTGAGTTATCATTGTTAATCGAAGATGTCTGTAGGACAAGCTTTGTTGAGGTTAGTGTAGTTCACACAAGCTCTCTATTTGCCATCAATTTTCTTGACAATCACCATGTTAGACCAATCTTGAAATTGAACATCCTTTGTGGATTTAGCATGAAGTAGATTCTCAACATCATCCTCCATCTTCTTCACTTCTCTAAAGCTAAATATCTCATCTTCTACTTAACAGGTTGGCTAGCAGGATAAATCTCGGGATCTATTCCTAGCAAATCGTCGTGTTTTCAAGAGAAAACATAAACATTTTTTTGAGGAAATCCATAAGTTGGTCGACTAAATTCTGTGGTAACTCTCAGCTAATAAGAAAGAATTTGCTTGGCTGTAATGAATCCCATTTATCTGTCGATAGGGGCCACCATGGTTTCCTTAACCTCTAGTCGAGCACCTTTGTGACACCCCGCCTATTTTAATCACGGGTGATCAGTCCTTTATCAAAATTGTGGGGAAAAAATATACCTACATAATAGCATGACACGTGACGAGCACCCCGTCAAGATGGCGAGCAACAGGCGCTCCAACAAGATAGGGACGACTAGGGTCCTTGATAAACTAGAAGACTGAGGAGCAGTATCTGAGTCAAATCAAACTCCATGAAGATATGACTCATCCATATTTGTAACCCTAATGTAACCCCCAACTTTATATAAAGGGGACACCCCCCATTGTGAAAGGGGGCTTAGAAACTAGAGATACACATTCATGTAAACTCTCTCGTCATTCTAATGGAACACAACAACAACCCCGTGGACGTAAGCCATTTATGATCGAACCACGTAAATCTTTATCTTTTTTTTATTTATTATTGTGCATACATTGTGATACATGAACACCCCCCATACCCTAGATTTTTTGACACCACAATTGGCGCCGTCTGTGGAAAACGACACTAAAAGTCTTTCATCTTGTTGTCAAGACAAAGATTTACGTTACGACGCAATGATTTACACGCAAAAAAAAGAGCTAAGTTTTTCCTTTCTTTGCATATAAATAATTATATTTTGTGCTGTGCAATCATCATTCTCATATGTTTATATTCATAAACCTTGTGCTTGAATTTTTATTGACGAATCTGCATAATTGCGAGTTTAATAATCAGAAGTTCTGTACGAGTCCTTAAGAGCAAGGACACTTTTGAGGTCTTTCTGGCTATGTACGCAATTAACTGGTTCAAAATAAATTCTGATTCTCGTATCCCATATTTTTTAGGAGAAAAATATGAGAAGACCGTTCTTTCTCATGGGAGGTGTTGACCACATCTTGACAAAGATATCCAAACATATTCTCTCAGCGGATATGTTTTCACAGAGACTTTGTACACAAAAGCAGCTGGTCGGCGATGAGGACGAGCAGTGCCGAGCTCGCCCCCGTGCAAAGGTTATAACATCTTCCCTTGGGGCTAGTTTTCTTCGGCAACAACATCTTCCTTCTGGTCGGCGACCACTCCTATGCGTCGATCCTCTGGCTGGTCGGAAACCACGACGAGAAGGACTTGGTACCCATATAGCTTTGCATACTTCGCCCAATGGTAAGGGATCTCCCCTGCAACCTGGATATGCGTCAGGCCAAGCACAGATTCCGAGAGTGCACCCCGCGAATAGGGTCGATCAACATCTAATACCCTTTTCAATCTCTTTTTTGTGGAAAATAAACTGAAGTGGGAACTGGTATATCGGAGCCCCCAGTCGGTGGTTGCGAACATTTATTGAGCAGTATTCATTTCTGTCTTATGATTTTTATTTACTCGCAAAGTGTGCCCACAATTTTTATTATCATAAATGTGTCGACATGTGCTTTATATTTCACATCTTTATGTGAAAAGAATTTTTTGTAACCAACTTATAACTGAGTATTGGTTTGGGGTTTGCAAAAATTCCGAATTAAAGACTATGTCTTACACTTGAGATATATTTGACTAGTATTTGCAGTGCTCGGTTCTCTCTGAAATTTTTTTGAGGGATCACGTGACTTTATTACAATTGTTACAACAATTTTAGTTGGCAATTTTTATGCGAATTTATTATAAATTATTTTGATCACATAAATAGTGGGGCACACTTACAGAGCACTCGTCATTTATTCAATCATTTAATTTTTAATATTTTCATCCAGCTATAACTATTTAATTTCAGCAAAAGGAGATTATTGGTTATTTAGCTCAGTCCCGACGGATGCTTGGGCACGGTTATCTCAGTGGAATTTTTACCATAAAAATCATTGGATCAGTCATTACATTCATACGATACTATGAATTTTTTCCTCGGCGCGTGGTCGAGCAGCTGCATACCATATTTTATTTGACAAAAAAAATCAGTCTCATGATAATCACTTTTTGATTTAGCCTGAACAGATGGTCAGACAATTTATTAACTTCCACAGGTACAAGATTCAGTCTCGACGGATGCTCGACAATAATCTTAAGCTCTTGGAAATCTCATCGATATTTCGACAGATGCTCGAGCACGAATTGCTCACAATATCTACTCGGTATTGTACAACTTTGCCCCGGCGGACTATGCAGACACCACTTATTTTATTCACGCTCCAACGGGCAGTTGAGCAAGCTACATCACTTTAGACCCAACAAGTGCTCGAACAAAATTATTATTACTCCGACTTATGCTCGGATTCTATGATTCTTAACCTGAAGGACGATATTCATCTCGGCAGATAATCGACACAATATTTCTATATATTTAGTCTCGAAGATATTTGTCACTTAGACCCAAAGAAATGCTTGGGCAAAATTATTATTACTCCGACTCAAGCTCGGGTTTGATGATTCTAAACCTGAAGGACGGTCAGGCACATCAAGATTCATCTCGGCAGATAATCGAAAAAATATTTCTATGTATTTAGTCCCGAAGATATTTGCCACGCAGGTCGCACTTTATCCCCAACAAATGGTTGGTCAGGACAATTCTTATATTTAGCGCACCCCAATTGATGGATACACACATTTATTTGTGCATTGTTCATTTCTGTCTCGTAATATTTTATTTGCTCACAAATTATGCTCACGATTTTTATCATCATAAATTTATTAGCAGGGGGCTATCTATACATCATACTTCACAATTATCACTACACAAATTTTATGTGAAAATAATTTTTTGAAACCAACTTACGATTGAGTATTTGCTTAGAACTATTCGCAGAAATTCCAAATTAGCTCCTACGTCGTACATATATTTGACAAATTTCGCATCTTTTTTTCGATTTTATTACAATTATTTTGTTCACATAAATAGTGGGTCACACTTATAGAGCACTCATGTCATTTATTTGATCAATTAATTTTCAATATTGTCGTCTATCTATTAGTGATTATACCGATGACTGGTCGTTGTAATATTTTTACTAATACTTAGCATAGCCCCGACGGATGCTCGGGCACTGCCATCCTCTTGAGATTTCATCATAAAAATTATGGGATCATTTTTGTCATTCATTCAATACTATGAATCTTTTCCTCAACACATGGTCGAGCAGATGCACATCATATATTCCTTGACTGAATAAACGAATTGCACGATAAGTTCTATTTAATTTAGCCTCAACAGATGGTCGGGCAATTTACTAACTTCCACAGGTACAAGATTCAGTCACGACGGATGCTTGTCAACAATCTCAAGTTCTTGGAAATCTCATCGATGTTTCAACAGATGCTCGAGCACGAATTACTCGCTATATCTACTCGGAACAAGATTCAGTCCCGACGAATGCTCGACCACAATCTTAAGCTCTTGGAAATCTTATTAATGCATCGATAAATGCTCGAGCACAGATCGCTCTTTATATCTACTCGGACCTATACAACTTTGCCCCGGCAGACGAGTCAAGCACCACTTATTTTGTTAATGCTTAGACGGATGGTCGAGCACGTTACACCACTTTGGACCCAACAAATGCTTGGGTAATGTTATTTGTGGTAACCGATGGATGCTCGGACATTGATATTTCTTCAATTTTAGTATTGATTATCCGACTCTATGATTCTTGACCTGAAGGATGATTAGGCATATTGAGGGTTCATCTCGATAAATGATCGACAAAATATTTTTATATATTTAGTCCCGAAGATATTGGCCACACACGTTACATTTTATCCCCAACAAATGGTTGGTCAGGATAATTCTTATATTCAGTCCCGACAGATGGTTGGCACAGCCGATTAATGATCGACATTACAGTTATTATTGTTATTCAACCCTAATAGATGGTTTGAAAATTTAGTTTTCATTAACACTACAGGATCGTTTGTAATACCTACTCGGTCCATTTTTCCTCAATAGATGCTCGAGCATGGATCACTCACAATATCTACCATATCCTCTACAATTTTTGCCTCGACAGGCATTCGGGCATCATTTATTTAATTTGGAAATCTATTTATCACTAACATTGCAGGATCGTTAGTAATATTTGTTTGGTCCTTGATAATCTTGCCTTGACGGATGCTCAGGCATCATTTATCTTATCAATGCTCCGACAGATGCTCAAGCATGGATCGTTCGCAACATCTACTAGATTCTTTGCAATTTTTCCTCGACGGACCCTCAGCTTCGATGGATAGTCGACATTATGTGATCACGTCTCAAGCTCCAATGGACAGTTGGGCAATACAATTCTTATTTAATTCAACCTCGGTGAATGAGAAGTTGGGCGATCTGTATAACAAAGATCCAATAACACATAAAGCAGCATGAAGAGTAACGATCAACTATATTTATCAACAAGGACGAATCCAACATGTAAGAAGTCACATATCCAGCAAGATCACAGTCAACGAGCAGAACATGTTGATAACAACACTAGACCGCCCTGAATGTATCGAGCAACATCGTCGGACAACCCATGGTGATCGACGATCATTAGGCAACGAATTAACGCATCATCAACACTAAGACATCCACTCTAGAGGAACAGCGTTTCTTGAACGCCATATCAAATCAACGCATTTCTACAGGAAGATGCTTTGAACTCATATCAATTTCTTTAGGTACATGAGCTATATGGAGTCTTCCACAGCCTCCTGGAACTACCATGCATGGTCGACGAATAAGTGTGCCCCGAGGAACGATACATTACATGGAGATATATGAGCAAGACAATCCTTAATTATATCCATCTCGACGAACGATCAACGCGATACTCTTCAACACAACAAAGCCCCAAAGAACAGTCGGGCACATTTATCATCACGGTTATACAAATAAAATAACTCGATGGACGGTCGGGAAGTTTTCTCTTCACAGCCTGATTGGGGGCTCCAGGGCAACGATGACACGTGAGCAGATTCATCGTAACATTTAAAGAAAAATAGAAGAGGCCAACTTAGAATGGTTGCCAACATGGTTAACACTGAAATTAGTCTTTCAAATGACGATCGAGATTAAGCTTAATTTAATTACAACAGCTTTCTTGCTTGTTCCAATTAAATTAAGGAAGTCCACAGGCCTTTGTCATCTCCAAACACAAATGGCCTCACGAGTTACCCCGACAGCGATAAAAGCCCTACGGGGGATCCCTAGGAAAAAAGTCAACTCAGGTTGGTCGCCAACTATGTTGGTCGGTTAAAATACTGAACGGGTGGATGGCCCTTAAACCAGGTGCATTTTTGACATCGTCTTTTAGGCCTAAAAAAGTGTGACGACACAACCTAAAAGGTAAAATAGACGGATATTTACATGCGAGGCATTAGAAAATGGAAAAATGCAAACAAAATTGGTATTACATTGACTTGCGGGAAAGGCCTAAGTACAATAAGCATTTTGATTACATATCATATATTAAAAACCTAATGTAGGGTCTTACCCCGACTAGGTACATGCTCGAGCAAGCATCGACACATAGGCCTGTGGTCGGCCTCTCTAATTGGACCATATGAAAAACCTAATGCAAGGTCTTACCCCGACTAGTTACATGCTCAAGAAAGCCTCGACACATGGGCCTGTGGTCGGCCTCTCCAATTGGACCATATGAAAAACCTAATGTAGGGTCTTACCCCGATTAGGTACATGCTTGAGCAAGCCTCGACACATAGGCCTGTGGCTGGCCTCTCCAATTGGACCATATGAAAAACCTAATGTAGGGTCTTACCTCGACTAGGTACATGATTGAGCAAGCCTTGACACATAGGCCTTTGGTCGGCCTCCCCAATTGGACCATATGAAAAACCTAATGCAGGGTCTTACCCCGACTAGGTACATGCTCGAGCAAGGCTCGGCACATAGGCCTGTGGTCGGCCTCACCAAATGGACCATATAAGATGAAAATACAGGGAGATGCCCTAAACTTGATGCACGCTCGAGAAAGACTCAGCAAATGAATTCTGAACAGGCCTGTGGTCGGCCTCACGAATTGGGCCATGCAATAAAACAGAACAATGAACTACGTTCGACCTGATCCCATGAGGGTACGTAGGCAACTCGACACTTTCGAGTCTGGTTCCCATATCAACTGAACGTCTCTCAACTCAAGCCAAACATTCCTCTAAAAGACTTATAAAGGCAAGAAGATCAACCAAAGAAGGCTTAGAAGTTGAATGATAACTTAAAGAATGTCAGTCTAGTTCACATCGGCAACTACACACGCTTAAAGAGATTATGGACCAGCTCCCAGCTCATCTCGGAATCAACTCAACTGAACTGCGACCTGTGGGGCTATTGTGGGGGCAAAAAATATGCCTACATAATAGCATGACACGTGGCGAGCACCCCATCAAGATGGCGAGTAACAGGCGCTCCAACAAGATAGGGACGACTAGAGTCCTTGATAAACTAAAAGATCGAGGAGCAGTATCTAAGTCAAATCAAACTCCACGAAGATATGACTCATTCATATTTGTAACCCTAATGTAACCCCTAACTCTATATAAAGGGGACACCCCACATTGTGAAAGGGGGCTTAGAAACTAGAGATACACATTCATGTAAACTCTCTTATCATTCTAATGGAACACAACAACAACCCCGTGGACGTAGGACATTTATGGTCGAACCACGTAAATCTTTGTCTATTATGCATACATCGTGGTACATGGGCACCTCCATACCCCAGATTTTTTGACACCACAAAAATAATCAGGAATCTCATTTGGTTCATTCATAGCATCACTGTCGAAAAATGTTTTAATTACAAACCACATATATTAAATTAAGCCGGTGCCAAATTTTATCTTTTATTTATTTAAAAACATACGGGGATTAAAATAAATTAACCAAACCATCCACACACATTAATAGTCTGAACAATTACACGGCATATGTATAAATAAATAAGATCGGGTAAACCATCGGTTCCCAAACAAATCCAAATACATGTCTGAAATAATAAAATTGAATCTGAATAAAGTCTGACAAATAAACTGAAGTACTAAATAATCTGAAGGGGCAACACGTCCAAATGAAATACTGAAAGGACACCTATCTAGAAATGAATAAACTGAAGCATGTAAAGCAACTCCTGCAAACCTCCACAAGTGCTGTAGCTACTCGGCTCTGGATGGAATCATCAAGCTTGGCATCCGTGTGGCTAGACACCTAAAAGGTTTTGGAAATATTTTGACACGGGTCAAAGCCCAAGAAAATATTTTACTATTTAAATCATAGTTTAAATCAGTTATTAGATACATACGTTTGTTCCTCGTACACTCCTTTGAGTTCCTCCTATGTAGATATGCTATCGAGCCCAACTAGATAATGTATCTAACCAACCACAATAGTTCTAGCTCCCTCGCATTACCCATTCGACACGCTACCACGATATCAATAATTAATATTACCCACGTATTATTATTGAGTCAATTATTTAAGTCTCTCTACTTAAATTACTTTTAGATATACACAATCTATTAGTTATAGGATCACACATAAGCTGATATATCATACTTGTATATATTTAACACACATATAATATATACAATAATAGCATCCTCAGAATGACCCCTCGTGATGCTAGCATACTCTGCTATCAAGTCCATGTACCTCTCGTACCAAATTAAGTACTATTGGTTCGACATGTCTCCTTGAACCCAAAATCAATCAACACTAGAGGCGAACATGGTTCTAAGCCTTTGGGATATGTACATAACTAACATACCCAAACGACACGTCGATCCCACTAATACACAACACATAATGAGCTTCCCTAAGTTCCATATTCTGGGGCACACATCCAGACCTCACTGGAATTGTCAAGGTGGGATCACCCTCTGCACGGAAACCTCCTGGTAGCAGGCAGTGTATGTATGTTTACACACATAATCAAATCACAACAATAAGTATTCACACAACCTATATACACATTTTATTCAATAGGTAGTATGGTGGTTTTCTAGTTTTGGTTTATACGAATGAACAGGTGTTTGGTTTGAGAAAAACCTAAGATATTCTCTAATGGCTTCTGTTTTTCTCTCTCTATCTTTTTCCTTTCTCTTTTCTCTCTGTACTCTCCACTCTCTCTATTTTTCTCTCAAATGGACTAAATGCCAAAATCATCTAAAGCCTCAACTATAATTGGTATTTATACAGGCCGTGGAAGGTTCTAGAAGATCAAAGAGTTTGAATGGTTGAGATTGATCTGATGTTTAGAATTCAAATCTAAGGGTATAAAGTGACCGCACGATCTCACTATCTTATTGGTCATTTCTAGTGTCACGAGGATAAACTAAGACAACATGCAGATCGTTGATGATGTTTGATCTAACGACTATAAGTTGAACGCCAAAATGAGAGAGTCAACAAGCACACTTTTAGCCAACCAGGAGACAGCACGTGGTGCAACATAGACGGTTAAGAAACGCATGTTTTAGATGTTTAAAAAATATAATTTTTACCCCCAAATGTCTTTGCCGATTTGAGATTCTACCCTGAGAAGTTTTATAGGAATAAAAGTATTTTCATTTTAGCCCACAACATTTTAAAACCATTATTTTAAATGTTTAAAAAATCATTTTAAATGTTTAAAAAATGTTTAAAAAATTCCTAAAATAATTTAAACACATGTACACACACTCACTTAATTAGGCATGAAAAATTACTAAAATAATTTAAACACATGCACACACACTCACACTTAATTATGCATGATTTATGTCCTATATTGTGTTCAGTGCAATATTTTACTTCCCCTTTTGTTATATAGGATGTCTTGGAAAAGATCAATGTTGATGAATCTTTGCAAACCATGGAGAAGATTGCTCAAGAAAAATCCAACTTATTTTGTCACCATATCCAAACTAGTTGGAACTTCTATATGGTACAAACTCAAGTAAGTCAACCATATAGTGTGTTCTCAATCTATCCCTTTGGATATTGGAGACAAAATTCCCTTGAGTAACCTGTACTCATGGGTAAAAAAATGAAAATCCTAGATTTCCTATACAAAAGAGCTATCTACCCATTCCCATCCTAGAACCGAAAATAAGAAAAAAAAAAATACATAACTCAACTATTATACATGCCATTACCCTAAATATTGAAAGATGTAAAATCTGATTTGAAATGCCTGAAATAAAAACACGTAATGAGCATATTAGTTGAATCAAGAAATGCAAAGATAAAGCCAGTTATTCAAGTACTTCTCCCCCAATTTTTCTCAAATATATAATGGGTTAAAAGGGATATATAAAACAAGGATATATAAAGAATTTATTCTACACAAATTAAGTCATAAACAAGGGCATATTCAAGGGTCTCCTACATTAAATAGATTAAGGAGGTATCTTTTGTCATTTGTGAAACGTCCGTGCCCTAAACTCTTAGAAATCAGTTATTATCGTGAAAATACCGAGGTTATGATAATTATGTAGAATTGATTAAGTAATAACTATCATCCCTATGACTTTTCTAAGGGATTCAAACATAATATTGTCCAAAGGTTTTTTGAATAGGTCAGCTAATTGCTTTTTAGTGTGTAAATACTCAATATCAAGCTCTTTGTATACCACAAGCTCACGAATAAAATGATGCCTAATCTTAATGTGATTAGTTCGTGAGTGTTGTACTGAATTTTTAGATATATTATCGCACTATGGTTATCACAATACATAGTTAATTTTTTTCATTGATACCATAGTCACTAGGCATTTGATTAATCCATAAAAGCTGGGCACAACAACTACTCGCAATTATGTATTCAACTTCAGTTATTGAAAGGGATATGCAGTTCTGCTTTTTACAACTCCATCCTACAAGGTTGTTTCCTACATATTAATAGACGCCAGATGTTGATGTAAAAAACTAGATCACTCTAATTATTTAATCACAGATAAATAAATGAGACAAAGATTTTTATAGTGGTTCAGCCTTATAAGAATGGCCTACATCCACTGTTATATTATTCCTGAGTGTTTGAGGAATTCTCGATTACAAGAACTCTCCAGAAATTCCGGTCCCTTTGAATGAGGGTGATACAAGGTATTTATAGCCCTTAGGCTGTACATGAAAGGGTTGATACATTAAATGATATACATATGAAAGGGTAATACATTTAATGCAGCGTGTGCGTCAAGATGATAAACATTCAATGAATAGTTGAACTGTTGATTATATGGCAATTAATGCTACGTCCGAGATGCAGCTCGGACCGCCTTAGTTGCTCGTTGCTCAGGAGTTCCTCAGAGCGCTAGAGTACCTCGGAGTGCTAAAGTTCCTCGGTGTATCCTCGTTGCTCGGAGAGAACAACAAGTTGGTCGGAGAAATGAACTTCCTCGTTGCTATTGTGCCACGTAGATTGACACGTGTCTTCGTATTATTCGTCCATATCAGCATATTAATTTTGGTATTAACAGAAGCCCCCAATGTTTCATATTTCGAACTTTGAGGAGTATGGAACATTCTTTCTCGGTATATGGCGATATTAAATGACTTTCCTGGGTTTTAGGAGCCTTTTCTTCATATTTGAATTTCCTTCCAAATTCGCAGAATCCGCCATTTTGCTTCGGTCTTCGTGCCCTTTTTGTCCTTTTAGCCGCCGGAAGTTCGATAGTTTCTTTTTGTAATCATTTCTTTCGCCATTTCCCAAGGTAAAGTATTTAAACTTAGGTAACCATACCGTCTTCTACCTTTTCCAATTTTCTGCATTCAAGCTTTCTGTTCTCTCTCTCTCTTGTGCGTTCATCTTTTCCTTCGCTAGTTGTCAGCTCTTCCTTTTTCCTGTAAGATTCTCTTCTTTTCTTCTGTATTTCTTTTATTCACTATGGTTTATCTTGTGGAGTCTGTTGAGAAATTTCGTTCCGATTTTTCCATTCCTTCCTGGGTAACTCTGGAGGTTCTTTCTGAGCCTTCAGATTATTTTCGATTGGCTGAGGGACATTGGTTCCCCAGTCTATTCATTGCTGAATGTGGATTTTCTTTTCCGCCAAACCCCTTATGCTTAGAGTTCTGTCAGTACTTTGACGTTGTTCCTGCAAAAATAGCCCCCAATTCATGGAGAATAATTAATGGAGTGTATAAATTAAATCTAACTCATGGGACTCGTATAGGGATTCCTGAGATTATGTATTGCTATAGATGGGCTATTTTAGATAATGTTTATTACTTAAAAACTAGGTTTTTAAATAGGGCTCTTGTAGTTAACCTCCCTGATGCAAATAGAGATTATTTTGAACATGGGGTGGTTATTAAAAATTGGCAATATGCCCCCTTGGTTGGAGATGCAGTATACCAGGGTCCTAAATGCCTCCCATATGACAATGGGATAGGTTTATTTTCATTTTCCTTTACTTATGAAATTATGCTTTTATCATATTTGACAAAATGTATGACTGATATTTCATTATGTATTTATTTGCAGTTGATAGTAAAAGAAAAACTCCAAAAGAATCAGAGGTTAATATTAAGCATCTGAAACTTATCTGGTGTTTGCATAAGAACGTTGCAGACGAGCACATCAGGTCGGCATCATATTTTCTGCAGTATAGGAGCTATACGACTTCTTATACTGCTCGTCCTGTGATTAGATCAGTTGAGCCAGCCTCAACTCCAGAGGATTCTTCTTCAGATTCTCACATCCCTTTAAGTCAGAGAATGGGAAGGAAAAGAGCTCCTCCTGCTCTATTTGATGACACTACTTCTGCTGCCGAGGCCAAGAAAAGCAAAATTGATGTCCCAGAGGGGACTAAGAAGGTGGATGTTGCGCCTTCCAAAGCTACCTAGAAGCCCCCAGTGGCTCCGAGCAAGAAGGTTGCTCCTGTGGAGATGACTGTTATCTCTCCGACCAAGAGCTCTTCCTTGGTTGAAACTGCTGAAATCCCTTTGAGGAGATTGAGGAAATCGTCCTCAGTCAATTTGGCTGAAACTGTCAATCTGGCTGAAACCATCTCCTCTCTACCAGCTGGTGGTGTTGGTGTTCCAACCATCATTCCTCCAAGCTCTGCCATGAGCTCGGTAAAAACTTGGATCATACCCGAGGTCCAAGGGACTAATGAAAAGATTTCTAGGGATATGCTAACATCCCTAGCTACCCGTCACCTTGCTTCGGTAAATTTCTCACACTCTGAATTTCCTTTCTTTCTTTGAATACTTGTATTTTTGTACTGACCTGTCACTTTTTCCCTTGTTTAGCTGGTGAATTGTTTTAACAACATCGTGAAGAAAGATGAAGCAATTAAAGCTTCCAGCTCCTCGTCGGGGGTAGAGGATGCTCTGCTGGGTTTGACCCAATCCTTGACGGATTCTCGTCAGCAGTATAATGAGGACAAAGCTGACTGGGAGAAAAAGTTGTCTATAGTTGAAGCTGAGAAATTGAAGCTGGCTGAGATCTCCAAGAGTTTGGAGAATAAGGTGAAAAGTTTAGAGGTCGAGCATAAAAAATATGACGACAAGCTCAAGAACTTTGGAGAGCTTGAAGATAAGCTGAAAAAGGCAGAGGAAGAGTTGTCCGTCCTGCGAGATGTCAAGCGCCAAAAAGAAGAATTGGATGCGAAGTTAAAGACTGCCGAGGATCTTCTATCCGAGAAGCTCTCCTCGGAGAAACTGAAAAGAAAGCTCGCAGTTAAAAAATCCTTCAGCGCTGGCTGGGATAAAGGATGGGACAAAGGGATTGCTGCGATGACATCCCAAGTACAATACGGGAAGTTGAAATACTTCTGAGATGGCTGGGTAGCTGCCCTGCAGGAATTGAAGATCAAAGAGGACTCTGAGCTATTTCAGCTACACCTCCCTGGCCCTCCCCAACCAATTGTAGAAGAAGAAGAGGATGAGGCTATCTCTGATGAATCTTCCATGGCCATGGGTGATCAAGTCCCTACCTCTCTACCTTCTGCCAACGAGGACATTTCTTCCATGCTTCCTCCTCCTGAGAAAATTTCAACTCCTGCTGATCAAGCTGCTGCTACCACCGAGCAACCAAGCTCCTCGTCCCAGCCTCCCGAGAAAGTCTTGGGAGACAAGGAAAAGGTGTGAAGTTGTTCGGTATCATTTCTATCTTTCATTATCATTTGTAATCAAACAATGTAATCTTTTTATGATCTAATAAAATACATCTTTATTTTTCTCTGTTGTTGATGATTTGTTTTTGTTGACTGTTGTCTCCTCTTCATTAGTTTATGGCCAGGATGGAATTGTTATCTGCCAATGATACAAAACTGATGCAGCAATGTCACGAATACTATAAGGCTGGTCACACAGAGCTAAGTGTATCAGAAATTGCTGACATCCTTGGCCATGATGCTTCAGAACAGGCAATTGAGGCTTATCGGTACTTGAAAGCTTTACTTGACCGAGCTGTGGCCAATAATGTGGCCTACTATGAATTGATCGAGGAACTTCATTGTACCTTAGAAGATCTTCAGAATCAGCACAATGAATCAACTGCCTTGTTGCACAAGGAATATGAGAATAGGTATCAACAGCTTTCCTATGAGACAGGTCACAAAAAGATCATCGCTGGGTACGATGTTAGGGAGAGAACCCTAAAAGGTGAAGTTGAGGCCTGCAGACAGATCGCCGAGCTGCTGGAACATGAGAACAACAATTTGCAGAAAAAGTTGGCATAATATGAGTCTGCAGCTTCATCCTCTACTGCCTTGGTACCGGTCACTGATGAAGGATTCTCATTCTTAGAGGTTGAAAACGCCAAATTAAGGCAAGAATTGGATACGTTAAGAAAGTCTGGTGTTTCTACTACTGCTCGGGGACGAGGAAGAGGGTTTCGTGGGCGAGGAAGAGCTGTTCAAATTGTTGTCGAGGAGCAAAGTTCTCCACCTGCTCGGAGTCGATCAAGAGTTCTCAGCCGTAATGTTGAAGAAGCTCGCACTCAGTCTACTTTGGAAACTCAAGCGTTCCAATTGAATGCAAAAGATCGTGCTTTGTCTGAAATGTCCAAGAAAAACCTATCTTTGGAAGATCAGCTTACTGCGACGAAGTCTGCTTTGAATAATAAAGATGTTTTTGCCAGGAACCTTCACGAGCAACTAGAGAGAATAACTTTCCAATTCCACAAACAACCTCGTGAGTTTTGGATGGCAGGCTACAATGAAGCCCTTTGTCACTTGGATGCTCGCCTTGAAAATGCCAATAATGAAGGTTATAAACAGGGATGGTTGAACGCACTGGGTGTGTTAAAGCTAGAGCAGGGCCATTATTTATGGGATTATCATGCTCCTGGGCTACTAGACTTGCCTGTACCGCCTTATAAACTGGACATGGAATGGATCCCAGCTCGTGCTATTCCTCGGAGCTTAATTTCAAAATATCTTGGTGATTATAGTCTTCATTCTCAGATTGAATTATCTCGTCCCGAGCATCTCTTGGATACTCCTTCAGTAATGAATGTCAGAATGTTGAGGGACTTGAATTTTATCAATTCTCCCCAAACATTAAATGATCCTCCTGCTGGCGAGGAACCTGTATCGAAGGCTGAGGGAAAAAAACCAATAGAATAGGATTTTCAATGTAATAGTTAGCAAACATATGTAATTTGTAATTTATTTTGAATTTTAATGAAAGACTTTCATTTTCTGTTTGCAAATCTGTATTGCTATTCTTTTGTACTTATCTGTGCATATGTATCTGTTAAAAAGATAACAATTTTGTGCTGTTCATCAACCAACCTAGTAATAAACAGTTACAAGTATAAAAAATGTTGTTCGATCACTTAATAATAAAGTAATGAGTATAAAAATGTTTAAAATTTTTCCAACCAACCAAGGTTGTTAAATTGTGCTCGTCGACCAATTATAGTTAGTGAGAGTTTATACCCTACTAACCATACTTGGTAAATTTTTGTCTTTTTCATAAAATGTGTCCGACCAACCAGGTTGATGGACCCTCCTCGTCAATAAGTTCTCCTCGTTGACCAACTACAATTAGTGGGTTTTTATCCCCGACCAACTATACTTGGCTCAGTTTGGAATATTTTGTATTTTCTGGAATGATTTTACCTTCTGACCAACTTGTTGGCATATTTTGTTTCTTAACCAGCCAAAATTGGCATTTTAAGAATGTTGTTCTCGCCCTTTTACCATCCAAAGTTGGTCGTGGGTTTGAACTATTAGGTTCTTTCGAACTATCTTGTCCACAAGCTCTTTTACCAACCAAAGTTGATCACGCAAGTGTACGCCTCCTAACCAAAGAAGTATAACTTGTTCTCGCTATTTTACCAACCGAAGTTGATCACGCTTGAACTATCAGGTTCTTTCGAACTATCTTGTCCACAAGCTCTTTTACCAACCGAAGTTGATCACGCAAGTGTACGCCTCCTAACCAAAGGAGTATAATTTGTTCTCGCTATTTTACCAACCGAAGTTGATCACGCTTGAACTATCAGGTTCTTTTGAACTATCTTGTCCACAAGCTCTTTTACCAACCGAAGTTGATCACGCAAGTGTACGCCTCCTAACCAAAGGAGTATAATTTGTTCTCGCTATTTTACCAACCGAAGTTGATCACGCTTGAACTATCAGGTTCTTTCGAACTATCTTATCCACAAGCTCTTTTACCAACCGAAGTTGATCACGCAAGTGTACGCCTCCTAACCAAAGGAGTATAATTTGTTCTTGCTATTTTACCAACCGAAGTTGATCACGCTCGAACTATCAGTGTAGTGTATCACACTAGTATTCCCCAAAAAACTTGTAATAAAAGGAAGGAGATGGTGAAACATCATCGTTTTATTCATAATGAAGGAATTGCTTTACATTTTACATTACTGATAATACTTGCGTAGGTGTTCAGCATTCCATGCATTCTTAAATTCCTCTCCTTCTAGAGTTGCTATTCGGTAAGTTCCTGGTCGGACAACTTCTGTAACTCGGTAAGGTCCATGCCAGTTGGCTTCAAGCTTATTGTGCTTTTGAATGACCTTCTTTAGCACATAATCCCCTTCTTTTAAGTCGCATTTCTTCACCCTTTTGTTGTAGAACAAAGCTGTGCGTTGTTGGTAAGAAGCATTCCTAATGGCTGCCTCTTCTCTAACCTCCTCGAGCATGTCCAAATCTAATCTTCTCATCAAGTCACTGACTGGGGAATTGAAATTTAGCACTCTGTGTGTTGGGAGACCCAACTTAGCAGGTATTACAGCCTCACTTCCAAATGCCAGCATGTATGGTGATTCTCCAGTTGCTTCTCGGGGAGTTGTTCGGTAAGCCCACAATACTGACTGTAGCTCATTGATCCAATTAGCTTTAGCCTCACTTAGCCTCTTCTTCAAACCATTTAGTAGCGTTCTGTTTGTCACCTCAGTCTGCCCATTTCTTTGAGGATGACCTGGTGCTGAATGGGTCTTCAGGATGTTTGATTGTTGACAATAGGCAGTAAACTCCTCGTTGTTGAATTGTGTTCCATGGTCTGTGATGAAGGCATGAGGGAGACCATATCGACAGATGATATTCTTCCAAACAAATTGGTATACCTTCTCGTACGTCATATCGATAAGGGGTTCAGCCTCTACCCACTTAGTAAAATAATCTACTGCGACGACGAGGTATTTGAATCTTCCTCGAGTGGTCGGCAATGGTCCAACCAAATCAATTCCCCACATGGCAAATGGCCAAGGGGAAGTTATGGGTGTCAACAAAGCTTGTGGAGTTCGTCGGATGGAGGAAAAACGTTGGCACTTGTCACATTTCTTAGCATAGGCTATACAATCAGCCCTCATCGTCGGCCAGTAGTATCCTTGCGTCGTCATTCTTTGCAAAAGTGTCCATCCTGCCACATGTGCTCCACAAGACCCTTCATGGATCTCTTCAATCAATTATTTCACCTCGGAGGGGTGTACACATCTCTGCAAACCTACCATAATTCCTCGTCTGTACAAAACACCATTAGTTAGTACATACCGAGCAGCTTTAAACTTCAATTTCTTTGCCGCGAGCTTGTCCTCTGGCAATTCTCCCTCTTCAATATATGCCCTGATGGGATCCATCCAAGATGGTCCTAAATCAAGGGTAATAACATTCATCGTCAGGTTTTCATCTATGCTCCGACTTTCCAGTACTTCAATTGGTATCGTTCTTCGCAGCTCGGTACGAGTAGCTGATGCTAGTCGGGCCAGTGCGTCTGCTTGTGCATTTTCTATTCTGGGTATTCTGATCAATTGAATGGCATCAAATTCTGCCAACAATTCCATCACCTTTGCATGATACTTGACCATTCGTTCTCCTTTAACCGCATATGTTCCCATCACCTGATTCACAATTAATTGAGAATCACTGAATACCATCACTTGTTGTGCTTCCATAATCTTTGCTAAATTAAGACCTGCTATCATGGCCTCATACTCAGCCTCATTATTGGAGGTTTTGAATTGAAATCGCAAGTCATATTCTATATCAATCTCGTCTGGGGTTTTCAAAACAATCCCTGCTCCACAACCTGCTGTGCAAGAGGACCCATCTACATACAATCTCCATGTAGGTAACTCGTGTTCAAATTTCTTATCCAATAGAGTTCCTCGGTGAAATATCTGCTGTTCTCTTCCATCCTCCCCTGTTAATTTTCGCTCCTCATCGACCATCTCTTCTCGCCCTTTTACCAACCGGAGTTGGTCTGGGTTTGAATTTGATGATCTTTCTACATCCACAAGCCCTTTTACCAACCGAAGTTGGTCTGGACTTACGTCTGTTGATCCTGTAACATCCACAGGTTGATCAGTGAGCAACTTTTGTTCCTCGGGGGTATCGGGATATGTAAACTCTGCTATAAAATCTGCTACAGCTTGCCCTTTCAATGATGATCTGGGTTCATACACAATATCATATTCACCGAGCTCTATTACCCAGTACATCAGTCTCTCTGATTTTTCTGGCTTATGAAGGGCTTGTCTCAATGGCATGTCGGTATAAACGACGATGGTATGGGCCTGAAAATATGGCCTCATTCTTCTACTTGCTTCAATTAATGCCAATGCCAATTTTTCCAGCTTTGGGTACCTGATCTCTGCACCTCGGAAAGCCTTACTTGTGTAATAAATTGGCTTCTGGACTCCATTCTCCAATCTGATCAATGCCGAGCTGACTGCATGCTCTGATACTGCCAGGTATAAGTACAAGCTTTCTCCCGTTATTGGCCTTGACAACAGTGGAGGTGTTCCCAGATATTTCTTCAAGTCTTGAAAGGCTTTTTCACATTCATCATTCCACTCGAAAGTTTTTCAAAGTGTTTTGAAGAATGGTAAGCATCTATCTGTTGCTCGAGATACAAATCTGTTGAGCGCTGCAACTCGTCCTGTAAGACTCTACACTTCTTTCTTTGTTGTTGGAGATCGCAACCCTAAAAGAGCTTTGATCTTTTCTGGATTTGCCTCAATGCCTCGCTGGTTGACAATGTACCCGAGAAACATTCCTTCTCGTACTCCAAATGTGCACTTCGTCGGGTTGAGCTTCATCTGGTATTTATCCAGTTGATCAAAAGTCTGACTTAAATCAACTAGATGATCAGCAGCTTTCTTGCTTTTTGTCCGCATATCATCGACATAGACTTCCATATTGCAACTGATTTGTTTGGCAAAAACCTTGTTCATCAGCCGCTGGTATGTCGCTCCTGCATTTTTTAAACCAAAAGGCATAACATTATAACAATAAGTACCCCTAGGGGTAATAAAAGAAGTACTCTCCCTGTCTTTATGTTTCATCTTGATTTGGTTGTAGCCTGAATAAGCGTCCATGAAGCTGAGCAGCTCGTGCCCAGAGGTAACATCCACTAACTGATCAATTCTGGGTAATGGAAAGTGATCCTTTGGGCAGGCCTTGTTGAGATCAGTGAAATCAACACACATTCTCCATTTGTTGTTTTTCTTTTTTACCATCACCACATTCGCGAACCAGTCCGGGTATTTCACATCTTCAATGAATTGAGCTTTCTGGAGCTTGTCGACCTCCTCTTGAATAGCTTAATTCTTCTCGGGGCTAAATACCCTTCTTCTTTGCTTTACATGCTTGATCTCTTTATTCACATTGAGCTCATGACATAGGAAGTTTGGATCTATTCCTGGCATGTCTTCATGACTCCATGCAAAAGTTTTCTTACTATTTCTCAAGAAAGTTATTAACTCCTGTTTTATTGAAGCATCCAACGATGAACCTATCTGGGTTACTCGTTCAGGGTGCTCGTCGTCCAGAATAACATTTTCTGTAGATTCCACCACCTGTCCTTTTACAAGTTGGGATTCATCTCTGGGATCGAGAGTTTCAATCTCCGTATCTTCTTCCACTTGGTAGGTAGTAGTCTTTTTCCTTGATTCCTCAAGCTCCTCTTGCTCGGCAGATGAATAATAGCATTCCCGAGCTACTTTTTGATCACCTTTCACAACTCCTACTCCAAAGTTTGTTGGGAATTTTAAGCATTGATGCAATGTAGATGGAACTGCTTTAAACTTCTTCAAACCAACTCTTCCCATGATGATGTTGTAAGCTGACTGCACATTCTTATCCATCACAAATAAACGTATTCTTTCTGTTCGACAAGCAGGCCAAGTTCCAATGAATATATCCAACTTGATCGTCCCAAGTGGAAAAACTTTCTCGCCAGCAAAACCCAGGAGGGGTCTGTGATACGATTCCAATTGAGATAATTTCAGATTCAAGCTGTCAAAGCATGAATAGTACATGATGTCTGCCGAACTTCCATTGTCTACCAACACCCTTGAAATCACTACTTCCTTCATCCTCATTTTGATCACCAGAGGATCGTCGTGAGGATAAAGAACACCTGCTAGGTCGTTTTTTGAAAAGCCAATGACCAACTTCTCTTTGTTTACCTTCCTCGGACGATCGTCCTCGGCCAGATTTATTCGCTGAATATATGAACAAGCTTGAGCCTCTCCAAGGTAAGCCTTTCTTTCTGCAGCAAGGTCTCCTCCTCCTGCATCTCCTCCTGTAATGACATTACAATCAAATAACCCAAAACGTATAGAAAATACCTCTCGTTCTGGCTGTCTTGGTTTCTTGGGAAGGTCGGGGTCATCATCTGGATCATCTTTATGGTTTCTCTTCTTTTTCTCTTCTGCTCGACGAGGAGATCTAGACCTCTCTCTAGCTCGATCGTTATTTTTTCTTTCACCTCCCCGATCAACATATTTTGCTAGCTTTCCTCTTCGGATGAGTGTTTCAATCTCGTTCTGAAGAGCTATGCAATTTTTGGTCATGTGACCATAATCTTTATGAAACTCGCAATATTTATCCTTACTCCTCGAATCAGGGTCTGATCTCAGTTTCTTTGGCCATTTTATCTCCTCGTTGTTCTTGATTTCTTCCAAGACATGATGAATACCCATTTTCAAAGGAGTATAATTGTCGTATTTCTTCAGGACTTCCCATGATGATTTATTATTTCTGGAACGTTTGTCACCGCCATTGCCCTTATGCTCTTTATTTTTAGACTTGTCGACGTCCACCTTGGTGTCTTTATCCATATTCTTCCTTGCAGCCATAGCTTCCTCGGCATTCATGATTTTGGCTGCTTTTGCCATCAACTCTGACATAGTTTTAGGTGGATCTTTCGCCAAGGTGTAATACAATTTATTAGGCAACAACCCACTCATCAAGGCGGTGATTGCTTTCTTTTCTTCGTAATCTATGACTTCCAGCTTCTCGTTATTGAAACGAGTTATGTAATCTCTAATACTCTCACCAGATTTTTGTCTAACACTTAACAAGTGTGCTACTCGTTTACTGGCTTTGCTCCAAAATAGAAATTGCCAATAAACAACTCGGTCAGCTGAAAGAAAGTTGAAATCTTACCCCTAGGAAGATTGTTGTACCATATCTGGGCAGCTCCAGTAAGAGTTCCTGAGAACGCTCTGCATCTCATCTCGTCGGGGACGACATAGATGTCGGCAGCAGCTTGATATTGCTTTATGTGAAGAACAGGATCTGTCTTTCCATCATATTTGGGGGTCACTACAGGTGCTTTGAACTTTGACGGTGTAGGAAAATTCACAATGGCCTGTACAAAAGGTGTTCCTCGAACAAAAGTTCGTTGTAGGGGGTTCTTTGCCTTGGCCATTTCTCCCAATTTATCCTCCAACCGTTGGAGAGATCCTTTCCACGCTTCATTTCCTTCCTCGGGCCTATTGGTTCGAGCAATTGATCATTCTGAGGTAGATTCTTGAGATCTATCTTGACTAGCAGCTGGTCGTGATTGTGCTGATCCTTCTCTTAGATCTGATGGTTGTCGAAAACTCCTCGACATGGTCTTAGGTGGACTCCTATTCCTCCTAGGGCCTAATCGACTGAAAGGAGACACCCTACTCAGTCTTTCTAAAGCACTGGGTCTTTCTGGAGAGAGGGTGATATGTTGATCAGTATCTGTAGCCCTTATTGACGAAGTTCGCCCAGGTTGATAAGAGAAATCATCAGATTCCTCATTACGACGTGACTCAGTATGCCTGGATCGTGAAGAAAGTAAATAAGTTTGCCTCTAACCACTTTGCTGTCCTGAACGTGCAGGTGCACCGCCATGAAGGGTTTGTATGAGTTGTCGCATCGTATCTTGCATGGCGGTTTGTCCTTGAGCCAGATTTGTCATGATCCCGACCAGATCTGGAGGTGCAGAGGGATTTGGAGGATTTCCAGCATTTCCAGCATTTCGATTGCTAGATTCTGGGTTATCCGCCATTGGTGATGAATGATTTTTGGTGAAAAACGATAGTAACAATCGTTTCCCACAGACGGCGCCAATCTGTTGATGTAAAAAACTAGATCACTTTAATTATTTAATCACAGATAAATAAATGAGACAAAGATTTTTAAAGTGGTTCAGCCTTATAAGAATGGCCTACATCCACTGTTATGTTATTGCTGAGTGTTTGAGGAATTCTCGATTACAAGAGCTCTCCAGAAATTCCGGTCCCTTTGAATGAGGGTGATACAAGGTATTTATAGCCCTTAGGCTGTACATGAAAGGGTTGATACATTAAATGATATACATATGAAAGGGTAATACATTTAATGCAGCGTGTGCGTCAAGATGATAAACATTCAATGAATAGTTGAACTGTTGATTATATGGCAATTAATGCTACGTCCGAGATGCAGCTCGGACCGCCTTAGTTGCTCGTTGCTCAGGAGTTCCTCAGAGCGCTAGAGTACCTCGGAGTGCTAAAGTTCCTCGGTGTATCCTCGTTGCTCGGAGAGAACAACAAGTTGGTCGGAGAAATGAACTTCCTCGTTGCTATTGTGCCACGTAGATTGACACGTGTCTTCGTATTATTCGTCCATATCAGCATATTAATTTTGGTATCAACACCAGACATGCTCTTATTTTATTCTGAACAACCTACCAAATCGGCATCCTTGTAGCCAACTATAGAACTAGCCAAAATTTAATGTGCCTTTAACGTATCTAATTATTCATTAAACACATAGAATATGAGCTTCTTTAGGTGCGCATTGGTATCGTGCACAGACACACGCAACAAAGGCTATATTCGGTCTAGAGGCAATAAGGTATAACGGACTTCTTATCATACTTCTATATAAAGTCGGGTCAACGTCTTTCCCATTTTCTTCCTTAGATAATTTCGTGGACGTGCTCATGGGTGTACATGCTATTTTTGAATGTTCAAGCTCAAACTTTTTAACAAGATCATTAGCATATTTCGATTATGTGATAAATAGGCCATCACTAAACTGTTTGACTTGTAGTCCTAAGAATTACTGTAATCCCCCCATCAGGGACATCTGGAATTCAACGTGCATAATATCTGAAAAGTTCTTAACTTGATTAATGGAAGTTAAACCGAATGTAATATCGTCAACATATATTTTCATAATTAGGACATCGTGTTCTATCTTCTTAACAAACAATGTTTGGTCGTTACCACCTCGCTCAAACCCTTTATTGACTAAAAAGGTCGAGAGGCACTCATACCAGGCTCTAGGATCTTGCTTTAAGCCATATACAGCTTTCTTAAGCCAAAAGACATGGTTAGGGTATGAGGGATCTACAAATCCTTTTTGATGTTCTACATATACTTCCTCTGCCAAAATACCGTATAAAAAAGTGAACTTAACATTCATTTCAAAAAATGAATTGTAAATGATAGTATATGGCAAGGAGGAGACTAACGGACTCGAGTCTTGTGACAAGGGCAAAAGTCTCATTAAAGTCTATTCCATATATCTGAAAATATCCATACGCTACCAACATAGCTTTATTTCGAATTACCTCCCCATTTTTGTCAGTTTATTTTGAAAAATCCAACGGGTGCCTATAACCTTTTTGTCTTGAGGTTGCGGGACGAGATACCAAACGTCATGACTTTGAAATTGAAAAAGATTTTCTTGCATAACATTGATCCAAAATGAGTCAGATAGGGCATCGTTTACAGTTTTGGGTTCTACTAGAGAAACAAAACATGCAAAAGTAGCCATATGTTGAAGTTGGGATCTCGTTCTCACTGGCTCAAGCAGGTTATCGATAACCTTTTTGAGAGAGTGGTCATTAGAAACCCAGTTCGGTACCGCAGGGACCTCAGGTGGCAGTGAATCATCTATCTCAAGATAGTCAACTGTAAAAACATTTTCAGACTCATCCAGGACCATTATTTGACTTTCACGACTCTATGCGCTAGTGTCATTTACAATTAAATTAATAGACTCCACAATGGCCTTGGTACGAAGGTTATGAACACGATAAGACCAACTTGTCTGGGAATAAGACAAATAACTTTATTACCCCGAGTATCAAATTTTAAAAGATGTTCTCTGTCTTTGTAGACATAGCAAACACTTCCAAAGGTTGAAAAATATATTAAGTTAGACTTTCGATTGTTCTATAGTTCATATGACGTCTCTTTGGTATTTTTCTTGAGGTATACACGATTAATGATGTGACATGCAATCTGTACAACCTCAATCCAAAAATATTTTGGCAGGCTTTTTGCATGCAATATCACCCTAGCCATCCCTTGTATTGTCTTATTTTTACGTTCAATAATGCCATTCTGCTAAGGTGTCTTAGGTGCGCTAAACTCGTGTTTATACCCATTACCAAAACAGTATTCTGTAACGCTTAAATATTTAAACTCTCCCCCTCTATCACTTCTAATACGACATACTTGGGTATCCTTCTCGTTCTTAATTTTTAAAAGAATTTTTAAGAACTCACGGAAGGTGTCATACTTAATTTTTATAAAAGCAACCCAGGTAAATCGTGTGTAGTCATCCACC
This sequence comes from Sambucus nigra, assembly GCA_949130495.1. Classification (NCBI taxonomy): domain Eukaryota; kingdom Viridiplantae; phylum Streptophyta; class Magnoliopsida; order Dipsacales; family Adoxaceae; genus Sambucus; species Sambucus nigra. The sequence continues at coordinate 63,648,410 of OX422223.1, read as the reverse complement.
ATAAGTGAAATATAAATGTTACCACATAAGCTGACAGTTATAGATGGAACCATAAGGTCCATGTGGATAAGTTCAAGAGTTCAAGAGGCTTCGAGGTTAAAATGTCTTCAACTTTCTTATGAGCAAATTTACTCATCGTCCCTACTTAGCAGGGACCACAAATAGAATTAGAATTATTTTTAATTTTAGGTAATTCTCTAACTATTTCTTGGGACCTTAACCTACGAAGTTTATCAAAATTTGTGTGTCCCAATCTATTATGCCATAAATGAGAATCCTCTAATCTGACAATCTTATAAGATTCGGTCTTTGGAATCACTGTGTAACAATTATTCGCAATCCTGTTTCCTAACAAAATACAATTATCCTCTTCATTTAAAATTTTACAATTGGTTTTTGAGAAGGTAACAGTATAATTGGAATCACAAAATTGAGATATACTTAATAGGTTAGCCTTAAGACCTTTAACTAGTAAGACTTCATTTAAAGAAGGGAACCCTTCTTCACGCAGTGTTCCCTTACCTATGATCTGAGATGAAATGCCATCTCTAAATAGGAAACTAACTCTGTGGAAGTCTGTCTTGTTCTTCAATTTTGTTTCGTCTCCTGTCATATGTTTGGAACAGCCAAAATCCAAGTACCAACCAGCTGAGTTGCGTTGGGCCTTAAAAGTTGTTATCACCACATTGGACTTGAACTGGGGTAACAAGTCATCTTTTCTCATCCAAATGGGACTAGTTTTAAATTTTTATTGCCCTTGGATTTAGAAAAGGACCGAGGGGTCTTTCTAAATGCTTTTTTTCTTAGTCTTAGGTCCCCCTTTCTTCTTTTTATAGTTAGAGTTATGTGTGGTATACTTTGGGAGAACATACATATTTCTACTCTTTCTCGAATAGTTAAAGTTTTGATAAGTAGGCGTATACAGTCTCTTTTGAAAACACTCGGCAATGGTGTGCCCATAGACATCGCAATAAAAGAAATTTTGATGCGACGTAGGCTTGACTTTATCACTAAAGTTCTTAAAAATGGGGTTGTTCTTGTCAGACACAGTAGTCCAATTACCACTAGTTTTAGTGTTTTGTTCGAGGTCTCTTGTAAGAAGACTTATATACTTAGATTTTTCATTAGGTTTTGGCGGTTGATTACACTGATTTTGCATTACTTTAGAGACATTGACATTGTAAATTCTTTTTTGAGATTTTTGTAAATTTTGGCCTTCTTTTACAAAAATGACATTTTTAGGAGACACTATTATTTTGTTAGTCACAACTTTTTCTCAAAAACCTAAGCTAGGTATTTCTTCAGAATCCATCTTACTTCCTCTAACTATCTCTTCACAGGTTTTAGCTTGAGTTTCAAAATGTAGGCATTTTAAAAAAATATTTGAAACCTTTTGTTTGGATTCTTCCAATTCAACTAAGGCAGTCTTATATCTTTCCTCTAAAATAACATTTTTCTCAGATAGGACTTTCAATTTTAATGAAAATTCTTTTGTCTCTCTCTCTTTCTCTCTCTCTCATGAGAAACACTCTGTGTAGTGTAATCTTTTGCATTCTTCCTAATAGTTTTACTAAGTTGTTCAACACGTTCAGTTAATTGCTTAACCATTTTATCGAGTTTGGCACTCTTTTTAGTATTTTTGGTGTACAACTCTTGAATATTAGGAAGGTCATCATCGGACTCGCTAAGTGCATTGTGTTCACTGCCCCTATTGATTTATTTTGTGCAGTGGGACTCACACACACGTTTAGTTCGTCAACAATATTTTCACTTTGACTCACCCATACTCGTAAGCTAGGATTATCTACTTCATTATTAACAATAGTAGGTGCAAAAATATCACTAGTAGGTATGACATCAATATTAACATGCATAATACATTCATCAATAGGTAGGCATGCATTATCATCAGAATATATAATCTTTGCATAAAATGACATGCATGACTCATCAAACCTAGTTGACTCAGTTTCTTCTTCATTAGAATCACTTGAGTCGTCCCAATTCTTACATATATTAGCCTTAACATTGTTATTATTAAGTTTCACTATGCACTTATTGGCAAAATGTCCCATTTTACCGTAATGATGACATTTGACATTTTTAATGTCAGTCTTGGGTCTATTATTATCATATGTCTGTTTGTCATCATTTTTTTCGTGAGGTCTGTGATTTTGATGACTTTGATAACCAGGTCTGCCTTGTTTAGAGGCCACAAAGTTTCTAAACTTAATTATTTTGTTAAAATGTTTGCTCATAAGAGCTATTTTGTTATCCAAATCACAGTCCTCACTTAGGTAAAATTTAAAGTCCAGTGCATTCATTTTTGGGACAGTTACTTGGGACGAAAAGACAACATTAGATCCAAAGTATCTTCTGTTTTGGGTAGTCAATTGCTTTTTATACTCCAATTCCATTTCCACATTTGTTAATATACTACTAGATAATTCAGGAGTCAGGTTTAGGTCTTCCATCTCTTTTATGGCATATCTTTTATTGTCGAATTTAGTAGGCAAAGACCTAAGGATTTTCAGTACAATTTCCTTCCTGTCATAGGTTATTCTATTTGCATGCAATTTTGTGACAATGTTTGTTAACTTTATATAAAATTCATCAAATGACTCATTATTATCCATAATCAGGGTATTATATTGCTGGACTAGCATTTGGGTTTTTACAGCCTTAACACATTCATCACCCTCATGGGCGGTGACTAGTGTTCCCCAGGCTTCCTTGGAAGTGGAGCAAATAGATAAACGTTAAACTCATGCTTATTAATGGTCATAAAAATGCAATTGTTTCCCTTATTGTTATCTAGTGACATAATTTTTTTTCTTTGTTTGTAAACTCACTAAGGTTTTTCTTAACTCTTGTAGAGTTGGTTTCAGACAAAGGCTTAGTTGGGTATATGTAACCATTTTCAATCATGTCCCATACGTCATCACCCAGTGTCCCTTGGATGAATGCAACCATACTTACTTTCCAGTAAGGGAAATTATTTCCATCAAAGAGAGGTGGATGGGACAGGTTATATAACTTCTTAAATCTCTCATTCATTTTCAAAAATAAATTTCAAAAAGCATTTTCTGGAGTTTCAGGATCAATTTTTTTTAATAAACCCGCTTTGATACGACTTGAAAAACTATTTACTAAGTCTTTAACTAAAAGTTAAATTTTAAGTAAACTTTGAAAAAATAAACTCGTGGATGAAACTCCTTTTTAAATCACTACACAAGATGTGTAAAAATAGATTGTAGGTCCCCAAAATATAACTTTTGCTTTTGCGGAATTAAGTTAAGGATGAATGCAAATCAATTTAAAACTCTTTTTCAATTTTATCTGACCAAGTTGTGAAACAAATTATCTTAACTAAATTTTATCTTGATTAATCCTAAACATGAATATAGTGATTAAAGCAAGTAAAGTTAAGTAAAGATGCTCACAACGCCGGATGTACGAGGAAAAACCCAAAGCGGGAAAAAATCTCGGACGGCCCAAGCCAGATAATCACTATGAACATGGTTTTACAAAGACAGATTAGCCTTACTCAATGACTCGATCCCCACGGGTCTTGATGCTCTTTCTGATCTATTACCGTTCTTCAATAGTGCCCATGCAGAAAATTTCATCTTCCACGATGCTCGTCCACAACACTCAACTCCACGAATGTATCGGTGTCCACCGATACGGCTTAATACGTCTACGATGTTGAACACGATACCCGTCGCTTCTCCATCGCAAAACCAACAATCACAAGTGTTCAATGATGAACAAAACTCAACTTGGTGCAGCAAGGATCACATAAAAATTATGCTAATCAAACCTTGGATCTTTGCAAACTCTAAAGATGTGTTTAAGTCTTTGAAATCTTAGAAAACATGTGCAAACAGGTTTCTGGATCGTAAAAATATTTTTTCAGAATGCACACCCTTCGAGAAAATAGGACACCTCTATTTATAATAAAATTGAGTCGGTGTCAGAATCTCGTTCGAACGAGATGCCACATCGTTCGAACAACAGTGGATCTCGTTCGAACGACATCAAATGTCGTTTGAACGACGTCGTCAGATAGAGTTCTTAATTTAAACATAGTTTTGATTAAAACCAACTCTTATCCAATTCTCATCGTCCTTATCTGACATAAACGAAGTGTAAACAATTAATCCTCTTTTAAAGACATTTTCCTTTAAAAAATAACATCCTTATTTCTATAAAATGAATTCCGAGTTTCATTAACATTATGCATTCATACCTATGTGATCTCGGAAAGCAATTAAACCTTGAAGACGAGAAATTACGCCAATTAAACTTCAGCATGATTAAATCCTTGTAGCTTTGTCACAACATCTTCAATCATTCTTTGATATGTCATAGACTCGTGGGATCAGACAATAAAAGACTATCTATGACACAAACATGTTTTGTTCCGAGTATAAGTCAAAACAACATTAAGGCTCAATTGGAAATTTGGTCCTTACACAGATTAACCTTGGATGTTAGATTTTGTAGATAGATTACCTTACGTTTTTAAAATAAAAAACTATACTAATTCTTTGACAAGAAACCACACCATATAAGCAGTAAGAACAATAAAAGCAAGTTTGACACGATATTTTTTAATGCGGTAAAATCCTAAAGTATGAAAAACATGCACGGTGACCTCTATGCCACAAAAAAATCCACTAGAATCAAACAAGATACAAGATTATAAGCATCAGTTGATGTAAAAAACTAGAATAGATCTAATTCTTTAATCACAAATAAAATATGTAAGTAAAAGAAAGAGGCACAAGGCTTTAAATTGGTTCAGCTATAAAGGAAAGCCTACGCCCACTGTGCTTGCTTATTGCTTTGAATGTTGTGTTGCCTCTCGTTGAGATTGTTCAGAGCCATCCCTTGATGAAGGGATTACAATATATTTATAGCAAAGCAGGGAGATAAGGTGGTGGAATATTAAAGGATGGAATGCCTTTATACATTAGGCATTTACATCGATACATAATGTTCATAATGTTCCTAGCCGTTGGCGCTTCATTGATCATGTTAGTCAGCATCCCTGGAATTGGTCGTCCTTCCTTGTGTTGGTTGGACTTCTTGGCGTTGGCGGCATTCCTTGACTTAGTCGGCGCTCTCAGGTTGGTTCGTACTTGTATCTGCTAACTACTATCTGCTGACTAGTACTAATGCCACATTGGAGGACACATGTTCATCTCTGATTGGTCCACGTAAGTAGGTATTGTTTGGTATCAACAGAAGCCCCCAATGTTCCATGCTTGATGCTTGAAAGTATGGAGCATTTATTCCAGGGTATAGCTTGGGCTATGTTCATGATACTTAGTCGGCTGCCGACCTTCCACACTTGTAGAAATTTTGCTAATGTTAATGGCTTTGGCTACTGATGGAATTTTTGGTAATAGTATGAATTATAGCATACCGCCACAGGGAAAATAGGTCTTTTTCATCTCATTCATTGTACCGCCATCATAATATCGATTGCCATTCGCCTTTAATCATTACTTTCGCTATTTTTTTAGGCAGCCTATAAAAGGCGATATATTTCCAGGTTTTTCTTTTGTCCAAATTTTCTAAATGTTGTTGCTATCCTTCAACTCTTGTGCAATCGTTCTTCCTTTCTTTTTGTTCTTGCTGAATCTTTAATCCTATGTAAGAATCCTTTTGTTTTCTTTCTTTTCTTCTTATTGAATAATTATTTACATAGTTGACACTGATTCTCTAGAGGAGTTTAGGGTTGCACATAAGATTCCCTCTTATGTCAGTTTAGAAGTTCCACAAGTCCCTTAGATGTGTATTCACTAGATGAGGGTCATTGGATTCCCACTCCATTTATAGCTGAGTGTGATTGTTGATTTCCTCCAAATCCCTTTCTTCTTCATTTTTGTCAGTATTGTGATGTTATACCTGCGAGAGTGGCTCCAAACACTTGGAAAATTGTCAACGGTGTCAATAAGATGAATGGAATCTATGGGGCCCATATTGGGATTCCAGAGATTATGTTTTGTTACAAATGGGCAATTACAGGGGAAAATATGTATTATTTGAAATCTATGGAGGCTAATAAAGCTTTAGTGTCGAACCTTCATGACTCCTACTAGGACTATTGGAGTCATGCTCTAGTAGTTAAAAACTAGCAACATGCCCCACTTGATGGTGGCGTCATTTATCAAGGTCCCAGGTGCCCTCAATCACGGAATGGGATATTTTGTAATTTTAGTTTTGCACTTCTTTTGTAATTATTCTTCTGATATAAAATAACGGTTTCATCTTATTACTTTGTTATAGAAGATCAAAAGAAAAAGTGCCCCAAACCAGCTGACCTTAATCTTGAGGAGATAAAATTTATTTGGATAAAACCATCCCCGATCTGCTTCTGTATTATTGGAATACATAAGTTCAGTTACTTATTTTTCTGCTCGTCCAACCACAATCGTACCCATTATTGTCATTGACTTGGAGAGAGATCTCATCTCTACTTCCTCGGCCAGTTCTTCTGCTGGGATTGCTGAAGTTGGAACCTCTACATCCTTTGACTCCGAGCTTCCTCTCTCCGTGAGTATGGGCAAAAAGAGGTTTCCCAATCTCTTAGGTGATGCTACTACTGGCACCAATAAGCCTGTGGATAGTGGTGCCACAAAGAAGAATGATGCTGGTAAGAAGCCCCCAGTTAACAAGGGAGATGAATCTCCTTTAAAACGATTCAAGAGAGGCCCTGCTGCCAAGAAGGTTGAAGAACTTATTGATGATGATCAACAAAGCTTGATCAATATTGCTCCATCTGAAGTTGGATCCTCTGTGGCCATGGGTCCTAGCTTGGCTAGGAAATTAATTAGGTCAGGTACTCTCCCAGACCATAGGGCTGCTGCTGCTTCATTGCCCCGGTCAAAAATATCGAAGAGGGATACTCAGAGCCTTGCCTTGGCGAGACTCTTTATTTTCTGCAGTTGCTTGTACATTACTTATACCTTATTTTCTTCTTCTTTTTATGATGACTTTGTTTTTCTCTTTGTAGTTCTTGGTTGATTTCAACAAAATGCTCAAGAAGTTTGATCTTCTTCGTTCTTTTTTAGACAATGTAGAAGAGGCCTTTGAAGGTCTTAAAAAATCTTTACTGGAGTCTCAACAAGCCTTGGAGATAGAGAAGAAAACCTGGAAAGAGAAGATCAAAGTTGCTGAAGAAGCTCGACAGAAGGATGAATCGACTGCTGTTGAAGCTGAACGCAGGGTAAAGACTATTGAGGAATAAGCAACCAAGTTAATTCGGGGCCTTTCTACCGAGAAGGCCAAGAGGAAGAAGGCTAAGGAGTAATCCTTCAATAAAGGCTGGGATAGAGCTATTACTGATGCCTCTACTGAAATTGAGTACGCAAAGAAAAAATTCTTCAAGCATGGTTGGTCGACAGCGTTGAAGGAAGTCGGCACCGCTGAGAATTCTGAACTCTTTCTGAGGCATGACCCGGGCTCTCCCACCAATTTGGATGATGAAGTTGAAGATGATGTTGGTTCTGGGGAGTCATCTTTGATGGTTGAGTCTCTTATTCCTTCTGTCGACCAGGATAAGAATGTTACTGATTCAACTGTCCTTTCAACCGGGCAAGATATAACCTATGTTGGTCTTTCTGCCGACTAGGGTGGAAAACCTAAGGCTGAGAATGATAAGAAGAAGGTTTAAACTTGCTCATCACTTGGTCTTTGTATTTTGTGCCTTTCTTTTTGTTTCTTATCTAATGCACTTTTAACTTCTCTTTATCAATAAAATAACTTTTTCTTCATACTGTTTGCTATTTTTTGGCTAATGTTATTTATTTGGATGATAAATTGTTGCTTTAATTTTCTAGTTCATGGCCAAGATGGAATAGATTACTTCCGGTAACTCTGACTTACTGAAGCATTGTAACAACTTGTTCAAAGTTGGTCACTTGGATTTGACCAATGAAGAACTAACAAATTTGCTCGGCGTAAATGCTTCTGACCAAGTCAAGGACGTATATACTTATCTCAAGTTCGTTCTTGATCGGGATATGACCAATAATGTGGCTTATTTTGAGATGATTAAAGAACTTCAAGAGGAGCATAATGAGGCCAAGGCTTTGCTTTATGCCGACTATGAAGCTAAATACAAGTCTTTAAGTGAAGCTTGGGGCTTTGAAGAGAAACTCGAGAAATATATTTTTGCCTATAGAAAGAAGGAATTTCTGCTGAAGTGTGAAGTCGAGGAGGCAAGAGAGATTGCCAAACTGCTGGAAGAGGAAAACAATAAACTAAGGGATGAATTGGGGTCCCTGAAAGGTTCCTCTATTGCTGATACCGACAAAGGAGCTTCCTTTTTGGAGAATGAAAATGCCAAGTTGAGAGAAAAGTTAGAAGTATTGAAGAAGTCCAAGCGTGCTTCCTCTTCCAAATAAAGGGTCATTTGACCAACAGTTGATGAGGCAAAGGCACAAAAAACTTTGGCCAAATAATATTCCCAACTGAAAGCCAAGATCCGAGCAATTTTTGAGCTATCCCAAAAGATAGAGATTAAAGATAAGACACTTGCCGACAAATCCTCTCGATTGCAGGTGAAGGATAAGGTGTTGAAGAAACTTCGGCATAAAGTTGAGAAATTGATCTTCCAATTTCATAAGGAGACTAGGGAGGTATATATGGAAGGTTATATTGAAGCTTTGGGACACCTGGATGATCACATCAGTCAAGCTCAGCATGAAGGCTACAGATGGGGTTGGACCAACTGCTTAACTGTAATGAAGGTTGACCAGAACAGTAGGCTGTGGTACTGGGCCGATCATGGGTTATTGGATTCTGACAAGTGTCCCTTCAAGCTAAATGTCGACTGGATCCCTATAGATTCCATTCCCCAATGCCTGATATCAAAATACTTAGGGAACTATGGACTGCATGATGAGCTAGAGGTAGTTCAGCCTTCACATCTATTGGACACGCCGAGAAACAACAATAGGAGAATGCTTCTTCAATTTCATCAACTACCCTTATACTCTGAATGATTCTCCTGTCGGCATGGAAAAAGTGCAGACCTCTTCCAAGTCTGAGGGAAAACGTCTAGTAGAGTAGATATCCTGTATTCCATTTGAGAACAATATTTGCATGTAATAACATTTAAATAAATGAAACACATTATTTTCTTGTTAACGTATCTTGTTAACTTCTGAGTGCTTGAATGGATTGTCTTGCAATTGTTGTGCCATTGGTTCTATTGATACACTTAGATATTTATCCAAGTTTAGTATCAGTTACCACTGTTGTTACCATAAGTTCTACTAATGCAATTAGATTTATCGACTTAAGTTTAACACCAATTACCAGCATTATTTCCATAGGTTCTACTAATGCACTCAGATGTATTGATCTAAGTTTAGCACTAGTTACCAATGGTGACCAAGCGTATGTGGAATATGTGTTGATAATCCTATTTAGGAATTTTTACACATCTTCCTTTATTTGGCTTAGTTCGGATAAAACTTGTTGATTTTTATACAGAGTTTTATCACTAATTCTTCTTGACCAAGTACTGATTATTAAAATCCTGTTTTGACTTGGTTTAATTATTTTGCCTTGCCGACCAAGTTCTTAGGATTGTAACCCTATTATGAGTTGGTCGGCTTGAGTGGGCACTTATTAAACATGTGTTGTCTTTATTATGGGGATGCATATCACCATACTTCGAATTTTTTTCCGAAAAATTGAATAAACCAAATTTTTATTGATATTAAAATAGGCGAATTACAATAAATGTCACCCTTTGGACTACTGGTAGTAATTTATGAGATGTTCGGCATTGCAGGGATTTTTTAATTCCTCTCCTTTCAAAGTTTCAATTCCATATGTCCCCGGTCGGATGAATGCCGATATACGGTATGGGCCATGTCAGTTGGCTTCAAGCTTGTTGTTCTTCTGAATTACCTTATTAAGAACGTAGTCTCCTTCCTTTAAGTTGGTCGGCTTGACCCTTTTGTTATAGAAATGCGTGATTCTTTGTTGGTAGGTTGCATTCCTCAAGGCTGCATCTTTTCGGACCTCTCCCAGCATGTCAAGGTCTAGTCTTCTCATTAAATCACTAACTGGGGAATCAAAGTTTAATACTCTATGGGTTAGCAGCCCGAGCTCGATTGGTACCATGGCCTCAGTTCCAAATGCAAGCATATATGGTGTTTCTCATGTAGCACTCCTCGGCATTATTCTGTAGTCCCATAAAATTGGGTGTAGCTCATTAATCTAGTTGCCTTTGGCATCATCAAGCCTCTTCTTCAATCCATTCAACAAAGTTCTATTTTCCACTTATATTTTTCCATTACTTTGAGGATGTCCTAGTGCATAATGTAGCTTATGGATGTTATATTTGGCGTAATAAGCTTTGAACTCTTCATTATCAAACTGCGTGCCATGATTAGTGATGAAAGAATATGGCAAACCATATCTACAAATTATACTCTTCCATATGAACTGGTTCACATTCTCATAAGTCATGTTGACCAGTGGCTCTGCCTCAACCCATTTGCTAAAGTAATCCATAATGACGACCAAGTATTTAAACCTGCCTCTGGTGGTCGACCTTAGTCCGACCAAGTCTATTCCCCATACAGCGAATGACCAAGGTGAAGTAATTGGAGTTAGAGCAGCATGTGGTCTTTTATGAATATTAGAGAACCTCTGGCATTTGTCACACTTCTTTGCAAAGTCTATACAATCTGCCCTCATGGTCGGCTAGTAGTATCCCTGAGTGTTGATTCGTTGGAGCAAAGTCCTTCCTGCCACATGAGCCCTATAAGACCCCTTATGAACTTTTTAGATCAAGTCTTGCACCTCTGTTGGGTGAACACAACACTACAAGGTGGTCGTCAGCCCCCTTATGTATAGAATTCCGTTATCCAATACATACCTCGCTACTTTCTACTTGAGCCTTTTGGCCTCCATGGGATCTACTGGTAGAGTTCCCTTTTCAATATATGCTCCGATAGGATCCATCCAGGAGGGTCCCAACTCTTTTATAATGAAATTAATTATTAAGTCCTCATCAATGCTACGATTAGCTAGAATATTTATCGGGATAGTCCTCCAGAGCTCAATCCTCGTCGCTGACGCCAGCCGAGCAAGTGTGTCAGCTCGAGCATTCTCCATTCTTGGAATCCTGCTCATACGAACAACTGGAAGATTGGTGATGACCTCCACTGCCTTAGTGAGATACCTGGTCATCAATTCTTCTTTGGCTCCATAAAAATTCAATATCTCGTTGACAACCAACTGTGAATCACTATGCGCTACAACTTGCTCGGCGAGTGAATGAGATAAGTTTAATCCCACTATCAAGGCTTCATAATCTGCCTCATTGTTGGATGCTTTGAACCGGAACCTGAGAGCGTACTCGATATTAATATCATCAGGGGTATTAAGTATTATACCTGCTCCACTAACAGTAGCACATGAGGATCCATCCACGTATAGATTCCATATTAGAATATCACTGTCGAAGTTTTTGTCCGTCTGTACTCCATGCTGAAATATCTTCTTACTTGCTTCCTCGTATCTTTGAGCCATTTCTTGAATTCTGGATGACTCTGGTTGGTTGAAAACAACTTCAGTTGAACTCTCATCTTTCGAGGTCTGTGCGGCCGGTTGGCCGACAACGACTTCGGTTGAACTCTCCCTTTTTGAGGTCTGCTCGGCCGGTAAGTGTTGTTGCACGAGAAGTTTTGGATAAGTAAATTCAGCAATGAAATCTACTATAGCTTGGACCTTTAGTGAGGATCTTAACTCATACACAATGTCATATTCTCCCAGCTCTACTGCCCAGTACATCAGTCTCCCTGATTTCTCAAGTTTGTGGAGGGCTTATCGAAGAGGCAGATCGGTATACACCACTACAGTATGCGCTTGGAAATAGGTTTCATACATTTGGAAGTCTCAATAAGCGCTAAGGATAATTTCTCCAAGCGTGGGTACCTAAATTCAGCTCCTCGAAACGCCTTGCTGGTATAGTAGACTGGCTTCTGGACTCCATTGTCTTATCTGACTAAGGCCAAACTTACAGCTGACTCAAAAACAATAAAGTATAAGTATAATTTCTCTCCCAAAACTGGTTGGGAGAGCAATGGGGGTGATCCCAAGTACTTCTTAAACTTTTGAAATGCTTCCTCACATTCTGCATTCCATTCAAAGGTCTTTCTTAGTGCCTTGAAGAACTGTAGACATCTATCTGTTGCTCGGGACACAAATATGTTCAAAGCCACCACTCGCTTAGTGAGCCTCTGGACTTCCTTCTTGTTGGTTGGTGACTGCATTTCAATCGATGCTTTTATTTTGGCTGGATTGGCCTCAATTTCCCTCTGATTGACTATGAAGCCGAGGAACATCCCTTTCTGTACACCGAACACACACTTGGTCGGATTCAGCTTCATCTGATGCTTCTCTAACTGGTCAAAAGTCTGGTTAAGGTCAATAATATGATCAGAGGCTTTCTTGATCTTCGTCAGCATATTATCCATGTAAACCTCCATATTTTTGCCTATTTTATTTTCAAAGACTTTGTTAACCAGCCTCTGGTATATTGCACCTGCATTTTTAAGACCAAAAGGCATCACATTATAACAATAAGTTCCTCGGGGAGTAATGAAAGTTGTACTTTTCCTGTCTTCAGGTTTCATTTTAATCTAGTTATAACCAGAGTAGGCATCCATAAATCTTAACAACTTGTGCCCCGATGTAGCATCCACCAGCTGATCAATCATGGGCAAGGGAAAATGATCCTTCGGTTAAGATTTATTTAGATCTGTAAAATCTACGCATATCCTCCATTTATCATTCTTCTTTTTGACCATAACAACATTGGCCAACCATTCTGGATACTTCACATCTTCAGTGAAAGACGTTTTTTGAAGCTTCTCCACCTCCTCCTGGATGGCTTGATTCTTCTTAGGAGTGAACACTCTACGTCTCTGCTTAATTGGTTTGGCATCCTTGTTGATACTAAGCTCGTGACTGAGGAAATTGGGATCAATCCCAGGCATATCCTGGTGGATCCACACAAACACATTCTACCTCTGCCTCAAGAATGTCACTAGTTCCTATTTAAGAACATGATCCAGTGTTGAGTCGATCTGCGTAGTCCTTTCTGGCTTAACATCATCCAATATGATGCTCTCAGTTGCTTCCACAATCTGGCATTTGACCAGCTCTGCTTCGTCTTTTGGATTTAAGGTTTCAACCTCAGATTCTCTGTTGGGCTCAGTGGTATCCACCCGGTAAGTGGTGGTCTTCTTTTTCAACTCATCCAAATCTTCTTGCTCGGCAGAGGAGTAGTAACACTCTCTGGCCACCTTTTGGTCACCCTTCATAACACCTACTCCAAAATGGGTTGAAAACTTCAAGCATTGATGGACTGTGGAGGGCATAGCTTCGAACTTCTTCAATCCCACCCTGCATATGATCATATTATAGGCGGATTGAACATTTTTTTCCATCACAAAGAAGCATATTTTCTCTATCCAACTTGCGGTCCAGGTGTCGAGTAACACCTCCAATTTGATCGTTCCTAAGGGATACACTTTTTCACCAGAAAAGCCTATTAGAGGTCGGTGATATGGATCTAACTGACTAAGCTTTAAATCCAGTTTTGGAAAACATGTGTAAAACATTATGTCCGTCGAGCTGCCATTATCAACCAATATCCTGGATATGATTGCATTATGGATTCTGAATTTGACTACCAATGGATCGTCATGGGGATAAAGTACCCCAGAAAGGTCATTTTTGGAGATGCTGATCACCAACTTATCTTTGTTGACCTTCCTCTAATGATCTTCTTTGTCCAGGTTAATCCTTTGGATATAAGAACAAGCTTGGGCCTCATTGAGGTAAGCTTTTCTTTTAGCAGTATGATATCCTCCTCCAACATCACCACCTGTAATCATTTGACAATCAAAAGAACCAAAACTAAGCATAAGTACCTCACGTTCTGGATGATTGGGCTTCTTAGGTAGATCAGGGTCATCTTCCTGATCATACTCATGAGTTCTCTTTCGCTCATCCATGGGCTTGCATGAAGAATTTGACCTTTTTCGAGTTCCTCTGTTATCTTGCCAATCAACAAACTTGTCCAATTTTCCTCAATGAATGAGGTTTTCTATCTCGTTTTGAAACGAAATGCAACAGTTTGTTGTGTGGCCATGGTCTTTGTGAAACTCATAATATTTGGACCTGTCCCTCTTGTTAAAAGGTACCCTTAACTTCTCAGGCCATCGTAACTCCTTACTATGCTTGATCTCTTCCAAAACATGGTGAATACAACCACTTAATATAGTGTAGTTCCCACATTTTTTGAGTCTGTCATCGTTCTTTGGCTTCGATTCCTTTTGATCCTTATGCTCTTTCTTTTAAGATTTCGCTTCAGGCTTCGTGATTGAATTTTTCTTCGCAGCCATTGCTTCCTCGGCATTCATTATTTTGGCTGCCTTCGCCATCAGTTCAACTATAATCTTAGGCGTCTTTGGCAAGTTTATAATAAAGCTTCTCAGGAAGCAAACCACTCATAAGAGCAGTGATGGTTGTCTTCTCCTCATAATCGACCACCTTCAACTTTTCATTGTTGAAGCGTGTGATGTACTCCCTAATGCTTTCCCCCGCTTGCTGCCTTACACTTATAAGATGCGCTACTTTTTTTACCGGCTTAGCTCCAAAGAAAAATTTGCTAATGAAGAGTTTGACAAGCTTATTAAAACTGGTGATTTTCCCTCGACGTGGGCTATTGTACCATATTTAGGCTGAACCCATGATGGTACTTGAAAATGCCCTGCACCTCATCTCATCAGGAACCACGTAAATATTTGCTACAACTTGATACTACTCGATATGGAGAACATGATCAGTTTTTCCATCATATTTAGGGTAACTACAGTAGCTTTAAACTTCGAAGGAGTGGAAAAATTCACAATTGCCTGAATAAAACTAGACCCCTTAATAAAGATCCGTTGCAAAGGTTTCTTTGCCTTCACCATTTCTTCCAATCTATCTTCCAGTCGCTGGATTGACCCTTTCCACGAGGGGCTACCCGAATCAGATCTATGCAAAGCAGCTCGGCTGTTCCGACCATATTTTTACGATGAGCTCTCCTCCTGAGAGGTCAGCTCAGCATGTACAGATCATTGGGTGCATGATCTTGAATGGGCTGAGGCCTCATGTTGGTCGGCTGGCCGTTGAGTGTTCTCGAACAATACACTGGGAGGATTTTTATTTCCTCTAGGTCCCAAACGATCAAAGGATGAAGCTCTTCTTAGCCTTTCCAATGCACTCGGCCTCTCAGGAGAAAAATATTTATCATCATAGGGCTTTTTATACCCGAGAGATGAACTTGCTCCTGGTCGATAAGAAGTATCTCTTGAAGTTCTTGAATAGCTATGCCTGCTGGTTCTTGGAGGCGGAGGCGACATGTTTCTTTGTATAGATAATGTGGGAGCTCTGGCTTGTAGTGTTTGAGTCAGTTTCCTTATCGTGTCTTGCAAGGCCTCCTTTCATCTAGCAAGACTAACCAGGATTCCATTTAGATCGTTATTTGCAGGTGGAACGGATGAAACATGTGGATTGCCATCGTTCCTAACAATGGACTCAATGATATCAATCATATTTGTGTTTTCACAAGTGAATGAGAATGAAAACGGTTATAAGAAACAAGTTCCCACAGACGATGACAATCTGTTGATGTAAAAACCTAGAATAGATCTAATTCTTTAATCAAAGATAAAATATGTAAGTAAAAGAGAGAGACACAAGGTTTTAAAGTGGTCCAGCTATAAAGGAAAGCCTACGTCCACGGTACTTGCTTATTGCTTTGTATGTTGTGTTACCTCTCGTTGAGATTGTTCAGAGTCAGCCCTTGACGAAGGGATTACAATGTATTTATAGCAAAGTAGGGAGATAAAGAGATGGAATATTAAAGGATGGAATGCCTTTATACATTAGGAATTTACAGTGATACATAATGTTCATAATCTTCCTAGCTATTGGTGCTTCGTTGATCATGTTAGTCAGCCTCCCTGGAATTGGTCAGCCTTCCATGTGTTGGTCGGCATTCCTTGACTTAGTCGGTGCTCCCAGGTTGGTCAACACTGCTATCTGCTGACTTGGACTAATGCCACATTGGAGGACACGTGTTCATCTCCGATTGGTCCACGTAAGTAGGTAGTTTTTGGTATCAATAGCACCCAAACAAGCACACAAGATCCTAAGCTAAGAATAGAAATATACCTACTGAGCTTTCTCCACCATGGTAATTCTATTCTTACTTTGATCTCCCTGGCTGTTTCTTTGCGTTAATCCTTACTCCTTATTTCCAAAGGCTCAGTAAACAACAAATCTCTTAAAAAGAACAACACTTCTTACTAAGTGGTCATGTGAAAGTGTATGTGACTATGAAGTGTCTAAATGCAAATATGCAACTCACTTCGCTTTCAGAAATTATAAAAACATTCCTACAAATTACAACAATTCTATATGACATGCAACTAATTGGATTCTCAAGAAAATCAGACTTCAAATATGAAAATGAAGTTTTGAAGAAAATGAAGTTTTGAAATCTGAAGTTTTAAAACTTTCTAAAAACTAGATCTAAGTCTCAAGAACTTATTTAAATACAAAATATGTTTCACAAACTGTAAAACACTATTTTATGGACTCACTACACCAAAACTGTCGGATTATCACGGTAATTCACCGTGACAAATCAAACTTATCACGGTCAATTACCATGATAAGTTTGGGGGTGACAACTGTTTTTATCACGAACTTGTCACGGTCAAAGATAGTGATAAGTTCATTAGACTTGTCTTGTTCCTATCACGGTCTTTGACCTTGACAAGGTATGTCACAGTTAAAGACCGTGACAAACTCGTGACAAACCTTAAAACAATTATCACGATAAACAATTGTTACGGTCAAAGATCGTGACAATTTTGGACAAAATTTAAGAACAACTACTGGGCAGTATGGCCACTGCCACTGCCTAACAGTATATTTGTACCTGTTATAGTAAAATTATACCTGTTCAAATAGCATATATCCAAATAAAATAGAAAGAATGCACCAAATCATTGCATATTTAATTCTACATCCAAATAAAATAGAAATACAATCCATATCCAAACCAAAATGTAACAAATCAAACCAATACAAATATAATCCAGGTGTCCAAATAAAATATATACAAATAATCAATGCATAGAGTCATTAGTAGGTTGGAGGAGGTAGAAAGGCCACACGATATACGTATTGTTAATATGCGTCATGCCGCATTGTTCGCCCAACCACAATGCAAAGTTCTCCTTTTTGGGTACTACATGCGTGACGAGCACCTTGGCCTCGATATCTTGAAGGACACGTCCATGAACCGGCATACCCAGGAGGGTTCTCGGGTTCCTAAACCCCCTCGCTATCCATTGGCCATCATATATGTCGAGTAAAAACACGCTCAGCCAATCGATTGTTGACATAGGCCGCTGGGCGGGGGCCAAGATGGGAATCAGATCATCAAGCGACGAGTCCGCGCGTATAGACGGTGAAGTAGTGACGTCCACGTCCTCGTCCTCGTCCACCATATTCTCCTTCCCCTTTCCCTTGCCCAACTCACGCTTCATGAAGGCATGCATATCCAGGACCGTCGCCTCTAATCTTGATTGCTTCTCGTCATGCGTGTCCACCTCACGATCCAACCCGGTGTTGCTTGTCTCCATTCCGATGATCTTAGACTTGCCCACCCGCGAGCTCACCCCCTAGTCTTACCCTTGCGATCATCGCCAAGCACTTAGCTGAGTGCGTTCGTAGCCAAAGATGCCTTGTCGGCATCAGTCCGCGACTTATGCACTCCCTTAAGCTTT
Organism: Sambucus nigra; assembly: GCA_949130495.1. Classification (NCBI taxonomy): domain Eukaryota; kingdom Viridiplantae; phylum Streptophyta; class Magnoliopsida; order Dipsacales; family Adoxaceae; genus Sambucus; species Sambucus nigra. The sequence goes on along the minus strand of OX422223.1, from coordinate 63,630,516 downwards.
GCCTGAAACGATAAAAAGCGCACGATTAGTTAATTAAGTAAATAAAAATTTATAACGTAATTTATAAAAATTAAACATTTATAACTTACAATCGTGGTCGCGACACTCGGGGACACCTCCTTGTCCTTTCCTTTCTTCGTCTTAATTACCACATAGGCATCGAGCCTATGTGGCCTACCCCCAGGACCACTCCCCGTCTCCTGAAATAAAATAATGCAAAATTAGTATGTAACGCAAAATAAAATAATGCAGAATAGCATAAAACTATAATTATAGAAAAATAAAAACTTACCATCCTGCGCTCCACTTCGGCGTAAGACGTCTGCCCAAAGTAGTGCACGTCCATCTTTTTCGCTCGGTTTTTTCTCCCCGATTGGCGATATTCCAATTATCGCTCCTCGATCTCATTGTCGATGACCTTTTGGCACTGTGCCAATGCGATCAGCTCGTTCGACGGGATGGTCTCACGTAATCTGAGAATGGAGTCCCGGGTCTTCCCAAATTACGGGCCCCGTAAATTTTCTTCCACGTCTTATGTTGTTCCCTCAACTGCTCCAACACGGAATCGTAGAGTTGTGGGGGCAATCCGAATTTTTCCCGTCAAATAAATAGAAAACAAAAAAAAAGTAAGTTTTAGTTGCTAATAAATATAAATATAAATATAAATTGAAATTGAAATATATATATAAATATAAATACATTACCTGTAGTGCTGCCTAAATAGCCAACTTGATCTCATATGGCACCTCCTTCCAACTAGTGTACCCCGTGTCGATAATCATCTTCACTAACACGAGGGATCTAGCCAATATTCCCGTCTTGTTCTCAATGGGCGATCCCAATTTGCCCCATTTTGGGAGCTTAGGGGCCGAGGATCCCTCGTCGCCTCCGCTGCCACAAGCCCTGAAGGAGACATTTTCTGTAAAAATTGTTGTTATTAGTACAAATCCAAATTAATTAGAAGAATGCAAAGCACTAACCATATTATAACAAAACACTGGGAACTTTGAATTAATGCACTAAAATGATCAAGTACAAATGAATAAAAGCATTAAACTGACGTCCGTTAATATTAAAACACTAGAATAATACACCCTTTGGACACGGACTTTGAATTAATGCTAAAGAATTAAATCTAAATATTACATGTAGTAAACTGATCAAGTACAAATGAATAAAAGCATTAAATTAATGTCCGATAATTGGCATACTTATTACAAATCTAAAAAATGTTTCAAATTCGGGTTATCATAAAAAATGGATTGATATTCGGTAAGAGCAGTTAAGTCATCCACACTACTGTTTAGACGCTTAGGTGCATGTAGGACGATTGATCAAATTGGTGCCAGGACCAACTTTACAAGAATTTTTATCCTCAACTCTTACCCAATCACAGTAAAATACAACCTCTTTGAAGCTTACACATCCCAATTCAAATAAATTTCGAATTACACCATAGTAAGTCATTTCAGCTTCAATGAGGTTTTTATCTTTTGCGCTCGCTCGAAAGAAAGTAAGAGCCTTGTATGAAATGCCTGAGTTCTGTACATTTGTACTTTCCTTGTACACCCTTGCACCAAATACATAACTGTTCAATCAATACTTTTTGTACTCTCGTGCCATGAACAAGAGCCTAGTGGCTAGACGAGCAAGCCTTGATGTCGCATCTCCCGTCTTTAAGAGCTGAGAAAATAGATAAATTAATTAGGTTAGTTGTAAAGTTTTATTGTAATGTAACATTATATAACAACCATTTTCATTATAATTACCTCATGTGACAACCACAGCCTAAATTCTCTGTCGGATCGTGCCATTATTTTTCGTCCTTTATTGTTCTCACAGGCTCCATATTTTCTGCATAGAATTAATGTTACGAACGTATTAAAAAATTAATCATGTATAAAATAATGTACAATAATGTAAAACTTAGAATAATTTAAACTTACTTTTTCCATTCTTCAAAATCTTCATATGTGTCAAATAGATAACGAGCTACTTGTTCATATTGCAAACTCATTAATTTCACTCGTTTGCCTATCACATGACCACCCTCATCGACGAACTCATCAATGTGATCAACGCTGGTCGAGTCAGGTATATATTCCCGAATATAGATTGATGACTCCACGGTTATGTATTCCTCTGCAATGTATCGTGTATTCTTGATGTAATTTTTGAAAGATTTCATCAATCTTTCAAACGGATACATCCACCGATATCTAACTGGACCATAAAGAAGTGCCTCGTCGCATAGGTGTACCAACAAGTGAACACTTATGAAAAAGAATGATGGGAGATATGTCACACCCCGCTAAATTCTATCATCGTCCGCCACCAAAACTAAGCCGGGTGCGAGTAAATTAAATATCATCCTTAGCATGTGATAGATATGAGACATAAAATTTTAATCCACAAGATAAATTAATTTAATCAAATTCAAATATGAAATGACATCCAACTGATAAAACACCAAAGTGCGATTAAAAATCCATCACATGTGATCTCCAAATATCTAAATAATTAAATAAATAACTCCAACTGAGTTCTTAAAACAACTTTGGAACCGGAAAGGCCCAATAACTCCAAAAGTAGTCTCATAATTAAAACGACGGAATGGAAAGAGAAAATCCAACAACTAAAGCAGTAAAAATGAATCCAGCTGCACCTCCAAATGATCTCCAATGAATCCTATGCAGCAACTCCCAAATAAATCCTAAAAAAGAATAGTCAACGCATGTGTCAGAGCCAAAGCCCCGAGCATGTAAACCGGCTACTCCTCTCAAATAGGGTCCTTGAACAACCCATACAATAGTTCTATATATATCGACTATAACAATAGAATCTTTTAATGACGAGGTTTATTAATCACCATAAATAAATTTCTAACTACCCGCAAGGTTTCTATAAAATCCACACCAATATTATTTTAATTAATCCCACCTTCCCAATAATGTTAAATTTATTTAATTTAACCGGGAAGAAAAATTTACCAACACACGTCCCCTTGTCAAGTCCGCCGTCTGATCCGTTTTTAACCCGCGATCCTCGAGATATGACAAGGTTCCATACACACACACTTCCCCTTGTCAAGTCCGCCGTCTGATCCGTTTTTATCCCTCAATCCTCGCGATATGATAAGGTTCCACACACGACACGGCATAAATCATCCTCTGACCCGTTCAAACTGTCAACCCTAGACACATTATGTCGCCAATAAATTTTTAATACTCTACATGCACATGCCCATAGCAAAATCGACTACACCGACACAACCCAAAGAATAAAAAAGTTATAAGTATTCGATAACATTAATTTTTCATGCAAAATAGTTCCGAAATTTATCTCTTCAATATTTATATTCGTAACGTATTTTAGAAAAAACATGAGTTTAATGGAGGCTATGAAAAAGTCGTTACTAAAGCCGTTTATGAAAATAAACTATTTAAGTAACTCCGAGTTGTTTTTTGAAGAAACTCTTTTCTTAAATCAAAATTTGAACACAAGATGTGTTTAACAAAAGTATGTACGAGATCTATTCAAGATTTAAGCAACAAGTTTAAAAGATAGTTTAAACAAGTTTTAAACACAGCACAACCAAGAATGAGGTGAGAAGATGTAGAAAGATTCTGTTCACAATTTTTTACGTGGTAAAACCTCACCAATTGAGGAAACATCCACGACTCCCTCTACGGAGTAAAAAGAAAAATCCACTAAAATAAATTTATGAGTTACAAGCTATTTAACTAACATGCAAACAACTCAGACCTATATAAGTTTAGGAATGTACCCTCTGGCGTCCTTATAACTTTTGCTGCAGTTCTGATTGTAGATGTAGTTCTCTCAGTTTGTCAACTCCTTATTTGTTCCAGCACTTTACGTCGACTTATGTTCACAGGATCTTATTACCAACACTTTTCGTGTTGTAGGGTGAAAGTGTTTGTGGAGGTGCTCTCTAACACATGCATGCACACACGCACACTTATTAAGTACAAACAGTCCTAACAAATTACAGTTACACTATATGCTGTGATATTTTCTTTTCTTTCTTTCTTACAAAACTTTGAACCTTTTTGACCTTTTAATCTATCCCAGAATCCACGGATATCTTGCTTCGAAATCAGTCAAGATCTTAATCAATCTCAGTTTTGAAAAGATTTTCGAGATTGAAAACCTCCAAGTGAGATTCCAAACTAGGTCAAAGGTTTAGTTTTACAAGAACAAGAAACATAAAGCATTTATTGTTGATTTCAAAGTAAGAAAACGTTTTAGAAAGAATAATCAACAATATATTTCTCAAGATGAGAAATAAAATAAAACTAAGTGTAATGTAACATGAATAACTTCAGATATGAGATTTCTATGGAATCAGAAACTAGATCTGAGTTGAAGTCTAAGTTGGAAACAAGATCTTATGAACACAAGGTTACAGCAACCAAAATAACTCAACTCAAACTCTTAAACACTCGAGAAACACTCAGGATGGTGTTTTTGGTTGTGGTGTTTTGAAGAAGTGTTTGGGTTAGGTTTGGAGGGGATTTGGACGAAGTTAGGGTTTCTAACTTTCTTCTCTCTCTGGTTTCTCTCCTCTCTCTCTTCTCTCTTCTCTCTTTTCTCTCTGAAGAATGCAAAATGGCAAAAGTCTTCGAAGTCTGAGGGAAGGGTTCTTTTTATAGTGGGAGGAGAAGATTCGAGATATCAGATCTAAACCAAAGGCTGAGATCGAGTTAATATAATTTGACTTGAATCCAATGGCTCACACAAGGCGGTGCTTAAACGAGCGCTGATTGGCTTAAAAGGTTACACTAGGATTCTCCAAGGCGACATGCAGACCATTGATAAGAGATGATCCAAGCGCTGATAACACACGCGTCTAATGTCTCAGTAAAGAAACACACTTGCAACCAATCAGAGGGCAACAGGTGTTGGCCAGTTAAGGGATATAAAACGCGCGTCCAAAGTAATTACAAAGTAAACCCTGAAGTCTCTGCCACTTTTGGATTCTACCCAAGGTAACATTAGGCCATAAAACACAACAAATAATATTTGGAGTTTGACCCCAAAAACTTTTAAATCAAGTTTTAATTATTAAAACATTGTTTAAAAAATGTTTAAAAAATGTTTAAAAAATCCCAAAATATTATTAAAAAACAAACTTAGGGATTTAAACATACTCAACACATGTACACACATAATAATGCAGTATGACATGCATGAAATGAATTCTAAGTGTGTGAGTGTTGGCAATAGTCTCTTGATCATTACAAGAAGGAGAGATGAAGAAGCAAACCAATCTCTGAGGCTTTTTGGTTTCTAGGATGGACACAATTTTGTCACAATTTCCAAACTAGATGAGGACTTATACAGTATAGACTCAAGTGAGTCAAAAGTATAAGGGCTTCAGGATACAATCAAGACACATAACACTAAGGGAAATGACTAGGGTAAACATGCCTGTGATGAGTTTGACAAAAATCTGATTAGGTATATGTGTTCCTCTCGAAAAATGGATAAAAAATCCTTCTTGAACCAACTTGGGACAAATTAGCTTTGGTCTTCAAAACTGAGCTTGAAAAGTTATTTTAATAGTGTCTAGGGTTTTGAGGTAGAAGATGATGAAAAATAGAGAGTTTTCTGCTCTTAGGGTTTTCACAAATGAGTGTTTAAAAATCTAGCCCCGTCCCTTTAATTATATACAAGTGGAAGAGTTTTAAAAGCAACCAAATTCGTTAAAAAAAGAGATTGTTGCGCACGAAACCTGAGGGGATCGATCGATCGATCCCTGGCGTCGATCGATCGATCGCCCAGGTATTTTGGCAGTTTGGCCTAAATTTTTTATAAGGGGATAAATATATAAAAATCATTTAAAAAATCGTTTTAATTCCGATTTCAATTCCGCTTGAAGTTACATTCTTCAAAAGTCATAACCAACATATTTAACCAATAAAAATTATAAAATCCAAAAATATATTTTTCTTGAAAATTTCAATTAATTAATTAAATAAACTAATAAAAATACGGAGTGTTACATACTTCCCCACTAGCAAGAGAATTTCGCCCTCGAAATTATAGACGAAGCATACACGTCATGCACAAATTGTGCAAAATAAAATAAGGCTCATATATGCCTACCCATACCACGATCGGGCGCCCATACACCCAATCCTACACGTTCGTAATCCCACGATAAAATACAATATATATAACTCCTATATATTAGAGGTACCCACAATTCATACCAACAATTTCTACAAAATAAATCCTCATCTCCAAAATTAAATTCTGAAATTTTCATCTCCAAAATTAAATTCTAAGGATTCTCACATCAAGATCTCTACCTCTAACCTCAATGCCTACAACCTCCTTAAAAAAACACAACTCCATATCTCCAAGAAACACATCCAACACGTATGCTAGACCCTCTACCTTAAGGAGTACGAGTCAATAAAGGGAATCAAAGATCGGTAACGCGGAAGCTAAATGGACTCACAACCTGCGAGACCTAAGACCATGCTCTGATACCATCTGTCACACCCCGCTAAATTCTGGCGTCGGCCGCCACCAAAACTAAGCCGGGTGCGAGTAAATTAAATATCATCCTTAGCTTGTGACAGATATGAGACATAAAATTTTAATCCACAAGATAAATTATTTTAATCAAACTCAAATATTGAATGACATCCAACTGATAAAACACCAAAGTGCGATTAAAAATCCATCACATGTGATCTCCAAATATCTCAATAATTAAATAAATAACTCCAACTGAATTCTTAAAACAATTTTGGAACCGCAAAGGCCTAATAACTCCAAAAGTAGTCTCATAATTAAAACGACGGAATAGAAAGAGAAAATCAACTACTAAAGCAGTAAAAATGAATCCAACTATACCTCCAAATGATCTCCAATGAATCCTATGCAACAACTCCCAAATAAATCCTGAAAATGATTAGTCAACGCATGTGTCAGAGACAAAGCCCCGAGCATGTAAATGGCCTACTCCTCTCAAATAGGGTCCTTGAATCCAGATAATAGTGCTATATATATCGACTATAATAATAGAATCTTTTAATTACGAGGTTTATTAATCACCATAAATAAATTTCTAACTACCCGCAAGGTTTCTATAAACGCCACACCAATATTATTTTAATTAATTCCACCTTCCTAACAATGTTTAATTTAATTAATTTAACCGTACAGAAAATTTTTCCAACACACGTCCCCTTGTCAAGTCTGCCGTCTGATCCATTTTTATCCTGCGATCCTCGCAATATGACAAGGTTCCACACACACACACACACACACACACACACACACACATCCCCTTGTCAAGTCTGCCGTCTGATCCATTTTTATCCCGCGATCCTCGCGATATGACAAGGTTCCATACACTACACGACATAAATCGTCCTCTGACCCGTTCAAACTGTCGTCCCTAGACACATTATGTCGCCAATAAATTTTTAATATTCGTTTTAGTCCTGCGATATTAATTTCCAACAATTCCTTATACTCATTAATCAAATTAATTTCCCCCACCCTTAAAACCAATGTGAAATTCCTCAAAATATCCCTTAGTCCCAACTAAGGGTTCCCAAAACACAAATCCGTCCTATCCTAAGTAAAGGATGATTATAAAAATTTCACTCCACCTAGATATCAATCCTAGGCTATCGTAACAAAGGTATAATATAGAAAAATCAACCCCCACCCCAAATTATATGACCCGCATAGACTCACACTAACTAGTTCCATACTTAATAAGTTTACTGTAACAAGGGGTGAAAACCAATTACCTACAATACCCAACCTTTCCGAAATATTATCATATTTCCATAAAGTAACACAATCCCAAATTGTAACAACATTCATAATAACACTAAATTCCTATTTAAATAATTTTAATCTAAATAATAGAAATCAAGGACAAATAAATACTGTGATTTTCAAAATAATAGCTACATGTAAGTCCTATCATAGTTATTATTTTCTAACACAAATAATTAATCCTCTTAGGGTTCTCACATGAAATATCAAAATTTACTTTTAAAAGGGCTCCTCTACATGCACATGCCCATAGCAAAATCGACTACACGGACACAACCCAAAGAATAACAAAGTTATAAGTATTTGGTAACATTATTTTTTCATGCAAAAACAGTCCCGAAATTTATCTCTTCAATATTTATATTCGTAATTTATTTTAGAAAAATATGAGTTTAATGGAGGCTACAATCAAGACACATAACACTAAGGGAAAAGAATAGGGTAAACATGCATGTGATGAGTCTGACAAAAATCTGATTAGGTATATGTGTTCCTCTCGAAAAATGGATAAAAAACCCTTCTTGTACTAACTTGGGACAGATTAGCCTTGGTCTTCAAAACTGAGTTTGAAAAGTTATTTTAATGGTGGCTAGGGTTTTGAGGTAGAAGATGATGAAAAGTAGAGAGTTTTCTGCACTTAGGGTTTTCACAAATGTGTGTTTAAAATTCTATCCCCGTCCCTTTAATTATATACAAGTGGAAGAGTTTTAAAAGCAACCAAATTTGTAAAAAAAAAAAAACTACTGCGGGATGGATCGATCGATCCCTGGCGTCCATCGATCAATCGCCCAGGTATTTTGGCAATTCGTCCTAAAAATTTTATAAGGGGATAAATATATAAAAATCATTAAAAAACTGTTTTAATTCCGATTTCAATTCCGCTTGAAGTTCTATTCTTCAAAAGTCATAACCAACATATTTAACCAATAAAAATTATAAAATCCAAAAATTTATTTTTCTCAAAAATTCCAATTAATTAATTAAATAAACTAATAAAAACATAGGGTGTTACAAGAAAGTACTTCTCCAACACACAAATCGCTTCGGTAACCCCCAATTTTATGGCCACTATGTGTTCTCGATTGAATACCTTCTCACCTAAAAGTGAGAAGCAAATATTAATTTTCATAGTAGCCCTCCGTAAATCCTTGTGCTTGGAGAAATAATGCTTAAACAATAGAGGAACCAATATCATGATCACATGACAATCGTGGGACTTTCACAGTTATGTAAATTATGGGTAGCATAATTCACAATCCTTTGCAAGTTGGACGAAAAATTAGATGGAACCTTCAAATTATATATTGTGTCTAAAAGCACCTTCCTTTTCTCACTCGTCAAAGTAAATGCACCAGGGGGAATTATTGTCCTTCCCCTACTATCTTCTTTCAACCATAGTTGTGGCTTAAGTTTTAATGATTTAGTATCTTTTTCTGCATTTTCTCCCTCCTTCGAATGACTCCCCCCAAGGCATGTGCCCACAATATGCTCAACGATGTTCTTCTCTGCGTGCGTCACATCTAATACATGGCGCACCAGGTTATTCTTCCAATAAGGCAAGTCAAATAAAATTGACCTCCTAGACCATGCCTTTCTTCTCTCAGTTTCATTCCCAGTTGGGGTCTTCTTATGCTTGACACTCTTAAATTTAGGATTCTTACCTGGCATATTAGGGCCACAATCAAAAGACTTACTTTCAATTTATGAACCTGAAAGTTTTCTCAGCGGTAGACTATGTTCAACCACTCCCAATAAAAAATTGGAACCTTTCTCAAATCTGAAACTATGAGCGCGGGGTAAAAACCTCCTATGGCAATGGTATATATTTTTGAGCTAGTGGGGAGACAAAGAGATTCAGTCTCCTCTCCAAAAATAGAACACCCCAAATAACCATGTACTATATAACCGGATAATGTCCCATAAACTGGAAAATCATGAATTGCCCACATCAACATAGATTTCAACATAAACTCTTATTTTTTAAAAGAGTCAAATGCTTGCACACCCTCTTCCCACAACTCATTTAATTCTTCTACCAAAGGAGTCAGGTAAACATCGATGTCATCACTTAGTGCCTTTAGCCCAGGTATCAACAAAGACATCATCGAAAATTCAGGTCTCATACACTGTGAAGGAGGGAGCTTTAGTGGGGTTAGGATCATTAGCCATCCACTCTGATTGGTGCTTAAATTTCTAAATGTATTGAAACCATCTGTTGATATTGCCAAACGAATATTACGCTGTTCTCTAGCAAAACTGGGATACTCATAACTCATCCTCCTCCAAGCTGTAGAATCAATAGGATGATGCATGAGATTATCCCCTACTTCTTCCCCAGTATGCCATGTAATTGCCTCCTTTATCCATGATACTGTGAAAAATCGCTTTAATCTAGGCCCAACGGGAAAATATTTCAACACTTTTTGAGGCATTTTTGAGCTTGTGCCTTACTTACCAGTAGATTAGACATATCTAGGTTCATCGCATACCGGACACTGATCAAGATTTTCATACCCCTTTCGATACAGTATGTAGTCATACACACAAGCATGAATCGATTTATGCTTCATTCCCAAACCTTTAAAACTGTTATTCATAACAGGATAGCTATTTGTAAGCATATTATCCTTAGGTAGCAAGCCCTTCACCCAATTCAGAATTACTGTCATGCTATTTCCAAAAAAACCCTATTGGGTCTTCAAACTATATAAACCAATCATGGCATGTAAAGTTATATGATCTTTCTCACAGCCAGAGTATAACAATTGGGTCGCCTTAAATTTTAAACTTTGGTAGTCATCGTACATCGTCAGCGACCTCATTCTCTTCCACTTCATGAACTCCGTACGCGTCATCAACTAAATCCTCTAACATATTATTTCAATTATCAATTGAAACAATAAATATTAACAATACCTATTAATTTCAATCCCAACTAATATCACCCAATCAACATTAACAATTAATTTCAAGTCCTAAACTAAAAATAAAAATAACCAATTAATATTTATAATTCCTAAAACCAAATTGATAACCCCCCACCCCCTGCCCCCTGCCCCCTCCCCCTTGACCCCTTCCCCCCCACACACCTGCACACACACACACATACACACACACTCACTACCCCCCCCCCTCCACGCCACACCACACACACCTGCACATACACACACACACACACAGACCTTCATACAACCCACCCACCCACCTGCACCCACCCACCCACACATATATACAAAGGAAAAATAAAGAGAGAAAAAAAATCACCTGAAAATGTAGAGAGAGAGAAGTCATGCTTAGAGTGAGAAATTGGAGGGAAGTGAAGATGGTGGGAAAAAAGAAGGGGGAAGGCTTTTTTTACTGATAAAGTTGACACGAACCTGTCACGATCAAAGACCGTGATAACTTTCTAATGTTGTCACGGTCAATGACCATGATAAGACCGGCCGACTGAAAGGTGACGATTTGACCTTTTTGATGTAGTGACTTAAACTTCAGATCTTAAAAATCAGACATTTTAGAAGTCTTTTTTTCAAGAAATGTAAACAAGATAAAATTGATCTAAATAGATATACAAAATAATACTAGATTAAAAAAAGAAAGGAACAAAAACACTAAATATATACATGAAAATGTTTCTCGGGTGAGTTTCTCACACTTTCTAGGAAGAAATGTGAAAAAATTATAGAGAACGTGTTCCTAAGAGAGATAATGTTTGAAGAGTTTCTTCAAGACAACCGAACCCCCAAAATCTTCATGAAAACCTAAAACTCTAATCACTCAAATATGGTGGTTTTCTAGTTTTGGTTTATACGAATGAACATATGTTTGGTTTGAGAAAAACCTAAGATATTATCTCTAATGGCTTTTGGTTTCTCTCTCTCTCTTGTTCCTTTATTTTTTCTCTCTTTACTCTCCCTTCTATCTATTTTTCTCTCAAATGGACGAAATGCAAAAATATTCTAAGGCCTAAACTATAGTTGGTATTTATACAGGCTGTGGAAGGGTCTAGAAGATCGAAGAGTTTGAACGGTTGAGATTGATCTAACGTTTAGAATTCAAATATAAGGGTTATAAAATGACCGCACAATCGCACTCTCTTATTTGTCAATTCTAGCATCACAAGGATCAACTAAGATAACATGCAGATCGTTGATGATGTTTGATTTAACGCCTATAAGTTGAATGCTAAAATGAGAGAGGCAACAAACACACTTTGAACCAACCAGGAGATAACATGTGGTGAAATACAGACGGTTAAGAAACACGTATTTTAGATGTTTAAAAAATATAGTTTTCACCCCCAAATGTCTCTGTCGGTTTGAGATTCTACCCTGAGAAAAACCTAAGATATTATATCTCTAATGGCTTTTGTTTTCTCTCTCTCTTTTGTTCCTTTCTTTTTTCTCTCTCCACTCTCCCTTCTCTTTATTTTTCTCTCAAACGGACGAAATGCCAAAAATCTTCTAAGGCCAAAACTATGGTTGGTATTTATACAGGCTATGGAAGGGTCTAGAAGATCGAAGAGTTTGAACGGTTGAGATTGATCTAACGTTTAGAATACATATATAAGGGTTATAAAATGATCGCACAATCATACTCTCTTATTTTTCATTTCTAGCATCATAAGGATCAACCAAGATAACATGTAGATCGTTGATGATGTTTGATTTAACGCCTATAAGTTGAACGCTAAAATGAGAGAGGCAATAAACACACTTTGAACCAACCAGGAGACAACATGTGGTGAAATACAGACGGTTAAGAAACACATATTTTAGATGTTCAAAAAATATGATTTTCACTCCCAAATGTCTCTGTCGATTTGAGAATCTACCCTGAGAAGTTTTATAGGAATAAAAGTATTTTCATTTTAGCCCACAACATTTTAAAACCATTATTTTAAATGTTTAAAAAATTCTTAAAAATATTTAAATACATGTACAGACACTCACACTCAATTATGCATGATTTATATCCTATAGGGTGTTCAGTGGAATATTTTAGTTTCCTTTTTGGTAGATAGGATGTCTTGGACATGATCAATATTGATGAAGCTTTGCAAACCATGCAGAAGATTGATCAAGAAAAATCTAACCTATTTTGTCACCATATGCAAAATAGTTGGAACTCCTATATGGTACAGACTCAAGTAAGTTAACCATATATTGTTTACTCACTTCTTAGAAAATAACCCTCAATTTGACCCTTCTACCCAAATTGTGCATGTCAAAAAACTTTGTACCTCCACAATCTCACCCAAACCTCTCAAAGTTTTCCCATCCTTTATCCTAAACCCAACAAGCTTTACTGATCAAGCTTCGCGTTCCTCACACGAGCTTGTATTACTGTCTGCACCCAATCAAAGGGAGAGGTGACGCGACTAAGAATTTGTCTCAAAGGTGCATTTTACTCTAGGCTCAAGTGCAAGCCTTGTCGCTCAAGTAATAACCCGGTAAGTCGGGATCGTCTCCACAGGGATCAAGATTGCCAAATCGAAATAGGGAAAGCTATTAAATCTTGAAATGATTCCTTAAAAGAAATAAAAAGATGATTAATGATTGGGAAAATTTCTAATGAAATAAAAACTTTACTTAAGGAAAATAAATTGAAAATTGCAAAAATACTTAGATCTGACAAATGGGAGAAAATAGGGTAGGGTACAATCCCTCAATCCTTAACAAATTATCCTATAGAATACTAGAATTGTAAATTAAAATTATTGACTAGATCCGGTCTTTATAAATTCTAAGCATTACATATATGAGGGATCTAGCCCGCATCATATGAAATCAAAGATAGATATAAAGAGGTGAATGATAAATTATACTCGCAAAGCGTTCTTAAACATCTCAAGTACCTAGGGCAAGAGAGATTAAAAGATTGACAATGTTTGTATGATTTTCTTTCACGATTCAATCAATATTTTAATTTAATCTCTATTTTCTACATAAATAATTTGCCTTGGATTGAGTTCATGTACCCCAACCCTTGGGAATTTAGCTACTCATAATTTGGTTCAAGAATAGAAACAAATTCACACATAAAATTATGAAACTACAAGACATTGTAAAAGATTTGCAAATAATAAAGTAAAAGAGAATAGAATGATATTACTTAAATTCAGCAACAAAAACGAAATAGGAATTCAGAATTTCTTACAAACTAAGATTCATGCAAACTCTTGAGGAAATTGGAAACTTAACCCTAGAAATTTGACCTAAAATTTAACCTAGAACTCTCTCTCCACCTAACTGCACTCAACAACCCTCAAATGATGTAGGGCATGGCTTTTATAGCACATAGTATCGAAATTGACAGCCAATAGTGCTTGTGGCACAAGTTTCATCAGTTGCACACGCCAAAAATTTGCATAATTAATGCCAGAATTTCACATACCCGGACCGGTCCGGATCACCCGCGGATCGGTCTGATAGCCATCGGATCGGTTCTTTTATTTCTACCGGATCGGTCCGGTCCTAGGCGGATCGGTCCTATTTTCTTCTCCATCGGTTTGCTATCCATCCGGGGTATACTGGACTTGGCTAATTCGGATCGGTCCGGATCCAACCCGGATCAGTCCGATTTTCTTCAGCTTTGACTTTTTCCTTGCAACTTTGACTGGCCATATCTTCTGATCTAGAACTCTGATTTGAGCGCCGTTTCTTCCTATGCTCTTGTGAACTCATGCTCTTCAACTTTACTTTTGATGTCGCTTTCGAATTCTGAATGGAATTTATGCTTTTGCCCTTTTACTTTTCTTCTGATTTTCTTCTTTTCCTTTCTTGCATTCCATTCCTGAAAACTTCATCACAATTACACAAAAACTAGGGAATATTGTTAAAAATAGACAATAGAGTGATATGGACTAAAAATGATTCAATTACCTTGTTCGAGATATTAAAATCACTAAATTAAGGGGCTAAATTCAGAAGAATTTACGCTTGGTCAAGAGGCATGGAACTGCCCGCAGTACTAGAGAAACTCCGAAGATTTGGGTTGAAACTTCCCGCAGAGATGGCAATCGACTACGGGAAGTTCAGTGGAATGCTTATAAAAGCCTGAAAGTGGGCTCATAAATAAGATGAATGAGTGGAACCCATAGAAAAAATCATCACGGATGACGCCGTGCAGACCATGTCCTATGTGTTTCGCCAAAAAGGGGAGATATGTATCATCCCTGAGTTGCCCACAACTTTAAAGCTTCAGGAATGCCTAGTCCCCTCACTCTTGCACTTCCCTGCAGAGTGGGAAGACTTGTATGACGAAGTCATGGAGGTTGTTGAAGGCATCGATTACTCTTTCCAGGAAGACATCATTGCCACAGGTTGGGGTGATAACTTTGAAAGATCAAATGACGAATCCAAGGGTTAAGATTTCCCCCTTAATGAATTATCCGAACCATGGTATGCCCACGCTAAAATCGGGGCTAATGATATTTTCCGAAGACAACAACACCTAGGGTGAGGAATGGAGGCATGAGGTGGAACATCTAACTGATGAGACCATGAATAATACTGGAAACTCTGAAGGTAGTAACACTGAGGAGTCATTTGACTTGTAGACACTAGGGCTGAGTATTTTCAAGATTCACTAAGAAGCTGCATCATCAGACCTGCCCGCTAAGATTGCAATTGCTGAAGTACCTCCTCTAATCTGGCATAGCATTCTAGTCCAACCTGATCAAGCCCAACAAAACCCCATTGTTTACCCATTCAAGAAACCCCTGTACTTGTCAGTGTTTCTCCTATTTATGATATCAATGTAAACGAGGCCTCTTTTGACGAGGTTCTCAATGCTGTATTCCCTGAGAATGAAACAAACGAAGATTTTGAGTATATTGTTGTGCCTTACATTAATTTCATTGATTCTAATCAAACTTTTAATGATGATGATTTTGTAAATGAACAACTCTTAACTAATCTCAATAAGGAAAATAATAAACAACATAACCGCATTCAAACTAATGATGATAAGACTGTTGTTATCAATCTCGGTTCTAACAGTTATGTGCGCAAGATTAGGTAAGGGACACCCCCAACGGGAAAGAGCGGGCGCAATTTGAAGAGATTCTTAAAGAATTCATTGATGTCTTAGCATGGTTGTGACACCTCGTGTTTTTTAGCATTTTTTAAATTACACGTGTGCACGTAACTTAATTATATTGAGAAATAAAGTGACTTAAATAAATATTAATTGGTGAATAGAAGGACTAATAATTATATGTAATTGCATTTACTTGTGTGAAAAGTAAATTAAAACACGTTAAATTGTATTACGTCATAAGTGAAAAAAATCGTCGGGTTTAATAGTATCTTATTGGGGACACACGGATAGAGTCATGATGGGAATGAGATGGAAATTAATGTTAGATAACTCGGATGACGATTTTGAATGTTCCAATGGTCCATAATGGGTTGAGATAGTTAGAAATAGGTACCCGAGGGTTATAATTGGGTTCCGCGGGCTTTTTAAGCTAAACAGGAGCTATAAACGGGTATTCAGTCATTTTACATATAAGTGCTGACTTAACTTCGGGATTAGTAGTGTTTATGATTATATTTAAGTAAGGTGGATAGAAGGGGTAGGTATCCAACCATTCAAGAGGCAAGAGTTTTGAGAGAGGAGAGAAAATAGAGAAAAATGAAGAAAAAAGGATTTGGGTTGGAGATCAAGTTCATCCGGGTTGGAGATCATTGCCAGGAGAGTAACTCAAGAAAAAAATCTCAAAAATCTATATCTCTTAAGGCAATCATTTAACTTTCTTTAATATTAATTATAAATTCAAATATTCATGCAAAATTGGTGTAGGAAAACGCACAATTTTTGGGTTGGGAGAACCATGCAGAAATGGGTTTTGAACAAAGTAACTATTGAAGATGAATCTAACGATGATAATATGAAAAATCTGATGTGATTAAAATGGAAAAGATAAGTTCTTAATTGACTTAAAAGAGAAAATATTAAATCTTGAAACTAGTGTTTAGTATTAAATGATGTATTAGTTTAATTGATGAATCTGACAGAAATTTTGACATCATTTCAAACGTATGCCATTCTATTTTTACATTTAATTAGACTATGAACCGTAGATTTTGAAAGTACGTATCTTAGCTTTCCAATGAGCTTTTAATTAGGCCATTTGTACTTTTTTGGAGGGAGTAATAGACATTTTGGTAGAAGGTGTTTAATCTATCAGAATATCTGATTTTTACAAATTTTAACGTCACTTCAAATGCATGTTATTTTATTTGTACTTTGAATTAGACCATGCGTTACAGATTTAAAGAATGGTATTGATCTTATATTTTCAATGAGCTTTGAATTTGATCATTTGGACTTCTCTGTAGGGAGTAGTGGTCGTTTTAGTAAAAGGTGTTAAATGTGTCAGAATATTAGATTTGTGCGAATTTGTGATTTTTGAGAGTTCTAATGGGATAAGGACTCTTATATTTTTCCCTATTTAAATGGATCTCATGGGAGGAATTTTTAAAACTCATATTAACCTATTTCCAAGATTAGGAAGTGCCTTAGGCAAATCGGGGATGAATAAGTGTATAATACGATGAACGTACTCAGATAAAAATTATGAAATCGGATTAAGATTTCTAGATTGGTAGGCTAAGTGCTTAGGTATACTAACATGCTGTCTAGAAATATAAAGTTATAGAGTTAATAAGTAACTAAATACTCAATGAAAAAATAGAATGTCGGGATAGACTCGAGGTTTTATGGTTAGTGCTACGAGAGCCATTATGCACATTAGCCGATATATATATATATATATACACATCTATATGTGATTGATTTATATATGAACGTACCCATTCTAGAGATGCTAACGTCCTCAACAACAGACCATAGAAAGTAAAAATTAAACAAAGACAAAGTTTATAGACAATATTGCAAGTAACAAGAAATGATGCTTTTCATTAATAACACCAAAAGTGGGCAAAGGCCTTACAAACAGAGGTTAATGATAAGCACCCAAAACTGTACAATATATACCCCGAATAGATGTATTTTAGTTGCTAATTCTTGACAATATGAGTCTTATTCGCTTAATTGTTCAATATACAGGTCAAATGTGCATTACAGAGTTCAAATGCTTAAATCAAGGCATTGTGTGCAATATGGTGCGAAATACGTTGTCCCGTATCCTAGCCTACCCTTACCCGAGCCTAAACCTAGCCCAACGCATCACCCCAAGCCTGTGTGTGTTTAGTTTGTGTCTTTTTATATTTTTTATATTTTTAGTTTGAATCATTTTTATTTTTAGGATTTATTTTTGATTTATTTAGGATCTCTAGGTTTTATTTTCTATTTTTATTTTATTAGTGTATTTTTATTTTATTTTATCTTTATTTTTATTTATTGGTTTTATTTGATTAGAATTAGATTTTTTAGGATTTCTTTTATTTTTACATTTATTAGGTTTTATTTTTTTTAGAATTTTAATTTTTAGTTTAGTAGATTTCTATTTTTTCCTTTTTTCTTTTCATTTATTTTTAATTTTATTTTTATTGAGTCTTTATTTTATTTTTAGTTTTATTTTATTAAAGTCCAAACTAACACACACACTTATCCTAAACCACACACTCATACCATACACTACCCTACACCTAAAACTACCCTCACCCTCACCTAACTTCCTACACCACACACACACAATCAAACACACATCTTCTTCAACCTCCAACCACCTTCTCTCTCCTCTCACCTAACCTAACCTCCATTAACATAAACAACAAAACCTTCTCTCCACTCTCTCCTCATCTCACCACCATTCCAGGCACGATCTTCGGCCAGCGACCGGTGACGGGCCCGTAACCCAATACCGAAACACTTACCCATTGAACCCGGAGCTCCGGCGACCTACCTCCTCACCCTAGATCTATACCCGCCGGCAAACCCCAAAAACCGAGCTCCCGACCTGCTACCCATTTACCCACCGGCGACCCACTTCGCAATCCCCTGCCGCCGGACTCCCGTGGCAGCCACCCACGTAACCCACCAACCTCCAGCGCCGGACCACTCTCCACGCAGCCCCTACCCCGGACACACCTCCAACTCGCTGACCCGCTGCCGCCGGTGCTAGACCCATCAGACGTCCAACCCTTTCTCCATTCAACCACCATCTAAGCTAAACTCACCTACCCAAACCCATTTTCCATTCAAACCCAACCATTTCCAAACCTAAAGCCTTAACCCAATGTCCCCAACCACGTTTTCTTTCACCTGTATAAACAAAGACAACCATTAAAACCCATGTGCCAAATTTAAGCCCTTTTAACCCTTTTACCCATTATACCCCTAACTAACCATTTTACACAATACCCAAAAATACCCTTGTAACAAATCTGATTTGTTTGTTCCAATCCCCTCACCCACATGACCTCACACCCCATTTCCATGCACATTAAACCTTCTCAAAAATACCCCATAGCCCCATGTGTGCCATGTATCTACTATAAATGAAGATGAAGACCATATTTGAAAAGGAGTTTTTTAGATGGAATAAAGAGGAGAGAAACCCTATAGTTAGCTTAGAGAGAAAGTTAGAAATAATATTTTTTTTTAGTTTAGGAATTTATTTTATTTTATTTTTTTAGATTTAAATTGAGTGAAATAATTGTGTGAGATTCAAGCTGAGTGAATTTTTCATTTATATCTTTGTTGATCACTCACTTGGAGGGTTGTATTCTTCTCATTCAAGGATTGAAGTCTATTGAATTTAAGAGATTGGTTTGATTATTCTTCTCTCTACTCTTTTATACTAAATGCCTATTGAATATTTGTTTATTATGTTTGATACCATGTTAGGCTAAATCCCCTTTCAAGGGGTGGGGTAAAACCCTTATTTGATGTTATTTTAGTTTAATTAGTTTGATTACTTGAAATTCCCCTTTGAATATTAATTTTGATCCCTCACCCTTAAATTTACGCATCGAGAGAGGGTAAATGATTTTCTAGAGAAAATCAAAATTCTAGTTATAATACCCATTTTAGATTCGAACTAGAGATAGGGGTTTCTTAAGTGGGGTATTATTACTTGAATTTCAACTCTAAATTTATTTTCTAAGATTTACATAAATTTTAATTGATCAATCCTAGCGGGTGATTAATTAAAAGGAGTGTAGATTTATTTTTCTAGAGTTGTGGAGTATTAAATTTAATTTTCTACAAGGTTACTATTAAAATTACATTTGCGACGAGAGTTGATTTGTAAGTTTGATATTAATTTGGTAGAATTCAATTAATTAAATTAATTAATTAGAATAACTAAAATTTGTGGGTGAATTCCATTCCTTAATCGTTCTCACAATTATTTATCTCACTTTGTCTCTTATTTTTAGTTTAGACTTTATTTGTCATTTTAATAACTTTCTAGTTAGTTATTTTTCTCTCACATTTAGTTTAGTTTAGTTTAAATCATCACCTCACCCATTTGTTTTAATATTTGAAAAAGCTAAAAAAAGTAGAAAAAGTAAAAAGCCCAAAAAGAAAATAAAAATTGAATTACAATTGAGTTTGCCTCTAGCTTACCCCCTTAATGTGGATTGACATCCTTACTTACCGCTACACTTGAGTTTGATATTATTTTTTTAGGTATTTTAAGGTTTTTGACTAACTTGGCTTTCAACAACGACATACAAAAAGCAAGTTATTAGTTAAGAGAAAGATACAAGAGCATAAAATAATATTCAGTCCTATACTATGTTCCTTTGCTCTTCACCTGGCCTTCGCTCTCTGGGCCTTGCCTTTGGAAAACATCACCACTTTGATCGGCTAGGGCAATGGTGGTGGCCTCTTCATCAACCTTTGGTGGAGAACTTGTTTTTTTTTGCCAAAGAGTTCTGATTTATCAGGGACATTTATCATTACAAAGGCTATCCCAACTTTTCTTGAAGTTAGATTTTCGAATGAAGGCCAATTTGTGTTTGTCATCCTCAAAGGCCCCAATATAACTTTTGTTATAGCTTGTGTCCTTTACCTAGGAGAGATATTTAACTTCTTTCTTCATATAATCGCACTCGTCCTTCAGCTAGTCATTATCAACCTTTAACTGATCGCGCTCGATCTTCAGTGCACTCATAGCATCACTGGTGGACTTCTTCTCTTTGTCATAAGCCTTCTTGGAAGAGGCCAGGGCTTCCTTAGAATTTTGATGAGCCTAGTAAAGCTCGTCATGAACTTTGAACTAGTCGAAGTGACTCTCCAAAATGGAGACAAAACATTCCACAAACTGAAAACGAGCGAACAAGGTACATGTTAGCAACATAAAATGAAACCATCCATCCACTTTAGAATAAAATAACAAAGCAACTCTTGATTTACCAGAGATAACGATTGAGCGGCATAGGAGGTCAGATACTCATAACACAACTACTTGACCCATTCATGATCAATAAGGAGCACAACTCGCTTCAGTAAGCCGTAGGGTAAGGAGGGATTCTTAGCTACTAACATCGCCTATGAAGACCTCACAGACAAAGGGACATCACTCTTCTTAGAGAGTTGTGGGGTTATAGGAGCTTTATCTTTATTGTTCTTCTCTCGAACGATCAAGTTCTATTTAGTGGCTCTAGGGCCTTCTTGCTCAATCCTCTTCAAGGACTTGGTCTTGGGGGATGAGACACCATCATTCTTAATCAACAAAATTCTCTTCTTTAGATCCATTGAATCCTCTTTCTAACGAGGATAGACTCAACGTCTAGTGATTCAAAGGTGTAAAAAACAAAATCTTCCTCTCTTGGAAGTGGGAGATCATGGATGTTGTCTACTGGATAAGCTGTGAAGCTACCGCCAGAATTCTTGTACTTAAAGCAAAAAAGAAGCGGAGCGAGGATGATCACCACCAGGAACTAGGGGTGACCTCTTCCAAAATTTTAATAGCTCTTACCTGTTGATATGAGCAAGGGATAGCTCTTTCTTCTTTTATGAAGTTGCTCAGACAAAGATAAAAAGAAACATTATCAGTTAACACAATCAAAAGAAAATTCAAAAAGCATAAAAGTAAAAGTATTAACTAAGCCTGTAAGTTGAGTTGGGAGGATGAAGTCTTCCCGTTTGGTTTGTTATTTTCAGGCCGAGCTTTATTTAGTTTGAACTGAGCAGAACTTAAGCCAAAATTTAAACCCCGAATGAATTTCGGGCCGAGATTAAGCCAAAGTTTGCCAAGCTCGAATTGGTCCCAAAGCCCGAACTTTGTATATATATATAAATAAATAAATTTATATAATATAACATATTTATGCTAACGTTGTTTAATTAGGTTTCACCATTTTGTTTGATTTACTACTTTTAAAAAAATTTAATTTGTTATGCATTAGATTACAAGTGGTTTTCAATTTTGTGATTTTATTGTTAATCTCATTGTAGGCATTTGATTTATTAAATGCTCACGTCACAATAGGCCTTTGTAGGTGATCAAATAAATCTATATGTGTGAAATTTAGTTGGCCTTTATAGGGTTTCACTCGAACTGCCTTTTTTTTTTTTTTAATTTAATACACTTCATAGTTATATTTATTATTTTATGAATTACCAATTAGATTTTAGTGTGTAAATTTTCTCCATGATGGAAATAGAAGAAAAACACACTAATTCAAATTTTTTAACAAAATAACTGAATTGGGACTGCCCAAAATCGGGCCTGAAGCCTGTAATGTTTATGAGCCGAGTTCGGGCTTAGGTGGAAAAAATTCGTTCGAGTTGAGTTCGGACTGAGCCTGAGCAACCCCAAGCTTGTCTCACCCAACCCAATTTGTAGCCCTAGTATTAACCTATATCACTACTCTATTCTGAGAACAGAAACCCAGTGTACTGTTCGCCCTTTGGGAGAGGAGGATGTTGCCAATTGCGGGAAATAAAACCTTGATCCCAATATCCCTTATTGGAATCAGGCAGGTTAACTGCTAGAACTTTTTCGGCTTTCCTTGCCTTCAGATACAAAACACCATCTGTGGTGTGAGACCAAGAATAACAATACTTAATTTTTGGGATATGCAGGTTGGTCCCATATAGTTCATTAATCCTATAAACTCCATTGATAATGCCCCATGTATTAGGGGCACATTGAGCTGGGATGACCTCAAAATACTCAAAAAACACCAAGAAAAGTAGGTTTTGGGAAAAAGTTAATCCCCCCTGAAACACAACAAGCATATGAATATAATGGACAGCACAACCGTGATGCAGTTTCAAGGCACGAGGACACACTCAATTATGACCCAAGAAGGGATAGAATAAGTTTTTATGAAATCCTCCAGTTTTTTCTCATGGAGAGTGTGAACCATTTTTGTACAATATAAGAATAACAAAAGAATATGTAGTGGACCCAAGCAGAAAATAGATACGAAGATAGAATAGCAAGAAGAAGGAAAGAGAACTTACAGAGCAAGCAAAGAAAATATAATCTTAAGAAATATTTTTGAGCAGAAATGGAGGGCAAAACGATGGGTACATAGTTTGAAATAAAGTGACGTTCGAATTATGTGCAAATCAATCATAAGTAATGATGCTCAAGAAGGATTTTGGCGGTTTAACTTTCGCAATGACCAACGTACCACTGTCGATTTCAAATAATCACAAATATACCCGAGCATGAATCTCAGGCTTTTGGGTTCAACATTGGGCCTACAAAGGTTTTAAAATTCTTTGGACCATATTTGGAAAATAATTTTAGGGACAATTGTGGGGACCAGACCATAGAGGCCCAAGCAGGCCCAACACGCTGCCCTAGTCAAATTCAATGCCGCATGGATAATTAAAAAGGCCTATCATGTGGATAATTACAGACTCAATTGATTACCTATTTTCTCGAACGAGATAAATAGGGATCACCAACATGCCAATGGGTAGTTAAAAGAGTTCCTTGTATAACTCAACTACTTTTCACTATTATAAATATACCCCCTGCCGGCGTTGAAGCTCCGATAACCCATCACCGGAGCTCTGATAGTGGGATGGGTTGTTAGAAGGTGGGGGTGTATTGTTCATAAATCATTCTTAATTTAAATTAATGCGACTTACTTAATGGTTGAAAGTCGCAGTGATAATATGGAATGGTCAAAATACAAGTCAATTTTTTATTTTTTCAAATTAAATATAAAACTTAAACAAAATTAACCCAAGTAAAACTTTGCACCAAATTTAAACCAAGTTGTTGTGATAAAACGATATACAATTGTTATCTTAACCTAAAACATATATCTAGGTGATAGCAAATAAAATAAATAAATCAAACCACAACATGCCGATGTACAAGGAAAGCCCATAAAGGGAAAAATCTTGGATAACCTAGTCATGCAAAATTTCACTATGTATGGAATTACAACGACATAAAAGTAAACTTATAGTACAGACTCCATGCCCTCGCAAGCCTTGACGCTATCCATTCCTCTACCTCCGCACAATAACACGCAGGAGTCCACCTGTAAAGCTTCCATAGTGTGTGAGTCGACACATGCCTCAGTATACACCGATCCAGGTTCAATAATCGTCTACGGATAGGAACACATAATCTGCCACTTCTTCACCATAACACCACACCACTAAGTCCACCATGTGTAAACAACAAGCCGGATACTGAATCCTTCGCACGAAAAGATTCTCAATCAAGATGTAGAGAATAAACTTCTTGGTGCCCACAAAACAAAATCTAAAAGCGTATAGAATAATAAAAATTAGATCTTAAACACTTTGGGTGAAACTAAGGTTTGGGAGCTTTTGGATATATATAAGAATTCAATTTTCTCCAAAAGTCTCTCTAAAAATAAATGAATGAACCCATTTATATAGAAAACACTTTTTTTGAGATGACACATTTTTCGAGAAAGTTCGTTCGAATGAAAATAATCTAATAAAAAGTGTAAATCTCAATAAAACACAACATGGCAACACAAGCACAAATAATCCACACAATGATTTATTAGTACCAATATTGATGAAAATATTACAACATCTTGAATACACAATAAAACATGAGATATCAATGAAAACAAGCAATATTAGATACCAATATGATCATATAACATGCAAATTTGATCCAAAGATAATGCACATGGAAAACATGGATTAAATGCAAACACAAAGACTCAAAATAAAATGATACTTGCAGATAAAGTGATGGTATGAAGATGAAATGAAGATAAACAATCACATCAAACATATAAGAGATAAAGATTTTTAAAGTGGTTTGGCTGTACGGAAAGCCTACGTCCACTGTTATTTAATTCCCAGGAGTTTACAATAACACAACATGGTGTGTTGAGAATGATTGAGTTTTTCTTCTTGTGTGTGTCCCTTTAGCTAAGGGAGAGCATGTGTTTATAGTGGTTGTTAGGAACCCAAGAGATGGAATGCCTTTATATCTCTAGGCATTTACATCCGTAAAATAAATATAACTATTGATATTCTACACCAATGGCCTTTGATATTCTTGATGGTTCATATTCTTCAGGTTGGTTGGCCTGTCGATTAGCCGACCAACTATCTACTGAGCCGACCAACTATCTTCTGATCCGACCAACTGAGTGCTGACTGTATATGTTGCCACATAGGATGATAGGTGTTTATTTCTTGTTGGTCCACGTAGATAGATAATTTTTGCATCAACAAAAGCCCCCAATGCCTCATGTTTGATGATTTACTCAAAGGATGGAGTATTTATTTTGAAAAGTTGCTCGATGCTCGTACATACTGAATAATATTGTTAGCCTTTTGAAACATGTGTGGAGTGTTAAGCTGTCTTCTTGCTTGGTTCAGCATATTGGTGGTCTATCTCTTGGATAATGGATGATACAGGCTGATCGATAATTTTTCTTTGGAGCTTCTTCTGAGGAAGTTTGCTCGGCAGGAAAACTTGTGTTATGAATCACTTTTGGGTATATGAATTCTGTTATAGTTCATAACTTTTGGTTCATGAATGATATCATAATCTTCAAGCTCCATGGCTTAACACATTATCCTTCTTGATTAGTCTGGTTTGTGGAGCGCTTATCGAGGAAGTAAATCAATGTATACTATGATGGTGTGTGCCTGGGAATAAGGTTTCATCTTACTCGATACTTCAATGAGAGCCAAAGTCAATTTATCTTTTTAAGCGTGGATACTTGATTTCTTCTCCTCTTAATGCTTTGCGAGGTTAATATAATGGCTTTCGAACCCCTCTTCTTCAGTCTGATTAGTTCCGAGCTAGTAGTGTATTTTGAAACATATAAATATAAGTATAACTTCTTACCCAGTGTTGGTCGGAACAACAATAGTGGAGATCCAAATGATGTATATACTGAATGTGATTCTTGATCTTCAATAGCGAAAATAACTCTTGGATGATGATTGGCCAATGTGCTGACCGCGTTATGATCAGGAGCTGAATCGGATGCTTGGCTGGTGATCAATTCTTCCTTGGAATATCTTAACAACATGAACAATAAGTCCCCATGGATGGAATACGAGCTTTGAGTTCTTTTTCAGTCTTTAAGTATGCTGGTGGTTGGTAGCCGACCTGTTGGACCTTGTAGAATATTTCACTAGCATTCTTATAGTTTGAAAAATTGTGAATCATAAAAAATTACTCTGATACTCTGATTTCTTTGCCCTTGTTTTTGCTCTTGCTGGGATGGATAAGGCCGAGGAAAAATGCTCCATGAAATGACTCCTAAGATCTTTGTAATTTGTAATAACTGTTTCTGTTGCTGAGGCCATTGGTGTTGGAATAACTGGTTGATTTGAAGTAAATAACTTCTTGTTCGTGATTTATATGAAGTCATATAGGAAGTTTTCATTTGGGCAACATTTGTGCCTTAAGCTTGCATTTATTTGGGCAACATTTGTGACTTAAGCTTTTAGTCGGGCAACATTTATGCCTTAAGCTTTTATTCGGGAAACATTTGTGCCTTAAGTTTTTATTCATTTGGGCAACATTTGTGCCTTAAGCTTTTATTTATTTGGGAAACATAACATTTGTGCCTTAAGCTTTTATTTATTTGGGAAACATTCGTGCCTTAAGCTTTTCGGTGCATCTAGTTTGTGATAAATTCAACCTCATTGCAAGCTGAATTGTGAGCTCTCTTCCTGAGAAGTCTGCTCATCTGCATTTCTTCTTATGTAAATTCTATAAATCGGTATCATGGTAAATGGCCGAAGCCCCCATTTTTTGGAAAGAAGACTGAATAGTAGTAATAATGTCGCCCGGTCATTCGTTGGGACTTTGTTGCGATGTATTGCCGATTATATATAGAGCATTTAAAAAGATCAAATAATAAGCATGCTCGGACATATGGATTGGATCGCCAATATAATGCTGATGCAGTCATTAACCGAGATTGAATAAAGCTAAATTGTGATGATTCACACAATATATATATAATTTGCACCGAATATCCATCGAAACTAATGAAAAATTCATCCAGATAAATAATGAAAGTGCTGACCCTATATCTGGGGCTTTAAATAATGCCTGAGGGGATAGAATGATCCTGCATTTAGGGAAAAATATATTTCCATACCATTCAATTGAATAACAATAATAAAGGTAATGCCGATTATTGATCGGATATGCCGATCATCTGTTGATACTGAATATAGATAGGAATTATCTCGACCAAATGTTAGTTGGGTGTAAAATATAATAAGTGTGGTAGATCTCTTCGGGACTGAATATATGACAATAAATATTTTACCGAGCTTCTGCCGAGATGAATATAGAATGTTTATAACTATCTGAATAGATATAGAGAATGATTCGTGCTTGAGCATATATGTCGGAGCATTAAGAAGATAAATAGTGACTGGCTGATATGTCGAGGCAAAATTGTATACTGCCGAGCATTAATAATATTTTTCAGAAGTTTAAGATTGTGGCCGTGCATTCGTTGGGACAGAATCTTGTATCTGTGAAATTTAATAAGTTTGCCCGAACATCTGTGGATGCTCAATCAAATAGACATCCTGAGAATAATTTATTCAGCCAAACAATATATGATGTGTATCTGCTCTAACATCGGTCAGTGAAGATTTCAAAACATGAAATAATAAATGTTATGCCGACTATGTGTCATGTGAGCAGATTTTTATCAAATATGTGACATAAGTAAGGCATAAATGTTTAATCTAGAGTTTTTATTTTTTGTAAAATTATTTAAATTCCAGTAAAAATTCAAATATAAGGTGGTTTCGAAAATATTTAGCAAGTTGGTTTCACACGAGGTAGTGAGTTGGTTTGATAAACAATTTTTTTTTGAGTAAACCCCTATGGTCCCTAAACTATACAAGTTTGACCAATTTAGTCCCCAAACTAATAATTTAGCTAATTTAGTCCCCGAACTAATATAATTTGGCAAATTTAGTCCCTAAACTAATAATTTGGCCAATTTAGTCCCTAAACTAATATAATTTGGCCAATTTAGTCCATAAACAGTTTTTTAAGATAAAAAATGTTTTTTTCCTATTTACAAAAACTGTTTTTAAAATGTATAAAAAATGAAAAAACTTGTTTTAATATTTTAAAACTGTTTAAAAAAAATGTTTTTATTAAAACTATTTTAAAAAATATTTTTTTTAAAAAAAAATTGTTTAAAAAACAATTTTTTAAAATAGAAAAAAACTGTTTTTTTATCCTACTTAAAAAATTATTTTTATCCAATTTTAAAAATAGTTTTTTCCTATTAAAAAAACTATTTTTTATCCTATTTATAAAAAATTCAAAGTTTTTTATTATTTGGGGTACATTTCAAAGGTTTTAGCTCTTGTTAAAAAATAGAGTGATTATTCAACTTTGAAAAAAAGTTTTTTTTTATCAAATTTAATTTTTTTTTAAAAAACAGTTTTAACTCCTTTCGTAATCAAATTTGATAACTGTTTTTTCAAATAGAAAAAACTATTTTTTATCGTATTTAAAAACTATTTCTATCCTACTTAAAAAACTGTTTTTAACTTGTTTAAAAAACTGCTTTTATCCCATTTAAAAAAATTATTTGTTTAAACGGAATAAAGAACTGTTTTTTAAAGTTTAAAACTGTTTGTATTTTTTCAAAGTTGAAGAATCACTCTATTTTTTAACAAGAGTTAAAATCTCAAAGTTGAAGAATCACTTTATATTTTAACAAGCGTTAAAAACTTTGAAATGTACCCCAAATAGTAAAAAAACTGTGAGTTTTTTTTAAATAGGATGAAAAAAAGTTTTTTTTTTAAATAGGAAAGAAATCGTTTTTTAAATAGGATAAAAATAGTTTTTTAAGTAGGATAAAAACAGTTTTTTAAATAAGATTAAAACATTTTTTTTCCTATTTAATTTTTTTAACTTGATAATAAAACAGGAGTTAAAATTGTTTTTAAAAATAATATTTAAATTTGTTAAAAAAACCATTTTTTCAAAGTTGAATAATCACTATTGTTGATGCAAAAAACTAGAATAGATCTAATTCTTCAATCACAGATAAATATGATCAAGTAAAAGAAAGAGAGACAAAAGATTTTTAAAGTGGTTCGACTATGGAAGAAAGCCTACATCAACTGTGCTTCTCATTGCCTTGTATTTGCCTTTCAGTCACTTGGATTCGCTTTCTAGCCCTGCCCTTGATGGTAAGGATTACAATGTATTTATAGCCTAGTAAGGAGATAAAGAGGTAGAATGTGAAATGATGGAAAGCCTTTATAAATTAGGCATTTTATATGAGTACATAATATCAGTTGTGTATTTGGCTGTTGGCGTTTTACTTGACCAGGTTGGTTGGCTTTCCTGCTGTCGGTTGGTCTTCCCAGAGTTGGTCGGCATTCTGATTGTTGGTCAGAATTCTAGCTCTTAGACGGAGACTGTATCTCGCTGACTAGGATTACTGCGACATCGGATGACGTGTGTTGGTTTATTATTAGTCCACGTAAGAGGATAATTTTTGGTAGCAACAGAAGCCCCCAATGTTTCATGCTTGATGCTTGCTTGAAAGTATGGAACATTCAATTCTGATGGTAGCTCGTGCTACATGCCAGATGTTTGGTCGGTTGACGACTTCCCACACTTGTAAAATTTTTGATTGTGTTGATAATAAGCACCGTTGATGGAATTTTCGGATAAATAGCGAATCGTCCTAGGGCAAATACATCTTTTTCTACTTAACTGCCAAAATTTCAATCGTCGTTTCACTTTAATCATCACGTTCGTCGGTTTTCGAGTCAAGCTATAAAAGGCGGTAAAATTCCGGTTATCTCTTACCTAAAACCTTCTAAGTCTTTGTTGTGCTTATCTTGAGCTTTTAATGCGATCATTTTTTGTCCCACAGTTCTTGCTGAATCCTTAAGATCTTGTAAGAATCGTTTATCTTTCTCCTGTTCTTCGTACTGAATCATGGTTTATTCCGTAGTTTCTCTGGTTGAATTTAGGAACGAGTGGAATATACCCACTTGGGTGGATTTATAACTCCCCAGTCCTCCTGTTGATCTTTTTTCTCTATTTGAGGGTCAATGGATTCCCTCCTTATTTATTGTTGAATGCGGGTTTGATTTTCCCCCAAACCCGTTTTGTTTAGAGTTTTGCCAATATTATGATGTAGTCCCTGCCAGATTAGCCCTCGATACTTAGAGGATTGTAAATGGTGTCCATAGGCTTAACTAAATCCATGGGATCCATATAAGCATCCCCGGAATTATGTTTTGTTATAAGTGAGTCACCAGTGATAATACTTATTATAAATAGGGCTTTAGTTGCCAACCTTCCCGGTTTTAATAGAGATTATTTTGATCATGGAGTGATTGTCAAAATTTGGCAATATGCCCCTTTAACAGGAGATGAAGTATACAAGGGACCAAAGTGCCCTCAAGATGGTCATGGGATAGGTTGTTACATATTTCGTATTGTTGTGTTAATTATTTATTTATTATTGTTGATGTAAAAAACTAGATCGCTCTAATTTTTCAATCACAGATAAATAAATAAGACAAAGATTTTTAAAGTGGTTCGGCTAGGAATAAAGCCTACGTCCACTGTTATGTTATTGCTGAGTGTTTGTGGAATTCTTGATTACAAGTTCTCTCAAGAAATTTCGGTCCCCTTGAATGAGGATGATACATGGTATTAATAGCCTTGAGGCTGTACATGAAAGGTTCGATACATTAAATGACATACATGTGAAAGGGTAATACATTTAATGCAGAGTGCGTGCCAAGAATATAAGCATTCAATGAATATCTGAGCTGTTGATTATCTGGCAATTAATGATACGACCGAGATGCAGCTCGGACCGCCATAGCTGTTCGCTGATCAGGAGTTCCTCGAAACATTAGAGTACCTCGGTGAGTTAGAGTTCCTCGGTGTGCTAGAGTTCCTCGGTGTGATAGAGTTCCTCGATGTATTTTCGTTGCTCGGAAAGGAGCATGGTTAGTCGGAAAATGATCTTCCTCGCTGCTATTGTGCCATGTAGATTGACACGTGTCTTCGTATTATTCGTCCACATCAGCATATTAATTTTGGTATCAACAGAAGCCCCCAATGTTTCATATTTCGAACTTTGAGGAGTATGGAACATTCTTTCTCTGTATATGGCAATATTAAATGTCCTTCCTGGGTTTCAGGAACATTGTATTCAAATTTCCTTCTTATTTCGCAGTTTTCCGCCTTTTTTATAAGCGCTTCGATCTTCGTGCAGTTTTTGTCCTTTTAGCCGCCGGAAGTTCAGTAGTTTCTTTTTGGTAATCATTTCTTTCACCGCTTCCCAATGCAAAGTATTTAAACTTCTTTGGTAACCATACCGTCGTCTACGTTTTCCATTTTCTGCATTCAAGCTTTCTATTCTCTTCTTCTCTCTTGTGCGTTCATCCTTGTTTCCGTTCGTTGCCAACATACCTCCTTTCTTTCTGTAAGATATTCTTCCTTTCTTCTGTATCTCTTTTATTCAATATGGTTTATATTGTGGAGTCTGTTGAGAAATTCCGTTCTAATTTTTCCATTCCTTCGTGGGTAACTCTAGAGGTTCTTTCTGAGCCTTTAGATTACTTTCGATTGGCAGAGGGACATTGGTTCCCCAGTCTTTTTGTTGCTGAATGCGGTTTTTCCTTTCCACCAAACCCATTATGTCTTGAGTTTTGTCAATATTTTGATCTTGTTCCTGCAAAAATAGCCCCCAATTCGTGGAGAATAATTAACGGGGTGCACAAATTAAATCTAACTCATGGGACTCGTATTGGGATCCCTGAAATTATGTTTTGTTATAAATGGGCCACTCTAGATAATATTTATTATTTAAAAACTAGGTATCTGAATAGGGCTCTTGTAGTTAATCTCCCTGACTCAAATAGGGATTATTTTGAGCATGGGTTGATCATAAAAAATTGGCAACATGCGCCTTTAGCTGGGGATGAAGCGTACAACGGTCCCAGATGCCCCCCATATGGCAATGGGATAGGTTTATTTTTCATTTTATTTTACTTATAAAATTATGCTTTCATCATGTTTGATAAAATGTATGACTGATATTTCATTATGTATCTATTCGCAGTTGATAGCAAAAGAAAAACTCCAAAGGAATCAGAAGTGAATATTAAACATCTGAAACTTATCTGGGGTTTGCATAAGACAATTGCTGACGAGCATATTAGGTCTGCGTCATATTTGCTACAGTATAGGAGTTACACAACCTCTTATACTGCTCGCCCTGTTGAACCAGCTTCAACTCCAGAAGGTTCATCTTCAGATTCTCATATCTCTTTATCTCAAAGAATGGGCAAGAAAAGAGCTCCTCCTGCTTTATTTGGTGAAATTTCTTCTGCTGTTGGAGCCAAGAAAGGCAAAACTGATGTCCCAGAAGGGACTAAAAAAGTAGATGCTGGGTCCTCCAAAGCTGCCGAGAAGCCCCCAGTGGCCCCGAGCAAGAAAAATGCTCCTGCAGATGTAATTACAATCTCCCCGACCAAGACCTCTCTGGTTGAAGGTTCTGACCGCCCGTTGAAGAGATTGAGGAAATCATCCTCGGTTACTCCGGCTGAAACTGCCTCTTCTTTACCTGCTAGTGGTACTGATGTTCCAAACATCATTCTTCCAAGCTCTGCAATGAGCTCGGTTGTACCCGAGGTCCATGGTCTTGATGAAAGAATTCCTAGGGATACGCTGACATCCCTAGCTGCTCGTCACCTTGCTTCAGTAAGTTTCTCATACTTATGATTTCTCTTTCTTTCTCTGAAAGCTTGCATTTTGTATTGACTTTGCTCTTTCTCTCATCTTTCAGCTGGTGAATTGTTTTAATAACATTGTGAAGAAGGATGAAGCTATCAAAGCTTCAAGCTCCTCGTCATGTGTAGATGATGCTTTTTTGGGTTTGACCCAGTCTTTAAAGAGATCTCGTCAACAGCATATTGACGAAAAAGCTGTTTGGGAGCAGAAATTAGCTGTGGTTGAGGCTGAGAAGGTGAAAATGGCCGAAACCTCCAAGAATTTGGAGGAGAAAGTTAAAGGTTTGGAAGTTAAACATCAGGAATCTGATGATAAGTTGAAGAAGGCAGAGGAAGAATTATCTACTCTGCGAGATATCAAGGTCAAGAAAGAGGAATTGGAGGTGAAGCTCTCCTCGGAGAAGTCGAGGAGAAAAGTTGCAATCAAGAAACATTTCAGTGCTGGTTGGGAGAAAGGATGGGAGAGAGGGATAGCTGCAATGACATCCCAAGTCCAATATGGGGAGTTGAAATACTTCCATGATGGCTGGGTAGCTGCTCTGCAAGAGCTGAAGGTCCAAGATGATTCTGAGTTATTCCAACAACATCTCCCTGGTCCTCCTCCACCAATTGTGGAAGAAGAAGAAGATGAGCCTGCCTCAGATGAATCTTCTATAGCTACGGGTGACCTAATCTCTGCCTCTCAACCTTCTATCAACGAGGACGTTTCTTCCATGCCTCCTCCTCCCGAGAAGATTCCTGCTGACCAAACCGTTCTTACCACCGAGCAACCAAGCTCCTCGTCCCAGCCTCCCGAGAAAGTCTTGGGGGACAAGGAAAAGGTGTGAAGTTGTTCGGTATCATTTCTATATTTCCTTACTTGTAATCGAACAATGTAACTTTTTGATGATCTAATAAAATACATCTTCATTTCTCTTCTTTGTTGATACTCTGTCTGCTCTTATTTATTAATTCCTGCTTCCTATTCTTTATTAGTTTTTGGCCAGAATGGAGTTGATATCTGCTCCTGATACTGAATTGATGCGACAATGCAATGTCTATTATAAAGCTGGTCATACAGACCTAAGTGTATCAGAGATTGTTGATATTCTTGGTCACGATGCCTCAGAACAAGCAGTTGAGGCTTATCGGTACCTGAAAGATTTACTTGATAGATCTGTGGCCAACAATGTGGCATACTACGAGTTGATCGAGGACCTTCATGGTTCCATAGAGGATCTCCAAGGTCAGCACAATGAATCAATGGCTTTGTTACACAAAGATTATGAAAATAGATACCAACAACTTTCTTTTGAAACAGGCCATAAGAAGATCATTGCTGGATATGATATTAGGGAAAGGACCCTAAAAGGTGAAGTTGAAGCTTGCAGGCAGATTGCCGAGATCCTGGAACAAGAAAATAATAATTTACAGAAAAAATTGGCTCAATATGAATCTGCTGCTTCATCTTCTACTGCATTAATACCAGTTACTGATGAATGCTTCTCGTTCTTAGAGGTCGAAAACGCCAAACTAAGGCAAGAGCTGGAGGACTTAAGAAGATCTGCCATTTCTGGAACTGCTCGGGGACGAGGAAGAGGTTCTCGAGGGCGAGGAAGAGTCCTCAGCCAAAATGTTGAAGAGGCTCGCACTCAGTCTACTCTGGAAACTCAAGCATTCCAGTTGAAAGTAAAAGACCGTGCTCTGACTGAAATGTCCAATAAAAATCTGTCTCTGGAAGATCAGCTTACATCGACGAAATCTGCCTTGCATAATAAGGATCTTTTTGCCAAAAGCCTTCATGAACAATTGGATAGATTAACCTTCCAATTCCATAAACAGCCAAGGGAATTCTGGATGGCAGGATACAATGAAGCCCTTGTTCACCTGGATGCTCGTATTGAACATGCCAACAATGAAGGTTACAAGCAAGGATGGTTAAACGCACTGGGTGTGTTAAAATTGGAGCAAGGGCATTTTTTATGGGACTATCATGCTCCATCATTATTAGACCTACCTGTACCACCTTTCAAATTGGACATGGCATGGATCCCAGCTCGTTCCATTCCTCGTAGCTTGATTTCAAAATACCTTGGCGATTATAGCCTTCATTCTCAGGTTGAATTGTCTCGTCCTGAGCATCTCTTGGATACACCTTCTGTGATGAACGTCAGAATGCTAAGGGATGTTAATTTCATCAATTCTCCTCTTTGCCTAGAGGATCCTCCTGCTGGCGAGGAGCCTGTTTCACAAAATAAAGGAAAGAAACCAATAGAATAGGTTTTCAATGTAACAGTTAGTACATTTATGTAACTTGTAATTTATTCTAGATTAATGAAAAGATTTTCATTTTCTGTTTGCCAATTTTGCTATTGTCTTGTGTTTATCAAACACCTTTATATTTGTGCATATGTATCTGTTAAAAAGATAACAATAATATTGTTCATTAAGCAACTTAATAAAAAGTTACAAGTATTAGTAATGTTTCTCGATCACTTAATAATAAAGTAATGAGTAAAAATGTTCAAACTGTTTCCAACCAACCAAGGTGGGTAAATAATGTTTGTCGACCAACTACAGTTGATGGGTTTTTATCCCCGACCAGCTATACTTGGTTCAATTATAAAAATGCGTCCGACCAACTAAGATTAATAATTTGTCTTCGCCGACCAACTACAGTTATTGGGTTTTTATCCCCGACCAACTATACTTGGTGTATTTTTTGAATATTTTGTTCTTCAAAGAACTCTTTGTAATAATAGTACCTCCTGACCAATCATAAGTTGTAATATGAGAGTATATTTTTATCTTACCAACCGAAATTGATCATGCTGGTGTACACCTTTTAACCAAAGGAATATTTTTTGGCTCCTTGGAGCTTTTGGCTACTTATAGCTGTCCTCCTAACCAAAGGAGGTTGGCTCCTTAGAGCACTTTTTGGCTCCTTAGAGCTGTCCTCCTAACCAAAGGAGGTTGGCTCCTTAGAGCACTTTTGGCTACTTATAGCACATTTGGCTCCTTAGAGCACTTTGGGCTACTTAGAGCACTTTTGGCTACTTAGAGCACTTTTGGCTCCTTAGAGCACTTTTGGCTCCTTAGAGAACTTTTGTAGTGTATTACACTAGTATTACACTAGTATTCCCCGAAAAACTTTCAACAGAAAGAAAATGGTGAAACATCCTCGTTTTATTCATAATGAAGGAAATGCTTTACATTTTACATCACTGATAATACTTGCGCAGGTGTTCAGCATTCCATGCGTTCTTAAATTCCTCTCCTTCTAGAGTTGCTATTCTGTAAGTTCCTGGTCGAACAACTTCTGTAACTCGGTAAGGTCCATGCCAGTTTGCTTCCAGTTTATTCTGCTTCTGAATGACCTTCTTTAGCACATAATCCCCCTCTTTTAGATCACATTTCTTCACCCTTTTGTTGTAAAACAGAGCTGTTCGTTGTTGATAAGCAGCATTCCTAATGGCTGCCTCTTCCCTGACTTCTTTGAGCATATTCAAATCCAATCTTCTCATCAAATCACTGATCGGAGAGTTGAAATTCAACACCCTGTGTGTCGGTAGGCCCAACTCGGCAGGTATTACAGCCTCACTTCCAAATGCCAGCATGTATGGTGATTCTCCAGTTGCTGCTCGGGGAGTTATTCGGTAAGCCCACAAAACTGACTGTAGCTCATTAATCCAATTTGCTTTGGCCTCACTTAGCCTCTTCTTCAATCCATTTAATAATGTTCTGTTCGTCACCTCAGTCTGTCCATTGCTTTGGGGATGGCCTGGTGCTGAATGAAACTTCAAAATGTTCGACTGATGACAGTAAGCAGCAAATTCTTCATTATCGAATTGTGTTCCATGGTCTGTGATAAAAGCATGTGGGAGACCATATCGACAAATGATATTCTTCCAAATGAACTGATATACCTTCTCGTACGTCATATCAATTAGTGGTTCAGCCTCTACCCACTTAGTAAAATAATCCACCGCAACGACGAGGTGCTTGAATCTTCCTCGGGTGGTCGGCAGTGGTCCAACCAAATCAATTCCCCACATGGCAAATGGCCAAGGTGATGTTATGGGTGTCAACAATGCCTGTGGAGTTCTTCGGATGGAGGAAAAACGTTGGCACTTGTCGCACTTCTTAGCATATGCTATACAATCAGCCCTCATCGTCGGCCAGTAATATCCCTGTGTCATCACCCTTTGCAGAAGAGTCCGACCTGCTACATGAGCTCCACAAGATCCTTCATGAATTTCTTCAATCAATTCTTTGACTTCTGATGGATGTACACATCTCTGCAAACCTGCCATAATTCCTCGTCTATACATAACGCCATTAGTTAACACATACCGAGCAACTTTATACTTCAATTTCTTGGCAGCTAGTTTGTCCTCCGGTAGCACTCCTTCCTCAATGTATGCTCTGATAGGATTCATCCAAGATGGTCCTAAATCAAGGGTAATAATCTTCACCGTCAGATCTTCTTCTATGCTCCGACTTTCTAATACTTCAATTGGTATTGTTCTTCGCAGCTCGGTGCGCGTAGCTGACGCTAGTCGGGCCAAGGCGTCTGCTCTAGCATTCTCCATTCTCGGTATCCTCACCAATTGAATAGCATCAAAATCTGTTAATAACTCCATAACTTTTGCATGGTACTTCACCATTAACTCTCCCTTCACTGCATATATTCCCATCATTTGATTCACAATTAATTGAGAATCACTGAAAACAATTACTTGTCGTGCCTCCATAACTTTCGCCAAATGAAAACCTGCTATCATAACCTCGTATTCAGCCTCATTATTGGAAGCTTTGAATTGGAATCTCAAGGCATACTCCATGTCAATATCATCTGGAGAGTTTAAAACAATCCCTGCTCCACAACCAGCCGTGCAAGATGATCCATCTACATATAATCTCCATGTATGTAACTCGTCTTCAAATTTCTTATCTGTTAGAGTTCCTCGGTGAAATATCATCTGTTTTCTTTCATCATCCCCGGGTATCCTTCGTTCCTCGTCGGTCATTTGTTCGCGCCCTTCTACCAACCGGAGTTGGTCGGGGTTTGAATATGATGATTTTTCTACATCCACAAATCCTTTTACCAACCTTGGTTGGTCTGGATCTGTGTCTGTTGATCCTGTATCATCCACAGGTAGGTCAGCAAGCACCTTTTGCTCCTCGGGGGTATCAGGGTATGTGAATTCCGCTATAAAATCTGCTACAGCTTGCCCCTTCAATGATAATCTGGGTTCATAAACAATATCATATTCACCGAGTTCTATTGCCTAGTACATCAATCTTCCTGATTTTTCTGGCTTGTGAAGGGCTTGTCTTAATGGCATGTCGGTATACACGATGATGGTATGGGCCTGGAAGTATGGCCTCATTCTCCTACTTGCTTCAATTAATGCCAATGCCAATTTTTCCAGCTTTGGGTATCTGATCTCTGCACCTCGGAAAGCCTTACTTGTGTAATAAATTGGCCTTTGGATTCCATTCTCCAATCTGATCAACGCCGAGCTAACTGCATTCTCTGATACTGCCAAATACAAGTACAACTTCTCTGCAGTTATTGGCCTGGACAACAAGGGTGGTGCCCCCAAATACTTCTTCAAATCTTGAAAGGCCTTCTCACATTCATCAGTCCACTCAAAACTTTTTCGCAGTGTTTTGAAGAATGGGAGGCATTTATCAGTTGCTCTGGATACAAATCTGTTGAGGGCTGCAACTCGTCCGGTAAGACTCTGTACTTCTTTCCTCCTCGTTGGGGATCGCAGCCCTAAAAGAGCTTTGATCTTTTCTGTATTTGCCTCAATACCTCGTTGATTGACAATGTATCCGAGGAACATTCCTTCTCGTACTCCAAAGGTACACTTCGTCGGGTTGAGCTTCATTTGGTATTTGTCCAGTTGATCAAAGGTTTGACTCAAGTCAACTAAATGATCAGTAGCTTTCTTGCTTTTGGTGAGCATGTCATCGACATAGACTTCCATGTTGCAACTGATTTGTTCGGTAAAAACCTTGTTCATCAGCCGCTGATATGTTGCACCTGTATTTTTTAAACCAAAAGGCATAACATTATAACAATAAGTTCCCCTTGGG
This sequence comes from Sambucus nigra, assembly GCA_949130495.1. Classification (NCBI taxonomy): domain Eukaryota; kingdom Viridiplantae; phylum Streptophyta; class Magnoliopsida; order Dipsacales; family Adoxaceae; genus Sambucus; species Sambucus nigra. The sequence goes on along the minus strand of OX422223.1, from coordinate 63,591,441 downwards.
GTAATAAAAGAAGTACTTTCCCTGTCTTCTGGCTTCATTTTGATCTGATTGTAGCCAGAATAAGCATCCATAAAGCTGAGTAGTTCATGTCCCGAGGTAGCATCCACTAGTTGATCAATTCTGGGCAATGGAAAATGATCTTTTGGACATGCCTTGTTGAGATCAGTGAAATCAACACACATTCTTCATTTGTTGTTCTTCTTCTTTACCATCACCACATTCGCCAACCAATCTGGATATTTCACATCTTCAATGAATTGGGCTTTCTGGAGTTTCTCGACCTCCTCTTGTATGGCCTGGTTCTTCTCGGGACTAAACACTCTTCTTCTTTGCTTCACAGGTTTGATCTCCTTATTCACATTGAGTTCGTGACATAAGAAGTTTGGATCTATTCCTGGCATGTCTTCATGACTCCAAGCAAAAGTATTCTTCCTGTTTCTCAAGAAAGTTATCAACTCCTGTTTTATTGAAACATCCAACGACGATCCTATCTGAGTTACTCATTCAGGATGCTCGTCGTCCAGGATAACAATTTCTGTAGATTCCACAACCTGCCCTTTTATGAGTTGAGATTCATCCCTAGGGTCAAGAGTTTCAATTTCTGTACCTTCCTCCACTTGGTAAGTAGTAGTCTTTTTCTTTGACTCTTCAAGTTCCTCTTGCTCGGCAGACGAATAATAGCATTCCCGAGCTACTTTTTGATCACCTTTCATAATTCTAACTCCAAAATTCGTTGGGAATTTCAAACACTGATGTACTGTAGATGGAACTGCCTCGAACTTCTTCAATCCAACTCTTCCCATGATGATGTTGTAGGCTGACTGCACATTCTTATCCATCACAAAGAAGCGTATTCTTTCGGTGCGACAAGCAGGCCAAGTTCCAATGAGTATATCCAACTTGATCGTCCCAAGTGGAAAAACTTTCTCGCCAGCAAAACCCAGAAGGGGTCTGTGATAAGGTTCCAATTGAGATAATTTTAAATTCAAGCTATCGAAGCATGAATAGTACATGATGTCTGCCGAACTACCATTGTCTACTAACACCCTTGAAATGACCACATCCTTCATCCTCATTTTGATCACCAAAGGATCATCATGAGGGTAAAGAACACCTGCCAGGTCGTTTTTTGAAAAACCAATCACTAACTTCTCTTTGTTCACCTTCCTCGGACGATCATCCTCGGCTAGATTTATTCGCTGAATATATGAACAAGCTTGAGCCTCTCCGAGGTAAGCTTTTCTTTCTGCAGTAAGGTCTCCTCCTCCTGCATCTCCTCCTGTAATAACATTACAATCAAATGACCCAAAACGTATGGAAAATACTTCTCGTTCAGGCTTCCTCGGCTTCTTGGGAAGATCAGGATCATCATCTAGATCATCTTCATGGTCCCTCTTCTTTTTCTCCTCTGCACGACGAGGAGATCTAGATCTCTCTCTAGTTCTATCATCATTCTTCCTCTCACTCCTGCGATCTACATATTTTGATAATTTTCCTCTTCGGATGAGTGTTTCGATCTCGTTCTGAAGGGCTATACAATTTTTGGTCATATGTCCATGATCTTTATGAAACTCGCAATATTTGGCCTTATTCCTCAGATCGGGATTTGTCTTCAGTTTCTCTGGCCACTTGATTTCCTCGTTATTCTTGATTTCTTCCAACACATGATTAATTCCCATTTTTAATGGAGTATAATTATCATACTTCTTTAGGACTTCCAACGATATCCTATTATTCCTGGAATGCTTGTCACCACCATTACCTTTCTAATCTTTCTTCTTAGATTTGTCGACTTCCACTTTAACTTCTTTGTCCATATTCTTCTTCGCAGCCATAGCCTCCTCGGCATTCATAATTTTGGCCGCTTTTGCCATCAACTCCGACATAGTCTTAGGTGGATCTTTGGCCAAAGTGTAATACAGCTTGTTAGGCAGTAAACCACTCATCAAAGCAGTAATTGCTGTCTTTTCTTCATAATCTATGACTTCCAATTTCTCGTTATTAAAACGAGTTATGTACTCTCTAGTACTTTCACCTGATTTTTGTCTAACACTTAGCAAGTGTGCTACTCGCTTTACCGGCTTCGCCCCAAAACAAAAATTGCCAATGAACAACTCGGCTAATTGAATAAAAGTTGAAATCTGAGCCCGAGGAAGATTGTTATACCATATCTGTGCGGCTCCGGTAAGAGTTCCCGAGAATGCTCTACACCTCATCTCGTCGGGGACAGCATATATGTCGGCAGCAGCTTGGTATTGTTCTATATGAAGTACATGATCTGTCTTTCCATCGTACTTAGGGGTCACTACAGGTGCTTTGAATTTCGATGGTGTAGGAAAATCCACAATGGCTTGCACAAAAGGTGTCCCTTGAACAAAAGTTCTCTGTAAGGGGTTCCTCGCCTTAGCCATTTCTCCCAGTCTGTCCTCCAACCGCTGAATGGAACCTTTCCATGCTTCATTTCCTTCCTCAGGCCGCTTAGTCCGAGCAACTGAGTGTTCTGACGTAGCTTCCTGAGATTTATCTCGACGAGTAGCTGGTCGTGATTGTGCTGATCCTTCTCTCAAACCTGATGATGGCCGAAAACTTTTCGACGGAGCTCTAGGTGGATTCATATTCCTCCTTGGTCCTAATCGACTGAAAGGAGACGCCCTGCTTAATCTTTCCAAAGCGCTGGTTCTTTCCGGAGAAAGTGTGACACGTTGATCTGTATCCGTAGCCCGTATCGATGATGTTCGCCCAGGTTGATACGTAGAATCAGTAGACTCCCCATTGCGATATGACCCAGTACGTCTGGATTGTGATTGCCCACGATCACTCCTATACCCTGAATAGGTAGGTGCACCGCCTTGAAGAGTTTGAATGAGTTGCCTCACAGATTCTTGCATGGCGGTTTGTCCTTGAGCCAGATTTGTCATAATTCCAGCCAGATCTGGAGGTACAGATGGATTTGGAAGATTTCCAGTATTTCCAGCATTTCGATTACTGGATTCGGGATTATCTGCCATTCATAACAAATGATTTTTGGTGAAAAATGATTGCAACAGTCGTTCCCACAGACGGCGCCAATCTGTTGATGTAAAAAACTAGATCGCTCTAACTTTTCAATCACAGATAAATAAATAAGACAAAGATTTTTAAAGTGGTTCGGCTAGGAATAAAGCCTACGTCCACTGTTATGTTATTGCTGAGTGTTTGTGGAATTCTTGATTACAAGTTCTCTCAAGAAATTCCGGTCCCCTTGAATGAGGATGATACATGGTATTTATAGCCTTGAGGCTGTACATGAAAGGTTCGATACATTAAATGACATACATGTGAAAGGGTAATACATTTAATGCAGAGTGCGTGCCAAGAATATAAGCATTCAATGAATATCTGAGCTGTTGATTATCTGGCAATTAATGATACGACCGAGATGCAGCTCGGACCGCCATAGCTGTTCGCTGATCAGGAGTTCCTCGGAACATTAGAGTACCTCGGTGAGTTAGAGTTCCTCGGTGTGCTAGAGTTCCTCGGTGTGATAGAGTTCCTCGGTGTATTTTCGTTGCTCGGAAAGGAGCATGGTTAGTCGGAAAATGATCTTCCTCGCTGCTATTGTGCCATGTAGATTGACACGTGTCTTCGTATTATTCGTCCACATCAGCATATTAATTTTGGTATCAACAATTATGTTGCTACCTAATTTTTGGTTTGTTTTATTGCAGTTGATAGGAAGAGAAAGTGTCCCAAAGAAAATGACATCAAACTTGAAGATCTCAAGTTTCTTTGGGGTATTAACCAAAGAATTGGAGAGGAATACACTAGGTCGGCTTCATATCTGCTAAAGTATAGGTGTTCCATTACATTTTTTATTGCCTGGCCTTCAGCTGCTGCTCCCTTTATTATCATTGATTTGGACCAAGACCCATCATCTACTTCATCAGCCACTGTATCTGGCAGTGGTGAACTTATAGGTGGCCCCTCTTCCTCTTTTAAATTAGACCTTCCCCTTTTTGCCATCATGGTAAAGAGAAAGTTCCCTAACCTTCTTGGGGATGCTGCTGCTGCTGTTACCCACAAGCGCGGGGATGGTGGTGCCAAGAAGAAAATTGATGTTAGGAAGAAGCCCCCAGCTGCCAAAGGAGATTCATACATCCAAGGATATGTGTCTCCTTTAAAAAGGTTTAGAAGGGGTCTTGCTGTAAGGTAGATTGAAGAAGTTGTTACTGCCAACCAATAGAGCTTAGTTGGAATTACCTCATCTGTTGCTAGCTCTTCTGCAGCCATAGTTCATGGCTTGCCCAGGAAGTTAATAAAATTTGGTAGACTCCCAGACTATGGGGGGCTTCTGCTACCATGCCCCCATTAAAGTTATCTTAAAGGGCTGCTCAAAGCCTTGCTCTGGTGAGAATTCTTTCATAATTATTTATACCATCCTTATTCATTATCTGATTATCATTATGACTTTATTTTTCTCCTTTGATTTCAACCAGATGTTAGAAAAAGATGATGCCCTTCGCTCTTCCCATAATGATGTTGAAGAGGCTTTTGATAATCTCCAAAAGTCTTTACTGGAATCTCAGTAGGCCCTGGAGACAGAGAAGAAAGCATGGGAGAAGAAAATTAACAATGCCGAGGAGGTTAAGAGGAAGGCTGAATCCTTTGCTCTTCAAGCTAAACGCAAGGTAATGGCTGCTGAAGAGCAAGTAGTTAACCTAACCAAAGGCCATACTACTGAGAAGTCCAGAAGGAAGAAGGTGAATGAGGATTCTTTTAACAGGGGCTGGGACAAGGCCATTATTGCAGCCGACCAATCGTAGACAGTTTATAATTCTTCTCTACCTTCCTCCTTTGAGCAAGTTACTCAACTCATTCCTGTCCCTAATCAAGCTGAATCTATTGATAGGGAAAAGGGGTATACTTGATCATCCATTAGCTTTTACTTTTTGTCTTGACTTCTTTTTACTTTAATGTATCTGTAATTTGACCTTATATCAATGAAAATGAATATTTCCTTCCTCTATGTTTACCTTCTTTTGCTTGTTGACTTTGGCTCTTTTCTCTATTATTGAATGGATATTTCTTTACTTTTATAGTTCATGGCTAAAATAGACCAACTTACTTCCAATGATTCTGGGCTACTCAAAAGGTGCAATAATCTATTCAAGGTTGGTCAGATGACCTTATTTGAGTAAGAACTGTTAAAGTTGCTCGGGGTTGATGTTTCAAACCAAGCCAAGGAAGCCTACTTATACTTGAAGTGTCTTCTTGATCGGGAAGTGGCTAACAACGTAGCTTACTTTGAATGATTAAAGAGACTCAAGAATATCACAAAGAAGCCAAGTCTCTCATGCACGCTGATTATGAGGAGATGTATGAAGCCCTTAGTGAAGCTTAGGGTTTTGAAGAAAATTTAGAAAACATGTTTCATCCTTCAGGAGGAATTTTTTTTTTGCTTAAGTGTAAAGTAAATGAAACCAGAGCTATTGGCATATTGTTGGAGGAGGAAAAAAATAATTTGAGGAATGAGTTAAATTCATTGAAGGTTCCTTCCACTACTACTGTTGCTGATGATGATGGGGTTTTATTTTTGGAGAATGAAAATTCCAAGTTAAGGGAAGAACTAGAAGCTCTGAAAAAAGCCAAACCTATTTTTTCCTCCCGATCAAAGGCTAAATCTAGTCGAGCTACTACTGAAGAGACTAGGACACAATAGACTCTTGCAAATCAGGCTGCATAGATAAAGGCCACAAATTTAGCCATTACTGAGATGTCTCACAATATCAAAACTCAGGATGATCAACTTTCCACCAAGTCTTCTCAATTACTGGCTAAAGACGGAGTGATGAAGACGCTACAACATCAAGTTGAGAGATTAACTTTCCAGTTTCATAAGAAACCCAAGGAAGTATGGATGGAAGGGTACAATAAAGCCCTTGATCGGTTTGATGATCATTTCAGTCAGGCTCAATATGAAGGCTATAAATGAGGTTGGACCAATTGCCTAAAAGTTATGAAAGTTGATCAGGACAACAAATTTTGGTACTGGATTAATCTCAATTTTTTGGGCTATTAAAAATGTCCCTTCTAACTGGATGTTATCTGGATACCAGTTAAATACATTCCCTAATGCATGATCTCCAAATGTTTAGAGGATTATGGCCTTCATGACGAGATAGATATCGTTCGGCCTACCCACCTGTTAGATGCTTCGAGAAACAGTGATAGAAGGATGCTTCAAGATTTTAACTTCATCAATTCTCCATACACAATGGATGATCCACCAGCAGGCATGAAACCAACACCGAGCTCCTCCAAGGATGAAGGAAAGCATCCAATAGAATAATTTGGTCCTGTATTTCAATTATAAACAGTATTTGCATATAATGATCATTTATATAAATGAAAAAGATTTGATTCACTTAACTTGTCAATTTCTGGATGTGAGTGACTTGTTTATTTCATTAATTCTACTAATACACTTACACAGTTGTTGAAATTTAGTAACAGTTACCAAGGAGATTATCATAAGTTCTTTTGATATACTTAGATTTCTAACTTTAATATCAGTTACCATTCATATGGCCATAGGTTCTACTATCACACTTAGATTTCTAAGTTTAGTTCCAGTTACCCATGGTATTTCCATAGGTTCTACTAATGCACCTTAGGTTTAGCATTAGTTACCAGTGGTGACCAGGCGTATGTGGAATATGTGTCTACATTCCTATTTAGGAATCTTCACAACATTCTTTCACCATTTTACCAAGTTTGGATAAAACTTGTTGATTTTTATACAGAGTTTTATCCCTGATTGTATTGACCAAGTATTAAGGACTTAGAATCCTATCTTAACTTGGATTTGTATGTGTTACCGATTAACTTTTGCTCATTCCGACCAACAGTTGAATGTCTGCCGACCAAATATGTGCATGTGTGGGTATGCATATCACCAGTAATCCCCCAAAAAATTCAAAAATATGGAAAAATCCAACATTTTATTGACATTGAAGCTAAATTATTATAAAGATTTAGCCTGATACATTACTAGTAATACTTCCTAAGGTTCTCAGCAAGCCATGGATTTTTGAATTCTTCCCCTTCCAGAGTTTTAATTTCGTAAGTACCTGGTCGAACAACTACTGAAATGCGGTATGGACCATTCCAATTGGCTTCAAGTTTATTGGTATTATGACTTACCTTCTTAAGCACATAATCTCCCTCCTTCAAGTTGGTCGGTTTTACCCCTTTGTTATAAAAATGTGCTGTTCTTTGTTAATAAGCAGCGTTTCTTAAGGATGCATCCTCGTGCACTTCTTCTAGAATATCCAGGTCTAGCCCTCGCATTAAATCACTAACAGGAGAATCAAAATTTAACACTCTATGAGTTGGCAAACCCAATTCAGATGGTATCACAACTTCAGTCCCAAATGCCAGCATTTATGGTGTTTTTCCAGTATCAGTCCTTGGAGTTGTTCAGAATGCCCATTGAACGGAGTGTAGTTCATTAATCCAGTTCCCTTTAGCGTCATCAAGTATTTTCTTCAACCCATTGAGCAATGTTTTATTCGTCATTTAAGTTTTCCCATTACTTTGAGGATGACTTGGAACAGAGTGCAACTTTTGAATGTTTGATTGGACACAGTAGGCAAAAAATTCTTGATTATCAAACTATGTGCCATGGTATGTGATGAAGGCATAAGGCAAGCCATATCTATAAATAATGTTTGACCAAATGAACTGGTATACCTTCTCATAAGGCATGTCTACTAATGGCTCTGCTTCAACCCATTTCATTAAATAATCCACAGCTACGACCAAGTATTTAAATCTTCCTCGGGTAATCGATAATGGCCCGACCAAGTCTATTCTCTACATAACGAATGGCTAAGGTGAGGTGATTGGAGCCAGAGTACACTACAGCAAAAACAATAATTTGGCACACCCTGATAATAAAAATTGGAACAATTTTAAACTGTGCCAAATTCTGGCACGGTTTAATGACAACCTGGCACACTTTAAAACAGTGCCAAAATTTGGCACTGTTTTAAAGTGTGACAAAATTGAGTACACTTGACTAAAATATAAAATAACCTACAAAAAAATCATTATACTAACTTTTTGGATAACTCTCTCATTCTCGCTCACCCGCTCACCATTTCATCCTCTCTCCTTCGATTTCTCTTGGCTTGCCTCTATCTCTCTCTCCGGACATATTAGATTGGGTGCATACTAGATAGATGCATGACTTGTTTTGTGTTTTATGTAAATTATGGGGTTTCAGTTTGTAACCTACGAATTGATAATCTATCTTTCTTTTGTTTTGTAGGTTGAAAAATTGGGTATTCCATTCCCACATCAAAATTGGGGGTTTGTTTCTCTTATGTATTGAGAGGTAAGTTATTTTTTATGCTTCTTTTGTTTATTGAATGTACTTTGTTTGTTCTTTTTTATTTAATTAAAAATGAGTAATCATGACAATGAGTAGGGTTTTACTTTTATGTTTCATGTTTTGTTCAGCACACACACACACACACACACACACACATATATATATATATATATTTGTTTAGCATATATTTGGTTCAGCATATCTGCTCCAACATTAGTTTTTAGTCTTTTAAATGTTATAGTTAACAAGAATATACTCATATTGTTAAGTGTGAAAATTACACTCCTATTGTTACTGCTCCAGCATTCTGTTTTTGGTTATGCTTTGGAGCATATCTTTTTTATTGTAATGTAATGTTGGATGTTTAAAGTATGAAAATATATTGTTTGAAAGTTCATAATTTGGTATTTACTACTTGGTTTTAGTCAAATAACAAATATCATTCATGCTTATTAATGCCTAAACATGGTATGCCTCTTAGGTGTTTGACACAATTCCGAAATGAATGTATACTTATTTTCTTTAGACTTTTGCGATTGTCATTATTGATTTGTTTGTTATTTTCCTTGGTTTAGTTTTATTTTGTGGTGCTAGAAGTGTGACACCATTTATGTTGTTGTCATATGTGTTAGCTTTCATGAATATTATCACGTCTTTAGGAAGATTGTGCCATAAAGCCTATAACTAATACTATACACTACAAGAAAAATGCAAATTTAAGACGCTTTTATAAATTAATTTACATCACTAATAAGTGAGGTGTTGTAAACTATTTCATCCAGACGGTTTAACAACACTTTTTTAATGAGCCGACCTATAAAATTTTTTATTTACCATTTTATAACGGTCTTAATAAAACTACCTTAATTATGGATAAATAACACTCCCGCTCAAATAATTTGTTCCTAAAAATTGGGTGAACCCCATCTCCCCACTCCTCCATATCCGAATTTTCCCTTCGATATATCTCTCGCTCTTCATCATGGCATTGGTTGGAGGAACGTGGGTCTCACATGGTTAATTTGAGGAAGATGCGCAAAAAACCCTAAGTCACCGCATTTCAAGTCTCGAAACTCACTTTGAGTATTGGTTTGTTTTAGGAACTGTGAAATTTGTCTATGAAGGTGTGAAACTTGTATATGAAGGTATGCTCTCTAAATTGATGTAGTTCTATAAAGGAGTCACGAGATTGATTAAATATTTTGGGTTCGTGCGTGTGGATGTGTAAAATGCTCCAGAAAAGTGTTGAATTTGATTCAACCGTTTGATGGATTATAATTGGATATGAATTTGGCTTAATAGTTGCTTGACGAAAGTCCTCAATTGAGCTTATATCCATGAATTAAGTGATGTTAGTCTAGTTGCTACATACTTATTTTAGATATATTTGTGCAGAAATCAATGTTAGATTTTGTGAAGTTCCTTATTAGGTTATTAACACAAGTGTGGGACTAATGTTCTCACTTTATTAATATTTTGTTTTCTGGAATGCTTCGTTTAGAAGTTTCTCTAGGTTTACATTTGACTAGAACAATATTCTACAAGTAGCTTCATTTTTTTCAAGCATTATTGTCTATTATTTGGTTTACGTTTACCTCTGTTTTTTAGGCAACCAAAGACACTCTATTTTGATAAGTAGTTGTTGTTGGGTATTGCAATAAAACCCCAACATTATGATAACTCGGATTAAAAGAACTTAATGACTTGGTATAAATCTTAGATTTTGATTATGATTAACTACGTCATAGTAATTGGAGTTAGTCCTCAGTGAAATTACAAGTTGAAGTGAGGTTTGGGGGAGGTCATTCTAACTCTATCGAGGAAGATCGTTTTGAGACTACGAGACTTTTGAGAGGAATTGGATTGGAGTATAAGAAATAAGGTATCATTAATTCTAACTAAGTTTTTGACCCCGTGCCACCCGCGACGTCGTCTGTCTCCATGACGACGTCCTCTCTCTCCATCAATCCGTTGCCTCCATCCTCCTAAAGCTCAAAAAGGTAGCGGGAACCTCAGTAGAATCTGTAGCTACCCTAGATAAGATTGATTCAGTTAAGTGAAGAATAAGAGATGCATATGAGACCTTGCAGGATGCTGCGAGGTTAACTCAATTAAGTTCCACCGTGGAAGATGTTTTTGCAAGCGGTGATCTTCCTCGGGCTGCAGAGACTTCGGCCAACATTCTACACTACTTGTTTGTTGTTGGGGAGGTTGCTGAATTTGCCAATGTTCTGAAGCAACTTGAAGTCCTAGAGGATAGAGGATAGACTGGACATAATGGTTCAACTTCAATTGACAGATGCTATAACTAATTACAAGGTTGTTGTAGCCCAAGACATGCGGGGAATTCTCATTCGGATAGGGAGATTTAAGTCCTTAAAGATGTACTATACCAAAGTTCACAACCCATAAAGAAGTTATGGGAAGATTTTGATGCTAGGCAACAAAATAAGATTGCAAGCGATAAAAACGAAGCAAAAAATCTTTCAAGTAGTCATTATTTTCAATCAAGTTCACCAGCAATCCCATTTTTGAATTGGATTCCAAGTTTCTATGATGAGTTGCTACATTTTAGAACAAGAATGGAAGTGGTATATGCTTTCTTTTCCCGATGATTATAAAAGTCTTATCCCAAAGATACTGATTGATACAATGGTGACTATCAGTTCAAGTTTTGCATTCTGTATCAATCTTGCAACTGGAGATGTTATTCCTGAAACAAAAACAATGTCTAAAGGTATATTAGATATATTATCTGGGGATATGCCAAAGGATGTCAAAATTCAGACTAAGCATGTGAAAGCACTGATAGAATTATACAATATGACAGGAAGTTTTTCTAGAAACATTCCTTATGGAAGGGCATATTCCTTTATTAGTTAGTCCTATTCCGTAATTATAGTTTCTTGGAGAGCAAGCCCCTAGCCTTTATATATCCTTTTTATTAGTTCATTGAGTGGTACTGAATATGCTGGGATAGTTTTTCATCAGGTGGTGGGTTAAAGTCTTCTCCTGAGTTCATGTGTATATGTCAGAATAAGGGTTAGTTTAATGGATACTAGAGATCAAAGTGACGGGTAGTGGTGGTTAGAGATAGGGTTTCAATTTGTAGTAGATAAAGTGGTGGTGGCCAGGTCGCTGTCAATCTGTTATTGATAAGTAACGGGGGTTTTGTGGATGCATTCCTCCTGGAGGAATATCGATAGAATGGAGTAGTATGTTCGATTATTTAGCATGAATTACACTCACGAGGATTATACTGTTAATAAGATAGACGAGATAGCAACTAGGAATTTTCTTTAAGGTCCACGTTACGCTTACTTTAGTTTTCGACCACTGTCAAAGTCAATTACTTCTTCATTTTCTAGCAATAATAAGTAGGGATTCCGTACAACTAAACTAATAAGGTAGATACATAACAAGGGCTCAAGACAGTAAAGAAAATACTTATTATAGGTTGGTTGCAGATTTGAGCTCTATCAAAGAACACTTATAGTTGATCCGAGACTAGAGTGCAACGGCTATAGCAACTAACATCTATTCTAAAATCCTTTTTTTAAACATTAAAGATAGTATAAAAAATACCAGAAAGTATCTGTCTCAATGCAAGTTCCTCGGCTCCTATGAATGTAGCAACTAACATTTATGTCAAAATCATTTTTTTAGAGACTCTTAGTAGTATAAAAAATTGAAGTCATGCGAAACAAAGTAAATATTAACAAATGAAGGGTGCATAAACAAACTAAAGTAATTATCATTTTTGTGCAACAGATATAATGAAATTATTTTTGCAAATTGAAATGATAGGTTAACTATTTTCCCAGTGTTTACTTTCGTAGTCGAGGAACCCTCTCTATTACTTTTTTAAGTGTTGTCATATTTTGGGATTGTATGATATTTAGACACATTGCTGAATTGCAACAACATTGGGGGATTGCATTTTATTTCTATAAATTATGAATGATTACGACATAATGCTGAATTGCAGCAGCATTGTGCGATTGCATTTTATTTCTAGAAATTATATGAATGATTACTCTACTAAGAATATATTCGATAAGAACAAATAGAAGAGGGGATAATAAATACCCTTGCCTAACCTCTTTGGAACATTTGAAAAGCCCCAAGGAGTACCATTGATTAGGATTTAAAGATAGGCGGATTGAAAAATAGTATTGATCCAACTCACAAGTCTATCATCAAATCCAAAAGTAGAAAGAACTTTTAAAAGAAAAGTCCATTCTAAAGTGTCAAAACTTTTAATTTCTGTATATTAGATTGGTGCTAAATACATTTAGAAGGACAGGCTGAAATTGCTGTGCCGCTTTAGCTTGCTTCAGATGGGATAGTTGAAGCTTGCCCTCTTTTTACTAGGTCTATCTTGGACGGTGTTAACTCATGAGTTGCATATGAAGGTTTAGCCTCGCAGCCACCCTATGAAGGTCATATGATTGTGAAGCCCAAGCAACTTGACTTTTATGACATAGAAGAATTCAATTTGAATAAATTGTTTAGTCCTTCTTCTGAAAAGAAGAGGTTGGACAAATCATTAGTAAAAATGTCTGCTATATTGGAACCTACAGCATCACGAGATAAAGTAACTCTTGACAATCCTAATAACATATTCTTGAAAAATCACACACTGGTGGGGCTGCAAGTGTCAAACGAAGCAGATGGAGCTTGCAAGAATCCTTTTGTATCAAATAACAAGGATTTTGTTGAAAGTGAGAAAAAGATATTTAAGTCTCATTTCAATGAACATGCCATGTTCCAGAATATTGAAGATGATTTAGAGTCTGACTTACATAAACAAGACTCTACTATTTCCCATGAGATCGATGTTGCAGTATCAGATGCTCACAAGAGCTCTGATGAAGATATGCATCAGGTGAAGTATCCTTTGACAGAATTGTGTCCATCCTCAATGAAACTACGAATTGAAGAGGTACTTGTTTCTTTCTCTGTGATATTATATAGTTTTTATTATGCACACTTGCATGATTCATTTTTTACGTATACAGAAGATACTGATGGAGCGACAGGTGTCAAGTGAAGCAGATAAAGCTTGCAAGCGTAGTATCGAACCAAATGTCGAGGATTTTGTTGAAAGTGGGAAAATGAATGTTGAATTTCATCTCAATGAGAATGCCTCGTTTCAGAATATTGGAGATGATATAGAGGCTGACTTACATAAACAAGAATACACTATTCTTTATGAGGTTGATGCTGTAATATTAGCTATCCACAAGAGCTATGATGTAAATATGAAGCATGTGAAGTGTCCTTTGATAGATGTCTGCCCGTCCTCACTGGAGGTGCTAATTGAAGAGGTAAATCTAATATTATTTTGCAGAAGATTCTCAAAGTTCACATTTTTTTTCGAATCTTGGAGGCAGACAATGCTAATGCCAATGTCGAATAAATTCAATATTTTAGTACAGAATAATTGAATCGAGGTATTATACTTTGTATCGTGTCTATGTACTTTCATAATGGAGAATTATTATGAACATAAAGATAATAGCTTTACTACGATGTCTAAGCTAGCTGCTCTTTATACTTGCATAGTTATGTTCATGCATATTGATCTGATTGTTCATGTATTTAAGTGATGATCCATCATCATCCATTCACAAGTGATGATCCATCATCCATTCAGAAGTAGAAGCCCTGCCTGGCTTCTCCTACTTGTTATCATCTCAATTCCCTCGAAGAGTTTAAGACAACCACAACTACCGATGCATAGGTGGTCTGCCTTTTCTACTACCATTTCGATTGGGTGTAGTGTATAATTTTCATACAATCAAACCCATTTTTAATGGAGACATTCCACTCGAGTATCTACAAATGATACATGAACACATCTCCTCAGGCCCCAAATGTGTTCCCAATGCGTGTCTCCTTATCATTATCCTTCATGTTATTATCATAAGAATTGTGTACATCTGTTTTGAACCTATGAAATGTGAATATGAGAAAAATAGATGTAAATGGATTTTACATATATGGGGTCTTCTATGAACTTTATGCGATTATTAGTTTACCAATTATACAAAAGTATCTATTAGGAACTGTTATTTGATTTTGCTACTGATTTTATTTTATTTTATGCACATAGGTCAGTGTATAATTGAGGATACAATTCAGTAAGGCCGTTGGAACGGACATACGCTAGATGTCATTTTGTTGGCGTTTGTATACTTGTTAGGCCTATTTTGTGTACAATTCAGTATGGCCACTTGTCGGCACAATCTGCCAATCTGTGCAAATGTATTGCCTATGTGTTGTTTATGATGTTCTTGTTATTCATGTCGACTATTAGTCTCTGTGTAAATGTATGCGATATTCACTTCACTTCATTTTCCTTTAGTAATATTCTTTTATTGGCCGAATACTTCAATGATTATACTTGTTATCATCTTGTTGGCGTTTGTATACAATTCAGTAAGGCCACTTGTCAGCACAATCTGCCAATCTGTGCAAATGTATTGCCTATGTGTTGTTTATGATGTTCTTGTTATTCACGTCGACTGTTAGTCTTTGTGTATATGTATGCGATATGTACTTCACTTCATTTTCCTTTAGTAATATTCTTTTATTGGCCGAATACTTCAATGATTATACTTGTAATCATCTTGTATTTAATGAAGTGCTTTGATTTTATCTTATTGTTGAGTTCATTGTTTATTTTTTTCCGGAATCTTAGGTTTTGCCTTTGACGATCTTTTACAACCCGATTTTTTTTCTTTTTAGGTACGTTCGTCTTATTTATCGAAATCCTGAAATGTTAAGGAAACGAAAGAATGTTACCACCAAAAAGGACAGGAAAATTATGTCTCAAACTGCAGGAGAATACTTTCACGCACCATATGATCTATCTTATGGAGTCAACATGAAGCGTATTAGATGGTTCGGCATCCTCCAGGTACCTCATGCTTATTTTATAAATTAGCAGCATTACTACTTACTATTATTTTAGAAGTCGAGAAGCTTTTCACCACCATAGATTTTTTCATTTTTTAACTTTTCGATTCTAGAAACTAAGGATGAGAGAGACTCCTTTTTGTCCTTATTCTTTATGATTTCATTGATCACTCCAACTAACTACAAATTCTCATGGCCTAAGCAATTATCATGTAGGTTTATAAAAGCAATTCTCATGTAGGTTTAACAAAAAGATGAGTTTATGCAAGTGTTAGGTTTATAGAAGTTAAAACAATTATTAAACGAAACCTTAATTTAATGAAAAAAGACATACGTGCGTAGTCCCGGGTCTCCCGGTTTGGGAATATGATGATAATTTCAAAATACGTAGATTAGGCTTGAAAACAAGCCGTTTGAGGGTGAAAACCCAAACCAACCCCCAAACGGCCTCGTAAGAGGCACGAATACCTCACACGGGACCAATGTAACTTGTACTAACTGACCGCGTAGTCCCGGGTATCCCGGTTTGAGAATATGACGATAATTTCAAAATACGTAGATTAGATTGGCTTGAAAACAAGCCGTTTGAGGGTGAAAACCCAAACCAGTCCCCAAACAATCCCGTAAGAGGCACGAACACCTCGCACGAGAACAATGTAACTTGTACGAACTGACCGCGTAGTCCCGGGTCTTCCAGTTTGAGAATATGGTGACAATTTCAAAATACGTAGATTAGGCTTGAAAAAAAGCCGTTTGAGGGTGAAAACCTAAACCAACCCCCAAATGGCCCCGTAAGAGGAACGAACACCTCATACGGGACTGATGTAACTTGTACGAACATACCGCGTAGTCCCGGGTCTCCTGGTTTGAGAATATAACGATAATTTCAAAATATGTAGATTAGGCTTGAAAACAAGCCGTTTGAGGGTGAAAACCCAAACCAGCCCCCAAATAGCCCCGTAAGAGGCACGAACACCTCGCACGGGACCAATGTAACTCGTAGGAACTGATAAGGTAGTCATAACTTGCGTAATATTTTTAATTTTAGAATATAATAATAATTTCAACTCCTATATGTAATTTTTTAGCTTGAGTAAGATTTTTTATAAATTACTTGGTCACTAATATCGTCTCTTTTTTATATCCTATTTTTTTTGCAGGATAACATTTTATCGTTAGCATTTATTCACGTGGAACACACAGAGAACTCAATGGTTTACAACAAATGGTTTATTCATGATATTATTTTTTAGTGTTATGGCCGTGCGAGCTTTAGTAGTTTTTATTGTTAACTTTTATGGCCGTGCGGACTTTTGTATCTTTATTGTTATATTTTGTGGCCGTGCGGGCTTTATGTTACACAGGTTTTATATTAGTAGGTTTTAGAATGTTCAAAAAATAGAGGAAATTTTGCCCAATTTTTTTTGGTCTGTGAACTACTAAAGACTTGTAATATTTTGAAGTTTGTATGTACATTAATCAATGTGCAAGATTTGTAATTTGTGAATTTTCTTGTTTTTAAATAATTTTTTTTTCTTTTTATCAAAAATTTGGCACAGTTCAAAACCGTGCCAAAAGTGTATCAAATTTTGGCACGATTTTGAACTGTGCCAAAAGTTTTTCAAACTGTGCTCAATCTGGCACAGTTCAAAAGTGTGCCAAAAGTGTGCCGGAAATATCAAATTCTGGCACGGTTTAAAGGTGTACCAGAAGTGTTCATGTTTGGTCAAATCTGGCACACTTTTAAATCGTGCCAGAAAAAAATGGTCATTTTGGAACACCTGATTCTGACACCGTTCAAAACCGTGCCAGATTTGATTTGGCACAGTTTTAAACCGTTCCAGATTCCTGTTTTTGGTGTAGTGGTAGCTTGTGGAGTTTTGCAAATGCTAGATAACCTTTGGCACTTGTCACATTTACTGGCGAAGGTTGTACAGTCTATTCTCATAGTTGTCCAATAGTACCCCTGGGTGTGAATTCATTGTAGCAATGTTCTACCTTCCATATGAGACCCACAACACCCTTCATGCACTTTTTTTATCAAATTTTGAACCTCCATTGGGTGTACACAGCTTTGTAAAATGGCTGTTAACCCTCTCCTATACATCACTCCTTTATCTAACATGTATCTTGTTGCTTTGTACGTAACATTTTTGGCTTCAATTGGATCTCTTGGCAAGATTCTTTCTTCAATATAAGCTCTGATGGGATCCATACGGGATGGTCCCATATCTACTGTAATGAAATTAATCATCAGGTCATCATCAATGCCTCTATTGGCCAAAATTTCAATGGTAATGATTCTCCTAAGCTCAATTTTGGTTGCTGATGCCAACCGGATAAGTGCATCAGCTCGGGCATTCTCTAATCTTGCAACTCTGCTCATCCGAATAGCAGGAAATTTTGCTATGACTTCCAATGCCTTGGCTAAGTATATTATCATTAGTTATCCTTTGGCTCCATATAAACTCAAAATCTGATTCACCACCAATTGAGAATCACTGTGTGCCACAACTTGTTCGGCGTTCAGTGATTGAGCCAAACATAATACCACAATGAGAGGTTACTTCTCTTCTTTACTAATGGATACTTGAAACTAGAATCGCAATGCATATTCAATGTCTATTCCATCAGGGGTGTTAAGTATTATACCTGCTCCACTTCACAAGATGGTCCATCCACATAAAGGCTCCATATGGGGATGTCACTATCAAATGCTTGGTATGTTACTATCCCATGATAAAATATTTTACTCCTTGCCTCCTCATATATTTTGTCCATCTACTGTGTTCTGATGTATGTCTCCGGTAGGTCGGCATAAATTTCTTCTGAACTCTCCCCCAATGGAATCTTCTCAGGGCAGTGGTCGGTGATGACTTCGGTTGGGATTTCCCCCATTTGAGTTTGCTCTGCTTGAATGCTCCATTGCTCGGGAACCTCTTAATAAGTGAATTCAGCGATTAAGTCTGCCACTGCTTGGCCCTTTAATGAGGACCTTAGCTCATACACAATATCATATTCCCCTAGTTCTATTGCCCAATTCATTAATCTCCCAAATTCCCTAGTTTATTCAAGGCTTGCCGAAGAGGCATATCAGTATACACCACAATAGCATGGGCTTGGAAATAAGGTTTCATCCATATGGATGCCTCAATCAATGACAAAGCTAACTTCTCCAAGTGAGGATATCTAATATCTTCTCCTCAGAAGGATTTTCTTATGTAGTAGAGAGGATTTTGAACTCCGTTATCTTCTCGTATCAAGGCAAAATTTTAGCTGAATCAGAGATGGCCAAGTATAGGTACAACTTTTATCCTAAAACTGGTCGGGAGAGCCGCGGGTGTGATCCCAAATACTTTTTCAACTCCAAAAAAGCTTATCACATTCGTCGTTCCATTCAAAGCTCTTCCTCAGCACTTTATAGAATGTTAGACACCTATATGTAGCTCGGGACATAAATCTATTTAATGCTGCTACTTGTTCAGTGAGCCTTTGCACTTCCTTTTTACATGTCGGGGATTGCATTTCAGTCAATGACTTAATTTTGTCCGGGTTAGCCTCAATTCTCCTCTGGTTCACTATATAACTGAGAAACCTGCCTTCCTGGACATCAAATACGCACTTGGTCGGATTTAGCTTCATTTGGTGCTTCTCCAACTGATCAAAGGTTTGGTTGAGGTCGGCATTATGGTCGGATGCTTTTTTTCTCTTCGTCAAAATGTCATCTATATATACCTCCATATTCTTGCCTATTTTTTCCTCAAAGGCCTTGTTCACCAATCTCTTGTAAGTAGCACATGAATTTTTCAAACCAAATGGCGTAACATTATATCAATAAGTTCCTCGGGGAGTAATGAAAGAAGTACTTTCCCTATCTCCAGGCTTCATCTTAATCTGGTTATAACCAGAGTAGGCATCTATAAAACTCAGTAGTTTATGCCCTGATGTAGCATCCACAAGTTGATTAATCCGTGGCAAAAGAAAATGATCCTTTAGGCAAGCTTTATTTAAGTCGGTGAAGTCCACACATATTCTCCACTTGTTATTTTTCTTCGTGGCCATAACAACGGTGGCCAGCCAATCTGGGTATTTAAAATCTTCATTAAATGAAGCTTTTTGAAGCTTCTCTACCTCCTCCTGAATAGTCTAGTTCTTCTCAGGGCTGAACACTTTACGCCTTTGGTTTACTAGCTTAACCTCCTTGTTGACGTTGAGTTCATAGTACCGGCAAATTGAGATCAATCACAGGCAAATCCTCATGACTCTAGGCGAACACGTGCTTTATTTGTCTTAAGAACGTCACTAGATCCTATTTAAGAATAAGATCCAGTGTTGAACCTATTTGTGTGGTCCGCTCTGGCTTTTTGATGTCCAGGATAATACTTTCTGTCGCTTTTACAATTCCGCCTTTCACCAACTCTGTCTCCTCTTTTGGATCTAAGGTTTCAACCTCATATTCACCATTGGGCTTAATAGTGTCCACCTAGTAAGTGGTGGTCTTTTTCTTCATCTCCACCATATCCTCTTTCTCGGCAGAAGAGTAATAGCATTCTCGATCTACTTTCTAGTCACCTTTAACCAAACCTACTTCAAAGTTGGTTTAGAACTTCAAACATTTATGGACTGTAGACGACACAACTTCGAATTTCTTCAATCCTACCATTCTTATGATCATATTGTAGGCGGAATGAATGTTTTTGTCCATTATAAAGAAATGTATCTTCTTCGTTCGACTTGCTGGCCAGGTGCCGATCAATATTTCCAATTTGATTATGCCCAAAGGAAACACTTTTTTGCCAGAAAAGCCAGTTGGTTCCAATTTGCTGAGCTTCAAGTCAAGCTTATCAAAACAGGGATAGAACATGATGTCCCTCTATCTCCCATTGTCAATCAGTACTTTAGAAAGAATTATATCCTGCCTTCAAACTTTAATTACCAAGGGATCATCATGAGTGTTGATGTAAAAAACTAGATGCAATCTAATTAATTAATCACAGATAAATAAGAAATAAAGAAATGAGATAAGAGATTTTTAAAGTGGTTCAGCCTTATGAAAATGGCCTACGTCCACTGTTGTTGTATTGCTAAGTGTTTGCTTTAATATCTGTTTTTTATTACAAGAGATCCATCGACCCCCCTCCATAATGGGGTTACAATGTATTTATAGCCTTGAGGCTGTACATTTCCTTAAACAAAGTGTTGTCATCTAGTAGGCATATACAACCATACAATAGAAATGTTCATTAATGCCCATTAAATGCGTGGTTATCCTCATTAATGTACATTAAATGCGTAGTTATCCTTTGATATGCCTGGCTAAATTTGCTCTGCACGCCTTGAGTTGCTCGGTACGCTTGAGTTGCTCGGTGACCTTATGTATTAGCCATGTAAGGTGACACATGTCTTCATTTAATTGGTCCACGTCATCTGACTAATTTTTGTATCAACAGAAGCCCCCATTATTTCGCAGTTGATGTTAAGTAAGAGAGTGTGGAACATTATGTCCAGAAATTGCTCAGATATTCGTAGCTCGATCTTGTTAAATTACAGACCTCCAACACTTAAGAAATTTTTCTTTATATCTTTGTCATTTGAGCGCGAAATGGCAAACTTGTAATTATTTTGAATTCTCAACAGTCCTTTGGGTATTAGAGTCTTTTTCATCTTTTAGCCACCGAAAACACAAGCGTTCTTTCTAGTAATCATTGCCTTTCTCACTTCCCGATGCAAGGTATTTAAAAGCAACGAAAATCTCATCATCTTCTACTTTTCACTTCCAAATTTCTGAACTCTTTGCATTTTTTCTCTCTATTTTGTGCTTTCGTTGTTTTCCATCGTCCGTTATTTAGCCGATTTCTCTATTTTCTGTAAGATCTTCTTACTTCTTCTTTATCTGCTTTAATCATCATGGTTTACGTTATTGAATCTATGGATAAATTCCGGATTGAATTTTCAATTCCCTCGTGGGTTATTTTGGAGGAGCCCCCCTGTCCTTCTGATTTGTTTTCTCTGGCGGAGGGACACTGGTTCCCATCCCTTTTTCTAGCGGAATGTGGTTTTTCTTTCCCGCTAAATCCCTTGTGTTTGGACTTTTGCCAATATTTTGATGTTGTTCCTGTAAAAGTAGCTCCAAACACATGGAGGGTAGTTAATGGCGTATATAGATTAAATCAGATACATGGAACCCATTTAGGCATTTATGAAATTATGTATTATTATGGATTGGTTACTAGTGATTCTACATTTTATTTAAAAACTAGGTTTTCAAATAGGGCTTTAGTTGTGAATCTCCCCGATGCCAACAGGGACTATTTTGACCATGGGGTTGTGATAAAAAACTGGCAACATTCCCCATTAAGTGGCAATGATGTGTACCAAGGTCCCAAATGCCCGCTTTATGGCAATGGGAAAGGTTGCTTTTAATTCTTTCAACTTATCTTCCTTTATGCTTGATAAAATGCGTCACTGACATTAATTTATTTATTTGTTGCAGTTGATAGTAAAAGAAAACCTCCAAAAGAGATCGATATTAATATAAAAGATTTGAAGTTTATCTAGAATTTGAATCAGTTAATTGTTGGGGAGAATATTAGAGCTGCTTCATATTTGTTGAGATATAAAAACACCACTTCATCCTTCATTGCTCGTCCTCTTCCCCCTCCCGTGGTAATTGATCTTGACCAAGTACCCACATCTTGTGCAAGTGAAGGAGGATCTTCTTCTGATCTGAATACTTCAATTTCTGATCTGATGATGAAGAAGAGGAAAATTCCCAACTTGTTTCATCAACCTGCCTCTATAACGGAAGAGGCAAAAAAGAAAAAAGTTGATGTTCTTATTGAGGAACTAAAAAGAATGACATTCCTCCCTCCTCCGAAAATATTACCATTAAGCCCCCAGCTACTTCTAGAGAGGTAGCACCTGTAACTGAAATTGTTGTCTCTAAAAAGGAAACACCTTCGATTGAAAAAGAGGCAGCACCTTTGATTGGAGAAGGGGTATCACCTTTGAGGAGGTTGAGGAGGGGTCTTGCTGAGAGAGCAACAAATACTGCTTCCCAACTTTCTGAAGTTGGACTTTCTTCTTTGAAGAGTAATCCTCCAGCCATCCTTACTTCTGGTTTGGCTAAGAAATTAATCAAATTTGGGACTCTTCCTCACTGCCGAGCTGCTGAGACTTCAACTCCTAGGGAGAAAATTGTTGATACTGTGGCCCAACTTCTTGCATCTGTAAGTAATCATCACATTTATGTTTTACTTTAATTTATGGTCATGTTAATGATTTAATTCATATTCCTCCTCCTTCTGTAGTTTTTGGTGTGTTTTGATAAAATCATGGAGAAGGATGAAGCTATTAAAGCATCAACTTCATCTCGTGGTGTTGAGGATGCCCTTGCTAGATTGTCAAAGTCCTTAGAGGAGTCCCGGAAGAAGTATGAGGAGGAAAAGTCCGCCTGGGAGAACAAAGTTAAATATTTGGAGTTATCCCTATCCCAAGCCAATGCAGCTCTAATTCTGGCAGAGAAGACTTCCAAGGAAGTCAATACCAAGCTTGAAGAGGCTGAATGACGTAAGACAGAGCTTGAGGAGAAACTGAAATCGGCTGAAGATCTTGACGCCAAGCTTAAAGAGGCTGAACGGCGTAAGGAGGAGCTAGAAGAGAAACTGAATTCCACCAAAGAGATCCTTAGGAAGGAAACCTCCTCTGGGATAGTGAAAAAAAGAGCTGATGTAAAAAAATATTTTAGTGCTGCTGGGACAAAGGGTGGAATAATCCCAGATGGAGTATGCACGGGTGAAATACTTCAGGGATGGATGGCTAGCATCTTTGAAGAGATTGAATGTGTCTAAAAACTTTAAGATGTTCCAGGAACATACTCATGGTTCTCACCTATTATTAGCAAAGAAGAGGATGAAGTTTCATCTGATGAATCTTCCATGATGGTGGTTGAGCAGGTTCCTGATGTTACTGTTCCTCAAATCTCTGACTAAGTTCAGAAGGCAACCACCTCTGCCGAGCAATGCCAATTACCCTCCGAACAACCAACTCCTTCATCCAAAGCAGCTGATGATGTTGTAGGGAATAAAGACAAGGTGTAGAGTTGTTCGGATCTTTAATCATATTGTTTTCTTCTCTTCTTTTTCTTTTTATTTGTAACTCTGGATGTACACTTTCTTATTTTGATCAATAAAATTGAACTTTCGTCATGTGTTTGAACTTTACTTGTTCTGTCTATGTCATTGTTGATGCATTTTTGCTTTTCTTGATAGTTTATTGCTAGGATGGAACTCTTATCAGCTAATGATACATAGTTGATGAAGAAATGCAATGATTATTTCAAAGCTGATCATGCAGACTTTACTGAGGCCTAAATAATTGACATCCTCAGATCAGATGCCTCTGAACGAGCAATTTATGCTTACCAGTACTTGAAGTTCTTACTTGATCGCGCTGTAGACAACAATGTGGCTTATTACGAAATGATTGAAGATCTTTAAGGAACGATCGAGGAACTTCAACATCAGTAGAAAGAGTCCAGCAAACTCTTACATGAGGGTTACGAGCAAAAGTGTCAACAACTGAGCGCTGATCGGAGTTACGATAAGTATCTCTTTGCTCACAAGAGAAGAGAAAATGTTCTTAGTCATGAGGTTGAAGAACATAGACACATTGCTAAGCTGTTGGAAGAAGAAAATGTTACACTTCAAGAGGAGCTAAAACGACTTAAAACTGTTGCCCCTTCTTCCTCGGGAGCCTTGGTTCCAGTCGACGATGAGGGTTATTCCTTTTTAGAGGTTGAAAATGCTACCTTGAGGGAAGAACTGGAGACTTTGAAACAAGCTAAATTAACATCCTCTTCAAGGGGTAGAGGTAGAGCGACCAACTCTCCAACCAAAATTCTGCATTGGAAAATAAGGATCTTTTGATAAAAAAAGCTCCACGAGCAGGTTGATAGATTGACCTATAAATTTCATAAGCACCCCAGAGTGTTATGGATGGTAGGGTATAATGAAGCTCTGTATCATCTTGATGCTCGTTTGCAGCAGTCGAACAACGAAGAATATAAGCAGGGATGGTTGAATGCTTTGTGTGTTCTGTGCCTCCCTTCAAACTTGACCTTAGCTGGATTCCAGCCCGTGCTATTCCTCGAGTTTTGATCTCTAAGTATCTTGGTGATTATAATCTTCATGCCAATTGTGAGATAGCTCGCCCTGAGCATTTGCTTGATCGACCATTTGTGATTAACATAAGAATATTGCAAGATTTGAACTGTATCAATTCCCCGTATGCTTTAGATGATCCTCCCGCTGGGGTAGAACCTGTATCAAAGTTAGAAGGAAAGAAACCTATAGAATAGGAAGCATGTATTTAATGAATTAAAAATTCATCTTTATGTAATCTGATTGCATTTAATGAATGAAAAGGCTTTTATTGTTGTTTGTGAATGAATGGAAATCACTACACCAAAATGACAAAATTGTCACCTTTCAGCCGGCCACCCTTGTCAGGGTCATTGACCGTGACAAAAAATACGCGTTTTGTGTCACGGTCATTGACCTTGACACTACCGTGACAAATAATTATCACAAGTCCGTGAAAAATGTAGTTGTCACGGTCGTGTCACGGTCAATGACCATGACAATTCTTTAAATAATTGTCACGATCAATGACCTTGACACGACCGTGACAACTTCTGCAGTAAAAAAAGCCCTAGGCTTCTTTTTTCCCACCCTTTTTTGGTTTCCCCCCTCTCTCTCTCTAAGCGATTTCTGCTCTCTCTCTCTAAGGTATATTTTTTTTCCTCTCTTTATCTTTCATTTCTATATGGGTATATATAAGTGTGTATGTGTATGTGTGTATATATATGTGTGTATATGTATGTGTATATGTGTGTGTATATATGTGTGTGGTGGGGTAAGGGGAAGGGAGTAGGGGGTAGTGGGGTGGTGCAGGTGTGGTGGGGGGAGGGGGTGGGGTGTGTGTGTGTGTGCGTAGGTGTGTGCGTGTGTGTGTGGCGGGGGGGGGGGGGGGGGGGGAGGGGAAGGGGTGTGGTGGGGTAATTTTAACAATTGTATAGCTTTAATTAAGAAATTTTATAGCTTTAATTGTAATTTTAATTGTATAGTTTTAGATGAAAGTAAATTAATAATTAGTGCCAATTTCATATGAAAGTAGGATTGCCCCTCATTGTAAATTAGTAAAATAATAATTGTATACTTTAATTGTTAGTTTAATTGATGAAATGAATTAATTGAGTAGATGAATTAGAAGGAGTACGGGTTACACATTTGTTGTTGAAATTGCTGTTGGATTATTTTGTTTAGTAAATGTTGGGTTGGTTAGTTTTAAAAGTGGCATGACCACTGGATTATTATCCATACGGGGGTGGAATTTTTCAACTTTTTTTGAAAATTACTTTGTATATCGAACAATATATACAAAGTATGATAATTAAATGAAACATACTTGAAATTAAATATGTGTATATGTGTGTCTGTAACACCCCGCCTAATTAAATACCGGGTGGCCAGTCCCATACCAAATTAAAACAGAATATACAGTTGGCTCATTCTTAGCATCACTGTCGAAAACATTTACAACTCACCCAATACCCAATTAAGCTGGTGTTAAAAACTTTCCAAATTTAAATTTCAACAAAACCATTTTTAGTTTAAGATTAACACTACACATTTTTATTCTACAACACTGATAACCAAATAGATAACACAAAAGAATTTAGATGCAATTGGAATAAACATTCCCAAATAGTATTAATCCATTTGATATTGTTTGGGTGGTGTGTGGTGGGGGAGGGGGGCAGGGGGTGTGGTGGGGGGAGGGGGGGTGGGGTGGTGGTATTTTTTTTTACAGTTGTATAGCTTTAATTAAGAAATTGTATAGCTTTAATTGTAATTTTAATTGTATAGTTTTAGATGAAAGTAAATTAATAATTAGTGCCAATTTCATATGAAAGTAGGATTGCCCCTCATTGTAAATTAGTAAAATAATAATTGTATACTTTAATTGTTAGTTTAATTGATGAAATGAATTAATTGAGTAGATTGTTTAGAAGGAGTACGGGTTACACATTTGTTGTTGAAATTGATGTTGGATTATTTTGTTTAGTAAATGTTGGGTTGGTTAGTTTCAAAGTGGCATGACCACTGGATTATTGTCCATATGGGGGTAGGATTTTTCAACTTTTTTTGAAAATTACTTTGTATATCGAACAATATATACAAAGTATGATAATTAAATGAAACATACTTGTGTGTGGTGGGGGGAGGGGGTGGGGTATGTGTATATGTGTGTGTATATATGTGTGTGGTGGGGGAGGGGGAAGGGGGTAGTGGGGGTGGGGTGGTGCAGGTGTGGTGGGGGTGGGGTGTGGTGGGGGGAGGGAGTGGGGTGGTGGGGGTGGGGTGGGGTGTGTGTGTGTGCGTAGGTGTGTACGTGTGTCTATGTGTACTAATAACATTTTTTTATATGTACTAATAACATTTTTTTACAGCAAATGTCTCATTCAGATATTAAGGCGAAGATGATGATGCTGTTTATGATGATGTCGTCTGGGCTCGGTGGTAGCGGAGGAGACGAGGGCTCCTCTGCCCCTAGGCTCCCCAAATATGGAAAATTTGGGATTACCGTTGAGAATAAATCAGAGCTATTAGCGAGATCCCTCGAGCTGCTAAAGACGGTCATCGGCCCGGGGTTTATGAGTTGGAAGGAGGTGCCATATGAGCTCAAGTTAGCTGTTTGGGCAGCACTACAGGTAATATATTTATATTTATATGAATATTTCAATTTCAATTTCAATTTCAATTTCGATTTCATTTTATATTTATATTTATATTTATTCGCAACTAACATTGAATTTGTTGGACATGAACAATTCAACTTGGATTCAAAGCTACGCGATTCCGTCTTGGAGCAGTTGAGGGAGCAACACAAGACGTGGAAGAAAAATATGCGGACACGGTACTTTGGGAAAACATGAGAGTCCATTATACAATGGCGTGGATCCGTCCTGCCCAAGGAGACGATCTCATTGGCACAATGGCAAAAGTTCATTGACAATGAGATCGAGGATCGACAATTGGCATCTCGCCAGTCGGGGAGGGAAAATCGGACAAAAAAGACGGACGTGCACTACTCCGGCTGGACCTCTTATGCCGAGGTGGAGCATAGGATGAAGGTAAGATTTAATTTTTCTATAACTACAGAAATATATTATTCTTCATTATTTTACTTTGCGGGGCCGATACTAATTTTACTTTATTTTATTTCAGGGGTAGGGAGTGGGCCAGGGGGTAAGCCACATAGGCTCGATACTTATTTGTCTCTTCGGACAAAGAAGGGGAAGGACAAGGAGGTGTCCCCGAGCGTCGCGGTGACGATTGTAAGTAATCCGACAGTTTAATTTTTGTTAATTACGTTATAATTTTTTAGTTTACTTATTTTACTAATCATGTGCTTTTTGTCGTTTCAGGCAAAGCTTAAGGAAGTGCATGAGTCGCAGTCTGATGCCGACAAGGCATCTTTGTCCACAGATGCACTCAGCCAAGTGCTTGGCTCTGATCTCAAGGGGAGGACAAGGGGGTGAGCTCGTGGGTGGTCAAATCTAGGATCATCGGATTGGAGACGAGCGACACCGGGTTGGCTCGAACGGTGGATTCACACGACGCAAAGCTGTCCCGTTTGGAGGCAACGGTCCAAGATATGTACGCATTCATGAAGCGTACGTTGGGCAAAGACCGTAAAGGGAAAGGAAAAGGTAAAGGGAAGGAGAAGGCGGTGGAGGAGGAGGAGGAGGTGCAGGAGAACGAGGCGCAGGAGGACGAGGCGTAGGAGGACGAGGATGTTGACCTCGCTGCTTCTTCACCGTCACGTGCGTATTTCGATGATCCACTTCCTTATTTGGCTCCCTTCCCCAGACCATTGTCGACACTTGATTGGCCGAGTGTGTTCATATTGGATGTATTTGATGGCCAGTGGATAGGGCGGGGGTTGAGGGACCCGAATATTGTCGAGGGTGGAATAGTTCATGGACGTGCGCTTCAAGGGATCGAGTCCAAAGTGCTCGTCACACATGTGATACCCGGGAAGGAGAACTCCCTATTATGGTTGCGTAAACAATGCGACACGATGTATATTAGTGGGTGTGTCAATTCGTTTATCGTGTGGCCAACTCACCTCCTCACATTTACCCAAGACATGTAGTAACATTATTTTTAAGTTTGTCCATTTTAATTATATTTGGATTATATCATCATGTATATTATTTCTATTTTGAATATTTGGATTATATCGTCATGAATATATATTTGCACTATCTTTGGATATATGATATTTGAATAGGTACAACCAACGTTGTTATAACAGGTACAAATATACTGCTGGGCAGTGGCAGTGGCCATACTACCCAACATAATTTTTTTAAATTCTGCCCAGAATTGTCACGGTCAATGACCGTGACAATTTTTTTAAATATTGTCACGGGTTTGTCACAGTTATTAACCGTGACTAAACTTGTCACGGTCCATGACCTTGACACGACCGTGACAATTCTAACGAACTTGTCAAGGTCAATGACCGTGACACGTCCGTGACAAAAAAATTTGTCTCGCCCCGAATTGTCACGGTCATTGACCTTGACAAGTCCAACTTGACAAGGTCAATGACCGTGACAATAGTGCAGATTTGGTATAGTGAAATGCTTTTATTTATTGTTTGTTAACGAATGTATATATATAAAAATATCTTATTTTGTTTTAGATAATGGAACTTATCTTATTTGTTATTTGATTATAGTGACAAGTCACTCTTTGATTTTAAGCAATGGAATGATTTTCGTCCCATGTTCTTGTTTAGTTGTAATACTGTTACCAGGATTTCCTTGTTGTCTACCAATCGAAGTTGGTTGCTGATTAATTTACCAACCAATCGAAGTTGGTGGTGATTTGTTTACCGACCAACCGAAGTTGGTGGTGATTGATTTTCTGACCAACCGGAGTTGGTAGTGATTAATTTACCGACAAACCGGAGTTGGTGGTGATTTATTTATCGACCAATAGGAGTTGGTGGTGATTAATTTACCGACCAACCGAGTTGATGGTGATTGATTTACCAACCAACCGGAGTTGGTGGTGATTGATTTACCGACCAACTGGAGTTGGTGGTGATTAATTTACCGACCAACCGGAGTTGGTGGTGATTGATTTTATGACCAACCGGAGTTAGTAGTGATTAATTTATCGACCAACCGGAACCAACCGGAGTTGGTGGTGATTAATTTACCGACCAACCAGAGTTATGGTGATTGATTTACCGACCAACGGGAGTTGGTGGTGATTGATTTATCGACCAACAGGAGTTGGTGGTGATTGATTTACCGATCAACCAGAGTTGGTGGTTGTTGATGTTGCTTTTGTGTAATGTGTAGCACTAATACTCCGAAAAAAATCGAACCAAAGAAAAGATATGGGCAAAACATCACTTTTATTCATCTTGAAAGATACAGGTTACATATGACTATATTCTACTGATAATATTTGCGCAAATGCTCTGCGTTCCATACGTTCTTGAACTCTTCCCCTTCCAACGTTTCTATTATGTATGTCCCAGGATGAACAACTTTAGTTACTCTGTAAGGCCCATGCCAGTTGGCCTCTAACTTGTTGTGTTTCTGGATCACCTTTTTCAGCACATAATCCCCTTCTTTCAAATCAGACTTCTTCACTCTTTTGTTATATAATAAGGCTGTTCATTGCTGGTAGGCTGCATTCCTTATTATGGCTTCTTCTATGACTTCTTCGAGCATATCCAAATCTAAACGCCTCATCAAATCACTTACAGGAGAGTTGAAATTAAGCACTCTGTGAGTAGGTAGGCCTAATTCAGCAGGTATGACGGCTTCACTCCCGAATGCCAACATGTATGGAGATTCCCCAGTTGATGTTCGTGGCGTGGTTCGATAAGCCCACCACACAGAATGTAGCTCGTTGATCCAGTTTCCCTTTGCATCGTCCAGTCATTTCTTCACACCATTCAGTAAAGTTCTGTTGGTCACTTCAGTTTGCCCATTACTCTGAGGATGACCTGGTGCAGAATGAATCTTTCGGACATTGGATTGGTGAAAATATGCAGCAAACTCCTAATTGTCAAATTGGGTACCATGGTCAGTAATGAATGCATGTGGGATACCATATCTGTAAATAATATTCTTCCAAATAAATTGATAAACCCGGTCATACGACATATCGATGAGAGGTTCAGCCTCCACCCATTTTGTAAAATAATCCACCTTGACTACCAGATATTTGAACCTTCCTTTGGTCGTTGGAAGTGGTCCGACCAAGTCTATGCCCCATATGGCAAATGGTCAAGGAGAAGTAATGGGTGTTAGTAATGCTTGGAGAGTTTTTCGGATGGACGAGAAACGTTAACATTTATCGCACTTCTTTGCGTAAGCTGTACAGTCAGCTCTCATTGTTGGCCAGTAATACACCTGCGTTGTTATTCTTTGTAAGAGCGTTCGACCTGCTACATGAGTTCCACAAGAACCTTCGTGAACCTCTTAAATCAATTCTTTTACTTCAAAGGTATGCACGCACCTCTGTAACCCTGCTATAAGGCCTCTTTTATATAAAATGACATTGGTCAGTACGTACCGAGCAACTTTAAACTTCAATCTCTTGGCTGCAAATCGGTTAGTTGGTACAGTTCCCTCTTCAATATATACCCTTATGGGATCCATCCAAGATGGTCCCAAGTCTAGGGTAATGAAATTCATCATCAAATCTTCATCTATGCATCGATCAGCCATAATTTCAATTGGGATTGTTCTTCGTAGCTTGGTGCGTGTTGCTGAAGCTAATCGAGCTAGTGCATCAGCTCTAGCATTCTCCAGTCTGGGTATTCTGATCAACTCAACCGCCTCGAAAGTTACCACCACTTCAATAACTTTTGCATGATACTTGAGCATCAATTCCCCCTTTGCTTCATATAACCCAAGAATTTGATTTACAATTAATTGTGAATCGCTGAAAATAATAACCTGCTCGACATTCATGGTTCTGGATAAATTGATACCCAGGATCATGGCTTCATATTCAGCTTTATTATTAGAAGCTTTAAATTGAAAGCGTAAGGCATATTCAATATCTACTACATCCGGGCTATTAAGAATCACTCCAGCTCCACTGCTTGTAGCACATGAAGACCCATCTACATACAAATTCCATATAGGCATATCATTATCAAATTCTTGGTCTAATAAAGTTCCTTGATGGAATATTTGATATTTCCTTTCATCTTTCTTAATCATGGGGCTGTTGCATGATGCTTCTTGTTGCTCGCTGTCCATCCTTTTTGGCTGATCTGCAAATGGGAGTTGGTCGAGGGTTATTTTTGATGATCCGGTAACATCCACGGGTTTCTCGACATTAACCTCCTGTTGGTCGGGTGCTTCCGGATATGTAAACTCTGCGATGAAGTCTGCTACCGCCTGCCCTTTAAGTGATGATCTGGGCTCATAGACAATATCATATTCACCCAGTTCAACTGCCCAGTACATCAACCTTCCAGATTTCTCTGGTTTGTGCAGAGCTTGTCTTAATGGCATATCAGTGTATACCACTATAGCGTGGGCTTGGAAGTATGGCCTCATCCTCCTGCTAGCTTCAATCAGTGCCAATGCCAACTTCTCTAACCTTGGATACCTAATTTTTGCTCCTCGGAAAGCCTTTCTAGTGTAATACACCAGTTTTTGCACTCCGTCTTCCAGTCTTATCAACACCGAGCTCATTGCGTTCTCTAAAATCGTCAAATACATATATAATTTTTCTCCCGTTACAGGTCTAGATAATAGTGGAGGGTTTCCCATATATTTCTTCAATTCTTGAAAGGCTTCTTCACATTCATCATCCCACTCAAAAGTTTTTCTAAGTGTTATGAAGAATGGGAGACACCTATCAGTTACTCGTGACACAAATCTGTTCAGTGCTGCCACACGTCCTGTAACGCTTTGCACCTCCTTCTTCGTTGTAGGGGATTGTAACTCCAGTAGATCTTTAATCTTCCTGGGGTTTGCCTCAATGCCTCGTTGATTAACAATGTACCCCAGAAACATGCCTTCTCGTACAGTAAATATGCATTTGGTAGGATTCAACTTCATTTGGTATTTCTCCAGCTGATCAAAAGTCTAACCCAGGTCGGTTAAATGATCACCGACCTTCTTGCTCTTCGTCAGCATATAATCGACATAAACTTCCATGTTATGGCCAATCTGCTCCGCGAACACTTTATTCATTAGCCGTTTGTGACACCCCGCCTAATTAAACCTTTGGTGATCAAGCCTTAATTCAATTAAAACAGGTTTCTTAAATGCTTCATTCTTAGCATCACTGCCGAAAACCTTTTAATTTACTAACCACCTAAGTGAAATTAAGCGAGTGCCAAATTTTATCTTCTTTTAGCAGAACAATAATCCATACCACATTACAATTCTAGTAATAATAAAATAGTTTCAAAAATAACTAAATGCCGGTAAAGTTTTGCCAAAAACCACGACCAATAAAAGACAACTCAAAATCCAGAATTAGAATAACTGTAGAAGTAAATATAGGACAACATGTCCCAACTAAGAATACTAAAACTGAGATCCTGCACTAGAACTGAAAAAGTGGAAACGTCTAAACAATCCCTGCAACATCCACACGTGCTGCAGCTACCAAATCCCTGGAATAAAATCATGCTGGGTGTCCCGGTGGCTGGGCACCTAAAAGGTTTTTAAAAGATTTTACATAGCAAGAGTTAGTACTCAAAACATTTGAAAATATTTTGCAACAATTTATCACAATTGAGTTATTGATTACACATATTAAAGTTTCGCACAACTCCCTTGAACTTCCTTACCTCTCTTCTATAGTGTATGTCTAACGAGGACACTTAGTTCACCTAATTATACTACCCATAAGCGTAGGTAAATTATTTACTGCTCGTTATCCTTATTCTTGTAATAATTACATCACGCTATAAATTATTACTAAGATATTTACCATACATTTCATTATCTACTATTCTCAATCTGTAGATTATGCACAGAGAATACATTTTATCACACAATCATGTACTTAACATCAGTTATCACTAACATATCCTTTTACCACACATAAAGGGCTCTTGGTTCGGAATGATTCATCGACCCCAAGTAAGAGTTGGTTCGGAATTATTCATCGACCCCAACTATTTAAAAATATGAATATATATACACATATTCTGGTTCGGGACTCTTTCATCGCGACACCAGTTTAAAGTTTGGTTTTCGGCATTTTTCATCGACCCCAAACATATAATAACCTATGTTAGTTCGGAATGTCACATCGACCCTAACATAATTAATTTAGGTAAAATTCTCTTAACCCAAACTTTTATATAATTTAGTAGGTACACACCCGACCTAACAAATCATGCCCGTACGTAATATATTTTACTTATATTCACCGTACTCATTAATTTACAATTTATTTCACTATTGTATTTATTTGAGTATTCACGCAACTCTAAGGGCCCTGGTTACCCCTCCCTTAATTCAGTAGTTAAGTTAACTTTAACCTACTGGTATTTTTCCCGGAATTTACTCTCACTCTTTTTGTAGCTAAATTTTCTCAACCTCAACATACGACTAAATCGATCTTTCTCCCGTCGGTCGGTTTCTCCAAAATTCCCACTCAATTATTTATGAAGAAATCTCACGGTACACCTATTGGTATTTATGAAGTCTCCTCATAGGTAAAATATCATCACTAAGGTTCCCATTAAGCTATGGTAATTAAAAGGAAATTTTTACAAAATTCTCTAGAGTCCAGGCAGGGTCGATCGATCGATGGGATGAGGTCGATCGATCGACTGCTCGATCGATCGACATTCAAGGATCGATCGATCGATCAAGCAGTGACAGACCCAGTTCGTCTTCTTCATGCGGGTTTCACCATTTTTATCTATCTATCTTTCATGATAGTCCACCATATTTGCAACCAAAAATTTCTAATTATTCCTACATGTTCTGGGATGATTACTAATGATTTACAACAACAAAATTATCATAAATCTTGACCAAATTAACTAAAAATCCTACTAATATTCAAGAACCCTAAAAATACATTCTTTACATCTTTCATCATAATTCCAGATTTTTAATTCGATTCAATCATCTAGTTTTCTATGATATGAGAATATTTGGAGATCCAAAAACGTTCTACATGCAATCCCTACCAATCATGGATCATAATCAATTGTTTTTCTCCCAAAAATATCATAAAAACCATGTTCTTCATAAAGCTTAAATATGGGTATTATAACTCAATTTATTTTGCAAATAACCACTTGCCTTATGATTTGTAGGGTCTGATTTCGTGGATGTTGATGATGGTTGGTGATTTTGATCCTTCAATCCTTCTTCCCAACAAATATGTGGTGAAATCTCCTTAGAATTTCCCTTCCTTCTTTCTTTTGCCTTATAAAATTACCTCTCTTTCTTCTCTAATGGCTATGGTGTATTTTCTTTCTTTATAACCCTAGCCTCAACTCTTATAATTTGATTTAGGGTTTCAAAATTCGTAGGTCTACTTACCCATAAATGTAAAGAGACCAAAATGCCCTCGAATGGTCCTAGTTTAGCCCGAAAATGAACCGATACTCAACTAGTACCCCCGGGTACACTATTTTGACTAATTCGAACCTTTCGGAATCATTGGTGGACTCTAAATTACCTTTCGAGTCTCTTAAAATATTTTTCTCATCTCATCTTCAATTTTTTTTCTCTACGCGCGACACTCGGTTGAGATAACTCAGGTACGTCCATAAAATCGCTAGACCGTACATATCAACATTAAAAATTTACTATTCACATTTAGTAAATTTTTAATCGTCATATTAATATTTATTAACATAATCTCACATTAAATTACTTTACTCTCGTAATTTAATTTAAAACGTGTCACATTAAATTACTCTACTCACGTAATTTAAATAAATGCATTTTATCACATTAAATTACTCGACTCGCGTAATTTAATTAAAAAGTATTTTATCATATTAAATCACTCTACTCACGTAATTTAAATAAAATGTATTTTCCTAATTAAGCAGAATTACGGGGTATTACACCGTTGATATGTTGCACCTGCATTTTTTAGTCCAAAAGGCATAACATTATAACAATAAGTTCCCCGTGGGGTTATAAAAGAAGTACTTTCCCTGTCTTCTGGTTTCATTTTGATCTGATTATAAACAGAGTAAGCATCCATGAAACTCAGTAATTCATGTCCCGAGGTAGCATCCACTAACTGGTCAATTCGGGGCAAAGGAAATAGTCTTTTGGAAAAGCTTTATTAAGATCAGTGAAGTCCACACACATCCTCCACTTATTGTTTTTCTTCTTCACCATCACAACATTTGCTAGCTGATCAGGATATTTGACATCTTCAATGAAAGAGGCCTTCTGCAGCTTCTCGACTTCCTCGTGTATGGCTTTATTCTTTTCGGTACTGAACACTCTTCTTCATTGCTTCACAGGCTTGATCTCCTTATTCACATTCAGCTCGTGGCATAGGAACGATGGATCTATCCCTGGCATGTCTTCATGGCTCCATGCAAAAATCTACTTTCTGCATTTAAAAAATGCCACAAGTTCTCGTTTTATTGGTGGATCCAATGAAGCGCTAATTTGAGTTGTTCGTTTTGGGCGTTCATCGTCCAGAATGATGCTTTCTGTAGCTTCCATAACTTGACCCTTCACAAGCTGAGACTCATCTCTAGGGTCCAAAGTTTTAATTTCTTCATCTTCTGATTCATCCACTTGATACGTGGTGGTCTTCTTCCTAGCTTCCTCCACTTCCTCTTATTCGTCAGACGAATAATAGCACTCCCGAGCTACTTTCTGATCGCCTTTCATAACTCCCACTCCAAATTTGGTTGGGAACTTCAAACATTGGTGCACCGTTGATGGTACTGCTTTAAATTTTTTTAGACCTACTCTCCCCATGATGATGTTGTAGGCTGACTAGACGTTTTTGTCCATTATAAAGAAATGTACTTTCTTTGTTCGGCAAGCTGGCCACGTACCAATGAGCATGTCCAACTTGATCGTCCCAAGTGGAAAAACTTTCTCTCCAGTAAAATCGAGAAGGGGCCTATGATATGGCTCCAACTAGGCTAACTTTAAGTTTAAACTGTCAAAACATGGGTAAAACATGATATCTGCAGAGCTACCATTATCCACCAATACCCGTGAAATCTCCACCTCTTTAATTCTCATCTTGATCACCAATAGATCATCGTGGGGATACAGTACTCCTGCTAGATCATTTTTGGAGAAATCGATGACCAGTTTATCCTCATCTACCTTCCTCGGGCAATCATCCTCAGCCAGATTTATACGCTGTATATAAGAACAAGCTTGGGCCTCAATGAGGTAATCTTTTCTCTCAGCAGTATGATCTCCACCTCCTGTATCTCCACCTATAATTACATTACATTCAAATGATCCAAAATGGATTGAAAATACCTCATGTTTGGGTTACCTTGGCTTTTTAAGAAGGTCGGGATCATCTTCTGGATCATCTTCATGATCCCTTTTCTTATCGTCTCTTACTCGGAGGGGTGATTTAGATCTTTGTCTTCCTCTATTATTGGTTTTTCTATTGTTTTGGCTATCAACATACTTGGTTAGTTTTCCCCGCCTAATGAGCGCTTTGATTTCATTCTGAAGAGCTATGCACCGTTTGGTTGTATGGCCATGGTCTTTATGAAACTCGTAGTATTTGAACTTATCCCTTTTGTCGGGGTCTGCCTTCATTTTCTCGGGCCAATCTAGCTCCTCACTATTCTTGATCTTCTTCAGAATGTGATTTATTTCTACCTTCAAGGGAGTATAATTTCCATATTTCCTCATCTGTTCTAACGTCAGTTTGCCCTTTGACTGCTTGCTACCACTATTATTATTCTGATCTTTCTTCTCAGTTTTGCTACCTTCAACCTTGGTCTCTTTGGCACCAACGCTCTTCTTCGCAGCCTTAGCCTATTCGGTATTCATGATTTTTGCTTCTTTTGCCATCAATTTAGCCATGGACCTTGGGGGATATTTAGCCAAAGTATAATATAACTTGTTTGGTAATAGACCACTCATTAAAGAAGTGATTGCTATTTTCTCCTCGTAATCAATTACCTCAAGTTTCTCGTTATTAAAACGAGTGATGTAATCCCTAGTACTTTCTCCTGTGTTCTGCCTCACACTTAATAGATGTGCCACTCTCTTAACTGGTTTTGCTTCGAAATAGAAGTTACCTATAAATAGTTCTGCCAACTGATGGAAAGTGGCAATCTGCTCCCGAGGAAGATTATTGTACCACATCTGGGCTGACCCAGTAATAGTTCCTGAAAATTCCTTGCACTGCATTTCATCAGGGACCGCATAAATGTCAGCAGCAGCTTGGTATTGTTCTATGTGGAGGACAAGATTAGTTTTCCCGTCATACTTGGGTGTCACTACTGGAGCTTTGAATTTGGATGGTGTAGGAAAATTCATAATTGCCTTTACAAAAGGCCATCCTTGGACAAAAGTTCGTTGGAGAGGGTTCTTGGCTATAGCCATTTCCCCCAACCTGTCTTCCAATCTTTGAATGGAACCCTTCCATGCATCGTTCCCAGTCTCAGAACGATTGGTTCGTGCAACTGATCTCACTGAATTTACTTCTTGTGATCGTTCTCTTTGAATTTTTGGGTGTGATTGGGCAGAACCTTCCTTTAGATCGATTGGTCGTTGATTGTGTCTTGACACAATTCTAGGAAGATTTCTATTTCTCCTAGGGCCTAAGCGATCAAAAGGATAGACTCTACTTAACCTTTTCAGAGCGCTAGATCGTTCTGGAATTAAAGAGACATTCCGTTGAGAGTCTGTAAATCGTACCGAAGAAGTTTGGCCAGGTTGATACGAAGGATCATCAGATTCCCCAGTACGATAAGAGCCGGCACTTCTGGATTGAGAAACCTCAGGGAACAAGGTGCGTCTGGTTCTTGAAGATGGGAGATGAGTGTTTCTCTGAACGCTTCGTTATCCTGATTGGGCAGACGATCCACCACGGATAGTTTGTATAAGCTGACGCATGGTTTCTTGTAAGGTCGTTTGCTCTTGGGATAAATTGGCCACTATTCCAGTGAGATCTTGCATAGTTAGGGGAGTAGAGGGGTTTGGAGGGACCCCAACGGTGTTCTGATTACTGGATTCCGGGATCTCAGCCATAGGTGATGAATTTTTTGATGAAAAACGCTAAGTATTATCATTTCCCACAGACGACGCCAATCTGTTGACGTAAAAAATTAGATGCAATCTAATTAATTAATCACAGATAAATAAGAAATAAAGAAATGAGACAAGAGATTTTTAAAGTGGTTCAGCCTTATGAAAATGGCCTACGTCCACTGTTGTTGTATTGCTAAGTGTTTGCTTTAATATCTGTTTTTGATTATAAGAGATCCATCGATCCCCCTCCATGATGGGGTTATAATGTATTTATAGCCTTGTGGCTGTACATATCTCTAGACAAAGTATTGTCATCTAGTAGGCATATACAACCATACAATAGAAATGTTCATTAATGCCCATTAAATGCGTGGTTATCCTCATTAATGTACATTAAATGCGTAGTTATCCTTTGATCTGCCTGGCTAAAGTTACTTTGCACGCCTAAAGTTGCTCAGTACGCTTGAGTTGCTGGGTGACCTTATCTATTAGCTACGTAAGGTGACACATGTCTTCATTTAATTGGTCCACATCATCTGACTAATTTTTGTATCAACAATGAGGATAGAGGAACCCTAAAAGGTCTTTTTTGGAAAAACCAATTACCAGCTTATCTTTGTTAACCTTCCTTGGTCGATCTTCCTCGGACAGATTGATCCGATGGATATAAGAGCAAGCCAGAGCCTCATTGAGGTAAGACTTTCTTTCAACTGTATAATCTACTCATTCTGCATCTCCACATGTAATCATCTGGAAATTAAAAGATAAAAAAATGAGCATGAATACCTCACATTCCGGTTGCTTAGGCTTTTTGGGCAGGTCGGGGTCATCTTCTCGATCATCTTCATAAGTTCTTTTTTTATCTTCCCTAGGCTTGCAGGGAGATTTTGACCTTCGCCGAGCTCCACTATTGTCCTATAGATCAATAAATCTGTCCAGCTTTCCTCTTCGGATGAGTGTTTTAATTTCATTCTGAAGAGAAATACAACGATCTATCGTATGCCCATGATTCTTGTGAACTCACAGTATTTGAACCTATCCTTTTATACAACAGGTGCTCTCAGCTTCTCAGGCTAACGTACTTTATTGCTATGATTTATTTCCTCCAAAACATGATGAATTCCCATTATTAAAGGAGTATAATTGTTGTATTTCTTGAGCTTGTCAATATTCCCCTTTTTCTTCGATTCCCTATGCTCCTTATGTTCTTTTTCCTCCTTTTTCTCGATTTTAATATCAGTCTTTACACCTGAGTTTTGTTTGACTGCCATGGCTTCCTCGACGTTTATTATTTTGGATGCTTTGGCCATAAACTCTGTCATCATCTTCGGAGGATCTTTAGAGAGTGTGTAGTAAATCTTTTCGGGAAGCAATCCACTTATGAGAGCTATAATAGCTTTTTCCTCCTCATACTCAACAACTTCTAATTTCTTGTTGTTGAAACGGGTGATGTAGTCTCTGGTACTTTCTCACACCTTTTGCCTTACACTGATTAAGTGAGATACTCTTTTCACTGGTTTATCTCCAAAGCATAAGTTACCAATGAATAGTTCAGCAAGCTGATTGAAACTCGAAATTTATCCCCGGGGAAGGCTATTGTACAAAATCTGAGCAGGACCTGTAATTGTGCCTGAAAATTCTCTACATCTCGTTTCGTATGGAATGACGTAGATGTCAGCTGCTACTTGGTACTATTCTATATGAAGAATAAGGTCTGTTTTCCCATCATGCTTGGGAGTAACCACAGGGGCCTTAAATTTTGAAGGAGTAGGAAAATCCACAATAGCTTGTACAAAAGGAGATCCTTTCACAAAACTTCGTTGTAAAGGGTTCTTCGCCTTTGCCCTTTCTCCCAATCTATCTTTCAGTCGTTGAATGGATCCCTTTCATGCATTATTACCAGCATCAAATTTATGCATTGCATCTAGGCTATTCCGACCAACTGTTTATGCTAAGCTCTCCTCTTGTGAGGTGTGCTCAGCGTGGGTAGTTCATCGAGCGTCTGATCTAGATTGGGTTGAGCCTTGACATTGATCGATTGTTCATTGAGTATTTATTAACATTGCCCCATTTTTGTTCCCCCTGGGTCCCAAACGATCAAAGGGAGATGCTTAGCTTAGCCTTTTTAGAGCACTCAATCTTTCAGGAGTGAAAGATTGCTCATTATATGATTCTGAAGTTCTAAGTGAAGAACTTACTTCTGTGTGGTAGGGCGAATCTCTTGTAGTCCTGTATTGACTATGTCTGTTGTTCCTTAGCAGTGACGGTGGTATATTTCCACTAGTAGATAAGGCAGGAGACCCGACTTGCAGTATTTGGGCCAGTTGCCTAATAGTATCTTGCATAGCAACCTGTCCTCTAGCAAGGCTAGTCAAGATCCCAGTTATATCGTTATTTGTTAGCGGAGTGGATGGAACAGGTGGTATGCCCTCATTTTTGGCACTTGATTCAGGAATATTAGTCATGTTTGATAATGAATAAGTGAAAACATTTAGAAATACGTTCCCATAGACGACGCCAATCTGTTGATGCAAAAAATTAGAATAGATCTAATTCTTTGATCACCGATAAATATGAGCAAGTAAAAGAAAGAGAGACAAAAGATTTTTAAAATGGTTTCTCTATGGAAGAAAGCCTACATCCAGTGTGCTTCTTATTGCCTTGTATTTTCCTTTCAGTCGCTGGGATTCGCTTTCTAGCCTTGCCCTTGATGGTAGGGATTACAATGTATTTATAGCCTAGTAAGGAGATAAAGAGGTGGGATGTCAAAGGATGGAATGCCTTTATAAATTAGGCATTTACATCAGTACAAAATATTAGTAATGTATTTGGTTGTTGGCATTTTATGTCGTGCCCCGACTTAATTAAGTTAAACTCATCCTTGTTAATTAGCGATAAACTGCCTTAAATAATAAAAAATGCTTTAATTTAAATCTCTAAGGAAAAATAGCATGAGAATTTTTTATTTTTCTTAAGGTATGTGTAGATGAAAACATAACTACATTTACATGTCACCTATAAGTACTACACAACCGTACATAATCAAGATGTTTAGTTTAATATTTACACAACAATATTCTTGATATTCAAACCATACTAGATATCCGTCACTCCCCCGTTTTAAGGTCCTAACTTGGCAGTGAACTCCAAACGATAGGCATACCTGAAACATAACATTATAGGAGTGTAAGAAATATAATCTTAGTGAATCACCATAAACCACACCTATAACCAAATTAAATAACCATTTTTATTTTGTTCTAATGCTATAACCCAATAGAAATTGTGAAACTCTCGCAAGCCTGGACTCGCCACAGTCCAATTAATCCACCACAGTTATTGGGGACCACCACATCCCTTTATTAGGCCCGAGTACACAAACCTTTAAGTTGAATTAACTGGACCACCACATCCTGTAGGACCCACCACAGTCCTTAACATTAAATAACATCACTTAATATTTCAATCATATGCATATGTTTCCTAAATACAACATCACTCCCATAAGCATTTTAACACATGTATTGAACTACACATTTCCATATGAACAGATAATCATCAATATTTCATAGGACAGGTCACTCACCATGGATTTGGTGCTAAAATTAATACCAAACTACTTCCTTGGTATAGTATTATTAGCTGCTTCCCCACCTAACAAGTCAACGTCATTAGTATCTGAATACACCAATTAACATTAAACCTAGTAATACATCACATCATTTGGTCAATCAGAAATAACTAAGGAGGAAATAAATATGATACTTAACATTTCTATAACACCCAAGTAATTAGGGTTCTAACACATTTTATGGAATTAAATTACCAATTCCCTAGACAAAGTTATGCCCATTTAATTACAACCTTTTCCAAATCGTTTTTCAAGAAAAACCGCAACACAACTTCAACTTCCTAGAGTTTTCATAATTTTTATACAACATTAATTTGCATGATATTCCACCCAATATCAGTAAACCTATTGAATAATACAAAATTAATGTTTTAAAATTTTTTGGGCTAATTTTCTATGTCGAGCAAAATGTCAAACACCTGGTATGCATTCTTGCTCCTTTAGGGCAGATTTTAAACCAAAACTTCAAACTATCACCAAGGGTTCATTCCTTCGTCTTTTTACACAATTTTCGGATATGTTATACATGTATGAGTATATTTTACTCTCTAACTTGAATCGGTCAATTCCAATAAGTATTCCATGATTTATGCCATTTTTAGCATAACTAGGTCAAATTAGAACATTAAGGCATAACTTAACATTTTTAAGCATACACAACCTTGAACTTGGGTATAATTCATGGAAACATATAATAAACATGTTTTAGCAGAAATATACATCATAATCATGAATTTTATAAATCAAAATGCTTTACAAAAAGATGATGTAAATTTAGGACTTTAAAGTATGCATTTACGATCCTAGCTCCAGTTCTAACTTATGTTCTTAACCCATCCTTGTTCCAACACAATTCAACAATATGGGTATCATTCAAATATATATCCAAATAAAAAATAAAAACATGTCAAGTATAGAACTCATCCATGTGACCAACTTTAATAAAGATGTAATTACCTTACGAGGATTCCTCGATTTATAGAAATTTTCCAAAGATTTATTCCTTAACTTTCTTCTCTTTCTCTCTCTTTAGGCAAAAATTGTTATTTCTTATGAGTAATAAGACATAACTCTCATTTATAATCATAAATACGTTGTATAGTGGTCCAATAGCAATAGGGGTAGTGGTAACACATGATTGGTTGGATGTAAGGTCGAATTAGACAATTCGATTAATGACACATTTGTCCCACCTTGGTAAAATTACCATTACTCACTATCATGGGCCCCGATTTACTCCCTCTTTGTGTCTATGAGTAGATAACTTAAATATATACAACTTTCATATTTTGTGGTTTCCCAAAATCATAAAATTAATACGTCTAATTTGGGCTCGAACAGGAAAGTAGCAATTTATCGAAAATCTCAAAACTTTCACATTTGGCGACCAAACATTTCCAATTTCGTATCAACACCCTAATTTACTTTTATAAACATAATCATGCATTAGAAAAATAATTTATGATGAATTTAATCACATAACTAATCATATGTTTTAAACATGGTATCCCCGATCATAAGTTCGATTAGCACCTAATGTAAACAACACATATATCACATGGGCATGCATTCCCTAAACATGATAATTAACATGTTTAACACACATAACCAATTTATAACTTATAACTCCTAAGTTATAATTAATCATGTAATTAACCTTCCTAATCATGTTTTATGTCCTTACAATTCTACCCCTCTTATAAAAATTTCGTCCTTGAAATTTAACGCATAAGAAACTTACCAGATAGATGAGGATACTGCTTCTTCTTGTTATCCTCCCCTTCCCAGGTGGCATACTCCACATTCTGACTTCTCCACATCACTTTAACTAGTGAAATGGTTTACTGCGTAACACTTGCTCCTTTCGATCTACAATAGCAATTGATTCCTCCACATAGGTTAAGTCATCTTGAAGCTCTATCGGTTGTGAGATAAACACATGCGAAGGATTGGGCACATACTTACGTAACATGGATATATGAAAAACATCATGTATCCGGGAAAATTCTGGTGGTAATGCCAATTTATAAGCTACAGCCCCAACCCGTTTCACTATCTCATAAGGGCCAATGTACCTGGGACTTAACTTTCC
Organism: Sambucus nigra; assembly: GCA_949130495.1. Taxonomy (NCBI): domain Eukaryota; kingdom Viridiplantae; phylum Streptophyta; class Magnoliopsida; order Dipsacales; family Adoxaceae; genus Sambucus; species Sambucus nigra. The sequence continues at coordinate 63,547,118 of OX422223.1, read as the reverse complement.
CTTCTTCCCGAATCTCATAACCCCTCTCCAAGGAGAAACACGTAGGAATACTCGATCACCTTCCTCAAATTTCAATTCTTTCCTTCGGTTGTCTGCATAACTTTTCTGTCTACTTTACGCCACCTTTAAATGATTATGGATAAGATTGATCTTTTCAGTAGTCTGCTGTACAATTTCTGGCCCAAGAAGTTTTCGTTCTCCTACTTCGAGTACTGCATTTTCTCCCATACAAAGCTTCATAAGGAGCCATATCAATACTCGAATGATAGCTATTATTATAAGCAAACTCCATTAGTGGCAAGTGTTCATCCCAACTACCTTTGAACTCCAATACACAAATTCGTAACATGTCTTCGAGTGTCTGGATCGTTCTTTCTGACTGCCCATCTGTCTGAGGATGAAAAGCTGTACTAAATTTCAATTTAGTCCCCAAAGCTTGTTGTAAACTAGGCTAAAAGTGAGAAGTAAACTTAAGATCTCGATCAGAAATAATAGAAACAGGTGCACCGTGCAATCTAATAATCGCATCCACATATAATTTGGCATATCTATCCATGGAGTAAGTAGTTTTAACAGGAAGAAAAGGTGCAGACTTAGTCAACCTATCAATGAAAACCCAAATAGAATCAAACCCTCGTGATGATTTTGGTAAACCTATAACAAAATCTGTAGTAACATGCTCCCATTTCCACTCAGGAATAGGTAAGGGATGTAGTAAACCACTTGGCTTCTGATGCTCCACCTTCACCTGTTGGCAAACTAGACATCTAGCAACAAAATTTGCAATGTCGTGTTTCATTCCCGGCCACCAATAACATTTTTTCAAGTCTCTATACAGTTTTGTGCTCCCTGGATGCATAACATATAAAGAATAGTGGGCTTCCTCTAAAATTATTCTTCTTAAATCGGGCACGTTAGGTACACACAAACTGTTTCCGTACATAACAATGTCATCGTCCCGAATAGAAAATTCCTTTGCTTTACACTTTTTCATATTATCTCTAACTTTCTCCAATTCTGTATCTCCTGCCTATGCTTGTTTTATCCAATCCATCAACGTGGGTCTAACATTTAAATGTGCTACTATTCCGTAAGACTCATTCAAAGTTAATTTCACCCCCATTAAAGCTAACTCTCTCAGTAAGTCAACTCGAATACAATAAATACAAGATACTATGGCTAGAGATTTTTTACTCAAAGCATCCGCGACAACATTAGCTTTACCCGGATGGTGATGTATCATGAAATCATAATCTTTTATAAGTTCCATCCACCTTCTTTGCCTCAAGTTCAAGTCTTTTTGTGTAAACAAGTATTTTAAGCTTTGATGGTCAGTAAAAATTTCACAACTAACACCATATAAATAGTGTCTCCAGATTTTTAATGCAAAAACTACTGCAGCCAACTCAAGATCGTGTGTAGGTTAGTTGCGTTCATGTATCTTTAACTGTAGAGAAGCAAAAGCAATTACCTTTCCGTGCTGCATTAACACACAACCAAGTCCTTGATATGAGGCATCACTATAAATAACTAGACCTTCTGTACCCGTTGGGATAGTCAATACTGGAGCTGATGTCAACTTACCCTTTAATTTTTCAAACCTTTTATCACAATCGCCACTCCAGACAAACTTGTTCTCCTTTTTGGTAAGCTTAGTCAATGGCAATGCAATAGAAGAAAACCCCGATATAAACCTCCTGTAATAGCCCGCCAATCCCAAAAAGCTACGTACCTCTGTCACACTAGTTGGTCTTTCCCAATTCATTACTGCTTCTACCTTCTTGGGATCCACACAAATAACATCAGCAGAAATAACATGCCCCAAAAATACTACCCTGTCTAGCCAAAATTCACATTTAGAAAATTTAGCATACGACTGCTTTTCTCGCAAGGTCTGTAAAATAATACCCAGGTGGTGTTTATGCTCATCCCTACTATGAGAATATATCAAAATATCATCAATGAAGACAATAACAAAAGAATCCACGTATGGGTGAAATATACGGTTCATCAAATCCATGAATACGACCGGTGCATTTGTTAACCCAAATGGCATGACAAGAAATTCATAATGTCCATACCTGGAACGAAAAGCAGTTTTAGAAATGTCACAATCTCTTACTTTCAATTGATGATATTCGGATCTGAGATCGATCTTGGAAAATACTTTGTCTCCTTGCAACTGATCGAACAAGTCATAAATGCGGGGTAGTGGGTATTTGTTACGGATAGTCACCTTATTCAATTGATGATAATCGATGCACAACCTCATGGTTCCATCTTTCTTCTTCTTAAATAATACTGGGGCTCCCCACGGTGATACACTAGGCCTTATAAAACCACGATCTAACAAATCTTGCAACTGTATCTTTAACTCTTTTAATTCTGCAGGTGCTATACGATATGGTGCAATAGATATTGGTGCAGTTCCTGGTACCAACTCAATCGAAAATTCCACCTCATGGTCTGGTGCTAACCCTGGGAGTTCTTCTGGGAAGACTTTTGCAAATTCATTAACTACTGGTATATCTAATAGTTTTCCAGCCTCTTGTCGTGTGTCCACCACATGACCAAGATAACCCTCACATCCTTTCCTTAGTAGTTCATAACATTTTGTTGCAGAGATCAAACATGTTGGAGTGATATTTCGTTCCCCAATAAATTTAAATTCAGGTTCACCCGGTAATCTAAACACTACCTCCTATTTAAAGCAATCCAAACATACATGATATGAGGCTAACCAATCCATACCCAGTATTACATCAAAGTCGCGCATATCAAGAGGTAATAAGTCAACTAGTAATTCTTTTTCACCCACTCGTACCAAACACTCCCTATATACCCTCTCAATAGAAACCAACCCCCCCACTGGAGTAACAATAGCTAAACCAGAATCTAATGATGATAATGGTTTATTAAGATGCAACCGATAAAGTAAAGACACAAAAGAATGTGTAGAACCAGGATCTATCAACACATAAGCATCTTTATCACCAATAGGAAGTGTACCTGTCATTACGTTAGGCATAGCTTATGCATCTTATTGCGTCAGTGCAAACACTCTACCTTGACCTTGGTTTTGAGACACGCCTCCTCTACCTCCCTTGTGTACTTTGGGTGCAGAAATCCTATCTCCTACTATCACACTCCCAACTGAAGTTGTAGCTCCCATCGCTGGACAATTATTTCGTAAGTGCCCCAGTTGATGACAATGGAAACATAAAGGTGTCGTCTCAGCTATTGTACACTCCCAAGACATGTGCCCTTGACCACCACATCTATAACAAAATATGGCCCTCGGTTCCATCACAGATGCATTTTCTGACTGATTCATTCCAGTCCTTCCACCTCGAGCTTGAAATCTTCCACGTGAATTTTTATTATTTTTAAATTCTTGGCCCTTAGGTACTCCTCGTGATACACTCTGAGTTGAGGTTCCCGCCTCCCATCCATATGATCTTATACCATCATGTCTAGCTTTCTTCGAGTGTTCAACTTGCATTTCTTTTATTGACTTTTCTGACACCATGGCCCTATTCACCAAGTCCACATAATCCGTGATCTTCATATTAGCAACCATGCTTTTTATATCTACACTCAGCCCGATTTGAAACCGATCACATTTACTTTCTTCCGTCCTCACCAAGTTAGGTGCAAATCTAGATAAGGATATAAATAAAGCTTCATACTCTGCCACTGTTCGGTTCCCCTGTTTCAATGTGATAAATTCTTCCTCTTTCTCTTTCCTATAATGCCTTGGGAAATATTTTTCAAAGAACACCTTCACAAACCTCTCCCATGTAATTGGTGGAGGATTTGCTGGCACTACTCCCCCAATCGTAGTAAGTAACCTGTCTATAGCATCCCACCATAGCTTTGCATCATCCTCTAATCTAAAGGTTGCTAACAAAACCTTTAGTTCATCTCGCACTTCCATCACCATGAATATTGTTTCCATTTTTCAAATCCACCCCTCTGCCACTAACGGATCCGTAGTCCCAGTAAATGCTGGAGGATTTAATGTCATGAACCTCTCATGCAATTTGTCCCTATCCCCACCATGTTCTCCACCTCTTGCTTGTTCCATAAATTGTACCACATCACGTAAGATTCTTCCCACATCATCAATAGGTTGTTGTTGCACCTCTGGTTCCTCCACTTGAATACGTCTATGTCCTTGCTGACTATTAGGAACATAAGATGCCTCACCCTCTGCTCCATCATGCGGCTCATGTGGATCCATCATTCACTGCAATATAATTCACTTAAACAAAATACAATAGCAGAAGTTTAATATTAACATTGTTAGTCAAAATCCAGGTGCATAACAAATTCACTTTCAAGCGTCCACTGCCAATCTAGACCCTCACACCCAATACAGAACCTAATAACCACGCTCTGATACCAAATTGTCGTGCTCCGACTTAATTAACTTCAACTCATCCTAGTTAATTAGCGATAAATTGCCTTAAATAATAAACAATGCTTTAATTTAAATCTCTAAGGAAAAATAGCATGAGAATTTTTTATTTTTTTCAAGGTATGTGTAGATGAAAACATAACTACATTTACATGTCACCTATAAGTACTACACAACCGTACATAACCAAGATCTTTAGTTTAATATTTACACAACAATATTCTTGATATTCAAGCCATACTAGATATCTGTCACTCCCCCGTTTTAAGGTCCTAATTTGGCAGTGAACTCCAAACGATAGGCATACCTGAAACATAACATTATAGGAGTGTAAGCAATATAAGCTTAGTGAATGACCATATACCACACCTATAACCAAATTAAATAACCATTTTTATTTTGTTCTAATGCTATAACCCAACAGGAATTGTGAAACTCTCGCAAGCCTGGACCCGCCACAATCCAATTAATCCACCACAGTTATTGGGGACCACCACATCCCTTTATTAGGCCCGAGTACACAAACCTTTAAGTTGGATTAACAGGACCACCACATCCTGTAGGACCCACCACAGTCCTTAACATTAAATAATGTCACTTAATATTTCAATCATATGCATATGTTTCCTAAATACAACATCACTCCCATAAGCATTTTAACACATGTATTGAACTACACATTTCCATATGAACAGATAATCATCAATATTTCATAGGACAGGTCATTCACCTTGGATTTTGTGCTAAGATTAATACCAAACTACTTCCTTGGAATGGTAGTATTAGCTACTTCCCCACCTAACAAGTCAACGTCATTAGTATCTGAATACACCAATTAACATTAAACCTAGTAATACATCACATAATTTGGTCAATCAGAAATAACTAAGGAGGAAATAAATATGATTCTTAAAATTTATATAACACCCAAGTAATTAGGGTTCTAACACAATTTACGGAATTAAATTACCAATTCATTAGACAAAGTTATGCCCATTTAATTACAACCTTTTTCAAATCGTTTTTCAAGAAAAATCGCAACACAACTTCAACTTCCTGGACTTTTCATAATTTTTATACAACATTAATTTTCATGATATTCCACCCAATATCAATAAACCTATTTAATAATACAAAATTAATGTTTCATAATTTTTTGGGCTCATTTTCTATGTCGAGCAAAACGTCAAACACCTGGTTTGCATTCTTGCTCCTTTAGGGCAGATTTTAAACCAAAACTTCAAACTATCACCAAGGATTCATTCCTTGGTCTTTTTACCCAATTTTTGGATATGTTATACATGTATGAGTATATTTTACTGTCCAACATGAATCAGTCAATTCCAATAAGTATTCCATGATTTATGCCATTTTTAGCATAACTAGGTCAAATTTGAACATTAAGGCATAACTTAACATTTTTAAGCATACATAACCTTGACCTTGGGTATAATTCATGGAAACATATAATAAACATGTTTTAGCAGAAATATACATCATAATCATGAATTTTATAAATCAAAATGCTTTACGAAAAGATGATGTAAATTTAAGACTTTAAAGTATGCATTTACGATCCTAGCTCCAGTTCTAACTTATGTTCTTAACCCATCCTTGTTCCAACACAATTCAGCAATATGGGTATCATTCAAATATATATCCAAATCAAAAATAAAAACATGTCAAGTATAGAAGTCATCCATGTGACCAACTTTAATAAAGATGTAATTACCTTACGAGGATTCCTCGATTTATAGAAATTTTCCAAAGATATCTTCTTTAACTTTCTTCTCTTTCTCTCTCTTTAGGCAAAACTTGTTATTTTTTATGAGGAATAAGACATAACTCTCATTTATAATCAGAAATACGTTGTATAGTGGTCCAATAGCAATAGGGGTAGTGGTAACACGTGATTGGTTGGATGTAAGGTCGAATTAGACAATTCCATTAATGACACATTTGTCCCACCTTGGTAAAATTACCATTACTCACTATCATGGGCCCCGATTTACTCCCTCTTTGTGTCTATGAGTAGATAAATTAAATATATACAACTTTCATATTTTGTGGTTTCCCAAAATCATAAAATTAATACGTCTAATTTGGGCTCGAACAGGAAAGTAGCAATTTATCGAAAATCTCAAAACTTTCACATTTGGCGACCAAACATTGCCAATTTCGTATCAACACCCTAATTTACTTTTATAAACATAATCATGCATTAAAAAATAATTTATGATGCATTTAATCACATAACTAATCATATGTTCTAAACGTGGTATCCCCGATCATAAAGTTCAATTAGCACCTAATGTAAACAACACATATATCACATGAGCATGCATCCCCTAAACATGATAATTAACATGTTTAACACACATAACCAATTTATAACTTATAAATCCTAAGTTATAATTAATCATGTAATTAACCTTCCTAATAATGTTTTAGGTCCTTACAATTCTACCCCTCTTATAAAAATTTCGTCCTCGAAATTTAACGCATAAGAAACTTACTAGATAGATGAGGATATTGCTTCTTCTTGTTATCCTCGCCTTCCCAGGTGGCATACTCCACATTCTGAATTCTCCACATCACTTTAACTAGTGAAATGGTTTTACTGCGTAACACTTGCTCCTTTCGATCTACAATAGCAATTGGTTCCTCCACATAGGTTAAGTCATCTTGAAGCTTTATCGGTTGTGAGATAAACACATGTGAAGGATCGGGCACATACTTATATAACATGGATATATGAAAAACATCGTGTATTCTGGAAAATCTCAAATTATTAGTTTAAGAATTAAATTAAACAAACTTATATAATTTAGAGGCCATAGGGATTATTTACTTAAAATATTTAAGAGCAACAATTTTATTTAAATAAAATCAGAATTGAAATCCATGATCTTCAAGGAAATTTCATCGATTCATTTTTCTTTTTGGCTGCTGACCAACAGGTCTGAAACCACGATCCTCAGAAATTTTACTTGTGTTTAGGGATGATGGTCAGGAAACTAATGCCCTCCCTATTTTGATGCCAACTAGCGATTATAGTTCATCAAAATCTTTCTTCAGATTCGTGATATTGGTTGCCGATCATATAATAGGTGCCGCCGACCAGTGGGTGATGCCAGCAGATGTTGCCGACCAAGAAATAGGAGGCTGGGAACCTTTCAAGCTGTACAATTCCTATTGCTGACCAAATCGGATACTGCAAGGACTCTAGTACTGTGAACATGCTGCCGACCAGTTATATGGTACCGACTGACCAGTAATAGATGGTCGGGAATTTCCAAAATCTGGTTATGGTTTATCGGTTGGCTTAATCATTCTAGAGTTTTTCAATACAAATATTTTTGGGTCAATTATTGAATAGTTCCAACTATAAATGTATATTTTTTTAAAAAGAACACATATTTGGTATATGTCCCAAATATGTGGCAATTAATATGCCCCAAATATGTGGCAATACTTTTTTATTTTTAGAGATCCGCGTCAACGGTACTCCCTCTTCAAAATATGTGGCAAAGGACTTTTTGAAGTAAAATAAAAAAGCTTGGACTAAATGAGTATTAAAAAATGTTCGAGGGATTATTTGGTATATGTCCCAAGTTTTTCCCCAGTTTTTGGATTCTCCCTACTCGACACGAGCTTCTTGGGTTTGTTGATACACCAACTAAATCACCAACACTCTATATGTTCAACTCTTAGAAGTTGAGGGGCCAACAAAATATCAGATAAAAACCCACAGTTCGGCTGGGTATTTCCCAGGCAAGTAGACTTCAAATTAGAGAGTGACGAAATCCAGTGACCGAATATTTTTGTTGATCTTAAACTAAATAGTGATTATACAGAGTTGTGACTCTGTTGGATATTAGCGGATTGCTCCGATGGATTAAATTCCATCGTTGTTGTGAATTTGTTGGTGAAGATCTGCCGGGGCCAGAAACTGATGTGGTTCCTTTTGATAATAAGGATCTCTGGGTGTTGATGCAAAAAATTAGAATAGATCTAATTCTTTGATCAGAGATAAATATGACCAAGTAAAAGAAAGAGAGATAATTTTTTTTAAAGTGGTTCGGCTATGGAAGAAAGCCTACATCCAATGTACTTCTTATTGCCTTGTATTTGCCTCTCAGTCACCTGGATTCGCTTTTTTAGCCCTTGATGGTAGGGATTACAATGTATTTATAGCCTAGTACGGAGATAAAGAGGTGGAATGTCAAATGATAGAATGCTTTTATAAATTAGGCATTTACATGGCTTCCCAGAGTTAGTCATCATTCTAATTGTTGGTCGGAATTCCAGGTTTTGGTCGGCGACTATTTCTTGCTAGCTAGGATTACTGCCACATCGGATGACGTGTGTCTGTTTCTGATTGGTCCACGTAACAGGATATTTTTTTGGTATCAACAGAAGCCCCCAATGTTTCATGCTTGATGCTTACTTGAAAGTATGGAACATTCAATTCTGATGGTATCTCGGGCTACATTCCAGATGTTTGGTCGATTGCCGACTTCCCACACTTCTGAATTTTTTATTGTGTTGATAATAGGCACTGCTGATGGAATTTTTGTAAATTTTCGGATAAATAGCGAATCGTCCTAGGGAAAATACGTCTTTTTCTGCTTAGCCGCCAAAATTTCAATCGTCGTTTTACTTTAATCATCACGTTTGCCGATTTTTGAGGCAAGCTATAAAAGGCGGTAAAAATCCCGGTTATCTCTTACCTCAAACCTTCTAAGTCTTTGTCGTGCTTCTCTTGAGCTTTTCGTGCGATCTTTTTTTCTGTCTCACAGTTCTTGTTGAATCCTTAAGATTTTGTAAGAATCCTTTCTTTTTCTCCTTTTCTTCGTACTAAATCATGGTTTATTCCGTAGTTTCTCTGGACGAATTTAAGAACGAGTGGAATATACCCACTTGGGTGGATTTAGAGCTCTTCAGTCCTCCTGTTGATCTTTTTTTCTCTGTCTGAGGGTCTTTGGATTCCCTTCTTATTTATTGCTGAATGCGGGTTTGATTTTCCCCCAAACCCATTTTGTCTAGAGTTTTGCCAATATTTTGATGTAGTCCCCGCCATAATAGTCCCCAATACTTGAAGGATTGTTAATGGTGTCCATAGGCTTAACCAAATTCATGCGACCCATATAAGCATCCCCAGAATTATGTTTTGTTATTAGTGGGTCACCAGTGATAATACTTATTATTTTAAAACTAGGCTTGTAAATAGGGCTTTAGTTGTCAACCTTCCCGATTCTAATAGAGATTATTTTAATCATGGAGTGATTTTCAAAATTTGGCAATATTCCCCTTTAACAAGAGATGAAGTATACAAGGGACCAAAGTTCCCTCAAGATGGTCATGGGATAGGTTGTTACATATTTTGTATAATTGTGTTAATTACTTATTTATTATATTGCTAGCTGATTTTTGGTTTGTTTTATTGTAGTTGATAGGAAGAGAAAGGGTCCCAAAGAAAGTGACATCAAACTTTAAGATATCAAGTTTCTTTGGGGTATTCACTAAAGAATTGGAAAGGAACACACTAGGTCAGCTTCATACCTGCTGAAGTATAAGTGTTCCATTACTTCTTTTGTTGCACGACCTTCAACTGCGGCTCCCTTCATTATCATTGATTTGGACCAAGACCCAACATCTACTTCATCAGCCACTATTTCTGGCAGTGGTGAACTTGCATGTGGCCCCTCTTCCTTTCTTGAATTAGACCTTCCCCTTTATGCCATCATGCACTACACCAAAAACAGGAAACTGGCACGGTTTAAAACAGTGCCAGATGTAATCTGGCACGGTTCAAAACCGTACTAGAATCAGGCGTGCCAGTTTTTCTGGCGCGGTCTAAAACCGTGCCAGATTTTCCAAACTTGCACGCTTTTGGCACGCTTTTAAACTGTGCCAGTTTTTTTATCTGGCACGCTTTTGACACGCTTTTAAACCGTGCTAGATGTTAAATCTGGCACGCTTTTGGCACATGTCGAAACCGTACCAAATTGTCTATTTTCTGGCACGCTTTTGGCACGGTTATAAAGTGTGCCAGATTGTTTTATAAGCGTTCTCATTTTTATAAATTGGCACGGTTTAAAACCGTGCCAGAAAAAAATAATAATAATAGGAAACAAATCTGGAAAATCTGCAAATTCCAAATCTGATAGGATAAATATTTATTATTTGTAAAAAAAAATCAAGAAAATTCACAAATTATGAATATCGCATGTTATTGATAAACTAATGTGCATACAAACTTCAAAAAATTATAAGAGCTAATAGTTCTCAGATAAAAAAAAAATTGGGCAGAGTTTCCTCTATTTTTTGAGCATTCTAAAACCTGCTAACATAAAATCTGCCCATATAAAGCCCGCATGACCATAAAAGTCGACAATAAAACTACTATAGCCAGTACGGCCATAACACAAAAAATAAAACTACTAAAGCCTCCTCGGCCATAACACAAAAAATAGAATCCTACATTAACGACACTAAATGAATAATCCCCTTGTTGTAAAGCATTTACTTCTTCGTGCGTTCCAAGGATAAAAGCTAGCGATCAAATCTCATCCTACAAAAAAAATAAAACACAAAAAAGATACGATATTAGTAACCAAGTCATTTAAAAAAAAATCGTATTCAAGCAGAAAAATTGCATATACGAGTCACAATTATTATTATATTCTCAACGGCTTGTTTAAGGGTTGATTTGAGTTTTCACCCTTTAACGACTTGTTTTTAAGTTCAAATGTTGATTTTTGCAAATTATCGTCATATTCTCAAGCGGGGAGACTCGAGACTACGCGGTCAGTTCCTACAAGTTACATTGGTCCCGTGCGAGGTGTTAGTGCCACCTACGGGGTCGTTTGGGGCTGGTTTGGGTTTTCACCCTCTAATGGTTTGTTTTTAAGTCCAAGTGTGATTTTTGCAAATTATCGTCATATTCTCAAATGGGGAGACCCGGGACTACGCGGTCAGTTCCTACAAGTTACATTGGTCCCGTGCGAGGTGTTCGTGCCTCCTACGGGGTCGTTTATGGGCTGGTTTGGATTTTCACTCTCTAACGGCTTGTTTCTAACTTTAAGTGTTGATTTTTATACTCAAACCGGGAAACCCGGGACTACGCGATCAGTTCCTACAAGTTACATTGGTCCCGTGCGAGGTGTTCGTGCCTCTTACGAGTCCCTTTGGGGGCTAATTTAGGTTTTCACCCTTTAACGGCCTGTTTTTAAGTTTAAGTGTTGATTTTTTGCAAATTATCATCATATTCTCAAATGGGGAGACTCGGGACTACGCGGTCAGTTCCTACAAGTTACATTGGTCCCGTGCGAGGTGTTCGTTCCTCCTACGGCATCATTTGGGGGCTGGTTTGGGTTTTCACCCTTTAACGGCCTGTTTTTAAGTTTAAGTGTTGATTTTTGTAAATTATCGTCGTACTCTCAAACCGGAGACCCGGGACTACGTGGTTAGTTCCTACAAGTTACATTTGTCCCGTGCGAGGTGTTCGTGCCTCCTACGGGGTTGTTTGGGGGGTGGTTTGGGTTTTCACCCTCTAACGACATGTTTTTAAGTTTAAGTGTGATTTTTGTAAATTATCGTCATATTCTCAAACCGGGAGACCCGGGACTACGCGGTCAGTTCCTACAAGTTACATTGGTCCCGTGCGAGGTGTTTGTGCCTCCTACGAGCTCGTTTGGGGGCTAGTTTGGGTTTCCACCCTTTAACGACTTGTTTTTAAGTCTAAGTGTTGATTTTTATTCTCATACGGGGAGACCCGGGACTACGCGGTCAGTTCCTACAAGTTACATTGGTCCCGTGCGAGGTGTTCTTGCCTCCTACAGGATCGTTTAGGGGTTGGTTTGGGTTTTCACTCTCTAACGGCTTGTTTTTAAGTTTAAGTGTGATTTTTGCCAATTATCATCATACTCTACTACAAGTTACATTGGTCCCGTCCGAGGTGTTCGTGCCTCTTACGGGGTCGTTTGGGGGCTGATTTGGGTTTTCACCCTCTAACGGCTTGTTTTTAAGTTTAAGTGTTGATTTTTATTCGCAAATCGGAAGACCCGAGACTACACGGTCAGTTCCTACAAGTTATATATGTCCCGTGCAAGGTGTTCGTGCCTCTTACGGGGTTGTTTGAGGGCTGGTTTGGGTTTTCACCCTTTAACTATTTATTTTCAAGTCTAAGTGTGATTTTTGCCAATTATCGTCATACTCTCAAACCGAGAGACCCAGGACTACGCGCTCAGTTCCTACAAGTTACATTAGTTCCGTGCGAGGTGTTCGTGCCTCTTACGGGGCCGTTTGGGGGCTGGTTTGGGTTTTCACCCTTTAACGGCTTGTTTTTAATTCTAAACGTAATTTTTGCAAATTATCAACATATTCGCAAATCGGGAGACCCGAAACTACGCCGTCAGTTCCTACAAGTTACATTGGTCCCGTACGAGGTGTTCGTGCCTCCTACAGGATCGTTTTGGGGCTGGTTTGGGTTTTCACCCTCTAACTACTTATTTTTAAGTTTAAGTGTTCATTTTTATTCGCAAACCGGAAGACGCGGGACTACGCGGTCAGTTCCTACAAGTTACATTGGTCCCGTGCGTAGTGTTCGTGTCTCCTACGGGATCGTTTAGGGGTTTGTTTGGGTTTTCAACCTTTAACGCCCTGTTTTTTTAGTTTAAGTGTTGATTTCTTAAAATTATCGTCGTATTTTCAAACCGGGAGACCCAGGACTACGCGATCAGTTCCTACAAGTTACATTGGTCCCGTGCGAGGTGTACGTTCCTCCTACGGCGTCATTTGGGGGATGGTTTGGGTTTTCACCCTTTTACGGCCTGTTTTTAAGTTTAAGTGTTGATTTTTGCAAATTATCATCGTATTCTCAAATCGGGAGACCCGAGACTACGCGGTGAGTTCCGACAAGTTACATTGGTCCCGTGCGAGGTGTTCGTGCCTTCTACGGGGTCGTTTGGTGGCTGGTGTGGGTTTTCACCCTCTAACGGCCTGTTTTCAAGTCAAAGTGTGATTTTTGCAAATTATTGTCGTATTCTCAAATAGGGAGACCCGGGACTACGCGATCAGTTCCTACATGTTACATTGGTCCCGTGTGAGGTGTTCGTGCCTTCTACGGGGTCGTTTGGGGGCTGGTTTCGGTTTTCACCCTCTAACGACTTGTTTTTAAGTTTAAGTGTGATTTTTGCAAATTATCGTCGTATTCTCAAACCGGGAGACCCGAGACTACGCGGTCAGTTCGTACATGTTACATTGGTCCTGTGCGAGGTGTTCGTGCCTCCTACGGGGTCGTTTGGGGGCTGGTTTGGGTTTTTTTCCCTCTAACGACTTGTTTTTAAGTTTAAGTGTTGATTTTTATTCGCAAATCGAAAGACCCGAGACTACGCGGTCAGTTCCTACAAGTTATATTTGTCCCGCGCGAGGTATTCGTGTCTCCTACGGGGTCGTTTAGGGGCTAGTTTGGGTTTTCACCCTTTAATAGCTTGTTTTTAAGTCTAAGTGTGATTTTTGCAAATTATCGCCATATTCTCAACCTGGGAGACCCGAGACTACGCGGTCAGTTCCTACAAGTTACATTGGTCCCGTGCGAGGTGTTCGTGCCTCCTACGGGGTCGTTTGGGGGCTGGTTTGGGTTTTCACCCTTTAACGGCTTGTTTTTAAGTTAAAGTGTTGATTTCTGCAAATTATCATCGTATTCTCAAACCGGGAGACCCGGGAGTACGCGGTCAGATCCTACAAATTACATTGGTCCCGTGCGACGTGTTCGTGCCTCCTACGGGGTCTTTTGGGGGCTGGTTTGGGTTTTCACCCTTTAACGGTCGTTTTTTAAGATTAAGTGTTGATTTTTGCAAATTATCGCCATATTCTCAAATCGGGAAACCCGAGACTACGCGATTAGTTCCTACAAGTAATATTGGTCCCGTGCGAGGTGTTTCTGCCTCCTACGGGCTCGTTTAGGGGTTTGGTTTGGATTTTCATCCTTTAACGCCCTATTTTTTTAGTTTAAGTGTTAATTTCTTCAAATTATCATTGTATTCTCAAACCGGGAGACCCGGGACTACGCGATCAGTTCCTACAAGTTACATTGGTCCCGTGCGAGGTGTTCGTTCCTCCTACGGCGTCATTTGGGGGCTGGTTTGGGTTTTCACCCTTTAACGGCCTGTTTTTAAGTTTAAGTGTTGATTTTTGTAAATTATCGTCGTATTCTCAAACCAGAGACCCAGGACTACGCGGTTAGTTCCTACAAGTTACATTTGTCCTGTGCGAGGTGTTCGTGCCTCCTACGGGGTTGTTTGGGGGGTGGTTTGGGTTTTCACCTTCTAACGACATGTTTTTAAGTTTAAGTGTGATTTTTGTAAATTATCATCATATTCTCAAACGGGGAGACCCGGGACTACGCAGTCAGTTCCTACAAGTTACATTGGTCCCGTGCGAGGTGTTTGTGCCTCCTACGAGCTCGTTTGGGGGCTGGTTTGGGTTTTCACCCTTTAACGACTTATTTTTAAGTCTAAGTGTTGATTTTTATTCTCATACGGGGAAACCCGGGACTACGCGGTCAGTTCCTACAAGTTACATTGGTCCCGTGCGAGGTGTTCTTGTCTCCTACGGGATCGTTTGGGGGTTGGTTTGGGTTTTCCCTCTCTAACGGCTTGTTTTTAAGTTTAAGTGTGATTTTTGCCAATTATCATCATAATCTACAACCGGGAGACCCGAGACTACGCGGTCAGTTCCTACAAGTTACATTGGTCCCGTCCGAGGTGTTCGTGCCTCTTACGGGGTCGTTTGGGGGCTGATTTGGGTTTTCACCCTCTAACGGCTTGTTTTTAAGTTTTAAGTGTTGATTTTTATTCACAAATCGGAAGACCCGAGACTACGCGATCAGTTCCTACAAGTTATATCTGTCCCGTGCAAGGTGTTGTGCCTCTTACGGGGACATTTGGGGGCTGGTTTGGGTTTTCACCCTTTAACGATTTGTTTTCAAGTCTAAGTGTGATTTTTGCAAATTATCGTCATACTCTCAAATCGAGAGACCCAGGACTACGCGCTGAGTTCCTACAAGTTACATTAGTTCCGTGCGAGGTGTTCGTGCCTTTTACGGGGCCGTTTGGTGGCTGGTTTGGGTTTTCACCCTTTAACGGCTTGTTTTTAATTCTAAACGTAATTTTTGCAAATTATCAACATATTCCCAAATCGGGAGACCCGAAACTACGCCGTCAGTTCCTACAAGTTACATTGGTCCCGTACGAGGTGTTCGTGCCTCCTACAGGATTGTTTTGGGGCTGGTTTGGGTTTTCACCCTCTAACTACTTATTTTTAAGTTTAAGTGTTGATTTTTATTCGCAAACCGGAAGACGCGGGACTACGCGGTCAGTTCCTACAAGTTACATTGGTCCCGTGCGAGGTGTTCGCACCTCCTACAGGGTCGTTTGGGGTCTGTTTTGGGTTTTCACCCTTTAACGACCTGTTTTTAAGTTTAAGTGTTGATTTTTGCAAATTATCGTCGTATTCTCAAATCGGGAGACTCGGGACTACGCGATGAGTTCCTATAAGTTACATTGGTCACGTGCGAGGTGTTCGTGCCTCCTACGGGGTCGTTTGGTGGCTGGTTTGGGTTTTCACCCTCTAATGGCCTGTTTTCAAGTCAAAGTGTGATTTTTGCAAATTATCGTTGTATTCTCAAACGGAGAGACCCGAGACTACGCGGTCAGTTCCTACATGTTACATTGGTCGAGTGCGAGGTCTTCGTGCCTCCTACGGGGTCGTTTGGGGGCTGGTTTTGGTTTTCACCCTCTAACGGCTTGTTTTTATATTTATGTGTGATTTTTGCAAATTATCATCATATTCTCAAACCGGGAGACCCCAGACTACGCGGTCAGTTCCTACATATTACATTGGTCCTGTGCGAGGTGTTCGTGCCTCCTACGGGGTCGTTTGGGGGCTGGTTTGGGTTTTTCTCCCTCTAATGACTTGTTTTTAAGTTTAAGTGTTGATTTTTATTCGCAAACCGGAAGACCTGAGACTACGTGGTCAGTTCCTACAATTTATATTTGTCCCGCGCGAGGTATTCGTGTCTCCTACGGGGTCGTTTAGGGGTTGGTTTGGGTTTTCACCCTTTAATAACTTGTTTTTACGTCTAAGTGTGATTTTTGCAAATTATCACCATATTCTCAACTCGGGAGATCCGAGACTACGCGGTCAGTTCCTACAAGTTACTTTGGTACCGTACGAGGTATTCGTGCCTCCTACGGGGTTATTTGGGGGCTGATTTGGGTTTTCACCTTTTAACGGCCTATTTTTAAGTTTAAGTGTTGATTTCTGCAAATTATCATCGTATTCTCAAACCACGACACCCGGGACTACGCGGTCTGTTCCTACAAATTACATTGGTCCCTTGCGAGGTGTTCGTGCCTCCTACAGGATCATTTGGGGGCTGGTTTGGGTTTTCACCCTCTAACTACTTATTTTTAAGTTTAAGTGTTGATTTTTATTCGCAAACTGGAAGACTCGGGACTACACGGTCAGTTCCTAAAAGTTACATTGGTCCCGTCCGAGGTGTTCGTACCTCCTACAGGGTCGTTTGGGGGCTGGTTTGGGCTTTCACCCTTTAACGGCCTGTTTTTAAGTTTAAGTGTTGATTTTTGCAAATTATCGTCGTATTCTCAAATGGGGAGTCTCGGGACTACGCGGTGAGTTCCTACAAGTTACTTTGGTCCCGTGCGAGGTGTTCGTGCCTCCTACGGGGTCGTTTGGTGGCTGGTTTGGGTTTTCACCCTCTAATGGCCTGTTTTCAAGTCAAAGTGTGATTTTTGCAAATTATCGTCGTATTCTAAAACGGAGAGACCCAAGACTACGCGGTCAGTTCCTACATGTTACATTGGTCCCGTGCGAGGTGTTCGTGCCTCCTACGGGGTCGTTTGGGGGTTGGTTTGAGTTTTCAGCCTTGAACGACTTGTTTTCAAGTCTAAGTGTGATTTTTGCAAATTATCGTCATACCCTCAAACCGGGAGACCCGAGATGACACGGTCAGTTTCTACAGGTAACATTGGTCCCGTGCGAGGTGTTCGTGCCTCCTACGGGGTCGTTTGGGGGCTGGTTTGGGTTTTCACCCTTTAACGGGCTGTTTCCAAGTCCAAGAGTGATTTTTGCAAATTATCGTCATACTCTTAGTCCGGGAGACCCGAGACTACACAGTCAGTTCCTACAAGTTACATTGGTCCCGTGCGAGGTGTTCGTGCCTCCTACGGGGTCATTTCGAGGCTGGTTTGGGTTTTCACCCTTTAACGGCCTGTTTTCAAGTTTAAGTATGATTTTTGAAAATTATCGTCATACTCTCAAATCGGGAGACCCGGGACTACGCGGTCAGTTCTTACAAGTTACATTAATCCCGTGCGAGGTGTTCGTGCCTCCTACGGGGTTGTTTGGGGGTTGGTTTGGGTTTTCACCCTTTAACGACCTGTTTTCAAGTCTATGTGTAATTTTGGCAAATTATCGTCCTATTCTCAAAACGGGAGACCCGAGACTACTCGATCGGTTGCTACAAGTTACATTGGTCCCGTATGAGGTGTTCGTGTCTCCTACGGGGTTGTTTGGGGCTGGTTTGGGTTTTCATCCCTTAACGGCCTGTTATCAAGTCTAAGTGTGATTTTTGCAAATTATCGTCATTCTCTCAAACCGGGAGACCCAGGACTACGCGGTCAGTTCCTACAAGTGACATTGGTCCCGTGCGAGGTGTTCGTGCCTCCTACGGGGTCATTTGGGGGCTGGTTTTGGTTTTTCTCCCTCTAACGACTTGTTTTTAAGTTTATTTGTTGATTTTTATTCGCAAACGGGAAGACCTGAGACTACGTGGTCAGTTCCTACAAGTTATATTTGTCCCGCGCGAGGTATTCGTGTCTCCTACGGGGTCGTTTAGGGGTTGGTTTGGGTTTTCACCCTTTAATTGCTTGTTTTTAAGTCTAAGTGTGATTTTTGCAAATTATCACCATACTCTCAACCAGGGAGACCCGGGACTACGCAATCAGTTCCTACAAGTTACATTGGTACCGTACGAGGTATACGTGCCTCCTACGGGGTTGTTTGGGTGCTAGTTTGGGTTTTCACCTTTTAACGGCCTATTTTTAAGTTTAAGTGTTGATTTCTGCAAATTATCATCGTATTCTCAAACCAAGAGACCCGGGACTACGCGGTCTGTTCCTACATGTTACATTGGTCCCGTACGAGGTGTTTGTGCCTCCTATGGGGTCGTTGGGTGGCTGGTTTGGGTTTTCACCCTCTATCGGCCTGTTTTCAAGTCAAAGTGTGATTTTTACAAATTATCGTCGTATTCTCAAACCGAGAGACCCATGACTACGCGGTCAGTTCCTATAAGTTACATCGGTCCCCTGCGAGGTGTTCGAGCCTCCTACGGGGTCATTTGGGGGCTGGTTTGTGTTTTCACCCTTTGATGGCCTGTTTTTAAGTTTAAGTGTTGATTTTTAAAAATTATCATCATATTCTCAAATAGGGAGACCCGGGACTACGCCGTCAGTTCCTACAAGTTACATTGGTCCCGTGTGAGGTGTTCGTGCCTCCTACGGGGTCGTTTGGGGGCTGGTTTGGATTTTCACACTCTAACGACTTGTTTTTAAGTTTAAGTGTATTTTTGCAAATTATCGTCAAATTCTCAAACCGGAAGACCTGAGATTACGCGGTCAGTTCCTACATGTTACATTGGTCCCGTGCGAGGTGTTCGTGCCTCCTACGGGGTCATTTGGGGGCTGGTTTGGGTTTTCACCCTTTAACGGCATGTTTTCAAGTATAAGTGTGATTTTGGCAAATTATCGTTTTATTCTCAAAACGGGAGACCCGAGACTACTCGATCAGTTCCTACAAGTTACATTGGTCCCGTATGAGGTGTTCGTGTCTCCTACGGGGTTGTTTGGGGGCTGGTTTGGGTTTTCATCCCTTAACGGCCTGTTTTCAAGTCAAAGTGTGATTTTTACAAATTATTGTCGTATTCTCAAACCGAGAGACCCGGGACTATGCGGTCAGTTCCTACAAGTTACATCGGTCCCCTGCGAGGTGTTCGAGCCTCCTACGGGGTCATTTGGGGGCTGGTTTGTGTTTTCACCCTTTGATGGCCTGTTTTTAAGTTTAAGTGTTGATTTTTATAAATTATCATCATATTCTCAAATAGGGAGACCCGGGACTACGCGGTCAGTTCCTACAAGTTACATTGGTCCCGTGTGAGGTGTTCGTGCCTCCTACGGGGTCGTTTGGGGGCTGGTTTGGGTTTTCACACTCTAACGGCTTGTTTTTAAGTTTAAGTGTGATTTTTGCAAATTATCGTCAAATTCTCAAACCGGAAGACCTGAGATTACGCGGTCAGTTCCTACATGTTACATTGGTCCCGTGCGAGGTGTTCGTGCCTCCTACGGGGTCATTTGGGGGCTGGTTTGGGTTTCCACCCTTTAACGGCATGTTTTCAAGTCTAAGTGTGATTTTGGCAAATTATCGTCCTATTCTCAAAACGGGAGACCCGAGACTACTCGATCAGTTCCTACAAGTTACATTGGTCCCGTATGAGGTGTTCGTGTCTCCTACGGGGTTGTTTGGGGGCTGGTTTGGGTTTTCATCCCTTAACGGCCTGTTTTCAAGTCTAAGTGTTATTTTTGCAAATTATTGTCATCTTCTCAAATAGGGAGACCCGAGACTACGCGGTCAATTCCTACAAGTTACATTGGTCCCGTGTGAGGTGTTCGTGCCTCCTAAGGGGGCGTTTGGTGGCTGGTTTAGGTTTTCACCCTTTAACGGTCTGTTTTTAAGTCTAAGTGTTATTTTTGCAAATTATCATCGTATTCGCAAATCGAAAGACCCGAGACTACACGATCAGTTCCTACAAATTATATTTGTCCCGCGCGAGGTGTTTGTGCCTCCTACAGGGTTGTTTGGGGGCTGGATTGGGTTTTCACCCTTTAACGACCTGTTTTTATGTTTAAGTGTTGATTTTTGCAAATTATCGTCGTCTTCTCAAATTGGCAGACCCGGGACTACGCGGTCAGTTCCTACAAGTTACATTGGTCCCGTGCGTGGTCTTCGTGCCTCCTACGGGGTCGTTTGGGGGCTGGTTTTTGTTTTCACCCTTTAACGGCCGTTTTTTAAGTTTAAGTGTTGATTTTTGCAAATTATCGCCATATTCTCAAACCGGGAAACCCGAGACTACACGGTTAGTTCCTACAAGTAATATTGGTCCCGTACAAGGTGTTTGTGCCTCCTACGGGGTCGTTTAGGGGTTGGTTTGGGTTTTCACCCTTTAACGCCCTATTTTTTTTAGTTTAAGTGTTAATTTCTTCAAATTATCGTTGTATTCTCAAACCGGGAGACCCGGGACTACGCGATCAGTTCCTACAAGTTACATTGGTCCCGTGCGAGGTGTTCGTTCCTCCTACGGCATCATTTGGGGGCTGGTTTGGGTTTTCACCCTTTAACGGCCTGTTTTTAAGTTTAAGTGTTGATTTTTGTAAATTATCGTCGTACTCTCAAACCGGAGACCCGGGACTACGCGGTTAGTTCCTACAAGTTACATTTGTCCTGTGCGAGGTGTTCGTGCCTCCTACGGGGTTGTTTGGGGGGTGGTTTGGGTTTTCACCCTCTAACGACATGTTTTTAAGTTTAAGTGTGATTTTTGTAAATTATCGTCATATTCTCAAACCGGGAGACCCGGGACTACGCGGTCAGTTCCTACAAGTTACATTGGTCCCGTGCGAGGTGTTTGTGCCTCCTACGAGCTCGTTTGGGGGCTAGTTTGGGTTTCCACCTTTTAACGACTTATTTTTAAGTCTAAGTGTTGATTTTTATTCTCATACGGGGAGACCCGGGACTACGCGGTCAGTTCCTACAAGTTACATTGGTCCCGTGCGAGGTGTTCTTGCCTCCTACGGGATCGTTAAGGGGTTGGTTTGGGTTTTCACTCTCTAACGGCTTGTTTTTAAGTTTAAGTGTGATTTTTGCCAATTATCATCATACTCTACAACCGGGAGACCCGAGACTACGCGGTCAGTTCCTACAAGTTACATTGGTCCCGTCCGAGGTGTTCGTGCCTCTTACGGGGTCGTTTGGGGGCTGATTTGGGTTTTCACCCTCTAACGGCTTGTTTTTAAGTTTAAGTGTTGATTTTTATTCGCAAATCGAAAGACCCGAGACTACACGGTCAGTTCCTACAAGTTATATATGTCCCGTGCAAGGTGTTCGTGCCTCTTACGGGGTCGTTTGGGGGCTGGTTTGGGTTTTCACTCTTTAACGATTTATTTTCAAGTCTAAGTGTGATTTTTTCCAATTATCGTTATACTCTCAAACCGAGAGACCCATGACTACGCGCTCAGTTCCTACAAGTTACATTGGTTCCGTGCGAGGTGTTCGTGCCTCTTACGGGGCCGTTTGGGGGCTGGTTTGGGTTTCCACCCTTTAATGGCTTGTTTTTAATTCTAAACGTAATTTTTGCAAATTATCAACATATTCGCAAATCGGGAGACCCGAAACTACGCCGTCAGTTCCTACAAGTTACATTGGTCCCGTACGAGGTGTTCGTGCCTCCTACAGGATCGTTTTGGGGCTGGTTTGGGTTTTCACCCTCTAACTACTTATTTTTAAGTTTAAGTGTTGATTTTTATTCGCAAACCGGAAGACGCGGGACTACGCGGTCAGTTCCTACAAGTTACATTGGTCCCGTGCGAGGTGTTCGCACCTCCTACAGGGTCGTTTGGGGGCTGTTTTGGGTTTTCACCTTTTAACGACCTGTTTTTAAGTTTAAGTCTTGATTTTTACAAATTATCGTCGTATTCTCAAATCGGGAGACTCGGGACTACGCGGTGAGTTCCTATAAGTTACATTGGTCCCGTGCGAGGTGTTCGTGCCTCCTACGGGGTCGTTTGGTGGCTAGTTTGGGTTTTCACCCTCTAATGGCCTGTTTTCAAGTCAAAGTGTGATTTTTGCAAATTATCGTCGTATTCTCAAACGGAGAGACCCGAGACTATGCGGTCAGTTCCTACATGTTACATTGGTCCAGTGCGAGGTGTTCGTGCCTCCTACGGGGTCGTTTGGGGGCTGGTTTCGGTTTTCACCCTCTAACGGCTTGTTTTTATATTTAAGTGTGATTTTTGCAAATTATCATCATATTCTCAAACCGGGAGACCCCAGACTACGCGGTCAGTTCCTACATATTACATTGGTCCTGTGCGAGGTGTTCGTGCCTCCTACGGGGTCGTTTGGGGGCTGGTTTGGGTTTTTCTCCCTCTAACGACTTGTTTTTAAGTTTAAGTGTTGATTTTTATTCGCAAACCGGAAGACCTGAGACTACGTGGTCAGTTCCTACAATTTATATTTGTCCCGCGCGAGGTATTCGTGTCTCCTACGGGGTCGTTTAGGGGTTGGTTTGGGTTTTCACCCTTTAATAACTTGTTTTTACGTCTAAGTGTGATTTTTGCAAATTATCACCATATTCTCAACCCGGGAGACCCGAGACTACGCGGTCAGTTCCTACAAGTTACTTTGGTACCGTACGAGGTATTCGTGCCTCCTACGGGGTTATTTGGGGGCTGATTTGGGTTTTCACCTTTTAACGGCCTATTTTTAAGTTTAAGTGTTGATTTCTGCAAATTATCATCGTATTCTCAAACCACGACACCCGGGACTACGCGGTCTGTTCCTACAAATTACATTGGTCCCTTGCGAGGTGTTCGTGCCTCCTACAGGATCATTTGGAGGCTGGTTTGGGTTTTCACCCTCTAACTACTTATTTTTAAGTTTAAATGTTGATTTTTATTCACAAACTGGAAGACTCGGGACTACACGATCAGTTCCTAAAAGTTACAATGGTCCCGTCCGAGGTGTTCGTAACTCCTACAGGGTCGTTTGGTGGCTGGTTTGGATTTTCACCCTTTAACGGCCTATTTTTAAGTTTAAGTGTTGATTTTTGCAAATTATCGTCGTATTCTCAAATGGGGAGTCTCAGGACTACGCGGTGAGTTCCTGCAAGTTACTTTGGTCCCGTGCGAGGTGTTGTGCCTCCTACGGGGTCGTTTGGTGGCTGGTTTGGGTTTTCACCCTCTAATGGCCTGTTTTCAAGTCAAAGTGTGATTTTTGTAAATTATCGTCGTATTCTAAAACGGAGAGACCCAAGACTACGCGGTCAGTTCCTACATGTTACATTGGTCCCGTGCGAGGTGTTCGTGCCTCCTACGGGGTCGTTTGGGGGTTGGTTTGAGTTTTCAGCCTTTAACGACTTGTTTTCAAGTCTAAGTGTGATTTTTGCAAATTATCATCATACTCTCAAACCGGGAGACCCGAGACGACACGGTCAGTTTCTACAAGTAACATTGGTCCCGTGCGAGGTGTTCGTGCCTCCTACTGGGTTGTTTGGGGGCTGGTTTGGGTTTTCACCCTTTAACGGGCTGTTTTCAAGTCCAAGAGTGATTTTTGCAAATTATCGTCATACTCTTAGACCGGGAGACCCGAGACTACACGGTCAGTTCGTACAAGTTACATTGGTCCCGTGCGAGGTGTTCGTGACTCTTACGGGGTCATTTCGAGGCTGATTTGGGTTTTCACCCTTTAACGGCCTATTTTCAAGTTTAAGTATGATTTTTGCAAATTATCGTCATACTCTCAAATCGAGAGACCCGGGACTACGCGGTCAGTTCTTACAAGTTACATTAATCCCGTGCGAGGTGTTCGTGCCTCCTACGGGGTCGTTTGGGGGCTGGTTTGGGTTTTAACCATTTAACGGCCTGTTTTAAAGTCTAAGTGTGATTTTGGCAAATTATCGTCCTATTCTCAAAACGGGAGACCCGAGACTACTCGATCAGTTCCTACAAGTTACATTGGTCCCGTATGAGGTGTTCGTGTCTCCTACGGGGTTGTTTGGGGACTGGTTTGGGTTTTCATCCCTTAACGGTCTGTTTTCAAGTCTAAGTGTGATTTTTGCAAATTATCGTCATTCTCTCAAACCAGGAGACCCGGGACTACGCGGTCAGTTCCTACAAGTGACATTGGTCCCGTACGAGGTGTTCGTGCCTCCTACGGGGTCGTTTGGGGGCTGGTTTATGTTTTTCTCCCTCTAACGACTTGTTTTCAAATTTAAGTGTTGATTTTTATTCGCAAACCGGAAGACCTGAGACTACGTGGTCAGTTCCTACAAGTTATATTTGTCCCGCGCGAGGTATTCGTGTCTCCTACGGGGTCGTTTAGGGGTTGGTTTGGGTTTTCACCCTTTAATAGCTTGTTTTTAAGTCTAAGTGTGATTTTTGCAAATTATCACCGTACTCTCAACCCGGGAGACCCGGGACTACGCGGTCAGTTCCTACAAGTTACATTGGTACCGTACGAGGTATACGTGCCTCCTACGGGGTTGTTTGGGGGCTAGTTTGGGTTTTCACCTTTTAACGGCCTATTTTTAAGTTTAAGTGTTGATTTCTGCAAATTATCATCGTATTCTCAAACCAAGAGACCCGGGACTACGCGGTCTATTCCTACAAGTTACATTGGTCCCGTGCGAGGTGTTTGTGCCTCCTATGGGGTCGTTGGGTGGCTGGTTTGGGTTTTCACCCTCTATCGGCTTGTTTTCAAGTCAAAGTGTGATTTTTACAAATTATCGTCGTATTCTCAAACCGAGAGACCCGGGACTACGCGGTCAGTTCCTACAAGTTACATCGGTCCCTTGCGAGGTGTTCGAGCCTCCTACGGGGTCATTTGGGGGCTGGTTTGGGTTTTCACCCTTTGATGGCCTGTTTTTAAGTTTAAGTGTTGATTTTTCCAAATTATCGTCATATTCTCAAATAGGGAGACCCGGGACTACGCGGTTAGTTCCTACAAGTTACATTGGTCCCGTGTGAGGTGTTCGTGCCTCCTACGGGGTCGTTTGGGGGCTGGTTTGGGTTTTCACACTCTAACGGCTTGTTTTTAAGTTTAAGTGTGATTTTTGCAAATTATCGTCAAATTCTCAAACCGGAATACCTGAGACTACGCGGTCAGTTCCTACATGTTACATTGGTCCCGTGCGACGTGTTTGTGCCTCCTACGGGGTCGTTTGAGGGCTGGTTTGGGTTTTCACCCTTTAAGGGCATGTTTTAAAGTCAAAGTGTGATTTTTACAAATTATTGTCGTATTCTCAAACTGAGAGACCCGAGACTACGCGGTCAATTCCTACAAGTTACATTGGTCCCGTGCGTGGTGTTCGTGCCTCCTATAGGGTCGTTTGGGGGTTGGTTTGGGTTTTCTCCCTTTAATGGCTTATTTTTAAGTCAACGTGATTTTTGCAAATTATCGACATATTCTCATACCTGGAGACCCGAGACTACGCAGTCAGTTCCTACAAGTTACATTGGTCCCGTGCGAGGTGTTCGTGCCTCCTACGGGGTCGTTCGGGGGCTGGTTTGGATTTTCACCTTCTAACTTCTTGTTTTTAAGTTTAAGTGTTGATTTTTATTCACAAACCGGAAGATCTGAGACTACACGGTCAGTTCCTACAAGTTATTTTTGTACCGTGCGAGGTGTTCATGCCTCCTACGGGGTCGTTTGGGGGTTGGTTTGGATTTTGACCCTTTAACGGCTTGTTTTTAAGTTTAAGTGTTGATTTTTGCAAATTATCGTCGTATTCTCAAACCGAGAGACCCGGGACTACGCGGTCAGTTCCTACAAGTTACATTGGTCCCGTGCGAGGTGTTCGTGCCTCTTACGGGGCCGTTTGGGGGCTGGTTTGGGTTTTCACCATTTAACGGCTTGTTTTTAATTCTAAACGTAATTTTTGCAAATTATCAACATATTCGCAAATCGGGAGACCCGAAACTACGCCGTCAGTTCCTACAAGTTACATTGGTCCCGTACGAGGTGTTCGTGCCTCCTACAGGATCGTTTTGGGGCTGGTTTGGGTTTTCACCCTCTAACTACTTCTTTTTAAGTTTAAGTGTTCATTTTTATTCGCAAACTGGAAGACGCGGGACTACGCAGTCAGTTCCTACAAGTTACATTGGTCCCGTGCGAGGTGTTCGCACCTCCTACAAGGTCGTTTGGGGGCTGTTTTGGGTTTTCACCTTTTAACGACCTGTTTTTAAGTTTAAGTCTTGATTTTTACAAATTATCGTCGTATTCTCAAATCGGGAGACTCGGGACTACGCGGTGAGTTCCTATAAGTTACATTGGTCCCGTGCGAGGTGTTCGTGCCTCCTACGGGGTCGTTCGGGGGCTGGTTTGGATTTTCACCTTCTAACTGCTTGTTTTTAAGTTTAAGTGTTGATTTTTATTCACAAACCGGAAGATCTGAGACTACACGGTCAGTTCCTACATGTTATTTTTGTACCGTGCGAGGTGTTCATGCCTCTTACGGGGTCGTTTGGGGGCTGGTTTGGATTTTGACCCTTTAACGGCTTGTTTTTAAGTTTAAGTGTTGATTTTTGCAAATTATCGTCGTATTCTCAAACCGGGAGACCCGGGACTACGCGGTCTGTTCCTACAAGTTACATTGGTCCCGTGCGAGGTGTTCGTGCCTCTTACGGGGCCGTTTGAGGGCTGGTTTGGGTTTTCACCCTTTAACGGCTTGTTTTTAATTCTAAACGTAATTTTTGCAAATTATCAACATATTCGCAAATCGGGTGACCCGAAACTACGCCGTCAGTTCCTACAAGTTACATTGGTCCCGTATGAGGTGTTCGTGCCTCCTAGAGGATCGTTTTGGGGCTGGTTTGGGTTTTCACCCTCTAACTACTTATTTTTAAGTTTAAGTGTTCATTTTTATTCGCAAACCGGAAGACGCGGGACTACGCGGTCAGTTCCTACAAGTTACATTGGTCCCGTGCGAGTTGTTCGCACCTCCTACAGGGTCGTTTGGGGGCTGTTTTGGGTTTTCACCTTTTAACGGCCTATTTTTAAGTTTAAGTGTTGATTTCTGCAAATTATCATCGTATTCTCAAACCAAGAGACCCGGGACTACGCGATCTGTTCCTACAAGTTACATTGGTCCCGTGCGAGGTGTTTGTGCCTCCTATGGGGTCGTTGGGTGGCTGGTTTGGGTTTTCACCCTCTATCGGCCTGTTTTCAAGTCAAAGTGTGATTTTTACAAATTATCGTCATATTCTCAAACCGAGAGACCCGGGACTACGCGGTCAGTTCCTACAAGTTACATCGGTCCCTTGCGTGGTGTTCGAGCCTCCTACGGGGTCATTTGGGGGCTGGTTTGGGTTTTCACCCTTTGATGGCCTGTTTTTAAGTTTAAGTGTTGATTTTTCCAAATTATCGTCATATTCTGAAATAGGGAGACCCGGGACTACGCGGTCAGTTCCTACAAGTTACATTGGTCCCGTGTGAGGTGTTCGTGCCTCCTACGGGGTCGTTTGGGGGCTGGTTTGGGTTTTCACACTCTAACGGCTTGTTTTTAAGTTTAAGTGTGATTTTTGAAAATTATCGTCAAATTCTCAAACCGAAAGACCTGAGACTACGCGGTCAGTTCCTACATGTTACATTGGTCCCGTGCGACGTGTTCGTGCCTCCTACGGGGTCGTTTGGGGGCTGGTTTGGGTTTTCACCCTTTAAGGGCATGTTTTAAAGTCAAAGTGTGATTTTTACAAATTATTGTCGTATTCTCAAACTGATAGACCCGAGACTACGCGGTCAATTCCTACAAGTTACATTGGTCCCGTGCGTGGTGTTCGTGCCTCCTATAGGGTCGTTTGGGGGTTGGTTTGGGTTTTCTCCCTTTAATGGCTTATTTTGAAGTCAACGTGATTTTTGCAAATTATCGACATATTCTCATACCTGGAGACCCGAGACTACGCAGTCAGTTCCTACAAGTTACATTGGTCCCGTGCGAGGTGTTCGTGCCTCCTACGGGGTCGTTCGGGGGCTGGTTTGGATTTTCACCTTCTAACTGCTTGTTTTTAAGTTTATGTGTTGATTTTTATTCACAAATCGGAAGATCTGAGACTACACGGTCAGTTCCTACAAGTTATTTTTGTACCGTGCGAGGTGTTCATGCCTCCTACGGGGTCGTTTGGGGGCTGGTTTGGATTTTGACCCTTTAACGGCTTGTTTTTAAGTTTAAGTGTTAATTTTTGCAAATTATCGTCGTATTCTCAAACCGGGAGACCCGGGACTACGCAGTCTGTTCCTACAAGTTACATTGGTCCCGTGGGAGGTGTTCGTGCCTCTTACGGGGTCGTTTGAGGGCTGGTTTGGCTTTCCACCCTCTAACGGCTTATTTTTAAGTCTAAGTGTTATTTGCAAATTATCGTCATTTTCTCAAATAGGGAGACCCGAGACTACGCGGTCAATTCCTACATGTTACATTGGTCCCGTGTGAGGTGTTCGTGCCTCCTAAGGGGGCGTTTGGTGGCTGGTTTAGGTTTTCACCCTTTAACGGTCTGTTTGTAAGTCTAAGTGTTATTTTTGCAAATTATCGTCATATTCACAAATCGAAAGACCCGAGACTACACGATCAGTTCCTACAAGTTATATTTGTCCCGCGCGAGGTGTTTGTGCCTCCTACAGGGTTGCTTGGGGGCTGGTTTTGGTTTTCACCCTTTAAGGACCTGTTTTTATGTTTAAGTGTTGATTTTTGCAAATTATCGTCGTATTCTCAAATTGGGAGACCCCGGGACTACGCGGTCAGTTCCTACAACTTACATTGGTCCCGTGCGTGGTGTTCGTGCCTCCTACGGGGTCGTTCGGGGGCTGGTTTTTATTTTCACCCTTTAACGGCCTATTTTTAAGTTTAAGTGTTGATTTTTATTCGCAAACCGGTTGATCTGAGACTACACGGTCAGTTCCTAAAAGTTATTTTTGTACCGTGCGAGGTGTTCATGCCTCCTACGGGGTCGTTTGGGGGCTGGTTTGGATTTTCACCCTTTAACGGCTTGTTTTTAAGTTTAAGTGTTGATTTTTGCAAATTATCGTCGTATTCTCAAACCGGGGAGACCCGGGACTACGCGATCTGTTCCTACAAGTTACATTGGTCCCATGGGAGGTGTTCGTGCCTCTTACGGGGTCGTATTGGGGGCTGGTTTGGCTTTCCACCCTCTAACGTCTTATTTTTAAGTCTGAGTGTTATTTTTACAAATTATTATCATTTTCTCAAATAGGGAGACCCGAGACTACACGGTCAATTCCTACAAGTTACATTGGTCCCGTGTGAGGTGTTCGTGCCTCCTAAGGGGGCGTTTGGTGGCTGGTTTAGGTTTTCACCCTTTAACGGTCTGTTTTTAAGTCTAAGTGTTATTTTTGCAAATTATCGTCGTATTCGCAAATCGAAAGACCCGAGACTACACGATCAGTTCCTACAAATTATATTTGTCCCGCGCGAGGTGTTTGTGCCTCCTACAGGGTTGTTTGGGGGCTGGATTGGGTTTTCACCCTTTAACGACCTGTTTTTATGTTTAAGTGTTGATTTTTGCAAATTATCGTCGTCTTCTCAAATTGGCAGACCCGGGACTACGCGGTCAGTTCCTACAAGTTACATTGGTCCCGTGCGTGGTCTTCGTGCCTCCTACGGGGTCGTTTGGGGGCTGGTTTTTGTTTTCACCCTTTAACGGCCGTTTTTTATGTTTAAGTGTTGATTTTTGCAAATTATCGCCATATTCTCAAACCGGGAAACCCGAGACTATGCAGTTAGTTCCTACAAGTAATATTGGTCCCGTGCGAGGTGTTTGTGCCTCCTACGGGGGTCGTTTAGGGGTTGGTTTGGGTTTTCACCCTTTAACGCCCTATTTTTTTTAGTTTAAGTGTTAATTTCTTCAACTTATCGTTGTATTCTCAAACCGGGAGACCCGGGGACTACGCGATCAGTTCCTACAAGTTACATTGGTCCCGTGCGAGGTGTTCGTTCCTGCCTACGGCATCATTTGGGGGCTGGTTTGGGTTTTCACCCTTTAACGGCCTGTTTTTAAGTTTAAGTGTTGATTTTTGTAAATTATCGTCGTACTCTCAAACCGGAGACCCGGAACTACGCGGTTAGTTCCTACAAGTTACATTTGTCCCGTGCGAGGTGTTCGTGCCTCCTACGGGGTTGTTTGGGGGGTGGTTTGGGTTTTCACCCTCTAACGACATGTTTTTAAGTTTAAGTGTGATTTTTGTAAATTATCGTCATATTCTCAAACCGGGAGACCCGGGACTACGCGGTCAGTTCCTACAAGTTACATTGGTCCCGTGCGAGGTGTTTGTGCCTCCTACGAGCTCGTTTGGGGGGCTAGTTTGGGTTTCCACCCTTTAACGACTTGTTTTTAAGTCTAAGTGTTGATTTTTATTCTCATACGGGGAGGACCCGGGACTACGCGGTCAGTTCCTACAAGTTACATTGGTCCCGTGCGAGGTGTTCTTGCCTCCTACGGGATCGTTTAGGGGTTGGTTTGGGTTTTCACTCTCTAACGGCTTGTTTTTAAGTTTAAGTGTGATTTTTGCCAATTATCATCATACTCTACTACAAGTTACATTGGTCCCCGTCCGAGGTGTTCGTGCCTCTTACGGGGTCGTTTGGGGGCTGATTTGGGTTTTCACCCTCTAACGGCTTGTTTTTAAGTTTAAGTGTTGATTTTTATTCGCAAATCGGAAGACCCGAGACTACACGGTCAGTTCCTACAAGTTATATATGTCCCGTGCAAGGTGTTCGTGCCTCTTACGGGGGTTGTTTGAGGGCTGGTTTGGGTTTTCACCCTTTAACTATTTATTTTCAAGTCTAAGTGTGATTTTTGCCAATTATCGTCATACTCTCAAACCGAGAGACCCAGGACTACGCGCTCAGTTCCTACAAGTTACATTAGTTCCGTGCGAGGTGTTCGTGCCTCTTACGGGGCCGTTTGGGGGGCTGGTTTTGGGTTTTCACCCTTTAACGGCTTGTTTTTAATTCTAAACGTAATTTTTGCAAATTATCAACATATTCGCAAATCGGGAGACCCGAAACTACGCCGTCAGTTCCTACAAGTTACATTGGTCCCGTACGAGGTGTTCGTGCCTCCTACAGGATCATTTTGGGGCTGGTTTGGGTTTTCACCCTCTAACTACTTATTTTTAAGTTTAAGTGTTCATTTTTATTCGCAAACCGGAAGACGCGGGACTACGCGGTCAGTTCCTACAAGTTACATTGGTCCCGTGCGAGGTGTTCGCACCTCCTACAGGGTCGTTTGGGGGCTGTTTTGGGTTTTCACCCTTTAACGACCTGTTTTTAAGTTTAAGTCTTGATTTTTACAAATTATCGTCGTATTCTCAAATCGGGAGACTCGGGACTACGCGGTGAGTTCCTATAAGTTACATTGGTCCCCGTGCGAGGTGTTCGTGCCTCCTACGGGGTCGTTTGGTGGCTGGTTTGGGTTTTCACCCTCTAATGGCCTGTTTTCAAGTCAAAGTGTGATTTTTGCAAATTATCGTTGTATTCTCAAACGGAGAGACCCGAGGACTATGCGGTCAGTTCCTACATGTTACATTGGTCCAGTAAGAGGTGTTCGTGCCTCCTACGGGGTCGTTTGGGGGCTGGTTTCAATTTTCACCCCTCTAACGGCTTGTTTTTATATTTAAGTGTGATTTTTGCAAATTATCATCATGCTCAAATCGAGAGACCCGGGACTACGCGGTCAGTTCTTACAAGTTACATTAATCCCGTGCGAGGTGTTCGTGCCTCCTACGGGGTCGTTTGGGGGCTGGTTTGGGTTTTTCTCCCTCTAACGACTTGTTTTTAAGTTTAAGTGTTGATTTTTATTCATAAACCCGGAAGACCTGAGACTACGTGGTCAGTTCCTACAATTTATATTTGTCCCGCGCGAGGTATTCGTGTCTCCTACGGGGTCGTTTAGGGGTCGGTTTGGGTTTTCACCCTTTAATAACTTGTTTTTACGTCTAAGTGTGATTTTTGCAAATTATCACCATATTCTCAACCCGGGAGATCCGAGACTACGCGGTCAGTTCCTACAAGTTACTTTGGTACCGTACGAGGTATTCGTGCCTCCTACGGGGTTATTTGGGTGCTGATTTGAGTTTTCACCTTTTAACGGCCTATTTTTAAGTTTAAGTGTTGATTTCTGCAAATTATCATCGTATTCTCAAACCACGACACCCGGGACTACGCGGTCTGTTCCTACAAATTACATTGGTCCCTTGCGAGGTGTTCGTGCCTCCTACAGGATCATTTGGGGGCTGGTTTGGGTTTTCACCCTCTAACTACTTATTTTTAAGTTTAAGTGTTGATTTTTATTCGCAAACTGGAAGACTCTGGACTACACGGTCAGTTCCTAAAAGTTACATTGGTCCCGTCCGAGGTGTTCGTAACTCCTACAGGGTCGTTTGGTGGCTGGTTTGGATTTTCACCCTTTAACGGCCTATTTTTAAGTTTAAGTGTTGATTTTTGCAAATTATCGTCGTATTCTCAAATGGGGAGTCTCAGGACTACGCGGTGAGTTCCTGCAAGTTACTTTGGTCCCGTGCGAGGTGTTGTGCCTCCTACGGGGTCGTTTGGTGGCTGGTTTGGGTTTTCACCCTCTAATGGCCTGTTTTCAAGTCAAAGTGTGATTTTTGTAAATTATCGTCGTATTCTAAAACGGAGAGACCCAAGACTACGCGGTCAGTTCCTACATGTTACATTGGTCCCGTGCGAGGTGTTCGTGCCTCCTACGGGGTCGTTTGGGGGTTGGTTTGAGTTTTCAGCCTTTAACGACTTGTTTTCAAGTCTAAGTGTGATTTTTGCAAATTATCGTCATACTCTCAAACCGGGAGACCCGAGACGACACTGTTAGTTTCTACAAGTAACATTGGTCCCGTGCGAGGTGTTCGTGCCTCCTACGGGGTCGTTTGGGGGCTGGTTTGGGTTTTCACCCTTTAACGGGCTGTTTTCAAGTCCAAGAGTGATTTTTGCAAATTATCGTCATACTCTTAGACCGGGAGACCCGAGACTACACGGTCAGTTCGTACAAGTTACATTGGTCCCGTGCGAGGTGTTCGTGGCTCCTACGGGGTCATTTCGAGGCTGATTTGGGTTTTCACCTTTTAACGGCTTGTTTTCAAGTTTAAGTATGATTTTTGCAAATTATCGTCATGCTCTCAAATCGAGAGACCCGGGACTACGCGGTCAGTTCTTACAAGTTACATTAATCCCGTGCGAGGTGTTCGTGCCTCCTACGGGGTCGTTTGGGGGCTGGTTCGGGGTTTCACCCTTTAACGGCCTGTTTTCAAGTCTAAGTGTGATTTTGGCAAATTATCGTCCTATTCTCAAAACGGGAGACCCGAGACTACTCGATCAGTTCCTACAAGTTACATTGGTCCCGTATGAGGTGTTCGTGTCTCCTACGGGGTTGTTTGGGGGCTGGTTTGGGTTTTCATCCCTTAACGGCCTGTTTTCAAGTCTAAGTGTGATTTTTGCAAATTATCGTCATTCTCTCAAACCAGGAGACCCGGGACTACGCGGTCAGTTCCTACAAGTGACATTGGTCCCGTGCGAGGTGTTCGTGCCTCCTACGGGGTCGTTTGGGGGCTGGTTTAGGTTTTTCTCCCTCTAACGACTTGTTTTCAAATTTAAGTGTTGATTTTTATTCGCAAACCGGAAGACCTGAGACTATGTGGTCAGTTCCTACAAGTTATATTTGTCCCGCGCGAGGTATTCGTGTCTCCTACGCGGTTGTTTAGGGGTTGGTTTGGGTTTTCACCCTTTAATAGCTTGTTTTTAAGTCTAAGTGTGATTTTTGCAAATTATCACCATACTCTCAACCCGGGAGACCCGGGACTACGCGGTCAGTTCCTACAAGTTACATTGGTACCGTACGAGGTATACGTGCCTCCTACGGGGTTGTTTGGGGGCTAGTTTGGGTTTTCACCTTTTAACGGCCTATTTTTAAGTTTAAGTGTTGATTTCTGCAAATTATCATCGTATTCTCAAACCAAGAGACCCGGGACTACGCGGTCTGTTCCTACAAGTTACATTGGTCCCGTGCGAGGTGTTTGTGCCTCCTATGGGGTCGTTGGGTGGCTGGTTTGGGTTTTCACCCTCTATCGGCCTGTTTTCAAGTCAAAGTGTGATTTTTACAAATTATCGTCGTATTCTCAAACCGAGAGACCCGGGACTACGCGGTCAGTTCCTACAAGTTACATCGGTCCCTTGCGAGGTGTTCGAGCCTCCTACGGGGTCATTTGGGGGCTGGTTTGGGTTTTCACCCTTTGATGGCCTGTTTTAAGTGTTGATTTTTCCAAATTATCGTCATATTCTCAAATAGGGAGACCCGGGACTACGCGGTCAGTTCCTACAAGTTACATTGGTCCCGTGTGAGGTGTTCGTGCCTCCTACGGGGTCGTTTGGGGGCTGGTTTGGGTTTTCACACTCTAACGGCTTGTTTTTAAGTTTAAGTGTGATTTTTGCAAATTATCGTCAAATTCTCAAACCGGAAGACCTGAGACTACACGGTCAGTTCCTACATGTTACATTGGTCCCGTGCGAGGTGTTCGTGCCTCCTACGGGGTCGTTTGGGGGCTGGTTTGGGTTTTCACCCTTTAACGGCATGTTTTAAAGTCAAAGTGTGATTTTTACAAATTATTTTCGTATTCTCAAACTGAGAGACCCGAGACTACGCGGTCAATTCCTACAAGTTACATTGGTCCCGTGCGTGGTGTTCGTGCCTCCTATAGGGTCGTTTGGGGGTTGGTTTGGGTTTTCTCCCTTTAATGGCTTATTTTTAAGTCAACGTGATTTTTGCAAATTATCGACATATTCTCATACCTGGAGACCCGAGACTACGCAGTCAGTTCTTACAAGTTACATTGGTCCCGTGCGAGGTGTTCGTGCCTCCTACGGGGTCGTTCGGGGGCTGGTTTGGATTTTCACCTTCTAACTGCTTGTTTTTAAGTTTAAGTGTTGACTTTTATTCACAAACCGGAAGATCCGAGACTACACGGTCAGTTCCTACAAGTTATTTTTGTACCGTGCGAGGTGTTCATGCCTCCTACGGGGTCGTTTGGGGACTGGTTTGGATTTTCACCCTTTAACGTCTTGTTTTTAAGTTTAAGTGTTGATTTTTGCAAATTATCATCGTATTCTCAAACTGGAAGACCCGGGACTACACGGTTTGTTCCTACAAGTTACATTGGTCCCGTGGGAGGTGTTCGTGCCTCTTACGGGGTCGTTTGGGGGCTGGTTTGGCTTTCCACCCTCTAACGGTTTATTTTTAAGTCTAAGTGTTATTTTTGCAAATTATCGTCATTTTCTGAAATAGGGAGACCCGAGACTACGCGGTCAATTCCTACAAGTTACATGGGTCCCGTGTGAGGTGTTCGTGCCTCCTAAGGGGGCGTTTGGTGGCTGGTTTAGGTTTTCACCCTTTAACGGTCTGTTTGTAAGTCTAAGTGTTATTTTTGCAAATTATCGTCATATTCACAAATTGAAAGACCCGAGACTACACGATCAGTTCCTACAAGTTATATTTGTCCCGCGCGAGGTGTTTGTGCCTCCTACAGGGTTGCTTGGGGGCTGGTTTTGGTTTTCACCCTTTAACGACCTGTTTTTATGTTTAAGTGTTGATTTTTGCAAATTATCATCGTATTCTCAAATTGGGAGACCCGGGACTACGCGGTCAGTTCCTACAAGTTACATTGGTCCCGTGCGTGGTGTTCGTGCCTCCTACGGGGTCGTTTGGGGGCTGGTTTTTGTTTTCACCCTTTAACGGCCTGTTTTTAAGTTTAAGTGTTGATTTTTGCAAATTATCGTCGTATTCTCAAACCGGGAGACTCGGGACTAAGCGGTCAGTTCCTACAAGTTACATTGGTCCCGTGCGAGGTGTTCGTGCCTCCTACGGGGTCGTTTGGTGGCTGGTTTGGGTTTTCACCCTCTAACGGCCTGTTTTCAAGTCAAAGTGTGATTTTTACAAATTATCATCGTATTCTCAAACCGGGAGACCCGGGACTACACGGTCAGTTCTTACAAGTTACATCGGTCCCGTGTGAGGTGTTCGAGCCTCCTACGGGGTCGTTTGGGGTCTGGTTTGTGTTTTCACCCTTTCACGGCTTATTTTTATGTTTAAGTGTTAATTTTTGTAAATTATCGTCATATTCTCAAACGGGGAGACCCGGGACTATGCGGTCAGTTCCTACAAGTTACATTGGTCCCGTGCGAGGTGTTCGTGCCTCCTACGGGGTCGTTTGGGGGCTGGTTTGGGTTTTCACCCTCTAACGGCTTATTTTTAAGTTTAAGTGTGATTTTTGTAAATTATCGTCATATTCTCAAACCGGGAGACCCGAGACTACGCGGTCAATTCCTACATGTTACATTAGTCCCGTGCGAGGTGTCCGTGCCTCCTACGGGTCCTTTGGGGGATGGTATGGGTTTTCACCCTTTAACGGCTTGTTTTTAAGTCAAAGTGTATTTTTGCAAATTATCGTCATACTCTCAAATCGGGAGACCCGGGACTACGCGATCAGTTCCTACAAGTTAAATTGGTCCCGTGCGAGGTGTTCGTGCCTTCTACGGGGTCGTTTGGGGGCTGGTTTGGGTTTTCACCCTCAAAGTGCTTGTTTTCAAGCCTAATCTACATATTTTGAAATTATCGTCATATTCTCAAACCGAAAGACCTATGACTATGCGATGAGTTTCTACAAGTTACATTGATCCCGTGCGAGATGTTTTTGAGCCTAATCTAGATATTTTCAAGTTTGCATTACAATTATTAGCATTTTCATTTGTCTAAAAAAGGAAATGAATTTTTTATTAAACATGTATGTTCTCTAATCTTTCTAGATCTTTTAATCAGATTACTATAACCACAAAATGAATCAATTGAACATAAAAATTAAGAAATTTTCAAACCTGTAGAATCGGTGTGTCGATTTCAACAAAGCCTACAGACTCTAACGGGACATCAACAACTTCAAATTCTTCCTCTTTGTAGCTCAGGTCGCAACATACATACATCCCCCTGCAAGTAAGGCGAAACAAATTATTCATATTGATAAGGCTACTTGTAACACAAATCATTCCATATGAAATTCTTAAACTCACGAGTAATAACCTGGCTTAAACTCAGGAAATTCTTAAATCATTTTGATCATAGCTACATGTAATATACACAATCAATTTGCATGTAGCGACTATATATATGGTACGAAGGTATTATGCACATCTTATGTAATATACACTGTTGATGTAAAAAACTAGATCGTATCTAATTATTTAATCACAGATAAAATTAAATGAGACAAAGAAATTTTAAAGTGGTTCAGCCTTATAAGAATGGCCTACGTCCACTGTTTCTGTTATTGCTGACTTGTTTGGGAATTCTCGATTACAGGTTTTATCAAGAAATTTCGGTCCCCCACAATGAGGATGATACAATGTATTTATAGCCCTTAGGCTGTACATGTGAAAGGGTAATTCATTAATGCCCCTTAAGCGTATACATCTGTACATAATGATAAACATTAAATGAATAGTCGATCTGTTGGTTATCTTGCAATTAATGCTCTGTTCGAGGTGCAGCTCGGACCGCCTAAGTTGCTCGGCACTCATAAGTTGCTCGGTGTATTGAAGTTCCTCGGAGCAGTGGAGTTCCTCGGAGGACACCTGTTACTCGGAGCGTCTGAGTTGATCGGGGAAGCAGAGTTCCTCGTTTCCAAAGTGATTGCAGAAATATCTGTAGGTGCCACGTAAACTGACACATGTCTTCTTGTGATTAATCCACGTCAGCATGTCAAATTTGGTATCAACAGAAGCCCCCAATGTTTCATAGTTCGAAATTTGAGGAGTATGGAACATTCTTTCTCGGAATATGGCGGTTTTAAATGATCCTCCTGATTTTTAGGAGTGTTTCCTTTGTATTTATTTTTCCTTCCAAATTCGCAGAATCAGACTTTTTTAATTTTTATAACCGCCACGATCTCCGCGCACTTTTTGTCCTTTTAGCCGCCGATAGCGTAATCGTTTCTTTTTGTAATCATTAACTTTATCGTTTCCCAAGGTAAGGTATTTAAGCATCGCAGACAATTCCATCGTCTTCTACTTTTTCAAATTTCTGTCTTTGAGTTTTCCATTGTCTTTCTCTCTTGTGCGTTCATCCTTTCCATTATTCGTTGTCAACAGATTCACTCTTTTTCTGTAAGATCTTCTTCCTTCTTCTTCATTTCCTTTATTCATCATGGATTACCTTGTTGAATCTCTTGATAAATTTCGTTCTGATTTTGCTATCCCTTCATGGGTTGTTTTGGAGGAACTTTCTGAGCCTTCAGATTATTTCCGTTTGGCTGAGGGACATTGGTTCCCCAGTCTTTTTATTGCCGAGTGTGGATTTTCCTTTCCGCCAAATCCTTTATGTCTGGAATTCTGTCAATATTTTGACGTTGTTCCTGCAAGAATAGTCCCCAATACACGGAGAATAGTTAATGGGGTGCATAGACTAAATCAAATTCATGGAACTCGTATAGGAATTCCAGAAATCATGTTTTGTTATAGATGGGCAGTTGGTGATAATACGTTTTATTTAAAAACTAGATTTTTAAATAGGGCTTTAGTAGTCAATATCCCGGATGCCAATAGGGACTACTTTGAGCACGGGGTTGTTATAAAAAATTGGCAACATGCTCCTTTATCTGGAGATGAAGTGTATCAGGGTCCCAGATGCCCTCCCTATGGTAATGGGATAGGTTATTTTTATTTCATTTTATTTTTGAAATTATGCTTTCATTGTGTTTGATAAAATATTACACTGATATTTCAATGTTTATTTATTTGCAGTTGATAGTAAAAGAAAGTCTCCAAAAGAGACAGAAGTTAACTTAAAGCACTTAAAACTTATCTGGAGCTTGCATCAGACTGTTGCCGACGAGCATATTAGGTCTGCCTCGTATTTGCTGCAGTATAAGATCTACACATCTTCTTTTACTGCTCGTCCCGTGATTAACGATATTGAACCGATGCCAGTTCCTGAAGATTCTTCTTCTGATTCACACATTCCCCTTAGTGAAAGGATGGGTAAAAGAAGGGTTCCATCTATCTTTGAGGAATCTGCCTCAGGTGCTGGGGAGGCAAAAAGAAGCAAACATGATGTCCCAGAGGGGACAAAGAATATTGATGCTCCTCCTTCTGTTGCAACCAAGAAGGCTGCTGAGAAGCCCCCAGTGGCTCCGAGTAAGAGTGATGCTCCAAAGGAGGTGATTGTCAAATCACCGACCAAGAGTTCCTCCTTGGTCGAAACTATTCCTGTTCCCCCGAGGAGGCTGAAGAAGAGCTCCTCGGTCAATTGGGCTGAAACCATCTCTCAGCCCCCAACTACTGGAACTGGTGTTCCTACTTTTGTTCCCCCGAGCTCTACCATGAGCTCGGTGAAGACTTGGATCATTCTCGAGATCCAAGGTATTTAAGAAAACCTTCCTCGGGACATATTCACCTCATTGGCTGCTCGCCATATTGCTTCTGTAAGTTTTACTGTCTTGAACTTTCCATCTTTCCCTTGTTACATATGTCTCTGTACTGACTTGCCATTATCTTCTTTTTCCAATTAGTGACCTATTTTAATACCATTCTGAAGAAAGACGAAGCTATTAAAGCTTCAAGCTCCTCATCTGGTGTGGAGGAAGCTCTGGTAGGCTTGACGCAGTCTCTGAAAGATTCTCGTCAGAAATATGATGAAGACAAGGCTGCTTGGGAGAAAAAACTCACTTCGATCGAGGAGGAGAAAGCTCAGGTTGTTGAAGTATCCAAGGGGTTGGAGAATAAAATAAAGAATTTGGAAGAGAAAAATAAAGAGCTCGACGAGAAGCTCAAAAACTCTGGTGAGCTTGAGAATAAGCTTAAAATTGCTGAGGAAGAGTTAGTCCATCTTCACGAAGTAAATCATCAGAAGGAGGAAATGGAAGGCAAGTTGAAGGCCACCGAGGAGCTTCTATCTGAGAAGCTTTCCTCGGAGAAAACAAAAAGAAAATTGGCTGTGAAGAAGTCTTTCAGCGTTGGCTGGGACAAGGGATGGAATAAGGGTGTGGCTGCCATGATGTCGCAAGTGGAGTATGGCAGTCTTAAGTACTTTAGAGATGGCTGGGTTGCTTCTATACAAGAAATAAAGGTTGATGAAGACTCTGAGCTATTCCAGCGACATATCCCGGGTCCCCCTCCAACTCCCGAAGAAGAAGAAGAGGACAAAGCTGCCTCTGAAGAATCTTTCATGGTGATGGGGGATCTAGCTCCTACTCCCCCAGTTATCCAGTCAACCAGCGAGCAACTTCAACTTCTGCCTGCCTCATCCGAGCAACCTCCTGCACTCTCCGAGCAACCATATATTCCCCCCGAGCAACCTAGCTCCTCGTCTCAAGCTCCCGAGAAAATTTTGGGAGATAAGGAAAAGGTGTAAAGTTGTTCGGATTTTTCTCTTTATTTTATTTTCCTTTGGCACATGTAACTTTGAACTTTGTACCCCTCTTCTATGATGTAATAAAATTTGAACTTTCGATTATGCAGATTGTTGATTCTTCTTTTCCTACTCTCTTTATATTCTTATTAATTCTTGCCTTCTCCTCTTTTACTAGTTTGTGGCCAGGATGGAGTTATTGTCTGCACTTGATACAAAGCTGTTGAGGCAATGTAATGAGTACTTTAAGGCTGGTCACACAGATCTGAGTGAATAAAAAATCATCGACATCGTCGGCCAAAAAGCTTCAGAGCAGGCAATTGAAGCTTACCAATATTTGAAGTGTCTGCTTGATCGCGCAGTAGCTAATAATGTGGCTTATTATGAAATGATTGAAGATTTACAAGGCACTCTTGATGAACTTCAACAGCAATACAAGGAGTTTTCAGCTCTTTTGCATGAGGGATATGAAAAGAAATATCAACAACTCAGTGCTGACAAGGGCTATGACAAGATGTTCGCTGCTTACGAATTGAGAGAGAGAACCCTGAAACTGAGGTCGAGGAGCACAGGCAAATAGCTGAGCTGTTCGAACAATAAAACAATAACATGCAAAAGGAAATAACTCAATTGAAGTCTGTTGCCTCTTCCTCAAATGCCTTGGTCCCTGTGAATGATGAGGGATTCTCCTTCCTGGAAGTTGAAAATGCCAAATTGCGAGATGAGCTGGAGACTTTGAGGTGAGCTGGTCCTTCTACTCCTGCTCGGGGACGAGCAAGAGCTTCCCGGGTACGACCAAGAGTTCTTCGGCCTACTATTGAAGAAGCTAGAACTCAGTCAGCATTGGAGAAATCTGCTTTGGAGAATAAGGAAATTTTTGCAAAAAGTCTTCATGAGCAATTAGAAAGATTGACATATCAATTCCATAAGCAGCCCCGGGAATTCTAGATGGCAGGCTACAATGAAGCTCTTTACCTTTTGGATGCTCGTATTGAAAATGCCAATAATGAAGGTTATAAACAAGGCTGGTTGAATGCTTTGGGCGTACTGCAGCTGGAACAAGGTCACTACCTATGGGATTACCATAATCCTGGGCTGCTCGACCTACCAGTGCCACCATTCAAGCTTGATATGAGCTGGATCCCTGCTCGGGCCATTCCTCGGTGCTTGATTTCTAAATACCTCGGTGATTAAAATCTCCATTCTAATGCCGAGATATCTCGTCCCGAGCACCTGCTAGATCGCCCTTCTGTTATGAACATTAGAATGCTCGAAGACCTCAACTTCATAACCTCCCCTTATGCTTTAGATGATCCTCCAGCTGGCGAGGAACCTGTTTCAAAAGCAGAGGGGAAGAAACCAATAGAGTAGGGATCTTGATGTAATAGTTATTTATACATTTCATTATCAATGTATTTTTTTTTTGGACTTAATGAAAGACTTTTATTTTTTTTGCAAATGTTGATTTCCATTGTATTGTAGTTGTAAAACACTTTATATTTGTGTATGTATATCTGTTAAAAAGATAACAATATTATGTATCTTGTCGACCAACTGTAGTTGATTAAAACTTATTGTCGACTAGCTTGAATTTGTGGTAATCATTTGACTGACCAAAATTAATGATGTTTCGCTTCTCGACCAATTTGGCAGGATTTTTAAAAAAAAAATCACAAGTAATAAAAAATTTAACTTGATCTTTTTCTCATATACTCATAAAATGTCTCCGACCAACGATGATCAACATCTTTTAATTCTCGACCAACCTAAATTGGTGAACTTTTCTCTTCCCGATCAACTTTGGTATTTCTGGAAAATATTTTTTCTTCCTAACCAACCGAAGTTGGCATTTTTAGGAATATGTTGTTTCCTAACCAACCGAAGTTGGCATTTTTAGGAAAATTTTGTTTCCTAACCAAACCGAGTTGGCATTTTTAGGAATATTGTTTCCTAACCAAACCGAGTTGGCATTTTTAGGAATATTTTGTTTCCTAACCAAACTGAGTTGGCATTTTTAGGAATATTGTTTCCTAACCAAACCGAGTTGGCATTTTTAGGAATATTGTTTCCTAACCAAACCGAGTTGGCATTTTTAGGAATATTTTGTTTCCTAACCAAACCGAGTTGGCATTTTTAGGAATATTTTGTTTCCTAACCAAACCGAGTTGGCATTTTTAGGAATATTTTGTTTCCTAACCAAACCGAGTTGGCATTTTTAGGAATATTGTTTCCTAACCAAACCGAGTTGGCATTTTTAGGAATATTTTGTTTTCCAAACCAATCCGAGTTGGCATTTTTAGGAATATTATTTCCTAACCAATCCGAGTTGGCATTTTTAGGAATATTGTGTTTCCTAACCAACCGAAGTTGGCATTTTTAGGAATATTTTGTTTCCTAACCAATCGAAGTTGGCATTTTTAGGAATATATTGTTTCCTAACCAACCTAAGTTGTCATTTTTAGGAATATTTTGCTGTTGCTGAGCAGTGTAGTGTGTAGCACTAGTATTCCCCGAAAAAATTTCGATAAAGAAGAGAATCTGGCAGAATATCGTCATTTTATTCATACTGATGGAACTGCTTTACATGAGAGTTTACATCACTGATAGTACTTGCGCAGGTGTTCTGCATTCTTAAATTCCTCCCCCTCTAAAGTCGCTATTCGGTAAGTTCCTGGTCGAACAACTTCTGTAACTCGGTATGGTCCATGCCAGTTTGCCTCCAGTTTGTTGTGCTTTTGAATGACTTTCTTTAGCACATAGTCTCCTTCTTTCAGGTCGCACTTCTTCACCCTCTTATTGTAGAACAAAGATGTTCGTTGTTGGTAAGCAGCATTCCTGATGGCTGCTTCTTCTCTAACTTCCTCGAGCATGTCCAAATCCAATCTTCTCATTAAGTCGCTGACAGGGGAATTGAAATTTAATACCCTCTACATTGGGAGACCTAACTCGGCAGGTATAACAGCTTCACTTCCAAACGCCAGCATATATGGGGATTCTCCAGTTGCTGCTCGGGGAGTAGTACGATAAGACCATAGTACTGACTGTAACTCGTTGATCCAATTTGCTTTTGCGTCACTTAGTCTTTTCTTCAAGCCATTTAGCAGTGTCTTATTCGTCACTTCAGTCTGTCCATTACTTTGGGGATGACCTGGTGCTGAGTGGAGCTTCAAAATATTGGACTGATGGTAGTAGGCAGCGAATTCTTCATTATCAAATTGCGTTCCATGGTCGGTGATGAATGCATGGGGAAGACCATATATATAAATGATATTTTTCCAGACAAATTGATATACCTTCTCGTACGTCATGTCGACAAGAGGCTCGGCTTCTACCCACTTAGTAAAATAATCCACTACGACGACGAGATATTTGAACCTTCCTCTGGTCGTTGGCAGTGGCCCGACCAAATCTATTCCCCACATGGCAAAAGGCCAAGGGGAAGTGATGGGTGTGAACAATGCTTATGGAGTTCTTCGGATGGAGGAAAAGCGCTGGCACTTGTCACATTTCTTGGCATAGGCTATACAATCAACCCTCATTGTTGGCCAATAGTATCCATGCGTCATCACCCTTTGCAAAAGAGTCCGACCTTCTACATGGGCTCCATAGGACCCTTCATGGATCTCTTCAATCAATTCTTTCACCTCGGAGGGATGTACGCATCTTTATAAACCTGCCATAATTCCCCATCTATATAGAATACCATTAGTCAATACATACCGAGCAACTTTAAACTTCAATTTCTTGGCTGCGAGCTTGTCAATTGGTAATTTTCCCTCCTCAATATAGGCCCTGATGGGATCCATCCAAGATGGTCCGAAATCAAGGGTAATAATATTCATTATCAGATCTTCATCTATGCTTCGACTAGCCAATACTTCAATTGGGATTGTT
Source organism: Sambucus nigra (assembly GCA_949130495.1). NCBI lineage: Eukaryota > Viridiplantae > Streptophyta > Magnoliopsida > Dipsacales > Adoxaceae > Sambucus > Sambucus nigra. The sequence continues at coordinate 63,502,475 of OX422223.1, read as the reverse complement.
CTTCGTAGCTCGGTACGAGTAGCTGATGCTAATCGAGTTAGGGCGTCTGCTCTCGCATTCTCCATTCTCGGTATTCTTACCAGCTGAACATCAATAAATTCTGATAACAACTCCATCACCTTTGCATGATACTTGATCATTAATTCTCCTTTGGCTGCATATATTCCCAATATTTGATTTACTATCAATTGAGAATCACTGAAGACATTAACCTGCTGTGACTCCATAGTTTTTGCCAAATTAAGACCTGCAATCATGACCTCATACTCAGCCTCATTATTGGAAACTTTGAATTGAAAGCATAGGGCATATTCCATGTCGATCTCGTCCGGGCTGTTCAAAACAATCCCTGCTCCACTGCTTGTAGTGTAAGATGAGCCATCTACATATAGCCTCCATATAGGCAACTCATCTTCTAATTTCTGATTTGATAGAGTTCCTCGGGGGAATATTTGTTGCTTCCTTTCACCATCCCCTGATATTTCTCTCTCTTCGTCGACCATCTTTTCTTGCCCTTTTACCAACCTAAGTTAGTCTGAGCTCGAATTTGATGATCCTGTAACATCCACTTGCCCTTTTACCCACCTAAGTTGGTCTGGGCTAGTGTTTGTTGATCCTGTAACATCCACAGGTTGCTCGTTGAGCAGCTTTTGCTCCTCGGGGGTATCAGGATAGGTGAACTCTGCTATAAAATCTGCTACTGCTTGCCCTTTAAGCGATGATCTGGGTTCATAAATTATATCATATTCGCTAAGCTCTATTGCCCAGTACATCAATCTCCCTGATTTTTCTGGTTTATGAAGGGCTTGTCTCAGCGGCATGTCAGTATATACCACTATAGTATGGGCCTGGAAGTATGGCCTCATTCTCCTACTCGCTTCAATCAGCGCCAGTGCTAATTTTTCCAGCTTTGGATACCTGATCTCTGCTCCTCGAAAGGCCTTACTCGTATAATAAATTGGTTTTTGCACTCCATTTTCCATTCTAATCAATGCCGAGCTAACTGCATTCTCCGATACTTCTAGATACAAGTACAATTTTTCTCCAATCATCGGCCTGGACAATAGTGGAGGTGCTCCCAGGTAATCCTTCAAGTCTTAAAAGGCCTTCTCACATTCATCACTCCACTCAAAAGTCTTTCGGAGCGTTTTGAAGAATGGGAGACATCTATCAGTCGCTCGCGATACAAATCTGTTGAGTGATGCTACTCGTCCTGTAAGACTTTGTACTTCTTTCTTCGTCGTTGGAGATCGCAACCCTAATAGAGCTTTGATCTTTTCTGGATTTGCTTCAATGCCTCGTTTATTGACGATGTACCCGAGAAACATGCCTTCTCGTACTCCAAATGTGCACTTCATCGGGTTCAGCTTCATTTGATATTTATTCAGTTGATCAAAGGTCTGACCTAAGTCAACTAGATGATCGGCAGCTTTCTTACTCTTTGTCACCATATCATCGACATAGACTTCCATGTTGCTACTGATTTGTTCGGCAAAGACCTTATTTATCAGCCGCTGATATGTCGCACCTGTATTTTTCAAACCAAAAGGCATAACATTATAACAATAAGTTCCCCTAGGGGTAATAAAAGAAGTACTCTCCCTGTCTTCAGGTTTCATTTTAATCTGGTTATAACCAGAATAGGCATCCATGAAGCTCAGCAGCTCGTGTCCCGAGGTAGCTTCGACTAGTTGATCAATACGGGGCAACGAAAAGTGATCCTTTGGTCATGCTTTGTTGAGGTCGGTGAAGTCTAAACATATCCTCCATTTGTTGTTTTTCTTCTTTACCATCACCACATTGGCTAACCAGTCTGGATATTTAACATCTTCGATGAAGCAAGCTTTCTGGAGCTTCTCGACCTCCTCTTGTATAGCTTGATTCCTCTCGGGACTGAATACTCTTCTTCTCTGCTTTACTGGTTTAATCTCCTTATTCACGTTGAGTTCGTGGCATAGGAAATTTGGGTCTATTCCGGGCATGTCCTCATGACTCCACGCAAAAGTTTTCTGTCTGCTTCTTAGGAAAGTTATCAGTTCCTGTTTTAGTGAGACATCCAACGATGAACCTATTTGAGTTGTTCGTTCAGGATGCTCGTCGTCCAGAATGATGTCTTCAGTAGCTTCCATCACCTGACCCTTCACGAGTTGCGATTCATCTTTAGGATCCAGTGTTTTAATTTCTGTACCTTCATCCACTTGATAGGTAGTAGTCTTTTTCCTTGATTCCTCCAGCTCCTCTTGCTCGGCAGATGAATAATAGCATTCCCGAGCTACTTTTTGATCACCTTTCACAACTCCTACTCCAAAATTTGTTGGGAACTTTAGGCATTGATATACCGTCGATGGTACTGCTTCGAACTTCTTCAATCCGACCCTTCCCATGATGATGTTGTAGGCTGACTGAACATTCTTATCCATCACGAAGAAACGTATTCTTTCTGTTCGGCAAGCAGGCCATGTACCAATGAATATATCCAACTTGATCGTCCCAAGTGGAAAAACTTTCTCGTCAGCAAAATCGAGGAGGGGTCTATGATAAGGCTCCAGTTGAGATAACTTTAGGTTTAAACTGTCGAAGCACGAGTAGAATATGATATCTGTCGAGATACCATTATCTACCAAAACTCTTGAAATCATCACTTCTTTCATCCTCATTTTGATCACCAATGGGTCATCATGAGGATATAGGACACCTGCGAGGTCGTTCTTTGAAAAACCAATAACCAACTTCTCTTTGTTTACCTTTCTCGAGCGATCTTCCTCGGCTAAGTTTATTCGTTGAATATATGAGCAAGCTTGAGCCTCAAAGAGGTAAGCCTTTCTTTCTGCAGTAAGATCTCCTCCTCCTGTATCTCCACCTGTAATAACATTACAATCAAATGACCCAAAACGTATTGAAAATACCTCTCGTTCTGGCTGCCTTGGTCTTTTGGGAAGATCGGGGTCATCTTCTAGATCATCTTCATGGTCTCTTTTCTTGTTCTCCTCTGCTCGACAAGGAGATCTAGACCTTTCTCTTGCTCGATCGTCATTTTTTCTTTCATTTCTATGATCAACATACTTTGTCAATTTTCCTCGTCTGATGAGTGTTTCGATCTCATTCTGAAGAGCTATGCAATTTTTAGTCATATGGCCATGATCTTTGTGAAACTCGCAATATTTTTCCTTATTTCTCCTGTCAGGGTCTGCCTTCATTTTCTTTGGCCAGCTTAACTCCTCGTTATTCTTAATTTCTTCCTGGATGTGGTTGATACCTATCTTCAAAGGAGTATAATTATCAAATTTTTTCAACACTTCCCATGTCGACTTATTTTGGATTGTTTGTCACCACCATTGTTCTTATGCTCTTTCTTCTTGGCCTTATCAACCTCCACCTTGGTTTCTTTATCCATATTCTTCTTCGCAGCCATAGCCTCCTCGGCATTCATGATTTTGGCCGCTTTTGCCATCAGTTCTGACATGGTTGTGGGTGGATCTTTAGTCAAAGTGTAATACAATTTATTGGGCAACAACCCACTCATCAAGGCGGTGATCGCTGTCTTTTCCTCATAATCTATGACTTCGAGTTTCTCGTTATTAAAACGAGTTATGTAATCTCTGGTGCTTTCACCAGCCTTTTGTCTAACACTTAACAAATGCGCTACTCGTTTTACTGGCTTTTCCCCAAAACAGAAATTCCCAATGAATAACTCGGCCAGTTGAAAGAAAGTTGAGATCTTACCCCAAGGAAGATTATTGTACCATATCTGAGAATATTCGGTAAGAGTTCCCGAGAATGCTCTGCATCTCATTTCATCTGGGACAGCATAGATGTCGGCCGCAGCTTGATATTGCTCTATATAAAGAATAGGATCGGTCTTTCCATCATATTTGGGGGTCACAACTGGTGCTTTGAACTTTGACGGTGTGGGAAAATCCACAACAGCCTGGACAAAGGGTGTTCCTTGAACAAAAGTTCGTTGTAAAGGGTTCTTGGCCTTAGCCATTTCTCCCAATCTATCCTCCAGTCTCTGAATAGAACCTTTCCACGCATTATTTCCTTCCTCGGGCCTGTTGGTTTGAGCAACTGATTGTGTTGATGTGGCTTCTTGAGATCTATCTTGACGAGCAGCTGGTCGCGATTGGCCAGATCCTTCCCTTAAATCTGTTGGTCTTCTAAAACTCTTTGATGCTGCCTTAGGAGGGCTTTTGTTCCTCCTCGGGCCCAGTCGATCAAAAGGAGATACCCTACTTAACCTTTCCAGAGCACTGGTCCTTGTTTGGTATCTATGGCTCGCACCGACGAAGTTCTTCCTGGTTGGTAGGAAAAATCATCAGATTCATCAGCACGATATGATTCAGTACGCCTAGTACGCGAAAAAAGTAAATGGGTATGTCTTTGAACACTTTGCTGTCCTGAATGGGCTGGTGCACCGCCATGAAGGGTCTATATGAGCTGTCGCATAGTTTCTTGCATGGCTGTCTGGCCTTGGGCTAGATTTGTCATTATTCCAGCCAGATCTGGAACATTTGGCAAAGCAGATGGATTTGAAGGATTTCCAGCGTTTCGATTGCTGGGCTCTGTATTATCAGCCATTTCTGATGGATTGTTTTTGATGAAAAACGATATTACCAGTCGTTTCCCACGGACGGCGCCAATCTGTTGATGTAAAAAACTAGATCGTATCTAATTATTTAATCACAGATAAAATTAAATGAGACATAAAGTTTAAAGTGGTTCAGCCTTATAAGAATGGCCTACGTCCACTGTTTCTGTTATTGCTGACTTGTTTGAGAATTCTCGATTACAGGTTTTATCAAGAAATTTCGGTCCCCCCACAATGAGGATGATACAATGTATTTATAGCCCTTAGGCTGTACATGTGAAAGGGTAATTCATTAATGACCCTTAAGCGTATACATCTGTACATAATGATAAACATTAAATGAATAGTCGATCTGTTGGTTATCTTGCAATTAATGCTCTGTTCGAGGTGCAGCTCGGACCGCCTAAGTTGCTCGGCACTCATAAGTTGCTCGGTTTATTGAAGTTCCTCGGAGCAGTGGAGTTCCTCGGAGGACACTTGTTACTCGGAGCATCTGAGTTGATCGGGGAAGCAGAGTTCCTCATTGCCAAAGTGATTGCAGAAATATCTGTAGGTGCCACATAAACTGACACATGTCTTCTTGTGATTAATCCACGTCAGCATGTCAAATTTGGTATCAACATACACATTCATTTTGATCATAACCATTGATTGTGTAGCCATTGATCGTATTGATTGTGAAGCCAATCATGATTGGCTACACAATCAATAACGATCAATGGCTACACAATCAATGGCTATGATCAAAATGAATGTGTATATTAAACGAAACAAATAGATTTTGATGTTGCTGTCACCTCTAGGCCTATTTGTGGCTTGAATTTAACATCGTTAGGCTCGCCGCTGGGCATGTGATCCATGTGCCACTAATCAATGGGGCCTGCCTTGATAGATTTTGGATTCCCGGGGTTAGAGGATATTTGTTTGAGTGGGATAATGTCCCGCTGTCCGCGAGGGCTGCCTTACTCGGTGCTGGTCTTCGCTATATCCAATTGAGGTAGCGCAAGGTGAGTAACATCTATAGGAAAGGAAAAATTTTATCAGGGAAACTTGGTTAGCCATAGACATGTGATAAAAGAGAACACTAGTTTACGTTCCCGTTCTTATCAACCACGTGATTAAAAAGAAGACAGGTGATAAAAGATGCCGGGATGACTAAATGCTGCTTCAAAACTATCAGGAAATAGATTCACATTATGTATTCATATAATTATGCATTTTGTCATCCCGATAAATCCAAAAAGGCATTATGTATTCATACCTAGTACTCATTTTTAACAATATGTATTGATATAATTATTATCATGATTTAAAAAATGTAGACATATGTTGATACCTCCATTGAGGAATTTATGTTCTTTATCATTTTTGTTGTTGTCTCGATATCAAAGGCTGGCATCCTCACCTTTCCCATTGCATAAGTGTTGTGAATTGAGTTTTGAAGATTTTACCCCCCCCGAGGCTGTTGTGTATTGCTACAATATATACTCAGCAAATGAAGGTTCCTGTAATAATAAACCTTAATTATGATTCCTCCTTCACAAAAAATTATAACTGAGTGCAGTAAGATGTCCTCAATATGTGATAAACTCATTCTCAATATTGTAGATGTCATTATATGCTTAAATTTGATAAGAATGAATATAATTAAACATGAACAACCCATAAAGGATCCACACAACCACATTTGTTTTTCTTTAATGTTCTTCCTTTCAAGTTGTATATCAAGAAAACAACAGTCCACGTGAGAACATGCGCTCACAATCTGCTAGTCTTATTTTCAATAATGCAAAGATCATGATACTCATAAATTGAACAAAATTGATATCTCATCCAATTAGAATAAAGAAACAAATCTAGTTCACACACACACATGGCTCTTTCCCCAATTCCCAGCACACACACACCAAGGTAGAGCTCCTTGAATTTCATATGACGCAAGGGGTGATACAAAGAGAGAAAACTAAACGTGAAGCAGCTCTTATTTTCATAAATATTACAATTCACAATACAAATACTGTTTTTATATGAAAAAACAAATTTCTAAATTAACTAAAATGGGCACAAATCATAACAAGACCAATTTTATCTACACCAAAATTACCACAATTTTCAATGATGACCACAACACCTAAGCTAAAACAAATACTGACTTTTTTAGTAATAAGAGAAAAGCAAAAATTAACTAAGAATAAAAATAAATAATTCATTCCCATTTGAGAGAGAGAGAGACTGACAATGGGGGTATTGGTAACGTGCACCTTTGGCAAGAAACAAACTCAGATCGGACCTTTGGCAATGGCCTCACCTGACTACCTTCGAATATCTACCCTCCATAGACTTGCTAGGATTCGACCCTTCTCTCTGATCTCGGTATCAACGATTCAGCCTGGGCCACGTGATGACCGTGACCCTTCCTCCGTCGAAACGATCCCAATTTCGGTGACCCATTCCGCCTGTGCCACGGTGATGATGGAGGCTTCATGGTTTTGTGGATGGAGGCGTGGAGGATGATGGATCGGGGCGTGGAGGATGACAGATCGGGGAGAGATAGAGACGCTTAGGTTAGATTGAGGTTGAGGAGAGAGAGAGTTAGGTGAGAATGAGTTTGGTCCCGACTAAAAATTGGGGGGTTTATTTTTTTAATTAAGCGTACCCATATTTAGCACGGTTTAAAACTGTGCTATATTTTGGCACTGTTTTAAACCGTGCCAGTTTATGCAAAAACCGTGCCAAATTCTGGCACGGTTTAAAACCGTGCCAGAATCTCCTTGCCATAGTGTGCCAGATTTGCCTTTTTGGTGTAGTGATGGTCAAGAGAAAGTTCCCTAACCTTCTTGGGGATGCTGCTGCTGCTGGCACCCAGAAGCCTGGGGATGATGGTGCCAAGAAGAAAATTGATGTTGGGAAGAATCCCCCAGCTGCCAAAGGAGATTCATCCATCCAAGGAGATGGGGCTCCTTTAAAAAGGTTGAGAAGGGGTCTTTCTATAAGGTAGACCGAGGAAGTTGTTTCTATCGACTATGGGTGGCAATATGGGTTTCCAAGGCCAAAACCGATCACAACCCGCCCAGGAAAAAAGGTGTTGGTTTCTCAAAGTTTTCTGGTGGGTAGGATATGGGTTTGGCGTTCTGTTAGCTCGGTTTGATTGTGATTTATTTTTGGGTCACTTGCGGGTCATGTAGGAGAAACCCAAAATCCACCTACATAAGGGTTCTAAGCCTTTCTCTCTCTCCCTCATCTCTCTCTTAAATGATTTCACTCACTCTCTTTCATCAATCCGACTGTCTTTCTTTGACAACATCTAGAAAAAAAGACGGGTAAATCATATCTGACCCAATCCAGACCCGCCCATATCCGACCCGCAACCTTGGATCAACACACTTGTGACCCTCCCAAACTAACCCAAAACCGTTTCTAACCCGCCCACACCCGTCCAAATCCGCCCATTTGCTAGGTATACTGCCGACCAACAAAGCTTGGTCGAAATTACCTCATCTTTTGCTGGCTCTTCTGTAGCCATAGGTCCAGGCTTGTCTAGGAAGTTAATAACGTCTGGTACCCTTCCAGACCATAGGTGGCTACTACTACCATGCCCCGATTAAAGATATCTGAAAGGGATGCTCAAAGCCTTGCTCTGGTGATAATTCTTTCATAATTATTTGTACCTTCCTTCTTCATTATTTTATTATCATTATCATTTTTTGTCTCCTTTGTAGTTCCTGGTTAATTTCAAACAAATGTTAGAAAACGATGATGCCCTTCGCTCTTCCCATAATGATGTTGAAGAGACTTTTGATAATTTCCAAAAGTCTTTACTGACATCTCAAAAGGCATTGGAAATAGAGAAGAAAGTTAGGGAGATGAAAATTAACGATGTTGAGGAGGCTCAGACGAAGGCTGAATCCTCAGCTCTTCAAGCTGAACGCAGGGTAAAAGCTGCTGAAGAGTAAGTAGTCACCCTAACTAAACTGCTGAGAAGGCCAAAAGGAAGAAGGTGAAGGAGGATTCTTTTAACAAGGGCTGGGATAAGGCTATTACTGCTGCCTCAGCTCAAATTGAGTATGCAAAGAAAAAATATTTCCAGGATGGTTGGTCGGCACTACTTGCCGAGGTCGGCACCCCACAGGAATCGGAGCTCTTCTTTAGGCATGACCCTGGTTCCCCACCAAATTTAGATGAAGAAGTTGAAGACAATGTGGGATCAGGGGATTCTACCATATTTTTGGAGTCTGTAGTGCACCAACCGTAGACAGTTGATAAATCTCTCTCCCTTCCTCCTCCGAGCAAGTCACTTTACCCATTCCTGTCCTTAATCAAGCTGAATCTACTGATAGGGAAAATGTGTAGACTTGATCGACCATTAGCTTTTACTTTTTGTCTTGACTTCTGTTTACTTCAATGTATCTGTAATTTGACCTTATATCAATGAAAATGAATATTTCCTTACTCTATGTTTACCTTCTTTTGCTTGTTGCCTTTGGCTTTTTACTTTGTTGTTGATTGGATATTTCTCTACTTTTATAGTTCATGGATAAAATGGACCGACTTACTTCCAATGATTTCGAGCTACTCAAAAGGTGCAATGATCTATTCAACGCTGGTCACATGACTTTGTTTGAGGAAGATCTATTAAAGTTGCTCGGGGCTGATATTTCAGACCAAGCCAACGAGGCCTACTTGTATTTGAAGTGTCTTGTTGATCGAAAAGTGGATAACAACGTAGCTTCACTACAGGAATATTGATTTTTCCCGGCATAAATTAAATGCTGAGAAAAGCACTAAAAATATTGGTAACACTTTTTGCGGAACTTTTGGCGGCATTTCCACAAGTACGATAATAGCCAAAGTGGTAAAAGAACAACGGCATTTTAAAAAATTCCGCGAAAAGTTAGCGGCACTTTTGGAGGCATTTCGACAAGTGCGGTAGCCAATGTGGTAAAAGAATAACGGTATTTTAAAAAATGCCCAAAAGTTAGCGGCATTTTTAGATATTTATATTATGCTGGTAATAACCTTTTAGCGGCAATAAAAAAACGTTGATAATAACCTTTTGCAATACCTATTAAATGTTCAACACACTTTTGGCGGCACTAAAAAATGCCGAGAATGATAATAGCGGCATTAAACAAAAATTTGATATTATTTTGCAATATATGAGTGGGGACAAGTGTTAAAAAAAATCATTTATTACAAGTATCATATTTATGTGCAAATACACTACCATAACATTAAATTAAGAGGGCCGTAATTAAATTAAAACGTCATGAAATTAAAAACAATAGCATTCATGATAAATAAACATAATTGAGCTTGGAACAATTATCCATCCACAAAATAAATTGTATTACATGTCTAATGAGAAAAAATGAGGAAACATGAAGCGAAAAGATTTTTTTTTATAATATACGATCCTTGTCCATCAAAGTCAAACATCCTCTTCGGCCTATAAATAAAAAAAGTAAATCGTTAGTCATTGATACTTATTCCTTAGTATTTTAATTAAAAAATATAATTAAAAATTAGTACATTAGCAATATGCCACACTACGGTTGAATGATATGCATCTCCAATTGTGGACAAGTTTCCATAAGGTCTAGACAATGGTTCATTTGTTACAAATATTTTCTCAATACATACCTCCCAAAAGTCTTCACCAAGTGGCGTACCCCCTGCTTTTGTTGAAGGGTCCTTCTCACATGGGATACGTGCCACAACCATTTTTGGAATTCTGAAAGTAATAAGGTCTATAATTTTAGGAAGTGCATTATTTGAGATCCTTTGTCGTGGTTTATGGTGCTTCTTTTTCTTCTTTGATGGTTCTTTCTACAAACAAGATGAATATGTCATCAACCATATATTTCTGGAAAAAAATCGGCAGAGTTTTATTTGTTTTTAAGACATCCCAAAATTGTTAAGACTATATACAACCAAATAAACCAACAAACCAATGTCAAGTATACATAAACTCCCCAAGAAGGCGCAAATATATCGTTCCCTATAAAATCCTTCAAATTAATAACATACCTGAATTGAAGTAGAAGTCATTTGTTCACTAACACGAGCACCAGTCTCGGGGCCAGCCAAGTGTTGAGAATTTGCAATCTATAAAAAATGAATTATTTCAGCCATGAAAAGGTAAAGTCTTAAATTATGATTTTAAAAAGTAGCTATCTACTTACCTGTTGATATGGAGCTAATTGGTGATTTGATTGTGGTACCACTACAGGTTGAAATTAGTTGGTTTCTTCTAATTGTTGATATGATGGTATGTTTTGCTCATTGGAGGATTGAGGAACCTATTAATAACATGATTTAATATTAGAACATACATTTATATATATACACGATAATTAAGCATAAAAGATAAAAGTGTGTACTTATTCACCTGTTTGGATACCACGGAAGGGCAAGTCATCATGTGTGTGAGTATCAACTCAAACTGAGCCTCTAAATGATCAAATTTATCTTGAAATTCAGATCGAATCTCAGATTGTAGTCGTTCACACTCTTTTTCATTAACCTTCGACCGCTTATATCCATGCACATCAGTTGAAGATGGTCTAGTAATACATTCATACCCTTGCCTCACGAGTTCCCCAATACTTAATAAGTTGCGACCACTGCTCTAGCTTTACTCTAGGTGGAAAATATTTCAATCTCTCTTCGTCGGTATCAAAGGCATGATAATGTTTCTTCACCTCTCCTTTCCAATTATTCCATATCTTTCCAACCTTCTTCATGCACATTTTTTTGAATTCTTTAGGGGCATGAGTGTTCTCCTATATAATAACAATGTATAGAAAAACAAGTCATCTACTACACATGATTTTAGCTTAAATTATGTTTATCATTTTCAAAGTTAAGAATTTAGCTGTTATTGACTTTGTTGTGATTGACAAGACAAACCATACATAGTGACTTGTACCTAAAAAATTCAAACTTTTCAATTCATTTGCCACAAATCATGGTATCATTTGATTTTACCTTCACTTCTCGCCAAACATGTTCCTTGTATGGGTATAATTCCTTGCATCGCCAATCTTTGAAAGCCAAGGGTAACCTGTTCAACATCGATATAATATTAAATTAGTAAACTCTACATTAAAATTACATAATGAGCGCACACAAATAGAGCATAACTACAACACCAAGTAAATTGTAAAGAAATAGTATACTAGGTACACAATCCAATCATATATATAAATTTAGCTTAGTTTTTCCCATTTTCATAATAGCTCTAGGAACATCAATGTATTTATATTTTCAACATTATGATTTACACAGACCCCAACACCCTCAAAACTCTCACACATACAAGACAAAGCTCGGCCTTGAGCTCGAAGTGGGATGTCATACATATGGCTTGTGACCTAGTGTATGCCAATGAGTTGGCCTTCACCCTCACTATTCATAGAGTTCACCCTTCACTTCCTCGGTTAATAAAACAGTTCTCTTTTTTGGGTTTTTACAATCTATAATAACTTTTTCGGGAAACACAAATAACACACTTCAAAATAATATTCCCCATTGGAGTACTAGTTACTGCTTTCGCTTAGGTAGGCGGGGCTCTTGTAGCAACCTATTTACTGGTAAGGGAAGTGATTTGAAAATTTTCTCCATCTCTGTGGCTTGTTCTAAGGACATGCTCTCTTAAGTTTGATGCACACGTACAAACAAACTTTAAACGAGTGAGCCATTACACATAAAGGGTACACATAATTAATTGAAGTGAACCAACATGAACATCAGTAAAAGGAATACAGACACTCTTCCCAATGTGACAAGCATGATAATGAAAATTTCCAACTCTTTGTGTTAATACTTCTATTGCAAACCCTCTAAAAATAATTTTCTTCAAAAAATTGGCTTATTAATTCCTACACTACAGGTCTCTCTTAACTAATTCAAGCACTAAAAAGAGGTGGGGTAGGATATCGATAGACAATTGATAATTTTCTTCCGAAAAGTGGCCTATTCATTTCTACACTACAAGTCTCTCTCAACCAATTCAAGCACTCAAGAGAGGTTTGGGCAGGACATCGATAGACAATAGACAGAGAGAAAGCCACTGAGTTGATTGATAAATTGGAGAGAGCATAAGGCACCTCACCTAACATTATAGGAGAAGGGGATTAAATCACTTAAATATTGTTTGTGAAATTGAAGAATAAATGGGCAGGGATCTTAGACTCTCCTAACCAATACAAACGATGAAAGCAAGCTAAAAACAATCTTGTAGTACGTTTAAACAACAAATTCTTCAAAATTCATACCAATCTTGATCTCCTCCCAAAACAGAATCATTTATCTCCTCCCAAAACATTTGTCATTTCAAAATTGATACCAATCTTGTAGTACATTTAAATAATAAATTCTTTATTAATTTTTTGTAAGGAACAAAATATTAGAAAAGAAGAATCAGTATCTTTAATTCAATCTCACATTGATCATAGCTCATATAGGTACCGAAATAAGCATCTGCTATAATTCTCTACACTGTCTACATCTCGTATATAGGATTGATCAAGTAAGCAAAATGAATTGCTATAGAAATCAAGCAGTTTACCTGTTCTGAGTACTCAACACCACTAGCACCATATGGTTTTGCAATAGCTTCTATTTTCTCTTTGATGCAAATATTCAAAGGATACAAGAATTTCAAGGGTTGTGTCACATTTTCACATGCTCTTTGAACAGCAATCCCAAGGTCCACCTGAAAATCATAAGATGCAAAATTAAGAAGTTGAATAAAATAAGCTTTCTAGCAGTTCATTTAAATGAACACACAGATAGGCAAAAGAAACATTTCGACTACACTACTTTCAATTTATGATGTTAAACACGTGAGACCTAAATTATAAGATTTTACCTCATTATATCTCAGTTTTTGTAAAGAAAGGACCCCAGTTTTAATGCCTACCACCGGTGACTAGTAAATAAACACAAGAAATATTCAAAACCTGAAATTAGTGCCTACCCTTTGATTTATTCTCCATAGAAAGTTTTAAATAGTAAAAGAATTCTACTTTAACCTTCAGATACTCTATATTGAGATTATCACCTACAATACATGAGCCAAGTTTTACATGTATGTAGTCCTCCTCAATTTTGCATATTATATGTTGCTGCAAGGAAAACATCAGGTAAAGAAGAAAGATATAAAATTTGAAATATACTATGTAACATTACCATACTATGTGACTTTATCTTTTGAGTTTCATAACTAGTTTTCATGTTCAACCTTCATCCAGTGATGCAGTGGATCTTTGCAGCATTCAAAAAAAGAAAAAAAATCAATTAATATTTTTGAAAACTTATGCATTTGATGTATTTTATTGTCTTAAAATAACATCTGTTTCCACTGGTGTAATTCATGAAACCTTTTTTTAACTTATCTCAATGCAACTTTTATATGCATTCGACTATATTTCATACAGAAAAATCCAGATGCAGAGAAATAGGATCGGATCAGGATCAAAATCTGATCCACTGACAGAACTAAAAGACTTGATCACCTGGAATCTATGGACAACACCACTTAGATCATCTCTTCTCCTAGCTACAATCAAGCAAAAAATTTGGTATGTGGTCAATGTTTAAGTACTATAAGCACTGTGGAGAAATAAACTAGAGACTGAATCACATTCATTTAGAGTGGCAACAGTCCCTTAATCCGTGTATTCAATTTGAGTCTACGGATGATGAGTATATGCCAGATGATTGCTTAAAGTATTATGAGGAAGAGAAAGTAAGGATTATACAAATCTTGGAAATTTTGGATGGGTAGATTAGTCTTTTAGTTGAGATATTGAGGCTCTCTGTCAATTAGTATATGTGCCTTAAGGCACATGTTATTGATGATAAGTGGAAAGTTAAAAAATGGGTTCTCAGGTATATGAGTTCAGTTATACCAAATACAAGACTTAATCAATGTTGATTGTAAAAGAAGGTAAGCAATGTTGATACGTTTTAGTGTCTTTGATATGCTGCCACCAATAAGTGCAAATGTTATTGTTTACGTGCATGTGTGTGTGGGTGGGGGGTGTTGGGGGAGAAGAGAATATGGAAAACAGTACTTTTGTCCTACTTACTTCCCTGCATTCTTAGTTGATGTCAAATGATAAGAGCATATAAGATTTGAAAAGTCATAACATGTATTTAACCAAATACATGTATTCTTTGCATTTACTATAATCATCTCTATGATAATCTCTGAATTCATGCGTGAATTAATTTTTTTAATACTTTTATAGGGAAAAAATAAAACACGACCATTCAAATGCATGTTGATTATGTAGTAATATTGTACTGAGGTTATTTATGAATTTTAATTAGGTGTTACACGAAAATAACAATATATACAAGCCAAATAAATGTGGGATGCACCACATGTCCTTGAACCAAACCGCTGAATAGGCCTGAAGTCATTTATGTATTGAGATGAACTAAAAACAAATCGACGCTGAAATATATATTAGAACTTCCTAGTCTACTGTTCAATAAGTTAAATGAGTGCAAAATTTCCCTTTAAGTTATCGTTCCATACTTAATTATATCTTTAAAAAGGGCCCAAATTACCAGTCTCTATTTAAAAGAGACATTTTCTACCCCCAATCAATGACTAAGATCGACACTTGCTAACGATCGTGTAATTTGGTTCGTTAATTACATCGAATAAAGGAATATGAACGCTTAATTTGGAAAATACTCTTAGTTTAGGACATAGGGAGTACAACATTTGGATTCAATTATTGAGCAAATAATACAAATCCTGTTATAGCATTCCACATAAAAGAAAGTTCAACAGGTATCGAATTTGTTGCATACATCATCATTGAGTCTTCTTATAACTTATTTTTCCGAACATTGATCAAGTGAGGGTCCCATTCTCATGTAGGACCACTGAACTGTGATTACAAACAAACACACTAGAATATTTTCTTTGTTAGAGGACACAATGAATCCTATCCCAGATAAACACACCAGAATATACACTTTGTGATCCAACAGAAATGGTTGGAAAATATATATAAGCTTATTTGAACACCACTTGATTATATATTCCACATCGTATCAAAAACAAAAAGAAAATGCCAAAACTCAGAGAACTAAAATGAGTTAATGCATATAACTAATAACTGTATATGCTCATAAGTGTATGGATACAAATAATAAAAGAATTTAATGAAATGACTTAATGCATACAAATAATAAAAGAATTTATTATACACATGCATACAACTAATTCAAAGGACAAACATTTGCATACTTGAGAACAACTAGAGTATATCCTTGACTTATACACTGTGCTGCCTGGAATTAGAAATATGTTTATCAGACTTATAGTCTAGCAGACATAGTTGGCCCCACCAGCTATATTATTGTTCAAATTTTTTGACATTTTCTTATATGTCATGGTTGTACCAAGATGTATCATATTTATAGATGGTTAATTAAGATCAGTCAGAAATATGTGGAGTATACAGAAGTTCACATTACTAAACTTCGTCTAACAACTACTACCTTTACTAAACCTTCACATTACTAAACTTCGTCTAACAACTACTACCTTTACTAAACCTTCAAAATACATTACCATTTTTGAAATTAGAACATAAAATTAATGGACCATCTATATCAAATTTAGAATCCTATTTTTCTTTCCTTGTTCGTCCCAAATTAAAAGTCATGTTTGGCCTATTAAAAAATAGTATATAATAGTAGGTAAGATTAACAATATTTTTTCCTTAAATGATTGATTTTCAGATAGAGACTCATAATTTGGTACAAATGGATACTTTATTCTTTTTCGACAACACATAATAATAAGTGCGAACAAATTCAGTCCCAATCTCTCAATGCTTCATACTTTGTACCTACTGGGAATAAATAGGTTGATTGGTAGTCATTTAAGTCCCATCTACAACACGGACTCATGAATTGTGATAATGAAAATTTAGCCCTTATAACTAGTTACAATTCATAACCAAATAAATCCTAAATAACCGTACAGTCTAGTTATGCTACTCTTAACAAATACTAAATACTGTACAGGCTCATGAGTTGCATACTGCTATTTCTGGTTGCATACAAGACTACAATTCCAAACATATCTGATCAATAATATGAAGCATTATCTGTTATGTGGGAGTTTAATCTTGGGGGGTTTGGGTAAATGGAACTACTCTGATCCATAAAAGTTATTTTGATACACTAGTGTATTATAGTTAGAGATATAAACCAGTGATGAGTATCGACAAGAAAAGTATCATTAACATCTGCGATTTTGTAGTAGCTTCTTTATATCGGGTAAGCAAAGTGTAGTTGCTTTACTCAGTACAATTGTAAACTTATTACTATATTAGGAAGTCTCTTAATATGTTATGAAGAAAGTAAATATCAATGATATAGATATCATCATCTTTATTAGAAGGAAATACCATATGCCCTATACACACACACTTCCTTGCGACCACCTTACCTCTGCTACTTGCCAATACACAAATCTTCCAACACAAACATCACCTAAACCCCGCTACTACTACTCCCAAACCTCTCTCCTTCCCTTAACCACTACTGACCCCTAATATCCCAGCCGCCACAGCTACCCAGTGGTTGCCATACCCACCTAAAACCATCCCAATCCCAATCCCAACACCTAACAACCAACCTCACCAATTTGTTAACACCCCACGCCTATGAAGCATGGACATTCTCCTGGAAGCCAACGTTTTGTGTCCGAAAACGTGTCAGACACCTATGAAGCACGGACACTCTCCCGAAAGCCATGAGTCAGCTTTGACTCAAGTGATAGTGATTGTGCTTTATTTATGATTCTTAATGTCAAAGTGCGTTTGCATTTTATTTTATATGGTCCATTTTCTTAATTTCATGTTAAGAATGCTCTACTAATGTGTTTTATGGAGAAAATATGTTTTATTTCATTAATATATATTTAAATATATATTATGTATTATACGTATCATAGCGTGTCGTATCCTAGTTTTTGGATCATTCACGTGTCGCGTGTCAAAACATGTATTACGTGTCCGTGCTTAATAGCCCCACGCACACCCTCTGCCTTGTACCTACCTCGCTGCCAAACTCACCAAAAATCCATGCATGGGTTCACAAATACGCCAAGACTGAGCAAAATACATTAAACAATCCTAACTATTGGTGTCTTTATTATCAAATAAGACCTGAAATTAAGTACTTTATTGCAAAAATCTTGAGAAGCCCATTATTTTCTTTACTTCGTCTTTTTATCTAGTTCACATGCTATCATATGTGTAACACATGGGGTAATGAAACTCTCTTACTACTTTAGGTACGATGGAAGCAGAGTGAAAAAGATGAATCTGTAAGAAATTTATATGCCCCGGGGAAAATCATCAGGTCATTAAATTTCTATAGGCATCGACCTAAGCCTTGTTTATAAAACTCACTGTCTTAATTCAAGCAAACTAATAAGAAAAAAAGGGGATAACACCCAACTTAATTCAAGACAGATAATAGGAGACAAATATTATAAATCATTAAGATTCACAGTTTTTACGTTGTATTGCAGTATCCTCTCTCGTTCACATTGAAAACACATAACATTGTGCTCAAATCAACATTGCATACACGTATTAAATAAGTAAATCAAATAATTAAGATAAACGAAGTACTACAACGCACTTGATGGGTGAGAGCATAGAGAAACATAACAACAAGTACTGACTTGGGGACATTTCCAATCTTTTTTCATCCAATCCATACATCCCATAACACTCTGCAACATTCTCTTGAAGCCCCAGACCCAAAAGAAACTGCTCAAACATATATACTAGTTTGTTTATATATCTAATCATCATCAATTTTTCATACACTCATAAAAATTTCAATCGAAATTTCCATTTTTGCATTTTCAATATAATCTTAACTTAGTGTTTTATGAATTAAGAAGAAGTTTAGTAATAATTTTATAATAGTAATGAGACAGCTAGGCAAGTTTATTTTCCATTGATTGTTAATCTTTAATAAAGATTTGAAATACGGTGCATCAAAGGTATTATGAATCAAAATTAAGAAGATTCGAGAGATAGAGATTTAATACCCGATTCATAACTTTAGAGCGATGCCAAGTAAGATCTGTACAACGAATCCCTTCGATGATTCCATGTAAGAGTCCATTCCATGTAAGAGTCCATTCCCTTAGGCAATGTTAACTAAGATATGTTCATCGAATCATATCTTCAGTAGCACTCTCTATTTGACACCAAATAGTGAATGTCGTTTGGCTCCAGTAGCACTCAGCCATATCTTTGAACGGGATAAAAGTGATGATTAATTAAATGTAAGAAAAATTATAAAGTACCCCAAAACACTCCATTTTTTTTTATCTAGGATACCACATTTTGTTAAAGATATATTACGAGTAGTAAGCAACTTTAAAGTTGCTAAAAACCTATTTTATAGACACATAAGGGAGAAATCGCAAATTAAATAGATAGTTCATGGATTATTTTTAAAAATGAAATAGATTGGATATCCTTATGAAGAGCTAGAAATATGCCTCCCAAAATGAAGATTTGAGATAAAACTGATTATCAAATTTGGTGGAATTTGGCCAGATGAGACCAACTTGAATGAATGCTTTTGACAAGGACGATGGGACCTCCACCACAAAGTCATCTCATAGAAAATCATCACTATAAAAATATTTTAAATTCGGGCAGTTGACCACAAGCTTGTGCCATGGAACAATTTCATCATTGTTGTATATGGATCATTAACTTAATCTCTTCTTACTGAAAACAAGTACTCGTGCATTACTGTGAAACTCTCCAATAAAGGTATAGAAACATTAATAACTAGATGATCATCAAGTGTCGAATATCTATAAACAATGTTTAAATAATCGGGCAGCCAATAATATGATCAACTCAATTAGATCACATTAATATAATTTGTTCAATTTTCTATGCTCAATATTTACTAACTAATTTATGGGTTATGTCTAACAAATGAAGTTGTTTCCCTAATTTTTAAAATTTTCTATTGAAAATAAGAATTAAAAACATAAATTAAAACTAGAAAAAATTTCAGATTTCCTTGAAGTTTAGAAAATCTAAAATAAAATTAAAGTTTTTTGTATTATAGGGTCATCCATCCATTTGAGTGTATGCAGTAGATTTATTCAACATTGGTGTGCATCAGTTGATAAGAATATGAATAGATTAAATGATACATTTTCTCAAATACCTCTACGAATGAGTCATTATGAGCAGACAATCCAATACATAAGGTTCTTCAACCCAAGAGAACATTAAATAGACGATGAAAGGTTTATTATCTACACACAAATCAGATTTGCAGAGAGATACAAAGTACTAATCAAACCACCTGAACACTTTTCAAGATAAGCACACGAAGCATTTCTTCCTATCTAGTTAGGATTACTTTAGTTTACACACATTCAAATCCAGATAAATAAACTTTTCAGTACAATGAAAAACACAAAGAAAATGAATCAAACATCAACTTTTTACTTAGTAATGTGGAGTGAACAATACTAAACGCTGAAAAAATGATAAATAAAAAACTTACCAAACCAAAACAGACACAAAAATGTAAACCTTGAAGATATTGATTTAGGTATTAAAAAATCCCAAATGGGAAGCCTTTAATAAAATTAATACCAAATAAAATAGTTTTCCATTAGGTTCACCAAACAAGTCACTAACTTTAATACAATTAATCAAATGGAAAAATATAAACTTTCGAACCTTTTTTGAATTTGAATTGAGAGCAAAGTCAAAATTAAAGCTTTTATCCCCAATTAATATTGAATCATCATAAACCTTTCTAACCAGTTGATCTCCCCCTCTCTTATGGCCATTAGTAGGTTTAATTATTAACACAACCTATCCAATCAAACAAACCACAATTATTAATAGAAGTGTTCATTATAATAACTATAAAAATTGAATAAATCGAGTTAATTAGTTGTCATTACCTTGATGGATGGATCAAGAGGTGTTAGTAAGTCCAATTGATCTTCCAATCTATTTATTTATTTCTGGAAAATTTGTGATTTTGGAGGGTAATTGTTAAGGGATTGTGGATAAAACTGAGAGTGTGTTAAGTCTTCTATTTGCAGGAAACATATCTGGGTAGGAGATTTGTAATCCATAAACGGATATGTATATATACATATTTCACACACACACACACACACACACACACACACACACATATATATATATATATATATATATATATATATATGTTAGAGAGAGAGAGAGAGGTATTACCTTATTGGTCATCAGTGGCAAGAGTGAGAGAAGCTTGTCAGTCTACGACGACAACTGCTAATTGACATGGGATGAACCCGTTGGTCTGAGTGCTACATTTTTTGAGTCACCAGTTGTGAGAAAGAGAGACAGGTAAAAGTGAAGAGGAGTAAACCCTCTCAATAAAAAATTACCAAAAAAAGGAGCTCGCCAAACTTAAAAACAACGATAGCGCCAGTTTTTTTTATAAAGTATCCAAAATTTATTCTAAAAGTGCCATAAATATTTCGGCATTTGTTAAAAAGTGCGTTAAATTTTTGGAATTTATATACAAACCTTGTAAATTTTCTGCATTTAAAAATTAATGTCGAGATTTTTTTTTTCTGAGCATATCTTATAAATGTCGTGAAAAAATGCCTCAAAAAATCTATTTTCTTGTAGTAATTACGTCGAAATGATTTAACATCTTCAAGAAGATCAAAAAGAAGCCAAGGCTCGCCTGCACACTGATTATGAGCAGAAGTACAACGCCCTGAGTAAAGCTTGGGGTTTTGAAGAAACGTTAAAAAAACATGTTTCATCCTTCAGGAAGAAAGAATTAAGTGTGAAGTAAATGAAGTAAGAGCTATTGCCAAACTGTTAGAGGAGGGAAATATCAATTTGATGAATGAGTTGAATTCATTGAAGGTTCCTTCCACTATTGCTGCTGCTACTGCTGATGGGGTTTTATTTTTTGTGAATGAAAATGCCAGGTTAAGGGAAGAACTATAAGCTCTTAAGAAAACCAAACTTGCTTCTTCCTCCCGATCAAAGGCTAAATCTGGTCGAGCTACTACTGAAGAGACTAGGACTCAATAGACTTTTGAAAATTAGGCTGCACAGATAAAGGCCAAGAATTTAGCCATTGCTGAAATGTCTCAAAAGATCAAAACTCAGGACGATCAACTTTCCACCCAGTCTTCTCAATTACAGGCTAAAGATAGAACGCTGAAGAAGCTGCAACATCAAGTTGAAAGATTAACTTTCCAGTTACACAAGCAACCCAGGGAAGTCTGGATGGAAGGTTATAATGAAGCCCTTAGTCAGTTTGATGATCATTGTAGTCAGACTCAATGTGAAGGCTATAAATGGAGCTGGACCAATTATCTAACAGTTATGATGGTTGATCAGGATAGTAAATTTTTGTACTGGATTGATTCGGGATTTTTTTACTGTGATAAATGTCCCTTCAAATTGGATGATAGATGGATACCAGTTTAATCCATTCTCCAATGCCTGATCTATTTAGGGGATTATGGCCTTCATGACGAGATAGAGATCGTTCGGCCTACCCACCTGTTAGATGCTCTGAGAAACAGTAATAGGAGGATGCTTCAAGATTTTAACTTCATCAATTCTCCATACACATTGGATGATCCACCAGCAGGCATGGAACCAACACCTAGCTCCTCCAAGACTGATGGAAAGCGTCCAATAGGATAATTTGGTCATGTATTTCAATTATAAATAGTATTTTTATGTAATGATCATTTATATAAATGAAAACGATTTGATTCACTTATCTTATCAATTTCTGTATGTGAATGACTTCTTTGTTTCATTAGTTCTACTGATACACTTAGACATTTTCCTAAATTTAGTACCAGTTACCAATGAGATTATCATAGGTTCTACTAATATACTTAGATTTCTAAGTTTAATATCAGTTAACATTGATGTGGCTATAGGTTTTACTAGAACACTTAGATTTCTAAGTTTAGTACCAGTTACCCATGGTATTGCCATAGGTTCTACTAATGCACCTAAATTTTTAGGTTTAACGTTAGTTACCAGTGGTGACCAGGCATACGTGGAGTATGTGTCTACATCACTATTTAGGAATCTTTACAATGTTCTTTCGCCATTTTGCCCAGTTTGGATAAAACTTGTTGATTTTTATACAGAGTTTTATCCCTGATTGTATTGACAAAGTATTGATGACTTAGAATCCTATCTTAACTTGGGTTTATATGTGTTTTTGATCAACTTTTTCCCGTTCTGACCAACATTTGAATGTTTGTCGACAAACTTTTGACTGTTTGCCGACCAAATAGTGTATGTGTGGGATGCATATCACAAGTACTCCCAATTTTTTTTTCGAAAATATGGAAAAATCCAACATTTTATTGACATTGAAGCTAAATGATAACAAAGATTTGGCCTGATACATTACTGGTAATACTTCCTAAGGTGCTCAGCATGCCATAGATTTTTGAATTCCTCCCCTTCCAGAGTTTTAATTCTGTAAGTGCCTGGTCGAACAACTGTTGAAATGCGGTATGGTCCATGCCAGTTGGCTTTCGATTTATTGGTCTTATGAATTACCTTCTTAAGAACATAATCTCCCTCCTTCAGTTGGTCGATATCACCCTTTTGTTATAAAAGCGTGCTATTCTTTGTTGATAAGAAGCGTTTCTTAAGGCTGCATCCTCGCGCACTTCTTTCAGCATATCCAGGTCTAGACTTCGCGTTAAATCACTATTAGTAGAATCAAAATTTAACATTCTATGGGTTGGAAAACTTAATTCAGATGGTATCACCACTTCAATTCCAAATTCCAATATGTATGGTGTTTATCCAATAGTAGTCCTTTGAGTTGTTCGGTATGCCCATAGAACGGAGTGTAGTTCATTAATCCAGTTCCCTTTAGCGTCATTGAGTCTTTTCTTGAACCCATTGAGAAATGTTCTGTTCATCACTTCAGTTTTCCCATTACTTTGAGGATGACCTAGAGCAGAGTGTAACTTTTGAATGATTGATTAGACACAGTAGGCAGCAAATTCTTGAGTATCAAACTGTGTACCATGGTCTGTGATGAAGGCATAAGGCAAGCTATATCTACAAATAATTTTTCTCTAAATGAACTGATATACCTTCTCATAAGGCATGTCTACCAATGTCTCTACTTCAACCCATTTTGTGAAATAGTCCACAACTACGACCAAGTATTTGAATCTTCCTCGGGTGATCGACAGTGGCCCAACCAAGTCTATTCCCCACATAGCGAATGGCCAAGGTGAGGTGATTGGAGTCAGAGTAGCTTGTGGAGTTTTGCGAATGATGGAGAACCTTTGGCACTTGTCACATTTGCTGGTGAAGGTTGTACAGTCTTTTCTCATAATTGGCCAATAATACCTATGGGTGTGAATTCGTTGTAATAATGTTCTGCCTGTCACATGAGCCCCACAAGACCCTTCATGAACTTCTTCTATCAATTATTGAACCTCCATTAGGTGTACATAGCGTTGCAAAATGGTTGTTAGCCCTCTCTTGTACAATACTCCTTTATCTAACACGTATCTTGCTGCTTTATACTTAAGCTTTTTTGCTTCAATTGGATCTGCTGAAAAGATTCCTTCTTCAATATAAGCTCTGATAGGATCCATCCAGGATGGTCCCATATCTACTATAATGAAATTAATCATTACTTCATCATCAATGATTCTATTACCCAAAATTTCAATGGGAATGGTTCTCTTAAGTTCAATTCCTGTTGCTGATGCCAACTGAGCAAGTGCATCAGCTCGGGCGTTCTCTAATCTTGGAACTCTTCTCATTTGAATAGCAGGCAATTTTGCTATGTCTTCTAACGCCTTGGCTAAGTATCTTGTCACTAGTTCTCCTTTGTCTCTATATAAACTCATAATCTGATTCACCACCAATTGAGAATCATTGTGCGCCATAACTTGCTCGACATTTAGTGATTGAGCCAAACTTAAGCCCACTATAAGAGTTCGTACTTTTCTTCATTATTGGAGACCTGAAATTGGAATTACAATGCATATTCAATGTCTATTCCATTAGGGGTGTTAAGTATTATACCTGCTCCACTTACTGTTGCACAAGATGATCCATCTACATACAGGTTCCATATGGGGATGTCACTATCAAATGCTTGGTCTGTTAATATTCCATGATGGAATATTTTACTCCTTGCCTCCTCATATCGTTTTTCCATCTCCTGTGTTCTGGTGGATGCCTCTGATAGGTCGGCAACAATTTATTCTGAACTCTCCCCCAATGGAATCTGCTCGGGGCATTGGTTGGTGATGACTTTGGTTGGGCTTTCCTCCATTTGAGTTTGCTCTGCTTGAATGCTTAGTTGCCCGGGAACCTCCAGATAAGTGAATTCAGCGATGAAGTCTGCCACAGCCTGGCCTTTTAATGAGGACATTGGCTCAAGCAAAATTTCATATCCCCTCAACTTTACCTCCCAATACATTAATCTCCCAAATTTCTCTGGTTTATGCAAGGCTTATTGAAGAGTCATATCAGTATACACCACAATAATATGGGTTCAGAAATAAGGATTCATCCATCTGGATGCCTCATTCAATGCCAAAGCTAACTTCTCCAAGCGCGGATATCTAACTTCTTCTCCTCAAAAGGCTTTGCTTGTGTAGTAGAGAGGCTTTTGAACTTCGTTATATTTTCATATAAGGCAGAACTTACAGATGACTCAGAGATGGCCAAGTACAGGTACATTTTTTCTCTCAAAACTGGTCGGGGGGAGCAATGGGGGTGATCCCAAATACTTTTTTTTAACTCCAGAAAAGACTTCTCACATTCGTCGTTCCATTCAAATCACTTCCTTAGCACTTTAAATAACGGTAGACACCTATCTGTAGCTCGTGACACAAATCTATTTAATGCTCCTACTCATCCAGTGAGCCTTTACACTTCCTTTTTGCAGGTCGGGGATTGCATTTCAATTAATGCCTTGATTTTGTCTAGGTTAGCCGCAATTCCTCTCTAATTCACTATATAACTGAGAAACGTGCCTTATTGGACACCAAATACGCACTTGGTTGGATTCAGGTTCATTGGGTGCTTCTCCAACTGATAAAAGGTTTGGTTGAGATTGGAAATGTAGTCGAATGCTTTTTTTCTCTTTATCAACATGTCATCTATTTTTACCTCCATATTCTTGCCTATTTTCTCCTCAAAGACTTTATTCACCAACCTCTGGTAAGTAGCACCTGCATTTTTCAAACCAAATGGCATAACATTATAGTAATAAGTTCCTCGGGGAGTAATGAAAGAAGTACTTTCCCTATCTTCAGGATTCATCTTAATCTGGTTATAGCCAAAATAGGCATCCATAAAACTCAGTAGTTCATTCCCTGATGTAGCATCCACAAGTTGATCAATCCGTGGCAAAGGAAAATAATCCTTTGGGCAAGCTTTATTTTAGTCGGTAAAGTCCACACACATTCTTCACTTGTTATTTTTCTTCTTAACCATTTTAATGCTGGCCAACCAATTTGGGTATTTAACATATTTAATAATTGAATCTCTTTGAAGCTTCTTTGCCTCCTCCTGAATAGCCTGGTTCTTCTCAGGGCTGAAGACTTTGAGCCTTTGCTTTAATGGCTTAACCTCCTTGTTGACGTTGAGTTCATGGCAAAGAAAATTGGGATCAATCCTAAGCATATCCTCATGACTCTAGGCGAACACGTGCTTTCTCTGTCTCAAGAACGTTACTAGCTCCTGTTTAAGAACAGGATCCAGTGTTGAACCTAATTTTGTGGTTCTTTTTGGCTTGTCGATGTCCAAGATAATAATTTATGTTGCTTCTAGAATTCGGCCTTTCACCAGCTCTGTCTCATCTCTTGGATCTAAAGTTTCAACCTCGGATTCACCATTGGACTCAATAGGGTCCACCTGGTAAGTGGTGGTATTTTTCTTCATCTCCTCCAAATCCTCTTGCTCGATATAAGAGTAATAGCATTCTTGAGATAATTTCTGGTCGCCTTTAACCACACTTACTCCGAAGTTGGTTGGGAACTTCAAACATTGATGGATTTTAGATGTCACAACTTTGAATTTCTTCAATCTTACCCTTCCTATGATCATATTGTAGGTAGAATGAACGTTTTTATTTAATACAAAGAAACATATCTTTTCCATTTGACTTGATGGCCAGGTGTCGATAAACACATCCAATTTGATTGTGCCCAAAGGAAACACTTTTTGCCTGAAAAGCCTATTAGGGGCCTGCAGTAAGGTTCCAATTGACTGAGCTTCAAGTAAATATTGTCAAAACAGGTATAGAACATGATGTTCGTCATGCTCCCATTGTCAATCAGTACTCTAGAGACAATTATATCCTGCCTTATAACTTTAATTACCATAAGGATAGAGGACCACTGAAAGGTTGTTTTTGGAGAAACCAATTACTAGCTTATCTTTGTTAACCTCCCTTGGTCGATCTTCCTCGACCAGATTGATCCTCTGGATATAAGAGCAAGCTTGAGCCTCATTGAGGTAATATTTTCTTTCAACTGTATGATATCCTCCTCCTGAATCTCCACCTTTAATCATCTGGCGATCAAAAGATCCAAAATTGAGCATGAATACTTCACATTTCGATTGCCTGGGTTTTTTGGGATGGTCAGGGTCATCTTCTTGATCATATTCATGAGTTCTTTTTTATTGTACCTAGGCTTACAAGGAGATTTTGACCTTCGTTGAGCTCCACTATTGTCCTGCCGATCAATAAATCTGTTCAACTTTCCTCTTTGGGTGAGTGTTTCAATTTCATTCTGAAGAGAAATACACCGATCTATTGTATGCCCATGATCCCTGTGAAACTCACAATATTTGGACCAATCCCTTTTTACAAGAGGTGCTCTCAGCTTCTCAGGCCAACGTACTTCATTGCTATGATTTATTTCCTCCAAAATATGGTGAATTCCCATTGTTAATGGAGTATAATTGTTGTATTTATTGAGCTCGTCAATATTCCCCCTTTGTTTCGATTCCCTATGCTCCTTATGTTCTTTCTGCTCCTTTTTATTGATTTTACCTTCAGTCTTTACTCCTGAGTTTTATTTGGCTGCCATGGCTTCCTTGGTATTCATTATTTTGGATTCTTTGGCCGTTAACTCTGTCATCGTCTTCGGAGGAACATTAGCCAGTGTGTAGTAAAGCTTCTTAGGAAGCAATCCACTCATGAGAGATGTAATAACTATTTTGTCCTCATAATCAACGAATTTTAATTTCTCGTTGTTGAAACGGGTGATGTAGTCTCTGTTACTTTCTCCCACCTTTTTCCTTACACTGATCAAGTGAGTTACTCTTTTCACTAGTTTAACTCCAAAGCAGAAGTTACCAATAAATAGTTTGGTAAGTTGATTGAAACTTAAAATTTGTCCCCGAGGAAGGCTATTGTACAAAATATAAGCAGGACCTGTAATTGTGCCTAAAAATGCTTTGCATCTCATTTCGCCAGGAACGACATAGATATTAGCTTCTACTTGGTACTATTTTATATGAATAACAAGGTATGCTTTTCCATCATATTTGGGAGTAACCATAGGATCCTTAAACTTTGAAGGAGTAGGAAAATCCACGATAGCTTGTACAAAAGGAGATCCTTTCATAAAACTTCATTGTAAAGGGTTCTTTGCTTTTGTCATTTCTCTCAATCTATCTTCCAGTCGTTGGATGGATCCCTTTCATGCATTATTACCTGCATCAGATTTATGCATTGCAACTTGGCTGCTTAGACTAACTATTTGTGCTGAACTCTCCTCTTGCGAGGTCTGCTCGGCGCGGGCAGTTCGTCGGGCGTCTGATCTGGATTGGGATGAGCCTTCACGTTGATCAGTTGGTCGTCGAGTATTTCTTGATAATGCCCTAGGATTATTTATGTTCCCCATGGGTCCCAAATGATCAAAGGTAGATGCTTGACTTAGCCTTTCTAGAGCACTCAATCTTTTAGGAGTGAAAGATTGCTCATTATATGGTTTTGAAGTTCTAAGTGAAGAACTTGCTCCTGGGCGGTAGGACATATCTCTTATAGTCCTGGATTGACTATGTCTGTTGTTCCTTGGCGGTGGCGGTGGTATATTTCCACGAGTAGATAATGCAGGAGACCCGACTTGCAGTATTTGGGTCGATTGCCTAATAGTATCGTGCATAGCTTCCTATCCTTTAGCAAGGCTAGTCAGGATTCCAATCAGATCATTTTTTGCTGGCGGAGTGGATGGAAAAGGTGGGATGCCCTCATTTCTGGCACTTGATTCAGGAATATTAGTCATGTTTGATAATGAATGAGTGAAAAAATTTAGAACTACGTTCCCACAGACGATGCCAATTTATTGATGCAAAAAACTAGAATAGATCTAATTCTTTGATCACAGATAAATATGAACAAATAAAAGAAAGAGAGACAAAATATTTTTAAAGTGGTTCGGCTATGGAATAAAGCCTACATCCAC
Source organism: Sambucus nigra (assembly GCA_949130495.1). NCBI lineage: Eukaryota > Viridiplantae > Streptophyta > Magnoliopsida > Dipsacales > Adoxaceae > Sambucus > Sambucus nigra. The sequence continues at coordinate 63,473,340 of OX422223.1, read as the reverse complement.
TGTACTTCTTATTGCCTTGTATTTGCCTCTCAGTAACTTGGATTCACTTTTTTAGCCTCGCCCTTGATGGTAGGGATTATAATGTATTTATAGTCTAGTAAGGAGATAAAGATGTGGAATGTCAAAGGATTGAATGCCTTTATAAATTTGGCATTTACATCAGTACACAATATCAGTAATGTATTTGGCTGTTGATGTTTTACTTGACCAGGTTGGTCGGCTTCCTGCTGTTGGTCGGGCTTCCCAGAGTTGGTCGACATCTGACTGTTGGTCGGAATTTCAGGTCTTAGTCGGCGACTGTATCTTGCTGACTATGATTACCGCCACATCGAATGACGTGTATCTGTTTCTGATTGGTCCACATAATTGGATATTTTTTGGTATCAACACTGGCCATGCCTATTCATTTTTCCCCTTTCACGGAGGTGGGTAAATAATTTTTCTGGAGAGAGAAAGTGATCTTGGATTTTCTTCCTATGTTTCAATCGGAGAGAAAAATATGAGGAACAATCTTATCATACTAGACTTTATCCTGGAAGTCTGGATATGTGGAGTCAATCAAGTCCTCTTATCATGAAATTTATCTCAAGACAAAACTTATTAAAAATTGGCATCGTCGTGGAGAGTGATAAATGAACGAAATTGTGTATACAGTTTATTTACATGAATAAAAAGATGTAGTTAACATATTTTTAGGTATCAAAGCTCTTGGCAAGCACCTAAATTATGGGAATCAACATATCTGGTGTAACCCAGTAAATAATCGTATTTGCCCTACTTTCAATGATTAGTACAAAACTTATAGTTATAAAATCCAGTACTCTGCAGATTTTTAGATAAAAAAGGATCATATAGTTTATGAATATAAACATATGAGAATCATGATCAAATTAAAATATGTATGTACAACATATAATTGTTTATATGTAGAGACAGAAAAACTTATCTCTTATAGATAATCTTTATCTCTTCTAATAAGAATGGAAAGATTTTTCTGTCTCTTCCCACAGACGGCGCTAATTTGTTGACGACTAGAAATGGCCTATGTCATCTTATCGGCGTCAATAATAGATAAAGTGATGGTATGAAGATGAGATTGAAGATGAAATAAAGATAAATAATCACATCAAACATATAAGAGACATATTTTTAAAGTGGTTCGGCTGTAAGGAAAGCCTACGTCCACGGTTATTTTATTCCCAGGAGTTTACAATAGCACAACATGGTGTGTTGATAATGATTGAGTTCTTTTTCTTGTGTGTCTCCCTTTAGCTAAGGGAGAGCATGTATTTATAGGGGTTGTTATGAACCCAAGAGATGGAATGCCTTTATATCTCTATACATATACATCTGTATAATAAATATAACTGTTGATATTCCACACTAATGGCCTTTGATATTCTTGATGGTTCATATTCTTCAGGTTGGTTGGTCTTCCGGTTAGCTGACCAACTGTCTACTGAGCTGACCAACTTTCTTCTGAGCCGACCAACTGAGTGCTGACCGTATATGTTGCCACGTAGGATGACATGTGTCTATTTTTGGTTACTCCATGTAGTTGGATAATTTTTTGCGTTAACAATACTATATATATATATATATATATATATATATATATATATATATATATAGATAGATAGAGAGAGAGAGAGAGAGAGAGAAAGAGAGAGAGAGAGAGAGTCTAGCTCCTATGCGGATAGAATGCGGATTAACTAACGTCCAAATGAGTCCTAGGACCGTGTTTGTCTTTTATAAACCGCCTAGGGACCACTTTCTCTTTCTAAGATTTTGGAAATATTAATTTCTACCCCAACGATTTCTAAAGTCTTTTAAGCTTATTTTAAGGCCTAATTAATCTGGAAGTCTAAGTGTAGAAGTTTCAGGACTACTGCTACTTCTCAAGCTTCTTCCGTCACTATCGTACTGGAGTTCTGAATAGCGAGGATTGTCTATATAAATAGTTTCTTCAGGTAGTCTAGAAATTGCAAGCGGTTTTACAGGGAAATATTCTAGTCTTAAATACCTTATACGGTATTGCGGTCTTATCAGTCTAGTTTCTTTATATATCTGATTAACAATATCAATTATATCGTTATTTATAAATTTGTCTAAATTATTATCACCATAGGATGACAAAAATCTACGATATGTTCTAGGGGCAGCTGTTTCTACGTTTTTAAGAAGAGGATGGATTCCTCCGGCTCTAATTAAAATAGTTTTAGTTTCTACTAGCCTTTTTCGTCCAATAAATTTTAATACGTCTATACCATCTTCAAGTATTCTAGTATATTCTTGATATTTTTCAGGTCTTGACAGTTCTTCTGCAAAATCTTCAGTTCTTAATTTTTGTCTAAAGAGATCTCGGATCCCTATTCTAATTATTTCTATTCTAGGTACTTCACGTACTAACCACTCAATAACCTGGTCTATATATTTGAAAGTACCACCTGCGAATGTTTAAGCAGATTCTATAAGTTCTTTGTCTTTAGGGTCTGTAAGAGTCCAATCTTGGATTTCTCTAGTTAAGTCTAGATTTGTTTGATTAACAAATGCTAAAAAGTCTGTAGTGATCTGTAGGCTCATGTAAGTTCCTTTTAAAATAATAATATGTAAAATAGTTAAGGGTTTGGTTCGAGTTACACCTTCCTTCTGGTCTGCAATATCTTTATCTTCCTTCCTTCTTCTCTTCAGCTTTGCTACTATTCTTTTTCGGTCTCGGCCTCCTACAATTTTCTCTTTATGTGTCGCACCTCAATCCACTATTTTGGCATTATACCCATTTCCTGCCTGTACGCCTTCACGCCCACCTGGCTAACGACTCATGACAAATCGGCACCTGACGACGGTTCAATAGTATAACACCTTGTGTGCTACACTAGAGGTTCCACACAATAGTCCTCTATGAACAGAAAGTTGGAGACAATTTGGAAAATAATAACAACTTAACATAAGAGATTTCTAGAAAAAGAAGATACTTTTATTGCATTGCATTAGTAATTACAACTCTCACCATTCCCCTAACTATATGGGAATTTCTCACTCGCATACATATTACTCTTTACAAACTTATACCCTCTTTCTTCTTTCTAAAGATCCTCCCTATAATCAAATTGGACGCTCCCTTTTATAGCATAAGGGCACGACATATGACTTGCTACTGGAGGCTAAAAGCTAACCGGTTAAAGAGATACAAATTATTAAAGTCTATACTATTTGCTTTACATAAAGTAAATTCACCGTCTAACAATAATTCTAACTTAACGTCTTTGTGAGGGTCTCTTCTTCTTTATGAAAAGAATCTTTCTGGGGGCTCGTGTGGGGCATGTCTGTTCCTTCTTTGTCTTCATAATGCAAGGGAATCAACAGTCTAGATAATCGAGTCTTCGATCTTTAATAATTCTCTGAGTAGGGCGGGTCCCTTCTCTATTCTATCTTTGTCTTCTTCTGTCTTGTCTTTGTCTTCGTTTGGTAGAGAGTTATGTAAGGACATTTTGTCCATTATTTATGTGTATGTCATAAGCCGTTACATCATTAAAGAAATTCAAGATCACATCGTCATCAACGGATCCGAATATCAAAGAATTCAAGGAATCAATTTTATGGTCAGCCGGACCAGTCTGCCTGTTTTAAAAAGGAACCGGTTCGCACCGGACCGATCCGCCAGTTTGGAAAAAGAACCGATCCGCCTCAAGTCGAATCGATCCGCTTATGCTTCAAACCAGTAGACCCCGGACCGATTGAGAACCAAAAAAGCCCTTTCCAAAAATGAACCGATCCGCTATCGGACCGGTCCGGCCTCAGAAGCGGACCGGTCCACCTAAGATAAAATCATGCAGATCGTGTTAAGATTTTTTAGGTCTAATTTTTCTTTTATAAACCATCTTCGGGGATTTGTTTAGTAAGACTTTCATAGACGATTTTCAGAGTCCAAAAAACTCTAAGTCTTCAACTTTGTGAGTCCCAAGACTCATGTTTCTATTCACATAACGTTTCAAACCCTTGTGAATCTGTTTGCAACCCAAGAACACAAGCGTGTGTCTGTTCATACCCCTATGGAGAATACCATCCTTCTTCTTCATTGCTGCCCTCCAGGAAAGGAAAAGTTCCAGCTATCGACTACAGATCCGATGCCTGCAGGTAATTCCGTGTCACTGTATTTTCATTGTAATTCGAGAAATTGTATGTTACAATATTATAATGAAAATAAATGGTTTTTCCCCTTTGGGGGATTTTTCCTCGCATTTGTGTGTTTGAATGTTCTTGCATATTTCATCGTCTTGTTCAATCACATATAGATGCATGTTTAGGACTTCACTGATAAAATTGTGTTTAATTAAATAATATCTTTATTTGGACGCACGCACACTCTTTCAAATTATTATTGAAAAATTTGATCAATGAGGCCGACCACTCTAAGGCTGGCAGGCAAGGCGATCTCCACCATTTCTTTAGATTACTTCTTAAGTCTTCCATTACATGTCTTCACCTGTTAACAGTTCCATGATTTCTACTGTCTCCATAGCTTGGGAAATCTGGAGTTTGGACTTATTAACAATTAAATCTTTACTCTCGTCTTCGGATAGAATCTCAATGTCTTCAAATATATAATTGGAAAATCTAACAAGTCTAAATCCTTCAACTCTCATTCCTCTACAGGAACTTGGAGTAATCTGATAGATTCTAGCAAATAGAGGAAGAAAGTCTTCTACCTTTTTGACATACTCATGGACTATTTTTCCAAGAGTAATAGAGTCTTCTATAGTCTCAATTTGGATGAGTCCAATGAACCCATAGTCTACTAAGGTTATTTGGGCTATCTATGCTTTTCTAGAAAGATAACTTTTTGGAACATCTTTGAAGAAACCTCTCATCATTAAGGCATCTCCAGTAGTCTCAGATAATAACATATTGAAATGTTCAATAATGCTATTAGCGTCTTTCTAATAGTCTTATGATATTGGAAGCTTATTATTACCAAAAGGCATAACAATCTTAGTCTTAAAAGTCTTTTTCTGATAGCAAAAATTATCAGCAGGTCTAGTTTTGGAGGATTCTCCAAAAGTCTGAGCATAAGTCTGAGTCTGCGGTCTAGGAGTACCACTAAGATGGGTAACTTCAAGTCTTTGAGTTCTCATGAATCTGTAAATAGCTACCAAATTCTGTTTGAATTCTATCCATAATCTATTCTTTACGTTCCACCACATATCATCTATATTGTGTTCTCATGAAGATGGCAACAAGAGTATTTTCATCATCTGAAAATTCTCGTCTAAATTTGATCAAGTCTGGATATCTTTGATCAAGTCTATATTGAGGGAAATACATTTTTCCAATGAGTTTATTTTAAGCAACAATATCATGTCTAGATTTTCCTGGAGGGACTAAGATATCATCAAAGTTCTCTGGGATTGGTCTTTCTTGAGAGTCTTGAATATGAGTCTGTCTTTGTGTTACACCAGCATTTGATCTTACATGTCTAAGATAATCTGCAACGTCTTCTTTGTTCAGTCTATTTATTCCAAAGGAACTCATGCTGTCTAGGTCTTCTGTTTGCAACATAAACATGATATCATATTTGTGTTAGCAAACATTGGTTCTCTTTATATAATGTTTGGAATGGTATTTTTACTTCCCTTAATATGTATAATCGAGAAGTCATAACCATTAAGCAATTGTTGCCATCTAATAAGTCTATTAGTCCTTGATTTTGATAAGTCTAAGTCTCTGAATTTTACTGCATAAGAAGAGTCAGTATAAACAGTAGAATGTTTAGGTCTAAGAAAAAGCATGTATTTTTCTATTTCCCTTATATAGCTAAAACTTATTTTTCATGGGTAGTGTATCTCGTTTCTAGATCAGTAAAGGTTCCAGAACTATATCTACAAAGTTTCTTCTTTTTAGTCTGATGATCAATGGCAAAGTATAATGCTCCCCATTGTTTATCAGATGCATCTGTTTCTACTATAAATTGGTCTTCAGCATTAGGTAGTTCGAGTAAAGGGATAATTTTGACTACTTTTTTAATCTATCTTATAACTTCAAAATCATCTTTAGTTCAATAAAAAGGGTTAGTCTTGTCTGTTCCTTTTAATTTGGAAGTTAGGCTTTGTCTTTTTGAAGCAAGGTCCTTAATAAAGTCTGCAACACAATTAAGCAATCCTAAAAATGATTGTAATTATTTTTTATCTTTGAGTTGGTCTGGAAACTCAAGAATCTTTTTTGTTATATGTTCTCCTAAAGATAATTTTCCTTTATTAATATGCATTCCCACAAAGTCTATCTCAGTTTGAAATAATTGCATTTTCCTTTCGGAAATAATAATACCATGTTTATCTAATTCTAAAATAATCTTTTTAAGATGGTCTACATGCTCTATCTCAGTCTTACTAGCTACAAGAATGTCATCTATGTAAATAAGACAAAATTCAGAATAAGGTCGAAATATATTATCCATTCTTCTTTGGAATACTTGAGGAGCGTTCAAGTATCCAAATGGCATTACTAGGCATTCGTGTTTTCCTTGGGGCACACTAAAGGCTATCCAAGTAATACTATCTGGATGCATCTTAATTTGCTAGAAGCCTGATTTGCAATCAAACTTACTGAATATATTTCTATCTTTAATCAAATTGATTAAATTATTATTGTCTGGTATCTTATAATAATTGAATTCACAATTCTTATTAAGTTGTCTATAATCTATAACCATACGCCTTTTTCCTCCTTTTCTTTCAGATTCGTTTTGAACATAAAGGGAAAGACTACTATGTCTACTTTTACTTTCTCTAATAATGCCTAACTTAATCATTTCATATATGTCTTTTTTGAATTCTTCCCTGTCTTCTTGTGAATATCCTTTCTTATAGGTTCCACCATTAATAGTGGCGTCTGGGTTAATAGGGATAATTTCACAATAACTTTGGTCTTTATCCCACTTAGCGATGGAATTTTCTCCTAAAGTAGGCTCTGCTAATTGCCTAATCTTTTTTTTTCTACCGCTATATCCATTTTCCTTGTTTGGATATAGCTTGAACCTGTAATAAGGTGTGTTGGGCTTGATCTTGAATGTCTTGTTGTATAAGTACTATTTTCTTATAACACTTTTGGATTGGATACTTATAATCTTTTTATAAAGGTTTAGTAATGTCTAGGATTTCTTATTAGGTTGTAGGTCTAGGTCCACCATGCTCAGCTGAAGAACTCTGATGTTTTATTGGGCTATAAGTGGGTTTGATCTGCATAAGGTCAAAGGCAGTCTTGCGATCTATTAGATGGGCTTTAATATTAAAGTCCTCTTTATCAGTAATTGATATCTTATCGTTATACTGAGTATAAGGATGATATTTACTAATAAAGACTTTTCCTAAAATAATGTTTCATGTGAAACTAGGACGAGGATCCATTATCCAAAATCGATGATTAACAGCTTTGTTGGTCTGATTTTGTAATTTAAAATAAATAGGAATAGTCTGGAAATATAAGGTAAATATTTCTCCATTAGACACTTTACCATAGATTTCTTGATTACTTTCTAAAAAATAGTCTTCAGGGAAGGCATTAGCCTTGCAAATACTCTGAGAGCATCTTGTATCTATAAAAGCTGAAAGTCTTTTAGGATAGTCTTTGTGCTGAACAGATAATTCTACAAAACAAGCATGTGGTTTAGTAGAAATTCCTAAATTATTCTTTTCTAAAATAGATATTCCTTTCTGATGTTTATCTATAAAATCTAAGGGTATTAGGTCTTCTGAACTACAATCAGAGCGGTATCCTTCTAAATCATAGGAAATTCTCTTTCCTTTTAAGTCTTCATTTTCGTGCAATCTTTTAACTATATTTTTATCAATATCTTGATAATATGTTTTAATATCTAGGTCTTTTTGAGCGTCATACTGGCTAGTATAAATTTCTCTAAATCTAGTTCTCCAACAATTTTCATGGTAGTGTAATTGAAAAATAACACAAACCATAAACAATTCCGTTTGTATAATCTCAAAGCATTCTATGCATCTAAAGTCTTTCTTACTATATTTTATTTCAAATATGCTATAATGTCTTTCATCAAAGTAACATTTAGGTATATAGGTTAGTAACTCAGGATTACTAACTGTCCATCTTTTCTTTAAAAAGGGGCTTAATATACACTTATACCAAGCTTCTTCAAAGTATATATATTCATTATCTAAATCGTACTGATTAGTTTGCGTCATATACAAGTCTAGAGTATCCTGAGAGTCTTCATATTCATCAGTATAACTATTATAGTCTTCTGAATCACTATCTGTATATGCACTATAGATACTAGTATTATCATCATCTTCTATGTCTGATATGTCTATAGCATATAGGATATCTAATTCTTCTTGATCTGCATAGTCTAATATTGTATTAATAATCTTAATACATTCTTTATCTTCTTTATTAGGGCAATCTTTAGCAAAGTGTCCTTCTTTGCCGCAAGTCCAATATTCTTTGATGGCAGTCTTAGATTGAGCTAATTCTTTTTCTTTCCTATAATTAGGAACCTTCTTATACTTATTAGTGTTCTTCTTAAAATATCTTCTTTGGTTAAATCTATTTTTCTTAGTCTTAGAGTTCTTTTCCCTAAAGGTAGTAGATGGTCTAAATTTATATTTCTTTGGAATTCCTAAAGGTCTAGTCTTAAACTTACTATGTTTCCATTCTAATTTCTTTTTGAATTTCTTAGATTCACTTCCACATCCCCATTGGATTGGAGCGATGTCTCTCTCGTATTTGATTGGAGGGATCTGTTTGAAAGTCTACTCTATCAACTTTCCTTGAGTTATATCACGTCTCTTAGATATGATATAGTCTTTGGCAAAATTGATTCTTTCACCAAGGGAGTTATTCTTAACTCCATCTACTCCGAGCCAATTCCTATATTCATTAATTAGGATTTGTCCTATGGCTGGTATCTTTCAAAAGTATTCATCTTTTAAGGTCTCTCCAAATTCTTTAATTTGGTAATATAATTGTTCATAATTGTTGCTATATTCATTGATCTTATCTAGTTTGCAAATGCAAAGGAGGGCTAACTTAGTTTTTGCTAAGTCTTGTTCATTAATATGAGCTAAATGTCCAGCTCCAATGAATTCTGACGTGAATAATTGAATATATTCTTCAATTGATCTTTCTTCTAGGTTCTCTTTCATCTTCTCAATCTTAGATAATGAGTCTTCATCTGTAGCCTTTCTTAAACTATCTAAATAATCTTTTGCAATACCTCTAATGGATTGCTCAGCGTACTGCTTACATGACCTTGCATCCCATTGTTCGTTAGACGCGAAACACATGTTTATCTTCCTATCTTGGACATTGTCTAAGTTAAGGTATATCCCAACTGGATTTACGGCTTGACTTGCCATGGTCTTAACATGAGCAAAACTCTTGTCACTAGTTGGAAAGTCTTTTATATAATCAGCTTTTGTCTTAACTAAAATGCTAGAGTATATAGGAATATTTATTCCTATTTGTTTCCTAAAAAGTCTAGGAGCATCTTTTAGCCTACTACTACTTCCTATCTTTTGTTTATTAGGATCTACTTGTGTAGCTGGCATTAGTCTTTCTTCTCCTTCTTCTATTAGTCTTAAGTTTCTAAGAAGTTCTTTAGTATTCTTAGATTATTTTAATTTTAATATACGCCCTTGAGCTATCATATTAAATCTTTCTCCTTCTTGAAATCTAATAGAATGACTTTTCCTAAGGTGATCTTTAAATGTCTTCATGTCCAATTCTGAGGGTTCACGTCCAAAGTTTTAGATCCTAGCTTTTTATCTAAATAACTCTTTATTTTCAATTGATCTTCTAGGTCTAATTATCGGGGCTTGTCTTAGTAAACTAGAACTAGTCTTACTACTACATTCTCCTTCTGAAGGATCATTGATTATGGCTTCTCCCATATTCCTAAATCTAACTTCTTCAGTCTGGATATTCTTATTGATAATCTTAGGAGGGCCAAACTGGATAGTAACATTTCTAGTGACATTGTCTTGATTAATAAACAAAGGTTTATTTTCTATAGTCTTAGTTTCTTGAAATTCTGGCAATTACCAAAGGGTCTTAGCTTTTTCTTTCATAGGTCCAGTATTCCTAATAATGTAAGTATGATTGTAGTCTGAAACATTGGTTCTAACTAAAATCTCTTCATTAAGTCTACCGCTAGGAATTCTCGATTTCATTCCTTCATAAGGAAATTGGGAGAACTTCACATAGCTTTGTAATTCTATATTTATATTAGAGTTTGGGATAATATAGTCTTCATAGCCACTAGCATATAAGATTAACTTAAAATGTTTGGTTGTGTCTACGGTTACTGTAAATACTGGAATGACATTAAAGTATCCTATGTTGTCTGACATTTATAATTGGGCTATACCAATAAGGCTTTTCTCAAAATCTTTCCATCTTTGATCTACTAAACAACATAATATGTTGATATTATTTTGAGGTCTATGTAATCCTTGGATTCTTTTTTGAAAGATTCCAAAGGTTAGGAATTAGAACTTCCTATCAGTTCTTCTAGATAACACTTGAAGCTCAGTGTAGGATTTGTCTAACACTTGATTTCTACAATGATAAGTCATGCTATAATTAGGAGTCTTAGGAGTGGAACCTTCTTTAAACAAGTCTATGTATCTAACAGATGGAAGTTGTCCATTATGAATGGATTCTTCAACAATCTTCTAGTCAACTTCACCCCATTCTTTCCATTAGAGAGGATTGGTGAAATTTCTCTCCTTCCACCATGTTCTAACATTGGAGGATGAATCCTTAAGTCTTTGGAGTATACAATTACTCTGTCCAATCTTTGGGATAGAGCTAACTATCTTACTAGTCTTATCTAATTCATCATTTATGACTCTTCTAGTTATGGTCTTTCCTTACTTAGTTCCTACATAAGGAGATTCTCTAAATTTACAGGTGGTCACCTGTTTTTGTTCAAGTTTTTTTCAATTCTTTCAAAAGAGTCCGAATAATCCTTTTGTCTTTTTATCTGCCTAAGGATTTCTTCATTAAATGTCTTATTCTCTTTTCTTGTATTATTGTTAATATCTTCATTATTTTTAACAAGATTATTAACAAGAGAATTAGCGATCTTATTAATATAGTCTTTTACCTCATCTTCTTTTTCTTGTTTATGCACAGATTCATGTGCCATCCTAGCCTCTATTATTTGTATAGTTTTTTCTATTTTATCTAAATGAGTTAAAATAAACGGAGAGTCTAATTCTGCTTGGGAGGGTTTATTATATATAAACTTAATTATCTTTATAATTTCTTCGTATTTTTCTTCTACTTGGACCATGTCTAGTCTAAGTTCATTAATAATACTATCCATTTTGGATAGGTTATGGCTTTCTATATTATTAAGATAATTTGCTAAATTTTGTTGGAATTTAACGAAGTCTGTGTAGAAGGTGGTTAATCCTTCTGTCTTAGCTTTTAAATCTAAATGTAAGTCTTTAACAAATCTACTGTTATAGTCTTGGGTAGCTGCTATGGATGTAGAGATTAAATTTAATTTTCTAATATGAGTCTAGTTGGCAATCTCATTTTCATATATCTTATAATAAAATCTATCATCATTTATCTTTTCGAAAATTATTTGGTAAAAATCTGCTAAGGTCTGAATGGAGAGGTCTCTAGGTACCTCATTTCAGTCTGATCTAACTATCTCCATTAGGTAGATAATTGTCTAATCTAGGAATAAGCTTAGCTTGTTCGTTGGTAAGTTTAATTAACTCACTATCTTGATTTTTTATTAAATTCTTAATTTCTAAAATGTCTTTGTTAAGGACTTCTATATGATTAGTCTTAATATTTATTTCTTGTAGAACTTATACTAGGTATATAGGGATTTGGCTATCAATTTCTAATGTTCTTTTAGAGATATTTTTGTATCTCTGTTTCTAGGGTACGAGTGTCTTTTATTAATTGTCTAAATATAAGGAGTATACACTTATTTTAGTCTATTATGTTATTAATAGAACTGGCAGTAACTTGTCTACTATCTGCGTGTTTGGCTGGGATGTGTTTAGTATGTGAACAACCGTCTATGTGTGAGGTGAAGCAACCTTCTGGGTCTAAATCAATTATGGGTATAGGTTGGTTCCAAAAATATCTTTGTAAATGCGAGGGATAAATTCCAAGGGCATTAAGGTCTTTTTACTAAAAGTCTAAAAGGAGCGTCTTGGCTCTGATACCAGAATTAGGGTTTGGTCGAAATTTGGTGAGTTTCTAAAGTCTTTAAGGCCTTGATACCAATTTGGGTCTAAACTATATATATATATATATATATAGTCTTAAAATAAGGTTTTGATATAAGACAAGAGGGGGACCATCTAAAGAAAATAACAAAATGTCTTAGGGACCATGAGATGACCATGTGAGGAAGAGGACAAAGTCCGCACCGGGTGCGCACGGTTTGGTCCGCACTAGAGAATGTCTATATATATATATATATGTATGTATGTATGTATGAATGAAAAATATATCAATCATATACAATATATATATATATATATATATATATATATATATATAGGTATAAACAACTTCAGAAATGTCACAAACACATATGCTTTACTAGCTAACATAGTATCGATGTGTCTATACATGTGGGATGGAGTGAAGGGGCGTGAACTAAATACAAATAAATTATGACCAAATCACTCAAACATGTCCCAATAGTTCTATTTGACCGCAAAACTTTATCAAACTAAGATTTGTCCTCAAATGATTGATAAAGTGAAATCAATGAACAAATACACAGAATGCAGACAATCCTAGAGTTTTATAATTCTACAAATCAATAGCGTCATGACATGATAAGCATAACTAGGATTTGTTGTGCAAACCCGTTAATCTTCAACTATAATACCCTTAAAAGCTAAACATATAGCACGTATATATTTTCACTTATTTCTTTTGAAGATACCATTTTTGAAAAACAATTAAACAAACATATTATCCTTTAATCTTTTCTATTTGCCTATCATTTTTAGGCTCTTGCTAACGATGGCTTTCATGTAAAGGAGATTTGCTCATTTCGTAGCCCTTTCTCGTGACCCTCATATTTTTAATAAAAATAATACTCATGAGAAACAATTATTATATGCACAAATCCTCCACAGTCAACAGATATGTAGATGACAAGATTGATGCGAGAACATCTCACTTATCTCAAATATAAGCATGAAGTTAAAATTCAAAAGAGCTCGTGTATGTATGCGTGCAGGCACATACACAGTGAATCCATTAAGCAAATCAAAGTCGAACAACTTCATGCAAGCATGATTAAGTACAATCTAAGCATTGGAAATCATAATCAAATATCCTGAGTTTTTGAATATTTTTCAAAATGATATGAATCTAAAAAAATAACTCAAAAAACAAATAGTTTTTTTTTTGTATTTTTCTCAATGATACCCCAAAAGGAGAAATTAAAATACAAAAGGTATAAATAACACACAACCATCAAGCATATATATCATGAAGTACAAAATCTAGTGTATGAAAAACATTCAAGAAATCACCCATAAAATATATCATGTGAAGAGTCATGTGAAAGCATGCAAGAATCAACCAGTCCAACATTTAACACCTCCAAAACCGATTTTTGAATTCAAATCGATGAATACTTAATGTGTTGGGTTTTAAGAACCACAAGGACGCTAGACTTTAACTTCCTAGGGTCTTTTCTAAGATCATAACAAAAATGCCTAAGGTGACCTTTCCTACCGCAGTGTATGCACGTGAAGATGGGACGATGAATGAGACCTTTGGGTTGATCTTTTCTAACACCCTAGGTTGTGGTTGACCCTTTAAAACAAATAATGGTCTTGGCTTTAGCAACAAAAGAATTCAAGAAATCGAAGACATTACAATCATTACCAATACTACTTGAGTCTTTTTAGACCATTTTTTAACCTCAAAATCTTAGACTCAAGTAAAGGATTAAACTCTTCAAGTACAACCCATTCTGATACCAATTAGAGCACTAAGGTATTATTAGAGTTTATTCACCCATAAACTATGACATATATTATTATAATAATAAAAAAACTAAACCACCCAAAAAGTACTAAACAATGATCTAACACAATAACTTAGTGCAACCCACTCTGATACTAATTAGAGAGAGTGGAAGGCATTGATACCACTATGAGAATGCGGAAACAAATATGCTCAACAAGGGTGGTAAAAAACTTTAATTTTTATCTTAATCAATTTTATCTTTTTATCCTAAACATACATCTATGTGATAAAAGAGATAGATCAAATCAAGCATCCAACAAAGACAAAGTTTTAGGAAAAAATCCCTTTCGGATAAAACCTTTTATTTCACTAATACAGTTTGCAAATCACAACTTACAACCTTATGAGTGAAATATATCCCAACGAATCTCCCGCAGGTTACCTTCGTCTTCTTCAACAATGATTCTCGTAAGAACCATAAAGACCGCAGTTTTCCTTTAGCTTCATCCTTCCTCTTCAATAGTGAACCCCTCAGGTTTTACAAGTCAGCCATGGAGATTCTTTCTTCACAAAGGTGTATGTAAGCATACACAACATTCTTGGGTTTAAACGAATTCACTAGAACAATTTTCAGGATGTATGCTGTTGAATTAAAAAGTGTTTTAAAACACCAAACAAAGAAGAAATTTTGCAAAATACATGTAGAAATAGATCCGGCAAAAGCCTTAAAAAATATAAACAAAAAATAAGTATTTATAGGGCGTTCACAAATTTCGAGGAGAAAAAGTCATTTGAATGAAATTCAAGGATCGTTCTAAAGAAAAAGGCAAGTCGTCTAAATGAAATAAAATCTCGTTTGAACGAAAGACCAATATCGATTGAACCATCTTCAGACGACCTTCTGACGAGTCAAAACAGTACATTCTATCATGTGGTGATCCTTAGCAAAAAAATAATATTTTTATTGTGCGGAAGTGAAGTTTTTTTTGGAGTGCCCTTAACTGTCATCGTTAAATGCATAATGAAAAGAAATGTCATTTATTTGGGTTATCTATGATTTGGGGTACATTTGTACTCTTTTATTCTTGATTGGGTGCCGTTGTTTGTTTTATTATTCATTAGGTGCCAAAATGAACAACGATTGTTAAAAAGAAAGAGAAAAATGTTATCCAACTCATTTGGATAAATAAAATGACCCTTTTGCCCCATTTGTACAAAACATCTTGTTTACTTTTTACAAATTAATTTGTTCGTAAAATTGTAATAAATAACGTTGAATATTTTTTTTATATAAAAATACATTTGACAAAAGTTACATCCATCTATTTCTTTTAAAAACAAAACGTCTAGTTTTATTCTTTTTATTAGGATGAAATATTTTTGTTAACAAAATTTAGTAAGGGCAAATGAGATATTTCTCAACACAGGTGTACTTTACCCACCGCAATAATATTTCACAAGCTTGCCGTCACCGTTGAACTACTTTGAGAAAGAGTTGTAGTTCTCCTTTTCTACTTTTATCTCCTTCCCCACACGCCCTAAAATCACCCAAACCCAAACCCATATCATCTTCACAAATCTCCTCCGTCCATTAACAAACCTCAAGAACAACATCATCATAGAAGTAGTAATATATCGGGAATGTCAAAGAGATTCAAATTTCAGAAATAATTCAATATATGAAGCTTTCATTGAATGATTTTTCACATATATGAATGTACAATTGTGTTTTTCATGTAAATCACACACCTTTCTAATGAAGGGAGACAGAGGTTGAGTGGAGAAGGAGAGGGCCAAATCATATTCTAAGAGTCTAGAATAAAGAAACAAGTTCTCTAAATAAATTAATAAAGTTTTGTTTTTTTACCATTACCCAGATGTGCCAAAATTAAAAATTGAGCATGACCCTAAAAAAAAGAGGACCAAAATGATAAACCTTAAGTATTCATACATGGGTGTTATTAATTTACTTCTCTGCATATAAAAATAGTGAGAGAAGTTGGGCTAAACTCGTAGCTTCACATTTGTTACAATCAAGTTGTGCATGGCTAATCCCCTCTTTCATCATTTCTTTCATGTTCACCCAATTTGATCACCACATCCCATTGATATAATATAGTTGTACAACTTAAATTTGACTAGCCCTTGAAATTCATCTTGAAACACCAAAACTGGGGTGTTCTTAGCGATAGATTGTCACGGTCCGTAGCCATGACAAAACCGTGGTCTAAGAAAAAATAAATAATTTGTCACATCCATTTGTCGTTACGACTTCTTACGCACCCTTTGTCATGGATTTGGGCTGTGACAAACTTTTCTAGAGGCTTTTCGTCATGGTAAAATATGATGTGAACGATGTTGTTACTCCATTTGATCACCACATCCCACGACAAGCTTTTTTTATATATAAATACATTTCTATATGTCGTCTTGAAATGGAAATAAATTTATTAAAAAGGAAAAAAATTGTTAGCTACTTTAAGCTCAGTGCAAACTAAATAAATAAATTTGTTAGCTACTTTAAGCCCAAACAAACTCTGAAGGTAGCCCAGCCCAAATTTGAATTTCAGCCCACCCCAAAACACATACCAGTCCAACAGTGTTAAAAAGGAAAAAATAATGTAAAACGTGTAAATCTACAACTATTTGCATCCCCCCCCCCAAAAAAAAAATGCTGCGTAACTCTTCCAAAATCAAAACAAGGAATAACTCCAATTCATACAATACCCCAACATTCCAAACTTGAGACTCCTCCTTCCCTCTCACGTAATAGCTGAATTAACCAACCCTCACCCCTGCAATCCCTGTTGGCGATTCCTCCCTCTAATGCTTCTCTCGGTTTGAACTTCTCCTTCCGTTGTTTTTCCCTTTCTTTCCTGCCTCTACGATCAAGCCAGACTAGACTCGACTCATGCGATCCCGACCACTTTTGTAGGTATTTCACTATTTTTTTCAGATCTAATTTGATAAGTTACAACTTTCAAATGTGATGTTGGGTTGTTGTGATGAAATGTAAATGAGGGTACAATTCGATATTGAATGTTAAATTTTGTTAGATATTGAATGTTAAATTTACAGCAAGTGTTTGATGAAATGTATAGATGAACTAATTGATACATGTTGGTAGTTTATATTACACCAGGCTTCAAAGTTATACCCTCAAGTTGTACTGTACATTTGGGCTTGAGATTCAGAATAATAACATATACGAAGTATTGAATACATTTGGGCTAGAGTTGAATTGTAAATTTCCTGTTTAAATGTTCATTAGTCCAGAATTTTGTATTGTGACCTTATTATTTTTCATTTTAAATCCTTTGATGATTTTTCTGAAGGCTTGTAAAAATTTTGTCACTGCACAAATGGAGGATCTGAACAAGAGAAGAGGAGAGGAGTTTAGACGTGAAGAAAGTGAGGTGATGCTGTTTAGGCTTACACCCTAAATCATCTCTGATACCCTGTCTAGACTTCCCATAGAATCAATCTTGAGATGCAAGTGTGTGTGAAAAGCTTGGCACGACTTAATGAGAGATCCTTACTTTATCAGATTATAGTTGAGCAGAGCAAACACTCAGCCCCCAGATTCCTCCTCCGACCTTTGGGATTAGACGAAGGACCCAGTAGTACTGTGTGTAGACTATACTTGCTGGATACTGAAGATTGTAAAGCTAGAGAGATCCATGAAGTTTTACTAGAGTATGGTGAGTTTTCACTTCCACTCCCATGGGTGGGCCTATATGTTTCTTGCACCTTAAATGGTTTGCTCTGCATAACTCCAGAGAAGGCTCTGCATAGCTCTAGAGAAGGATCTGCATCCTTCTCTCATCTATAACCCTATTACAAAGGAATACATAGTTTTTTCGAACACAGAGCTAAACTTTCCAATATACTATATCACTAAATCGGGTTGGGCTTTGATCCTTCAATCCAAAAATACAAAGCAATTCGAAGATATATGTTTATCTCTGGAGGCTATGAGCATTATGGGTGTGATGTTGTTACTGTAGGGGAGGAAACTTCATGGAGGAAAGTAATTTCACCTTATATAGTAGTCCTTCACCTAAGTTCCCTAGCGCTAGTTTTTCACCAAGGTACAATTCATTGGATCACCCACAAGGCATATCACCCCTCTGGGAGGGAAAACATTCTAAGCTTCGACATATCCGAGGAGGTGTTTCGGGTGATCCATTTTCCTCCCTCGATGAAGACTCCGGGGTATCGAGCAAGATTTAACTCGAGTTGTCATTTGTAGCTACAGATTTTGGGAGACTATTTAGCTTTAACAGATTATGATGATGCTCAATTATTGCACATTTGGGGATTGAAATGGGTTAAGGATCATACTGAAATTCTCATCATACACAACTCAATTAGGATAAAGTTGCCACATGTTGTTATTTATTTATCTCTTTGCTAGCCCGTGGTACCGAATTTCTTTTTAGAATTAGCTAGTTTCAAGACGGGGGAAAATATGGAGTTATACTATTCTATTGAGAGTAATCAAAATATTAATTTGAAGGTCTCGGTGATTTCAGAGAAATATAATATCGTAAGTGGCTTTAGACCCAACTTGATCTCTATTAAAGCAGCTTTGATAGGTCACCTCTGATAAGGGTGGTGAATTAGAATTGATGTTTATCCATCATATATGGGTTAAGGTCTCTAGCACATATTTGCGGCATGTTATTTTAGAACAATGAAGGTTTGCTACGTATTTTCTTAGATTAATGAAGGTTTTGTGTATGTTGCTATTCAAGGCAGGATTTTGAAATAATAATTGTTGCTTCTTTATATTGACATGTATTTTTTTAATCTTATTTATGGTACACCTTATCTTGTGTTGAATTAGATGCTTATAGTAAGTTTAAGCTTACATTGATCCCATTAGGGTACTTATCAGTCTAACTTTTTGTATAGTTCTCTAATCCCATAATTTACTGGATGTACACAATATTACATAAACAAACTTAAACAAAAATAACTAGTAATTGGGATTTTGCCTAAACAATAAAATATATTATTCATATATCGTTCATGTAGTTGATATTATTTTTGCGTGTAAAGGAAATAAAAGAAATGATAAATTTAACACTAGATAGACAATGAATTATTTACGCTCTATTGTGATGAAACAATTTACTATAAAACCTAATAACGATCGTGGTGAAGGTCAGCAACAAAACAAAAAAATGAACCAATACACGTAATAATCATGTCATGAGAATATTACTATGCTTCGGTGAGTAGAAAGCTCGGCGCCGAAGTACGTACAGACCACACGTGCACTCTATGATTATTTTCTATCATCGTGTTAATTTCCTACTGAGCAAAATTGGTTTGGGTGGTATACCATTCGCGTGTGAGCATATGATCGTAACGGCTATTAGTCTTCATCATGGCACTTCCTTGACTTCTGCCCTCTAGGTAAACGTAAACGTTTACCCGAAGGTTTCGATTCCTAATTTTTATAGCTTCATCGTAACTTCTGCACAGTATCTGTTACAATGCTTCCTCTAAATACAAATTGGTTTTTGTCAAATCGGGATAGATTTTTTTAGTACAAATAGTGCGGCTCAGCATATGGAAAGTCTTTTAACCAAAAGACTGGGAGGCGTGGGATGCCTGTTGCTGCAGTGGTTTGGATGGGGATTTCAGTTTGGGTCTGACTTGATAAAATTATGCTTAATTGGTGGAAATCCGATGAAGATGGGATGTCAATGCTTGTAATAATTATAGGGTACAATATGGGGAATGTCTGAGTTGTTGCTGTAATGGTTTCGATCGGATTTTCACTTTGGGTCTGACTTGGTACAATTGCGCTCAATTGGTGGAAACGCGAAGAAGATGAGATGTCAACTACTATTATCATTGTAGGTTACAACATGGGGAAAGTCTAAGTTATTACTGCAGTGGTTTGGATCGGGATTTCACTTTGGGTCTGAATTGGTACAACTGCGCTGAATTGGTGGAAACCCGATGAAGATGGGATGTCAACGCCTGTTATCATTATAGGCGACAACATGAGGAAAGTCTGAGTTGTTGCTACAGTGGTTTGGATCGGGATTTCACTTTGGGTCTACTTTATACAATAACGCTCAATTGGTGGAAACTCGACGAAAATAGGATGTCAACACCTGTTATCATTGTAGGCTACAATATGGGGAAGTCTCAGTTGTTGCTGTAGTGGTTTGGATCGTCATTTCACTTTGGGTCTGACTTGGTACAACAACGCTTAATTAGTGTAAACTCGACGAAGATTCGATGTCAACTCCAGTTATCATTGTAGGCTAAAACATGGGGAAGCCTAAGTTAATACTGCAGTAGTTTGTATCGGGACTTCAATTTGGGTCTGACTTGATACAACAATGCTCAATTGGTGGAAACCCAATGACGATGGGACGTCATGTGTTTCACCAAAAAGAGACTGGATTATGCTCTGCATCGCACATTCATTCTCTGGAGAATTTAGCAGGGCATTTGGTTAATCATTATTGGCTGACACCTGAAAATAACCAAATGCATTTTATGTGGCTAAATAAGAAATGGAAAAAATACAATTTTATTTGATTGTGTGTTTATATATATATGTATAGAGAGAGAGAGGTTCACAAGTGAACCTAAAAGATGAACATTTTAGTGAACCATAACAAAAAAACACATGACAACGAATTAATTTTAATTCCTATGTTGTAATTGGTCCACGACAAGGGACACGCGTGTCGATCAAATAGATTTTTTTAACCCCCTCCCACCCCCATCCATCCCCAAAGCAGCTAGCTCCCCCCAAAGTCCCCAATACAGCCCTACCATGGTTATTTTTTTGAGATAGATCTACATGGCAAGTATTGCAGTATTGGGAGTTGCAAATCCTGTACTACGATTACTTGTATAAATGGTGGAAATGTAATCAAGATGATGACAATGAATCGGTACAATAACTTTTTTTTTGTATTTTTGTATTTGTGCGTCGATGATTCTACATGTATAAAAATGTATATGTATGGATCGAAGAAACCGAAAGACATCTGAGGCCAGCCAAGAACTCAGATGCATATGGGATACCAATCTAAGAGGCGCGATCCGAGTAGCCCCCAGAAAGGACTTCTATTACACGTTCGTATGTGTTGTCTCAATACAGAAACATACGTGGATCGTAATCAGAATTGACCAATATGAAGGATCTAGCCGTAACCAGTAACGCCTTTAAACCCAAGGGTGGTGTGTGGGGGAGGAGGGGGTGTAAAAAAAATATTCGATTGACATGCGTGTTCCGACGCGTACTAATTACAACATATGAATTAAAATTAATTTTTTGCTAGGTGTTTTTTTGTTAAGGTTCACAATATTTTCTTAGAACACTGAAGATTTTTTGTATGTTGCTATTCAAGGCAGTATTTTGAAATAAAAATAATTATTCTTGCTTTTTTATATTGACATGCATTTTTTTAATCTTATTTTATGACACACCTTATTTTGTGTTGAATTAGATGATTACAGTAAGTTTAACCTAACATTGATCCCATTAGGGTACTGATCAGTCTAACTCTTTGTATAGATATCTAATCCCATAATTTGCAGGATGTACTCAATATTACACAAACAAACTTAAATAAAAATAACTAGTAATTGGGATTTTGCCTAAACAACAAAATATATTATTCATATATCGTTCATGTAGTTGATATTATTTTTTCGTGTAAAGGAAATAAAAGAAATGACAAATTTAACACTAGATAGACAATGAATTATTTACGCTCAATTGTGATGAAACAATTTACCATAAAAGCTAGTAACGAGCGTGGTGATGGTCAGCAGCAACACAAAAAAATGAACCAATGCACGTAATAATCATGTCATGAGAATATTACTATGCTTCATTGAGTAGAAAGCTCGGCTCTGAAGTACGTACAGACCACACGTGCACTCTATGATTATTTTCTATCATCGTGTTAATTTCCTGCTGAACAAAATTGGTTTGGGTGGTATACCATTCGTGTTTCAGCATATGATCGTAACGGCTATTAGTCCTCATCATGGCACTTCTTTGACCTCTGCCCTCTAGGTACACGTAAACATTTACCCGAAGGTTTCGATTCCTAATTTTTATAGCTTCATCGTAACCTCTGCACAGTATCTGTTACAATGCTTCCTCTAAATACAAACTGGTTTTTGTCAAATCGGGCTTGGTTCTTTTGGTACAATTAGTGCCGTTCAGCATATGGAAAGTCCTTTAGATAAATGTCTGGGAGGCATGGGATGCCTATTTTCTGCAGTGGTTTGGATCGAGATTTCACTTTGGGTCTGACTTGATACAACTGCACTCAATTGGTGGAAACCCGATGAACATGGGATGTCAACGCCTGTTATCATTGTAGGCTGCAACATGGGGAAAGTCTGAGTTGTTGCTGCAGTGGTTTAGATCGAGATTTCACTTTTGGTCTGACTTGGTATAGTTGCGCTAAATTGGTAGAAACCTGACGAATATGGGATGTCAACGCCCGTTATCATTGTAGGATGCAACATGGGGAAAGTCTGAGTTGTTTCTATAGTGATTTGGATTGGGATTTCTCTTTGGGTCTGACTTGGTACAGCTGTGCATAATTGGTGGTCACCCGACGAAGATGGGATGTCAATGCCTATTATCATTGTAGGTTGCAACATGGGTAAAGTCTGAGTTATTGCTGCAGTGATTTGGATCAGGATTTCACTTTGGGTCTACTTGGTACAACAACGCTTAATTGGTGGAAACTCGACGAAGATGGGATGTCAATGCCTGTTCTCATTGTAGGCTGCAATATGGGGAAAGTATCAGTTATTGTTGCAGTGGCTTGGATTGGGATTTCACTTTGGGTCTGACTTGGTACAGTAGCGCTCAATTAGTGAAAACTCGATGAAGATGGAATGTCAACGCATGTTATCATTGTAGGCTGCGACATGGGGAAATTATGAGTTATTTCTAAAATGGTTTGGATTGGGACTTCACTTTGGGTTTGACACTACACCAAAAATTGAAAATGGTCACGAAAGAGGGGTTACGGCCAAGAGCTGTGACCAGATGGTCAGGGCCCAAAGCCGTGACTACATGCAAAATGAGCGTGACCAATTCCAAGACCCAGTGTGGTCATGGATCGACTTGTAGGTGGTCACGGCCTTTAACCATAACTCGCATGGGTCACGATTGACAATCGTGACCCAGCCGTAACCATTATGGTGACAAGTTTCTCATCAAGTGTGGTCATGGATGGGGTCACGGGTTATGATCGTGACCAGGTGCCCAAATACACACCACTATAGTCATGGTTTAGGACCGTGACCATTCAGAGGATTGAGTCATGGCTTTTGACCGTGACCACGGTCTTGTTTCCACGCTGACATGTTAAAAATAAAGGGGTCACGTCATGGGGTCACGACCCTAAGCTGTGATCATGGTCTTTATACTTGAAAAATACAGAACAAGTTTTCATTTCCCTTGAAAACTTCTAAACACTTTTCCCTCACTCTCTCCGGCGATTTCCCTCCCTTTCTCCGGTGATTTCATTTCCCTCAATCTCAAACTCTCTCATTCTCTCAATCTCAAAGGTAATCCAAACCCTAGTTATTTCATTGTTATTTATTTCACTGTGTGCGTGTATTTCTGTGTGTGTGTGTATACGTGTGTGTATTTCTATATGTATACATGTGTGTATTTCTCTGTGTGTGTGTGTATAAGTGTGTGTATAATCTCAAACCTTTATTAATTATTTCATTGTGTTTGTGTATTTCCAAACCATTGTTATTTATTTCATTGTGTGTGTGTATTTCTCTGTGTGTGTATACGTGTGTGTATTTCTCTCTCTCTCTCTCTCTCTCTCTCTGTGTGTATACGTGTGTGTATTGTGTACGTAGGTGTGTATAAATATAATCGTATATTGTGCTTGTATTCTAGAAAAAATACATATATATGATTAATGTTGGTTTAAGTTTCAAACTATGGCAAATTTTAATTTAATGGATATTGTTGGTTTAATTTTCAAACTAGGGAAAATTTTAATTTTATGGATATTACTGGTTTAAGTTTGGGGATGGAATATAAAAAAAAGACCTCTCCATTAAAAAAATACCAGACCATTAAAAAAATACCAAACATAAGGGTTAATTTTAGGGATTGTTGGGTTAAATGACAAAAGTAGGTATTCAAAACATAATAAATTAACGGTTGATGATTCATTAGAGCCATTATTTGTAGGAATCATATCCATGCCCTCGTACACAATAACTAGTTAATGATTCATTAGAGCCATTATTTATAGGAATCATATTCACGCACTCATTCATTATTCTCAGGAAAAATGAGTCACGGTGATAATCAATGGCAACAAGAGTATAAAAAGTTGCAATTAGTTCGTACTCGTACCTCTTTCATTAATGATCCTTATAAAGTGGTTACTCGATTTATTGGTATGGGAATAGGAAGATGAAACAATTTAACTACCTTGTAAATCGTGGAGTTCATTTCCACCAAGAGTATTTTCTCGATCGTATTCTGTTTTTCTTGCCACAATGTTCGAAATGAATTGGGAGGTGTGAATGATAAACTTTCACAGATTGTGTCCCTTTTAATCGGTCATATGCCCCTGCAGCACCCAATGCATCCTGGTTTACCTCCACAGATGCCAGGGATTCCTCAAAATTTTCCTCGTTCTCCATTCCCCCCACATTTCGATTCCTCCTTCAACATTCCCTTTCTCAGCGCCTCAGCATGGCACATGTCTTGGATAATCATCAACAACCCACAGTGACTATGGTGAGAAATAATATATACAGGACCTGAGCGGTAAATTTTTCGTTGGGATCTGCACGCTCATGTCCAATGTCGTAGGAACTTTAGTATATAATCAACCTTTGCAGGAGGGTGTGTCAGATAGTGGTTGATACAGTATATGAGGGTTGTGAAACTGTTCCAGTGCACATCAACAGTGGAGAAGGGAATTTTTTGAAAAATTATGTAGACTCTGTTACCACTTGGCTAGTTTATCGCTTGATGAAGATGCAATAACATTTTTCTTATGTTGTAATAATATCAGTAGACAAATTTATTTAATTTGAGTTTAAGTGGTTTTGTAGTATCGTTGATTGGCGTGTTCTTGTATTTAAGTTATTGCATAGTTTGATTGATTTGTGCATTGTTGACTATATTAGTGCTTTGCTTTGATACTATATTAGTGCTTTACTATGCAACATCATATTTATTTTATCATGTTAACACAGGACAGCAATTTAAAGATTATTAAATGGATTTTTCACAATACAAAGAGTGGATGGGGGAGGGGGGGTTTGACCGAATAGCTAATAGTTATGTTAAAGGCGTTCAAGAATTTATTAGATACGCTTTTAAAAACCTTAAAAGTGAGAAGATTCCGTGTTCGTGCACCCATTGTATAAACGAAAAATATAAATCTTTAGAAGATGTTGAGTTACATTTAATAATGTGGGGAATTTGTCAAGATTATAACAAGTGGACATACCATGGTGAAAAACATGTACCTTATGTTCCCGAAGAATTACCGATAATAGACAACGTAACAGAACACCAACGAGTGGAAGTGGTAAATGATTCGCCAACACATCATCCATTGACCGACCTAATTGACGATGCTTACGGAGTCCACCACGACCAAAACCACCAACCTATGGAGATAGATAATGTGCACAATGAACAATTTGATATTGAACTACTAGGAGATCGATAATATATACGATTGAAAGCCGATGCGGCTAGACCGTTGTATAAAGATTACGATGAAGATCATTCGGTATTATATGCAATGATTGGTTTGCATAACTTAAAGAGTCAATTTGGCTTATCTAGGAACAACATAACTGGAATTCTTAAGTGGGTTAAAGAAATTCTCCCAAAAGAGAACACGTTACCAGACAATTATCCTACCATGAAGAAGAGCTTAAAGGGTTTGGGATTGAAATAAAAATCTATTCATACATGCAAGTATGATTGCATATTGTATCGCAACGAACACGGAGAGAAGGATGAATGTCCAGTATGCGGTGAACTTAAATATATCGTTTGTGAGAAGGTAAATGACAAACCTGCAAAATATCAAAAGAGATCGCAAGTCCCATAAAAAGGTTTTGAAGTTTTTGCACTTGGGCCACAGTTAAAATGATTTTTTAGTTTACCGTGGATAGCGGAGGCCATGACATGGCACACTGGATGTGAGGTGGGTGGGAATATGATGCGTCATCCGATTGATTCACTCGCCTGGAAACTTTCAATTGCACAACACCATGAATTTTCAAAAGAACCATGCAACGTTCGTCTTGCAATCTCAACTGATGGGTTTAACCCTTTCGGTAATTTAAGTACTAGTCAAAGTTATTGGCCAGCTCTAATGGCGCATTTATGTCTCCCTCCGACACTGTGCATGAGAAAGGAGTTCACATTATTATCTTTATTGATACCCGAGCCGAAGGCTCCGAGTGATGATATTGATATATTCTTAGCCCCATTAATCGAAGAGCTTAAAGAGTTGTGGGATAAAGGCATGGAGTTCACACTTAAAGTAATGGTGATTGATGATGCTATGATTCAACACCACCAGATTAGAGGTGGTGAGCTCAAACAATAATAACAATGGCTGTAGAAGAGTTGTATGTGTATAAGTATATAGAATGGAGATGAGGATAAGAGGAATGAAGGCAATGATCTATAGTGGTTCAGCCAATCAGGCCTACATCCACTGTGAGTGTGTGTGATCTATTATATGGGCACTAATGGCCTTGGATATAATGCACATAAGCTCTCTCTCTCTCTCTACTGTGTATACCAGCAGAGTTTTAGTTAGGGTTCCAAATCATCAATCCCTTTGCAAGGTTGAAGATGACAAGTATATATAGGGCTTGGGTGGTGTAGTATACCCCCCCAAGCATGCATTCACCCAAGCATGCATTGAACATGTGAAAGATGATCTAGCCAATTCCCTGCTTACACCTGGCGGTGCCACTTGTAGTTAATGATGACATAATATTCCCTCACGTGAGGGGATGATATTGTTATAACGGTTTGATCCATGTGCTATATGAGTCCCACGCGCACTGCCCCACGCGTTCCCAAACCACGCGCTATGATGATGTCACCCTCGGCTAATGATGATAGGCCGAGGGTAAGGTTCCTACTGGTAACGGGTCAGACTTGTTATGAGCCTCGTACTGTCGTTCCCTCATAGGGTCGTCTGACCGTCAATGAGGGGGTTGCCTTGCTGTGAAACCCGGCTCCCTGAAAGGTCGTCTACTATAGCGTGAGGGGTCGGCCCCTTATAGGGTCATTCGATCTATGATGATGGGTCGGCCCATCTTAGGGTCGTCTGCTCTAGGATGAGGGGTCGGCTTGGCCGAACCTTCCTGTAACATACCTGTGGTGAAGTTTGACCCTCGTCCTGGACTGAAGCCCTTGTCTAAGATGGGGGCACTCTCGGCCTGGCCGAGGATATATATGGGTATATCAATCACCCCCTAGCCCTTAGTCATCGATGTTGTTGAGATGGTTGAGGGGTAATGTTGCCTTTGAATGCTATCTGTGTGGTCAGTTCGATGAGTGACACTTGATAAGTGACACCTTGTCAGATATCCATCATCATTTGCGTTTCCCAAGGGTGATGGCTGCAAACCACCCTTGGGGCTTTGTGCCCTAACGATGTCTTTCCTCGTGGGCTGAGCCTAGCATTGATTACTGGGCCCACTTGTAACAATGTATTTAACTGATTTTTTGAAATCATTTCTTCTCTTATTCTTCTTCTTCTTCTTCTTCACGCCTTAGCTTTCTCTCTCTAACTTCTTAACAGCTCCATCGCCATTTCCTACGATTTCAACCTTTGCTTCCGAGTTTCAAGCTTCATTCAATCATCGTCTTCGTCTTTAGGAAACTCTTCAACCATAAGTCCCTCTTTTAGCTTCTATTTTCGCCTGTTTCTTTCATTTGGGTTTCTTTCCCCACTTTTCTTGGTTATTTGCATTTTTTCGGCGTGAAGGCCCGCCTTATTGTGATGGTTTAGGGTTGGATAATAGAGCATAGGTCTTCTTAGCGTTCTTCCTCCACCTTTCAGTGGTGGTTTGGCCCTTCTTTGTGGAATTACTTGGATTTTCTTATTCCCCGACGTTTTTCTCCGGTGAACTGAATTCTCCTTGTTCCTGAGTGTTTATCCACAAAACTCTTCATTTCCTTGAGTTTGATCCAAGAGTCAAACTTAGTTAACTGTGAACTTGTTTGTAGCTAGCTTAAGCAAATTCCTTTAAGTGTAGGGTCGTCCCCTTAATGCTCAGGAGAGTTTATGGTTTTGCCAAGGAATTCCCAGCCTTGAGGGTGAAATTCTTTGCAGAGATTATGCGAATAGAGGAAGAGAGAGAGAGAGAGAGAGGAGATGAGGGGCCGACCCTAATTGGGTACGACCCATCTTTCCCATTCCTTTAGCCACAATTTTACCCTCTGAGCCCTTTGGGTCATCTTGTCGTCCAGTAGAGAGTCAGACATGAGAAGGAGAGATGAATGAGAGAGCGTCATCACCAACGAGTATTGCGCCCTCAGGGAGGAGAGAGACATCCATACCTAACCCAAACCAACTAGCCGAGGGGGAAGTTCTTCATAAGGCTAGCCTTGTGATAGCCCTGGCCCATCTTTCTTTCCAGATGTCTTTTCTAGGTGATCCGCTGACAGGTGAGGAGGCTGAGAGACCTGGGGACGAGGGAGGTGAGGACGAGAGTGGGAATTCTAATGCTGACCGAGTTGATACTTCTAGTGTCTCGGCTTACATTTCGTCTGTTAAGGATCATGACCTCTTACTGTGGAGGCACGTGTTTGGTGTAAAGCCCAATATAACTATGAGGATTCCAAACGTAGATGAGAGGGTCTTCCAAGGGAATGAGGGGGAAGTTTCTATTTACGAGCAGATGCTTAGGGTAGGTGTTAGGTTCCATCTGCATCCTGCAATAGTTGACATACTATCAGACCTTGGGGTTGCTCCTTCTCAGCTTCCTCCCAATTCATGGAGAACTATCCTCGGCTATGTTTCCCTTTGGAAGAATACTTTCACCGATGAGCACTCGGACGATTTATTCATAGGCTGTTACAATATCACTTCCTCGTCCAAGCAGCCTGGGTGTTTTCATTTGGGGGCTAGGAAGTCTGACAA
The DNA here is from genome assembly GCA_949130495.1 of Sambucus nigra. Lineage (NCBI taxonomy): Eukaryota > Viridiplantae > Streptophyta > Magnoliopsida > Dipsacales > Adoxaceae > Sambucus > Sambucus nigra. Next base: position 63,444,163 of record OX422223.1, on the reverse strand, counting down.
GAAGCTTCTTCACGTAGCTCAGACTTCTAATTATGATTGGAAGAAGAGGTTTTTCTTTATTTCTGGGGATTGGGAATTCCCCTCCGGGGTTGAGCCTCTAGAAGACAGTCCGAGGGTTCCCAGGGCATGGTCCAACCCCTCGATAAAGGCACGGTCAGGCCTTGGGTTGAGCTTGGAAGAATGGGATATAGTTGAGTACCTGAGGGAACAAGGGAAAGAGGGTGGACTTCCCAAATTTGAAGATTTAATGACCCCTCATTTCCTCAAACAAGCTGGTCTGAGGGTCAGCCCCCTGACTGAATTATGTGAGTTACTTTTTTGTTCCATTTCTTTCTAAGTGTTCTCTCATTATCGCTGTTTACATCTGATGTATCATCTCCTTTTCAGGTCGGCCTGCAAACATGTCTGATCATCTATGGGAAATGACTGCTCCCAGCTTGGTATCTGGTCTGGGCAAGAAAAAAAAGGGCAGGGAGCCTCAACAGACTCATCAGAGAACCACAACCGAGGGGCCGACCCAAGTTGTTATTGACACTCGTAAACAGAAGGAACCAGAAGTCCCTGTTGGCCCTCCTCTCTAATAACCAATCTGGGGGTAGCTAAGGCCTCCATGTTCTTGGCACCCTCGACTACAGATTATGAGTTCTTGTCTAGGATGCCCCCGGCCAAGGTTTATGACTATGGTCTTCACACGCTGGCTCAGGTATTTCATCTACCTTGTCACTGTTGATTCGCATATACTTTGTAGTGTTCCCTCAGCTTTCTAATGAGGTTTATACCATATTATGCAGACTATCTGTGCCTTCACCTCGGCCACCAAGTGGATGGATGAGAACCAACAGAAATTTCACGATGCTGAGAGGGCTATTTAGCATGAGGCCGATTTGAAGACTGAGTTGGAGATTGCCAGGGCTGAGCTGGAGAGTGTTAGGACTGTGCATGCAAGGGTGCTAGATGAGCTGGTAAGGCAGCATAAGGCCAATCTGAATGTGAAGGACGATCTTTTCAAGGCAAAGGAAAAGGCCCTAACCACCCAGTTCAAGAGTGAGCTTGCCGAGGGAGTGAAAAAGGCCGAAGTTGATGTTCTGGAGGATGATAAGCTCCCCGATGAATTCCAAGGATTTGGCCTTGAATACCTGGAGAGAGAGATTAAGACGGCCTACCGGTGGGTCATCTCAAAATTTGCTGATGTTGTGTCATCTATCCGTCCCTCTCTTGAAGCCGTGGAGATGGAAGACCGCCCTTATAGCTGAGGCTCTAGTTCATGTAGAGTCTCAAGTGCACATCGAAGGAGTCGGTACATCTGAGGATCGACATGTTTTGGTCATCGAAGAGACTCATCTGGTTGATGTTAAAGCTCTGCCCAAGAATGTTACTCAATAGGGTGGCCGTCTGTGGCCCATACCCTTGACTTGTAAAGTTTTTGCATTTTGACTTTCTTTTGGACAAATATTGTAGCATTTTATTTTATAATGGAATCGTTCTCTTCCTGTCTTCTTTATTTGCCTCTTTTATGAATTGTATCTTGGCTGTGATATATGTATTAACCATCTTCCAAGTCCTCCCTCGTCTTTCTTGAGAGTGAAAGGAGGGTCGCCCCGACCCTTCACCATAATCCTAGCCGAGGGTGGTTTCCACCAAATTAATGATGTTTTTTAAAATTGAAGTCCCCTCTCATCTTTCTTGAGAGTGAAATGTGGGTCGTCCCTGCCCTTCACCCTCATCCTAGCCGAGGGTGGTTTCCACCAAATTAATGATGTTTTTTTTTAAATATAAGTCCCCTCTCATCTTTCTTGAGAGTCAAAGGTGGGTCGCCCCTGCCCTTCACCCTCATCCTAGTTGAGGGTGGTTTCCACCAAATTAATGATGTTTTTAAAATATAAGTAGCCCCTCATCTTTCTTGAGAGTGAAAGGAGGGTCGTCCCTACCCTTAACCCTCATCCTAGCCGAGGGTAGTTTCCACCAAATTAATGATGTTTTTAAAATATAAGTCCACCTCATCTTTCTTGAGAATGAAAGAAGGGTCGTCCCTGTCCTTCACCCTCATCCTAGCTGAGGGTGGTTCCATAAAATTAATAATGTTTTAAAATACAAGTCCCCCATCATATTTCTTGAGAGTGAAAGGAGGGTCATCCCTGCCCTTCACCCTCATCCTAACCGAGGGTGGTTTCCACCAAATTAATGATGCTTTTTTAAAATAAAAGTCCCCCCTCGTCTTTCTTGAGAGTGAAAGGAGGGCCGTCCCTGCCCTTCACCCTCATCCTAGCCGAGGGGATTTATCAAGAATTACTTTAATCATACCAAGACGCAAAAACAAGATGAGGGGTCGATAGAAATTCTCATTAACATCATGTGTTCTAATGGAGCAACACATTCATTACAACTGTGGTCACTAGGACATTACAACACTATTGATAGTATTTCTTCAAATGGTCTTCATTCTAGGGGTTGGAAAAGGGTTCCCCTTCAAGGTTCTCTAATCAATAAGTTCCAGGGACAACCTCATCAATGACCCTATATGGGCCTTGCCAATTTGGGTGGAGTTTGTTAGGTTTCTGCCATGTTTTTATTAGGACTCGGTCCCCCATAGCGATTGGCCTTTGTTTGACCCTTTGATTGTAAAACCTGGTAGTCCTCTGTTGGTAGGCTGCTTATCTTATCTCAGCGTCTTCTCTTCTTTCCTTGATCAAGTCTAGATCAAGTCTCCTTTCTTCTATATTTCTTTGGGGATCATACATTTGGACTCTGTGAGTGAGAAAACCAATTTCGGTAAATTCGGTCACAAAATCTTCTAATGCTTTCCCTTTAATGGCCATCCTAGGTTGATACACAAAGTCGAACTCTCCCAGCTCTATAGCCCAAGCCATAAGCCTCCCCGATTTTTCAGGCTTGTGTATGACCCGCCTAAGAGGAGAGTCAGTGAGGATGATCATTGTATGAGATTGGAAGTACGGCTTCATCTTTCTTGATGCATGGATCAGGGCATGAGCTAATTTCTCCATTCTAGGGTATCTCTGCTCTGCCCCTTGGAGTGCCTTACTGTTGAAATACACAGGCTTCAACACCTCGTCTTCTTATCTTACAATGGTTGCACTGATAGCTGACTCTGAGATGGCCATGTACACATACAATCTCTCCCCTTGCATTGGTCGTGACAGCAGCAATGGAGACCCTAGGTATGACTTTAGCTCTTTGAAAGTCTTATCACACTCTTCGTTTCACTCAAAAGCCTTTCTCAGAACTTTGAAGAATGGTAGACACTTGTCTGTGGCTCTGGATACGAACCTGTTCAAAGAAGCAACTCGCCCTGTGAGCCTTTGAACGTCTTTAATGGTCCTGGGTGTCTTCATTTCTAGTAAGGTCTTTATCTTCTCAGGATTGGCCTCAATGCCTCTTTGATTGATGATGAATCCTAAGAACTTCCCTGCTCCAACCCCAAAGACACACTTGGCCGGGTTGAGCTTCATCCGAAATTTGTCCATTATGTTAAAATGTCCTCTCGAGGTCGGCCACATGATCCTCGACTTTTAAGCTCTTGGTCAACATATCATCTACGTAGACCTCCATAAACTTCCCAATTTGGTCTTCGAACATTTTATTCATAAGGTGCTGGTACGTTGCCCCTGCATTTTTTAGGCCAAAGGGCATGACCCTATAACAGTATGTCCCCTTGTCGATGATGAAAGCCATTTTTCTGAATCTTCACTGTTTATTAAGATCTGGTTGTAGCCTGAATAGGCATCCATGAAGCTCATTAGCTCATGGCCTGCAGTAGCTTCTACCATCTGATCAATGCGGGGGAGAGGGAAACTGTCTTTGGCATAATGTTTGTTGAGGTCAGTGAAATATACACATATCATCCACTTCTCATTGGCTTTGGGAACTATAACCGCATTAGACAACCATTCGGGATAGATGACCTCCCTGATGAACTCGGCTTCCTCCAGATTTTTGACTTTATCCCTTATGACCTCATATTTTTCTCGAGAATAAATCCTCCTCTTCTGCTTTACCAGATTTGCATCCACTACCAGGTTGAGCTTGTGAGACGTGATTTCGGGGTTGATCCTCAGCATGTCTGAATGAATCCATGCAAAGACGCTCTATCTTCTCCTTAGCAGTTTGATGAGATCTTCTTTTATTTCCATCTTTAGAGATTTTCCCACTTGGACGGTTTTTTCGGCTCATCCTCATTGAGGATGATTGATTCTACCTCTTCCGCGGCTTCTCCTTTCTTTAGTTTCATCTCATCTCTTGGGTCAAGAGTGTCAATATTGTAAGTAGTAGTTGCCTTCCTGTGCGCCTCTCTTTCTTCGGCGGAGTTGAAGTAGCACTCCCTTACTGACGTCTGGTCTCCTTGAACTTCTCCTACCCCATAAAGGGTCGGGAATTTTATCATCTGGTGAACCGTGGAGGGCACAACCTCAAATTCCTTGAGGTCCACTCGCCCCAATATGATGTTGTAAGCTGAGAAGACGTGCTCGTCCATCACAAAAAAGTTGACCTTCTTGGTAAGCCATCTTGGCCACTCATCCCCCATTCTGACATCGGCCTCATACACTCCTAGGGGATGAACTTTTTCTCTACTGAAACCAATCAAGGGGTGGTGATATGGGATGAGCCTTGCTCGGCTTAGCCCTAAGTCTTTAAAGCACGGCTAGAACATCACATTTGCTGAGCTACCCCATCTACCAAGATCCTCGGCACCTCACATCCGTGCACCCTAGTGGTGATGACTAAAGGGTCATCATGTGGGGCTAACAGACCCTTAAATTCCATTCTTAAGAAACCCACTATCAGGGTGTCCATATCAACTTTCTTCCTCTTTTCTGGCTTAGTTTCAATAGAGGTCGAGAGTACAGTGTTTTTTACTGGCTTAGCCTCAGCCACATGAGCCTTCCTATCAGCAACCTCTGACCCTCCTCCTGCTAGTCCTCCAGAGACCATTCCCATACCGAATGATATCATATTGCGTCTTTTCACAGGGCCATGGTCATCTCTTGGCGGGAGGTCACGGTCATCCTCCTCATCTGAAGGGTCGTCCGTTCGGTTTGGAGGATCTTCTCTGCTCTTGTCTCCTCTCTTCTTCCTGGGGTCGTCCCCTCGGCCCCTCTTGAAGGCACCCTTGTCCACGTATTTTCTTAGCTTCACTTCTTTCAGCATTTTTTCAATTTCATCTTTCAATGCAAAGCACTTATCAGTCAAATGCCCATGGTCTTGGTGAAACTCATACCATAGGTTTTTGTTCCTCTTATGAGGAGGCGCCCTAATTTCTCTAGCCATTTCAAAGATCGGTCACTCTTTATCTCATTCAAGATGTGTTCGCAGCTGACTGTCAGAGGGGTGTAGTCAGTGAACTTATCATCCACTAGCCTTATCTTCCCCTCCTTGCTCTTTTTCTGGTACTTACCTCCACTAGTACTTCCTTTTTCATCCTCATATTTGGAATCCATCGCCTCTTAGGCGTTCATCACCTTACCCGCCATGGCCAGCAGCTCTGCCATTGTCTTTGGGGGGTCTTCGGCAAGTTTCCATAGTAACTTCCCCTTTTGGAGTCCTTCAATGAGGGCTGTCATGGCAATATTCTCCTTGTAATCTTCGACCTCTAACTTCTCTTTGTTGAACCTAGTTATGTAGTCTCTTAGTCTCTCGTTCTTAGTGAGTGGTCTTCTTCTGTGGCCTCACTCCGAAGAAAAAGTTGTGGATGAACAGGTCTGCCAGTTTTTTAAAGCTTTCAATGGAGTTCTTTAGAAGAGAGGTAAACCAGACATGTGCGGCCCCAGTCAGAGTGCTGGAGAAGGCACGACACCTCATCTCATCCGGAATGGAGTATATGTCTATCGCTAATTGATACATCTCAATATGGTGAACCGGGTTGGTACTCCCATCATATCTTGGGGTGACCATCGGTGGATTGAACTTGGATGGCATTAGGAAGTTAACTATCTTCGCCACAAAGGGTGAGCCGATGGAGTATCCTCTTTGGAAAGGGTCTCGGCTTTTCAAGATATCACCAATTTTATTCTCCAACCTCTGAATTGAGTCATTCCACGGCCTTTTATGGTCGTCTTGGCAGATGTTATCCCCTGTCGCTTGATTGAGATAGACCGAGGGTTCTGCTTAGATCGACCTGTGTCGGCTGTTTACTTCCCTTGACTGTCATCCCGTCGATGGGGTCGACCCCCATGGGGTCAGCCATCCTCAGGCTCTCTTTTGGACCTTGCCAGGCTTTTTTATCTAAATAATCTTTCCCTCAGGTCGTTCACTGGGACGAGACTCTCAAAGGCCGACTCTCAACTCAGTCGATCAAAAGTTGAGCCTCTCGGGTGATCATTTGGATCTTGCCTCCCACACTTCCCTCTGCTCTCCTAGAGGGGTCGCACAGTATTGTTGGAGACCTCATACATCTCCTATCATTCTATGGGAACCTCTTCCCCCTCCATATCGTCATATCTATCTCACGGGTAAGGATTTCCTTGCCTCCCAAGCATAGACGCTTGGAGTCAGCAACATCCCTCCACCGTTGTGAAGGTGGGAAGTCCTTGCGCGATGCCTGGGGTGGTCCCCTGTCCTCATGTTGTCCCGATACAACTGCCGGAGTAATCATTTTCGGTGAGACTAGAGGCGATCTTAGTATGTTTTGGGTAAGAGCCACGAATTGCTCTCACATAATCTGTAGACTTGTTGCCAAAGACTTCAGGACGGTATCCACCTCAGCCATCTCAGACTGAGGCGGTACCTGGCTGGAAGAGGGTCCTAGTCCACTAGTTGGTTGAGGAGGAGGTGGAGGTAACTCTGGAGCCATGTGTTTGAGCTGTGAACAGTTGAATGATCAAAAGACTGAAGGGCTTGAGAACCTTAATGGATATCTTTCAATGGTGAAACAACTCCACACTAAAAGGGGGAGAACTGGTTCGCCAGCAGAGTCTACGATGAGGTCAAGCTATGTGGAGGAAGAGAACTTCTCATTCCCACAGACGACGCCAAACTGATGATGCTAAGATTCAGCACCACTAGATAAGAGATGGTGAGCTCAGATAGTAATAACAATGGCAGTAGCAGAGTTGTATGTGTATAAGTATATAGAAGGAGATGAGGATAAGAGGAATGAAGGCAATGATGTATAGTGGTTCAGCTAATCAGTCCTACATCCACTGTGAGTGTGTGTGATCTATTATATGGGCACTAATGGCCTTGGATACAATGCGCATAAGAACTCTCTCTCTCTCTCTCTCTCTCTCTCTCTCTCCCTCTCTCTCTCTCTCTCTCTCTACTGTGTATACCAGCAGAGTTTTACCTAGGGTTACAGATTATCAATCCCTTTACAAGGTTGAAGATGACAAGTATATATAGGTCTTCGGTGTTGTAGTATACCCCCAAGCATGCATTGAACATGTGAAAAATGATCTAGTCAATTCCCTGCTGACACCTGGCAGTGCCACTTATAGTTAGTGATGCCATAATATTCCCTCACGTGAGGGGATTATATTATTGTAACAGTTTGATACATATGCTATATGAGTCCCACGCATACTTCCCCATGCGTCTCCCAAACCACGCGCTGTGATGATGTCACCCTCGGCTAATGATGATAGACTGAGGGTAAGGTTCCTGCTGGTAATGGGTCTGGCTGGTTATAATCCTCCTACTATCGTCCCCTCAAAGAGTCTCTGACCGTCAGTGAGGGGTCAGCCCCCTATAGGTTCGTTTGGCTTGCTGTGAAAGTCGTTTCCCTGAAAGGTCTTCTACTATAGCGTGAGGGGTCATCCCCTTATAGTGTCATCCGATCTATGCTAATGGGTCGGCCCATCTTAGGGTCGTCTCCTCTAGGATGAGGGGTCGGCTTGGCCGACCCTTCATGCAACATGCCTGTGGGGAAGGTTGACCCTCATCCTGGACTGGATCCCTTATCTGAGATGGGGGCACTCTCGGCCTGGTCGAGGATATATATTGGTATATCAGTGATGTGGGAGATCCACGACCTTCCTGTTTATGGGACCTTGTCCAGTTGTAATGTTCATGGTTATGGATGTCCCACATATGGGGAGGAAACTGAAGCCATTTGGCTACAACATGGTAGTAAGATGAGTTACACGGGTCATCGTAGATTTCTGCCGACCAGTCACCCTTTCAGGAATGACAAGTCTAACTTTTATCCTATTAGTCACGAGCACCGGATGCAACCTGCTCAGCGTTTTGGTCAGCAGATCGAGGAGAAGGCAGCGGCTGTGACTACGAGGAATAGGTATGTAGGCAAACACCCCAAGTTTGTAAACCTGAAGCGTAAAGCACAGGGAGATCCTAATGACCCTACTAAAGCAAAAGCATGGTCCAGACGATTAATATTTTTTGATTTGCCGTATTGGAAAGATCATCGTGTAAGGCATGTAATTGATGTGATGTACACAGAAAAGAATGTTGCAGAACATCTGATGGGAATATGTCTGGGTGGATCTCATTCTAAAGATGGAGAGTGAGCCCACCGAGATCTAAAGGATATGAATCTAAAGAAGAAAATCTGGTTAAAAAATAATCCCACAATAAGAAGAATTTCTACCCCTTTGGCTGCTTTCACTTTGACTACTAGTGAGAAGAAAATCCTCTTAGACACGTTGTTCAACTTGAAGATTCCAACTGGTTATTTTGGTAATTTACGTAGGATCATTAACTACCAAGCAAATGACTTAAAACAGTGCAAGTCTCATGACTGGCATGTAATCATCTAATTAATCCCTCTGTTATTTCAGCATTGCTTCTCCGAATATAAAGATCTCTGTCGGGCAATTATACAAATCAGTTTGTGTTTTACCCTAGTTTGTGCAAAAGTGGAAAGCAGAAGGCACATTAGAGCTGCAAAATCAACTTTAGCCGAGGCAGTTTGTGTATTAGAGAAATATTTTCCTGCGTCGTTCTTCGATATCAACATCCACTTGCTTGTGCATTTATACGATGAAGCTTTATTATGTGGTCCCTTTAGGTATCATTGGATGTATCCTTTTGAGTGCTTGATGAAAACTTTCAAAGACTACATAAAGAATACATGGAATATTAGAGGGTCAATTGCTGAAGAATACGTAACTGTTGAATCATCGTTATACGCTAGGGAATATATGCCAGAACAAGAGATGAGGAGGTTCAATCCTCATAGAGGAGGAGTGATCGAGGAACCTAACGAGTTTGAGGATGAAGTACCGTTTGGGAACCCTAAAAAGGTGAAACTCACAAATATACAATACGAGCAAGCAACTCGTTATGTCTTCGAATTGCAAGATGAAGTCGAAGAATGGAGAGAGTGAGTATCTATTAAATTCTTCTTTCATTATATGTATTTTATATTTTAAGATCTAAACTCTACAATTTACTCGTAGGAAGTACGAGAATGAAATTGCTCAAAATCAAAGGAGAAATTGCACGACAACTGATTTTAGGGTATGGGTATCAAAAGAGGTAAACTTCACATCTTATGTGTGCGGTTATTTATTCGTGTGTGATAAAAACATGCCTTAATACAAATTCATTAATAAGTGCAGCTTCTAAAAAGAGGTGATGTCTCTTTCAGTCTTGCACGCCTAGCAAAAGGCCCTAATTTTCGTGCGAAAGAGTTTAAAAAATTCCACACGAACGATTTTGATTTCATTTCATATCCATATGAGGAAAAGTTTTTTATGCAAAATAGTGGAATATCAATTTTTTCCTTGACCACCTGTATCGCTAGCAAAATCGATAAAAATCCAAAGAATACGGTGCTAATCTATTATGGGATAGTCCAAAAAATCCTAGAACTTGATTACTTAGATTTCACAAAAACTGTATTCTATTGTGAGTGGGTAAAGGTGGAGGATACTACGAATGCTTGCGAAGTTGATCCTGACTCCAAACTTATTGTGGTAGATTTATCAAAGTTGAAGAGTAAAGATCGCATAGTCGACGAGCTTTTTATTTGTGCCTTTCATAACGTAAAGAAGGTATTCTCTCCAAGTGCATAAAAAATGGCAATTAGTCTATTGTTGTGCATGCAACAAAGGGTATGACGTATGACTACTGAAGTGGATGCATTAAAGGCTCTAAAAGAGTTCCAGTCAGCTCTTAATGACAACCATAATTTGAAGGATCTTTTACTTGATTTAGAGGAAGATTGACTATCAAAATATCACGTTAACCTTGTCAATTTGTATCCTATTTTGATGTTGACATTGTATTAGCGCTTGACTTTGATGTATGAATGTTTAGTTACTTTTACGAATGTTTAATATGATTTATGTAAGTTAACTTTCGATAATATGTTATGCTCAGTCGAATATTTAGATACTTTCACAAGACACTCGGTTTGAGAATAGAGTCATTTGAGTTTGTGATTGGATCAAATTGACCCAAATCAATTTCCACATGTTCCTATACATATACATTTGTTGATCAGTTTCATTGATGCAATGTTCATAAAATGAAGTTAAATTATCTTGATTTTATGAAGATTGTATTAAAGAAACTAGTCAACAAATGTACATGTAAAAGAATACGTTGGGGGATCCAGGATCAATTTGGTCCAATCACACATTCATAAGACTTTATTTAATGGCCTTGTTGGATCGCAGGAATCAGGTACTCTTTACTTTAACTGAAGTTGTTATATAATTGATATGCAATATATTTTAAATATTTTTGATGTATGGGATAATTATTGGTTTTGTTTGGTTTGGCTGTTTGATAATTATTGGTTGTTGGCTTGTTATCGGATAGTATGTTAGAAGGAGTGCGGGATAATTATTGGTTTTATTTGGTTTGGCTGTTGGATAATTATTGGTTGTTGGCTTGTTATTGGATAGTATGTTAGAAGGAGTACGGGATAATTATAAGTTTTATTTGGTTTGGCTATTGGATAATTATTGGTTGTTGGCTTCTTGTTGGATAGTATGTTAGAAGGAGTACGGGATAATGCTTTGGGTTTTCACCCTCTAACGGCATGTTATTAAACCTAATTCTAGATATTTCCAAATTATCATCATATTCTCAAATCGGGGGTCCCTTGACCATGCGGTCAGTTCTTGCGAGTTACGTTGGTCCCGTGCGAGGTGTTCAAACTTCTTTAGGGGTTGTAGGGTGGGTGTTAAGGGGTTTCCCCTCTAACGACACGTTTTGAAGCCTAAGTGTGGATTTTTTGAAATTATCATCATATTCTCAAACCGTGGGTCCAGTGATCACCTGATCGGTTCCTGCGAGTTACATTGGTCCCGTACGCAGTGATCGCTCCCCTAAAGCGACCGCTTGAGGGGCGCTAAGGGTTTTCACCCTCTCAAAAGGCATGTGTGGTAAGAAATCTAAATAGTCATGGCACGGGAACACTAGAACCGTGATCTGAACGATCTTTGGAGTTTTGTCTGGACAGTCTTTGGACTAGCGAAGCCACGTAGTCTCCCACGAGTGAATCCCTGGCTTTTTACAACTATAACAAGTATTCCCATTATTGATTTTAGATGGTGGAGTTCGATTTTGTTGAGTAGAGTTAGCAATAATGTTTGAAAGGGATTAATTTCAAAGTGCAGGGAACTCAACATTACTAGGTGACCTCATAGGAAGATTAAGAGCTTGATAACCCGCATTTGAGCATAAAATCTTGTCATTTTAACTTGTCATTTCTTACATAACTAAAGGCTCAAATGAGGGTTGTCAAGCTCTGAATCTTCCTGTGAGGCCACCTTGTAATGCTGAGTTCCATGCACCTTGAAATTAATCCCTTACAAACATTACCGCTCACACTACTCAATAAAATTGAACTCCACCATCTAAAATCAATAATGGGAACACTTGCTATAGTTGTAAAAAGTCAGGGATTCACTCGTGGGAGACTACGTGGCTTCGCTGGTCCAAACACTGTCCAGAAAAAACTCCAAAGACCGTTCAAATCACTGTTCTAGTGTTCCCATGCCATGACTTTTCAAATTTTCTTACCAAACATTCCTTTTGAGGGTGAAAACCAAAAGCACCTCCCAAACGACCCCGTGAGAGGTGCAAACACATCTTACTAGATCAATTTAACTCGCAGGAACCGACCGTGTGGTCACGGGACCCCTGGTTCTAGAAAATGATGATAATTTGAGAAAATCCACACTTATACTTGAAAACGTGCCGTTAGAGGGCGAAACCCCTTAGAGCCCCCAAGCGGCCCCTTTAGGGGAGCTATCGCCGCGCACAAGACCAATGTAACTCGTAGAAACCAATCGCGTGGTCACGGAACCCACGGTTTGAGAATATGACTATAATTTGATAAAATCCACACTTAGGCTTGAAAATGTGCTGTTAGAGGGGAAACCCCTTAACTTCCCCAAAACGTCCCTTTTAGGGGAGCGATCACATCGCACGGCTCCAACGTAGCTAGTAGGATTCGATCGCATGGTCACGGGACCCCCGGTTTGAGAGCATAACCCATAAAAGAGAATATCCATACTTAGGCTTGAAAATGTGTCGCCGGGGGAAAAAACCCTTTAGCCCCCCCAAATGCCTCGTGATTGGCGCCAACACCTCGTACGGGACCAACGTATCCCACACGAGCCGACCGCGTGGCCACGGGACCCCCGATTTCAGAGCACGACCCATAATAGAGAATATCCACACTTAGGCTTGAAAAGGTGCCGTCAGGGGGTAAAACCCCTTAGCGCCCCCAAACGGCCCCATGAGCGGTGCCAACACCTCGCACGGGACCAACGTATCCCATACGAGCCGATCGCGTGGCCTTGGAACCATCGGTTTGAGAGCACGACCCATAACAGAGAATATCTACACTTAGGCTTGAAAAGGTTCCGTCGGTGGGCCCCTTAGCATCCCCCAAATGGCCCCATGAGCGGTGCCAACACCTCGTACGGGACCAACATAGCCTACACGAGCCGATCGCATGGCAAGGGGACCCCCGATTTTAGAGCACGACACATAACAGATAATATCCACACTTAGGCTTGAAAAGGTGCCGTCAGGGGGAGAAATCCCTTAGCGCCCCCAAACGGCCCCATGAGCGGTGCCAACATATCGCATGGGACCAACGTTGCCCGCACGAGCTGACAGTGTGGTCACGGGACACCCGATTTGAGAGCATAGCCCGTAATAGAGAATATCCACACTTTGACTTGAAAAGGTTCCGTCGGGGGGCGAAACCCCTTAGCGCCCCCAAACGGCCCCGTGAGTGAAGCCGCCACCTCGGATCGGACCAACATAGCCTTTATGAGCCGACTGTGTGGCTACGGGACCCCCAATTTGATAGCACGACCCATAACAGAGAATATCCACACTTAGGCTTGAAAAGGCTCCGTCGGGGGGAAAAAACCCTTAACGCCCCCTAAATGGCCCTGTGAGTAGTGCCAACACCTTGCACGGGACCAACATAGCCCGCACGAGCCGATCGCATGGCCACGAGACCCCTAGTTTTAGAGCACGGACCATAACAGAGAATATCCGTACTTAGGCTTCAAAAGGTTTTGTCAGGGGTCAAAACCCCTTAGCGCCCCCAAACTGTCCTGTGAGAGGTGCCAACGCCTCGTACGAGACCAACGTAGGCCACACGAGCCGACAGCATGGCCACGGGACCCCCAGTTTGAGAGCACGACCCATAGCAGAGAATATCCACACTTAGGATTGAAAAGGTGTCGTCGGGGAGCAAAACCCCTTAGCGCCCCCAAACGGCCCCGTGAGCAGTACCAACAACTCGCACGGGACCAACGTAGCCAGTACGAGCCGACTGCGTGGCCACGGGATCGCTGATTTAAGAGCACAACCCATAACAGAGAATATCCACACTTAGGCTTCAAAAGGTGCCATCGGAGGGGTAAAACCCATTAGCTCCACCCAAACTACCCTGTGAGAGGCGCCAACACCTCGCATGAGACCAACGTAGCCCACACGAGCCGACCGCGTGGCCACAGGACCCCCTTTTTGAGAGCACAACCCATATTTCAGAATGCCTACATGGGTCCCGTGACTGCATGGTCACGGGACCCCTCGATTTGAGAGAACGGGACCCCTGATTTGAGAGCACAGGACCTCCTTGAAGTCACCTAAGGATCACTTACAGCAACTGACCTATTAGCCTCTCGATTCGAGGATTTTTATTATTATTATTAAAACTGGTCACGGCCTAAAGCCGTGACAATATTTTATACACAGTAAGTATAGTCACGGCCCAAAGCCATGATAATATTTTATACATAACAAGGATGGTCCCGGCCTTAAGCCGTGACAATATCATATATACATTAAGTTTGGTCACGACCTTTAGTCATGACAAATATGGATGGCACAGAGAACTGTTCACGATCTTAAGCTGTGACAAATATGGATGGCATAGAGTATTGGTCATGGTGGAAGTCCGTGACCAACTGGTCTTTAATCTGGACGTGGTCACGAATTTGGGCTGTGACCACACATACAATTAGGGTTAGGGCAATGGTTTGTGACCACATCTATGACTATGAGAGATCCGTGACCAGACTCTGGGTTAGGGACTTGGGATGTGACCACCAGAACTGGTCACGATCGATTTGGTCATGGACGAAATTTACGACCCACCCTTCTTGGTCAGGGATAAAGTCCGTGACCGTTAGCCTAGTTTTGGTGTAGTGTGACTTGATATAGGAGCGCTCAATAGGTGGAAACCCGATGAAGATGGGACGTCATGTGTTTCACCAAAAAGAGACTGGATTATGCTCTTCATCACACGTTCATTCTCTGGAGAATTTAGCAGGGCATTAAGTTCATCATCACTGGCTGACATATGAAAATAACCAAATGCATTTTATGAGGCTGAATAAGAAAGGAAAAAAAATACTATTTTATTTGATTGTGTGTGTGTATATATATATGTATATATAGAGAGAGGTTCACAAGTGAACCTAAAAGATGAACATTTTAATGAACCTTAACAAAAAAACACGTAACAACGAATTAATTTTAATTTTTATGTTGTAATTGGTCCATGGCAATGGACACGCGTGTCGATCAAATAACTCTTTTTATCCCCCTCCTGCCCCCATCCATCCCCAAGGAAGCCTGGCCCCCACCCAACGTCCCCGAGGCAGCCCTGGCATGGTTATTTTGTTAAAACTGCTCTACACAGCAAGTACTGTCGTATTGGGAGTTGCAAATCCTGTACTAGTTTACTTGTATAAATGGTGGAAATGCAATCAAGCTGATTACAATGAATCGGTACAATAACTTTTAATTATTTTCTTATTTTTGTATTTATGCGTAGATGTGTTTACATGTATAAAAATGTATATGTATGGATCGAAGAAACTAAAAGACCTTTGAGGCCAACTGAGAAATCAAATGCGTATGGGATGCCAATCCAGGAGGCGCAATCCGAGCAGCCCCCAGAAATGACTTCTATTACACGTTTGCATATGTTGTCTCAATACAGAAAAATAAATGGACTGTAATCATAATTGACCAATCTGAAGGATCTAGCCGTAACCAGCAATGCCTTTAAACTCAAGGGGTGTGTGTGGCGAAGGGGGGTGTAAAAAAAATATTTGATTGACACGCGTGTCTCGACGCGTACCAATTACAACAAATGAGTTAAAATTAATTGGTTGGTAGGTGTTTTTTGTTAAGGTTCATAATATTATCTTCGAACAATGAAGGTTTTTTGTATGTTGCAATTCAAGGCAGGATTTTAAAATAATAATAATAATTATTGCTTCTTTATATTGACATGAATTTTTTTATCTTATTTTATGATACACCTTATTTTCTGTTGAATTAGATGCTTACTGTAAGTTTAATCTTACATTGATCCCACTAGGGTACTTATCAGTTTAACTCTTTGTATAGATCTCTAATCCCAAAATTTGCGGGATGTACACAATATTACACAAACAAACTTAAAATAAATTACTAGTAATTGCGATTTTACCTAAACAACAAAATATATTATTCATATATCGTTCATGTAGTTGATATTATTTTTGCGTGTAAAGGAAATAAAAGAAATGAAAAATTTAATACTAGATAGACAATGAATTATTTACACTCTATTGAGATGAGACAATTTACCCTAAAACCTAGTAACGATCGTGGTGAAGGTCAGCAACAACAAAAAAAAAAGAACCAATACACGTAATAATCATGTCATGAGAATATTACTATGCTTAGGTGAATAGGAAGCTTGGTGCCGAAGTACGTACAAACCACACGTGCACTCTACGATTATTTTCTATCATCGTGTGAATTTCCAGCCGAACAAAATTGGTTTGGGTGGTATATCATTCGTGAATGAGAATATGATCGCAACGGATATTAATCTTCATCATGGAACTTCCTTGACCTCTGCCCTCTAGGTACACGTAAACGTTTTCCCAAAGGTTTCGATTCCTAATTTTTATAGCTCCATCGTAACCTCTGCACAGTATCTGTTATAATGCTTCCTCTAAACACAAACTGGTTTTCGTCAAATCGGGATAGGTTTTTTTTGGTACATATAGTGCGGCTCAGCATATAGAAAGTCTTCTAGCCAAAAGACTGGGACGTCTTGTGTTTCACCGAAAAGAGACTGGATTATGCTCTGCATTGCACGCTCATTCTCTGGAGAATTTAGCAGGGCATTAAGTTCATCATCACTGGATGACATCTGAAAATAACCAAATGCATTTTATGTGGCTAAGAAAGAAATGAAAAAAGCACTATTTTATTTGATTGTGTGTGTATATATATATGTATAAAGAGAGAAAGGTTCACAAGTGAACCTAAAATATGAACATTTTAATGAACCTTAACAAAAAAACACCTAACAACCAATTAATTTTAATCCCTATGTTGTAATTGATCCGGGGCAATGGACACATGTCTCGATCGAATAGTTGATAAAAGGCACTTATCTTTAGGAAGCTGAGTGAGTTTTTTTTAGAATTATAGACGAAATTGGTAGAGAAGGGGATGCACAATATCAATATCCAATATAAGCATATGTATCAATGGAGGTGTTATTCTATGTCTTTCTCAATGTTAGTTTTAGGAGGTTATTTGGAATGTAGTTAAATGTGTAGTTTAAGAATTTGGAATTGCTAGATATGGGCAACGAAGAATTTAGAGGGAGAGAATTGGTCTGTAACTTATTTGAGGAGAATTTGGGAATATAGAAAAAGAAGGAAATTTTTTGTATTAGACTTGATGATAGATTACAATGCTTAGCTTGGATTGGGATGGGTGGCCAAATGACCTCCCCACCTATTTATAGGCATCTCACTTCCTTAATGAATGGTAGAGATTAAAATACATAAATGATCTAGATTAATTTTTCAGAAGGTTCCCAACTCCTTATGGGAACATTCCAGAAGCCTACATACTTCCTTAATATTCTAGATTATTCTATACATTACAAGTAAGAGCTATGCTATCTAATATGGATTAACTAATATTTAATAGTTGACATTATTTAGAATATTCTAGACTATTCTAGGAATTCGTATCACATTTCAACACTCGAGTTATCTGTGAGAAAGTACAAATTGAGTGTATGAGTTGGAAGTATTTAATGTACGTATATTTTTCAAGTGGCGAATTGTGATACACAGATAATGTAATTAAAGTGAAAAACACTGGGAAATTGAAGATTTTAAATATTTTTTAATGAGTATATTTATACATTATATGTTTATATGTTCTACATACACACATTATATACCTGTAAAAAATATATAACTTTTTTATGTTAAAACACGACAAGACACGAAATTGTATTTTTTTACCTAACACGACCTAATTAAAACATTACACGATGCCACTAGAATCTTTTTTTTAATCAACACGAACACAATCCAAATAAAACGTGACACGACATGCAATTGTAGTTTTTTTTCATAACTCAAATACGACACGATACAAAACGAACTCTTGTTTTTACCTTGCTTGAAAACAACCCAAGTATGATACGATACGACTCGAAATTTATTTATTTTCTAACACTAGCACAATCCGACTAAAACTAGACACAAAATCTGATTTTTCGACCTAACATAAATCAAGTAAAATGCGACAAGCCACAACACGAAATATGTTTTTAATTAACACGAACACGACCCAGATAAAATGTAAATTGACATGAAATTGTATTTCTCTACTGAACACGAACAATACCCAATTAAAAGCACGTAACTAAAAGAAATCTAATTTTTCACCCAACACGGACACGGTCCGAAATAAAACACGATATGACACCACAAAAAATATTTTTTAAACACCTAACATGAACACGACCCAATTATAATACAACTTGACATGAAATCTTTTTTTTACCTAACACGAACATGACCCAAAATAATAAGATTACGTGTCGTGTTAGGTAAAAAAAAAGATTTCACATCATGTCGTATTTTAATTGGGCCATGGTACTTTTAGGTAGAAAAAGATATTGTGTCGTTTCATGTTTTACTTCGACCGTTTTCGATTTAGGTAAAAAAAATGACTTCATGTTATTTCGCGATATATTTGGGTCATGTTAGGGTTAAGTAAATAAATATTTCGTGTGGTAACTTGTTTAATTGAGTCGTGTTCATATTAGGTAAGAAAAATACGATTTCATGTGTTTTGCATTATACTTGTGTTGCATTCGTGTTAGGTTAACAAAAGATCTCATGTCGTACTTTATTTGGGTCGTGTCTGTGTTGGGTATTTTTTTTTCGTATTGTGTCGTGTTTTAATTGAGTCCTAGTCATGTTAGGTAAAAAATATGATTTCATCTGATGTTGTGTTTTATTTATTTCATGTCAACTTAAAAAAAGATTAGGTGTCGTGTCGTATTTTACGTAGTTCGTGTTAGGCAGAAAAATAATATTTTGTGTCTAGTTTTAGTCGGATTGTTTCAGTATGAGATACAAATATATTTCGTGTCGTATCATGTTTTATTTGGACTGTTTTCGAGCGGGTTAAATAACGAGAGTTTATGTAGTGTTTGTGTTATGTAAAAAAATAAGATTGCATATTGTGTTGCATTTCTTTTTGGGTCGGGGTCTTGTTAACTAAAAAAGAATATATTCTTAGTCACATTGTATAATTTTTTTAATTTGGTCGTGTTAGGTAAAAAAAATATGATTTCATGTCTTGACGTGTCGTGTTTTAACATAAATTTTTTTTCCATGTATAAATGTAACTTCTAGCATATAATGTATATAAATATATTAATGTAAAAATATAGGGTAAATCACCTAAATGGACTAAATGTTTGTTGAATGTTTCTATTGTGCCCCTATTGTATTTTTTTACTTATTGAGCCCTTAACGTTTACTACTAATTTCTAACAAGCCCTTCCATGTTCTGTATTAAGGGTCCGTTTGATAGAAAAGTCGAAAATGGAAATGATTCCTAGTCATTTGATTCTAAGACAAATAATTCCAAGGCAAACGAATATTTTCCAACTCGTGTCTGTTTGATACAAGTTGGAAACTCATCAATTTTTCACATATTCTATCAAACACAAAAGCTGGAAAATAGATATAGATGTGGAAGATTTATTTACGGAATATTTCGTAAATAATATATATTGAATATATTATTTACGAAATATAATATATGTATATATTTATTATATTATATTATTTAAGGAATATAATATATATATAATATTATTTTTGGAATATATATACACACATTACGAAATATATACAATTATGAAATATACAAAATTATATACATATATGGTATATATGAAAATAAATATATTAATAGATGAAATATACAAAATAATATGTGAAATATATGAATTATTTGAAAAAATATACGAAATATATAGAGTTTAAAAATAAAAATTGGTTTTGAGTGATTTGCCACCCAAAGGTGGCAAACAAAAACCTGACCCCCCAAAGAATTGAATTCCATCCAAAAGTGGCAAATTGTGCTTAAGAAGTGTTGTGCCTGAAAAACAAATTCCAAGACAAATTAAGGCTATCAAACATCCTAAAAGCTGAAAAAATTCAATTTTTCCATCTTTTTGGAATTTTCCTTGGAATTGTTGTGCTATCAAACGGACCCTAAGTATTTTTTTTATGAATAATGGGTAGAGAGTTGTTAGAGAGAGTTTTGATCTAAGCGGGTTGGAAGTCTTTTGAACTTTGCTAGGAATTTCGTGGGAGGAGTCACAGATTTAGATTGCGTGAAAGACGGAAAGGGTACTCATCCAAGAATATTTGAAAAGATGAGAGGTTTTTTAGTTGAGTGGATATTTCTTTAAATCTTCTAAGTGAAAGTTTTTACTAAGGTAGAAGGTTCAAGAACAAAAAGGTGATAGCATGTATGTGTTATAGAAGAAGATAAATTTGTTTTCTTGTTATTATTAAATGTGGAGGTCTTCGGTTTGAGTTTCGGGTGTTGGAGTTGGATGTAGGAGAGGGGTGGGGTTATGCCGGTGAGATATTCAAGAGAGTGGAACCAGTTGTGCTTTGTGCTTTTCACTTCATCAGAGAAGAAGATTACTGTTGTGGCAAGGGATGATGTACAACAGGGGGAGAGTGGGAGAACTTATCTGCAGGTTGCGGTCATTGACGCTATAACCAAAGAAAAAGCTAAGGTGGTTTCAAGGCAAAGCTCTTTTAGTGGAGTGGTTTTGGATGACGAGTCTTGTCATCCGAGAATTTATTTTCTCTGGAGAGATCTTGTTGAACATGTGGGTGGGGTGGATGAGCCTCCACCATCATTGGCAGCGATGGGGAAATGGGTGGAGAAGAGATGGAGAATCCCGGGGCGAGGGGGGGTATATGTAAGGACATTTTTATCATGTCCGTTATCTTACATTTATGTATGTCATACGCCGCTACATTTGGCACGTCTCTACACGATCTCATATGACTGCCTCAATTCGAATTCCGGAAATCAAGCATTCATCATCTCCATCAAGTGTCCCACATATGCCTCAACGGCTTCACGTTCCACGATTTTAGGGACTATATGTTAGTGGTACGCAAGAGAAGTCAAAATAGTAAAAGAAAGCTCGATATGATAGTTCAAGGGCATTTTGGTAATTTTATAGCCACCATCTGGAGGTCTGGTCAACTGGAAAGTTGAATATCTCACCGCTACAAAGATACTGGAAGAAACGTACCTCAATCCGAGCCACGGTGAAGAAGTTATGGCCCTTTGAAAATGGAGAGAATTCCAAGAAAAATCCCTTGGAAGAATGCCAAGTCTTTAAGCCCCAAACCAGCGAACTTTTGCGAACCGAAGACCAAACCGGTTCGAGGGGCGAACCGATTCGCTGTACACCCAAACCAGTTCGGGGTACCTGACACTGGAAAGTGTTTTAAAATCTTAAAACTCTTTTTGGTTTCCTATAAAAGTCAACTTCGGGGGAGTTATTTGATAAGACTTGGAGAGACGATTTTGAGAGTTCTAATTACTCTAGTCTTCATATTTTTGAGTCCCAAGACTCATGTTTTGATTCACACATCCTTGCCAAACATTTATGAATCCTTTTATAACCCAAGAACACAACCTTGTGTTTGTTCAACCTTTGTGGAGAAGCCGTCTTCCTTCTTCATTGCTGCTCACCTGGAGTTCTCGAGGGAGATTCCAGCCGACGATACCAGAATCGACGCATGCGGGTATTTTTATGTCACTCTTGTTTTTCATTGTAATCCATATAACTGTATATTACAAAATTATAGTGAAAAATAAAAAGGTTTTTCTCCTTTGGGGGATTTTTCCTTACATGTGTGTGTTTGAATGTTCTTGCAAGATTTCATCTTCTTCAATCACTCCTAGATGCATGTTTAGGATTTAATTGGGTAAATTGAGTTTAATTAAATAATTTCTTAATTTGAACGCACACGTACTCCTTTCAAATTTGGTATCAGAGCGGGTTACGCTAATTTATTGCGTATTCCTAATTTCCCGCAAATTTTTTCAAAGATATCAATTTTTTGAAAAATTGATTTTTGAAAAAGAGCATGTTCAGTGAAGAAATTATGTAATAAAATGCCAATTTTTTACGGGATAAACTATGTCTACTGGAAAGCCCGCATGAGGTCTGCTTTGAAAGGCATAGATGAACGTGTCTAGATTTTGGTTGTAAGAGGGTGGACACCTCCCTCTGTCACTGTTGATAACATGACCAATTTAAAACCTGTCACCGCCTGGACTGAAGAAGAATTTAAATGGTCATCTTTTAATCCTAAGGGTTTAAGTGCTATTTTCGAATTTGTCACGCCTGACGAGTTTCGACGTATAATGACGTGCACCACGTCAAAAGAGGCATGGGATGCTTTGCAACTTACCCATGAAGGAACCAATGCTGTGAAAGAGTCTAAACTGCAAAATTTAATGACTCAATTTGAGACCATCACCATGCTTGAACTGAATGTTTTGATGATTTTTATGCTAGGCTATCTGATATTGTTAATACTAGCTTTAATCTTGGTGAACATATTCCTAATGCTAGAGTTGTTAAAAGGATTCTTAGATCACTGCCTAAGCCTTTTGTCCCTAAAGTCACTGTGTTAAATTCTATGGGTAATTTAAATACGCTTAAATTGGAGGAACTTGTAGGAGACTTGCAAACGTATGAAATTGATATGTTTCCTAAATCTGTCAAACCTAAAGATAAGGGAATTACACTTAATGCCCAGGAGAGAAAAAGTGAGGGGTCGGCTAGAAAGAGAGTTGAGTTATCTAGAAAGAGAGAGATAGAAATGTCAGATTCTGAGGGTGACTTTAACTTAGATGCCTTAGCCCTTTTTGCTAAAAATTTTAAGAAAATTCTCAAATAAAAAAAAAACGGTAATTTCAAAGATAAAAAGAATTTTGAGAAAAATAAGTTTGAAAAGAAAAATGAAAAGAATTTTAAAGACCCTCCTAAGCAAGACAATGATAGATGCTATAAGTGTAATGGTAAGGGTCATAGAGAGTTTGAGTGTGCTACTAGGCTGAACAGAGAAAAGGGCAAAGCGGTCCTTAATGCTACCCTTAGTGACGACAGTGAGGTCGAGTCGGTGGACTCTAGAAACGAGTCTTCGCATGAATGTAACTTCACCGCATTCATGGCTAGTCATGTGAGTATTCCTAGTGCACCTCATGACGATGAGGATGCTACTTCACAAGGACACCTCGACAGTGAGAGCGATGTGAGTGAGGGGGAGGAAGACGCGAGTGAGAGCGAGAGTAATCTTCAACGCTCCTACGCCGAGTTATATAATGAATCATTTAAAACTAAAAAGCGTAACAAAGCATTAGTTCTTAGGATCATCGCATTAGAAGAAGAGTTAGAAGAAGCGAGAGAGAGAGTCCTCCACCTGCACCACCTTGAGAGAGAGAGAGTCTGCCTGTGTTGAGAAAGAGAGCTTGTTTAGAGAGAGAGATAGTTGTTTTGAGAAAGAGAAAGGGGACTTGAGTAAACAAGTGGATAGTCTTACGAGTGAGCTCCATTCCTCCTTGGAGACTCGGAAGAAACTTGAAGCCCTTGTAGCCCAGCTTACTCATGATCTTGAGAGAGCATGGGAAGTCAAGGTACAAATCGAGGACAGATCTGGGAAGATGGCAAAGATGCTCCTCGATCCCGCTTTAGGTTTTGGTGATAGGTAGGGAATAGGTTTTGATGGTGCCTCCACGTCCCAAATTGCACCTGGACCAATTCTTGAGTTTACTATGACTCCATATGGCCATCGTCAAAAACCAAGAAGGAGAGTTCGACCAAGAAAAGCAAACCAAGGTCCATCTAAGACTGTGTTCTTTTGTACATATTACAAAAGAAATGGCCACCTCAGGGATTTTTGCTATAGTTTGGGTCGGACATGACGTACCACTGCTCCACCACATCATACTGATGATTTTGCCAGTCTGAGAGAGCGTGTTGAGTTTTTAGCTGCCACATTACAGAGTTTGATGGAGGAATTCCGACGGATGTCTTTGCCGTCAGTAAATGCTTCTCGCCTCCCGACTAAAACCAACATCAACAAGGGAAAACAAAAGGTTGCCTCTTCTTGGGTACCTAAGAAAGATAAAAAGGCTCTTGTTGTTCATGTCGCTCTCAAATCACATAATACCTCACAGTGGTATTTTGATAGTGGATGCTCCAGACATATGACAGGTGATGTTTCTTTTTTTTACCTACCTTGAGGACTATAAGGATGGAAGAGTCACCTTTGGAGATGGGAGCAAGTCTAGCATTGTAGGACGAGGTATTGTAGAGTTACCAGGATTTCCTAAGCTAGAGAATGTTTTGTATGTCAAAGGTATGAAAGAAAACCTTCTCAGCATTAGCAAGCTATGCGACGTGGACTTTACCGTAAAGTTTTACCGGGACGCATGTAAGGTCTACAATCAAGCCGGTAAACTTTTAGTGCAAGGGGTGAGGACAGAGGATAATTGCTATGGGACTGAGCCCACATCCTCACTTGTCTGCAACAGTACCACGATCACCTATGGATCTGTGGCACCAACGTCTAGGTCACATGAACGTTAGAGATTTGACTCGTTTAGCTAAAAAGGACCTAGTACGTGGCTAATCATCACTTGGAAAGCCAACTTCCACAGTTTATGGACCTTGTCAGTTGGGAAAGAAAATCCGTAGCCCTCATAGGAAGTTGCATTCCATTACCACCTCCCGTTCACTTGAGTTGATTCACATGCATCTTATGGGTCCTACTCGTACTGAGAGTCTGGGTGGTAAGAGGTATATTCTCGTGATGGTTGATGATTTCTCCAGATATTCGATTGTAGGTTTTCTGAGAGAGAAATCCGATGCTGTTGAGTTTTTAACGACCAAGTGCCGTGTCCCGCAAAATCAACACGGAGTCACTATTAACAGGATATGTAGTGACAACAGCATAAAATTTAAGGAAGCAAAGGTAGATCTTTACTGTGATAGTCTTGGGATCAAACATGAGTTTTCTACTATGAAGACTCCTCAGTAAAATGGGATTTTTAAGAGAAAGAATAGGACGATCTAGGAAATGTCTAGATCTATGCTTCTAGGTCGTAAGGTTTCTAGGAGATTTTGGGCAGAGGCAGTGTCTACTACATGCCACACGGTGAATAGGGTTTACCTGCGTCCACACACACTTAAGACTCCTTATGAATTGTGGACTGGAAAGAAACCCAACCTTGCATATTTTTGAGTTTTTGGGAGTAAATGTTACATCCTTCGTGATAGAGAGAAATTAGGAAAGTTTGACTTCCGGAGCGATGAGGGAATATTGTTAGGATATTCATCGAGTAGTAGAGCGTACCGGGTTTTTAACTTGAAGAGCTCTAAGGTTATGGAGTCAATAAACATCACCGTGCAAGATGACGAACCTACGACGGTCATTGATCCTAACCTTCAGTATGAGGATGAGGACTTTTCTGGCAGTGATTTACTTATCCCTCACTCACACGCTGTGGACCTTACTCCTGTGTTAGGGGACACACCTGCTTGGGTTCCTAAGAGTCATGATCCTTCTGCCATTATTGGCGATCCCACTCTAGGGGTCAAGACTCGTGCTCAGCTAGAGAACGTTATTAGCCATCTTTGCTACACGTCCAAAGTCGAGCCCAAGAATCACAAAGAAGCACTCAAGGATAAACACTGGATATTTGCCATGCAGGATGAGTTGGTTCAGTTTAGAAAGAAAAATGTTTGGGAACTTATCCCCCGACCTAGTGAGACTAATGTGATAGGTACCAGGTGGATTTTCAAGAATAAAATGGATGAAAATAGTCCCATAATCAGAAACAAGGCTAGGTTGGTCGCTCAAGGCTACACACAGATAGAGGGTGTAGACTTTGGGGAGACATTTTCTCCTGTTGCGAGGCTTGAGTCCGTCCGCTTACTACTCTCCATCGCATGTCATCTGCATTTCAAGTTATATCAATTGGATGTCAAGAGTGCCTTTCTAAATGGCATTCTATCGGAGGAGGTTTATATGGAACAACCAAAAGGGTTTGAAGACCCTAAGCTCCCGGATCACATCTACTATATGAGGAAAGCCTTGTATGGTTTGAAGCAAGCACCCCGTGCTTTGTACGAGAGGCTTACTTCCTATCTCTTAGCCCGTGGCTTCAAGAGAGGGGGAGTTGATATGACGTTGTTCGTCATGAGAGATGACAGTGCTATTTTGGTTGCCCAGGTTTATGTGGATGACATAGTCTTTGGATCCACATGCTCCCAGCATGCTCACCACTTTGAGGAGGAGATGAAAAGTGAGTTTGAGATGAGCATGGTAGGTGAGCTTAATTTCTTCCTTGCTCTCCAGGTTCTTCAGCAAGAGGATGGGATGTTCATCTCCCAATCCAAGTATGCTAGAGACCTTGTGAAGAAATTTGGTTTAGACTCCGCTAAGCATGCACGCACACCTATGAGTACTTCTATCAAGCATAGTAAGGACACTTCAGGCACAAACGTAGAGCAAACCTTGTATCAGAGTATGATAGGTAGTCTTTTCTACTTGACCGCCAGTCATCCCGACATAGACTTTAGTGTTGGAGTCTGTGCGCGATATCCGACGTCCTCGAAAGAGTCACACTTACTCACTCTAAAATGTATTATCAAATATGTGAGTGGGACTCTCTCATACGGTATTTGGTATTCCTCTAATACCGATGGCCGTTTATTTGCCTATTCAGATGCTGATTGGGCCGAGGATGTAGATGGGTGTAAGATCACTTCTGGTGGGTGTTTCTATTTTGGTTCTGCTCTTATCTCCTGGCTGAGCAAGAAGAAAAACTCCATCTCTTTTTCCACTACGGGGGCTGAGTATATGGCCGTCGGGAGTTCTTGCACGCAAATCTTGTGGATAAAGCAAATGTTGGAAGATTATGGGATTTCACAGGACACCATGATCATTTCATGTGATAACACGAGCGCGATACACATATCCCGCAATCACATCCAACATTCGTGCACAAAGCACATCAGGTTACGCGAGCACTTTATACGTTAGTTAGTTGAGGAGAAGGTCGTATCCCTGAGTTTCGTTCACACCGATCGTTAGTTAGTCGATATTTCACGAAACTTTTAGATGCCCTTAGATTCGAGAGTCTTAGGAAGTCGATATTGTACTTGTCTATAACATATTGGCTTGAGTGTTTCCATCTCAATTATATCTATACAACGTACCACATGCGATAAAACTTGACAAGATTGGAATGCATGTAAAAACCGTTTGGTGAGAATGTGTGTTTATTTAAAAACAGAGAAGGGCTGCAAAAGGTTCATTTAGCCTTTGAAAATTCTAAGCCACCATTAAAAAGGACCTAAAAAATTGAGGAATTTTATTATCCGGGGTCCAAAGAGGTTAAAGAGCCCAAAAAAATTTAAAGGCAATAAAAACATTTCATGCCAAATATGGGCCATTAGGTTTCACCATTAATTCTCCAAAGTTTGAGAATTTAGATTACCTCTATTCTAAATATAAATCTGAGGGAGTTTGGTTGGAGAATTTAAACGGGTTTGCTCTTCCTTGAAAGTCCTGAAAAAGCATGAAATCGTTTTGGACGTTATTGGTGTGGAAATCACTTTGCGCTTTGATTTGTTGATTTGATTGAGTCAATGTCTCATATTTCCATTTTTTGCACCTAAGGAAGATCTTGAGTTCATTCATTAGGAGTATCCAATATTCATCGTGCACATATGACATGTTTGTACGCATTGATTTTCCTATCTAATTTGATCACACCCCTTTGTAAGGACAAATTTCCAATCGAGTCATTTGTTATATTGGCTATATTCCGTTGGACAAAACAATTTTGGGTCATTCTGCATCAAGCATCATTAAACCTAAAGATTCAAGCATCGCATCCAAAGTTCACGCGTCATCAATATGCATGCCATGCTAGCTATCCTAAAAAGGTATATGACCAAAATAAATTTTATGTGTTGGAGTATTTTGTCTAATTAAGAAATTTTCATATAGAGAAATGTTCGTAAATAAGTAATTTTCATAAAGAAAAATCTTTGAAATAAATTTGAACAAATTTGTGCAAAATATGAAATCTCGTTCGAAGTTTATCCAGGTCGTTCGAACGACCTGGATCTAACGACTTTCCCCAAGCTATACTGGAACTTCATTAGAAGTTCGTTAGAAAGGTCGTTCGAACGAGGTTTCTAACAACCTATCTAATTTGAAACTGGAACTTCGTTAGATAACTCGTTCGAACTACAAGTCGTTCGAACGAGTTCTGCCAGATCTGGTTTTTTAAACTTATTTTTTAAGCAATTTTTTCCCTCAACTGTTTTGTTCCACTACTTTTTCAGTTATATTATATGGATGAAAATCAGTTTCAAAGGTTTAGGAAGTTTATTATTCTCTTGAGAGCTTTTTCCATAACTTCCCTCTTTTTGGTAAAAATCATCTCCAACACTTTTATCATCTTTTGAAACAAAACCCCTTCAATCAAATTGACATTCAACAAGCAATTTTGCGGTGAATCTCTGCATTCAAGCTTTGAGGAGACGGTGGTTTTGGGCTTCGGTGGATAGCGCGACACGAGGAGTGTCGAGCAACGCGTTGGAGCTTCGCGTACTACAAATTCAGCGGTCGAGGACGGCATAAGCAAGTCTTGAGTGAGTCAATGTCTGTAAGTCTTTTGAGTCTCTTGTAAAACCTATTTTGTAGTGGATTTTGTCTAGGCCCAGTCGTCCGAGGTTTTTTCCATTTGGGTTTTCCTCGTACATTGGCGTGTTGTGGTTGGTATTTTCGCATTTTACTTTATTAAATCACCTAGATGTATGCTTAGGATAAAATGAATAAAATTGGAATAATTTTATTTTAATTAGTCAAGTTATCAATCCCATTGCATAAATTGAAATTTGTTCTCGAGGACTTGTGAATCTGCTTTTATATTGAAATTGGAGAATATCACTTTATAGGTAATATTAAAATTGGATTGCGTGAGTGTATTCTAAGAATTAAACTAAGAACATATAACCTTGAAACTTCAAATTGGTATCAGAGCTAGTCTCTAAAAGTTATTTAGATGAATCCTGGAGGTTATATGGATAGTTTTTCGTCGAATAGACTACCTTTGTTTGATGGAACTAATTACACCTATTGGAAAGCACGTATGAAATCTACCCTTAAATCAATTGATGAACGTGTTTGGGTTACTGTTGAAAGAGGATGGTCCCCTCCTACTATGGTTGTTAATGATGAAATTATTTTGACTCATGTTGAACAGTGGTGTGAGGAAGAACTAAAATGGTGTAACTTTAACTCTAAATGATTAAATGCCTTATTTGGTGTCGTGTCTCCCGATGAATTTCGTCGTATAATGACGTGCGAAACGTCAAAGGAAGTTTGGAACATTCTCCAAGTTACTCATGAGGGAACTAGTGTTGTTAAAGCATCAAAACTTCAAAATTTAACTACACAATTTGAAACGGTGACCATGAAAGAAACTGAAACATTTGATGAGTTTTATGCTCATTTATCTGACATAGTTAACTCTTGCTTTAACTTAGGTGAAAAAATACCTGAAAATCGTGTTGTTAAGAAAATACTTAGATGTCTTCCTAAGCGATTCATTCCTAAAGTCACTGTTCTCAATTCTTTAGGAAACCTAAATACTTTAAAACTTGAAGAACTTGTTGGTGATCTGCAAACTTATGAACTTGATATATTTCCTAAAGATAAAAAAGGCAAAGATAAAGGAGTTGCTTTAAAAGTTAAGAAAGTCGATGTGTCTGATTCTGATGAGTCTGACTTTGATCCTGATGATATAGCCTTATTTGGTAAAAAATTTAAAAAATTTCTCAAGATTAAAAAAAAAAACTCTAAATTTGAAAAACCTAAATTTGAGAATAAAAACAAAGGAGGAAATAAAAAATTCACTAATCAGGATCCAAAGAAGTTCAACAAAAACAACTTCAAAAAGGATGATTTGGAAAGATGCTTTGAATGTGAGAGACGTGGTCATAGAGCTTTCGAGTGCCCTACAAAACTTAAAAGACAAGGCAAAGAAAAAGCTGTTTACAATGCTACTCTAAGTGACAGTGATAATGAGTCTGAAGACTCTGATGACTCTAACCCGTCTAGAAATAACTTCACTGCCTTTATGGCAAGCCACGCTAGTAATTCAAGTGTGTCATACCCTAATGTTGACAATTCTGAACAAAATCTTGAGGTTATTTCTACTCAATCCACTAGTAGTGATGAAAAAGAGAGTGATAGTGATATAGATAAAAGTGAACTACAATCTGCTTATTCTGAACTCTACAATGAATCTCTTCGCATTCAAAAAGTTAACAAAAGATTAACCTTTAAAGTCTTAACTTTAGAAAAAGAGTTGAAAGGCCTGAAGGAGAAGGAGGCTTTAGTTAGTCAACTCGAGGCTATTAAGATATCTCTTTCTGAGAAGCTTATCGTGATTGGTAAAGAAAAATGTGACTTAATTATCTGCTTGGAAGGTGTTAACAAAGATCTTAATGAGTCTTTAGAAATTAGAGAATCTCTAGAAGCTAAAATTGCCCAACTTGAAAAGGATCTCGAGTCCTCTCGTGAAGTTAAAGTCACACTCGAGGATAATTTAGGAAGAATGGAAAAATTATTTCTAGGTCCTGTTTTAGGATATAAGGAGAAAGGTTATCAAGAGAGAAAGGGTATAGGATATGAAGAAGGAGATTCATCAAAAGTCAAACCTGAACCAGTAGCTAAGTTTGTTACCAAATCTAATGTTTATAAAACAAGTCCTACTAAGAAACCTTTAAAAGCTGGCCCAAAACAACCCTATGTATGCACATATTGTCACAAACGGGGTCATCTTAAAGATTTTTGCTACAAACTTGGAAAGAACCCTCAATCCACAAATTCTAAACAACCCTATAGCTCCTTAGCTAATCTTAAGAGTCAAGTAGAGTATCTAGTCAATACTTCTAAAAGTCTAATGGAAGAGTTTCTTAGGTTTTCTAAAGTCCAAGGAAATAATTCTAATTATAAGACTAGAGCCAATCAAGGAAAGAAAACAACTCAAGCTTGGGTTAAGAAAAATCAAACCAAAAAAGCTTTTGTTGCTCATATTGCACTAAAGGTTCAAAATACCTCTCAATGGTACTTTGATAGTGGTTGTTCAAGACATATGACTGGTGATAAATCTCTATTTACCACTCTCGAAAACTATAAAGATGGTAAAGTCACTTTTGGGGATGGTAGCAAGTCCCAAATCATGGGTAGAGGATCTATTGAAATCTCCGAATTTCCTAAACTTGAAAATGTTCTTTATGTTGATGGTCTCAAGGCTAATTTGATAAGTATTAGACAACTATGTGATGAAAATCTTGATGTGAAATTTAGTCAATCGGAGTGCACCGTTTATGATTAGTCAGGTGAATCTATTTTACAAGGTGTTAGAACTAGTGACAATTGCTATGGAATCATTCCAAAATCATCATTAGTTTGCAATAATGCAAAAGCCTCATCTACCGATATTTGGCATCAAAGATTAGGTCATGTAAACTTTAGATATCTTGACAGACTAGTGAGAAAAGAGCTAGTTCGAGGCTTACCGTCACTAGGAAAGCCAACGTCCACCATTTGCAGACCGTGTCAATTTGGAAAACAAATTAAAAGTCCTCACAAGAAGTTAAACTCTATAACAACATCTCGTGTCTTAGAATTGATACACATGGACCTTATGGGTCCCACTCATACCGAGAGCATAGGAGGAAAAAGATACATCTTAGTTATGGTGGATGATTTCTTTAGATACTCTATTGTAGGCTTTCTAAGAGAAAAATATGAAATAGTTGATTTTCTTACTGTTAAATGTAGAACTCTTCAAAATCTACACGGTGTTACCATAAACCGCTTTAGGAGAGATAATGGAACCGAATTTAAGGAATCCGGTGTGAATGCCTTCTGTGATGAAATAGGAATAAAACATGAATTCTCGGTCGTTTGAACACCTCAACAAAATGGTATAGTTGAACGAAAAAATCGAACGATCCAAGAAATGGCAAGATCTATGCTCCTAGGAAAAAATGTTCACCGTAGGTTTTGGGCCGAAGCGATTAACACTGCATGTCACACAGTAAATAGAGTTTATTTGCGTCCTAACACTAACAAAACTCCTTATGAATTGTGGATGGGTAAGAAACCTAATTTGTCATATTTTAGAGTGTTTGGAAGTCCATGCTATATTCTTCGAGATAAAGAACTTCTAGGCAAATTTGACTCAAGGAGTGATGAAGGTATTTTACTAGGATATTCTCAAAATAGTAGAGCCTTTAGAGTTTTCAACTTAAGTAACTCTAAAGTAACGGAATCCATTAATGTTGTCATAAAAGATGATGCTCCGGCCACATCAATTGATAATGAGAAAGATTTGTCACGTGAGTGTGATGTTGTGTCAAATGTTGAAAGTATTGAATCTCAAAATGATTTGGTTGTTCCAATTATCGAGAAAAAGGAAGCTACTCATTGGGTGCGTAAAAGTCATGACACTTCAAAAAATTCTCTCTCTAAGCTAGATTATTAAAAAAAAATAGATTACTAGGTTATTTGCTCCTTGGGTGCGTAATACCAATGTCATTGGCACTAAATGGATTTTCAAAAATAAAATGGATGAAAATGGTGTCATTGTTCGAAATAAAGCTAGATTATTTGCTCAAGGATACACCCAAATAGAAGGTGTTGACTTTGAAGAAACTTTTGCTCCTGTTGCTAGGTTAGAATCGGTTCGACTTTTACTTGCCATAGCATGTCACCTTCAATTTAAATTATATCAAATGGATGTAAAAAGTGCTTTTTTAAATGGTATTATTCAAGAGGAAGTGTATGTTGAACAACCAAAAGGGTTTGAGGACCCAAAACATCCTACTCATGTCTTCTTCCTAAAGAAAGCTCTATATGGCTTGAAACAAGCACCCCGTGCTTGGTATGAAAGACTCACCTCTTATCTCCTTTCTCGTGAATTTTTGAGAGGGGGAGTAGATATGACACTTTTCGTTCGTCGTGATGAAAAAGGTATCCTAGTTTCTCAAGTTTATGTCGACGACATAGTGTTTGGGTCTACGTGTGATAAACATACTCAAATTTTTTCAAAATAAATGCACAATGAATTTTAGATGAGTATGGTAGGTGAACTTACTTTCTTTCTAGGTCTTCAAGTTCGTCAACTCAAAAGTGGGATATTTTTGTCCCAAACTAAGTATGCTAAATACCTCGTTAAGAAATCTAAACTCGAATCCGCTAAACATGCTCGTACCCCTATGAGTTCATCTATTAAACTTAGTAAGGATACTGACGGAAAGGATGTAGAGCATACTCTTTTTTGAAGTATGATAGGTAGTTTACTTTACCTAACTACTAGCTGTCCGGATATTTCCTTTAGTGTAGGAGTTTGTGCTCGTTATGAAGCCTCTCCAAAAGAGTCTCATTTACTTGCTATCAAACGTATCATCAAATATGTTAGTGGGACCCTGTCTTTTGGAATTTGGTACTCTTTTGACACCAATGATTGTCTATCCGCATATTCAGACGCCGATTGGGCAGGAGATGTTTATGGATGTAAAAGTACATATGGCGGTTGTTTCTATTTTGGAAGTGCACTTGTCTCATGGATGAGAAAGAAACAAAATTCTATTTCTTTGTCCACGGCGAAGGCCGAATACATTACCACCGGGAGTTGTTGCACTCAACTCATTTGGATGAAACAAATGTTGGAAGATTACGGTATTTCCCAAGGCACTATGACTATATATTGTGACAATACTAGTGCAATTCATATTTCCCGTAATCTCGTTTAACATTCTAGAACCAAGCATATTAAGATCCATGAACATTTCATTCGTGACTTGGTTGAAGAGAAAATTCTCTCTCTAAGCTTCGTTCCTACCGATCAACAATTGGCCGATATCTTTACTAAACCTCTAGATGCCCTTAGGTTTGAAAACCTTAGGAAATCAATTGGGGTTTGCTCCATTGATTGAGATCGAAGCCGTTTATCTAGTTTAGGTTGCTTCTCTTGTATATTTTTATACCTATGAACTAGATTTCTTTTGTATATATTTTATTCAAAATCTCAAAAATATTTTTTCTTTTATTTTCAGGGAAAACGGGAATGGTTAGAAAAGCTTTCAAAATTTTTGTCCATATGGCTTTGTGGTCGATGTATTCGGATCCCTATCTTTTTCCATGATCACGTGGCATTCGATGAGAAGTTAATCCAGACCTTGCTTATCTTGTGCACAAAAATGCTCTTTTATGATATATATTGTTGTGAATTCTTCACATCTTTGCCTTTTTGCACACACCGTTCACAAAATAGTGCGGATATCTTGTTCACATTGTACTAGCAAAAATGAGATTTGGTGTTGTCTTCTCAATCCTGTCACATCTGTTATAAGCAATCAAAATTGTGCGTGATCATCTGTTGCCCGTAATGAAACAAAAGTGATTATATTCTTTCGGTTGGTTACCGTTTCAAGCAATGGTCTAGGGCTGCGAAAAACATAAATTAGTTTTGCGTGAAATGCCACCGTTTGCATTCTCAGTTATGTGCCTAAAATAGAAGCATTGAAAATGTTATATAATGCCAAGGCCAAAATAATTAGCTTGATTGATTCTTCAAAAAGAATAGTCTCAATCTATTGTTACTCATGGGAGACATATGTTGAAGATCAATGGGCATGCACATGTAATCGATTCGTTTCTTTCTCATTGTGACATTATTGGCGAGAGAATCATCTATTTTGTATGCTTGGTACATTCGTGTTTAAGTGTTCGATAATATTTCCTTCTTGACACAAGGCTCATGTGAGTGAATTTTGTGCGTTTATATTGTTTGGCATTACGCACTTGTACATTGTTGCGGCTAAAAACTCTCACTCGTATTGTTCACACCCCTACATTCTCGCTCCCACCAATTGGATAAGTTGACACAAGGTAGGACTATAAAAAAACATATTTTGGCATTGTTCTGGCCTTCCCAATT
This sequence comes from Sambucus nigra, assembly GCA_949130495.1. Taxonomy (NCBI): domain Eukaryota; kingdom Viridiplantae; phylum Streptophyta; class Magnoliopsida; order Dipsacales; family Adoxaceae; genus Sambucus; species Sambucus nigra. Next base: position 63,409,294 of record OX422223.1, on the reverse strand, counting down.
CCTGATATTGTTCTATTTTTAACCGTATTTTATGTTATTTTTATTTCAAAATTATTGATTTTCGTCACAAATTCTCGTTCGAACGAGATTTCTAATGACATTTATAACCCTCATTCTGTCACTTCGTTCGAAATGTCGTTCGAACGAAAAGTTCGTTCGAACGAAAAGTTCGTTCGAACGAACTTCTAACGAGATTTCTAACGAATCGCTACTGTGACTTCATTCGAAAAACCTTGTTAGAATGACATCACTCGTTCGAACGACCTGCGTTTAAATCGTGCAGTTACGCTTCCCAAAACTGCCGCCCTCTCTCTCCACTCACCACGTTTTCCAAAACCCCACTTCCCCAGATTTTGTTTCTCTCTCCCACATCTTCCATTTTTCACTCTCTTTCCTCTATCTCTCATTTCCCCTATCACCCACTATCTTCCTCTTCCCACGATTTCAACCTCCCTAAAACCTTATTTAATCCACCCATTAGATCTGCCGATCTGTGTTTGCTGTTTCCATCTTCTCTTCAAGGTATTTTTTTTTCATTGCTCTATCTCTCTCGATATATATATATATATATATATATATATATATATATATATATATATATATATATATATATATATATGTGTGTGTGTGTGTGTGTGTGTGTGTGTGTGTGTGTGTGCGTGTGTGTGTGTATAATATAGATAGATAGGTAGAGAATATTTCTCTACCTATCTATCTATATTTATATATATTCCTATATATGTATATCTATTTATATATAGATACACACACACACACACACACACACACACACACACACACATATATATATATATATATATATATATATATATATATATATATATATATATATATATATATATATATATATATATATATGCTGTTGGGTCTTATAACAAAAATCTAATCGATTTCATCTTTTTCCCAACATTTATATATATGAATGTGTGTATATCTCTACAAATTTTTTTGGGGGCTATCTTATCATTTGATTTAGTTTGTGTTGCCCCTGATTAACATATATTCCATGATAATATTATTTTTCTCAAATTAAATTTCAATTACTTTCATGGAATTTATCTTAATCAAATTTTATTTATTTTCTTTTATTCCTAACGGAGGATGGGATTATTCTAATTGGTTGTTGGATTGTTGGTGTCTGGTGGTTTGGTTGGAATTTGTTCGGGTAGGTTCTAGTTTCCTTTGTTTTTTCCATGGCCCGTAACCGTCGCCAATGCCGTATAAGCGATTACCCCGAGGAACGCTCCTCGTCCTCTGATGAAGAGACCCGTGCCATTGCAGCTATACCCGACCTTAGGCTGCGTTGGAGGACCCTTTCCAAACACACTCTTTATCACACACAAGGTTTCGCTACCCGTTCTATCGTTAGGGAGAAAATTATTAATCTCCACTCTCTCCACGGCACCACTGTGCATTCGTGGATTTCAGATTTAGGATGGGACCTTCTCTTCTCTCTCATGGATGCCGTTTTTCCCGACCTGGTTCGGGAATTTTATTTTGGGATGCACGATAAGAATAATCACCTTTATTCTAAGGTTCGCGGTAGGGAGATTATTATCTCTCTCGACTCGATAGCTCAACTCACCCCCCTCCCTAGGGTCACTAATCCCTATTTCCCTTGGACATCCGATACCCGTCCCGATCCATCCCTTGTTCTAAACACCATTTTTAGGTTCCTCCCTCCCGGCACTGTCACTATCTTCCATAAACATTTACATCCTGACTTTATGGTCCTTAATTGGATCGTATGTGCCTGTCTTCTTCCACGTGCCAACACCACCCAAATCACCAAATAGCACGTGGACCTTATGTTTGCTATTAGCATTCGGGCTCACATTGACCTCCCCGCCTACCTTTTTAGTGTCATTCGGACTGTTAGGATCCTCCCCTCCAGTCCCGCTCGCCAAGCCCTCCCTTTTGCGGCCATTATTACCCGTTTTTGTCTTGCCGCCGACTGCCCCCGCGTCTCCACCGATATTCCCATCACTAAATATCAAACCATTGACATGTCCTTCGTCAGCCGCTCTCGTGGTCATTTGCCACCGGATACTCCTCACCTCACCCCCTCCACCTCTTCTCACTCCGCCGCTTCCTCTCACCCTGCCCCCAGTCGTCCCGCCCCCTCCCGCTCTATCCATCGCCCATCCCCTTCCCATATTCCCGCACCTGTCGAGTTAGAGAATTTTTTGTTTGTCCATTCGCAGGTTGAACAAATTCAGGAGGATCGACGTCAGGACAGGGCGCTTATGCAGGAGCTTTTAGTTTCTATGCAGCAGGACCGTGAGGCACACACTCACCGGGAGGAGGCACAAGTGCGTCGAGATGCATCTCGGGAGGAGGCACAAGCGCGTCAAGATGAAGCCCAAGCTCGTCGGGCCTCTCTCCTTTTAGAGAATCTTGATGCCATTCTCCGTATGGAGATGCGCCGCGGGGCAGGCTCTTCCGGCACCGACTCTCTTCCCGATGATACTCCACCTGATGCTCCTGGCTCTTGATGTGATTTGTTTTTTCATTTCCTGTTTACTTGTATTTGTGAGGATGAGTAGTTCTTTTATTTCATGTATTGTTTTCATTTGGTTTGGATATTTTCATGTATGAACCTTAACTATTTCCCCTTTCCCCTTACTTAATGCATCCTCATTATTTCCCTTGTCATTCTTATTTCTTCATATTTCCCGATTTGTTGCCTATTCTCTTTTATCATGAAGGCCCCTTATCCCTTTGTCTTTTTCGGGAAAAAAGGGGGAGAAACATTAACTAATGGGAATTCACATTTAGGGGGAGAATTCATATTTAGGGGGAGTTGGATAAATTAATTGGATTTAATATTGATTTTAATATTGGTCATATGCATAATTTAGGGTGAGTTAAATTCTTAATATTGAATATTGAGACTTTCATTTACCATTCACAACATATGCTAACATATGCTAACACATAGTTATATATATATTTCATTCGCTACTTCCCCATGCGTTTATGAATTTGTTGTTTCATGTGTGTAGGATACATCTCCTACTTCTTTGCAGCTCGTCACTCTTGTCTTTGAGTCTGTCTTTTTTTGGTGGTTTTGGGACGGGCCTTAGAAACGGCTTGACGGCTAGCTTAGCAAATTATGTCTTTTATTTATTTTGTATTATTCTGTTTTGTCCCGGAATAGCCAAAGGGGGAGATTTATAAGGACAAATTTCCAATCGAGTCATTTGTTATATTGGCTATATTCCGTTGGAAAAAACAATTTTGGGTCATTCTGCATCAAGCATCATTCAACCTAAAGATTCAAGCATCGCATCCAAAGTTCACGCGTCATCAATATGCATGCCATGCTAGTTATCCTGAAAAGGTATATGGCCAAAATAAATTTTATGTGTTGGAGTATTTTGTCTAATCAAGAAATTTTCATATAGAGAAATGTTCGTAAATAAGTAATTTTCATAAAGAAAAATCTTTGAAATAAATTTGATCAAGTTTGTGCAAAATATGAAATCTCGTTCGAAGTTTATCCAGGTCGTTCGAACGCCCTGGATCTAACGACTTTCCCCAGGATATACTGGAACTTCATTAGAAGTTCGTTAGAAAGGTCGTTCGAACCATCTCATTCAAATGAGGTTTCTAACGACCTATCTAATTCGAAACTGGAACTTCGTTAGATAACTCGTTCGAACGACAAGTCGTTCGAACGAGTTCTGCCAGATCTGATTTTTTAAACTTATTTTTTAAGCAGTTTTTTCCCTCAACTGTTTTGTTCCACTACTTTTTCAGTTATATTATATGGACGAAAATCAGTTTCAAAGGTTAAGGAAGTTCATTATTCTCTTGAGAGCTTTTTCCATAACTTCCCTCTTTTTGGTAAAAATCATCTCCAACACTTTTATCATCTTTTGAAAGAAAACCCCTTCAATCAAATTGACATTCAACAAGCAAGTTTGCGGTGGATCTCTGCATTCAAGCTTTGAGGAGAGGGTGGTTTTGGGCTTCGGTGGATACCGCGACACGAGGAGTGTCGAGCAACGCATTGGAGCTTTGCGTACTACAAATTCAGCGGTCGAGGAAGGCATAAGCAAGTCTTGAGTGAGTCAATGTCTGTAATTCTTTTGAGTCTCTTGTAAAACCTATTTTGTAGTGGATTTTGTCTAGGCCCAGCCGTCCGAGGTTTTTCCCATTTGGGTTTTCCTCGTACATCGGCGTGTTGTGGTTGGGATTTTCGCATTTTACTTTATTAAATCACCTAGATGTATGCTTAGGATAAAATGAATAAAATTGGAATAATTTTATTTTAATTAGTCAAGTTATCAATCCCATTTCATAAATTGAAATTTGTTCTTGCGGACTTGTGAATCTTCTTTTATATTGAAATTGGAGAATATCACTTTATAGCTAATATTAAAATTGGATTGCGTGTGTGTATTCTACGAATTAAACTAAGAACATATAACCTTGCAACTTCACCCTTCATTTACTCTATCATGGACTTGGTTGTTTTGTGTTCGTTCATAGTGTGATTTTTTTGTTGTATATTTTGTGTGAAATTTTTTGAATAATTCAAAAATAGATGTTTATTACCTTGTGACACCCCGACTTTGCTTGTTTGATTTATTCTTCTCATTTGTCTACTTAGGGACATTATAAAAAGGGGAAGAAAGAATTATCATATTATGGGGGAGTTTTGCTATAGTTTTTGAGATTTGACTTATGCTTATGATTATCTCATTTCAAACTCGATACGTCACTTGGTATTTTTCTTTATCTCATGTGTGTAGGTACTACATTGATGATCATATGATACGCACCCTAATGAGTAAAGATTTGAGATTCCTGAAGATTTGAAGAACAAACGATGAAGAATTATTCATTTGTACCTTTCCAGTTTTGGGATCATGGTAGGGTAGATTTGTATAGGCAAGTTGATAATTCGGATTTTTTATGTAAGTACCGGCATAGACATAAGGGGAGATTTGTAAGGACATTTTTTTCATGTCCGTTATCTTACATTTATGTATGTCGTACGCCGCTACATTTAGCACGTCTCTACACGATCTCACATGACGGCCTCAATCCGAATTTCGAGAATCAAGCATTCATCATCTCCATCAAGTGTCCCATATCTACCTCAACGGATTCACGTTCCATAATTTTAGGGACTATATGTTAGTGGTACGCAAGAGAAGTTAAAATAGAGAAAGAAGGCTCGATATGGAAGTTTAAGGGCATTTTGGTAGTTTTACATCCACCATCCGGAGGTTAGGTCAACTGGAAAGTTGAAGATCTCGTCGCCATAAAGATATTGGAAGAAACGGTACCTCAATTCGATCCACGGTGAAGAAGTTACTACCCTTTGAAAATGGAGAAAATTCCAAGAAAAATTCCTTGGAAGAATGCTAAGTGTTTAAGCCCCAAACTAGCGAACTTTTGCGAACCGAAGGTCAAACCGGTTCGGGGGGGCGAACCGGTTCATGGTACACCCAAACCGATTCGGGTTATCTGACACTGGCAAGTGTTTTAAAATCTTAAAACTCTTTTTGGTTTCCTATAAAAGCCAACTTCGGGGGAGTTATTTGATAAGACTTGGAGAGACGATTTTGAGAGTTCTAATTAATCTAGTCTTCATATTTTTGAGTCCCAAGACCCATGTTTTGATTCACACATCCTTGCCAACCCTTTGTGAATCCTTTTATAGCCCCAAAACACAACCTGATGTTTGTTCAACCTTTGTGAAGAAGCCGTCTTCCTTCGTCATTGCTGCTCACCTGGAGTTCTTGAGGGAGATTCCAGCCGACGACACCGGAATCGACACCTGCGAGTATTTTTGTGTCACTCTTGTTTTTCATTGTAATCCGTGTAACTGTATATTATAAAATTATAGTGAAAAATAAAAAGGTTTTTGCCCCTTTGGGGGATTTTTCCTCATATGTGTGTGTTTGAATGGTCTTGCAAGATTTCATCTTCTTCAATCACACCTAGATGCATGTTTATGATTTAATTGGGTAAACTGAGTTTAATTAAATAATTTCTTAATTTGAACCCACGCGCACTCCTTTCAGTATGCGAATCGAAAGGTTGAATGGACCATTATTTATTTTTGGCTTCCCATCAAATATTGAAGCGGAGAGAATTCTCTGCCAAAAGAAATGGGTTTTCATTGATTCTCCGGTGTGGTTGAACCGATGGCACCATTTGGGTTGCGATGTAATAATGGAGGGTGGTTCCGATGTATGATGGATTCTGTTAATGGGACTTCCACAACACTAGTGGGGGTTGGAAGTATTTGAGGTGATCGATAATTTGTGTGGTGGTTTCTTGCAAGTGGCAGACGTTACTAGAGAAGAGGCGGAGCTCCGGAAGGCTAGTATAGATGTGAGGAAATGGAAGAAAATGACGTAGAGGGTGAAGATAGCGGCAGAGGGCCGGGCGTTTGAGGTGAGGGTGTGGGTTGAAGAGGAGGTGAGGTGTTGATATGTAGGTGAAGGGGGAAACGGTCGGCTTGTTGGTAGTCACTAGGAGGGAGTTAATTAGAGGGAGGGAAGATGGGAGGTGGGGGCACGTGCTGTACCGGGGGTTGAGAGAGAAGTTGTCGGTAGTTGTACAGTGGTTGATAGTGTAGCTATGGGTAGGTTAGAGGGGATATAAGATAAAACACATGTCGTCTCGGTGAGGGAGGATGTTAATTTATCTGGGAAAAAAGGCACGGTTGATGATGTTGAATCTGCATATGGTGTAGTTGGCGTGTTGGGCAAAATAAATAGCTCATCCTTTATTCTTGCCTAGACAAACCTTTTTTTATGAAAGCCAATACAGTGCAATTGGTGTGTTGGGAAAAACAACTTGCTCTCCGTTTGTTATTGACAAGTCAAACCTTTCAGTTGAAAGCTGAAACAGTGAGGGTAGGGGGTTTTAAAAAAATGGGGATGAGTTTTTTTTTTAATTCGGACAAATGTGATAATTTTTTGTCTTAAAGAAGAGGGGCTAAATTTTTTTAATAGAACGCAGTCTAAAAATATTTGGAAGGTGAAAAGGTCTAATGTGAACTTCAAGAGGTTCCCAACATTGCCTAGAAGGGAGGATTGCGTAGATTTTTGTAAAAATAATATTTCTTCAATTGATACATCTAGGGGTCTCGAAAGATCCTCGTGGTGAGTTTGAGATCGGAAGGGAAGTGTTGGGAGAGATGGAGTTGGCATTATTACCCTTAGAAAATACTAAGTGGGTGAGTGTGAGGAGGGGGTGAGGTTTTCTTTTGAAGTGGATGAGATGAGTGGGGTGGGCGGGAAGGGCGAGTACACCCCCCTAATTAGAAGTATGCAAAATGGTGGTTAGTTGATGATTGGAGAAGGAATGGGATAAAGGGTTCTATTGATATAGCATAGTGCAATTTTTGTTGCAGGATGTTGTTAGTTTGCGAAAAACCTTTTTTGGGAGGATGATGAGGTGCCAATTTTGTTTGGGCCTTTGAAAGGGCAAGAATTCATTAGTGAATGGAGGAAGTATCATTTTGAATCACCAATATAAGTTCTCAATCCATATGCATCAGAGGGGGAGTTGGGAGACAAGGGTGAGGGAGTGGAGCAATGGGTTGAGGAGATGATAGGTGGGTTTGGAAAATTATTGGTAATGTCTTCTGATGGTAATAAGAAGAAATCTTGGAAGTTGTTTAGGAAAATCAAGAGGAAGGGGTGATCTTTTGGGAGGGGGAAACCGGAGAGAGAGAGAGATCAAAGGATTGCAATGGTCGATTAATCGTGAGGGTAGTGCGAGAGGAGAAGGAGGAAAATTGTACCAATAAAGATGCAAATCATATCTAGGAAGGTTAGGCGCTAAATGATTCTGACTATATGAATATAGTTAAGCAGACAACTTCTATGTGAAGACATAATGCCTTGTGTTTGTATGAGACCAAAATAAGCAAGATGAGTAGAGTGATGCCTCAAAGTGTATTGGGGGGGGGGGGGGGGGGAGTGGTTCTCTTTTGATTCTCATGGTGGGGAGTGATGATTTTGTAGAATAAAAGAGTTGTGGAGTTGGTGGACAGTCTTATGGGAATCTATTCGCTGACTTGTTTGTTTAGGGGTGTTAATAATGGGTTTTTGTGGATCTTTTTGGGTATTTATGGGCTGGTGGACGATGTTTTTAGATGAGATCTTTGGGAATAGTTAGAAGGGGTCTGGGGAGTGTGTGTGTGTGGGGGGGGGGGTCTCTTGGTGCTTGTGCAACGATTTTAATGTAATACCTTACCCGGAACATTTTATTTAGTTCCTGTTTAAAACTGTGATAATACGAAAAACATGGGGACTTGGATGAGTACGACTAGATTATATCCTTAATTATTTTAATATAGGGACTTGAAGATAATTATTGGAAAATTAGGAGTAAAGAAATAATTATAGAGAATTATTGGATAAGGATTTTATATGAATTATATTTGGAAAATAGAACTAATATTTATAAACTAATCAATTATATATATATATATATATATATATATATATATATATATATATATATATATATATATATATATATATATATATATATATCCCTCATAAGAACTCGGAATTGTTTGAAATAAACATGCTGATTGGGAAGGAAGTAAAAACATAGAGAAAATCAAAACCTCTCTAACTGGTCGCTCAAACGACCATGGAGGTGGTTTGAGAAAGAGAATAACCTCGCATGAACAACGAGAACATCACTTGAATGACATCGACGAGATCTGTTCTCTCTCTCCTCACTGTCGACGTCAACCCCATGGATCCGTCCATATGTTAGTTATGGAGCTGACCTTCTGACGAAGAAAATAAAGGCAACCGAGTTAAGCGTGTGGGTTCGATTGGTGGGCATGTAAAATAAATAAGACCTGGATTTTACAAATCCAACTGCCACATATGTTATCTACACAGCTCCCTTTGGATCAACATGGGCGATGTGTTGTCGAACGTAAGGTTTATTTATACCCGATATAGAGAATAGTTGGGAAAATAGGGTTTCTTTAGTTGACAAGATCATTAACTGTTGAACTAAAAGAGAGAGACGAGAAGAGAAAACCCATGGCAATCCTCCTTCTCCTCCCAAAGAAGCACACTGATTCCCTTTTCTCCTATTACCACCCGTCATTGTTGTGTCAAGACAGTATAGTTTATACACCCACACTAAAGAAATACATATATTTCCCCACTGTTAAAATAAAGCTACAAAATTAAAGAGTTGTTGTGGGGAATTTCTATGGGGTTTTGAAGGAGACTTTGCTGAGGGTATTGTTGGAGCAAGGAGGTATTCTGGTGGAATCATCTTTTAGAGTGTACTGGAGCTTCCATGGAGAACTATTTGGTGGAGCTTTTGTGACTCTCTTAGGGCCACTTTTGGAGGTCGGGGAGTCACCCATCTTCACCACCACCATCCTTGAGACTATTTAGGTGGGATATTCTACTATTATATTTGTGACTCTATTTAATAAATAGTGTTGTCTTATTACTGCTGAATGATTAAGGGCGGGATTATTATTAAATAATAATGGGTTCTTAGTAAATTAATATTTGTAATTTTTATGATATAAAAATGTAAGAAAATATTATTGGAGTGGTGTAAAAATGTACGAAATATTATTGGTGTGGTTTCCTAGTAAAAGAAAATAATGGAAATTTTTATAGAATAAAAATGCAGACAATGTTATTCTATAAATTTTTTAGTAAAAGAAAATAGTGGACATTTTTATGGAATAAAAATATAGAAAATATTATTCTAGTATATTTTCTAGTAAATAATGGACATTTTTATGGAATAAAAATGTAAGGAAATGCTATTCTAGTCTATTTTCTAGTAAAAGAAATAATAAGCATTTTTATGGAATAAAAATGTGTGAAGATATTATTTTAGATGTGTTCTAGTAAAATTAATAAGAGGAATTTTTTCCGAATAAAAATGTAAAGAATTATTATTCTTGTTTAGAATAAGAAAAAAATGCATGTTTGAGGCAAATGGTATAAATTTTAGATTGAATGCATGATAAACTATGTAAAGGGATATTAGAAAATTAAAGTCCACTTTCCCATGCATTTAAACTTGTAGTGTTTTGGCAATAAGCATGTGAGCAAGTTTAAGAAAGTTTTTGTTGGGTATAAACATCTAATAAGACAAATGGAGATTTTAGTCTTAAAGGAATGTGTGAAAAATGGAACTTATCATGTAATGGTGTTATTTATATATTCAAAGTGTTAAAATACCTAAAGATGTTTTGAAGATTAAGTTAGAAACTTAATAACCTTTTTGAGAAATAGTACTTGTGGGTACCTCGATTTATCACCACATGCCCAGACGAGTAGCCCAGTAGGGACGACCCAAAGTCTGGGCACCTAGCATCACAACCAAATTCAATTATGACTTAATCCACTCCAAAAATCTCGTAATGAGATATTCTAGAAGTAGAGGATAGACGTGGGGGAGTCCAACACCCCCACTCCCCAAAAACGATTATACATATAACAAACCTTAGTCCTGGGGGCAAAAGGCATGTATTGTATTTCCTGAAAAACACTCCCCGGAGGATAGAGAAATAATATTGAGAGCACCACTGTGGACATAGGCATTATTGCTGAACCACGTAAATACTGTGTGTGTGATTGGCGTTCTTGCCATTATTTATTTGCTTTGGTGATTGCCTTTTCTTATTAGTTTGTGTTGAATTTAATTGTCACCACAATTGACGCCGTCTGTGGGAACGTTTGTCTTAATTAAAGAAAGCCCTCACCAATAAAGAATTTAGAATGTATGGTCACAGCAGCAATGCCCCTCAGGCAGGGGATATCCAAGAACAACCTGCCCCTCGCAGGATCAGATCTGAAGTTCGTCGTTGAGATCAGAGGGCTCGCCTAAAGCGACACGCCTCGAAAGAAAGTCAGGGACCAACGAAGTCCACACAAATCTCCATATTGATTGACGCCTATGAAGTAAGGCTCCAAAAGCAAGGAGAGTCTTCTCGCAAGCAAGAGGCTGGGAATGCTCACCTTAAAAGGAGATTGGAGAGGATGGAGAAAGAACTCCATCGTAGCACCAGGCGACGTCCATACTGCACTCCTAGCCATCAGGCGAGCAAGTCTCGCAACCGAGGAAGGAGCCCTAGACATGGATCCCAAAGAATTGAGAAACATGAGTCGGATGATGACTTTCTCGAGCAACATCGACCAGCTCTCCGTTGCAAGAGACCAACTTGAGGAGATGATGACATACGAAATTTGGTCCGAAGGGAGATGGACCAGCACCCAGTACATCAAGGTGTCAGATCGACCAGAGAGCTAACCCGGTGAGCTCTCAGGACCCAGATGAAATCCCCTTTTTAAAGGGAGATAGAAGAAGAAAAAGCCCCCCAAAAGTTTGCAATTCCAAGATTCAAGATCTATGATGGAAAGACTGACCCTATCGATCACGTTAGGCAGTACAGGCAGGCCATAACTCTCTGGAACCATAGAGATGCACTAATGTGATGGCTTTTTCCCTCGAGTCTTCATGATGTGGCCCAGAAGTGGTTCGAGAGGCTTCCTTACAGGTCTATCCGGAGTTTTGAGTCCCTGGCAGAGCTCTTCACGTCTTGCTTCATTACCAGTAGCTCCCATCCAAAGAGGATGGATGCTTCGCTAACGATGAATAAAATGCCTCAGGAGAGCCTCCAGGACTACACAAAAAGATACTGGGAGTTGTTTAATGAGGCCGAGGACTTCTCGGAGCAGGTAGCAGTGGCTTCTTTTAAGATTGGCCTACCCAACTCTTGCCTCCTGCACCAATCCCTAACGAAGAAAGAGGCCACAACCATTGATGACTTGATGGCTCTCATAGAGAAGTACGCCAAGGTTGAGGACGTGACCCACCTCAATGCAGGGGAGAATGGTCGAGCTAAAATCACTGCCAAGGGCAATGATAAGATCAAAAGCGAGAAGAAAGGAGGAAAGAATGGGAGCAAGGGTGGCTCTAAGAATGGAGGTAAGAATGATGTTTCAAAAGAATTTCAAGTAGTAAACACTATCTTCAAAGAACCAATCTACAAAATCCTAGCGAAGATCATGGACGAGCCATTGGTTAAGTGGCCCAGAAAGATGGGAGGAGACCCCTCCAAGAGAAACAATGAGTTGAGATACGCTTTTCACAAGGAGGGAGGACATAAGACTGAGAACTTCAAAGATCTTAAATCTCACCTCGAGGAGTTGGCCCAGACTGGGCACCTGAACGAGTTTGTGGAGAAGAAGGTAGAGAAAGTTGCTGCCCATGGAGACACAAGGCCTGACAACGTGCTCGAGGACGATGCTGACCATGAATTCGCAGTGATTCATGGGGCATCTTATATGAAGCAGATTCAAGGTAATTCAACCCAGATGGAAGTAAAAAATCTCACCCCAGTGATGCAAGCTTTTTAGATCGTTCCAGTAAAGACACAGTCAGGGAAGCATTGGTGAGCAGATGATGTTGACTACAACAAACACATCGTATTCACAGATGAATATCTAGTGGGGGTAAGAACCCCACATCACGACGCCTTGATCATTACCCTTATGATAGCCAACTACGACATCGACAAGTTGCTCGTTGACCAGGTAAGCTGATCCGAGGTAATGTACCTCGACTTGTTCAGAAGATTGAAGTTAAGCGTTGTCAACCTGAAGGAAGCCACTGTCCCTCTAGTTGGCTTTGCTGGGAAAGTAACTATCCCACTGGGAAAGATCGTGCTGCCAGTAAGGGCAGAAAGTGTCTCCAAGATGATCGAGTTTCTGGTAGTCGACATTGACTCACCATACCAAGCTATCCTCGGGAGAGGGTGGCTACATGCAATGAAGGCAGTCCCCTAGACCTACCATCAGAAACTCAAGTACGCGACCGAGCGAGGAGTAATGGAGATACATGGCGATTAAGCGATGGCAAGAATATTCTTCATAGCAGCCATCCGCCCAAGACCAGAAAAGAAGGTCGAGAAGCCTGAAGAGAAGGTTGAATAACAAGAGGGTCTGGTACCTTCAAAATAGCAGTTAAAGTATGGAAGACCCGGAGTGGAGGAGACCAAGATTCTCCCCTCTGAGCGGGTCATCGAAAACTTGGAAGAAGTCTTAGCTGGTGATAGCAAAAAAGACAGGAGTTTCTTGATCGGAACCTCTCTCACAGATCAAGAGAAGAAAGAATTGGCATTGATATTGAGAAGCAACCTAGACGTTTTTGCGTGGGAGACATACGAGCTGCCTAGGATTGATCCCGATGTGGTTTTTCATTAGTTGCACGTTGACCCCACCTTTAGTCCTGTCGCGCATAAGGCACGACGAACTACACCCGAGAAAGCCAAAGTTGTAGATAAGGAAGTAGAGAAGTTGTTGGATGCAGGATCCATACGGGAAGTTCAATTCCCTAAGTGGATGTCCAACCTAGTAGTAGTCCCAAAGAACAATGGAAAATGGAGAGTTTGTATCGACTTCACTGACCATAACAGGGCATGCCCTAAGGACAGTTTCCCCCTCTCGAAGATTGACCAGTTAGTGGACGCCACAGAAGCCTATGAGAGGATGAGTTTCCTGGGCGCATATTCGAGGTATCACCAGATTCCTCTGTATGCACCAGACCAAGACAAGACACCGTTCATCACCACCGTCGGGTTATACTGCTATAAAATTATACCCTTCGGGCTCAAAAATGTCGTAGCAACCTACCATCGGCTGGTCACCAAGATGTTCAAAGACCAAATGGGATATACCATGGAAGTGTACATTGATTATATGCTTGTCAAAAGCAAGCGCAAAGAGGACCATCTCTTAGACCTATCAAGGACCTTCGAAATCCTCAGGAAATACCGAATGAAACTCAACGCGAGCAAGTGCTCTTTCGGTGTCCAATCAGGAAAATTCCTTGGGTACTTGGTTAGCAAGAGAGGCATTGAGGCCAACCCGCACCAGATCGATGCAATTAACAGGGTATAGCCCCCTCGAACAATACGAGCCGTACAGAAGCTCACAGACATGCTCGACTCTTTGAATCGTTTCATTTTGAAGTCCTCTGAGAAGTGCAAGCCATGCTTCCAGCTCCTGAAATGAAGCAAGACAGTAGAGTGGAATCAAGATTGCTCGAAAGAACTGGAAGAGCTCAAAGCCTATCTCAGCATGCCACCTTTTGCTCGTTATACCTCAAGAAGATGATTGCCTGTACTTATACCTCGCTGTCTGAAGCCACACCGTCAGTTTTGCACTGGTGTGCGAGAAATCCAGAATCCAGTACCCAGTCTACTACGCGAGCAAAACCTTGATGGACGCCGAGCAACAGTACCTACCACTAGAAAAGCTCACTTTCGCGCTAGTAGTAGCTTCAAGGAAACTAAAGCACTAATTCGAGGCTCACACTATCATAGTCCTTACATCACACCCGCTCAAAGTAGTCCTACAGAAAGCAAATTTATCAGGCAGACTATCCAAGTGGTCAGTCGGGCTTGGACGATTTGACATCCAATTTTAACCCAGGAATGCAATCAAGGGGAAGGTTCTCGCCAATTTCATTGCTGAGTTCACAGGTGAGCAACCTTGCGACCAACTTCCACCCATGAAGCAAAAGGAAGATCACTCATCAAAAGGAGTTTGGCGACTATTTGTTGATGGATCCTCCAACTCAAAGGGGGCAGGAGTAGTCATTGTACTCGTTAATCCAGAAGATACAATCCTCAAGCAGGGAATCAGGCTTGGATTTGAATCCTCCAATAATGAAGCAGAATATAAGGCCTTGATAGTTGGACTACAAAAGGCACAGGCATTAGGGGTAAAGCAACTGTAGGTGTTCGGCGACTCATAATTGGTCTCCAATAAGATAAATGGGGACTTGAATGCCAGAGACGAAAGAATGATAGCCTACCTCGCCTTGGCAAGAAAGGTAATGTCCAACTTTGAGGAAATCAGTGTCCAATAGTTTCCTAGAGGACAGAACAACCACGCCGATGCCCTAGCAGCCCTGAGTTCAACAATTGACTCTGACTTAAAAAAGAACAATCCCTATCGACTTCCTCGCCCAGTCGAGCATCAACCAGAGCTGCGAGCTGCCAAACATGGTACATATACTCCATATAGAATCAACACCTAGTTGGATGGACCCCCTGAGGGACTATTTGAAGGATGGTACGCTACCCGACGATAAGAAGGCCGCTCATCAGATAAGAGTCAAAGTTACCCGCTTTCACTTATCTCCTGAGGGCAAGCTGTATAAAAGATCATTCACTGGCCCTTACCTCTAATGTGTTCACCCAAAGGACATCGAGGAAGTTTTGCATGAACTTCATGAAGGAAATTACGGGAGTCATATTGAAGGCAGGTCGCTATCCTTCTGAGCAATGAAGGAAGGCTACTGGTGGCCATATATGTAGAAAGATTCTGGCGTATATGCTCATAAGTGCGAAAAATGTCAACTACATGACCCTATGGTCCACCAACCTGCCAGTGAACTAAGATCACTCACCAGACCCTGGCCTTTCGCCCAATGGGGAATGGACATCATAGGCCCTCTTCCTACTGCTGTAGGCAACCATAAATATCTGTTGGTCCCAACAGACTACTTCACCAAATGGATTTAGGCAGATCGACTGGCTAACATCAGAGACACAGATATGATGATATTCACATGGAAGATCATAATTACCCGCTTTGGGGTCCCCAGAACCATCATCACTGACAACAAAATGCAGTTCGAGAGTGGCTCCTTCCAGAGCTTCTATAGTGACCACGAGATCAGGCACCACTTCAGCTCAGTGGCCTACCCACAGAGCAACGGCCAAGCTGAAGCTTCCAATAAATAGTGATTAATGGATTGAAGAAACGACTAGAGCAAGCCAAGGTCTCATGGGTTAGCGAGTTACCACATATTCTGTGGGCATACCATACCACCCCACGGTGAGAAACTGGGGAGACCCCATTCGCACTAACATATGGAATGGAAGCAGTCATCCCTCTAGAAGTCGGACTCCCAACCATGAGGTCCACCCTGGTCGATCAAGGCCAGAATGATGCAGTATTACTCGCTGAACTTGACCTAGCTGACGAACGCAGAGAACTAGCCCTAGTAAGACTAGCGAGCTATCAGCAGCAGCTTGCAAAGAACTACAACAAGAAGGTCAATCCAAGGGCATACCAAGTTGGAGATTACGTCCTAAGGAAAGTCCTTGACAGCGCAGTAAAACCATCAGATGGCAAGCTAGGTCCAAACTGGGAAGGACCATTCAAGGTGACAAGAGCTTACCTACAAGGAGCCTATCACTATAATATGCTGGAGGGCGGACAGATACCCCGAGCGTGGAACGTGGCTAACCTAAAAAAATTCTATTTCTATTTTTCTTCGTTCATCTCTTATCTTGTTATTGGAACTGGAAACTCATTTTTTATTGCTCGCAAATTAATAAAATATTATTTGGCATCATTTTGCTATGAAATGTTAATCCTGTATTATGAAATTTGTAACTTGCACACCTTTTCCAAGCGATAGGAACCTTACTCAAAGTATAAAAGTAGGGCATTACCCTCCTCAGGTTTTCATTATGAAACACGAACAACCTCCTAGCATTGCCCCGACAATATATAAAGCCCTACAGGGGATCCTTAGGCAGCCCGACCAACCCAGGTTGGTCGCCAAACAAAGTTTGGTTCGAAAAACCTGCTCGGATAGAATATCCAACACCAGGTATGTCCTCGCCATTGCCACACTTAGGCCTAAGGGAGTGTGACGACACGACCTAAAAGGTAAAGTAGGGCAGAATGGCATCTCATAAGCATACTAGACTGGGAGGGCACTCATGCAATAAAATAACTCTACCTAGTCGGCTACGAAGAGCCCAAGGAAATCAGACAGTAAAATAATGAAGTAGAAAACTCACAACACATGTTTAGTCGGCGAATCGCCGAAAATATACATATTTCATTATTTCATTACATTTACAGAGTTACACTAAGCCCTAATGAGGATTGGGCCTCTGAGAAACATAATCAGCTACTTGTGCTCTTCGACCATCATCGGGACGAGGAACTAATTCCTCGACTTCATTCGCATCTAGCTTCAATAGTTTCCTGTGGATAGCATCTATAGGGACCCACTGGTCATCCCTCCTGAAAGGGTTAGGCATCAGGGTTGAAGGAGAGATCTCATGGTGGTACCAGAGCACTGAGTTTATGGGAACCTTCAGCTCCCTGAGAGCATTTAACCATCCCCTGATAAAGGATAGATCCTCAACCTCTGCTAATCTCGTCGGGGTATATATCCAACCTTGGTCATAGCCATCATCCTACACTCGCCGACGACCTTTCTTGAACAGATGCCTCAGTAGCGTGACATCTCTTCGAAGCCCCGCAACTATCACATAATCTCAACGGATATCTGCTCAAAGCTCGTCAACTTCCCTAGCTGTACCTCCATCACCTGCGTGGGAATGCGGACCTACCGATGAGGAAGAGCCCCTAAGAACTTGAGGCGTGGTACTTGGAGCATTCTCTCTGAGTCGCGATACTTCCCTCCTCAGGGACTCATTCTCCTATTGAAGAACTTCCCCAACTTGGTTAATCTCAGAGGCATCAAGAAGTTTAGCCCTCAAAGTATTCACTTTTTCTTGTACAAAAGCACCAACCTCTTTTATTTCCTAAAGTCTATCCTTCAGTTTTGCGACGAGCTCGGTCTGGTCCCTATAGCTCTGGTTCCTCGACCTAAGGGACTTACAGATCCTTACAAAGGCCTGGAGAACTTGATTACTCGCACCAGGGCCAAGAATCCTTCCCAGTTAAGAAGTGGCAGGTATATACTCATCTACATCAATCAACTACAGGGCATAAAAAGCAGTAAAGAGCAGAATAATCAGTAGGCAAAATAATCAAGTGCTTTCATTTCATTAAAATAAAGAGGTCCAAGTACATCGAGAATTAAAAAGAACAATGCAGACAAAACAAAAAAGATAAAAGGAGTCCTAAGAACAGGCTAGCTGGCAACCTCAGTTTGTTTAGAGGTTGCTTGTTGTTTCCCCTTATCAACAGCAGAAGGTGCACCTCCCTCAGATGGAGGAATTACTGTCCCCTGAGCAGAGGGGGTGTTAGTAGGAATGATGTGAGACGAAGGAACACCACTGTCAATGTCTGGGGCAGGTACATTGTCCACAATGGGATTCGGACCTGGATCATGCTCGTCAAATAAGGGAGAGTCTATGTCCACTCCTGCAGCCAAAAGAGCCTTGTTCTTGCCCTTCTTGAAGTTCGACCGGCTAATATAACCTATCTGAAAATCAGCATCTTCGTACGCAACAGACCAACCGACATTGTACGATCTCTCCTCCACCACCTTCACCTTCTCTACCAGTGCCCTATTCTCCTCCACCACAGCTAACTTGCTTATGCAAACTAAGTCGTAGGACTGCCATAGCTCGTTCATCTCATTGATCGCTGCATCCCTCGCCCGATTGGCTTTAACAAGGGCAAGATCAGAAGACTTCTGAGCATTACTAGCAGTCTTCAAACTGGCCTCCAACTCAGTACTCTTCTTTTTCTTCAGAACAGCGTTCTGCTTCTCCAAATCAACATTCTTATTCACCAGCTCGTCGCGAGTACGGTAGAGCACGACGAATTCGGTCACGAACTTCAAGAAAAAAAGAGAGCATTAAAAGGAAGTATCAAACAGAATATTGCAAGTATGGGAAAACTGAGAGAAGACTTACCAAGGCTAGCCTTTGACTTGCCTGCAGAGCTAACTTGTCAGTCCCCATTACCTTTTGACGGTCAGCAGGTAAGATTGGCCTTTCAAGCAACGCGGGAGCCAGCTGAGGAGAGAGGGCAACAGATGCCCCCTCAGGCAAAGCAGACACGAGCACCAGAGCTTGCCCTGCCTTCGTCCTCACCTCCTCTCTCCTTCTCTCCTCTTCCCTCTCCTTCTTATCCCTCTCTGCTCTCTTCCTGTCCTCCATCTTCCTCCTGTCCTCCACCTTTTTCTTCTCTTCCTCCTTTTTCCTCTCCTTCTCTCTCAACATATCATCCTCCTTCCTCTTCCTCTCTTGCTCGTGGGTAGCAGATTGAGAACCAGTGGCAATATCCCCACTACCAGACTTTTACCTCTTCGATCGTTGAGCAAGAAGTACATTATCATCATCACCATCATCCCGAATCAGATTCCTCCTGGGGGGAGCCATATCATCTTCGCTGGAACTACTGGATGCACTTGAAGACTCCTGAGCCTCTGAGACCTCTTTTGATTTGGAAAATCTTTCACCACTAGAGTTATCCTCGTTGTAACCACCTTCATCACCTCCCCTGGTATCACCTTCGCTGTCCTCACCAGAGCTACTCTCTTCCTCGTCCAACTGGATAGGATCTGCAGCAACTTCCTCAGTAATATCTAGCTCAGGGATACCGTCTACAAGACGAGCAATGAAGCTGTACCCAATGTTTTTATACTCCAGAAGGAAAGCAGCTGATCGAGGATGTTCGCCGTCAGCCAGAGGTTCTCTGATATTCCAAGCTTTAATTAACTTAGCAGCTCGAACCTCTCTGAGGGAGGGTTCTAAGTTCTTTGTCCTCGCTGAAAAGAAAAGAGAAGAATATCATAAAAATCATACATTAACAAGAAGAGCAAAGAGCAGAGCAAAGACTAAGATTACCTATGTCCTCCTCGTCATAAAAGGGGACCATGAACCTGTTAGACCTCGACCCCTCTGTATGGGGAGGAAACTGCCAATTTCTATCAAGAAAGCCCTCTTGCTAGTAATCCTTATAGGAATCAGGTAGATTTACTACCAATACCTTATCAGGAGTCCTGGCCTTGAGTTAAATAAGACCAGAACTTATTCTCGAGAAAGAATAGCAAAAGCAGATCTCGACAAGCCCTAGATTAGTGCCATAGAGCTGATTTATTCTATGGACACAATTAACACTGTTCCAAACATTTGGCGAACACTGTGCAGGAACAATATTGAAATAACTAAAGAAATGTAAAAATAAATTGCTTGGAGGTAAGGTGAGACCCCCTTGGGACAATAAGAGGACGTGAATCCAGTGAGTGTCCTCAATCTCTCTAATATTACTAGGGACAGGGGCACACTCAAAATCTACCCAATTTGGAATGTTGTAAAACTTCCTAAATTCGGATAACGATCTATTACCTATCTTCGCCATTTACAAACCCTAATTTACAAATACGGAGAAGCTTCAACAGAAAAAATACAAAAGAAAGAGCAAGAGGAACTTACGAAATAAGAATTTAGCTTTGAGACGACGTGAGATCACAAGCACGGATGATGAAGGAGATTGAAATCGAAAAATGAGGACCTGGGAATGGGAACGCAACAGCGGAAGCTTAGAGAATTTAAGAAAATATGAATAATCTTGAAACGACAACAAAGAAATACTGCTCCAAGGGGCTTTTAAAACATTTCCAATCATATCGCACGAGACCCGAAGCAGGCTGTCGCCAAAATCAAGATAACTTTAAATCTTAGGAAGAGTTACACAATTTACAAGATAGCCATTATGACAAATAATTTAAATTTATTGAGCCCAAATTGTAGCCCAATAACTTTAGGGGGAATTGTGGGTACCTCGATTTATCACCACAGGCCCAGACGAGTAACCCAGTAGGGACGGCCCAAAGTCTGTCCTAGCATCACAACCAAATTCAGTTATGACTTAGTCCACTCCTAAAATCTCGTAATGAGATATTCTAGGAGTATAGAATTGACGTGGGGGAGTCCAACACCCCCACTCCCCAAAAATGAGTATGTATATAACAAACCCTAGGCCTGGGGCAAAAGGCACGTATTGTATTTCTTAAAAAACTCTCCCCGGAGTATAGAGAAATAATATTGAGAGCACCACCGTGGACGTAGGCATTATTGCGGAACCACATAAATACTGTGTTGTGTGATTGGCGTTCTTGACATTCTTTATTTTCTTTGGTGATTGCCTTTTCTTATTAATTTTTGTTGAATTTAATTGTCACCACAATACTTATTAAAGGACTAAAGTGTAAGTTTGATAAACAATGGGTAAATTGGTAATTTACTTAAAGTGGATCATTTTATGGAGTGAAAATGTCAAAGAACGCCCTTACACTAGTATGCATGAAATTGAATTAAGTCCTAAAGCGTGAATAATTTAGTATAAATCACGTGTGTGTGAACAAGATACTTAAAGGAGAAAATAAATAATTTTCCAATATTTAAAGGAAAAATGGACGGTTAAGTCCGGGTTTTGGCTTCGGCAGGGAAAAGGTAAATGAACAGAATAATGTGGACATGTGTAAATTGTTAAACACATTAATAAAGATTCGGATGCAACCGAGAAAATAAGCAAGAAGGGCCCAGAGCCCTTGGGTGAAAAGCCCTAAATCCTTGTCCAGAGCATATGGTGCACATAGCCAGCGGTGTGGAGCCCGTTAAAGTATGTGGTTATATGGAATGATTCTGAGAATAATATAATGGAATGTGGAACATGTGAAGAAACGGATTGCATGGTAAAACGTGTAAGTACAACCTAACTTGAAATGAATTAATAAGTGTTCCAGTTAGGGGTTAAGTGAACTTGTAATGTGCAACGTGAGTAATGTCCATAAAGTAAATGAAAAGCGTGGGGTATATTGGCTAATGGGTGAGTTAAGTGACCTTGGAGGTTCAACCCAAAATTTACACCAGAATGTGTTCATGAATGTTTTTCCAAAGGTTAAATAAACATTGTTCCAACGTGGTAAAACAATTGAAAGATGAATAGTATTCTAAACATCTCTGCCTCTCGTAAAAAAAAATCCTAACATTACCGACCAACTTCCGACCAAAACAATCAAAAGACAAACAGTATCCCAAACCGCATTTTTTTAGTATTTTAAAAATATAGTATTTTAATTTACAAATATTCAGACATATTTTTAAGGTATGTACAATTTTAGTATATCTAATAGCCTTGTTTTGGTTAAAAAATATTTAAAAAGGCCTAAATGTCTTTTTACGCCTAAGGCCTGCCTAGGCTTCTAAGGCTTAAGGCTTGGCATCCACGCCTCAGTCACGCCCCATATTTCTTAGAACCTTGGTTTCAACCTTTGTCGACGTAGAGTCTTTGGAGATGTTAATATAATGTGATGACACCATGGGGCAAGTGTCACCAAATTGTGCATAGTCAACGGTAGAGAATTATAGTTGAAATGTTGTGATTAAGCAATGAGAAATCGTGATTTCAAATGCAATCTTAGGTGCAACACCTATGAGGTGTCCATATCAATGTTATGATTAGGTAAATCCGATTCTTCGGGTGACACCGTGATTTATGGAAATTGATAGGACATTGTCCTTGTGGAAGAATGCCTTAGTGATTGTTAGCATATGAGTACATGACATAAGCCTTGAGTGGGGTCACGGAGTGACAAGAAGGAGTAATGTATTTGAAAATGTTAGTTTTGTGGTAAGAACGTATTAGGTCCTTTGGTTGTGGACGTGGACTTAGTGTATCCCGATTTATGTGCCTTGACTATAAGGTGGGTTTAGATAATCTTGATGATCGAGGTCACCTGGGAGTAAAACTAAATAACCGTGGTGACTTAGTATTGAGAAACAAGTTGATATGTTTTAGAATAGGACCTCTTGTGATGTTGTTAGGTTGGGCCTCCTCTTGGATAATATCCATCGTCCCGTGTCCTACTAGAACCAAGATACTATTAAATGAGAATTTGGTGATTGTAGTTTGGCATTAAGAAATAGGATCCCTTGTGGCGTTCGTAGGCATGGGCCTTAGTGTTCATAGGCAATGTTCGATATCCCTTATCCTACCAAAATATTTAGTTGTGTCAATTAGTATATTAACACGTAGTATGAGGTCTACATGGTAAGGCAATTCAGTTATAGGGGTTGAATACTCATTGGGAATGAAATGATGTGGTTTAGCGAATTTAACTACGCGCTGACATTTTGCATGCACATGCGAGTTGCGTTAAATGCCCTTTGGAAATAAATACTAAGGTGGTTTGATGAAATTGACCTTGGGTTAGTAATTTGGATAGACGTGTAAAATCAGTATCCACGACACAAAAATTGTCGACTTGTTACGGTCTTTGACCGTAACAAGTCCAACTTGTCAAGGGCAATGACCGTGATAAATCTGGGGGTGACAACTTCTTTTATCACAGACTTGTCACGGTCTTTGACCATGATAAGTTCATTAGACTTATCACGGTCCTGTCATGATCTTTGACCTTGACAAGTGTTGTCACGGTCTTTGATCGTGATAAGTCCGTGACAAAAATAAAAAAAAGTTATCACAATCAAAGACCTTGACAAGTTTCTTTGTCACGGACTTGTCACGATTTTTTACCATGACAATTTTAGGCAAAATTAAAAAAAATTGTTGGGTAGTATGGCCACTGCCACTGCCCAGCAGTATATTTGTAGCTGTTATAGGAAATTTTACATGTCGAAACAACATATTGAGAACACACTATATGGTTGATTTACTTGAATCTGTGCCATATAGGAGTTCCAACTAGTTTGGATATCGAGACAAAATAGGATTAGATTTTTTCGAGTTGCTCTATCTCAAAAAGGCATCAAGCTTCATCAAAGGCATCCCAGTCCAAGATCTCCAATGTGACACAAAGAGGTAAGTACAACTCTTGAACCACAATTAGGACACGTACACTGCATATACATGTTTTATTATGTGTGCATATTTTGTATGGTGGTGTTGTTGCTTAAAATATTTTTTTTGAAAAAGAAATTCATTTGAATATTTTTAATCATTTAAAATCATTTTTTTCATTTAATTGAAATATGATTTTAAAAATATATTTCAGGTAACATAAGAATATTTTTTATGATAAAAATTTGTTTGGTTAATATTTTTTTGAGTCGAAAAATTTAATTTATAAGACTTTAAAAAACACATGTATTATTTTTTAATAAGGCTTTTTTGTGTTTCTTTAGTGTCTTGGTGGTTAAACTCATTTGTGACCCTAGATTGAGTGGTTATCAATGAACCATATTTTTTAGTGGCTCAATCCTAGTGAACACCTTTTAGCCGATCAAAATTACTTATCCACTTTCTTTCTACACCCTTAGATCTTGGAGAGTTGATCTACGCCCTCTATTTTTAACAAACCCTATTGAGCCGCATATATAACATCTTTTAGGGTTTCTTGGTCTTTGATTTTTTTAGAAGAGAAGAGAGTGGCGGCTGATTTTTTAAGGGGAGAGAGAGTGTTAACTTCATATCTTCTTCTTCTCCATCCACCTTGATAGAAAACTGAGAGAAATCGAGAGAGAGGGGTGTTCCTGCCAAAACCGAGAGAGAGAGAAGTCACCGTCGCCATCAAGAGAGAGAAGTCGTTGTCGCCATCAAGAGAGAGAGGGGCGTCACTGTCGGAACTCGGCTAAACCGAGATCTGTCTCCGGTCCTGTTTCCAGTAAAAAAAAAGAGTAGGACGAGGTGCTGCCGGAATACCGAGAAGAAGGAAACCGTCGGCTTCAGGCTGAGAAAATCGAGGAGAGAGACCGTCGCTGTCGACGGAGAAAAATTGAGGAGAGAGCCGAGAGTGTAGCCGGAGTTCCATCATTGGAACTGCTTAGATCATTATCGAAGGATCTATTTGGAATCGACACCGGAGCTACAACTGGACAGAAAGAGTTCGCCGGAAAACCCGCCGGAGTTTTGAAACACTTTTAGATTTGTACTCCTCAAACCCTATATCTCTTAGGGACCATTTTAGCACACTATTTTTTTAGGATTGTTGTGTGTTTGTTCTTGGATCATTTTTGTATTGTTGTTGTAATTTTTTATCCAAGATTGTGATTGTTGATACCAAAATTGACATGCTGACGTGGATGAATCATAAGAAGACACGTGTCAGGTTACGTGGCACCTACAGACATTTCCACAATCACTTTAGCAACGAGGAACTCTGCCTCCCCGATCAACTCAGACACTCCAAGTAACAGGAATACTCCGAGGAACTTCATTGCTCCGAGGAACTCCTTAATATTGAGCAACTAAGGCGGTCTGAGCTGCATCTCGACGATAGCATTAATTGCAAAATAACCAACAGTTTGACTATTCATTGAATGCTTATCATACAGATGTATACGCTTAAAGGGCATTAATTATTTACCCTTTCACATGTACAGCCTAAGGGCTATAAATACATTGTATCATCCTCATTT
Organism: Sambucus nigra; assembly: GCA_949130495.1. Taxonomy (NCBI): domain Eukaryota; kingdom Viridiplantae; phylum Streptophyta; class Magnoliopsida; order Dipsacales; family Adoxaceae; genus Sambucus; species Sambucus nigra. The sequence goes on along the minus strand of OX422223.1, from coordinate 63,384,123 downwards.
GTGGGGGATCGGAATTTCTTGACAAATCCTGTAATCGAGAATTCCCAAACACTCAGCAATAACAGAAACAGTGGACGTAGGCCATTCTTATAAGGCTGAACCACTTTAAAAATTCTTGGTCTCATTTAAATTTATCTGTGATTAAATAATTAGATACAATCTAATTTTTTACATCAACAGATTGGCACCGTCTGTGGGAAACGACTGTTGCTATCATTTTTCACCAAAAATAATTCATCACCAATGGCTGATAATACTGAATCCAGCAATCAAAACGCTGGAAATCCTCCAAATTCGTCTGCTCCTTCAAACATTCCAGATCTGGCTAGAATCATGACAAACCTGGCCCAGGGCTAGACCGCCATGCTAGAGACTATGCGGTAACTCATCCAAACCCTTCATGGCGGTGCACCTTCCTATTCAGGACAGCGAAGTGTTCAAAGACAAACCCATTTACTTTCTTCATGAGCCAGGCGTACTAATTCATATCATAATGAGGAATCTGATGATTTCTCCTATTAACCTGGGCGAACTTTGTCGGTACGGGCCATAGATACTGAACAATGTATCACTCTCTCTCCAGAGAGGACCAGTGCTTTGGAAAGATTAAGCAGGGTGTCTCCTTTCAGTCGATTAGGCCCTAGGAGGAATAGAAGTCCACCTAAGGCCATGTCGAGGAGTTTTCGACAACCATCAGATCTAAGAGAAGGATCAGCACAATCACGACCAACTGCTCGTCAAGATAGATCTCAGGAAGCCACATCAACTCGATCAATTGCTCGAACCAATAGGCCCGAGGAAGGAAATGACGCGTGGAAAGGCTCTATTCAGAGACTGGAAGATAGATTAGGAGAAATGGCTAAGGCGAAGAATCCCTTACAACGAACTTTTATTCAAGGGACACCTTTTGTCCAGGCCATTGTGGATTTTCCCACACAGTCAAAGTTCAAAGCACCTGTTGTGACCCCCAAATATGATGGAAAGACAAATCATGTTCGTCACATAGAGCAATATCAAGCTGCCGCCGACATCTATGCTGTCCCCGACGAGATGAGATGCAGAGCATTCTCGGGAACTCTTACTGGATCTGCTCAGATATGGTACAATAATCTTCCTCGGGGTAAGGTTTCAACTTTCTTTCAACTGGCCGAGTTATTCATTGGGAATTTCTATTTTGGAGCAAAGCCAGTAAAACGAGTAGCGCATTTGTTAAGCGTTAGACAAAAAGCTGGTGAGAGTACTAGAGACTACATAACTCATTTTAATAACGAGAAACTCGAAGTTATAGATTATGAAAAAAATACAGCGATCACCGCCTTGATGAGTGGGCTGTTGCCCAACAAGTTGTATTATACTTTGGCCAAAGATCCACCCACAACCATGTCAGAGTTAATGGAAAAAGCGGCCAAAACCATGAATTCCGAGGAGGGTATGGCTGCGAAGAAGAATATGGATAAAGAAACCAAGGTGGAAGTCGACAAAGCTAAGAAGAAAGAACATAAGAACAATGGTGATGATAAACAATCCAAAAATAGGTCATCATGGGAAGTCTTGAAAAATTTGATAATTATACTCCTTTGAAGATGGGAATCAACCATGTCCTGGAAGAAATCAAGAGTAACGAGGAGTTAAAATGGCCAAAGAAGATGAAGGAAGACCCTAACAGGAGGAATAGGGAAAAATATTGTGAGTTTCACAAAGATCATGGCCATATGACTAAAAATTTCATAGGTCTTCAGAACGAGATCGAAACCCTCATTAGACGAGGAAAGATGGCAAAGTATGTTGATCGTAGAAATGAAAGAAGAAATGACGACCGAACAAGGGAAAGGTCTAGATCTCCTCGTCGAACAGAGGAGAACAGGAAAAGAGACCATGAAGATGATCCAGAACACGATCCCGATCTTCCTAAAAGACCAAGGCAGCCATAACGCGAGGTATTTTCAATACGTTTTGGGTCATTTGACTGTAATGTTATTACAGGTGGAGATGCAGGAGGAGGATATCTTACTACAGAAAGAAAGGCTTACCTCTGTGAGGCTTAAGCTTGCTCATATATTCAACGAATAAATCTAGCCGAGGAGGATCGCCCGAGAAAGGTAAACAAAGAGAAGTTGGTCATTGGTTTTTCAAAGAACGACCTAGCAGGTGTCCTATATCCTCATGATGACCCATTGGTGATCAAAATGAGAATGAAAGAAGTTATGATTTCAAGAGTTTTAGTAGATAATGGTAGCTCGGCAGACATCATGTTCTACTCGTGCTTCGACAATTTGAACCTAAAGTTATCTCAACTGGAGCCTTATCACAAACCTCTCCTCGATTTTGCTGGCGAGAAAGTTTTTCAACTAGGGACGATCAAGTTGGATATATTCATAGGAACATGGCCTTCTTGTCGAACAGAAAGAATACGCTTCTTTGTGATGGATAAGAATGTTCAGTCAACTTATAACATCATTATGGGAAGGGTTGGATTGAAGAAGTTCGAAGCAGTTCCATCTACGGTACATCAGTGCCTAAAATTTCCAACAAATTTTGGAGTAGGAGTTGTGAAAGGTGATCAAAAAGTAGCTCGGGAATTCTATTATTCATCTGCCGAGCAAGATGAGCTGGAGGAATCGAGAAAAAAGACTACTACCTATCAAGTGGATGAAGGTACAGAAATTGAAACACTGGATCCTTGAGATGAATCTCAACTTGTAAAAGGTCAGGTGGTGGAAGCTACAGATAATGTCATTCTGGACGACGAGCACCCTGAACGAACAACTCAAATAGGTTCATCGTTAGATGCCTCAATAAAACAGGAGTTGATAACTTTCCTAAGAAGCAGAAAGAAAACTTTTGCATGGAGTCATGAAGATATGCCTGGAATAGACCCAAATTTCTTATGTCACGAGCTCAACGTGAATAAGGAGATCAAGTCAGTAAAGCAGAGAAGAAGAGTATTCAGTCCCGAGAAGAATCAAGCTATACAAGAGGAGGTCGAGAAGCACCAGAAGGCTTGTTTCATCGAAGATGTTAAATATCCAGACTGGTTAGCCAATGTGGTGATGGTAAATAAGAAAAACAATAAATGGAAGATGTGTGTTGATTTCACTGACCTCAATAAAGCATACCCAAAGGTTCATTTTCCATTGCCCCGAATTGACCAACTGGTAGATGCTACCTCGGAACATGAGCTGCTCAGTTTCATGGATGCTTATTCTGGTTACAATCAGATCAAAATTAAACATGAAGACATGGAGAGTACTTCTTTTATTACCCCTAGGGGAACTTATTGTTATAATGTTATGCCTTTTGGTTTGAAAAACGCAGGTGCGACATATCAGCGGCTGATGAACAAGGTCTTTGCCGAACAAATCAGTTGCAATATGGAAGTTTATGTCGATGATATGCTGACAAAGAGTAAGAAAGTTGCCGATCATCTAGCTGACTTAGGCCATACCTTTGATCAACTAGATAAATACCAAATGAAGCTGAACCCGACGAAGTGCATATTTGGAGTACGAGAAGGCATGTTTCTCAGATACATTGTCAATCAACGAGGCATTGAAGCAAATCCAGAAAAGATCAAAGCTCTATTAGGGCTGCGATCTCCAACAACGAAGAAAGAAGTGCAAAGCCTTACAAGACGAGTAGCAGCACTCAACAAATTTGTATCGCGAGCAACTGATAGATGTCTCCCATTCTCCAAAACACTCCGAAAAACTTTCGAGTGGAATGATGAATGTGAGAAGGCCTTTCAAGACTTGAAGACGTATCTGGGGGCACCTCCGCTGTTATCCAGGCCAGTGATGGGAGAAAAATTGTACTTGTATCTAGCAGTATCAGAGAATGCAGTTAGCCCGGCATTGATCAAAATGGAGAATGGAGTACAAAAGCCAATTTATTATACAAGTAAGGCCTTCCGAGGAGCAGAGATCAGATACCCAAAGCTGGAAAAATTAGCATTGGCGCTGATTGAGGCGAGTAGGAGAATGAGGCCATATTTCCAGGCCCATACTATAGTCGTATATACTGACATGCCATTGAGACAAGCCCTTCATAAACCAGTAAAATCAGGAAGATTGATGTACTGGGCAATAGAGCTCAGTGAATATGATATAATTTATGAACCCAGGTCATCGCTTAAAGGGCAAGCACTAGCAGATTTCATAGCAGAGTTCACCTATCCTGATACCCCCGAGGAGCAAAAGCAGCTCGCCGATCAACCTGTGGATGTTATAGGATCGACAAACACTAGCTCAGACCAACTTAGGTTGGTAAAAGGGCAAGAAAAGATGGTCGACGTAGAATAAGAAATATCAGGGGATGGTGAAAGGAAGCAACAAATATTTCATCGAGGAACTCTGTCAGATCAGAAATTAGAAGACGAGTTGCCTATATGGAGGTTGTATGTAGATGGCTCATCTTGTAATACAGGCTGTGGGGCTGGGATCGTTTTGAACAGCCCGGATAAAATTGACATGCAATACGCGCTGCGATTCCAATTCAAAGCTTCCAATAACGAGGCTGAGTATGAGGCCATGATTATAGGTCTTAATTTAGCAAAAACTATGGAGGCGCAACAAGTTATTGTCTTCAGTGATTCTCAATTAATCGTGAATCAGATGTTGGGAATATATGTAGCAAAAGGAGAGTTAATGATTAAGTATCATGCAAAGGTGATGGAGTTGGTATCAGAATTTGTTGCTATTCAGTTAGTCAGAATACCAGGAATAGAGAATGCAAGAGCAGACGCCCTGGCCCGATTAGCATCAGCTACTCGTACCGAGCTGCGAAGAACAATACCAATTGAAGTGTTAGCTAGTCGAAGCATAGATGAAGACCTGATGATGAGTTTTATTACCCTTGATTTAGGACCATCTTGGATGGATCCCATCAGTGCGTATATCGAGGAGGGAGAATTACCAATGGATAAGCTCGTGGCCAAGAAATTGAAGTTTAAAGCTGCTCGGTATGTATTAACTAATGGTGTTCTGTACAGATGAGGAATTATGGCAGGTTTGCAAAGATGTGTACATCCCTCCGAGGTGAAAGAATTGATTAAATAGATCCATGAAGGGTCCTGTGGAGCCCATGTAGCAGGTCGGACTCTTTTACAAAAGGTAATGATGCAGGGATACTACTGGCCAACGATGAGGGCTGACTGTATCGCCTATGCCAAGAAATGCGACAAGTGCCAATGTTTTTCCTCCATCCGAAGAACTCCACAAGCATTGTTGACACCTATTACTTCCCCTTAGCCATTTTCTATGTGGGGAATAGATTTAGTTGGGCCACTGCCAACAACCAGAGGAAGGTTCAAATATCTCGTCGTCGCAGTGGATTATTTTACCAAGTGGGTAGAAACTGAGCCTCTTATTGACATGACTTACGAGAAGGTATATCAATTTGTCTGGAAAAATATCATTTGTAGATATGGTCTTCCTCATGCATTCATCACCGACCATGGAACGCAATTTGATAATGAGGAATTCGTTGCCTATTGCCATCAATCCAACATTTTGAAGCTACACTCAGCACCAGGTCATCCCTAAAGTAATGGACAGACTGAAGTGACGAAAGGACACTGCTAAATGGTTTGAAGAAAATATCAAGTGAGGCAAAAGCAAATTGGATCAACGAGTTACAGTCAGTACTATGGGCTTATCGTACTACTCCCCGAGCAACAACTGGAGAATCCCCATATATGCTGGCGTTTGGAAGTGAAGCTGTAATACCTGTCGAGTTGGGTCTCCCAACACACAGAGTACTAAATTTTAACTTCCCAGTCAGCGACTTAATGAGAAGATTGGATTTGGACGTGCTCGAGGAAGTTAGAGAAGAAGCAGCCATTAGGAATGTTGCTTACCAACAACGAACAACTCTGTTCTATAATAAGAGGGTGAAGAAGTGCGACCTAAAAGAAGGAGATTATGTGTTAAATAAAGTCATTCATAAGCACAACAAATTGGAGGCAAACTGGCATGGACCATACCGAGTTACAGAACTTGTTCGACCAGGAACTTACCGAATAGCAACTTTAGAAGGGTAAGAGTTTAAGAATGCGTGGAATGCAGAACATTTGCGCAAGTACTATCAGTGATGTAAAATCTTATGTAAAGCAGTTCCATCAGTATGAATAAAATGACGATATTTTGCCAGCCTCTCTCCTTTTATTGAAAATTTTTCGGGGAATACTAGTGCTACGCACTACACTGCTCAACAACATCAAAATATCCCTAAAAATGCCAACTCGATTTGGTTAGGGAACGACATTCCTAAAAATGCCAACTCCGGTTGGTTAGGAAATCATACTCCTAAAAATGCCAACTCGATTTGGTTAGGAGGCAAAATATCCCTAAAAATGCCAACTCGGTTTGGTTAGGGAACAACATTCCTAAAAATGCCAACTCCGGTTGGTTAGGAAATCATACTCCTAAAAATACCAACTCGGTTTGGTTAGGAGGCAAAAATATCCCTAAAAATGCCAACTCGGTTTGGTTAGGGAACGACATTCCTAAAAATGCCAACTCCGGTTGGTTAGGAAATCATACTCCTAAAAATGCCAACTGGGTTTGGTTAGGAGGCAAAAAAATTTCCTAAAAATGCCAACTAAGGTTGGTTAGGAAGAAAAAATATTTTTCAAAAAATTCCAAAGTTGGTCGGGAAAGAAAAATTCACCTATTTATATTGGTCGAGAATCAAAAGATGTTGACCATTGTTGGTCGGAAACATTTTACGAATATAGTAGAGACCAAATTAAATGTTTACTACTGGTGATTTTTAATTGGTCGAGAATCAAAACACCATTATTTTTGGGCAGCCAAATGATTACCACAAATTTAAGTTAGTCGACAATAAGTTTGAGTCAACTACAGTTGGTCGATAAGATACATAATATTGTTATTTTTTAACAGATATACATACACAAATGAAAAGTGTTTTATAACTACAAGGCAATGACAATCAACATTTTCAAACCAAATATATGTCTTTCATTAAGTCCACAAATAAAGTACGTTGATAATGAAATGTATAACTAGCTGTTACATCAAGATTCCTACTCTATTGGTTTCTTCCCCTGTGCTTTTGAAACAGGTTCCTCTCCAGCAGGAGGATCCTCCAAGGAATAGGGAGAATTGATGAAATTAAGGTCTTAAAGCATCCTGACATTCATTACGGATGGTCTATCCAGCAGGTGCTCAGGGCGAGATAGCTCTGCATTGGAATGAAGATTATAATCACCGAGATACTTAGAAATCAAGCACCGAGGAATAGCCCGAGCAGGTATCCAGCTCATGTCAAGCTTGTATGGTGGAACTGGTAGGTCGAGCAACCCAGGATTATGGTAATCCCATATGTAGTGACCCTGCTGTGACTGCAATACACCCAGAGCATTCAACCACCCCTTCTTGTAACCTTCATTATTGGCATTTTCAAGACGAGCATCCAAATGGTAAAGGGCTTCGTTGTAGCCTGCCATCCAGAATTCTCGGGGCTGCTTGTGGAATTGATATGTCAATCTTTCCAGCTGCTCGTGGAGACTTTTTGCAAAGAGTTCCTTATTTTCCAAAGCAGACTTCTGTGTAGAAAGCTGATCCTCAAGATTCATGATCTTCTTGGACATCTCAGTCAAGGCCTGGTTCTTCGCCATTAGTTGGAAGGCTTGATTTTCTAGAGCAGATTGAGTTCTTTGTTCCTCAACAGTAATGCGAGCAGCTCTTGCTCGTCCCCGAGGAGCTCTTGCTCGACCCCGAGCAGAGGTAGAAGGCCCAGTCCTCTTAAGGGTTTCTAGCTCATCCCTCAAGTTAGCATTTTCGACTTCTATAAAAGAGAATCCCTCGTCGTTCACGGGGACCAAAGCATTTGATGAAGATGCAGCAGACTTCAGTTTAGCCACTTCCCTTTGTAGGTTATTATTTTCTTGCTCCAATAGTTCGGCTATCTGCCTGTGCTCTTCGACCTCAGTTTTCAGAGTTCTCTCTCACTTCATAAGCCGCGAACATTTTTTCATAGCCTTTGTCTGCATTGAATTGTTGGTATTTATTTTCATACCCCTCATGCAAAAGAGCTGAGGACTCCTTGTATTGCTGTTGAAGTTCATCAAGAGTACCTTGTAAGTCTTCAATCATTTCATAATAAGCCACATTATTGGCTACGTCACGATCAAGAAGACACTTCAGATATTGATAAGCCTCAATTGCCTGCTCTGAAGCATTTTGGCCAAGGATGTCGGTAACTTATTCTGCACTCAAATCAGTATGACCAGCCTTAAAGTATTCATTGCATTGCCTCATCAGTTTTGTATCGTTAGCAGACAATAATTCCATTCTGGCCACAAACTAGTAAAAGAGGAGAAGGCAAGAATTAATAAGAATGCAAACAGAGTATGAAAGAAAGAATCAACAACATGTAAGATCAAAAATACAAGTTTTATTACATCATGGAAAAAGGAGTACAAAGTTCAAAGTTACATGTGCCAAAAGAAAATAAAACAAAGATAAAGTATCGAACAACTTTACACCTTTTCCTTGTCTCCCAAAACTTTCTTGGGAGCCTGGGACGAGGAGCTAGGTTGCTCGGCAGGAATAGAAAGTTGCTCGACAAGAGAAGGAGGTTTCTCAGATGAGGCGGACAGAAGTGGAAGCTTCTCGTTGGTTGGATGGATAACTTGTGGGGCAGGGATTTGATCACCCACAACCATGGAGGACTCCTCGGAGGCAGCTTCGTCCTCTTCTTCATCCTCGGGGATTGGAGGGGGACCAGGAATAAGTCGCTGGAATAAGTCAGAACCCTTATCAACTTTCAACTCTTGTAGAGCAGCAACCCAGCCATCTCTGAAGTATTTAAGACTTCCATATTCAACTTGCGCCATTATTGCAGCCACTCCTTTATTCCATCCCTTGTCCCAGCCAACGCTGAAGGACTTCTTCACTGCCAACTTTCTTTTTTCTTTCTCCGATGATAGATTCTCGGATAGAGTTTCTTCGATATCTTTCAGCTTATTCTCAGCCTCCTCTTTTTGGCGACTTACTTCGCGGAGCTGGGTTAATTCCTCCTCAGCAACTTTGAGTTTTCCCTCAAGCTCTTCAGCATTTTTGAGCTTCTTATTGAGCTTCTTATTCTTCTCTTCTAAATCCTTTACTTTATTCTCCAACCCTTTGGATACTTCAACCATATGAGCCTTCTCTTCCTCGAACGAGGAGAGTTTCTTCTCCCAGGCAACTTTTTCCTCGTCATATTTCTGACGGGAGTCCTTCAGAGATTGGGTCAAACCCATTAAAGCTTCCTCCACACCAGATGAGGAGCTAGAAGCCTTGATAGCTTCGTATTTCTTCATAATTGTATTAAAATAACTCACCAACTGGAAAAAGTAAATAACTATAAGTCAGTACAGAGAAAGATACAACAAGGGAAAGATAAAAATATTCAAAACAAGAAAAACTTACTGAAGCAATATGGCGAGTAGCCAAAGAGGTGAGCATATCCCTAGAAAGGTTTTCTTCAAGTCCTTAGATCTCGGGGATGATCCAAGTCTTCACTGAGCTCATGGCAGAGCTCGGGGGAACAATGGTAGGAACACCAGTACCACTAACTAGGAGCTGGGAAATGGTTTTAGCCAAATTAATCGAGGATCTTTTCTTCAGCCTCCTCGGGGGCACAGGAAAAGTTTCGACCAAGGAAGAACTCTTGGTCGGTGAAATGGTAATCACCTCTGTTGGAGCATCACCCTTACTTGGAGCCACTGGGGGCTTCTCAGCAGCCTTCTTAGTTGCAGTAGAAGGAGGAGCATCAATTTTCTTTGTCCCCTCTGGGACATCAGATTTACTTCTTTTTGCCTCCCCAGAGCCTGAGGCAGATGTCTCAAAGATATAAGGAACCCTTCTTTTACCCATCTTTTGACTCAGGGGAATGTGTGATTTAGGAGAAGAATCTTCAGGAACTGGCACCGGTTCAATATTGCTGATCACCGGACGAGCAGTAAAAGAAGATGTATAGCTCTTATACTGCAGCAAGTATGAAGCAGACCTAATGTGCTCGTCGGCAACAGTCTGATGCAAGCTCCAGATAAGTTTTAACTGCTTTATGTTAACTTCTGCCTCTTTTGGAGCTTTTCTCTTACTGTCAACTGCAAACAAATAAAAGTTAAAATATCAGTCACACATTTTATCAAACACAATGAAAGTATAATCTCAAACAAAAAATAAAATCAAAATAACCTATCCCATTGCCATAGGGAGGGCATCTAGGACCTTGATATACTTCATCTCCAGTTAAAGGATCATGTTGCCAATTTTTAATGACAACCCCATGCTCGAAATAGTCCCTATTGGCATCTGGGAGATTGACCACTAAAGCCCTATTTAAAAATCTAGTTTTTAAATAAAAAGTATTATCCCCAACTGCCCATCTATAACAGAACATAATCTCTGGAATTCCTATGCGAGTTCCATGAATTTGATTTAGCCTATGCACCCCATTAACTATTCTCCATGTGTTGGGGGATATTTTTGCAGGAACAACATCAAAGTATTAACAGAATTCTAAACATAAAGGATTTGGTGGAAAAGAAAATCCACACTCAGCAATAAAGAGACTGGGGAACCAATGTCCCTCAGCCAAGCGAAAATAATCTGAAGGCTCAGAAAGTTCCTCCAGAATTACCCAAGAAGGGATAGAAAAATTAGAACGGAACTTCTCAAGAGATTCAACAAGATAAACCATGATGAATAAAAGAAATGAAGAATAAGGAAGAAGATCTTACAGAAAAAAGGGGGATCTATTGACAACGAACGATGGAAAAGATGAACGCACAAGAGAGAGAGAGACAATGGAAAACTCGAAGACAGAAATTTGAAAAAGTTAAAGACGATGGGATTGTCTGCGACGCTTAAATGCTTTGCCTCGGGAAACGGTGAAAGAAATGATTACAAAAAGAAACGATTACGCTATCGGTGGCTAAAAGGAAAAAAAGTGCGCGAAGATCGAAGCAGTTATCAAAATTCAAAAAGTCTGATTCTTCGAATTTGGAAGGAAAAATAAATACGAAGGAAACACTCCTAAAAATCAGGAGGATCATTTAAAATTGTCATATTCCGAGAAAGAATGTTCCATACTTCTTAAATTTCGAACTATAAAACATTGGGGGCTTCTGTTGATACCAAAATTGACATGCTGACGTGGATGAATCACAAGAAGACATGTGTCAGGTTACGTGGCACCTATAGACATTTCCACAATCACTTTAGCAACGAGGAACTCTGCCTCCCCGATCAACTCAGACACTCCGAGTAACGGGAATACTCCGAGGAACTTCATTGCTCTGAGGAACTCCTTAATATCGAGCAACTAAGGCGGTCTGAGCTGCATCTCGACCACAGCATTAATTGCAAAATAACCAACAGTTCGACTATTCATTGAATGCTTATCATACTGATGTATACGCTTAAGGGGCATTAATTAGTTACCCTTTCACATGTACAGCCTAAGGGTTATAAATACATTGTATCATCCTCATTTGTGGGGGACCGAAATTTCTTGACAAATCCTGTAATCGAGAATTCCCAAACACTCAGCAATAACAGAAACAGTGGACGTAGGCCATTCTTATAAGGCTGAACCACTTTAAAAATTCTTGGTCTCATTTAAATTTATCTGTGATTAAATAATTAGATACAATATAATTTTTTACATCAACAGTGATATCAAATACATGTTGAGAAATTATACTTGCAATATATTTTCAGGTTTGGAAATAAATATTATCTCATATTGGGATTTCACATTTGAGTGAAATAAGTTTGAATATAAATAATTTGTTGGGACAATATTTTTGAAGAAAAAATTATTGTGTGTCAAATCTGAAAATTAGTAAAGTTTATTACTCAAGTTGGATTTGAAATCAAATTGCATATCATATAGAAGTTGATTATAATTCATAGGATATTGCTTGTATATTTGATTGAGAGGCGTGAGAAGCAATTTGCATGTTTAGTTCATTCACAAATACTATCACTCTCACACGAACACTTAGGAGTTGTGGTTCTTGGTGATATATTTTGTTTGTTGGGGCTGCTGAGCTACTTCTTTTTCTTTCCTATAATTAGGAACCTTCTTATACTTATTAGTGTTCTTCTTAAAATATCTTCTTTGGTTAAATCTATTTTTCTTAGTCTTAGAGTTCTTTTCCCTAAAGGTAGTAGATGGTCTAAATCTATATTTCTTTGGAAATCCTAAAGGTCTAGTCTTAAACTTACTATGTTTCCATTCTAATTTCTTTTTGAATTGCTTAGATTCACTTCCACATCCCCATTGGATTGGATCGATGTCTCTCTCGTATTTGATTGGACGGATCTGTTTGAAAGTCTATTCTATCAACTTTCCTTGAGTTATATCACGTCTCTTAGATATGATATAGTCTTTGGCAAAATTGATTCTTTCACCAAGGGAGTTATTCTTAATTCCATCTACTCCTGGCCATTTCCTATATTCATTAATTAGGATTTGTCCTATGGCTGGTATCTTTCAAAAGTATTCATCTTTTAACGTCTCTCAAAATTCTTTAATATTGTAATACAATTGTTCATAATTATTGCTATATTCATTGATCTTATCTAGTTTGCAATGCAAAGGAGGGCTAACTTAGTTTTTGCTAAGTCTTGTTCATTAATATGAGCTAAATGTCCATCTCCAATGGATTCTGACGTGAATAATTGAATATATTCTTCAATTGATCTTTCTTCTAGGTTCTCTTTCATCTTCTCAATCTTAGCTAAGGAGTCTTCATCTGTAGCCTTTCTTAAACTATCTAAATAATCTTTTGCAATACCTCTAATGGATTGTTCAGCGTACTGCTTACATGACCTTGCATCCCATTGTTCGTTAGACACGAAACACAAGTCTATCTTCCTATCTTGGACATTGTCTAAGTTAAGGTATATCCCAACTTGATTTATGGCTTGACTTGCCATGGTCTTAACAGAAGTAAAACTCTTGTCACTAGTTGGAAAGTCTTTTATATAATCAGGTTTAGTCTTAACTAAAATGCTAGAGTATATAGGAATATTTATTGCTATTTGTTTACTAAAAAGTCTAGGAGCATCTTCTAGCCTACTACTACTTCCTATCTCTTGTTTATTAGGGTCTACTTGTGTAGCTGGCATTAGTCTTTCTTCTCCTTCTTTTATTAGTCTTAAGTTTCTAAGAAGTTCTTTAGTATTCTTAGATTCTTTTAATTTTAATATACGCCCTTGAGCTATTATATTAAATCTTTCTCTTTCTTGAAATCTAACATAATGAATTTTTCTAAGGTTATCTTTAAATGTCTTCATGTCCAATTCTGAGGGTTCACGTCCAAAGTTTTGGATCCTAGCTTTTTATCTAAATAAGTCTTTGTTTTCAAATGATCTTCTAGGTCTAATTATCGGGGTTTGTCTTAGTAAACTAGAACTAGTCTTACTACTACATTCTCCTTTTGAAGGATCATTGATTATGGCTTCTCCCATATTCCCAAATCTAACTTCTTCAGTCTGGATATTCTTATTGATAATCTTAGGAGGGTCAAACTGAATAGTAACATTTCCAGTGACATCAGCTTGATTAATAAACAAAGGTTTATTTTGTATAGTCTTAGTTTCTTGAAATTCTGGCAATTACCAAAGGGTCTTAGATTTTTCTTTCATAGGTCCAGTATTCCTAATACTGTAAGTATGATTGTATTCTGAAACATTGGTTCTAACTAAAATCTCTTCATTAAGTCTACCGCTAGGAATTCCCGATTGCATTCCTTCATAAGGAAATTGGGAGAACTTCACATAGCTTTGGAATTCTATATTTATATTAGTGTTTGGGATAATATAGTCTTCATAGCCACTAGCATATAAGATTAACTTAAAATGTTTGGTTGTGTCTATGATTACTGTAAATAGTGGAATGACATTAAAGTATCCTATGTTGTCTGACATTTCTAATTGGGCTATACCAATAAGGCTTTTCTCAAAATCTTTCCATCTTTGATCTACTAAACAACATAATATGGTGATATTATTTTGAGGTCTATGTAATCCTTGGATTCTTGCTTGAAAGAGTCCAAAGGTTAGGAATTGGAACTTCCTATCAGTTCCTCTAGATCTAACCCATTCTGAGTCAAACACTTAAAGCTCAGTGTAGGATTTGTCTAACACATGATTTCTACAATGATAAGTCATGTTATAATTAGGAGTCTTAGGAGTGGCACCTTCTTTAAACAAGTCTATGTATCTAACAGATGGAAGTTGTCCATTATGAATGGAATCTTCAACAATCTTCTAGTCAACTTCACCCCATTCTTTCCATTGGAGAGGATTGGTGAAATTTATCTCCTTCCACCATGTTCTAACATTGGAGGATGAATCCTTAAGTCTTTGGAGTATACAATTACTCTGTCCAATCTTTGGGATAGAGCTAACTATCTTACTAGTCTTATCTAATCCATCATTTATGACTGATCTAGTTATGGTCTTTCCTTCCTTAGTTCCTACATAAGGAGATTCTCTAAATTTACAGGTGGTCACCTATTTTTGTTCAAGTTTTTTTCAATTCTTTCTAAAGAGTCCGAATAATCCTTTTGTCTTTTTATCTGCCTAAGGATTTCTTCATTAAATGTCTTATTCTCTTTTCTTGTATTATTGTTAATATCTTCATTATTTTTAACAAGAGTATTAACAAGAGAATTAGCGATCTTATTAATATAGTCTTTTACCTCATCTTCTTTTTCTTATTTATGCACAGATTCATGTGCCATCCTAGCCTCTATAGTTTTTACAGTTTTTTTCTATTTTATCTAAACGAGTTAAAATAAACGAAGAGTCTAATTCTTCTTGGGAGGGTTTATTATATATAAACTTAATTCTATTTATAATTTCTTTGTATTTTTCTTCTACTTGGGCCATGTCTAGTCTAAGTTCATTAATAATACTATCCATTTTGGATAGGTTTTGGCTTTCTATATTATTAAGATAATTTGCTAAATTTTGTTGGAATTTAACAAAGTCTGTGTAGAAGGTGGTTAATCCTTCTGTCTTATCTTTTAAATCTAAATGTAAGTCTTTAACAAAGCTACTGTTATAGTCTTGGGTAGCTGCTATGGATGTAGAAATTAAATTTAATCTTTATAATATGAGTCTAGTTGCTTTAGCAGCATTGGCAATCTCATTTTCATATATCTTATAATAAAATCTATCATCATTTATCTTTTCTAAAATTCTTTGGTAAAAATCTGCTAAGGTCTGAATGGAGAGGTCTCTAGGTACCTCATTCCAGTCTGATCTAACTATCTCCATTAGGTAGATAATTGTCTAATCTAGGAATAATCTTAGCTTGTTCTTTGGTAAGTTTAATTAACTCACTATCTTGATTTTTTATTAAAGTCTTAATTTCTAAAATGTCTTTGTTAAGGACTTCAATATGATTAGTCGTAATATTTATTTCTTGTAGAACTTATACTAGGTCTATAGGGATTTGGCTATCAATTTCTGATGTTCTTTTAGAGATATTTTTTATCTCTGTTTCTAGGGTATGGGTGTCTTTTATTAATTGTCTTAATATAAGGAGTATACACTTATTTTGTTCTATTATGTTATTAACAGCACCGGCAGTAACTTGTTTGGCTGGGATGTGTTTAGTATGTGAACAACCGTCTATGTGTGAGGTTAAGCAACATTTTGGGTCTAAATCAGTTATGGGTATAGGTTGGTAGTATCGGTTGGTTCCAAAAATATCTTTGTAAATGAGAGGGATAAATTCCAAGGGAATTAAAGTCTTTTTACTAAAAGTCTAAAAGGAGCGTCTTGGCTCTGATACCAGAATTAGGGTTTGGTCGAAATTTGGTGAGTTTCTAAAGTCTTTAAGGTCCTGATACCAATTTGGGTCTAAATTATATATATATATATATATATATATATTAAATATATAGTCTTAAAATAAGGTTTAATATAAGACAAGAGGGGGACCATCTAAAGAAAATAACAAAATGTCTTAGGGACCACGAGAGGACCACGTGAGGAAGAGGACAAAGTCCGCACCGGGTGCACACGGTTTGGTCCGCACTAGAGAATGTCTCTCTCCCTCTATATATATATATGTATGTATGTATGTATGTATGAATGGAAAATATATCAATCATATACAAGCACACACACACACACACACACACACACACACACACACACACATATATATATATATATATATATATATATATATATATATATATAGGTATAAAAACTTCAAAAATGACACAAACACATATGATTTACTAACTAATATAGTATTGATGTGTCTATACATGTGGGATGGAGTGAAGGGGCGTGAACTAAATACAAATAAATTATGACCCAATCACTCAAACATGTCCAAAGAGTTCTATTTGACTGTAAAACTTTATCAAACTAAGATTTATCCTCAAATGATTGATAAAGTGAACTCAATGAACAAATACACACAATGCATACAATCCTAGAGTTTTGATAATTCTACAAATCAATAGCGTCATGACATGATAATCATAACTAGGATTTGTTGTGCAAACCCGTTAATCTTCAACTATAATACCCTTAAAAGCTAAACATATAGCACATATATATTTTCACTTAATTCTTTTGAAGATACCATTTTTGAAAATCAATTAAACAAACATATTAACCTTTAATCTTTTCTATTTGCCTATCATTTTTAGGCTCTTGCTAACGATGGCTTTCATATAAAGGAGATTTGCTCATTTCGTAGCCCTTTCCCGTGACCCTCATATGTTTAATTAAAATAATACTCATGAGAAACAGTTATTATATTCACAAATCCTCCACAGTCAACAGATATGTAGATGACAAGATTGATGCGAGAACATCTCACTTACCTCAAATATAAGCATGAAGTTAAAATTCAAAAGAGCTCGTGTATGTATGCGTAGAGGCACATACACAGTGAATCCATTAAGAAAATCAAAGTCGAACAACTTAATGCAAGAATGATTAAGTACAATCTAAGCATTGGAAATCATAATCAAATATCCCGAGTTTTTGAATATTTTTTCAAAATGATATGAATCTAAAAAAACAACTCAAAAAACAAATAGTTTTTTTTTTGTATTTTTCTCAATAATACCCCAAAAGGAGAAATTAAAATACAAAAGGTATACACATCACACAACCATCAATCATATATATCATGAAGTACAAAATCTAGTGTATGAAAAATATTCAAGAAATCACCCATAAAATATATCATGTGAAGAGTCATGTGAAACCATGCGAGAATCAACCAGTCCAACATTTAACACCTCCAAAATTGATTTTCGAATTCAAATCGATGAATACTTAATGTGTCGAGTTTTAAGAACCGCAAGGATGCTAGACTTTAACTTCCTAGGGTCTTTTCTAAGATCATAACAAAAATGCCTAAGGTGACATTTCCTACTGCAGTGTATGCACGTGAAGATGGGACGATGAATGAGACCTTTGGGTTGACCTTTTCTAAAATGGTCTTGGCTTTAGCAACAAAAGAATTCAAGAAATCGAAGACATTACCATCATTACTGTAATACCCCGTATTTTTGGCGATATTTATTTTTGGGATTAATTAATTAAATGAGAATTAATTGGGAATTAATCCGGATAAAATACTAGCGAGTTGTGAGTTGGTATTTGACTATATTGAGTATATATGATGATATATGAATATTGAATTATGAAATTTGTCGTGAGATTGATATACGGCAATTTGGACATTTTATTGGGACGCGTGAGACAGTCGCGTCATGATATAATTATTTTAATAATAAAAGTGAATTTAAATTCTATTAACCATATGGTCGTTTTGAGTGCGCCAACGCTTCCGGAAGGGTCGAGATAGTCAGAAAACACTAGCCCGGGGTTTAGTTTGGGTCCCGGGATATTTTTAGGCCATACCGGCAACATAAAGGGTACTTTGGTAATTTCGTATTTTTGGGAATCAGAAGTGACGAAAATTAAGAGTTTTTATCTGATTGGGAATTGACCCACTTAATCCATTAACAACCCATATTAACCTAGAAGGCTACGTAGGTTATTAGAATTAGGTTTTCTAATATTTCCCAAAGCAAACCCTAGCCACCATAGCCATTGGAGAAGAAAGCTTGGAGAGAGAGAGATAGAAGGGAATTCTGCAGAAAGAGAGAGGGAACTCCTTCAAATCGTCATCAAAATCTGAGATTGAATCAAGGCAAGTGGTTTAATTTACATTTGTATGCAGTAAATGCTTCTTCCATGCTTAGACAATTCCATAATCATAATTAATTGGGAGATAAATAAAAAAAAACCCATAAAATTGGAGTTGGTAGTTTAATTATGGAGATAGGTTGCATGTAGAAATGTTATTGGAAGATCGAATTAAGAGAATTACTAATTTATGTGATACAAAAACGGATCTATTTCTGGGAATGGAAGATTTAAAATTCTAGGGTTTATGTTCTTGAGAATTTGGGGAAAAGTGATGAGACTTGATGATTTATTGATGTTGAGGATGAATTAATTCCTTAAAACACGTTAGTATGTGATTTTAATATGTTTAGGATTGATTAGAGACCTTTAAACATTGATGGGATGAATTTTGGTTGAGATTTGAGGTGTAGAAATTGGTGAAAAACGAGATAGGATTTCTGGGCTTGAATCTGGTCACTCGTTAGAAGACCTACCCAGGTCGTTCGAACGAGCTTCTAATGAGTTGACAGTTTGGGGTTCTAACGAGAGGGATGTTCGTTCGATAATATCGTTCGAACGAGATCTCGTTAGATAGACTAGTTCGTTCGAACGAAATCTCGTTCGAACAGCCTCGTTCGAACGAGACTTCTAACGAGCTGGTAGTTTAGGCCTTTTTGTCCTGTTTTGATTTTGGGAGTCCCGTAAACTTGTTCGAGGATAGAGATAACATTCCTTTGATGATGTATTGGTATATTTGGGACAATTGGGACATAATGAGGAGTAAGTTACAAAATTGTGGAACGAATCAAATACACATTTGAGTCGAGACGTGAGTGTCTACTACGACGTGAGAATAAATTATGGCGCGTATAAATATGGAACGGGATTATATAAGTTGTATATATATTAAGTTGGTACGAGAATGCGATAAGTACTACAACTAAACTACGGTGATTACTAAGATGCGTGTTTACTTAGTATTGATATATGATTTGCGTGTATGACATACCTACCATACTTGCTATCACGGGAGGTTTGCGTTCGCTTAGGGCCCTCTAATCCTTGTGTTGCCCGGATTTAGACTGGTTACCTCGATGAACATAGGTCAGAGAAGGACTTATTGGGATGTTAATAAGTCTGCTGATCGTGGGAGCGCAGGTATGTGCGTGACCCATGTGATGTGACTGTGTTCGCCTCCACTGTTTGTGATTTGTGTTATCTGAACTATTCCTGAGAGATTCGGAATATGTGATTCCTTATGTACGTGATGTACCGGGATGGATAGCAGAGTATGTGTGCACCGCAGCTTAGTCTCGGGGTGCTTATATTGTATATTTATGTTGTGGAAAATATACACTTAATAAACTGGGAACTTTCATATGTTATTGTGTGTATAACTATGGAATAACAAAAGGGATGATCTATAATGAGTTGTATTACTTTTATGTGAGAACCTGAATTTACATTAAGCCCCTATTTAATTGCGAGCGTTATAATGTTAATGGGAACCGAGTAATAAGGGTAGAACCTATGACAATCTAGCTAGATATGATGTCACTTAGCTAGTGGTTTGTGTCATTTTAGATGGGTACTTACATTAGGAGTGCACAGTTAGACGAGAGGTGAGAATTTCATGTGAGTGCACGTCCTAACATGTACTTTGCATTTAATGTTTTAAATGTTTTTAAAGCACTTGCAGGTTTTTAAAATATCTCCACATTCGGGCTCTGACCCGTTTACTTTCAAATCTATTTTTTTATAAAACCATTTTAGGTGCCCAGCCACAAGGACACCATGCATAGGATAGTCATTCAGGTGACGAGCTGTAGCTGTTTGTGGAAGCTACAGGGATTTGCTTTTAGACGCTTCTACCATTTGGATTCCATATTCAGTATTCTTCAGTTGTAGGGCATGTTGCCCAAATTCTATTAGAGACTTTTCCATTTCAGTTTTCAGACTTGGCATGTATTGATTCAGTATTCAGTATTTCGTTACTTATTCCAGTTTTAGGATTTGTTGTGAGGAGTTTTCCTCCGGATTTATTTATATCATGTGATGGTTAATCTATTATTTCGTTATGGTGAATGGTGATATTATTCTTTGTAATACCCCGTATTTTCTATGATATTTATTTTTGGGGATTAATTGAATTAAATGTTTATTAATTAAAAAAATTAATCCGGATAAAAATATTAACGAGATGTGAGTTAGTATTTTTAGTATAATGTGTATACTTGGCATTATATGATTATTGGTAATATTGAAATTGTCACGTAATTGAAATACGTCAATTTGGGAATTTTGCTTGACGCGTGTGACCGCCACGTCATGGTATTTTGTTATTAAATTAAAGAGTGAATTTTAGTTCCATTAACCGTATGGTCGTTTTGAGTGCGCCAACGCGTCCGGAAGGGTCGAGATAGTCAGAAAACACTAGCCGGAAGTTTAGTTTGGGTCCCGGGGTATTTGTGGGCCATACCGGCATCAAAAAGGGTATTTTGGTAAATTGCATTTTTGGGAATTAAAAAGTGACGAAAATAGAGATTACAATCTGACTATTTCCTCAACCCACTTAACCCACTAACCACACTATATGCCATTATGGGCTACGGGAGAAGTTGATATATCATTCCAACTTCCAAAAACCATTACACACCTCCACACTCCATTATCTTCAACCTTGGAAAAAGCTTGAGAGAGAGAGAGAAGGAAACCTTGAGAAGAGCTTGAGAGAGAGAGAGAGGGAAGAGAATTCTGCAGAAAAACAGAGGGAGGACAACCTAACTTCATGATTCTACACCAAATTCTGAGATAAATTAAGGCAAGTGATTCAAACTCTTTTGATTCAAGATATGTTCCCATGTTTAGGAATTTTCGAAATTGATTTTTGGAGATAAATTAGACCCATGAATTGAAAAGTTAAAGGCCATGATTTATGTAGGAATTGCATGTAGTATATTCTGGATGAATTTATATATTATAAACCGAACCTTGATGATTTAAAAGTGGAATTAGAAGAAGTTTGATGATAACCTTGAATGGAAGAATTCTGGAAATTATTTTGATGTAGTTTTGATCTAAACTAAGCTTTTAAATGATGAATTATGAGACTTAGAATGTTAAAACCGTTGTAGGATGTTAGTATCATGTTATAGTAACCTTATCTTGGAGTTTCATGCTTAAAAATGAAGTTTTGGGTCGAAACTGTAACTGCAAAACGAAGCAGGCCGTAACAGACCTGGTGCGATCGATCGATCGACATTCATCAGTCGATCGATCGACCACCATCGATCGATCGAAGGTAAAGGTCGATCGATCGACCTTCCCAGAATGAATAAAGTTTCCCTTAATTGAATTTTAATGATGATAACCCTTGAATAATATTATTGGAGACATTGTGATTACCCTAAATTTTAAGGAAGACCAGTAGGCATGATTATGAAATTGGACTTTAATTGGAATTTAATTTGAGGAATTATTCTAAATTAATGAAATTCGTTATGTGAGATAATCTTTGGGTTAATAGTACAAATTCGAATAATTTGATGAAATAAGGTTTGGGGCAGAAGTAAAGACCTTAGGTTTGAAGATGTATATGTGGGAATTATGGGAACTTAATAGTCTATTTGAGATAGGTGCCAAGTTTAAGAAATTACGACGTGAGACGTGTCGACTATTTAAATTATATATTATCGAGATACTTGAAATATATGAATTTGGAATAATGGTATAATGATGTAGAGTATACCCTTATTAATATTGAGATATCTAAGATGTGTGAATGCTTAGTATGTAATTTTTGTGTATAACATACCTACCATACTTGCTATCACGGGAGGTTTACGTTCGCTTAGGGCCTTCTTATCCTTGTGTTGCCCGGATTTAGATTGGTTACCTCGAAGAACATAGGTCATAGAAGGACTTATTGTGATATTAATAAGTCTGCTGATCATGGGAGCGTAGGTATGTACGTGACCCATGTGATGGTGACTGTGTTCGCCTCCACTATTTGTGATGTTGTTATCTGAACGATTCCCGAGAGATTTGGAATGCGTGATCCTTATGTACGTGATGTACCGGGATGGATAGCAGAGTATGTATGCACCGCAGCTTAGCATTTGGGTGCTTGTATTGTATATTTATGATGCGTTAATATACGGTTAATTGGGAAGGAATTTACTATGTTAAATTGTGAGTATAGTTATGGTAATGTTTTGAAAAGAAAAAGGGGACTTTTATCAATAAATGGTTTTGTTAATAATTGTGAATCCGGGAATTAAAGTAGAACTCTCTATTTAATTATTAAGGTTGGAAATTAAACGTGAACCAAGTAGTAGTGTAGAAACTCTTAGATAGTTATGAGTTAACACATGAATGGGTACAGGAACGTTAGGAGTGCACAGTAGAAGAGAGGTGAGTATCTCATGTGAGAGCACGTCCTAACATGTATTTTGCATATACTGTTTTAAATATTTTTAAAGCACTTGCAGGTTTTTAAAATATCTCCACATTCGGGCTCTGACCCGTTTGCTTTCAAATCTATCTTTTTGTAAAACCATTTTAGGTGCCCAGCCACAAGGTCACCATGCATAGGATTCTCATTCTGATGACGAGCTGTAGCTGCTTGTGGAAGCTACAGGGATTTGCTTTTAGACGCTTATATCATTTGGATTCCTTATTCAGTATTCCTCAGTTGTAGGGCATGTTGCCCAAGTTCTATTAGATACTTTTCCATTTCAGTTTCGGGTTTTGGCATGTATTCATTCAGTATTCAGTATTTCATTATTTACTTTAGTTATGGGATTATGTTATGAGGAGTTTTACCTCCAGATTTATTCATATCATGTTACGATCATTCTATTTACTTTACTATGGTGAATGGTGTTATTATTCTTCTTTACACTTGTTGCATGTTAATCAGACTTTAAATTAAAATTTGGCAACTTACTTTTTAAATACTAGGTGGTTAGTAATAATAATAAAATGTTTTCGACAGTGATGCTATTAACTGAGCCAACTTGGCGTTTTGATTTAATTTAATAAAGGAGTATCTACCCGGTATTTAATTAGTCGGGGTGTCACATTCTTGCCTTAAATCTTTTACTTCATGTTAATGAGACTTTAATTAAAATTTGACAACTTACTTTTTAAATACTAGGTGGTTAGAAATAATATAAATGTTTTCGACAGTGATGCTATTAACTGAGCCAACTTGGCATTTTGATTTAATTTCATAAAGGAGTAGCTACCCGGTATTTAATTAGTCGGGTGTCACAGGTGGTATCAGAGCATCAGGTTCTAGTGTCCTTTAGGATCTGTACGGCTATTATGTTTCCGCTAAGTTTTCTTTGGTATAGAGCCCTATATTTTAGGACTGTTGTACTCTTTTTGTGTATGCTTCGTTCTTCATCTATTTTAAGTTTATAAACAGTGAACTTATAAACTTTATTCTTATTTCAGATGCCTCCACGACGTGCACGATGAGTTCCCAGGGATGCAACTCCCGAACCCCAGCCCGCTCCAGTTCAGGGCATGATGAACGCCGCTGAGGTTGCAGCCATTATAGCCCAAGCGGTAAATGCAGCAATTGCCGTAGTTCAGCAGGCACCACCTCAGGCGCCGGTTGCCACGCCAGTACAGGCAAATGCATTCCCGTCTGCTTGGGAACGTGTACGTGACGCTTTTCAGAAAGCGCATCCGCCAGAGTTTGCAGGTAGCTCAGATGTGGTAGTCTCGAGCCAGTGGAGGAAGGATATACAGAGGCACTTGAGGATGTATGAGTGCACGGACGTTCAGAAGCAGGTGCTACCTACTTTCAAGCTAGTTGGATCTGCACTGCAGTGGTGGGAGTCTATTACCACTGTGGAGGAGAGGGATACTCTCACTATTCAGGACTTTTGGGTGCGGTTCGACCGCAAGTACTTTCCGTCAGCTGTTCACACGGAAATGAGGAGGAAACTGATGAATCTGAAGCAAGAGGGTAAGACCGTGGCCGAGTATGAGGCCGAGTTCACGAATCTGTTGAATATCGTTCCGGATGAGATACCGACAGAAAAGAAGAAGATTGAGAAATTCACCGACGGGTTGACATGGAGGATCCGTCAGCATCTGTTAGACCTTTCGTTGGCCATGTATTCTGACGTGGTTAACGCTGCTTTGTTACACTGCCAGGATCACCACTTTCATATGGCTGAGGGCAAGAGATCGGGAGAGTCTAGCCATCAGGGCAGGACTGGAGGACATGGTGCCGGTGGGGCACAATCTGTTCAGGGACAGAGACAGGGTGATCAGGGTTCCCAGCAGGGGGATCAGAAGAGGTTCAGATCAGGGAATTACAGGCACGGACAAGGAGGTTTTCGTCAGGGCCATCAGGGTCCAAACGGCCATCAGGGCCAACAGGGGCAGAATGGGCAGCAGTTTCAGCAGGGCCAAGGGAGGAACGGTAACGGCCACCAGGGCCGGGGACCGCAGGGGCAGAGAGGAGGGAACTTCCCAGGGAAGTGTTTCGTTTGTGGCAAGACTGGCCATAAACGACAGGATTGTCCTGATAGGGGCAGGGCCCCACAGCAGCAGCAGCAGGGTGCTCGCCAGGAGCCGCAGAGGCCTATGTTTCCCGCCGCTCTCCCCGCACCGCCACAGATGGCAGCATTGCCACCCATTCCAGCAGTCCCAGCTCAGCAGGGGCAGCTACAGTATGGACGTGTCTATAACGTCCACCAGGCAGCAGTTCCACAGGCACCGCTCGCGATTGAGGGTACGTTTCCTATCCATGGCACTATAGGTCGGGTATTGTTTGATACGGGGGCTACACATTGTTTTATAGCTACACATTTCGCGAAAGCCTTAGGATTGTTAGCTACGGCAGAGAGCATAGTGACGTGTGTCGACTCACCATTGGGGAATGGGTCACTTATATTCTTTATATACCGGGGAGTGGGGGTAGAGATTGGTAGTCTGGTATTACCTGCAGACATGTTGGTATTAGATATGCATGTTCACGATGTGATTATCGGTATGGATTGGCTCACTGATTATAGAGCCATGATTGATTGCTTCGGTGGGAGCATTATTTTTGCCATTCCGGGGCAAGAGATGTTTGTAGTGGTGATGCCTCGCCCAGAGGGAGGCTCGACCGCTGATTTGTATTACCTAGAGGAGGATACCTCTAAGGAGGTTGTGATTCCTTTAGATTCGATCCCAGTCGTCAGGGATTATTCGGATGTGTTTCAGGAGATACCATGCCTACCCCCCAGTCGAGAGATAGACTTTGTTATAGACCTATTGCCAAATACGAGACCTATAGCACGCGCACCGTACCGTATTGCTCCGGCAGAGATGCGAGAGCTACGAGATCAGATAGAGCAGCTGTTAGGTCAGGGCTTTATTCGCAGGAGTACCTCACCTTGGGGCGCTCCAGTTTTGTTTGTGAAGAAGAGAGATGGTTCACTGAGATTGTGTGTGGACTACCGAGAGTTGAATAAGGTCACGATACGGAATAAGTATCCGTTACCTCGAATCGATGACTTATTCGATCAGTTGAGAGGAGCTTCTTTCTTCTCGAAGATTGATTTGAGATCGGGATACCATCAGTTGCGTATCAGGGAGGAGGATGTCGCGAAGACTGCGTTCTTGTCGAGATATGGTTCTTACGAGTTTCGGGTTATGCCTTTTGGTTTGATCAACGCTCCAGCAGTGTTTATGGACTTGATGAACAGAGTGTTCAGGGATTTCCTAGATCAGTTTGTCATTGTCTTCATCGATGATATTCTGGTTTACTCCCAGACAGAGGAGGAGCACGCCGAACATTTGAGGCAAGTTTTGCAGACACTACGTCAGAACGAGTTGTATGCAAAGTATGAAAAATGTGGGTTTTGGCTGAAAGAGGTCCAGTTTTTGGGACATATTATTTCCGACCGGGGAATATCTGTTGATCCGGGGAAGGTATCCGCGGTGAGGGAGTGGGGACAGCCCACGACACCAACGGAGATTCGTAGTTTCTTGGGTCTAGCAGGATACTACAGGAGGTTTATTTGGGGTTTCTCAAAGATAGCAGGTCCTTTGACACATCTGACTCGTAAGGGTGTGCCGTTCATTTGGAGTGATGCCTGTCAGTTGGCATTTGATGAGTTAAAGGATAAGTTGACCTCAGCACCTGTGTTAGCATTGCCGAGACTGGGAGTTGAGTATTTGGTTTACACCGATGCGTCTTTGCAAGGACTTGGAGGTGTATTGAAGCAGGAGAGACAAGCCATAGCTTATGCTTCCCGTAAGCTTAAGCCTCATGAGAAGAATTACCCCACTCATGATTTGGAGTTGGCGGCGGTGGTATTTGCCCTACGGATTTGGAGGCACTATCTTTTGGGGGAGAAGTTCCAATTGTTCACGGACCATAAGTCCCTACAGTACCTGTTCACGCAGAAGGAGTTGAACATGCGGCAAAGGAGGTGGCTTGAGTTTGTGAAGGACTACCAGTTCGATATCCAGTATCACCCGGGTAAGGCTAACGTGGTAGCAGACGCGTTGAGCCGTAGGCCAGCAGATGAGGTGGCAGGGGTGTGGAAGGCAAAGTGGAAGGAGTTGGGACACCAGGATGCAGTGGCCCGATCTTTCATGTCTGTGATGACCGTTACACCGCAGATTGTCACGAAGGTAGTACGGGCACAGTCTAATGACTCGTTCTGTCAGGAGCAGATAGTTCGATTACTAGCAGAGGGAGCCGAGTCCTATACCGTTAGCTCAGACGGGGGATTATGCTTCAATGGGAGATTGGTGGTTCCGGAAGGGGAGAAATTGCGACACGAGGTGATGGCAGAATCGCACGGCTCACGGTTCGTGGTACATCCCGGAGGGGATAAAATGTATCAAGACACGAGATGCCAGTATTGGTGGAGCGGTATGAAGAGAGATATTGCTGAGTTTGTTTCGAAATGCGCCACTTGCCAGCTAGTAAAAGTGGATCACCAGAAACCGAAAGGACTTCTACAGCCGTTGGAGGTTCCGGTATGGATGTGGGAAAGCATATCCATGGACTTTATCACGGGGTTGCCTACGTCGCAGAGGGGTCACGACTCCGTTTGGGTAATTGTGGACAGATTGTCCAAAGTCGCTCACTTTTTACCCGTAAGGACTGACTACACTACGGGACAGTATGCCCAGCTCTTCATTTAAGAGGTTGTGAGACTTCACGGTGTGACCCTAAATATCGTGTCTGACAGAGACAAGATATTTGTTTCGCAGTTTTGGGAGAGTTTCCAGGAGGCCATGGGCACGAAATTGCGGTTGAGTACGGCTTATCATCCGCAGACCGATGGGCAGACAGAGCGCACAAATCAGATGTTGGAGGACATGCTACGCATGTGCATTATTGACTTTGGAGGTGGATGGGAGCAATACCTTCCACTGGTAGAGTTTGCTTATAATAACTCCTACCAGTTCACTATTGGCATGGCTCCGTTTGAGGCATTGTACGGTAGGCCTTGTCATTCCCCAGCATGTTTGTTAGAGGTGGGGGACAACAAACTACTTGGGCCGGAAATGATTCAGGATACTTCGGCAAGGATTGAGTTGATTCGGAGTCGCATTCGGGTAGCTCAAGACCGGTAGAAGAGTTATGCTGATGCGAAGAGATCTTTCAGGGAGTTCCAAGTGGGGGACCAGGTTTTGCTCAGAGTATCTCCTATGAAGGGGATTATGCGTTTCAGGAAGAAGGGGAAGTTGGCACCGAGGTATGTGGGGCCGTTTCCTATTATTGAGCGGATTGGACCAGTTGCGTATAGACTCGGGTTACCGGAGCATTTACACCGGATTCACGATGTGTTTCATATTTCCTCGCTAAGGAAATATCTCAGGGAAGATTTGGCTCATTCTCACATCGCTTTGGAGGAGATTGATTTACAACCTGATAGCTCCTACGAGGAGGGGCCGATTGCTATTTTGGACCGAAGTGAGAGGAAGCTGCGGTCAAAGATAGTTCCGTTAGTGCGTGTTCAGTGGCGACATCAAAATGTCGAGGAGTCCACATGGGAACGCGAGGATGAGATGCGCGAACATTATCCAGAGTTGTTTTTATCAGGTACTTTCTAGTTCCGAATTTCGGGACGAAATTCTGTTATTATGGGGGAAGTATGTAATACCCCGTATTTTTGGCGATATTTATTTTTGGGATTAATTAATTAAATGAGAATTAATTGGGAATTAATCCGGATAAAATACTAGCGAGTTGTGAGTTGGTATTTGACTATATTGAGTATATATGATGATATATGAATATTGAATTATGAAATTTGTCATGAGATTGATATACGGCAATTTGGACATTTTATTGGGACGCGTGAGACAGTCGCGTCAGGATATAATTATTTTAATAATAAAAGTTAATTTAAATTCTATTAACCGTATGGTCATTTTGAATGCGCCAACGCGTCCGGAAGGGTCGAGATAGTCAGAAAACACTAGCCGGGTGTTTAGTTTGGGTCCCGGGATATTTTTAGGCCATACCGGCAACATAAAGGGTACTTTGGTAATTTCGTATTTTTGGGAATTAGAAGTGACGAAAATTAAGAGTTTTTATCTGATTGGGAATTGACCCACTTAACCCATTAACAACCCATATTAACCTAGAAGGCTACGTAGGTTATTAGAATTAGGTTTTCTAATATTTCCCAAAGCAAACCATAGCCACCATAGCCACCATAGCCATTGGAGAAGAAAGCTTGGAGAGAGAGAGATAGAAGGGAATTCTGCAGAAAGAGAGAGGGAACTCCTTCAAATCGTCATCAAAATCTGAGATTGAATCAAGGCAAGTGGTTTAATTTACATTTTTATGCAGTAAATGCTTCTTCCATGCTTAGACAATTCCATAATCATAATTAATTGGGAGATAAATAAAAAAAAACCATAAAATTGGAGTTGGTAGTTTAATTTTGGAGATAGGTTGCATGTAGAAATGTTATTGGAAGATTGAATTAAGAGAATTACTAATTTATGTGATACAAAAACGGATCTATTTCTGGGAATGGAAGATTTAAAATTCTAGGGTATATGTTCTTGAGAATTTGGGGAAAAGTGATGAGACTTGATGATTTAATGATGTTGAGGATGAATTAATTCCTTAAAACACGTTAGTATGTGATTTTAATATGTTTAGGATTGATTAGAGACCTTTAAACATTGTTGGGACGAATTTTGGTTGAGATTTGAGGTGTAGAAATTGGTGAAAAACGAGATAGGATTTCTGGGCTTGAATCTGGTCACTCGTTAGAAGACCTACCCAGGTCGTTCGAACGAGCTCGTTCGAATGAGCTTCTAACAGTTGACAGTTTGGGCTTCTAACGAGAGGGATGTTCATTCGATAATCTCGTTCGAACGAGATCTCGTTAGATAGTCCAGTTCGTTCGAACGAAATCTCGTTCGAACGAAATCTCGTTCGAACAGAACGAGACTTCTAACGAGCTGGCAGTTTAGGCCTTTTTGGCCTGTTTTGATTTTGGGAGTCCCGTAAACTTGTTCGAGGATAGAGATAACATTCCTTTGATGATGTATTGGTATATTTGGGACAATTGGGACATAATGAGGAGTAAGTTACAAAATTGTGGAACGAATCAAATAGACATTTGAGTCGAGACGTGAGTGCCTACTACGACGTGAGAATAAATTATGGCGCGTATAAATATGGACCGGGATTATATAAGTTGTATATATATTAAGTTGGTACGAGAATGCGATAAGTACTACAATTAAACTACGGTGATTACTAAGATGCGTGTTTACTTAGTATTGATATATGATTTGCGTGTATGACATACCTAGCATACTTGCTATCACGAGAGGTTTGCGTTCGCTTAGGGCCCTCTAATCCTTGTGTTGCCCGGATTTAGACTGGTTACCTCGATGAACATAGGTCAGAGAAGGACTTATTGGGATGTTAATAAGTCTGCTGATCATGGGAGCGCAGGTATGTGCGTGACCCATGTGATGTGACTGTGTTCGCCTCCACTGTTTGTGATTTGTGTTATCTGAACTATTCCTGAGAGATTCGGAATACGTGATTCCTTATGTACGTGATGTACCGGGATGGATAGCAGAGTATGTGTGCACCACAGCTTAGTCTCGGGGTGCTTATATTGTATATTTATGTTGTGGAAAATATACACTTAATAAACTGGGAACTTTCATATGTTATTGTGTGTATAACTATGGAATAACAAAAGGGATGATCTATAATGAGTTGTATTACTTTTATGTGAGAACCTGAATTTACATTAAGCCCCTATTTAATTGCGAGCGTTATAATGTTAATGGGAACCGAGTAATAAGGGTAGAACCTATGACAGTCTAGCTAGATATGATGTCACTTAGCTAGTGGTTTGTGTCATTTTAGATGGGTACTTACGTTAGGAGTGCACAGTTAGACGAGAGGTGAGAATTTCATGTGAGTGCACGTCCTAACATGTACTTTGCATTTAATGTTTTAAATGTTTTTAAAGCACTTGCAGGTTTTTAAAATATCTCCACATTCCGGCTCTGACCCGTTTGCTTTCAAATCTATTTTTTTGTAAAACCATTTTAGGTGCCCAGCCACAAGGACACCATGCATAGGATACTCATTCAGGTGACGAGCTGTAGCTGTTTGTGGAAGCTACAGGGATTTGCTTTTAGACGCTTCTACCATTTGGATTCCATATTCAGTATTCTTCAGTTGTAGGGCATGTTGCCCAAATTCTATTAGAGACTTTTCCATTTCAGTTTTCAGACTTGGCATGTATTGATTCAGTATTCAGTATTTCGTTACTTATTCCAGTTGTAGGATTTGTTGTGAGGAGTTTTCCTCCGGATTTATTTATATCATGTGATGGTTAATCTATTATTTCGTTATGGTGAATGGTGATATTATTCTTGCTTTAAATCTTTTACTTCATGTTAATCAGACTTTAATTAAAATTTGACAACTTACTTTTTAAATACTAGGTGGTTAGAAATAATAAAAATGTTTTCGACAGTGATGCTATTAACTGAGCCAACTTGGCATTTTGATTTAATTTCATAAAGGAGTAGCTACCCGGTATTTAATTAGTCGGGTGTCACAATTACCATACTACTTGAGTATTTTTAGACCATTTTTAACCTCAAAATCCTAGACTCAAGTAAAGGATTAAACGCTTCAAGTACAACCCATTTTGATACCAATTAGAGCACTAAGGTATTATTATAGTTTATTCACCCTGTTGATGTAAAAAATTAGATTGTCTCTAATTATTTAATCACAGATAAAATAAATAAGACAAAGGAATTTTTAAAGTGGTTTAGCCTTAAAAGAATGGCCTACATCCACTGTTTTATTATTACTGACTGTTTGGGAATTCTCGATAACATGTTTTTACCAAGAAATTCCGAGTCCCCTTACAATGAGGATGATACAATGTATTTATAGCTCTGAGGCTGTACATGTGAAAGGGTAATACATAGATGTTCGATAGGCGTATACATTTGTATGATACTAATCAATATTTAATGTGCATTTAATCCTCTTAATTGTCTGGTAATAAATGCTCTGATCGAGCTGCAGCTCGGACCGCCTAAGCTACTCGAACCGCCTAAATATCTCGGTATCCATGAGTTGCTCGGTGCAGTAAAGCTCCGAGGAGAGCACCTACTGCTCGGAGTATCTGAGTTGGTCGGGGAAGTTGAGTTCCTCGAAGTCGAGGTGTTGTTCAGAAATGTTTGTTAGTGCCATGTAGATTGCCACGTGTCTCCACTTAATTGAGCCATGTCAGCAGACTAAATTTGGTATCAACAGAAGCCCCCAATGTTTCACAGTTCGAGATTGAGGAGTGAGGAACATTCTTCTCGAAATATAGCAGGATTAAATGGTCATCCTGAATTTTAGGAGTGTTTTCTTTGTATTTATTTTTCTTTTCGAATTCATAAAATCAGACTTTTCGAATTTTTCTAACTGCTTCGCTCTCCGCGCCCTTTTTGTCCTTTTAGCCGCCGATAGCGCAAATGTCTCCCCTTGTAATAATTATTTTTACCCTTTCCCAAGGTAAGGTATTTAAGCGTTGCAAAAAATCCTATCGTCTCTTCACTTTTTCAAATCTGTATCTTTGAGTTCTCCATTTCTTTTCGATCTTGTGCGTTCATTCCTTCCATCGTTCATTGTCAACTGATCCATCCTTTTTCTGTAAGATCTTCTTCCTTCTTTTTATTTCCTTTATTCATCATGGTTTATCTTGTTGAGTCGCTTGATAAATTTCGTTCTGATTTCTCTATTCCTTCCTGGGTCATTTTGGAAGAACTTTCTGAACCTTCAGATTATTTTTGTTTGGCTGAGGGACATTGGTTCCCCAGTCTCTTTGTAGCTGAATGTGATTTTTCTTTTCCCCCAAACCCCTTGTGTCTGGAATTCTGTCAATATTTTGACGTGGTTCCTGCAAAAATAGTCCCCAATACATGGAGATTAGTGAATGGAGTCTATAGGTTAAATCAGATTCATGGAACTCATATAGGAATTCCAGAAATTATGTTTTGCTATAGATGTGCTATCAGCGACAGTAATTTTTACTTGAAAACTAGGTTTTTAAATAGGGCTTTAGTCGTCAATCTCCCAGATGCCAACAGGGATTACTTCGAGCATGGTGTTGTTATGAAAAATTGGCAACATGCTCCGCTAATTGGAAATGATGTGTATCAGGGTCCTAGATGCCCTCCCTATGGCAATGGGATAGGTTGTTTTTATTTTAATTTATGAAATTATGCTTTCTTTGTGTTTGATAAAATGTGTCACTGATATTTTAATTTTGATTTATTTGCAGTTGACAGCAAGAGAAGGTCTCCAAAAGAGACAGAAGTTAATTTAAAGCATCTGAAACTTATCTAGGGTTTGCATCAAACTGTTACCGATGAACACATCAGATCATCTTCATACTTTTTGCAGTACAAGAGTTACACCTCGTATTTTACTGCTCGTCCAGTGATAAGTGACGTAGAACCAGTAACAGCTTCTGTAAGTTCTTCTCCTGAGTCACATATTCCTCTTAGTGAAAGAATGAAGAGAATAAGAGCTCCTGCCCTTTTCGAGAAATCTTCCTCTATTGCTGGAGAGGCAAAGAAAAGCAAGCAGGATGTCCTAGAAGGGACAAGACAAATTGATGCACCTCCTCCAGCTGCTACCATGAAGGTTGCCGAGAAGCCCCATGTGGCTCCGAGAAAGGTTGTATCTGTTTCCCCTCTGAGTGAGGTTGTAGTTATATCACCGACCAAGACAACATCCTTGGTCGAGAATGTTCCTGTTACCTCGAGGAAGCTGAAGAAGAGGTCCTCGGTCAATTTGGATGAATCCATCTCTCAGCCTCCAACTACTGGAAATGGTGTTTCCACTTTCGTTGCTCCGAGCTCTGCCATGAGCGGTGAAGTCTTGGATCATCCCCGAGATCCAAGGTATTGAAGAAAATCTCTCCCGGGATAGGGTTACCACTTTGGCAGCTCAGCACATTGCCTCAGTAAGTATTGCTAATCTAAATTTTCATTTTTCAATGTTATGTCCTTGCACTGACTTTCAGTTATTTTCTTTTTCCAGTTAGTAACTTGCTTTAATACTATTCTGAAAAATGATGAAGACATAAAGTCGTCCATCTCCTCGGGTGGTGTAGAGGAGGCTTTTGTAGGTCTGACACAGTCTTTAAAAGATTCTCATCAGAAGTATGTCTATGATAAAGCTACTTGGGAGAAGCAGCTTAATTCCACCGAGCAAGAGAGGGATCCGGCTGTTGAAGTCTCCAAGGGGTTGGAGAAGAAAATAAAAGACTTGGAGAAGAAGAACAAAGACCTCGAGGAGAAGCTCCAACATGCTGTAGAGTTTAAAATTAAGCTCAAATCTGCTGAGGAAGAGCTAAGTAGACTTCGTAATGCTGGTCGTCAGAAGGAAGAGGCAGAAAAGAAATTGAAAGTTGCCGAGGAACTTTTGTCTGAGAAGCTTTCCTCGGAGAAGGTGAAAAGGAAGCTGGCTGTGAAGAAGTCCTTCAGTGCTGGCTGGGACAAAGGTTGGAATAAGGGTTTGGCTGCCACGGTCTCGCAAATGGAGTATGGCAGCCTTAAATATTTCAGGGATGGTTGGGTAGCTGCTCTAACAGAGATGAATGTCGATGAGAATTCCGACCTGTTTCAGCGACACATTCCTGGCCCCCTCCTAATCCTGGGGAAGAAGAAGAGGATGAAACTGCCTCCGAGGAATCTTCTATGATGGTTGGGGATCAGGTCCCTACTGTTGAACTTCGCTACGAATAACCCCAACTAACTATTACTCCTACCGAGCAGCTTCAGTCAACCAACATTTCAGCCAAGCAGCTTCCAGCACCCACCGAGCAACCTTCTATGCCATTCGAGCAACCTTCCTCCTCATTCCAACTTCTCGAGAAAGTTTTGGGAGACAAGGAGAAGGTGTAGAGTTGTTTGGACATTTCTCTCTGTTTATTTTCTTTGTCAAATGTAACTCTGAACTATGTACTTCTCTTTTATGATGCAATAAAATTTGAAATTTTGATTGTTCATACTGTTGATTCTCTTCTTCTTGCTCTGTTTGCACTCTTATTGATTCTTTTTATCTCTTCCTTTTAATAGTTTATGGATAGAATGGAACTTTTGTCAGCCCATGATACAGAACTGATGAAAAAATGTAACGACTACTTCAAGGCTAGCCATGCTGATTTGAATGAATCTGAAATCGTCAATATCCTTGGTCCAGATGCTGCAGAATGAGAAGTTGAAGTTTAACAGTATTTAAACTGTCTTCTCGACTCGGCAGTGGCTAACAATGTAGCATATTATGAGATGATTGCATACCTCCAGGGCACTCTCGAGGAGCTTCAACAACAATACAAGGAATCTTCAGCCCTTTTGCACCAGGGGTATGAGAAGAAGTATCAGCAGCTAAGTGCTGATAAAGGATATGATAGATTGATTGTTGCCTATAACATAAAGTAGAGAACTCTAAAGACCGAGGTTAAAAAGCACAGGCAGATAGCTAAGTTGTTGGAGTAGGAAAATGATAACCTGTGAGGAGAGATATCTCAGTTGAAGTCTGCAGCATCTTCCTCGAACACTTTGGTCCCTGTCAACGATAAGGGTTTCCCTTTCATAGAGGTCTAGAATGCCAATTTGAGAGACGAATTGGAGACTTTGAAAAGAATTGGAGCCTCTACTTC
Organism: Sambucus nigra; assembly: GCA_949130495.1. Lineage (NCBI taxonomy): Eukaryota > Viridiplantae > Streptophyta > Magnoliopsida > Dipsacales > Adoxaceae > Sambucus > Sambucus nigra. The sequence continues at coordinate 63,348,728 of OX422223.1, read as the reverse complement.
TGCTCGCGATCGAGCAAGAGGTTCTCGGGGACGAGCAAGAGATGATCGACTTACTATTGAAGAGCAAAGGAGTCAATCAGCTTTGGAGAATCAGGCCTTCCAGTTAATGGGGAAGAATCAAGGATTAGCTGAGATGTCCAAGAAAATTATGAATATGGATGAGTAGCTCTCTGCACAAAAGTTTGCCTTAGAGAATAAAGAACTTTTTGCAAAAAATCTCCACGAGCAGCTGGAAAGGTTGACTTATCAATTCCACAAGCAGCCTAGAGAATTTTGGATGGCTGGCTATAATGAAGTGCTCTATCACCTCGATGATCGGATCCAGCAGTCGAACAACGAGGGGTATAAGAAAGGATGGCTAAATGCCTTGGGTGTACTACAATTGGAACAAGGTCACTATTTGTGGGATTACTATAATCCTGGGTTGCTCGACCTGCCAGTGCCACCATTCAAACTCGACATGAGCTGGGTTCCTGCTCGGGCAATACCTTAGTGTTTGATCTCCAAATATCTCGGCGACTACAGTCTTCATTCCAATATTGAGATATCTCGTTCGGAGCACCTACTCGATCGGCTATCTGTGATGAACAACAGGATGCTCAAAGACCTTAATTTCATAAATTCCCCTTATGCTTTAGACGATCCTCCTGCTGGCGAGGAACCTGTTTCAAAAGCAGAGGGGAAGAAACCAATAGAATAGGAATCTTGATGTAATAATTAATATGTATTTCATTCTCGATGTATTTTGCTCTAGATTTAATGAAAGACTTCTAGTTTTACTTGCAATTTCGATTGTCATTGTCTTGGAAATATCTTGTAAAACATTTCTTTTTATTTATTAATGAATGTGCACGTATATCTGTTAAAAAAATAGAAATATTTTGTGTTACTTTAAATTGCTGATCAACTAAAGTTGGTGAAAACTTATTGTTGACTATCCTGAATTGGTGATAATTATCTGACGACCAACTAGAGTTGGTGATATTTTTATTTTTGACCAAATATAGTGACATTTTGAAATGCCATAAATATCAAGAATTTTATCACTTTTTAATTTTAAGCCTTGAAATGACTTTCATTTGTTTAGCCAACTGTTTTCGACCAACTGGAGTTGGTGGTTTTTGTTCCCGACCAACCTAAGTTGGTGGATTTTCTTCCTAACCAACCGGAGTTGGTATTTCTGGGAAATTTTTATTCCCGACCAACTTACAGTTGGTAGATTTTCTTCCGAACCAATCGGAGTTGGTATTTCTTGGAAATTTTTTATTCCCAACCAACTTATAGTTGGTGGATTTTCTTCCCAACCAACCGGAGTTGGTATTTCTGGGAAATTTTTATTCCCGACCAACTTATAGTTGGTGGATTTTCTTCCCAACCAACCGGAGTTAGTATTTCTGGGAAATTTTTATTCCCGACCAACTTATAGTTGGTGGATTTTCTTCCCAACCAACCGGAGTTGGTATTTCTGGGAAATTTTTTATTCCCGACCAACTTATAGTTGGTGGATTTTCTTCCCAACCAACCGGAGTTGGTATTTCTGGGAAATTTTTATTCCCGACCAACTTATAGTTAGTGGATATTTTTCCCAACCAATCGGAGTTGGTATTTCTGGGCTTGATACATAGTGTGCAGCACTAGTACTCCGAAAAAAAAATTCAATAAAAAGAGAGAATTGGGCGAAATAACCAAAACTTTATTCATATCGAAGAAACTGCATTACATAGAGATGAGACTACTGATAATATTTACGAAGATGCTCTGCGTTCCATACATTCTTAAACTCCTCCCCTTCAAAAGTTTCAATTCCATATGTCCCTGGTCGAACAACCTATGTTACTTTGTAGGGCCCATTCCAGTTAGCTTCCAGTTTATTGTGCTTTTGAATTACCTTCTTCAGCACATAGTCCCCTTCTTTCAAGTCGCACTTCTTCACTCTCTTGTTGTAGAACAAAGTTGCTCGTTGCTGGTAAGCGTCATTCCCGATGGATGCTTCTTATCTAACTTCCTCGAGCATGTCCAAGTCTAACCTTCTCATCAAGTCGCTGACAGGGGAATTGAAGTTCAGCACTCGGTGTGTTGGGAGGACCAGCTCGACAGGTATAACAACTTCACTTACAAAGGCCAACATATATGGAGATTCTCCTGTTGCTACTCGGGGAGTAGTAAAATAAGCCCATAGTACAGAATGTAGCTAGTTGATTCAATTTGCCTTTGCATAATTTAATCTTTTCTTCAACCCATTCAGCAGCGTTCTGTTCGTCACTTCAGTTTTCACATTGCTTTGGGGATGTCCTGGTGCAGAATGGGGTTTTAATATGTTTTACTGATGATAATATGCAGTGAACTCCTCATTGTCGAATTATGTTCCATGGTCGGTGATGAATGCATGTGGAAGATCATATCTACAGATGATATTTTTCCAAATAAATTGGTACACCTTTTTATACGTCATGTCGACAAGAGGCTCGGCTTCCACCCACTTAGTAAAGTAATCCACTGTGACGACGAGATATTTAAATCTTCCTCTGGTCGTTGGAAGTGGCCCGACCAAGTCAATTCCCCACATGGAAAATGACCAATGGGAAGTAATGGGTGTCAATAATGCTTGGGGAGTTCTTCGAATGGTGGAGAAGAGTTGACATTTGTCACATTTTTTGGCATAGGTTATGCAATCAACCCTCATTGTCAGCCAATAGTATCACTGCATCATTATCCTTTGCAGAAGTGTCCGACCTAGTACGTGGGCTCCACAAGACCCTTCATGGACTTCTTCGATCAAGTCTTTCACCTCGGTAGGATGTACACATCTCTGCAAGCTAGCTATAATTCCTCGTCTATATAGAACACCATTGGTCAATACATAACGAGCAGCTTTAAACTTTAGTTTCTTGGCTCCGAGTTTATCAGTTGGCAAATACCCTTCTTCAATATATGCCCTGATAGGATCCATCCAAGATAGTCATAAATCAAGGGTAATAAAGTTCATCGTCAGATCTTCATCTATGCTCCAACTAGCCAAGACTTCAATTGGGATTGTTCTTCGTAGCTCGGTGCGTGTGGATGATGCTAAAAGAGCTAAAGCATTTTCTCTCGCATTCTCCAATCTTGGTACACTACCATCAGACTTGATAAAATCTCCACTGCTTTTTTATGATACCTGATCATTAATTCTCCTTTGGCTGCATATACTCCCAGTATTTGATTTACGATCAACTGCGAGTCACTAAATACAATAACTTGCTCTGCCCCCATGGTTTTTGCCAGATTAAGACCTGCAATCATAGCTTCATATTCAGCCTCATTATTAGACGCCTTGAATTGGAAGCGCAGAGCATATTCCATATCGACCTCATCTGGGCTGTTTAAAATAATCCCTTCCCCACAGCCTATAGTGCAAGATGAGCCATCCACATACAGGTTCCATATAGGTACCTCATCTTCAAATTTTTGATTGGAAAAAGTTCCTCGGTGAAACATTTGCTGCTTCCTTTTATCCTCCTCTAGTGCGTCTTACTGCTCGTCGACCATCTTCTCTTGCCCGCCGACCAACTTCTCTTGCTCGTCGACCAACTTCTTTTGTTCATCGACCAACGTAAGTTGATCGGGTTTAAATTTGATGGTCTTGTAACATCCACAGGTTGGTCGGTATCCATCTTTTGCTCCTGGGAGGTATCAGGATAGGTGAACTCTGCTATAAAATCTGCTACTGCCAGCCCTTTTAGTGACGATCTAGGCTCATAAATTATATCATATTCACCAAGTTCTATTTCCCAATACATAAATCTCCCTGATTTTTTTGGTTTATGAAGATCTTGCCTCAATGGCATATCGGTATACACGACTACGTTATGAGCCTGGAAGTATGGCCTCATTCTTCTACTCGCTTCGATCAGCGCCAATGCCAACTTTTCCAGTCTCGGATATCTGATCTCTGCTCCTCGGAAGTCCTTACTAGTGTAATAGATTAGTTTTTGTACTCCATCCTCCACTCTTATTAATGCCGAGCTAACTGCATTTTCTGAAACTGCCAGATATAAGTACAATCTTTCTCCCATTATAGGCCTGGACAACAGTGGAGGTGGTCCCATATATCTCTTCAACTTTTGAAAGGCTTTCTCGCATTCTTCATTCCATTCGAATGTTTTCGGAGTGTTTTGAAGAATGGAAGGCATCTATCAGTTGCTCATGATACAAATCTGTTAAGTGCTGCAACTCGCCCTATGAGACTTTGTACTTACTTCTTCGTCATTGGAGATTGCAACCCTAATAGAGCTTTGATCTTTTCAGGGTTTGCTTTAATACCTCATTGGTTGACAATATACCCGAGGAACATGCCTTCTCGTACTCCGAATATGCACTTTGTGGGATTCAACTTCATTTGATATTTATCTATTTGATCGAAGGTTTGGCCTAAGTCAATTAGATGGTCAGCAACTTTCTTGCTCTTTGTCAGCATATCATCAACATAAACTTCCATATTGCAACTGATTTTCTCTGTAAACACCTTGTTCATCAGCCGCTGATATGTTGCACCTTCATTTTTCAAACCAAAAGGCATAACATTATAACAAAAAGTTCCTCTAGGGGTAATGAAAGAGGTACTCTCCCTGTCTTCAGGTTTCATTTTAATCTGGTTGTAACCAGAATAAGCATCCATGAAGCTCAATAGCTCGTGTCCCGAGGTAGCATCCACTAATTGATCAATTCGGGGCAAAGGAAAATGATCCTTAGGGCATGCCTTGTTAAGGTCGGTAAAGTCTACACACATCCTCCATTTGTTGTTTTTCTTCTTCACCATTACTACATTCGCCAACCAGTCTTGATATTTGACATCGTCAATAAAGCAAGCTTTCTGGAGCTTCTCAACCTCCTCTTGTATAGCTTGGTTCTTCTCAGGGCTGAACACTCTTCGTCTCTGCTTCACTGGCTTGATCTCCTTATTCACATTGAGTTCGTGACATAAGAAATTTGGATCTATTCCTGGCATATCCTCATGACTCCAAGAAACCGTTTTTTTGCTTTTTAGAAAAACTATCAATTCCTATTTTAGTGAGGCATCTAACGACGAACCTATCTGAGTTGTTCGTTCCGGGTGTTCATCACCCAGAATGATATTTTCAGTAGCTTCCACCACCTGACCTTTCACGAGCTGCGAATCGCCTCTAGGATCCAATGTTTCAATCTCTGCGCCTTCATCCACTTGGTAGGTAGTTGTCTTTTTCCTAGATTCCTCCAGTTCTTCCTGCTCGGCAGATGAGTAGTAACATTCCCGAGTTAATTTTTGGTCACCCTTTACGACTCCTACTCCAAAATTGGTTGGAAATTTCAAGCATTGATGTACCGTAGATGGTACTGCTTCGAACTTCTTCAATCCTACCCTTCCCATAATGATATTTTAAGCTGACTGGACATTCTTATCCATCATAAAGAAACATACTCTTTCTGTTCGACAAGCGGACCATGTGCCGATGAACATATCCAACTTGATCGTCCCAAGTGGAAAAACTTTCTCGCCAGCAAACCCAAGGAGGGACCTGTGATAAGGTTCCAACTGAGACAACTTCAGATTTAAACTATCGAAGCATGAGTGATATCCACCGAGCTACCATTATCCACCAGTACTCTTGAGATTATTACTTCCTTCATCCTCATTTTGATCACCAGTGGATCATCATGAGGATATAGTACACCTGCGATGTCTTTCTTGGAGAAACCAATGACTAATTTTTCTTTGCTCACCTTCCTCAGGCGATCATACTCAGCTAGATTTATTCGCAGAATGTATGAACAAGCTTGAGATTCATTGAGGTAAGCTTTCCTTTCCGCAGTAAGGTCCCCACCTCCTACATCTCCACCTATAATAATGTTACAATCAAATGATCCAAAACGAATTGAAAATACCTCACGTTCTGGCTGTCTTGGTTTCTTGGGGAGATCAGGGTCGTCTTTCGGATCATCTTCATGATCTCTTTTCTTGTTTTCTTCTGAGCGACGAGGAGATCTAGATCTATGTCTTGGTCGGTCGTTGATTTTTCTTTCATTTCTTCGATCAACATACTTGGTCAGCTTTCCTCGTCTGATGAGCGCTTCGATTTCATTCTGGAGAGCTATGCAATTTTTGGTTGTGTGACCATGGTCTTTATGGAACTCGCAATATTTGGCCTTATTCCTCTTGTCAGGATCTGACTTCATTTTCTCAGGACAGTTTAGTTCCTCCCTTTTCTTGATCTCTTCCAGGACATGGTTTATGTCCACTTTCAAAGGAGTATAATTTTAAAATTTCTTCAATACCTCCCACGATGGTTTTGTTTTTGACTGCTTGTCACCACCATTGTTCTTATGTTCTTTCTTCTTAGCCTCCACCTTGGTCTCTTTGGTGTCCATGTTATTCTTCGCAGCCATAGCCTCCTCGGTATTCATGATCTTGACCGCTTTTGCCATTAGTTCTGACATGGTTCTGGGTGGATCTTTGGCCAAAGTGTAGTACAATTTATTGGGAAACAGTCCATTCATCAAAGCTATAATTGCTGTTTTTTCCTCGTAATCAATAACTTCAAGCTTCTCGTTATTGAAATGGGTTATGTAATCTCTGGTGCTCTCACCTATTTTTTGTCCAACAATTAACAAATGTGCAACTCGTTTAACTGATTTTGCACCAAAACATAAACTTTCAATGAAGAGCTCGGCCAATTGAAAGAAAGTTGATATCTTCCCCCGAGGAAGATTATTATACCATATTTGTGCAGATCCGGTAAGAGTTCCCAAAAATGCCCTGCATCTCATCTCGTCCGGCACGATATAGATGTCGGCAGCAGCTTGGTATTGTTCTATATGAAGGACAGGATCAGTTTTTCCATCATATTTAGGGGTCACAACTGGTGCTTTGAACTTCGATGGTGTGGGAAAATCCACAATTGCCTGTATAAAAGGCGTCCCTTGGACAAAAGTTCTTTGTAGAGGATTCTTGGCCTTAACCATTTCCCCTAGTCTATCCTCCAACCTTTGGATAGAGCCTTTCCATGCATCCTTTCCCTCCTCAGACCTATTGGTTCGAGCAATTGATCGTGTTGAAGTCGCTTCCTGGGATCTATCTTGTCGAGCAACTGGGTGTGATTGGGAAGAACCCGCTCTTAGATCAGATGGTCATCGAAAGTTTCTCGACACAGCCTTAGGAGGACTTTTATTCTTCCTAGGGCCCAATCGATCAAAAGTAGAGACCCTACTTAATCTTTCCAGTGCACTAGTCCTTTCTGGAGAGAGAGAGTGATGTGCTGTTCAGTATCTGTGGCTCGTACTGACGAATTTCGACCCGGTTGATAAGAGAAATCATCAGATTTCTCAGTGCGATATGAATTGCTTTGCCTAATACGCGAATAAACTAAATGGGTATTTCTTTTAACACTTCGTTGTCCTGAATAAGCCGTCGCTCCACCTTGGATAGTTTGCATGAGTTGTCGCATACAAAACTCGTCCTACTAGGGTAACCTAGGGGTTTAAAGGCTTGTTGCATACGCTCAATGCAATCGCTTGCCCGCGAAAAAGGTTTTTTATCCCAATAATATGATTTTCAAGAGTTGATCCTTGATAGGATTCATTTACATTGCTCGGGACGCGCAAAGTTCTAAGTTAGGGGGTATGATTAGGCACATATTCTTCATATTTATCCCCTTAATTTCGGTATTTTTATGATCCCGTGCAGTGTAAATAGCTTGGATTTGTTTCGTATTTATGCTACTAACCTTTTTTTGCAAGTATTTCGTGTTTTGTGTATTTCTCATGTGTTTTACAGGTATTTCATGTAAGTTAGTGCGAAGGAGAACTCAAAACGGTGAAAGAAACCAAGATATGGAGGTTTGAAGGGAATTTTCGTAATTTTTCATCCTTAGTCCAGAGGTGGGGCCAACTAGAAAGTTTAAGAGATCTAAATTACAAGAATACTGGAAAAAACGGCACCTCAATCCGAGCTACGGTGAAGAAGTTACGATGTTTTGAAGTTGCGCGATAATGAAGAGAAACGGACCGGTCTGGTTGTGCGAATTTCTGTCATTAATTATGCAGATTTTATGGTGATTGGTTGGCAAAAGCTTGTGCCACAAGCGAAATTTGATGTTAAATTCGTGCAACTTGGTGCTATAAAATACCAAGCCCTAATTCATTCAAAGGGGGACTCAAAATTAGAGAGAGAAAGTCATTTTTTAGAAATCCTTTTTAGTTTTTCATATTTTTAGAGAAACCTTAGTTTGTATGTTTGAAGAACAAGTAGTATTCTGGATTCAAGTTCATCTAGTGTAGATTTCAAGTATCAATTCAATTCAAGTATCAAATTCCCTTCTCTTATTTAGTCTTAATTCTATTTTCAATTTTCAATTGTTTTGCAATTTGTTACCAATGTTTGTTAGATCCATAATTCCATGTATTTGTACGAATTTGTTTTCTAGAAAAATCATGAGTAGCTAAATTCGCAGGGGTTGGGGTACATGAACACAATCCAAGGCAAATTATTTATGTAGAAAATAGAAGATAAATTAAATATTGACCGAATCGTGTATGGAAATTATACAAACATAGCCAATCTTTTAATTTCTCTTGCCCTGGGTACTTGAGATGTTTAAGAATGCTTTGTGAGTATAATTTATCATTCACCGCTTTATATCTATCTTTGATTTCATATGATGCGGGCTAGATCCCTCATATATGTAATGCTTAGAATTTATAAAGACTGGATTTAGTCAAGAATTTTAATTTACAATTCTAGTATTCTATAGGATAATTTGTTAAGGATTGAGGGATTGTACCCTACCCTATTTTCTCTAATTTGTCAGATCTAAGTTCTTTGCAATTTTCAGTTCGTTTTTCTTAAATAAATTTTTATTTCAATAGAATTTTTTTTCCAGTCATTAATCATCTTTTTATATTTATTTTGAGAAATCATTTCAAGATTTAATAGCTTTCCCTATTACGATTTGGCAATTTTGATCCCTGTGGAGACGATCCCGACTTACCGGGTTTATTACTTGAGTGACAGGCTTGCACTTGAGCCTAGAGAAAAACGCACTTTTGAGACAAATTCTTAGTCGCGTCAAGTTTTTGGAGCTGTTGTCGGGGATCTGAAATTGTTAAAGTTTTAGGAAAGTTCTTTTTATCCACAAGTGATTTCGGAAAAAAAAAATTCTATATTTCATCTCTTATGTGCTTATATGCCGAATTCATCTCCCACCCAAGTTCACGAAAATCCTATAGCCGAAGCAAGTTCTGAAAATTCTGAGTCTCCTCATTTTTAGGTTCCACCTCCTTCGCCTAATAATTTCATCACAAGTCGTTCATTGAGTCAAACCCTGAATGAGAATTCTGAACCTTTCGGTAGCAATATGTCGGAGCATGGTAGTGTCAGTGTTGGTGCTGGAGAGGATGAGATACCTTACCTTCCCATGAAAGATTTGTTATTTCCGGAGCGAACTGTTACCCCTGGTTGCATTTTACTCCCGTATAATGCCGGTCAGTTCCACTTTCGGAATGGTATGATCCAAATTCTTCCTACATTTCATGGGATGGATTCTGAAAAACCATATCTCCATCTTAAAGAGTTCGAGGAAGCGTGTGAGACGTTTGGTGACCAAGCTTGTCCACAAGATGTAATCCGGTTGAAGCTATTCCCTTTTTCTTTAAAAGATAAAGCTAAAACTTGGTTATGGTCACTACCCCCAAATTCTGTGTTATCTTGGAGAGATATGCAAGCCAAGTTTTTATCAAAATTTTTTCCACAACACAAAACCAATTCTGTTAAAGCCCAAATTCAAGCTTTTCGTCAAAATGAGAATGAGGCTTTTGATAAGTGTTGGGAGAGATTTCAAGAGTTAGTTAGTGCGTGCCCACATCATGGATTTGAAAAGCATCATCTCATTTCATTTTTCCATCAAGGCCTTACTTTGGCGTCTAAACAACTCGTGCAGACCATGTGCGAGAGACCTTTTTGGGAGTTAGATTCGAGCGATGCTGAGGCTCATCTGAAATATGTAGCAGAAACTACCCAAGCATGGGATATTTCTGATCCTAATAGTCAAAATCGAAATCGACAAGTGCCTAACATGCCTGCTGCATCCGGTATTTATCACTTGGACAAGGACACTTTGTTAGATCGAAAATTTAACCAATTGGAAAATAATTTCAGAGACATGCTTGAAGTACGATTGAGAGAAGTGGTTGGACCCATGCAAGCCGGGAAGGAGAAAGTGTGTGCCATTTGTGTTGCTGGTCATTCTACCAACGGATGTCCTACCATCCCTGCATACAAGGCAATGTACAATGAACAAGTTGAGACAATAGGGGGGTTTCGCGGAAATTATAATGTACCACCTCAAGGGGGGATGGCTCCTAACCCACATGTGACTTTACCACCACCACCCCCTCAATTTCAGCAAGTGGTTCCTCGTATGCATGTACCACCTCCTGGTCCATATGTTACTCCACCGAGGCGATCTCTTGAGGACAACTTAAATCACCTCATCCAATCTCAAAAGGAGAACAATGCTAAGTATGATCGAATGTTCAATGAAATACATACTAGAATCTCAAGGTTGCAAACTGCATCGAATGTCCAAGAGAAGGAAAAATTTCCTGCTCAAAGCCAACGACCTCCCCAAGGACAAACCAGTATTGGCACTACATCCCATGACCATCGAGAGAAATGTAGCGCTATTACCACTCTTCGTAGTGGGAGAGTAATTGATTTGTCACCTCCCCCACGCAATGCATCTAAAGATAAAGAGGTTTCGCCCGGCACAAGAGAGGCCGAAGATTCCCCTTTAATTGAATGTAAGGAGGAGGAAAACACTAGTGGACCCAAGGCCATCACCCCCACCGCTGCCCAATACCATCAACGATTGGTCTCTCACTCCAAAACGACCTCCCGTGATGAAGTTCTGGAAGTCCTTAAGCAAGTAAAAATTAATTTACCTTTTCTTGAGACTATACAGAGAATTCCCGCGTATGCTAAGTTTATTAAGGACTTACTCACGGTGAAACGCAAGCTAAAGGTAAACCAAAACGCCTCTTTGGCCCAAAATGTCAGCGCAGTCTTGTCGACTGACTTTCCATTAAAATATAAAGATCCGGGTGCACCCACTATTTCGTGTATCATGGGGAAGAACCGAATCGAGAGAGTTCTAATAGATCTAGGGGCGAGTGTTAACATTATGCCCTATTCCATCTATCAGCAACTAGAACTGGGGGACGTTAAGCCCACAAATATGACTCTCCAGCTCGCGGATCGTTCTGTGAAGCTTCCTCGGGGAATTTTTGAGGATGTGATTGTCCAAATAAACATTTTCTACTTCCCGATGGATTTTGTCATTTGGGACGAAGAACCCTCCGTTCTCCCAAGTAATCATGTTCCCGTTATCCTTGGCCGCCCATTTTTAGCTACAGCTAATGCTCTTATCAATACCCGAAGTGGGCGTATGCAATTAACTTTCGGGAACATGACCCTCGAAACAAATATCTTTAATAATTCCTAGGGAGAGGGTGACGAAGGGGAACCGCGAGGGTTGGATTTTTTGGGGAAAGCACACGAGCAAGAAAGAACTTACAAGGAAGAGCCATTAGGGGAAGGTTGTGTTGCGCACAGTGAGAGGAGTGGTTACAATATCGAGAGCAAGGTAGGGGAGGTATGTTTAGTTAATGCATTCGAGAGCATGAGTGAGCCCATGAACAAGAGTGAAAGAGGAGATTCAGAGTGTGTCGGGAGAGGCTCGTCGAAATACTTAGAGGAAAGCGAATGCCAGGACACTATCGATACATTTCTCCTCGATTACCACCCACCCACACCACCCTATAATTCGACGAGTGAGCACGAAAGTCAGGTTGAGGACACCAAGCAAGAGAGAGAGCTAGAGGAGTTGAGCCTAGTAGAGTTTGAGAGAGAGTTTGGACAGGTGGATGCAAGCCTAAATGTTGAAGTCCAATCTTTCTGGGCCTCATTTCGTCATTTAGACAAAAGCGAGAGTGGGACAATAGAATTGATGCATTCCTCCTTACCAAACATCCACCCATACCATTTGAGTCTTCGGAGGTACTTGAAGATACGACTCAAATCTCGTCCGACTTAGAGACCAACGCACGTGCTATGCAACAAGAGGATCCTTTTTCGGTTAATGATAATGCATCTCCTGGTCTTTCCTTTATCTATGGGCACGGGCCCAATTTGTTTCGGTTATTCACTTATGATGGTAAGACGGGAGAGACGAGGAGAGCATCGTACCCAGTGAAAGGGGTCGGGTGATTTGTGGAGAGAGATGAGAGGTCGTCGCACCCCCGACGCGTATGGAGTGATTTTTGTTGTATTTTTGAGTCATGTATAAGTGTTATATAGTGTCTTGTTGCATTTTAATAATTTGCTTGTTTTATTTATCGCACTCTTCATGTTGTCTTCCTTATTTCTCTTATCCATTTGATTGAGGACAATGCAAATCATTGAGTTAGGGGGGATGACAGGTGCATATTCGTAAAACTTTTCTTTTATTCATATATATGTGTATCTAAAAAAAAAGCCAAAAATATTTTTTTCCAAAATAAATAAAAATTGGAATTTAAATTTTTCAAAAATATCACCTTTATTCTATTTTAAGTCTCAAATTGTTAACAACCAAAATGCACTAAGCCAAAATTGACCGAAGATGGAAATTGAAAGAAAATTGACGACTTTACGAATAAGTGTGGAGATTAGTCTTACCCGGTGAGATTTTGAGCCTTTCAATTTTTTATGAGTTTTTAAATCAATCCGAGTTTATGATTAACTCAAAGTTCTTTTCAGTGTTTTAATAAGTCGTTGATGATCTCAATCCTTTGTTTCGATCGGTTATGGGAAATGTGTGAGATGTTGTCTCGAAATTCGTGCTAAATATATCTCTAAACTTAATTAATCTCGAGATGCATATAGTAATGTGATTAGCAATTCGGACAATGAAGTAGGCCCTCGTTTGTTACCCAAAAATATTAGCCATAAAAAGTTGTGAAAAATAAAATTATCCCTTTGATAACCCAATTGAGCCGAATAAATTTTTTTCCTTTTCGTTTGATAACCCGAAAAACCCAAATAGCATGGAATTGGGAAAATTGAGAAAATTCATCAAGTAAGTCCAAATTGTGCAATAAAAGGGGCAAGAGAAAAACAGAAAAAAAAAATGCTCAAAAGAAAAATAGCAAGAAAAAAAAAGAAGAGAAAAATGAGCAAATGCCCGGAAAAAGCACTAATGACATCATAAGAAAATTTTCCAATTCCAACATTCCCTACCATTTCCAATTTTACCCTTTACACTTTTTAACCCGAAAAGTCATAACCGAGTCCAAATTGCGAAATTGGTTACCGCGTGGAGAGCTAAGACATGAAAAGATAATATGAGAGATTAAAATGGTGTGAGATAGAGGGATGTTCCCATTTCCTAATAACCGTATTCCGATGATGAGATCTTTTCACCATATATTTCCTTCTTTTCAATTTTGTATGCATGAATTTGTGTCCATTATATTTACTCTTTATATCATGCATACTGAGGAAAAATAGCCACAATCCTAGTGATTCGTTTGTGAGTCCATCCGTAAGAATTTGAATCAAAACGAATTTTCGGAAAGTAACGTAATGCTCAATCGGTGGAAATTTGAGGTTTAATTGATGGCTTTGCACACACACACACACTATGGTTTGAAACATGTGAATATGAATTTATGGTGATTATTTTTCGAAAAGTTTAAATTGTACAATTTTTAAGTATTTTGATATTTATTTGAGTCAATAAAGAATTTTGTGGGTGTATTCACTGCAAACCCTCACGAGACAAAACTCGTCCTACTAGGGTAACCTAGGGGTTTAAAGGCTTGTTGCATACGCTAAATGCAATCGCTTGCCCGCGGAAAAGGTATTTTATCCCAATAAAATGATTTTCAAGAGTTGATCCTTGATAGGATTCATTTACATTGCTCGGGACGCGCAAAGTTCTAAGTTAGGGGGTGTGATTAGGCACATATTCTTTATATTTATCCCCTTAATTTTGGTATTTTTATGATCCCGTGCAATGTAAATAGCTTGGATTTGTTTCGTATTTATGCTACTAACCTTTTTTGGCAAGTATTTCGTGTTTTGTGTATTTCTCATGTGTTTTACAGGTATTTCATGTAAGTTAGTGCGAAGGAGAACTCAAAACAGTGAAAGAAACCAAGAAATGGAGAGTTGAAGGGCATTTTCGTAATTTTTCATCCTTAGTCCAGAGGTGGGGCCAACTAGAAAGTTGAATATCTCTAAATTACAAGAATACTGGAAAAAACGGCACCTCAATCCGAGCTACGGTGAAGAAGTTACGATGTTTTGAAGTTGCGCGATAATGAAGAGAAACGGACCGGTCTGGATGTGCGAATTTCTGTCATTAATTATGCAGATTTTATGGTGATTGGTTGGCAAAAACTTGTGCCACAAGAGAAATTTGATGTTAAATTCGTGCAACTTGGTGCTATAAAAGACCAAGCCCTAATTCATTCAAAGGGGGACTGAAAATTAGAGAGAGAAAGTCATTTTTTAGATATCCTTTTTAGTTTTTCATATTTTTAGAGAAACCTTAGTTTTTATGTTTGAAGAACAAGTAGTATTCTGGATTCAAGTTCATCTAGTGCAGATTTCAAGTATCAATTCTTCAATTCAATTCAAGTATCAAATTCCCTTCTCTTATTTAGTCTCAATTCTATTTTCAATTTTCAATTGTTTTGCAATTTGTTACCAATGTTTGTTAGATCCATAATTCCATGTATTGGTATGAATTTGTTTTCTAGAAAAATCATGAGTAGCTAAATTCGCAAGGGTTGGGGTACATGAACTCAATCCAAGGCAAATTATTTATGTAGAAAATAGAAGATAAATTAAATATTGATCGAATCGTGTATGGAAATTATACAAACATAGCCAATCTTTTAATCTCTCTTGCCCTAGGTACTTGAGATGTTTAAGAACGCTTTGTGAGTATAATTTATCATTCACCGCTTTATATCTATCTTTGATTTCATATGATGCGGGCTAGATCCCTCATATATGTAATGCTTAGAATTTATAAAGACTGGATTTAGTCAAGAATTTTAATTTACAATTCTAGTATTCTATAGGATAATTTGTTAAGGATTGAGGGATTGTACCCTACCCTATTTTCTCTAATTTGTCAGATCTAAGTTCTTTGCAATTTTCAGTTCGTTTTTCTTAAATAAATTTTTATTTCAATAGAATTTTTTTCCCAGTCATTAATCATCTTTTTATATTTATTTTGAGAAATCATTTCAAGATTTAATAGCTTTCCCTATTACGATTTGGCAATTTTGATCCCTGTGGAGACGGTCCCGACTTACCGGGTTTATTACTTGAGCGACAGGCTTGCACTTGAGCCTAGAGAAAAACGCACTTTTGAGACAAATTCTTAGTCGCGTCAATCGTTAATTGCATAATGAAAAGCAATGTCATTTTATTTGGGTTATCTATGATTTGGGGTACATTTGTACTCTTTTATTCTTGATTGGGTGTCGTTGTTTGTTCTATTATTCATTAGGTGCCAAAATGAACAACGATTGTTAAAAAGAAAGTGACAAATGTTATCCAACTCATTTGGATTAATAAACAGACCCGTTTGCCCCGTTTGTACAAAACATCTTGTTTACTTTTTACAAATTAATTTTTTCGTAAAATTGTAATAAATAACGTTGAATATTTTTTTTATATAAAAATACATTTGAAAAAAGTTACATCCATCTATTTTTTTAAAAAACAAAATGTCTAGTTTTATTCTTTTTATTGAGATCAAATATTTTTGTTAACAAAATTTAGTAAGGGCAAATGAGACATTTCTCAACACAAGTGTACTTTACCCACCACAATAATATTTCACAAGCTTGCCATCACCGTTGAACTACTTTGAGAAAGAGTTGCAGTTATCCTCTTCCACTTTTCTCTCCTTCCCCACACGCCCTAAAATCACCCAAACCCAAACCCATATCATCTTCACAAATCTCCTCAGTCCATTAACTAACCTCAAGAACAACATCATCATAGAAGTAGTAATAGATCGAGAATGTCAAAGAGATTCAAATTTCAGAAATAATTCAATATATGAAGCTTTCAATGAATGATTTTTCACATATATGAATGTACAATTGTGTTTTACATGTAAATCACACACGTTTCTAATGGAGGGAGACAGAGGTTGAGTGGAGAAGGAGAGGGCCAGATCATATTCTAAGAGTCTAGAATGAAGAAACAAGTTCTCTAAATAAATTAATAAAGTTTTGTTTTTTTACCATTACCTAGATGTGAGCATGCCCCTAAAAAAAGAGGACCAAAATGATAAACCTTAAGTATTCATACATGGGTGTTATTAATTTACTTCTTTGCATATAAAAATAGTGAGAGAAGTTGGGCTAAACTCGTAGATTCACATTTGTTACAATCAAGTTGTGCATGGCTAATTGCCTCTTTCATCATTTCTTTAATGTTCACCCAATTTGATCACCACATCCCATTAATATAATATAGTTGTACAACTTAAATTTGACTAGACCTTAAAATTCATCTTGAAACACCAAAACTTTGGTGTTCTTAGCAATAGATTGTCACGGTCCGTAGCTATGACAGAGCCGTGGTCTAAGAAAAAACAAATAATTTTTCACAGCCATTTGTCGTTACGACTTCTTATGCACCCTTTGTCATGGCTTTGGGCTGTGACAAACTTTTCTAGAGGCTTTTAGTCATGGTAAAATATGATGTGAACGATGTTGTTACTCCATTTGATCACCACATCCCACGACAATCTTTTTTTATATATAAATACATTTCTATATGTCGTCTTGAAATGGAAATAAATTTATTAAAAAGGAAAAAAAATATGTTAGCTACTTTAAGCTCAGTGCAAACTAAATAAATAAATCTGTTAGATACTTTAAGCCCAAACCAACTCTGAAGGTAGCCCAGCCGAAATTTGAATTTTTGCCCACCCCGAAACACATACCAGTCCAACAGTGTTAAAAAGGAAAAGAATAATGTAAAACATGTAAAGATACAACTATTTGCATTCCCCCTCCCCCAAAAATAAATAAATAAATAAATATGCGGAACTCTTCCAAAATCAAAACAAGTAATAACCCCAATTCATACAATACCCCAACATTCCAAACTTGAGACTCCTCCATCCCTCTCACGTAATAGCTGAATTAACCAGCCCTCCCCCCTGCAATCCCTATTGGCGATTCCTCCCTCTAATGCTGCTCTCGATTTGAACTTCTCCTTCCGTTGTTTTTCCCTTTCTTTCCCGCCTTTACGATCAAGCAGGACTAGACTCGATTCATGCGATCCCGACCACTTTTGTAGCTATTTCACTATTTTTGTCAGATCTAATTTGATAAGCTACAACTTTCAAATGTGATGTTGGGTTGTTTTGATGAAATGTAAATGAGGGTACAATTAGATATTGAATGTTAAATTTTGTTAGATATTGAATGTTAAATTTACAACAAGTGTTTGATGAAATGTATAGATGAACTAATTGATACATGTTGGTAGCTTTATATTACACCAGGCTTCAAAGTTATACCCTCAAGTTGGAATGTACATTTGGGCTTGAGATTCATAATAATAACATATACGGAGTATTGAATACATTTGGGCTAGAGTTGAATTGTAAATTTCCTGTTTAAATGTTCATTAGTCCAGAAGTTTGTATTGCGACCTTATTATTTTTCATTTTAAATTTAAATCCTTTGATGATTTTTCTGAAGACTTGTAAACATTCCGTCACTACACAAATGGAGGATCTGAACAAGAGAAGAGGATAGGAGTTTAGACGTGAAGAAAGTGAGGTGCTGCTGTTTAGGCTTACACCCTAAATCATCTCTAATATCCTGTCTAGACTTCCCATAGAATCTATCTTGAGATGCAAGTGTGTGTGAAAAGCTTGGCACGACTTAACGAGAGATCCTTACTTTATCAAATTATAGTTGAGCAGAGCAAACACTCAACCCCCAGATTCCTCCTCCGACCTTTGGGATTAGACGAAGGACCCAGTAGTACTGTGTGTAGACTATACTTGCTGGATACTGAAGATTGTAAAGCTATAGAGATCCCTAAAGTTGCACTAGAGTATGGTGAGTTTTCACTTCCACTCCCATGGGTGGGCCTATATGTTTCTTGCACCTTAAATGGTTTGCTCTGCATCCTTCTCTCATCTATAACCCTATTATAAAGGAATACATAGTTTTTCCCAACATAGAGCTAAACTTTCCTAAATATAATATACTATATCACTAAATCGGGTTGGGCTTTGATCCTTCAATCCAAAAATACAAAGCAATTCGAAGATATATGTTTATCTCTGGAGTCTATTGCGACACCCTGACTAATTAAATACCGGGTAGCTACTCCTTTATTAAATCAATACAAAATGCCAAGTTGGTTCAGTTAATAGCATCACTGTCGAAAACATTTTTAATGGTTACTAACCACCTAGTATTTAAAAAGTAAGTTGCCAAATTTTAAATTAAGTCTGATTAATATACAGTAAAAGGATAATGAAAGAACAACAACCATTCATCATAACGAAGCGATAGAATAACCAACAAAATAATAATAAGTCCGGAGGAAAACTCCTCGCAACAATCCCACAACTGAAATAAGTAAACAATGTATCCTGAATTAATTACATGCCAAAAGTCTGAAAATCTGAAATGGGAAATGTTTCTAATAGAAGTGGGCGACATGCCCTACAACCGATGAAACTGAATGTAGAATCAAGATAGATGAAGCGTCTACTAGCAAAGTCCTGTAACTTCCACCAACAGCTATAGCTCGTCACCTGAATGAGGATCCTAAGCATGGTGTCCTTGTGGCTGGGCACCTAAAATTGTTTTTACAAAAAAATAGATTTGAAAGCAAACGGGTCAAAGCCTGAAAGTGGAGAGTATTTTAAAATAGCAAGTGCTTTAATAACATTAAAACAATGAATGCAAAATACATGTTAGGACGTGCACTCACATGAAATACTCACCTCTCGACTAATTGTGCACTCCTAACGTACCATACCCATCTAAGTGATATACGTAACTAACCAAACCGTAATAAGTCCTACCCCTTACTACTCGATTCTCATTATGCATTTTAGCGTTATCAACTAAATAGAGGGCGTTACTTAAACTCGGATTCTCAATTATTAGCAATACAATTCTCTACCGGTTATCCCGTTATAACTTCTCAAAACATTACCATAATTATACTCATAATACTTAACATGAAAGTTCTCATTATTTAAGTGTATATAATTCACGTCATAAATATACAATACAAGCACCCCGACACTAAGCTACGGCGCACAGATACTCTGCTATCCATCCCGATACATCACGTACATAAGGATCACGCATTCCGAATCTCTCAGGAATCGTTCTCAGATAACATCAATCACAAACAATGGAGGAGAACACAGTCACATCACATGGGTCACGCACATACCTACGCTCCCACGATCAGCAGACTTATTAACTTCCCAATAAGTCCTTCTCTGACCTATGTTCTCGAGGTACCAATCTAAATCCGGGAAACAAAAGGATTAGAGGGCCCTAAGCGAACGTAAACCTCCCGTGATAGCAAGTATGGTAGGTATGTCATACACATAAAATCATATACTTACTAAGCATGCACACATCCCAGTAATTACCATAATTTATTTGTGGTACACTTCTCATTTTCGTACCTACTTATAATGTTACACAATTTACATATTCCTGGTTAATATAATTATTCAAGCCGTCAATTGTTCTCACGTCGTAATAGACACTCACGTCCTAATCCATAATTTCCATTTGGTTCAAATCACACTTCTAGGTTTTACTCCTCTATATATCACAAATGTCCCTACTATATCAATTTATCATCAAGGGAATATTATCTCTACAATTAAATAAGGTTACGGGACACGCGAAATCAAAACAGACCAAAAAGGCCTAAACTGTCAGCTCGTTAGAAGTCTCGTTCGAACGAGGCTGTTCGAACGAGAGTTCGTTCGAACGAAGTGGGACTTCTAACGAGATCTCATTTGAACGAAAGGCATCGAACGAACATCCCTCTCGTTAGAAGTCAAGCTATCAACTCGTTAGAAGGTCGTTTGAACGAGCTCGTTCGAACGACCTGGGCAGGTCTTCTAACGAGAGGCCAGTTTCGAGCCCAGATTTTCCCAAATTCGTTTTTCCAACTTTTCTTCACCTCTAATCACATTCAAACATCAATCCAACAATTGTTCAAGGTTTCTAATCATCCCTAAACATACTTAGGTCATATAATAACATGTTTATGGGGATAATTCATCATAATCATCACCCAATTAACAAGTCTCTACATTTTTTCCCAATCTCAAGAACATGAACCCTAGAAATTTTTAAGATCATCAATGGTCATAATTAAATCCATTTTTGTTTCATACAAGATATATTATCATCAGAATAATCGCCTATATACAATTCTACATGCGATTCCTCATCAAAATGTAAGTTTCTAATTCCAATTTAATGGGTTTTCATCAATCTCCCAAAAATAATGAAATTTTCAGAAATGTCTAAGAATGGAAGAAACATTCAATGCAATTAACGTAATTAAACAACTTGCCTCTGATATATCTCTGAATCTGATGTTGAAGATTGAATTGTTCTCTCTCTCTCTGCAGAATTTCTCCTCTCTCTCTCTCTACAACTTCTTCTCTAAAGATGACAATGGTGGCTAGAGGTTGTCTTAGGAAACCCTAAACCTATTTCCAATAAATCCCGTAGCCCATTAAGTCAATTAGTGTAGTTAGTGGGTTTAGTGGGTAAAGGTTAAGTCAGATTTTAATTCCTAATTTTCGTGGGTTTAAATTCCCAAAATTCCAAAATTACCAAACTACCCTTATACGTTGCCGGTATGGCCTAAAAATGCCCCGGGACCCAAACTAAACCCCCGGCTAGTGTTTTCTGACTATTTCCACCCTTCCGGACGCGTTGGCGCACTCAAAACGACCATACGGTTAATAGAAATGAAATTCACTTTTTAATTAAAATAAATATATTCCTGACGCGACTGTCACACGCGTCTCAACAAAGTTTCCCGAATTGCCGTATATCAATCTCACGACAATTTGATAATTCAATATTCATATATAGCCATATATACTCATTAAAATCAAATACCAACTCGCATCTCGCTAGTATTTTAATCCGGATTAATTTCCAATTAGTACACATTTAATTCAATTAATCCCATAAATAAATATCACAAAAATACGGGGTATTACATACTTCCCCCCTAATAACAGAATTTCGTCCCGAAATTCGGAACTAGAAAGTACCTGGTAAGAACAACTTTGGATAACGTTCACGCATCTCATCCTCGCGCTCCCATGTGGACTCCTCGACATTATGATGTCGCCACTGAACACGCACTAACGGAACTATCTTTGACCGCAGTTTCCTCTCACTTCGGTCCAAAATAGCAATCGGCCCCTCCTCGTAGGAGCTATCAGGCTGGAGATCGATGTCCTCCAAGGCAATGTGAGAATGAGCCAAATTGTCTCTAAGATATTTCCTTAGCGAGGAAATATGAAACACATCGTGAATCCGATGCAAATGCTCCGGTAACCCAAGTCTATATGCAACAGACCCAATCCGCTCGATGATAGGGAATGGCCCCACGTATCTTGGTGCCAACTTCCCCTTCTTCCCAAATCGCATAATCCCCTTCATAGGAGATACTCTGAGTAAAACCTGGTCCCCCACTTGGAACTCCCTGAAGAACCTCTTCGCATCAGCATAGCTATTCTGCCGATCCTGAGCTACCCGAATGCGACTTCGAATCAATTCTATCCTCGCCGAAGTATCCTGAATCACTTCCGTCCCAAGTAGGTTGTTGTCCCCCACCTCCAACCAACATGCTGGGGAACGACAAGGTCTACCGTACAACGCCTCCAATGCAGCCATGCCAATGGTGAATTGGTAGGAGTTGTTGTAAGAAAACTCTGCCAGTGGAAGATACTGCTCCCATCCACCCCTGAAATCAATGATGCACATACGCAACATGTCCTCCAACATATGGTTTGTACGCTCGGTTTTCCCATCGGTCTGCGAGTGATACGCCGTACTCAATCGCAATTCCGTGCCCATGGCCTCCTGAAAACTTTCCCAAAACCGTGAAACAAATATCTTGTCTCGGTCAGACACGATATTTAGGGGCACACCGTGAAGTCTCACTATCTCTGCAATAAAGAGCTAGGCATACTGTCCCGTAGTGTAGTCTGTTCTTACGGGTAGAAAATGAGCGACTTTGGTCAACCTGTCCACAATCACCCAAATGGAGTCGTGACCTCTCTGTGACGTAGGCAACCCCGTGATAAAGTCCATGGATATGCTCTCCCACATCCACATTGGGACCTCCAATGGATGTAGAAGTCCTGTCGGTCTCTGATGATCCACTTTTACTAGCTGACAAGTGGCGCATTTAGAAACAAACTCGGCAATATCTCTCTTCATCCCGCTCCACCAATACTATCGTCTCATGTCTTGGTACATTTTGTCCCCACCGGGATGTACCGCGAACCGTGAGCCATGTGACTCTGCCATCACCTCGTGCCGCAATTCCTCCCCTTCCGGAACTACCAATCTCCCATTGAAGCGTAATCGTCCGTCTGAGCTAACGGTATAGGATTCGGCTCCCTCTGCTAGTAATCGAACTATCTGCTCCTGACAGAACGAGTCATTTGCCTGGGCCTTTACCACCTTCATGACAATCTGTGGCGTAACAGTCATCACATACATGAACGATCGGGCCACTGCATCCTGGTGTCCCAACTCCTTCCACTTGGCCTTCCACACCCCTGCCACCTCATCTACTGGCCTACGGCTCAACGCGTCTGCTACCACGTTAGCCTTCCCCGGGTGATATTGGATATCGAACTGATAGTCCTTCACAAACTCAAGCCACCTTCGCTGCCGCATAATTAACTCCTTCTGTGTGAATAGGTACTGTAGGGACTTGTGGTCTGTGAACAATCTAAACTTCTCCCCCAAAAGGTAATGTCTCCAAATCCGAAGGGCAAATACAACTGCCGCCAACTCCAAGTCATGGGTGGGGTAATTCTTCTCATGAGGCTTAAGCTTACGGGAAACATAAGCTATGGCCTGACTCTCCTGCTGCAATACACCTCCAAGTCCTTGCAAGGACGCACTGGTGTAGAATAGATACTCAACTCCCGGTCTCGGCAATGCTAACACAGGTGCTGAGGTCAACTTATCCTTCAACTCATCAAATGCCAACTGACAGGCATCACTCCAGATGAATGGCACACCTTTACGAGTCAGATGTGTCAAAGGACCCGCTATCTTCGAAAATCCCCGAATGAACCTCCTATAGTATCCTGCTAGGCCCAAGAAACTACGGATCTCTGTCGGTGTCGTGGGCTATCCCCACTCCCTCACCGCGGATACCTTCCCCGGATCAACAGATATCCCCCGGTCAGAAATAATGTGTCCCAAAAACTGGACCTCCTTCAGCCAAAACCCGCACTTCTCATACTTTGCATACAACTCGTTCTAACGTAGCGTCTGCAAAACTTGCCTCAAATGCTCGGCGTGCTCCTCCTCTGTCTGCGAGTAAACCAGAATATCATCAATGAAGACAATGACGAACTGATCAAGGAACTCTCTGAACACCCTATTCATCAAGTCCATAAACACTGCTGGAGCGTTGGTCAACCCAAAAGGCATAACCCGAAACTCGTAAGAGCCATATCTCGTTAAGAACGCAGTCTTCGAGACATCCTCTTCCCTGATACACAACTGATGGTATCCCGATCGCAAATCAATCTTGGAGAAGAAAGAGGCTCCCCTCAACTGGTCGAATAAGTCATCGATTCGGGGCAACGGATACTTATTCCGTATCGTGACTTTATTCAACTCCCGGTAATCCACGTACAACCTCAACGATCCATCCCTCTTCTTCACGAACAACACAGGGGCACCCCACGGCAAAGTACTCCTCCGTATAAACCCCTGACCCAACAACTGCTCAATCTGATCTCGTAGCTCTCGCATCTCTGCCGGAGCCATACGGTACGGTGCGCGTGATATAGGTCTCGTATCTGGTAATAAGTCTATGACAAAGTCTATCTCTCGACTGGGGGGTAGGCCTGGTATCTCCTGAAACACATCGGAATACTCCCTGACAACTGGGATCGAATTTAAAGGAATCACAACCTCCTTAGAGGTATCCTCCTCTATGTAATACAAATGAGCGATCGAGCCTCCCTCTGGGCGAGGCATCGCCACTACAAACATCTCTTGCCCCGGAATGGCAAAAACAATGCTCCCACCGAAGCAATCAATCATGGCTCTATAAGCTGCGAGCTAATCCATACCAATAATCACATCATGCTCATGCATATCTAATACCAACATGTCTGCAGGTAATACCAAACTACCAATCTATACCCCCACTCCCCGGCATATAAAGAAAATAAGTGACCCACTCCCCAATGGTGAGTCTACACACGTCACTGTGCTCTCTGCTGTGGCTAACAACCCTAAGGCTTTCACAAAATGTGTAGCTATAAAATAATGCGTTGCCCCCGTATCAAACAAAACCCGATCCATAGTACCATGGATAGGAAACATACCCTCAATCGCGGGTGGTGCCTGTGGAGCTGCTGCCTGGTGGACGTTATAGACACGTCCATACTGTAACTGCCCCTGCTGCACTGGAGCTGCTGGAATGGCTGGTAGTGCTGGCACCTGGGCTGGAGCTGGGAGGGAAGGTGGAAAAAGTGGCCTCTGTGGCTCATGTCGAGCACCCAACTGCTGCTGCGGGGTCCTGCCCCTATCAGGACAGTCCTGGCATTTATGGCCAGTCTTGCCACAAACGTAACACTTCCCCGGGAAGTTCCCCCCTCTCTGTCCCTGCTGCCCCCGACCCTGGTGGCTGTTACCGTTCCTCCCCTGGCCCTGCTGGCCCTGCTGAACCTGTTGTTGGCCATTTTGACCCTGCTGGCCCTGATGGCCGTTCGGACCCTGATGGCCCTGGCGGAAACCTCCCTGTCCGTGCCTGAAATTTCCCGATCTGAACCTCTTGTGATCCCCCTGCTGGGAACCCTGGTCACCCTGTCTCTGCCCCTGAACAGATTGTGCCCCACTGGCACCATGTCCTCCAGTCCTGCCCTGATGGCTGGACTCTCCCGATCTCTTGCCCTCAGTTATGTGAAAGCGGTGATCCTGGCCGTGTAATAGTGCAGCGTTAACCACATCAGAGTAAGTGGCCAACGATAGGTTCCCCAACAAATGCTAACGGATCCTCCAAGTCAACCCGTCTGTAAATTTCTGTATCTTCTTCTCCTCTGTCGGTATCTCATCCAGAACAATATTCAACAGATTTGTAAATTCGGCCTCATACTCGGCCACAGTCTTACCCTCCTGTCTGAGATTCATCAACTTCCTCCTCATTTCCGTGTGAACAGCTGACGGAAAATACTTGCGATCGAACCGCACCCAAAACTCCTGTATTGTGAGTGTATCTCTCTCCTCCATGGTGGTAATAGACTCCCACCACTGCAGTGCAGATCCCACCAGCTTAAAGGTATCTAGTATCTGCTTCTGGATCGGTGCACTCATACATCCTCAAGTGCCGCTGAATGTCTTTCCTCCACTGACTCGAAACCACAACATCGGAGCTACCTACGAACTCCGATGGGTGTGCTTTCTGGAAAGCATCTCGAACACGTTCCCAAGCAGACGGGAATGCATGTGCCTGAACTGGCGCGACTACTGGCGCCTGAGGTGGTGCCTGCTGAACTACGGCTAGTGCGGCATTTACCGCCTGGGCCACAATGGCTGCAACCTCGGCGGCATTCATCGTGCCCTGAACTGGTGCGGGCTGTGGTTCAGGCGTTGCATCCCTGGGAATCCTTTGTGCACGTCGTGGAGGCATTCTGAAACAAGAATAAAGTCTATAAGTTCGCAATTATAAACTCAAAATAGCTGAAGAACGTAGCATATACAAAAGAATACAACAGTCCTAAAATATAGGGCTCTACATCAAAGAAAGCTCACCAGAAACATGATAAGCCGTACAGATCCTAAAGGACACTAGAACCTGATGCTCTGATACCACCTGCAACACCCCGACTAATTAAATACCGGGTAGCTACTCCTTTATTAAATCAATACAAAATGCCAAGTTGGTTCAATTAATAGCATCACCGTCGAAAACAGTTTTAATGGTTACTAACCACCTAGTATTTAAAAAGTAAGTTGCCAAATTTTAAATTAAGTCTGATTAACATACAGTAAAAGGATAATGAAAGAACTACAACCATTCATCATAACGAAGCGATAGAATAACCAACAAAATAATAATAAGTCCGGAGGAAAACTCCTCGCAACAATCCCACAACTCAAATAAGTCAACAATGTATCCTGAATTAATTACATGCCAAAAGTCTGAAAATCTGAAATGGGAAATGTTTCTAATAGAAATGGGCGACATGACCTACAACCGATGAAACTGAATGTAGAATCAAGATAGATGAAGCGTCTACTAGAAAAGTCCTGTAACTTCCACCAAAAGCTACAGCTCGTCACCTGAATGAGGATCCTAAGCATGGTGTCCTTGTGGCTGGGCACCTAAAATTGTTTTTACAAAAAAAATAGATTTGAAAGCAAACGGGTCAGAGCCCGAAAGTGGAGAGTATTTTTAAAATAGCAAGTGCTTTAATAACATTAAAACAATGAATACAAAATACATGTTAGGACGTGCACTCACATGAAATACTCACCTCTCGACTAATTGTGCACTCCTAACGTACCATACCCATCTAAGTGATATACATAACTAACCAAACCGTAATAAGTCCTACCCCTTACTACTCGATTCTCATTATGAATTTTAGCATTATCAACTAAATAGAGGGCGTTACTTAAACTCGGATTCTCAATCATTAGCAATACAATTCTCTACCGGTTATCCCGTTATAACTTCTCAAAACATTACCATAATTATACTCATAATACTTAACATGAAAGTTCTCATTATTTAAGTGTATATAATTCACGTCATAAATATACAATACAAGCACCCCGACACTAAGCTGCGGCGCACACATACTCTGTTATCCATCCCGGTACATCACGTACATAAGGATCACGCATTCCGAATCTCTCAGGAATCGTTCTCAGATAACATCAATCACAAACAATGGAGGCGAACACAGTCACATCACATGGGTCACGCACATACCTACGCTCCCACGATCAGTAGACTTATTAAATTCCCAATAAGTCCTTCTCTGACCTATGTTCTCGAGGTACCAATCTAAATCCGGGCAACACAAGGATTAGAGGGCCCTAAGCGAACGTAAACCTCCCGTGATAGCAAGTATGGTAGGTATGTCATACACATAAAATCATATACTTACTAAGCATGCACACATCCCAGTAATTACCATAATTTATTTGTGGTACACTTCTCATTTTCGTACCGACTTATAATGTTACACAATTTACATATTCCTGTTTAATATAATTATTCAAGCCGTCAATTGTTCTCACGTCGTAATAGACACTCACGTCCTAATCCATAATTTCCATTTGGTTCAAATCACACTTCTAGGTTTTACTCCTCTATATATCACAAATGTCCCTACTATATCAATTTATCATCAAGGGAATATTATCTCTACAATTAAATAAGGTTACGGGACACGCGAAATCAAAACAGGCCAAAAAGGCCTAAACTGTCAGCTCGTTAGAAGTCTCGTTCGAACGAGGCTGTTCGAACGAGAGTTCGTTTGAACGAAGTGGGCCTTCTAACGAGATCTCGTTCGAACGAAAGGCATCGAACGAACATCCCTCTCGTTAGAAGTCAAACTGTCAACTCGTTAGAAGGTCGTTCGAACGAGCTCGTTCGAACGACCTGGGCAGGTCTTCTAACGAGAGGCCAGTTTCGAGCCCAAATTTTCCCAAATTCGTTTTTCCAACTTTTCTTCACCTCTAATCACATTCAAACATCAATCCAACAATTGTTCAAGGTTTCTAATCATCCATTAACATACTTAGGTCATATAATAACATGTTTATGGGGTTAATTCATCCTAATCATCACCCAATTAACAAGTCTCTACATTTTTCCCCAATCTCAAGAACATGAACCGTAGAAATTTTTAAGATCATCAATGGTCATAATTAAATCCGTTTTTGTTTCATACAAGATATATTATCATCAGAATAATCACCTATATACAATTCTACATGTGATTCCTCATCAAAATGTAAGTTTCTAATTCCAATTTAATGGGTTTTCATCAATCTCCCAAAAACAATGAAATTTTCAGAAATGTCTAAGCATGGAAGAAACATTCAATGCAATTAATGTAATTAAACCACTTGCCTCTGATATATCTCTGAATCTGATGTTGAAGATTGAATTGTTCTCTCTCTCTCTCTGCAGAATTTCTCCTCTCTCTCTCTCTACAACTTCTTCTCTAAAGATGACAATGGTGGCTAGAGGTTGTCTTAGGAAACCCTAAACCTATTTCCAATAAATCCCGTAGCCCATTAAGTCAATTAGTGTAGTTAGTGGGTTTAGTGGGTAAAGGTTAAGTCAGATTTTAATTCCTAATTTTCGTGGGTTTTAATTCCCAAAATTCCAAAATTACCAAACTACCCTTATATGTTGCCGGTATGGCCTAAAAATGCCCCGGGACCCAAACTAAACCCCCAGCTAGTGTTTTCTGACTATTTCGACCCTTCCGAACGCGTTGGCACACTCAAAACGACCATACGGTTAATAGAAATAAAATTCACTTTTTAATTAAAATAAATATATTCCTGAAGCGACTGTCACACGCGTCTCAACAAAGTTTCCCGAATTGCCGTATATCAATCTCACGATAATTTGATAATTCAATATTCATATATAGCCATATATACTCATTAAAATCAAATACCAACTCGCATCTCGCTAGTATTTTAATCCGAATTAATTTCCAATTAATACATATTTAATTCAATTAATCCCATAAATAAATATCACAAAAATACGGGGTATTACATCTATGAGCATTATGGGTGTGATGTTGTTACTGTAGGGGAGGAAACTTCATGGACGCAAGTAATTTCACCTTATATAGTAGTCCTTCACCTAAGTTCCCTAGCGCCAATTTTTCACCAAGGTGCAATTCATTGGATCATCCACAAGGCATATCACCCCTCTGGGAGGGAAAACATTCTAAGCTTCGACATATCCGAGGAGGTGTTTCGGGTGATACGATTTCCTCCCTTGATGAAGACTCCAGGGTATCGAGCAAGATTTAACTCGAGTTGTCATTTGCAGCTGCAGATTTTGGGAGACTATTTAGCTTTAACAGATTATGATGATGCTCAATTACTGCACGTTTGGGGATTGAAATGGGTTAAGGATCCTACTGAAATTCTCATCAGACAAAACTCAATTAGCATAAAGTTGCCACTTGATGTTTTTTATTTATCTCTTTGCTAGCCCGCGGTTTCGGATTTCTTTTTAAAATTAGCTAGTTTCAAGCTGGGGGAAAATCTCGACTTGTACTATTCTATTGAGAGTAATCAAAATATTAATTTGAAGGTCTCGGTGATTTCAGAGAAATATAATATCGTAAGTGGCTTTAGACCCAACTTGATATCTATTAAGGAAGCTTTGATAGGTCACCTCTGATAAGGGTGGTGAATTAGAATTGACGTTTATCCATCATATATGGGTTAAGGTCTCTAGCACATATTTGCGGCATGTTATTTTAGAACAATGAAGGTTTGCTACATATTTTCTTAGATTAATGAAGGTTTTATGTATGTTGCTATTCAAGGCAGGATTTTGAAATAATAATTATTATTATTGCTTCTTTATATTGACATGTATTTTTTTTTAATATTATTTTATGGTACACCTTATCTTGTGTTGAATTAGATGCTTATAGTAAGTTTAAGCTTACATTGATCCCATTAGGGTACTTATTAGTCTAACTTTTTGTATAGATCTCTAATCCCATAATTTACGGGATGTACACAATATTACATAAACAAACCTAAACAAAAATAACTAGTAATTGGGATTTTGCCTAAACTATAAAATATATTATTCATATATCATTCATGTAGTTGATATTATTTTTGCGTGTAAAGTAAATAAAAGAAATGACAAATTTAACACTAGATAGACAATGAATTATTTACGCTCTATTGTGATGAAACAATTTACCATAAAACCTAATAACGATCGTGGTGATGGTCGGAAACAACACAAAAAAATGAACCAATACACGTAATAATCATGTCATGAGAATACTATTATGCTTCGGTGAGTAGAGACCTCAGCGCCGAAGTACTTACAGACCACACGTGCACTCTATGATTATTTTCTATCATCGCGTTAATTTCCTGCTGAACAAAATTGGTTTGGGTGGTATACCATTCGCGTTTGAGCATATGATCGTAACGGCTATTAGTCTTCAGCATGGCACTTCCTTGACCTCTGCCCTCTAGGTACACGTAAACGTTTACCCCAAGGTTTCGATTCCTAATTTTTCTAGCTTCATCGTAACCTCTGCACAGTATCTGTTACAATGCTTCCTCTAAATACAAATTGGTTTTGGTCAAATCGGGCTAGGTTTTTTTAGTACAAATAGTGCGGCTTGGCATATAAAACGTATTTTAGCCAAAAGACTGGGAGGCGTGGGATGCCTGTTGCTGCAGTGGTTTGGATGGGGATTTCAGTTTGGGTCTGACTTGATACAGCTGTGCTCAATTGGTGGAAACCCGATGAAGATGGGATGTCAATGCTTGTAATAATTGTAGGCTGCAACATGGGGAATGTCTGAGTTATTGCTGCAATGGTTTCGATCGAGATTTCACTATGGGTCTGACTTGGTACAATTGCACTAAATTGGTGGAAACCCGAAGAAGATGAGATGTCAACGACTATTATCATTGTAGGCTGCAACATGGGGAAAGTCTAAGATGTTACTGCAGTGGTTTGGATCGGGATTTCACTTTGGGTCTGACTTGGTACAACTGCGCTAA
This sequence comes from Sambucus nigra, assembly GCA_949130495.1. Classification (NCBI taxonomy): domain Eukaryota; kingdom Viridiplantae; phylum Streptophyta; class Magnoliopsida; order Dipsacales; family Adoxaceae; genus Sambucus; species Sambucus nigra. Next base: position 63,317,603 of record OX422223.1, on the reverse strand, counting down.
ATTGGTGGAAACCCGACGAAGATGGGATGTCAATGCCTGTTATCATTATAGGCAGCAACGTGGGGAAACTCTGAGTTGTTGCTACAGTGGTTTGGATCGGGATTTCACTTTGTGTCTACTTGGTACAACAACACTGAATTAGTGGAAACTCGACGAAAATGGGATGTCAACGCCTGTTATCATTGTAGGCTGCAATATGGGGAAGTCTCAGTTGTTGCGGTAGTGGTTTGGATCATCATTTCACTTTGGGTCTGACTTGGTACAACAATGCTTAATTAGGGTAAACTCGACGAAGATGGGATGTCAACGCTAATTATCATTGTAGGCTAAAACATGGGGAAGTCTAAGTCAATGCTGCAGTGGTTTGTATTGGGACTTCACTTTGGGTCTGACTTGATACAACAATGCTCAATTGGTGGAAACCCAATGAAGATGGGACGTCATGTGTTTCACCAAAAAGAGATTGGATTATGCTCTGCATCGCACATTCATTCTCTGGAGAATTTAACAGGGTATTTGGTTAATCATTATTAGCTGACATCTGAAAATAACCAAATGCATTTTATGTGGCTAAATAAGAAATGAAAAAAATACGATTTTATTTGATTGTGTGTTTATATATATGTATAGAGATGGAAAGGTTCACAAGTGAACCTAAAAGATTAACATTTTAGTGAACCATAACAAAAAAAAACACATGACAACGAATTAATTTTAATTCCTATGTTGTAATTGGTCCGCGACAACGGACACGCGTGTCGGTCAAATAGATTTTTTTAATCCACTCCCACCCCGATCCATCCCGAAGGAAGCTAGCTCCCCCCAAAGTCCCCAATCCAGCCCTACCATGGTTATTTTTTTTAGACAGCTCTACATGGAAAGCATTACAGTATTGGGATTTGCAAAGCCTATATTACGATTACTTGTATAAATGGTGGAAATGTAATCAAGATGATGACAATGAATCGGTACAATAACTTTTTTTTTTATTTTTGTATTTGTGTGTAGATGATTTTACATGTATAAAAATGTATATGTATGGATCAAAGAAACCGAAAGACACCTGAGGCCAGCCAAGAACTCAGATGCGTATGGGATACCAATCCAAGAGGCACAATCCGAGTAGCCCCCAGAAAGGACTTCTATTACATGTTCGTATATGTTGTCTCAATCCAAAAAAATACATGGATCGTAATTAGAATTGACCAATATGAAGGATCTAGCCGTAACCAATAATGCCTTTAAACTGAAGGGTGGTGTGTGGGGGAGGAGGGGGTGTAAAAAAATATTCGATCGACACGCGTGTTCCGACGCGTACCAATTACAACATATGAATTAAAATTAATTTGTTGCTAAGTGTTTTTTTGTTATGGTTCACAATATTTTCTTAGAACACTGAAGATTTTTTGTATGTTACTATTCAAGGCACGATTTTGAAATAAAAATAATTATTCTTGCTTCTTTATATTGACATGCATTTTTTTAATCTTATTTTCTGACACACCTTATTTTGTGTTGAATTAGATGCTTACAGTAAGTTTAACCTAACATTGATCCACTAGGGTATTGATCAGTCTAACTCTTTGTATAGATATCTAATCCCATAATTTGCAGGATGTACTCAATATTACACAAACAAATTTAACAAAAATAACTAGTAATTGGGATTTTGCCTAAACAACAAAATATATTATTCATATATCGTTCATGTAGTTGATATTATTTTTTCGTGTAAAGGAAATAAAAGAAATGACAAGTTTAACACTAGATAGACAATGAATTATTTACGCTCAATTGTGATGAAACAATTTACCATAAAGCTAGTAACGAGCGTGGTGATGGTCAACAACAACACAAAAAAATGAACCAATACACGTAATAATCATGTCATGAGAATATTACTATGCTTCGGTGAGTAGAAAGCTCGGCTCTGAAGTACGTACAGAGCACAAGTGCACTCTATGATTATTTTCAATCATCGTGTTAATTTCCTGCTGAACAAAATTGGTTTGGGTGGTATAACATTCGTGTTTGAGCATATGATCGTAACAGCTATTAGTCTTCATCATGGCACTTCCTTGACCTCTGCCCTCTAGGTACACATAAACGTTTACCCGCAGGTTTCGATTCCTAATTTTTATAGCTTCATCGTAACCTCTGCACAGTATCTGTTACAATTCTTCCTCTAAATACAAACTGGCTTTTGTCAAACAGGGCTTGGTTCTTTTGGTATAAATAGTGCCGCTCAGCATATGGAAAGTCTTCTAGATAAATGTCTGGGAGGCGTGGGATGCCTGTTTGCTCCAGTGGTTTGGATCGAGATTTCACTTTGGGTTTGACTTGATACAGCTGCACTCAATTGGTGGAAACCCGATGAATATGGGATGTCAACGCCTATTATCATTGTAGGCTACAACATGGGGAAAGTCTGAGTTGTTGTTGCAGTGGTTTAGATCGAGATTTCACTTTTGGTCTGACTTGGTATAGTTGCACTCAATTGGTAGAAACCTGACGAATATGGGCTGTCAACGCCCGTTATCATTGTAGGCTGCAACACGAGAAAAGTCTGAGTTGTTTCTATAGTGATTTGGACTGGGATTTTACTTTGGGTCTGACTTGTACAACTGTGCATAATTGGTGGACACCCGACGAAGATGGGATGTCAATGCATGTTATCATTATAGGCTGCAACATGGGTAAAGTCTGAGTTGTTGCTGCAGTGCTTCGGATCAGGATTTCACTTTGGGTCTACTTGGTACAAGAGTGCTTAATTGGTGGAAACCCGACGAAGATGGGATGTCAACGCCTGTTATCATTATAAGTTGCAACATGGGGAAAGTCTCAGTTATTGCTTCAATGGCTTGGATTGAGTAACCCCTCCGCCCAAGATAGAAGGCCACAGAAGAAGGCCAAGGGCGAGGGGCTCACCGCGATTAACCCCTTCTCCAAAGATAGAAGGCCACAGAACAAGGCCAAAGGCGAGGGGCTCACCGCGAGTAACCCCTCCGCCCAAGATAGAAGGCCACAGAGGAAGGCTAAGGGTGAGGGGCTCACCGCGAGTAACCCCTCCGCCCAAGATGAAAGGCCACAGAAGAAGGCCAAGGGTGAGGGGCTCACCGCGAGTAACCACTCCGCCCAAGATAAAAGTCCACAGAAGAAGGCCAAGGGCGAGGGGTTCATCGAGAGTAACCCCTCCACCCAAGATGAAGGTCCACAGAAGAAGGCCGAGGGCGAGGGACTCACTGCGAGTAACCCCTCCACCCAAGACATAACGCCACAGAGGAAGGACAAGGGTGAGGGGGCCATCGCGAGTAACCCCTCCACCCAAGACAGAAAGCCACAAAAGAAGGCCAAGGGCGAGGGGCCCACAGCGAGTAACCCCTCCGCCCAAGATATAAGGCCACAGAAGAAGGCATGGGCGAGGGGCTCACCGCAAGTAACCCCTCCGCCCAAGATAGAAGGCCACATAAGAAGGCATGGGCGAGGGGCTCACCGCGAGTAACCCCTCCGCCCAAGATAGAAGGCCACAGAAGAAGGCCAAGGGCGAGGGGTTCACCGTGAGTAACCCCTTCGCCCAAGATAGAAGGCCACAAAAGAAGGCCAAGGGCGAGGGGCTCACCGTGAGTAACCCCTCCGCCCAAGATAGAAGGCCACATAAGAAGGCCAAGGGCGAACGGCTCACCGCGAGTAACCCCTCCGCCCAAGACAGAAGGCCACAAAAGAAGGCCAATGGCGAGGGGCTCACCGTGAGTAACCCCTCCGCCCAAGATAGAAGGCCACAGAAGAAGTCCAAGGGCGAGGGGCTCACCGCGAGTAACCCCTCCGTCCAAGATAGAAAGCCACAGAAGAAGCCAAGGGTGAGGGGCTCATCGTGAGTAACCCCTTCGCCTAAGATAGAAGGCAATAGAAGAAGTCCAAGGGCGAGGGTCTCACCTCGGTTAATCCCTCCGCCTAAGTTTATACCCAGATAAGGAGGTCCACTATAATTGGCCTTATTTACAAAACTTGGGATGAAGTGGCATAACATTTAATGATCCTAAGGGGAATGATGAAAAAATCCTAGGGTCCCTGAAAATAAATGAATTTATGGCGTACAAAGCCTTTTGGTCTACCCAACACAAAAGACTTTGCACGAGGGGCTAATGTAGAAGGGTGTCTACCTACAAATAAAAAAAATAAATAAAAATATTTTTTTAACGGATATATTGAGAAGGAACCCACCCAGGGTCCCGGCATAAACTTATATTGGGAAGGAACCCACCCAGGGTCCCGGAAGAAACTCATATTGAGCAGGAACCACCCCAGGGTCCCGATAGAAACTCATATTCAACAGGAACCCCCGGCGCCACTGCAAGTGTCAGCGCCGTTGCAAGTGTCAGCGCCGCTGCAACGGTTAGCGCCGCTGCAAGTATCAGCGCGCCGCTGCAAGTGTCAGTGCCGTTGCGCTATTGCAAGTGTCAGCGCCGCTGCAAAGGTCAGCGCCGCTGCAAGTGGCCGCGCCGCTGCAAGTGTCATCGCCGCTGCAAAGGTCATCGCCGCTGCAAGTGTCGGCGAGTGTCCGCGCCGCTGCAAGGGTCGGCGCCGCTGCAAGTGTCCGCGTCGCTGTAAGTGTCCGCGCCGCTGCGTCGCTGCAAGTGTCCGCGCTGCTGCAAGTGTCAGCCCCGCTGCAAGGGTCAGCGCCGTTGTAAATGTCAGCGCCGCTACAAGTGTTAGCACCGCTGTAAGTGTCAGCGTCGTTGCAAGGGTCAGCACCGCTGCAAGTGTCAGCGCACCGCTGCAAGTGTCAGCGCCGTTACAAGTGTCAGCGTCGTTGCGCCGCTGCAAAGCTCAGCGTCGCTGCAAGTGTCGGCGCCGCTGCAGAGCTCAGCGTCGCTGCAAGTGTCGGCGCCGCTGCAAGGGTCGGCGCCGCTACAAGTGTCCGTGCCGCTGTAAGTGTTCGCGCTGCTGCAAGTGTCCGCGCCCAAGGGTCGACGCCACTGCAAGTGTCCGCGCCGCTGCAAAGGTCAGCGTCGCTGCAAGTGTCAGCGCCGCTGCAAGTGTCAGCGCTGATGCAAAGGTCAGCGTCGCTGCAAGTGTCAGCGCCGCTGCAAAGGTCAGCGCCGCTGCAAGTGTCGGCGCCATTGCCGTCACCGCTGCAAGTGTCCGCGCCGCTGCAAGTGTCAGCACCGCTGCAAGGGTCAGCGCCGCTGCAAGGGTCAGCGCCGCTATAAATGTCAGCGTCGCTGCAAGTATCGGTGAGTATCAGCGCCGCTGCAAGTGTCAGCGCACCGCTGCAAGTGTCAGCGTCGTTGCAAGTGTCAGCGCCGTTGCGCCGCTGCAAGTGTTAGCGTCGCTGCAAGTGTCAGCGCCGCTGTAAAGGTCAACGCCGCTGCAAGGGTCGGCGCCGCTGCAAGGGTAGGCGCCGATGCAAGTGTCCGCGCCGCTGCGCCGCTGCAAGTGTCCGCGCCCAAGGGTCGGCGCCACTGCAGGTGTCCGTGTCACTGCAAGTGTCCACGCCGCTGCAAGGGTCGGCACCGCTGCAAGTGTTGGCGCCCTGTAAGTGTCGGCACCGCTACAAGGGTCAGCGCCACTGCAAGGATCACTGCAGAAATGTTATCTGAGAAGTGCCACTGCAAGGGTTCCGGCAGAAACTCATATTGAGAAGGAACCCACCCAGGGTGGCCAGGATGAGGGAGTGGCTACCATGAGCAACTCCTCACCATGAAACGTTATTATTTAAAAGAATAACAGTATTAACACTTTGCTTTCTTGTACAGGTTGCCTAGTTGAGCAAGCAGGGCTCAAGCAGGCTAGTTGGGACCTCCCGGGAGTTTTGGCTTGGCGGCTGAGGGACAAGGTATGTTGAGCAATCTCAACCACTTATAACTATAGGATTGAGAGAATACTAGTAGGAGACTCTAGGGTCACCCAGTCCTCACACACCTCACACTTAGTCACAAGTGAAGTGAACAGCCAAAGGGCTGGCTGCTCACAAGAAAAGAACTGTTTATAAAATGATTTTAAAGGAGAGGGTCCTCTAAACCCCTCTCAAGAAAAATGATTTTAGAAGGGGGTCCTCAAGACCCCCCTCAAGCTTGCAAATATTTTAGAGGAGGTGGTCCTCGAGACCCCCACTCAAGTTTACAAAGTTTGTATCAAAGTTACCGTTTCAAAAGATATTTAGCAAATCAGATATTTTGTCTCCATTAGAAGACATATTTGCTTTTTGAACTTTGGTCGGCGCCAGGGGGCATCTGTCAGAGAGGACACGCAGACCTGCCTGCAGGTAGGGACAAATAATACACTGCAGACTTTGTCCCTCACCAACCCTTTAAGTTTTGGTGCCAAAAGTGCCAATCCAGCCTTAGTGCCCAAGTATAAATAGGACCCCTGGGCAAGGTCATAGAGAGGGACGATAGAAATTGCACTGTTACTCTGCTAAAATATCACCAGACCTACCTAAGTATTCTCTCCCTGCTCATTCTCATAGTGCTGAGTGACTTGTTCCTTCACTCCCCACTGACAGCCATCACTCTCAGGTGTTTCCCTTGAGAAAATTGCTATTTTTGCTGTGAAAGTTCATCTTCTTGCAGGGAGTGAGTTGAAGCTTGGGTTACATTGTTACCAGAAGGAGAAGTTTTCTTCAGAAGTTGCACCAGGAGACCTTGAAGGCCTTGCAGACAGCGTCCATTGGAGTGGGTCACGCCTCACCCTTTCCAGTTATTGATAGACCCCAGTCTCACTACCCTCCTACAACAGTAGCGCTCAATTAGTGGAAACTCGACGAAGATGGGATGTTAACGCATATTATCATTGTAGGCTGCGACATGGGGAAAGTCTGAGTTGCTGCTGAAATGGTTTGGATTGGGACTTCACTTTGGGTCTGACACTACACCAAAAATCGAAAATGGTCACGAAAATGGGGTTACGGCCAAGAGCCGTGACCAGATGGTCAGGGCCCAAAGCCATGACTACATGCAAAATGAGCGTGACCAATTCCAAGACCCAGTGTGGTCATGGATCGACTTGTAGGTGGTCACGGCCTTTAACCGTGACTCGCATGGGTCACGATTGACAATCATGACCCGACCGTAACCATTATGGCGACAAGTTTCTCACCAAGTGTGGTCATGGATGGGGTCACGGCTTATGACCGTGACCAAGTGCCCAAATACACACCACTATAGTCATGGCTTAGGACCATGACCATTCAGAGGATTGAGTCACGGCTTTTGACCATGACCATGGTCTTGTTTCCACGCTGACATGTTAAAAATAAAGGGGTCAAGTCATGAGGTCACGACCCTAAGCCGTGACCATGGTCTTTATACTTGAAAAATACAGAACAACTTTTCATTTCCCTCGAAAACTTATATACACTTTTCCCTCTCTCTCTCCGGCGATTTCCCCCCCTCTCTTCGGCGATTTCATTTCCCTCAATCTCAAGCTCTCTCATTCTCTCAATCTCAAAGGTAATCCAAACCCTAGTTATTTTATTGTTATTTATTTCACTGTGTGCATGTATTTTTGTGTGTGTGTGTATACATGTGTGTATTTCTATATGTATACATGTGTGTATTTCTCTGTGTGTGTGTGTATACGTGTGTGCATAGTCTCAAACTCTTATTAAATATTTCATTGTGTTTCTGTATTTCCAAACCCTTGTTATTTATTTCATTGTGTGTGTGTATTTCTATGTGTGTTTATACGTGTGTTTTCTCTCTCTGTGTGTGTATACGTGTGTGTATTGTGTACGTAGGTGTGTATAAATATCATCGTGTATTGTGCCTGTATTCTAGAAAAAAATACATATATATAATTAATGTTGGTTTAATTTCAAACTATGGCAAATTTTAATTTAATGGATATTGTTGGATTAATTTTCAAGCTAGGGAAAATTTTAATTTTATGGATATTGTTGGTTTAAGTTTGGGGCCGAAATATAAAAAAAATACCTCTCCATTAAAAAAATATCGGACCATTAAAAAAATACCAAACATAAGGGTTAATTTTATGGATTGTGGGGTTAAATGACAAAAGTAGGTATTCAAAACATAATAAATTAACGGTTGATGATTCATTTGAGCCATTATTTGTAGGAATCATATCCACGCCCTCGTACACAATAACTAGTTAATGATTCATTAGAACCATTATTTATAGGAATCATATTCACTCCCTCATTCATTGTTCTCAGGAAAAATGTGTCACGGTGATAATCAATGGCAAAAAAAGTATGAAATGTTATAATTAGTTCGCACTCGTACCTCTTTCATTACTGATCCTCATAAAGTGGGTACTCCGATTTATTGGTATGGGAATAGGAAGATCAAACAATTTAACTACCTTGTAAACCATGGAGTTCATTTCCAGCAAGAGTATTTGCTCGATCGTATTCTGTTTTTCTTGCCACAATGTTCGAAATGAATTGGGAGGTGTGAATGATAAACTTGCACAGATTGTGTCCCTTTTAACCGGTCATATGCCCCTGCAGCTCCCAATGCATCCCGGTTTACCTCCACAGATGCCAGGGATTCCTCAAAATTTTCCTCGTTCTCCATTCCCCCACATTCCGGTTCCTCCTTCAACATTCCCTTTCTTAGCGCCTCAGCATGGCACAGGTCTTGAATCATCGTCAACAACCCACGGTGACTATGGTGAGAAATACTATATACAGGACCTGAGCGGTAAATTTTTCGTTGGGATCTGCACGCTCATGTCCACTATCATTGGAACTTTAGTACATAATCGACCTTTGCAGGAGGGTGAGTGTCAGATCGTGGTTGATACAGTATATGAGGGTTGTGAAACTGTTCCAGTGCACATCAACAGTGGAGAAGGGAATTTTTTGAAAAATTATGTAGACTCTGTTACCACTTGGCTAGTTTATGGCTTGATGAAGATGCAATAACATTTTTCTTATGTTGTAATAATATCAGGAGACAAATTTATTTAATTTGAGTTTAAGTGGTTTTGTAGTATCGTTGATTGGCGTGTTCTTGTATTTAAGTTATTGCATAGTTTGATTGATTTGTGCGTTGTTGACTATATTAGTGCCTTGCTTTGATACTATATTAGTGATTTACTATGTAACATGATATTTATGAAACATCATATTTATTTTATCATGTTAACACAGGACTGCAATTTGAAGATTATTAAATGGATTTTCCACAATACAAAGAGTGGATGGGGGGGGGGGGGGGACTGACCCAATAGCTAATAGTTATGTTAAAGGCGTTCAAGAATTTATTAGATACGCTTTTAAGAACCTTAAAAGTCAGAAGATTCCGTGTCCGTGCACCCATTGTACAAACAGAAAATATAAAATTTTAGAAGATGTTGAGTTACATTTAATAATGTGGGGAATTTGTCAAGATTATAACAAGTGGACATACCATGGTGAAAAACATGTACCTTATGTTCTCGAAGAATTACCGATAACCGACCACGTAACAGAATACCAACGAGTAGAAGTGGTAAATGAGTCGCCAACACATCATCCATTGACCGACCTAATTGACGATGCTTACGGAGTCCTCCAGGACCAAAACCACCAACCTATGGAGATAGATAATGCGCACAATGAACAATTTGATATTGAACTACCAGGAGATAGATAATATATATGATTGAAAGCCGATGCGGCTTGACCGTTGTATAAATATTTCGATGAAGATCATTCGGTATTATATGCAATCATTGGTTTGCATAACTTAAAGAGTCAATTTGGCTTGTCTAGGAACAACATAACCGGAATTCTTAAGTGGGTTAAAGAAATTCTCCCAAAAGAGAACACGTTACCAGATAATTATCCTACCATGAAGAAGAGCTTGAAGGGTTTAGGATTGAAATAAAAATGTATTCATGAATGCAAGTATGATTGCATATTGTATCGCAACGAACACGGAGAGAAGGATGAATGTCCAGTATGCGGTGAACCTAGATATATCGTTTATGGGAAGGTAAATGACAAACCTGCAAAATATCAAAAGAGCTTGCAAGTCCCATAAAAAGGTTTTGAAGTTTTTACACTTGGGCCACAGTTAAAATGATTTTTTAGTGTACCGTGGATAGCAGAGGCCATGACATGGCACGCTGGATGCGAGGTGGGTGGGAATATGATGCGTCATCCGATTGGTTCACTCGTATGGCAACTTTCAAATGCACGACACCATGAATTTTCAAAAGAACCATGCAACGTTCGTCTTGCAATCTCAACTGATAGGTTTAACCCTTTCGGTAATTTAAGTACTAGTCAAAGTTATTGGCTAGTTCTAATGGCGCATTTAAGTCTCCCTTTGACACTGTGCATGAGAAAGGAGTTCACATTATTATCTTTATTGATACCCAAGCCGAAGGCTCCGGGTGATGATATTGATATATTCTTAGCCTCATTAATCGAAGAGCTTAAAGAGTTATGGAATAAAGGCATGGAGTTCACATTTAAAGTAATGGTGATTGATGATGCTAAGATTCAGCACAACCAGATAAGAGGTGGTGAACTCAAATAGTAATAACAATGGCAGTAGCAGAGTTGTATGTGTATAAGTATATAGAAGGAGATGAGGATAAGAGGAATGAAGGCAATGATGTATAGTGATTCAGCCAATCAGGTCTACATCCATTGTGAGGGTGTGTCATCTATTATATGGGCACTAATGGCCTTGGATACAATGCACATAAGCTCTCTCTCTCTCTACTGTGTATACCAATGGAGTTTTAGCTAGGGTTACAAATTATCAATCCCTTTACAAGGTTGAAGATGACAAGTATATATAGGGCTTGGGTGGTGTAGTATACCCCCCAAGCATGCATTAAACATCTGAAAGATAATCTAGCCAATTCCCTGCTTACACCTGGCGGTGCCACTTATAGTTAATGATGACATAATATTCCCTCACGTGAGGGGATGATATTGTTATAACGGTTTGATCCATGTGCTATATGAGTCCCATGCGCACTGCCCCACGCGTTCCCAAACCACGCGCTATGATGATATCACCCTCGGCTAATGACGATAGGCCAAGGGTAAGGTTCCTACTGGTAACGAGTCCGGCTGGTTATGATCCTCGTACTGTCATCCCCTCATAGGGTCGTCTGACCATTAGTGAGGGGTTGGCCCCTTGTAGGGTCATCTGGCTTGTTATAAAGGTCGGCTCCCTGAAAGGTCATCTACTATAGCGTGAGGGGTAGGCTCTTTATAGGGTCATCCGATCTATGCTGATGGTTCGGCCAATCTTAGGGTCATCTTCTGTAGGATGAGGGGTTGGATTGGCCGAACCTTCCTGCAACATACCTGTGGTGAAGTTTGACCCCCTTCCTGGACTGGAGCCCTTGTCTGAGATGGGGGCAGTCTCGGCCTGATCGAGGATATATATTGGTATATCAATCAGCCCTCAGCCCTTAGTCATCGATGTTGTTGAGATGGCTGAGGGTTAATGTTACCTTTGAATGCTATCTGTGTGGTCAGTTCGATGAGTGACACTTGTTAAGTGACACCTTGTCAGATATCCATCATCATTTGCGTTTCCCAAGGGTAATGGATGCATACCACCCTTAGGGCTTTGTGCCCTAATGATGCCTTTCCTCGTGGGCTGAGCCTAGCATTGATTATTGGGCCCACTTGTAATAATGTATTTAAATGATTTTTTGAAATCATTTCTTCTCTTCTTCGCGCCTTAACTTTCTCTCTCTAACTTTTTAACAGCTCCATCGCCATTTCCTGCGATTTCAGCCTTTGCTTTTGAGTTTCAAGCTTCATTCAGTTGTCGTCTTCGTCTTCAAGTAACTCTTCTACCATAAGTTCCTCTTTTACCTTCTATTTTTGCCTGTTTCTTTCATTTGGGTTTCTTTCCCCACTTTTCTTGGTTGTTTGCATTTTTCCGGCATGAATGCCCGCCTTATTATGATGGTTTAGGGTTGGATAATAGATCCTAGGTCTTCTTAGCATTCTTCCTCCACCTTTCAATGGTGGTTTGGCCCTTCTTTTTGGCATTACTTGTATTTTCTTGTTCCCCGACGTTTTTCTCCGGCGAACTGAATTCTCCTTGTTCTTGAGTGTTTATCCACAAAACTCTTCATTTCCTTGAGTTTGATATAAGAGTCAAACTTAGTCAACTTTGAACTTGTTTATAGCTAGCTTAAGCAAATTCCTTTAAGTGTAGGGTCGTCCCCTTAATGTTCAGGAGAGTTTATGGTTTAGCTAAGGAATTCCCAGCCTTGAGGGAGAAATTCTTTAGAGAGATTAGGCTAATAGAGGAAGAGAGAGAGCGAAGACGAGGGGCTGACCCTAATTGGGTATGACCCATCTTTCCCATTCCTTTAGCCACAATTTTACCCTTTAAGCCCTTTGGGTCATCTTTTCGTCCAGCCGAGAGTCAGACACGAGAAGGAGAGATGAATGAGAGTGCGTCATCACCAACGAGTACTAGGCCTTCAGGGAGGAGAAATACGTCAATACCTAACCCAAACTAACCAGCCGAGGGGGAAGTTCTTCATGAGGCTATCCCTGTGATAGCCCTGACCCCTCTTTCTTTCTAGATCGATTTTCCAGGTGATCCACCGACATGTGAGGAGGTCGAGAGACCTGGGGACGAGGGAGGTGAGGACGAGAGTGAGAATTCAGATGCTGACCGAGTTAATACTTCTAGTGCCTCGGCTTACATTTCGTCTGTTAAGGATCATGACCTCTTACTGTGGAGGCACGTGTTTGGTGTAAAGCCCAATATAACTATGTGGGTTCTAAACGCAGATGAGAGGGTCTTCCAAGGGAATGAGGGGGAAGTTGCTATTTACGAGCAGATGCCCAGGGTAGGTGTTAGGTTCCCTCTGCATCCTGCAATAGTTGACATACTATCGGCCCTTGGGGTTGCTCCTTCTCAGCTTCCTCCCAATTCATGGAGAACTATCCTCGGCTATTTTTCCCTTTGGAAGAATACTTTCATCGATGAGCCCTCGGTCGATTTATTCATAGGCTGTTATAATATCACTTCCTCATCCAAACAGCCTGGGTATTTTCATCTGGGGTCTAGGAAGTTTGACAAGAAACTTCTTCACGTAGCTCAGACTTCAAATTATGATTGGAAGAAGAGGTTTTTCTTTATTTCCAGGGATTGAGAATTCCCCTCTGGGGTTGAGCCTCTAGAAGACAGTCCGAAGGTTCCCAGGGCATGGTCCAACCCCTCAGTAAAGGCACGGTCAGGCCCTGGGTTGAGCTTGGAAGAATGGGATATAGTTGAGTACCTGAGGGAATAAGGGAAAGAGGGTGGACTTCCTATATTTGAATATTTAATGTCCCTTCGTTTCCTCAAAGAAGCTTGTCTGAGGGTCGGCCCCTGACTGAATTATGTGAGTTAATTTTTTTGTTCCATTTCTTTTTAAGTGTTCTCTCATTATCGCTGTTTACATCTGATGTATCATCTCCTTTTCAGGTAGCATGCAAACGTGTCTGATCAGCTCTGGTAAATGACTGCTCCCAGCTTGGTATTTGGTCTGGGCAAGAAAAAGAAGGGCAGGGAGCCTCAACAGACTCATCAGAGAACCACGACCGAGGGGCCGAACCAACTTACTATTGACACTCACAAACGGAAGGAACCAGAAGTCCCTATTGGCTCTCGGCCTGATCCCAAGACGAGGGCAAGGGTAGAAGTCCCTCAGACCGAAAGGACAAGCTTTTCCTCAAGCCTGGGCACCTACTGGGCTCAAAATCTAACCTTCTTGAGGCATGGGCCCTCCTCTCTAATAACTCATCTGGGGGAAGCTAAGGCCTCCATGTTCTCGGCACCCTCGGCTACAGATTGTGAGTTCTTGTCTAGGATGCCCCCAACCAAGGTTTATGACTATGGTCTTCACACACTGGTTCAGGTATTTCATCTACCTTATCACTGTTGATTCGTATATATTTTGTAGTGTTCCCTCGGCTTTCTAATGAGGTTTCTACCATATTATACAGACTATCTGTGCCTTCACCTCGACCACCAAGTGGATGGCTGAGAACCAATAAAAAATTCATGAGGCTGAGAGGGTTATTCAGCATGAGGCCGATTTAAAGACTGAGTTGGAGACTACCAGGGCTGAGCTGGAGAGTGCTAGGACTGTTCATGCAAGGGTGCTAGATGAGCTGGTAAGGCAGCATGAGGCCGATCTGAATGTGAAGGAAGATCTTTTCAAGGCAAAGGAAAAGGCCTTGACCACCCAGTTCAAGAGTGATCTTGCTGAGGCAGTGAAAAAGGCCGAGGTTGATGCTGTGGAGGCTTATAATCTCTTCGATGAATTCTAAGGCTTCGGCCTTGAATACCTAGAGAGAGGGATTAAGATGGCCTGCCGGTGGGTCATCTTAAAATTTGTTGATGCTGTGTCATCTATCCGTCCCTCTCTTGAAGCCGTGGAGATGGAAGACCCCCTTTTAGCTAAGGCTTTAGTTCATGTAGAGTCTCAAGTGCACATCGAAGGAGTCGGTACATCTGAGGATCGACCTATTTTGGTCATCGAAGAGACTCATCTAGTTGATGTTAAAGCTCTGCCCAAGAATGTTGCTCAATAGGGTAGACGTTTGTGGCCCATACCCTTGACTTGTAAAGTTTTTATATTTTGACTTTCTTTTGGACAAATATTGTAGCATTTTATTTTGTAATGGAATCGTTCTCTTCCTGTCTTCTTTATTTTCCTCTTTTATGATTTGTATCTTGGTTGTGATATATGTATTAACCATCTTCCAAGTCCTCCCTCGTCTTTCTTGAGAGTGAAAGGAGGGTCGTCCCTACCCTTCACCATCATCCTAGCCGAGGGTGGTTTCCACCAAATTAATGATGTTTTAAAATATAAGTCCCCTCTCATCTTTCTTGAGAGTGAAAGGAGGGTCGTCCCTGCCCTTCACCCTTATCCTAGCTAAGGGTAGTTTCCACTAAATTAATGATGTTTTCAAAATAGAAGTCCCCCTCGTCTTTCTTGAGAGTGAAAGGAGGGTCGTCCCTGCCCTTCACCCTCAACCCAGCCGAGGGTAGTTTCCACCAAATTAATGATGTTTTTAAAATAGAAGTCCCCCCTCGTCTTTCTTGAGAGTGAAAGGAGGGTCGTCCCTCCCCTTCACCCTCATCCTAGCCGAGGGTGGTTTCCACCAAATTAATGATGTTTTTTAAATATAAGTCCCCCTCGTCTTTCCAGAGCGTGAAAGCAGGGTCGTCCCTGCCCTTCACCCTCATCCTAGCCGAGAGTGGTTTCCACCAAATTAATGATGTTTTTAAATATAAGTCCCCCCTCGTCTTTCTTGCGAGTGAAAGCAGGGTCATCCCTTCCCTTCACCCTTATCCTAGCCGAGGGTGGTTTCCACAAAATTAATGATGTTTTAAAATATAAGTCCCCCCTCATTTTTCTTGAGAGTGAAAGGAGGGTCGTCCCTGCCCTTCACCCTCATCCTAGTCAAGGGTGGTTTCCACCAAATTAATGATTTTTTTAAAAATAAAAGTCCCCCTCGTCTTTTTTGAGAGTGAAAGGAGGGTCGTCCCCGCCCTTCCTCATCCTAGTCGAGGGGATTTATCAAGAATTACTCTAATCATACCAAGACGCAAACACAAGATGAGGGGTCAATACAAATTCTCATTAACATCATCTGTTCTGTTGGAGAAACACATTCATTACAACTGTGGTCACTAGCACATTACAACACTATTGATAGTATTTCTTCAAATGGTCTACATTCCAGGGGTTGGAAAAGGGTTCCTCTTCAAGGTTCTCTAGTCTATAGGTTCTAGGGACAACCTCATCAATGACTCTATATGGGCTGTGCCAATTTGGGTGGAGTTTGCTAGGTTTCTTCCATGTCTTTTTTAGGACTCGGTCCCCCACAGCGATTGGCCTTTGTTTGACCCTTTGATTGTAAAACCTGGCAGTCCTTTGTTGGTAGGCTACTTATCTTATCTCAGCATCTTCTCTTCTTTCCTTGATCAAGTCTAGATCAAGTCTCCTTTCTTCTATATTTCTTTGGGGATCATACATTTGGACTCTGTGAGTGGGAAAACCAATTTCGGTAAATTCGGTCACAAAATCCGCTAATGCTTGCCCCTTAATGTCCATCCTAGGTTGATATACAATGTTGAACTCTACCATCTCTATAGCCCAAGCCATAAGCCTCCCCGATTTTTTAGGCTTGTGTATGACCTGACTAAGAGGAGAGTCAATGAGGGTAATCATTATATGAGACTGGAAATACAACTTCATCTTTCTTGATGCATGGATCAGGGCATGAGCTAATTTATCCATTCTAGGGTATATCTGCTCTGCCCCTTGGAGTGCCTTACTATTGAAATACATAGGCTTCTGTACCCCATCTTCTTCTCTTACAATGGCTGCGCTGATAGCTGACTCTGAGACGGCCATGTACACGTACAATCTCTCCCCTTGCACTGGTCGTGAAAGCAGCAATGGAGACCCTAGGTATGCCTTTAGCTCTTTGAAAGCCTTATGACACTCTTCGTTCCACTCAAAATCCTTTCTCAGAACTTTGAAGAATGGTAAACACTTATCTGTTGCTCTGGATACGAACCTGTTCAAAGCAACAACTCGCCCTGTGAGCCTTTGAACGTCTTTAATGGTCCTGGGGGTCTTCATTTCTAGTAAGGCCTTTATCTTCTCAGGAGTGGCCTCAATGCCTCTTTGATTGACGATGAATCCTAAGAACTTCCATGCTCCAACCCCAATGACACACTTGGCCAGGTTGAGCTTCATTCGAAATTTGTCCATTGTGTTAAATGTCCTCTTGAGGTCGGCCACATGATCCTCGGCTTTCAAGCTCTTGGTCAACATATCATCTACGTAGACCTCCATAAACTTCCCAATTTGGTCTTCGAACATTTTATTCACAAGGTGCTGGTACGTTGCCCCTGCATTTTTTAGGCCAAAGGGCATGACCCTGTAACAGTTTGTCCCCTTTTCGATGATGAAAGATGTTTTTTTTGAATCTTCACGGTTCATAAAGATCTGGTTGTAGCCTGAATAGGCATCCATGAAGCTCATTAGCTCATGGCCTGCAGTAGCGTCTACCATCTAATCAATGCGGGGGAGAGGGAAACTGTCTTTGGGATAATGTTTGTTGAGGTTAGTTAAGTCTACACACATCCTCCACTTCCCGTTGGCTTTGGGAACTATGACCGCATTAAACAACCATTTGGGATAGATGACCACCCTGATGAACTCGGCTTCCTCCAGCTTTTTGACTTTATCCCTTATGACCTCATATTTTTCTCAAGAATAAATCCTCCTCTTCTGCTTCATCGTCTTTGTGTCCACTACCATGTTGAGCTTGTGAGACATGATTTCGGGGTTGATCCACAGCATATCTACATGACTCCATGCAAAGACGCTATGTCTTATCCTTAGCAGTTTGATGAGATCTTCTTTTATTTCCGTCTTTAGAGATTTGCCCACTTGGACGGTTTTTTTGTCTCATCCTCATCGAGGATAATGGATTATACCTCTTCCGCGACTTCTCCTTTCTTCAGTTTCGTCTCATCTATTGGGTCAAGAGTGTCAATATTATAAGTAGTAATTGCATTCCTATGCGCCTCTCTTTCTTCGGCGGAGTTGAAGTAGCACTCCCTTGCTGACGACTGGTCTCCTTGAACTTCCCCTACCCTATAAAGGGTCGAGAATTTTATCATCTGGTGAATCGTGGAGGGCACATCCTCAAATTCCTTGAGGGCCACTCTCCCTAATATGATGTTGTAAGCTGAGAAGACGTGCTCGCCCATCACAAAAAAATTGACCTTCTTGGTAAGCCATCTTGGCCACTCATCCCCCATTCTGACATCGGCCTCATACACTCCTAGGGGATAAACTTTTTCCCCATTGAAATCAATCAAGGGGTGGTGATATGGGATGAGCCTTGCTCGGCTAAGCCCTAAGTCTTTAAAGCATGACCAAAAAATCACATCTGCTGAGCTACTCCCATCTACCAAGATCCTCGGCACCTCACATCCATGCACCCTAGTGGTGATGACTAAAGGGTCATCATTGGGGCTAACAGACCCTTGAAGTCCATTCTTAAGAAACCCACTATCAGGGTGTCCATATCAACTTTCTTCCTCTTTTCTGGATTAGTTTCAATAAATGTCGAGAGTACAGTGTTTTTTACTGCCTTGGCCTCAGCCACATGAGCCTTCCTATCAGCAACCTATGACCCTCCTCCTGCTAGTCCTCCAGAGATCATTCCCACACCGAATGAGATCATATTTGGTCTTTTCATAGGGTAGTGGTCATCTCTTGGCGGGAGGTCGGGGTCATCCTCCTCATCTGAAGGTTCATCCCTTCAATTTGGAGGATCTTCTCTGCCCTTGTCTCTTCTCTTCTTCCTGGGGTCGTCCCCTCGGCCCCTCTTGAAGACACCCTTGTCCACGTATTTTCTTAGCTTCCCTTCTTTCAGCATTTTTTCAATTTCATCTTTAAATGCAAAGCACTTATCAGTCAGATGCCCATGGTCTTGGTGAAAACTCACACCATAGGTTTTTGTTCCTCTGATGAGGAGGCGCCCTCAATTTCTCTGGCCATTTTAAAGATCGATCACTCTTTATCTCATTTAAGATGTGTTCGCATCTGACTGTCAGAGGGGTGTAGTCAGCAAACTTATCATCCGCTAGCCTCCTATTCCCCTCCTTGCTCTTTTTCTGGTATTTACCTCCACTAGTACTTCCTTTTTCATCCTCATATTTGGCGTCCGTCGCTTCTTCGGCGTTCATCACCTTACCCGACATGGCCAGCAGCTCTGCCATTATCTTTGGGGGGTTTTCAACAAGTTTCCGTAGTAACTTCCCCTTTTGGAGTCCTTCAATGAGGGCCGTCATGGCAATATTCTCCTTATAATATTCAACCTCTAACTTCTCTTTGTTGAACCTGGTTATGTAGTCTCTTAGGCTCTCTATCTTCCCCTGCTTAACATAGAGCAAGTGAGTGGTCTTCTTCTGTGGCCTCACTCCGAAGCAAAAGTTGTGGATGAACGGGTCTGCCAACTGCTTAAAGCTTTCAATGGAGTTCTTTAGAAGAGAGGTAAACCAGACATGTGCGGCCCCAGTCAGAGTGCCGGAGAAGTCACGACACCTCATCTCATCCGGAATGGAGTATATGTATGTCGCTAATTGATACATCTCAATATGGTGGACCGAGTTAGTACTTCCATCATATCTTCGGGTGATCATCGATGGCTTAAACTTGGATGGCGTTGGGAAGTTTACTATCTTCCCCACAAAGGGTGAGCCGATGGATTATCCTCTTTGGAAAGGGTCTCAGCTTTTCAAGATATCACCAATTTTATTCTCCAACCTCTGAATTGAGTCATTTCACGACCTCGTCTGGTCGGCTTGGCTGATGTTATCCCCTGTCGCTTCATTGAAATGGACCGAGGGTTCTCCCTGGATCAGCCTATGTCGGCTGTTTACTTCCCCTCGACCGTTGTCCTATCGGTGGGGTCGGCCCTCATGGGGTCGGCCATCGTATGGCTCTCTTTTGGAACTTTCCAGGCTTCTTGATCTAGACAATATTTCCCTCAGGTGTTTCATTGGGCCGAGCCTCTCAAAGGCCGACCCTTTGCTCAATCGATCAAAATCTGAGCCTCTAGGGCGATCGTTGGGATCTTTCCTCCCACACTTTCGTCTGCTCTCCTGGAGGGGTCGCACAGTATTGTTGGAGACCTCATACGTTTCTCAGCATTCTATGGGAGCCTCTTCCCCCTCCACATCGTCATATCTATCTTCCGAGAAAGGATTTCCTTGCCCCCAGGCATAGACGCCTGGAGTCAGCAACATCCCTCCGCCGTTGTGGAGGCGGTAAGTCCTTGCACAGTGCCGGGGTTGGTCCCCTGGCCTCATGTTGTCCCGGTACAAATGTCGAAGTAATCATTTTCGATGAGACTCCAGGAGATCTTAGTATGTTTTGGCTAAGAGCCACGAATAGCTCTCGCATAATCTGTTGGCTTGTTGATAAAGACTTCAGGGAGGCATCCATCTCAGACTGAGGTGGTACCTGGCTGGAAGAGGGTCCTACTCCACTAGTTGGTGGAGGAGGAGGTGGAGGTAACTCTAGAGCCATGTGTTTGAGTAGTGAAGAGTTGAATAATTAAAAGACTGAAGAGCTTGGGAACCTTAATGGATATCTTTCAATGGTGAAACAACTCCACACTAAAAGGGGGAGAACTGGTTCGCCACCAGAGTCTCCGGTGAGGTCAAGCTATGTGGAGGAAGAGAACTTCTCGTTCCCACAAATGATGCCAAACTGATGATGCTAAGATTCAGCACCACCAGATAAGAGATGGTGAGCTCAAACAGTAATAACAATGGCAGTAGCAGAGTTGTATGTGTATAAGTATATAAAAGGAGATGAGGATAAGAGGAATGAAGGAAATGATGTATAGTGGTTTAGCCAATCAGGCCTACATCAACTGTGAGTGTGTGTGATCTATTATATGGGCACTAATGGCCTTGGATACAATGCACATAAGCTCTCTCTCTCTCTCTCTCTCTCTCTCTCTCTCTCTCTCTCTCTCTACTGTGTATACTAGCAGAGTTTTACCTAGGGTTACAAATTATCAATCCCTTTACAAGGTTGAAGATGACATGTATATATAGGGATTGGGTTTTGTAGTATACCCCCAATCATGCATTGAACATGTGAAAGATGATCTAGCCAATTCCCTGCTGACACCGGGCGGTGCCACTTATAGTTAATGATGACATAATATTCCCTCACGTGAGGGGATGATATTATTATAACGGTTTGATCCATATGCTATATGAGTCCCACGCACACTGCCCCACGCATCTCCCAAACCAAGCATTGTGATGATGTCAACCCCAGCTAATGACGATAGGCCGAGGGTAAGGCTCCTGCTGGTAATGGGTCCGGCTGGTTGTGAGCCTCCTACTGTCGTCCCCTAAAAGGGTCTCTGACCGTCAGTGAGGGGTCGGCCCCTTGTAGGGTCGTTTGGCTTGCTGTGAAGGTCATCTCACTGAAAGGTCGTATACTATAGCATGAGGGGTCGTCCCCTTATAGGGTCATCTGATCTATGCTGATGGAGAAGTTTGACCCTCGTCCTGCAACATGCCTATGGAGAAGTTTGACCCTCGTCCTGGACTGGAGCCCTTGTCTGATATGGGGGCACTCTCGGACTGGCCGAGGATATATATTGGTATATCAGTGATGTGGGAGATCCACGACCTTCCTGCTTATGGGACCTTATCCAGTTGTAATGTTCATGGTTATGGATGTCCCACATGTGGGGAGGAAACTAAAGCCATTTGGCTACAACATAGTAGTAAGATGAGTTACACGGGTCATCGTAGATTTCTGCCGACCAGTCACCCTTTCAGGAATGACAAGTCTAACTTTTATCCTATTGGTCACGAGCACCGGATGCAACCTGCTCAACTTTTTGGTCAGCAGATCGAGGAGAAGGCGGCGACTGTGACTGCGGGGAATAAGTACGTAGGAAAACACCCCAAGTTTGTAAACCTGAAGCATAAAGCAAGGGGAGATCCTAACGACCCTACTAAAGCAAAAGCATGGTCCAGGCGATTAATATTTTTTGATTTGCCGTATTGGAAATATCATCGTGTAAGGCATATAATTGATGTGATGTAAATAGAAAAGAATGTTGCAGAACATCTGATAGGAACATGTCTGGGTGGATCTCATTCCAAAGATGGAGAGCGTGCCCGCCGAGATCTAAAGGATATGAAGCTAAAGAAGAAACTCTGGTTAAAAAATGATCCTACAACAGGAAGAATTTCTACCCCTCCAGCTGCTTTCACTTTGACTACTAGTGAGAAGAAGATCCTCTTAGACACGTTGTTAAACTTGCAGACTCCAACTGGTTATTCTGGTAATTTACGTAGGATCGTTAACTACCAAGCAAATGACTTAAAATAGTGCAAGTCTCATGACTGGCATGTAATCATCCAATTAATCCCTCTGTTATTTCAGCATTGCTTCTCCGAACATAAAGATTTCTGTCGGGTAATTATACAAATCAGTTTGTGTTTTACCCTAGTTTGTGTAAAAGTGGTAAGAAGAAGGCACATTAGAGCTGTAAAATCAAATTTAGCCGAGGCAGTTTATGTATTAGAGAAATATTTTCCTACGTCGTTCTTCGATATCAACATCCACTTTCTTGTGCATTTATACGATGAAGCTTTATTATGTGGTCCCGTTAGGTATCGTTGGATGTATCCTTTTGAGCGCTTGATGAAAACTTTAAAAGATTACATAAATAATACATGGTATATTGGAGGGTCAATTGCTGAAGAATACGTAACTGTGGAATCATCGTTATACGCTAGGGAATATATGCCAGAACAAGAGGTGAGGAGGTTCAATCCTTATAGAGGAGTGATCGAGGAACCTAACGAGTTTGAGGATGAAGTACCATTTGGGAACCCTAAAAAGGTGAAACTCACAAATATACAATAAGAGCAAGCAACTCGTTATGTCTTCGAATCGCAAGATGAAGTCGAAGAATGGAGAGAGTGAGTATCTATTGAATTCTTCTTCTTTGATTATATGTATTTTATATTTTAAGATCTAAACTCTACAATTTACTTGTAGGAAGTACGAGAATGAAATTGCTCAAAATCAAAGGAGAAATTGCACGACAACTGATTTTAGGGCATGGATATCAAAAGAGGTAAACTTCACATCTTATGTGTGCGGTTATCTATTCATGTGTGATAAAAACATGCCTTAATACAAATTCATTAATAAGTGCAACTTCTAAAAAGAGGTGATGTCTCTTTCAGGCTTGCACGCCTAGCAAAAGGCCCTAATGTTCGTGCGAAAAAGTTTAAGAAATTCCACACCAACGGTTTTGATTTCATTTCATATCCATATGAGGAAAAGTTTTTGATGCAAAATAGTGGAATATCAATTTCTTCCTTGACCACCTGTATCGCTAGCAAAAGTGACAAAAATCCAAAGAATACGGTGCTAACATATTAAGGGATAGTCCAACAAATCCTAGAACTTGATTACTTAGATTTCACAGAAACCGTATTCTATTGTGATTGGGTAAAAGTGGAGGATACTACGAATGCTTGAGAAGTTGATACTGACTCCAAACTTATTATGGTAGATTTATCAAAGTTGAAAGGTAAAGATCACATAGTCGACGAGCTTTTTATTTGTGCCTTTCAGAAAGTAATGAAGGTATTCTACTCCAAGTGCATAAATAATGGCAATTAGTCTATTATTGTGCATGCACCAAAGGGTATGACTACTGAAGTGGATGCATTAAAGGCTCCAAAAGAGTTCCAGTCAGCTCTTGATAACAACCCTAATTTGAAGGATCTGTTAGTTGATTTAGAGGAAGACTGAGTATCAAAATATCACGTTAACCTTGTCAATTTGTATCCTATTTTGATATTGACATTGTATTAGCGCTTGACTTTGATGTATGAATGTTTAGTTACTTTTACGAATGTTTAATACGATTTATGTAAGTTAACTTTCGATAATATGTTATGCTCAATCGAATATTTAGATACTTTCACAAGACACTCGGTTTGAGAATAGAGTCATTTGAGTTTGTGATTGGATCAAATTGACCTAGATCAATTTCCACATGTTCCTATACATATACATTTATGGATCAGTTTCATTGATGCAATGTTCATAAAATGAACTTAAATTATCTTGATTTTATGAAGATTGTATTAAAAAAACTAGTCAACAAATGTACATGTAAAAGAATACATTGTGGGATCCAGGATCAATTTGGTCCAATCACACATTCAGAAGACTTTATTTAATGGCCTTGTTGGATCGCAGGAATTAGGTACTCTTTACTTTAACTGAAGTTGTTATATAATTGATATGCATTATCTTTTAAATATTTTTGATGTATGGGATAATTATTGGTTTTGTTTGGTTTAGCTGTTGGATAATTATTGGTTGTTGGCTTGTTGTTGGATAGTATGTTAGAAGGAGTGCGGGATAATTATTGGTTTTGTTTGGTTTGGCTGTTGAATAATTATTGGTTGTGGGCTTATTGTTGGATAGTATGTTATAAGGAGTACGGGATAATTATTAGTTTTATTTGGTTTGGTTGTTGGATAATTATTGGTTGTTGGCTTGTTGTTGGATAGTATGTTAGAAGGAGTACGGGATAATGCTTTGGGTTTTCGCCCTCTAACGACATGTTATTAAACTTAATTCTAGATATTTTCAAATTATCGTCATATTCTCAAATCAGGGGTTCCTTTACCATGCGGTCAGTTCTTGCGAGTTACGTTAGTCCCGTGCGAGGTGTTAAAACTTCTTCAGGGGTTGTAGGGTTGGTGTTAAGGGGTTTCCCCTCTAACGACACATTTTGAAGCCTAAGTGTGGATTTTCTCAAATTATCATCATATTCTTAAACCGTGGGTCCAGTGACCAAGTGATCGGTTCCTGCGAGTTACATTGGTCCCGTACGCGGTGATCGCTCACCTAAAGGGGCCGCTTGAGGGGCACTAAGGGTTTTCGCCCTCTAACGGCACATTTTCAAGCATAAGTGTGGATTTTCTCAAATTATCGTCATTTTTTGGAACTAGGGGTCCTGTGACCACGTGGTCGGTTCATGCGAGTTAAATTGATCCCGTAAGAGGTGTTTGCACCTCTCACGGGGCCATTTGGGAGGTGCTTTTGGTTTCTCTCTCAAAAGGCATGTGTGGTAAGAAATCTGAACAGCCATGGCACGGGAACACTAGAACCGTGATCTGAACGGTCTTTGGAGTTTTGTCTAGACAGCCTTTGGACTAGCGAAGCCATATAGTCTCCCACGAGTGAATCCCTGGCTTTTTACAACTATAGCAAGTATTCCCATTATTGATTTTTAGATGGCGGAGTTCGATTTTGTTGAGTAGAGTGAGCAGTAATGTTTGAAAGGGATTAATTTCAATGTATAGGGAACTCAACATTACTAGGTGACCTCATAGGAAGATTAAGAGCTTGACAACCCTCATTTGAGCTCAAAACCTTGTCATTTGAGCTTGTCATTTCTTACATAACTAAAGAGGGTTGTCAAGCTCTTAATCTTCCTGTGAGGCCACCTTGTAATGCTGAGTTCCCTTCACCTTGAAATTAATCCCTTATAAACATTACCGCTCACTCTACTCAATAAAATTGAACTCCACCATTTAAAATAAATAATGGGAACACTTGCTATAGTTGTAAAAAGTCAGGGATTCACTCATGGGAGACTACGTGGATTCGTTGGTCCAAAGACTATCCAGACAAAACTCCAAAGACCGTTCAAATCACGGTTCTAGTGTTCCCATGACATGAGTGTTCAGATTTTCTTACCAAACATGCCTTTTGAGGGTGAAAACCAAAAGCACCTCCCAAACGGCCCCGTGAGAGGTGCAAACACATCTTACTGGATCAATTTAACTCGCAGGAACTGACCGTGTGGTCACGGGACCCCTGGTTCCAGAAAATGACGATAATTTGAGAAAATCCACACTTATACTTGAAAATGTGCCGTTAGAGGGCGAAACCCCTTAGCGCCCCCAAGTGGCCCCTTTAGGGGAGCGATCACTGCGCATAGGACCAATGTAACTCGCATAAACCGATCGCGTGATCACAGAACCCACAGTTTGAGAATATGAAGATAATTTGATAAAATTCACACTTAGGATTGAAAACGTGTTGTTAGAGGGAAAACCCCTTAACATCCCCAAAACGGCCCTTTTAGGGGAACGATCACCTCGCACGGGTCCAACGTAGCTAGTAGGATCCGATTGTATGGTCACGGGACCCCCGGTTTGAGAGCATGACCCATAAAAGATAATATCCACAATTAGGCTTGAAAAGGTGTCGTCGGGGGGAAAAAAACCTTAGCGCCCCCCAAATGCCTCGTGACCGGCGCCAACACCTCGTACGGGAATAATGTATCCCACACGAGCCGATCGCATGGCCATGGGACCCCCGATTTTAGAGCACGACCCATGATAGAGAATATCCACACTTAGGCTTGAAAAGGTGCTGTCAAGGGGCAAAACTCCATAGCGCCCCCAAACGACGCCATGAGTGGTGCCAACACCTCGCACGGGACCAACGTAGCTCACACGAGCCGACCACGTGGCCATGGAACCCTCGGTTTGAGAGAACGACCCATAACAGAGAATATCCACACTTAGGCTTGAAAAGGTTCCTTCGAGGGGCCCCTTAGCATCCCCCAAACGACCCCATAAGCGGTGCCATCACCTCGCACGGGACCAACATAGCCAACACGAGTCGACCGCATGGCAAGGGGACCCCCCGTTTTAGATCACAACACATAATATAGAATATCCACACTTAGTCTTAAAAAGGTGTCGTCAGGCGGCGAAACCCCTTAGCGCCCCCAAACGGCCCCATGAGCGGTGCCAACACCTCGCACGTGACCAACGTAGCCCGCACGAGCTGACTGCATGGCCACGGGAACCTTGATTTGATAGCACAGCCCATAACAGAGAATATCCACACTTTCACTTGAAAAGGTTATGTCGGAGGGTGAAACACCTTAGCGCCCCCCAAACGGCCCCATGAGTGAAGCCAACACCTCGTATGGGACCAAGTAGCCTTTACGAGCCGACCGCGTGGCCACGAGACCTCCAATTTGAGAGCACGACCCATAATAGAGAATATCAAAACTTTGGCTTGAAAAGGCGCCATCGGGGGGGAAAACCCCTTAGCGCCGCCTAAATGTCCCTGTGAGTAGTGCCAACACCTTGCACAGGACTAACGTAGCCCGCACGACCCGACCGCATGGCCACGGGACCCCCAGTTTGAGAGCACGGACCATAACAGAGAATATCCGCACTTAGGCTTCAAAAGGTGCCATCGAGGGGCAAAACCCCTTAGCGCCCCCCAAACGGCCCTGAGAGAGGTGCCAACACCTCGTACGGGACCAACGTAGCCCACACGAGCCGATAGAATGGCCACGGGACCCCCAGTTTGAGAGCACGACCCATAACAGAGAATATTCACACTTAGGCTTGAAAAGGTGCCGTTGGGGGTGAAACCCCTTTGCGCCCCCAAATGGCCCCGTGAGTACTGCCAACACCTCGCACGGGACCAACGTAGCCCATACGAGCCAACCGCGTGGCCACGGGACCCCTGATTTGAGAGCACGACCCATAACAGATAATATCCACACTTAGGCTTCAAAAGGTGCCATCGGAGGGGCAAAACCCCTTAGCTCCCCCCAAATGACCTTGTGAGAGGTGCCAACACCTCGCACGAGACCAACGTAGCCCGCATGGCCACGGGACCCCCCATTTGAGTGCATGGCCCATAACAGAGAATATCCACAATTAGGCTTCAAAGGGTGCTGTCGGGGGGCGAAATCCCTTAGCTCTCCCCAAACGTCCCCGTGAGCGGCGCCAACACGTCGCACGGGACCAACATAGCCTGTACGAGCTGACCGCGTGGCCACGGGACCCCTTTTTTGAGGGCACGACCCATATTTCAGAATGCCTACACGGGTCCCGTGACTGCGTGGTCACGGGACCCCTGATTTGAGAGCACATGACCTCCTTGAAGTCACCTAAGGAGCACTTACAGCAACTGACCGATTAGCCTCCCGATTCAAGGATTTTTTTTTATTATTAAAATTGATCACTGCCTAAAGCCGTGATAATATTTTATACATAGTAAGTATAGTCACGGCCCAAAGCCGTGATAATATTTTATGCATAACAAGGATGGTCCCGGCCTTAAGACCTGACAATATCATATATACATTAAGTTTGGTCACGACCTTTAGTCGTGACAAATATGGATGGCACAGAGAACTGATCACGGTCTTAAGCCGTGACAAATATGGATGGCATAGAGTATTGGTCACAGTGGAAGTCCGTGACCAACTGGTCTTTAATCTAGATGTGGTCATGAATTTGGGCCGTGACCACACATACAATTAGGGTCAGGGCTATAGGACGTGACCACATCTATGACTATGAGATATCCGTGACCAGACTCTGGGTTAGGTACTTGGGCTGTGACCACCAGAACTGGTCACGACCGATTTGGTCATGGACGAAATTTATGACCCACCCTTCCTGGTCAGGGATAAAGTCCGTGACCATTAGCCCAGTTTTGGTGTAGTGTGACTTGATATAGGAGCTCTCAATAGGTGGAAACCCGACGAAAATGGGACATCATGTGTTTCACCAAAAAGAGACTAGATTATGCTCTTCATCACACGTTCATTCTCTGGAGAATTTAGCAGGGCATTAAGTTCAACATCACTGGCTGACATCTGAATGTAACCAAATGCCTTTTATGAGGCTGAATAAGAAATGAAAAAAATACTATTTTATTTGATTGTGTGTGTATATATATATGAATATAGAGAGAGAGGTTCACGAGTGAACCTAAAAGATGAACATTTTAATAAACCTTAACAAAAAAACACTTAACAATGAATTAATGTTAATTTCTATGTTGTAATTGGTCTGTGGCAACGGACACGCGTGTCGATCGAATAACTCTTTTTATCCCCCTCCTGCCCCCATCCATCCCCAAGGAAGCCTGGCCCCCACCCAAAGTCCTCGAGGCAGCCCTAGCATGGGTATTTTGTTAAAACTCCTCTACACGGCAAGTACTGTCATATTGGGAGTTGCAAATCCTGTACTAGTTTACTTGTATAAATGGTGGAAATGCAATCAAGCTGATTACAATGAATCGGTACAATAACTTTTAATTATTTTCTTATTTTTGTATTTGTGCGTAGATGTGTTTACATGTATATGTATGGATCGAAGAAACCAAAAGACCTCTGAGGCCAACCGAGAAATCAAATGCGTATGGGATGCCAATCCAGGAGGCGCAATCCGAGCAGCCCCCAGAAAGTACTTCTATTACACGTTCGCATATGTTGTCTCAATACAGAAAAATAAATGGACTGTAATCATAATTGACCAATCTGAAGGATCTACCCGTAACCAGCAACGCCTTTAAACTCAAGGGGTGTGTGTGGCGAAGGGGGGGTGTAAAAAAAATATTTGATTGACACCTGTGTTTCAACGCGTACCAATTACAACAAATGAATTAAAATTAATTGGTTGGTAGGTGTTTTTTTCGTTAAGGTTCATAATATTTTCTTCGAACAATGAAGGTTTTTTGTATGTTGCAATTCGAGGCAGGATTTTAAAATAATAATAATAATTGTTACTTCTTTATATTGACATGTATTTTTTTTATCTTATTTTATGATACACCTTATTTTCTGTTGAATTAGATGCTTACTGTAAGTTTAATCTTACATTGATCCCACTAGGGTATCTATCAGTCTAACTCTTTGTATAAATCTCTAATCCCATAATTTGCGGGATGTACACAATATTACACAAACAAACTTAAAATAAATTACTAGTAATTGATATTATTCATATATCGTTCATGTAGTTGATATTATTTTTGCGTGTAAAGTAAACAAAAGAAATGACAAATTTGACACTAGATAGATACTGAATTATTTACGCTCTATTGAGATGAGACAATTTACCCTAAAACCTAGTAACGATCGTGGTGAAGGTCAACAACGACACAAAAAAAAAAAAGAACCAATACACATAATAATCATGTCATGAGAATATTACTATGCTTAGGTGAATAGGAAGCTTGTCGCCGAAGTACGTACAAACCACACGTGCACTCTACGATTATTTCTATCATCGTGTTAATTTTCTGTCGAACAAAATTGGTTTGGGTGGTATATCATTCGTGAATGAGCATATGATCGTAACAGATATTAGTCTTCATCATGGAACTTCCTTGACCTCTTCCCTCTAGGTACACGTAAACGTTTTCCCTAAGGTTTCGATTCCTAATTTTTATAGCTTCATCATAACCTCTGCACAGTATCTGTTATAATGCTTCCTCTAAACACAAACTATTTTTTGTCAAATCGGGATAGGTCTTTTTGGTACATATAGTGCGGCTCAGCATATGGAAAGTCTTGTAGTCAAAAGACTGGCAGGCGTGTTGCTGCAGTGGTTTGGATGGGGATTTCACTTTGGGTCTGATTTGATACAGCTGCACTCAATTGGTGGAAATCCGACGAAGATGGTACGTCAATGCATGTAATTATTGTAGGTTGCAATATGGGGAATGTTTGAGTTGTTGCTATAGTGGTTTGGATCGAGATTTCGCTTTGGGTCTGACTTGGTACAATTGTGCTCAATTAGTGGAAACCCAAAGTAGATGAGATATCAATGCCTATTATCATTGTAGGCTGCAACATGGGGGAAGTCTGAGTTGTTGCTGCAGTGGTTTGGATCAGGATTTCACTTTGGGTCTGACTTGGTACAGCTGCGCTCAATTGGTGGAAACTAGAAGAAGATGGGATGTCAACGCCTGTTATCATTATGGGCTGCAATATGGTGAAAGACTCAGTTGTTGCTGCAGTAGGTTGAATTTGGATTTCACTTTGGGTCTACTTGGTACAGCAACGCTGAATTAGTGGAAACCCAACGAAGCTGGGATGTCAATGCTTGTTATCATTATTGGTTGCAACATGGAGAAAGTCTGAGTTGTTGCTGTAGTGGTTTGGATCGGTATTTTACTTTGGGTGTAACTTGGTACTGCAGCGCTTAATTAAAACTGGACGAAGATGGGATGTCGAAGCATGTTATCATCGTAGGCTGCAACATGGGGAAAGTCTGAGTTGTTGCTGCTGTGGTTCTGATCGAGACTTCACTTTGGGTCTGACTTGATATAGCAGTACTCAATTAGTGAAAACCCGACCAAGATGGGACGTCATCTGTTTCACCAAAAAGAGACGGATTATGCTCTGCATCGAACGTTCATTCTCTAGAGAATTTAGCAGGGCATTAAGTTCATCATCACTGGCTGAAATCTAAAAATAACCAAATGCATTTTATGTGGCTAAATGACAAATGAAAAAAATACCATTTTATTTGATTGTGTGCGTATGTATATATGTATAGAGAGAGAGGTTCACAAGTGAACCTAAAAGATGAACATTTTAATGAGCCTTAACAAAAAAACACCTAACAACCAATTAATTTTAATTTCTATGTTCTAATTGGTCCGCGGGAATGGGCACGCATGTCGATCGAATAACTTTTTTTAACCCCCTCCCACCCCCATCCATCCCCAAGGCAACCAGACCCCCGCCTCCCAAAGTCCCTGAGGCTGCCCTGCCATGGTTTTTTTGTTAAAACTATTATACATGACCAGTACTGTAGTATTGGGAGTTGCAAAGCCCGTACTATGATTACTTGTATAAATGGTGGAAATGCAATCAAGATAATGATAATGAATTAGTACAATAACTTTTAATTATTTTTTTATTTGTGTGTAGATTAGTTTACATGTATGAAAATGTATATGTATGGATCGAAGAAATTGAAAGACCTCTGAGGCCAACCAAGAAATCCGATGCAGATGGGATACTAATCCAGGAGGCGCAATTTGAGCAGCCCCTAGAAAGGACTTATATTACACGTTCGTATATATTTTCTTAATACAGAACAATTGATGGACCGTAATCAGAATTGACCAATCTGAAGGATCTACCAGTAACCAGCAACACCTTTAAAATATTCGATTGACACGCGTGTTTCAACGCGTACCAATTACAACAAATGAATTAAATTAATTGGTTGCTAGGTGTTTTTTTGTTAAGATTAATAATATTTTCTTAGACCAATGAAGGATTTTTGTATGTTGCTATTCAAGGAAGGATTTTAAAATAATAATAATTATTGTTTCTACTTTATATTGACATGTATTTTTCTTTATCTTATTTTATGATACGCCTAATTTTGTGTTGAATTAGATGCATACAGTAAGTTTAAGCTTACATTGATCCCACTAGGGTACTTATCAGTCTAACTCTTTGTATAGATCTCTAATCCCATAATTTGCGGGATGTACACAATATTACATAAACAAACTTTAACAAAAATAACTAGTAATTGGGAGTTTGCCTAAACAAAAAAATATATTATTCATATATTGTTCATGTAGTTAATATTATTTTTGCATGTAAAGGAAATAAAAGAAATGACAAATTTAACACTAGATAGACAATGAATTATTTACGCTCTATCGTGATGAAACAAGTTACCATCAAACCTAGTAACGATCATGGTGAAGGTCAGTAACAACACAAAAAAATGAACCAATACACCTAACAATCATGTCATGAGAATATTATTATTCTTCGGTGAATAGGAAGCTCGACGCCGAAGTACGTACAAACCACACCTTCACTCTACGATTATTTTCTATCATCGTGTTAATTTACTGTTGAACAAAATTAGTTTGGGTGGTATACCATACGCGATTGCGCATATGATCGTAACAGCTATTAGTCTTCATCATGGAACTTCCTTGACCTCTTCCCTCTAGGTACACATAAACATTTACCAGAAGGTTTCGATTCCTAATTTTTATAGCTACATCGTAACCTCTGCATAGTATCTGTTATAATGCTTCCTCTAAACACAAAATGGTTTTTCTCAAATCGGGCTAGGTTTTTTGGTACAAATTGTGCGGCTCATCATATGGAAAGTCTTCTAGCCAAAAGACTGAGAGGCATGGGATGCCTGTTGCAGCAGTGGTTTGGATCAGAATTTCACTTTAGGTCTGACTTGATACAGCTGCGCTCAATTGGTGGCAACCCGATGAAGATGGGATGTCAACGCATGTTATCATTATAGGCTACAACATGGAGAAAGTATGATTTATTGCTGCAGTGGTTTGGATCAGGATTTCACTTTGGGTCTGACTTGGTGCAACTGCGCTCAATTGGTGGAAATCCAATGAAGATGGGATATCAATGCCTGTTATCATTTAAGGCAGTAAGATGGGGAATGTCCGAGTTGTTACTATAGTGGTTTGGATCAGGATTTCACTTTGGGTCTGACTTGGTACAACTGGGCTCAATAGGTGGAAACCCGACGAAGGTGGGATGTCAATGCCTGTTATCTTTGTAGGCTTCAAATTAGGGAAAGTCTGAGTTGTTGCTATAGGGGTTTGGATCGGGATTTCACTTTGGGTCGACTTGGTACATCAATGCTCATTTGGTGGAAACTCGAGAAAGATTGGATGTCAATGCCTATTATCATTATTGACTGCAACATGGGGAATGTCTGAGTTGTTGCTGCAGTAGATTGGATCGGGATTTCACTTTGGTTTTGACTTGGTACAACAGCCCTTAATTGGTGGAATCCCGACGAAGATGGGATATTAGTGCGTGTTATCATTGTAGGCTGCAACATGGGGAAAGTTTGAGTTGTTGCTGCATTGGTTTGGATCAATACTTCACTTTGGGTCTGATTTAGTACAACAGTGTTCAATTGGTGGAAACTCGACGAAGATGGGATATCATGTGTTTCACCAATAAGAGACTGGATTATGCTCTGCATCGCATGTTCATTCTCTGGAGAATTTAACAAGGCATTATGTTCTTCATCACTGGCTGACATTCGAAAATAACCAAATGCATTTTATGTGGCTGAACAAGAAATGAAAAAAATAATGTTTTATTTGATTGTGTGTGTATATATATATGTATATATAGAGAGAGGTTCACAAGTGAACCTAAAAGATGAACATTTTAATGAACCTTAACAAAAAAATACCTAACAACCAATTAATTTGAATTCCTATAATGTAATTGATCCGCGGCAACGGACACGCGTGTCAATCGAATAACTTTTTTTAATCCCCTCCCGCCCCCATCCTTCCCCAAGGCAGCCAGCTCCCCCCAAAGGTCCCAAGGTAGCCCTGCCATGGTTATTTCATAGATTATCTCAACACGACAAGTACTGTATTATTGGGAGTTGCAAGGCCTGTACTACGATAACTTGTATACATGGTGGAAACGCAATCAAGCTAATGACAATGAATCGGTATAATAACTTTTAATTTTTTTTTTATTTGTGCGTAGATTAGTTTACATGTATGAAAATGTATATGTATGGATCGAAGAAACTGAGAGACCTCTGAGGCCAACTACGAAATTCGATGCGTATAGGATACTAATCCAGGAGCTGCAATTCGAGGAGCCCCCAGAAAGGACTTATATTACACGTTCGTATATATTGTCTCAATACAGAACAATTGGTGGACCGTAATCAGAATTGACCAATCTGAAGGATCTACCTGTAACCAGCAACACCTTTAAACTCAAGGGGTGTGTGTGGAGGGGGGTGTAAAAAAAATATTCGATCGACACGCGTGTTTCGACGCGTACCAATTACAACGAATGAATTAAAATTAATTGGTTCCTATGTGTTTCTTTGTTAAAGTTCATAATATTTTCATAGAACAATGAAGTTTTTTTGTACGCTGCTATTCAAGGCAGGATTTTAAAATAATAATAATTATTGTTGCTTCTTTATATTGACATGTATTTTTCTTTATCTTATTTTATGATACACCTCATTTTCTGTTGAATTAGATGCATACAGTAAGTTTAAGCTTACATTGATCCCACTAGGGTACTTATCAGTCTAACTCTTTGTATAGATCTCTAATCCAACAATTTACGGGATGTACACATTATTACACAAACAAACTTTAACAAAAATAACTAGTAATTGGGAGTTTTCCTAAACAACAAAATATATTATTCATATATCGTTCATGTAGTTGATATTATTTTTACGTGTAAAGGAATAAAAGAAATGACAAATTTAACACTAGATAGACAATGAATTATTTGCGCCCTATTATGATGAAACAAGTTACCATAAATCCTAGTAACGATCATGGTTAAGGTCAGTAGCAACACAAAAAATGAACCAATACATGTAACAATCATGTCATGAGAATATTACTATGCTTCGGTGAATCAGAAGCTGGGTGCTGAAGTACATACAAACCACACGTGCACTCTACGATTATTTTCTATCATCGTGTTAATTTCGTGCTGAACAAAATTGGTTTGGGTGGTATACCATTCGCGATTGAGCATCTGATCGTAACGACCATTAGTCTTCATCATGGCACTGCCTTGACCTATGCCCTCTAGGTACACGTAAATGTTTACCCGAATGTTTCGATTCCTAATTTTTATCGCTTCATCGTAACCTCTGCACAGTATCTATTATAATTCTTCCCCTAAACACAAACTAGTTTTTGTCAAATCGGACTAGGTTGTTTTGGTACAAATAGTGCGGCTCAACATATGGAAAGTCTTCTATCCAAAAGACTGGGAGGCATGGGATGCCTATTGATGCAGTGGTTTGGATCGGGACTTGATACAGCTGAGCTCAATTAGTGGAAACTCGATGAAGATATGATGTTTACGCCTGTTATCATTGTAGGCTGCAACATGGGGAAAGTCTGAGTTGTTACTGCGGTTGTTTGGATTGGGATTTCACTTTGGGTATCACTTGCTACAACTACACTCATCTAGTGAAAATCTGATGAAGATAGGATGTCTACACCTGTTATCATTGCAGGATGCAACATGGGGAAAGTCTGAGTTTTTGCTGCGGTGGTTTGGATCGGGATTTCACTTTGGGTCTGACTTGGTACAACTGCACTCAATTAGGGGAAACTCGACGAAGATGGGATGTCAATGCCTGTTATCATTATAGGCTTCAACATGGGAAAAGTCTAAGTTGTTGCTACGGTGGTTTGGACTGGGATTTCAGTTTGGGTCTGACTTGGTACAGTAGCGCTCAATTGGTTTAAACCCGGCGAAGATGGGATGTCAACGCCTATTATCATTGTAGGTTGCAATATGGGTGAAGTCTGAGTTGTTGCTACAGTGGTTTGGATTAGGATTTAACTTTGGGTATGACTTGGTACAACAATGCTTAATTGGTGGAAACCCGACGAAGATGGGATGTCAACGCCTGTTATCGTTGTAGGCTGCAACATGGGGAATGTCTGAGTTGTTGCTGCAGTTTTTTGGATTGGGACTTCACTTTGGGTCTGACTTGGTACAATAGTGCTCAATTGGTGGAAACTCGACGAAGGGTACTTCATGTTTTTCACCAATAAGATACTAGATTATGCTCTGCGTCGTACGTTCATTCTCTAGAGAATTTAGCGGGGCAGTAAGTTCATCATCACTGGCTGACATCTGAAAATAACAAAATGCATTTTATGTGGCTGAAGAAGAAATGAAAAAAAAAACTTTTTTTTTTTTGTGTGTGTGTGTATATATATGTATATATATATATATATATATATATATATATATATATATATATATATATGTAGAGAGAGAGAGAGAGAGAGAGGGGTTCACAAGTGAACATAAAATATTACCATTTTAATGAACCTTAGCAAAAAAAACCTAACAACGAATTAATTTTAATTCCTATGTTATTGTTGGTCCGCGATAACAGACATGCGTGTCGATCGAATAACTTTTTTTAACCCCCTCCTGCCCCATTCCATCCCTAAGGCAGTCACCCCCCCCCCCCCCAAAGTCCCTAAGGCAGCCCTGCAATGGTTATTTTGCAGGAACAACTCTACACGGCAAGTACTGTAGCATTAGGAGTTGCAAAGCCTGTACTACGATTACTTGTATAAATGGTGGAAATGCAATCAAGATTATGACAATGAATCGGCACAATAACTTTTAATTATTTTTTATTTTTGTATTTGTGCATAGATGATTTTACATGTATTAAAATGTATATATATGGATCGAAGAAACCAAACGACCTCTTAGGCAAGCCAAGAAATGAGATGCGTATGGGATACCAATCCAGGAGCCGCAATCCGAGCAGCCTCCAGAAAGGACTTCTATTACACATTCGTATGTGTTGTCTCGATACAGAAAAATGCATGAACCATAATCAGAATTGACCAGTCTGAAGGATCTAGCCGTAATAAGCAACGCCTTTAACCTCAAGGGGTGGGGGGGGGGGGTGCGGGGGGGGGGGGGTGTTAAAAAAATATTCGATCGACACGCGTATTCCGACGTGTACCAATTACAACATATGTATTAAAATTAGTTGGTTGGTAGGTGTTTTTTTTGTTAAGGTTCATAATATTTTCTTAGAACAATGAACGTTTTATGTATGTTGCTATTCAAGGCAGGAATTTCAAATAATAATAATGATTGTTGCTTCTTTATATTGACATGTATTTTTTTATATTATTTTATAATTCACCTTATTTTGTGTTGAATTAGATGCTTATAGTAAGTTTAAGCTTACATTGATCCGACTAGGGTACTTATCAGTCTAACTCTTTGTATAAATCTCTAATCCCATAATTTGCAGGATGTACACATTATTACACAAACAAACTTTAACAAAAATAACTAGTAATTGGGATTTTTCTTAAACAACAAAATATATTATTCATATATCGTTCATGTAGTTGATATTATTATTGCGTGTAATGGAAATAAAAGAAATGACAAATTTAACACTAGATAGACAATGAATTATTTATGCTCTATTGTGATGAAACAATTTTCCACAAAACCAAGTAACGATCGGGGTAAAGGTCAGCAACAACAACAAAAAAATGAACCAATACACGTAATAATCATGTCATGAGAATATTAATATGCTTCGGTGAATCAGAAGCTCGGTGCCGAAGTACGTACAAACCACACGTGCACTCTACGATTGTTTTCTATCATCGTGTTAATTTCCAGCTGAACAAAATTGGTTTGGGTGGTATACCATTCGCGGTTGAGCATCTGATCGTAACGGCTATTAGTCTTCATCATGGCACTTCCTTGACCCCTGACCTCTAGGTACACGTAAATGTTTACCCGAAGGTTTCGATTCCTAATTTTTATAGATTCATCGTAACCTCTGTACAGTATCTATTATAATGCTTCCTCTAAACACAAACTGGTTTTTGTTAAATCGGTGTAGGCTATTTTTGGGAAAATAGTGTGGCTAAGCATATGGAAAGTCTTTTAGTCAAAAGACTAGGAAGCGTATTGCTACAATGGTTTGGATCCAGATTTCACTTTTGGTGTGACTTGATACAGCTGCGCTCAATTGGTGGAAACCCTATGAAGGTGGGATATCAATGCATCTTATGATTGTAGGCTGCGACATGGGGAAAGCCTGAGTTATTACTGTTGTGGTTTGGATCAGGATTTCACTTTGGGTCTGAGTTGGTACAGCTGCACTCAATTGGTGGAAACTCGACGAAGATGGGATGTCAATGCCTGTTATCATTGTAGACTGCAACCTGGGAAAAGTCTGAGTTGTTGCTACAGCAGTTTGGATCGGGATTTCATTTTGGGTCGACTTGGTACATCAACGCTCTATTGGTGGAAACTCAACGAAGCTGGGATGTCAACGCCTATTATCATTGTAGGCTACAACATGAGGAAAGTATCAGTCATTGCTGAAGTGGTTTGGATCGGGATTTCACATTGGGTCTAACTTGGTACAGTAGTGCTAAATTTGTGTAAACTCGACGAAGATGGGATGCCAACGCCTGTTATCATTATAGGGTGCAACATGGGAAAATTCTGAGTTGTTGCTGAAGTGGTTTGGATCGGGACTTCACTTTGGGTCTGACTTGATATAGCAGTCCTCAATTGGTGGAAACCCGACGAAGATGAGATGTCATATGTTTCACCAAAAAGAGACTAGATTATGCTCTGCGTCGCACATTCATTCTCTGGAGAATTTAGCGGGGCATTAAGTTCATCATCACTGGCTGACATCTGAAAATGAACAAATGCATTATATGTGGCTTAACAAGAAATGAAAAAAATACTATTTTATTTAATTTTAATTCCTATGTTGTAAATGGTCCTCTGCAACGGACACGCGTGTCGATCGCATAACTTTTTTAACTCCCTCCCGCGCCCATCCGTCTCCAAGGCATCCCTGCCATGGTTATTTTTTAGAAACAACTATACACGAAAAGTACTGTAGTATTGGGAGTTGCCAAGCCTGTACTACGATTACTTGTATAAATGCTGGAAATGCAATCAAGCTGATGACAATGAATCGATACAATAACTTTTAATTATTTTTTATTTTTTTATTTGTGCGTAGATGATTTCACATGTATAAAAATGTATATGTATGGATAGAAGAAACCAAAAGACCTCTCAGGCCGCCCAAGTAATCAGATGTGTATGGAATACCAATCCAGGAGGCGCAATCCGAGCAGCCCCCAGAAAGGACTTCTATTACACGTTTGTATATGTTGTCGCAATATAGAAAAATAGATGGACCATAATAAGAATTGACCAATATGAAAGATCTAGACGTAACCAGCAACGCCTTTAAACTTAAGGGGGTGTGAGTGGGGGGGGGGGGGGGTTGTAAAAAAAATATTCGATCAACACGCGTGTTCCGACGCGTACCAATTACAACATATGAATTAAAATTAATTGGTTGGTAGGTGTTTTTTTTATTAAGGTTCATAATATTTTCTCAGAACAGTGAAGGTTTTATGTATGTTGCTATTCAAGACAGGATTTTGAAATAATAATAATTATTGTTGCTTCTTTATATTAAAATGTATTTTTTTATCTTATTTTATGGTGCACCTTATTTTGTGTTGAATTAGATGCTTACAGTAAGTTAAGCTTACATTGATCCCACTAGGGTACTTATCAGTCTAACCATTTGTATAGATCTCCAATCCCATAATTTGCGGGATGTACACAATATTACACTAACAAACTTAAACAAAAATAACTAGTAATTGGGATTTTTCCTAAACAATAAAATATTTTATTCATATATCGTTCATGTTGTTGATATTATTTTAACGTGTAAATGAAATAAAAGAAATGACAAATTAAGTACTAGATAGACAATGAATTATTTACGCTCTATTATGATGAAACAATTTACCATAAAACCAGTAACGATCATGGTGAAGGTCGGCAACAACACAAAAAAATGAACCAATACACGTAATAATTATGTCATGAGAATATTGCTACACTTCGGTAAATAGGAAGCTTGACGCCGAAGTACGTACAAACCACACGTGCACTCTACGATTATTTTCTATCATCGTGTTAATTTCCTGCTGAACAAAATTGGTTTGGGTGGTATACCATTCGCGATTGTGCATATGATCGTAATGTCTATTAGTCTTCATCATGACACTTCCTTGACCTCTGCCCTCTAGGTACACGTAAATGTTTACCCGAAGGTTTCG
Organism: Sambucus nigra; assembly: GCA_949130495.1. Classification (NCBI taxonomy): domain Eukaryota; kingdom Viridiplantae; phylum Streptophyta; class Magnoliopsida; order Dipsacales; family Adoxaceae; genus Sambucus; species Sambucus nigra. The sequence goes on along the minus strand of OX422223.1, from coordinate 63,277,523 downwards.
ATTCCTAATTTTTATAGCTTCATCGTAACCTCGGCACAATATCTGTTATAATGCTTCCTCTAAGCACAAACTAGTTTTTATCAAATCGGGCTAGTTTTATTTTGTATAAATAGTGCGGCTCAACATATGGAAAGTCATCTAGCCAAAAGACTGGGAGGCATAGGATGCTTGTTGCTGCAGTTGTTTGGATCGGGATTTCACTTTGGGTCTGACTTGATACAATTGCGCTCAATTGGTGGAAACCCGAAGAAGATGGGATGTCTACGCTTGTTATCATTGTAGACTGCAATATGGGGAAAGTCTGAGTTGTTGCTACAGTGGTTTGAATCGGAATTTCAATTTGGGTCTAACTTGGTACAACTACGCTCAATGGGTAGAAACCCAAATAAGATGGGATGTCTACGCTTGTTATCATTGTAGGATGCAACATGGGGAAAGTCTGAGTTGTTAGGTGTTTTAACAAAAAAACACCTAACAACCAATTAATATTAATTCCTATGTTGTAATTGGTCCGCGGCAATGGACACACGTCTCGATCGAATAGTTGATAAAAGGCACTTCTCTTTAGGAAGATGAGTGAGATTTTTAGAATTATAGACGAAAAAAGTAGAGAAGGGGATGCACAATATCAATATCCAATATAAGCATATGTATCAATGGAGGGGTGATTCTATGTCTTCCTCGATGTTAGTTTTATGAGGTTATTTGGAATGTAGTTAAATGTGTAGTTTAAGAAATTGGAATTGCTAGATATGGGAAACCAAAAATTTAGATGGAGAGAATTGGTCTGTAACTTATTTGAGGAGAATTTAGGAATATAGAAAAAGAAGGAAATTTTTTTGTATTAGACTTGATGATAGATTACAATGCTTAGCTTGGATTGGGATGAGTGGCCAAATGACCTCCCCACCTATTTATAGGCATCTCACTTCCTTAATGAATGGTAGAGATTAAAATACATAAATGGTCTAGATTAATTTTTCAGAAGGTTCCCACCTCCTTATGGGAACATTCCAGAAACCTACATACTTCCTTAATATTCTAGATTATTCTATACATTACAAGTAAGCTCTATGTTATCTAATATAGATTAATTAATATTTAATAGTTGACATTGTCTAGAATATTCTAGACTATTCTAGGAATTCGTATCACATTTCAACACTCGAGTTATCTGTGAGAAAGTACAAATTGAGTGTATGAGTTGGAAGTATTTAATGTACGTATATTTTTCAAGTGGCGAATTGTGATACACAGATAATGTAATTAAAGTGAAAAACACTGGGAAATTGAAGATTTTAAATATTTTTTAATGAGTATCTTTATACATTATATGTTTATACGTTATATATACACACATTATATACCTGTAAAAAATATATAACTTTTTTTATGTTAAAACACGACAAGACTAGAAATTGTATTTTTTACCTAACACGACCTAATCAAAACATTATACGATGCCACTAGAATCTTTTTCTAATCAACACGAACTGTATAAACTCCAATGCTAAAGGCAAGGTCGGGACGACTAGAGGTCAAGTAGAGAAGACTATCCATCATTCTACTATAAAGGGTTTGCTCTATATCCTTACCTAAAGCATATTTACTAAGCTTAGTCAATGTACTCATAGGGGTGCGTGAGCACTATGTAGAGTCTAAACCAAACTTCTTCACTAGGTCCCTAGCATATTTGAATAGAGGTATGAATATCCCATTCTCAATTTGACGCACCTCGAGACTTAAGAAGATCATAAGCACACCAAACCTGCTCACCTCAAACTTGCTCTACATATCCTGGTCAAAAGTGTGAGCATGTGAGGATCACATGGATCTAAATACTATGTCGTCCACATAGGCCTGGGCAACCAATATAACACCACTCTCTCTCCTCATAAACAACGTCTTATCCACTCCCCATTTCTTAAATCCTTGATCTAAAAGGTAATAAGTGATCCTTTCATACCAAGAATGGGGTGCTTGATCCAAACCATATAAGGCCTTCTTAAGATAAAAGATGTGTCTCAGGTGTTTTGGGTCTTCAAAACCCTTTGGTTGTTCCACATACACTTCCTCATATAGGATTCCATTAAGGAAGGGATTCTTGACATCCATTCGATATAGCTTGAAGCATAGATGACATGTTATGGCAAGTAGTAAGCGGAAGGACTCACGCCTAGAAACAAGAGTGAATGTGTAACAACCCACTCTAAATATCATCTAAACATGCCTTTAGTCTCTTGAATAGATGAAAAATTCCAAATACACCCTAGACTTTTACTAAATTACCAAAATTCCCCTAAAGTTAAAATTAGGTTAACTTATAATTTCCAATATCAACTGAAGCCCAACTTTCACTCAACGTTTAATCAAATGACTTATATTTTATAGGAATATTATTAACCAATCCATTAGGTTTGAATAATTTCACATAAGACCGTAAACTTATATAAAATAACTTAAAATAATTAAAAACTATACAAAAACAATCCAAGGACGCAAACTAAAACCTTAAATTGGTTACCTTTCCCCCCTAATTTAATGGCACTAACTGGACTGCCAACATAGGTTGTACCATGTGGGGTACCCATTTACCATGCACAGAAGCCTTATTGAAACTTGTGCAATTTAAGTCCCATATTCAACTCTAAAGACACCAATCAAATCCTCTCCACGAACCCTATAAGTACCCTCCTTCGCCTCAGTAAAAACTCATCCCAAATGAGAGCTTTTCCAATGTAAAATTTTGAGACTTTTTTCATTTATGTGATTTTATGTATGAATGTTTGTTTCTTCAATTTGATTATGTTTTCACATGTATAAAGAATAAAATTATGCATTCACATGTGTTAGTTTATGTGTGTGTGCATTGAAATAAATCAAAAACTAGTAAACTCCATTAAAGCTTGAGCTTCGATGGTGGATTATGCTTCCTTGACTTTGAACCTGTTTTAAAGAGAGGTAAGTTGAGCATAGGTTCTTAGGAACCTGGATGAAAGCTTAATTGATCCAAAAACATGTTTTGATACCTCAAATTGAAGCTTGAAGTTTTTGAACCTGGAATTTTTAGAAAACAAATTCACAAGTTCTACTCGACCAAAATCCCTCAAACCAGGCTTGTTTTGCTACATTTTCAACATAGAACAAGACCATTATGATGTCGAAATAACAATTATATCATTCAATCGCTTATGTTTAGTTAAATTTTCTCCATTTTGATAGAAACTCAATATCTCAATTTATCCCACCAAAATTCTTGAAACCAATATGGTTAGATTCCTCTTCAAAAATTATGCAATTTTCAATCAGGAACCAACCCAAATGGATTCCTAAAATGTCTCAAATTTTAGGTCATAGTTTCAAAACCCTAAAGTCAAATGGTTGAAGGTTGAAGATGAGGGGGTTACATGTGCGACTGAGATTCAAACCAATCATGTGAATTAGCTGACATAGCACATGAGGGCGCGTCTCTAATTAGAAGAATCTATTTTTTTTTCCAAAAATTTTATTTTAAAATTCTAAACAAATGGTATATTACATCACCCTGTTTGGATCCCAGGAAAGCATTTTCTCAATAAAACCAATTTTAAAGTTTAACATTAAATTTTAATTTTACACGTAAGCCCCTTACCAGTTTTCTAAGTATTTCAAAACACCCCCAAACTTTTTCTACAAATTCTTTAGTTCAAATAAATTTATTTTGTATCTTGTCACTAAATACAAATTCAATAAGAAATAAAGAGAAAAATTATTCTGAAAACTTTTAAAAATCATACATTATAACCTTTAAGTTATTTTTACACTAAACCTTCTTACAAGTTAGTATCCTACTACATCATATAAGCATTATTTTAGGCATATATGACGTACTTACACTTTCCATGATTTTAAATTATCCATTCATCCCTAGTGAATTCGACGCACAAACTCGAAATTCAAAAATTCAAAAATTCAAAGTAGGTGATTTTAATTTCAATATTAAACAAAATGAACTTATGTATTTCACAATTATTGATTTTTATATCACTCTGTGGTAATGTTGAACTCGTATTTCAATTACAAACTCATTTGTGCAGTTCATCTTTATCCCGTATATTGATTCTCTTGATGTTTTAAATATCCCTAAACCGATAAACCGTTACATCTTAAGACTTCAGTAAAAGCCACTGAACTCTTTTTTACCCTTAATTGTGGTATAGCCCTACAACCTACTATAATAATTTCATATTACCCTGCAATATATGATCATTATCAGTGAAACCCCTAGTAGCATACCTTACAATTCAGGGATTAGACCCCGATATACCACGATTATTCTAAATTGACTTGTAGGACTCACATGATGAGTGCCTAGTTTTATCTGCTACATACGTATGAGTGACAATGTAGCTAAGTGTGCCAAGCCTTTATTATGATTTTTATTTCCCTAATAATTTGGGATTGCTTGCCTAAGTGTATGATATATTTTGGATAATATTATAATGGTATGTCTACGTAATTGAAGCTATAATCGATAATTTATGGGTTATCTTGTTATAGTTTGAACCCTTATCTTGGTGACTTAGTACACAACTTATCCCACTAGACTCAACCATATTATTCATTTACATATCATTAGATTCTCGTATAACTGTGACAGTTCTATGATATTTCAGTTTGTCTCCATATTATATGATATCAATATTGAATCCATTTACTGTCTAACAATATTTTTTCTCCCGTACCTTGTATAGAAATAAAATTATCGACTTGACATGTTTGCTTAATTATTTTCCTTCTAGATGAACGACAAACCTAATGAAGATGAGATACCTCCCACACGTTTGGACTTTTATTCTATATTACCTCAAAAAATCTTTTTGGTTGAGTATGTATGGGTGGTAGCAAACAAGGATGGTGATGGTAGTCACCATTGAAATATCTACACCGTAACTTACCAGCTCTTATGATTCCTGAATGTTTTATACAAGTTTTATCTTATATATGGGTTCTACGAATAATTATGTGTAACAACCCGTGATTTTTTAAAGCGTTTTTAATTAAATTAACTCGCATTTAGGAAAATAATTTTTGAAATCTATTTTATTTTGATATTAAAAAATGTTGGTATTTATATATAAAAACAAGATTTTAAGTGGAATTTAAATCTAGATTAAAGTTTGAAAATTATAACTTTTTGTATAAAAATCGGGGTGGAATCCGACCAAAATAGAAAAAAATAAACTATTTGACCGTTTGATCGAGTTGAAATTTTTTTTGCAACTTCTTCTTGCCTTCAGCTATTACGCCCCCAAAATTTAGCCAATTCCAATGGTCCCATCGTCCGAAATGTTTTTTTTAGTGTTTGTATCTTATTAGGACTCTAATTATTTTTGGTATATAAACATAAAGTTACGAGTTTATGTCTTTTAAAACACATTTTAGTCTTCTCAAAAATCAGAAACATCTCATCTTCTTTATCTTCTTCAACCTTTAAACCCTTTCCCCATTCTACATAACTTTCAACTCATGTTTTGTCAAGATTAACCGGGTTTTCTAGAGATGCGTTAAGAACGAATCTTTGTCAATTTTTTTTAGAGGAAATACACATTCAATATCAGATTTCTAAACCAACTTTTATTCAAGCATGGATACTCTATTCTCTTCCTTTAATATTATGCATTTTAAGTGTCGGCAAAACCCTTAGTGACATTTTTTCTTAAAATAAATTAGCCACTTAATTAGAAACAGTGAAAACTAAATTTTGGTTACGGTTTTTATGAAATTTTTTTAAATTGGAATAAGATTTATAACCCTTGGGTGCATAGGAGAGATTAGTGGATTTTGGTTATTTTGGGAGTAGGATCGCATGTAGAATTTATGGGGGTTATTTTAATTGAAATCGGGACGTGTACACATGCATGAAAATTATGTAGTTGATAAAGGTGGACAAGTTTGGTGTGATTCATATCTTTGCATGTTGATTAAATGGAAATCATTGTGTTAAGAACGACGGCGATATTATTAATTGAATTAAATTAAACTGTGCCATCACAAATAAAATTTGTGATATTGTTTATATGTGTTGTTGGATTATGTGATTTATTACTGTTGATATTTATCATCATGGGGACGATGGGGTTTTAGTAATATGTTCTCACCCATATGTTATGATACTTTCTAGGTATGGGACTAGTGGGTAGGCCTTAGTTGCGATTTATGCTTTCTAGGTATGGGACTAGTGAGTGTAGATTTTTACAAACTGGTGATTCCGGGGTGGGGCTGATTTTTATGTTTTATCCTCGTTGCGCTAGCCTAGGTATGAGACTAGGGAGAGATTTTATATGAGAGATTTATTCTATACATAGGGTAGGATGTATTTGTGTTTTGGGGACCCTTAGGTATGAGACTAAGGGTGATTTTGAGGATCTCACATCGATAAAAGGGTGGGATGATTAAATAAATAAAAATAACGAGAACACGATAAATCGAGAATTAATACCTGAGATAATAAAAGGGGCATTAAAAATGTATTGGCGTCGTTAATAACGTTCTAGACCGATAGTTAGAAATCGGTTGGCTGGCTATTACGATGTGTGGATGTGTAGCGTTTGAATAACGTGCAGGGTTGACAGTTTAAACAGGCTGAATGGCTATGAAGACGTGTCGTGCGTGGAACCTCATCCATAATGTGCAGGGTCGACAGTTTAAACGGGTTGGCTGGCTATGACGAGGGTGTAACACCCCGTATTTTTGTGCATTAAATATTTAATTAATTCGAGAATTCTAAATTACTTGTGTGTTGTAATTTTAATTGAATTAATTATTGCTACAAATATTTAAATATTAATCAGGGAGTGAATGATTAATATTTAGAGAAATTTAAATTACTAAGTGAATAGTAATAAATTATTTACGTCATTTCGGTTATTAATGACGGGGTATGTACTTATCTCAGTCGGGAGTCGGTATAGACTAAATTGGGTGTGAGATAAGGACTTTTATAAATAAATTCGAATGCCAATTCTGAGTGTACGATTGAGTCCCGATGGGTCGAGATAGTTGGAAAATTATACCCGGGGTAGTAAACGGGTCACGAGACATTTTTAGGCATAGTCGGGCCCACACGGGGGCATTTGGGTCACTTGGGCTTGGCCCATTAGGCAAAAAACGGGATTTAGCCTATTTAAACAATTATAAGGAAAAGGGGAACGACTGAATTGGGTTTAGAAAATTCTTAGTGGGTTAGGAAACCCTAAGAGGCAGTCAAAAGAAATTTGGGGGACAAAGGAAAGAGCCAAAACAAGGATTTCATCTTCAACAATCAGACACTACGAATCATAAGGCAAGTGGTTAACTTGATGTAGCATTTAAATTTTATTCCAATTCATATTCATGTGATGTGAGTAATCAAAGAAATTCATTTTGGGATTTAAAGGGTATAGACATGGGGTTTTTGTAAACCATTGTTCTGATTTTTAAATTGTGTAGAAATTTATGTATAATCTGAGATTAGTATATATATCTGGTATGATGTGTAAACCTGGATGAAGTAGAAACAAATTTCAGATAAGGATTTGATGTTTAAATGGGTTAAAGATTAAATCGGATTTGTCCCCCAATTCGTGAAAACAGTAGAGAATGTAAATTAATTGATGTTTGTGGACTTTATAGGGGTCCCTTATAAGGTTTTTGGTATATATTATTGATGGGAAGGCTTGGTTTTTACTGTAGAAGAAGTTAGGGTCTGGAGCTTTTCATCCATGGCTGAAACAGAAGGGGGAAGAAGACGCAGACCGGTACGATCGATCGATCGAGGGTTGACCATCGATCGATCGATGGTCCGAGAATTTTGACAGTTCGCCAAGTTATGTATGTAAAGGAAAATTTAATTAAATTCTTCCATTCCTTATTTAATGAGAAATAAATATAGGATTTTCAAGCTAATTAATTATGGGTAAAATTAATTAGGATTTAAAGGAGATTTTGTGTGTCACGTCATGATTTAAAATTTATTTGAAATTTGGAGGAAATTTATGGGTGACACACTATGATTAAATTTTGGGAATAATATTTCAAAATAATTAAATACGGATTGAGTGGGTAAGTCCGGGGATATTGATTGGGCGATACCAGGACGTTGATTTTATTTAGAGTGAAGGCTAAATAATTTGGAGTCGGGAATTTAGACTCGGGTATTGTTCTATTTCGGGCTACGAGAGTAATCCCGAATATATTGGTGGGAACGACACCAAAAGTAATTAAATTAATTAATGTATGAATTAATTAACAATCAGAGTTGGACCATAAACTCAAAACAATATGAATAAGCTTGTGTTACGGACTTAGTACATGGTATAGCGGGGATAATTTATATATATATATATATATATATATATGGTGTGCGATAGTATATATATAAATATGCATGCTCTCCATATTTTAGTTAGTGTCGTACTCCCTTGAGGACATCATCACCCCTCCTCTAATGTATACAACTAACGCCTTAATTAATCTACCTAGTTATTTATCTCATGACTAGAAAATTAATATAATCTCGTTGCACCCACCCCACTCTAACCGAGTGTGCCATAATTATGATTTCTAAGTTATTATCAACATTAACTTAAGTAATCATTTCCCTTTTTAAATTCATATAACTTTCATGCCCATTATATGTAATACAATTCACGGCTTATATTAATTTACCCGTATATAATTATTTACCTAACTATATACGTATTATCATATTACAACATTCACAAACATGCTGAAACAAAAATTAATAAATAACATCCTCCCGGGTAATAACTCACCGGATGTAAATTCTCTAAAGTGCTATCCCATTAGGTATATTCACATAACCTAGTTACCCAAGTCAAAATCGCTAACTAACTTGGTTAAAACATACAAATGGAGGCGGTCATATTCCTTCCCTCAAAGTGAGATGTCCCTCACCCTTATAACGGACGCTATGACCTGGGAATATACTCTCCCTACTGATATTATTATTATATACTCTAGTGCTCTCCATACGGGTAAATTAATAATAATATCACGGTAAGGTAAATAATTATATACGGGTAAATTAATACAGGTCGTGAATTGTATTACATATAACGGGCATGAAAGTTTTATGAATTTAAAAAGGGAAATGATTACTTAAGTTAATGTTGATAATAACTTAGAAATCATAATTATGGCACACTCGGTTAGAGTAGGGTGGGTGCAAGGAGATTATATTAATTATCTAGTCATGAGATAAATAACTAGGTAGATTAATTAAGGCGTTAGTAGTATAGATTAGAGGATCCTCAAGGGAGTATGGCACTAACTAAAATATGGAGAGCATGCATATTTACTTATTACTGCAAGTTAATCATTTGCTAAATATTTTTCAAATGTTTTGGGTACTAACCCTTGCAATAAAAAACTTTTAAAAACATTTTAGGTGTCCAGCCACAGGGATGCCAGTCTTGACTCATTCCATGGATCCGTTGTTGGAGCATGTGTGGATGTTGCGGGAGTTGAACAGACGCATCGTTCTTTTTACTCTTAGAATAGAGATTTCCTATCAGTTATTCGAGCATGTCGCTCACAGTTTTATTCAGTTCTTATGTCAGACTTGTTGAGATTTATTACTTGTCTTTACTTTTGTTGGATTGTGTACTGATGGTTTATTCGGTCAGTTATTTAATTGTGATTAGTTGACTTCAGTTGATTGTGATTGTTATATTATTTTATTTCCGCATGAGTATTTCATTTAAGTTAATGAAAGATAAAAATTGGCGCCAGTCTAATTTTTCTCACTTAAGTGGTTAGTAATTAAAAAGGCGAAAGTGATGCTAAAAATGAACCAACCGAGAAACCTGTTCTAATTTAATTTAGGATTGATCACCCGCGGTTAATTAGGCGGGGTGTCAAAGATGGTATCAGAGCATCAGGTTCTAGTGTCCTTAGGATCTGTGCGGCTTTTCACGTTTCAGCTTAGCGTTGTTTGATGTAGAGCCTTATGATAGGATTGTTGTATTCCTTTATGTATGCGAGTTAAGTTCTCCTGCTATCAAGTATAGTGAGGTGATTCATACACGAGTTTGGTTAGGCTTTGTATACCGAACATTATTTGGGGACGACCAACGAGGGCCATATGAGAATTGCAGGAGGAGAGGCTCAACAGAAGACATAGGGTATTCCGGAAATGGTGATCGTGATAGGAATCACCTTGATTGTTGTTCAGGCCAGTGGGGATAGAATAATCACCCGGGAGCGATAGTCTCCCAAAGCACTATTGTAGATAACGGTGGTACAATTTCAGTCTCACCTAGCGTAGTCAGCAAAGGGTGGGGAATGTGTGGAAGGACCCTTTTGGAAGGGCTATCTATAATGATTCGAGTAGCAGAGTAACGCGAGAAGTCAATGGGAGGAAATAACCCAAAGACAAATGTGTAGGATGGCGTGTGGTGACACCCATGACTAAATTTTAAATTAAAATTTTGTCCCAGTGGGGCGGTGTTGTAGTGGTAGGAGTAGTCACCACAACCATGGAGAAATACCATAAATTATAAGAAATTTAGGGTGAGGTTTGATCCCAAATATTCGCTTCATCTGTTTGAACCAGTAGGCAAAGGAGATTTCAGTACTTACTTCAGAAGGGGCGGACAGTGGCCGTACATAAGGGAAACTTGATTGATGCAATAAACTTCGTACCCAACGAGGTGGATGCAGAGGTCAATAAGGGGTCCATGAGTTAATAATGGACTCGTGGGTAATACACAAGCGTGGATGGAAAACTCCGACTAGGATGACTGGGGCTATAATCATCAAGGTAGTATGTTTTAGATTTGATATCAATACTTCTGTGAGAAGGAAGCCAAGGGAGGTGGAGTATTTGACCAAAAGGCAAGATCGTATTTAGCAGTGCTAGTGGGGCACTAAAAGGGGATACCCAGTAAAAGGAAGCCATCTATTTGATTTATATCAGTTCAATTTATATCGATTGGCGGTGGATTTAATCCGGGTCGTCAAGGCCAGCAACGAGTCCCATAGGGCTAGCAAAGCCAAAGGCACAACGACGGTAACAATTTGGGTCAAGACTACTAAGTACGCGAGAGGGACAACCCCGACATGGCCATTGGTGCCAGAGGCAGGGGATTGGCACAAATAAGTGTCTTATATGTGGAAAGTGGGACCACAATAATTGATTATGTCCACAGTGAATCAGGGGATAGGAGTGGGTTGCCTAGTAGGGACAATAATTATGAAGTTTTGGTTCGGTTGGATGATAATATTATGTACAGGAACCATTTGGGCCACTGGTGTATAGGCGAGTGGAATTATGAGTTTTATCCTCGGATAGATGGGGTGAACTTTGTGACATGAGTGGTCACAGTATTATTCTTAGCACTATATTCGCAAGGGAGACAAGTTTAGTGGGTGCATCGTAGTGTTACTATCAAGTATATGTTTACTGCGGGGTAACGGGGCTCTCTTTTGTTTTACCTGCAGGGGAGCAGGTGTGAACCCTGAGAGGGTACATTTGATAAGGTTAACTCATTTTGAGAAGTATTATGCGAGCATGATTTTATCCTAAGTACAAATTGGTTAGCGACGGGTAAGGGATAGTGGGCGGTTACAGCAAGACTACCGTGTTCGCTATTCCAGGACAGGATGTGTATGCTTTGCGAGGTTCTACTCGAAAAAAGGTTGGGCTCGTGGAAATATTTTATAAAATAGAATTCATAAGGTAGGGTTGTATAGTATATTATATCCCAGTGCGTAGGGATTTTTACTGATGTAATTCGGGGAATGACGGATTGACCATGGAGCAAAGAGATTTAGCTCGTTAGTGACTTAGCGCTGAGGACTTAGTTATAGTGTGAGCGCGGCATTACATAACTCTTTTAGAGATGCGGGAGTTGATAATTAGACCTTTGAGTACAGGGACAGAGTTTTGGGTTTCCCGGTTAGATGCTCGAGTCTATGAAAATTAATGAACGACAATGCTAGTGTTTAATGCATTGGGGAAAGTTCTCTTGGTCTTTGTTGTGAAATGTTAGGCGCATAAGCCCTAATAAACATCAGTAGTGGAAAGACGTTATATGATTCTAGGACACCAGTTTAAAGGCTGATTTTTAAGCTTGTGGAGTTACACTTTGAGGTGAAAGCTATTACGCTGTAAGGCCAGTATAGCCGGGTAGTGCTGTGAAAGAAGCACTGAGAAAACTTTTGCACCGCAAGTTAATGGGCGGGGCAACATCGAGAAGATTAAATTGCGATTTGGGAAAATATCAAATGTAATCATATGATATAAGGTTATTTGTGGGATAACCTTGAAAAAAAAATATTACGTATGTGACGTCTGTGATGTTGTGCAAATATGTGTGGGATTTAGGGTGTATGGGCGCCCTGGTTAGTGTGATTTCAGAGTCGTCTTAAATAAAGGGATATGTGAATGAAAATATTGAATGTATGCCTGCAGGGCAGTCAGAAAATAAGTGGGAAAGTGCAGTGAACTAAAATTCGTTTGAAAGAGGAAACAATCCGACTATATGCGTATCAAGGTGAACTATCTCCATCGTAAGGAGTGTAAAGACGGTGGAGGCGCATATAACAAAATATCTTAAGGCAAGAAATAAGTCACGTTTCTAGGAAAATAGAAAAGAGTATCACTTAATTATATGCTTAGAGTGGTCTTACGCATAGACAAGGTGTAGATTCCTATCTGACGAAAACTACACAAGGAAAATAGTTCTTGAGCATGGGAATTGGTGTTGAGTGAGACATAGTGAATTTATCTCCGGATAGACCATTTATGAATGGGAAAAGGTTGATTTGAGGGTATCAACCAAGAATTTTGTGAAATTTTATGGTTCCAGAGATGGAATTAATACTCAGGTTGGTAAAAATTGTGGAGGGGTCAAGGTTCCATCGGGTTGTTGAATGGATTGACCTGAACACGAATTGTTGTCTCGGAATGGGTTATACTATCAATTAGTATGCCCAACTTTACTATTAATGGGAAGGAGTGAAATAGAATAAGGTGTCGTTCAATATTGTTAAAATTTTGGGTGAGACCTTTCAGTCCCACCTCTGGTAAAAAGTGTTAGGAGGTGATAGGGACAGAGTTACATATTGGGTTGAACGTGTCGCCCATAAGTTGATGGGTAGAAGAAAAGCGAGGATTGTGCATTCCATATTTTTGGGTAATTCGGGAGTAGTAATTACCACAGGTAGAGTTACGTGTGACGCCTCGTAACATTTTAGTATCTGCGTGATACCTTGGTAGACTTTATGGGAAATATTTCATTATCCACCTTTGGTTGATAAGAGGTGGGGAAATAACAAGCTGCTAGGTCCCGAAATGGGTTATGGTCCAACAGCGGGAATTGAGTAAGTTGTATCCTTTCGTATAGTTCAGGGACGTAAGGAAGGAAATTTCATAACATAGAGATCGTGGAGTCGGTGGAGTATAGGCTCATCTTTTGGGGCACTATGTTGTCAGGGGCCGTCGAGTTAAAGATTTGTGATTAGATATTGGTTTGGGTGTCTCCTATGAAAGGAGTGGTTAAGTTCGACGATAAAGGGAAGATAGCATCGAGGTATGTGGGTCATTTCCCTATCAGTGAGAGGGTGGGACTGGTGGCTTATCGACTGGATTTTTTAGAACATGTTCAGTGGATACGTGATGTGTCCCACGTGGCATAACTGGAGAGATACATGAGGAATGATAGGTTTTTTTTTTGGCACGTTCCACTCGAGGAGAATGACTTGCAATAAGACACCTCATATGAGGAGATACTAGTAGCGATGTGAGTGCAAACTGCAGTCTAAGGTAGTACTACCAGTTAGAGTGTACTGAAGTGGGGTCATCACAGTATTGATGAGTATACATGGGAGCGGGAGTAGGATATGTGAGAGCAGTATCAAGAGCTATTCACCACAGGTACGACCTAATTTTGGGAACAGAATTCCTTTGTAGGGGGGAGTATGTAACACCCCGTATTTTTGTGGATTAAATATTTAATTAATTCGGAAATTCTAAATTACTTGTGTGTTGTAATTTTAATTGAATTAATTATGGCAAAATATATTTAAATATTAATCAGGGAGTGAATGGTTAATATTTAGAAAAATTTAAATTACCAAGTGTATAGTAATAAATTATTTACGTCATTTCGGGTATTAATGATGGGGTATGTACTTATCTCAGCCAGGAGTCAGTATAGACTAAATTGGGTGTGAGATAAGGATTTTTATAAATAAATTTGGATGCCAATTCTGAGTGTATAATTGAGTTCGGATGGGTCGAGATAGTCGAAAAAGTGTACCCGAGGGTAGTAAACGGGTCACGGGATGTTTTTAGGCATAGCCGGGCCCACACGGGGGCATTTGGGTCACTTGGGCTTGGCCCATTAGGCAAAAAAAGGGATTTAGCCTATTTAAACAATTATAAGAAAAAGGGGAATGACTGAATTGAGTTTAGAAAATACTTAGTTGGTTAGGAAACCCTAAGTGGCACTCAAAAGCAATTTGGGGGACAAAGGAAATAGCCAAAACAAGGATTTCATCTTCAACAATCAAACACTACGAATCATAAGACAAGTGGTTAGCTTGCTGTAGCATTTAAATTGTATTCCAATTCATATTCATGTGATGTGAGTAATCAAAGAAATTCGTTTTGGGATTTAAAGGGTATAAACATGGGGTTTTTGTAAACCATTATTCTGATTTCTAAATTGTGTAGAAATTCATATATAATCTGCGATTAGTATATATATCTGGTATGATGTGTAAACCCGAACGAATTAGAAATGAATTTGAGATAAGGATTTGATATTTAAATGGGTTAAAGATTAAATCGGATTTTCCCCCCAATTCGTGAAAACAATAGAGAATGTAAATTAATTGATGTTTGTGGACTTTATGGGGGTCCCTTATAAGGTTTTTGGTATATATTGTTGATGGGAAGGCTTGGTTTTTACTGTAGAAGAAGTTAGGGTTTGGAGATTTTCGTTCATGGCTGAAATAGAAGGGGAAAGAAGACGCATACCTGTACAATCGATCGATCGATCGAGGATTGACCATCGATCGATAGATGGTCCGAGAATTTTGACAGTTCGCCCAGTTATGTATATAAAGGGAAATTTAATTAAATTCTTCCATGCCTTATTTAATGAGAAATAAATATAGGATTTTCAAGCTAATTAATTTTGGGTAAAATTAATTAGGATTTGAAGGAGATTTTGTGTGTCACATCATGATTTAAAATCTATTTGA
Organism: Sambucus nigra; assembly: GCA_949130495.1. Classification (NCBI taxonomy): domain Eukaryota; kingdom Viridiplantae; phylum Streptophyta; class Magnoliopsida; order Dipsacales; family Adoxaceae; genus Sambucus; species Sambucus nigra. The sequence goes on along the minus strand of OX422223.1, from coordinate 63,262,268 downwards.
AATTTGGAGGAAATTTATGGGTGAAACGCTATGGTTAAATTTTGGGAATAATATTTCAAAATAATTAAATACGGATTAAGTGGGTAAGTCCGGGGATATTGGTTGGGCGATACCAATACGTTAATTTTATTTAGAGTGAGGGCTAAATAATTTGGAGACGGGAATTTAGACTCGGGTATTGTTCTATTTCGGGCTACGAGAGTAAGTCCGAATATATTGGTGGGAACAACACAAAAAGTAATTAAATTAATTAATGTGTGAATTAATTTACAATTAGAGTTGGACCATAAACTCAAAACAATCTGAATAGGCTTGTGTTACGAACTTAGTACACGGTATAGTCGGGATAATTAATATTATTTATATATATATATATATATATATATATATATATATATATATATATATACGGTGTGCGATAGTATATATATATGGTGTGTGCATTATTATGAGTGGTTATATATTATTATTATATACTCTAGTTCTATAGGGGGAGGTTGCGCATAGTGGATGAATCCCCTAGCTTGAGGGGTAGGGCGAGTATATTCCCAAGTCATAGCGTCCGTTATATGGGTGATGGACATCTCACTTTCAGGAAAGGAATATGACCGCCTCCAATTGTATGTTTTAACCAAGTTAGTGAGCGATTATGACTTGGGTAACTAGATTATGAGAATAGACCTAGTGGGATAGCACTTTAGAGAATTTACATCCGGTAAGTTATTAATCGGGAGGATGTTATTTATTAATTATTATGTCAGCATGTTTGTGAATGTTGTAATATGACTATACGTATATAGTTAGTTAAATAATTATATACGGGTAAATTAATACAGGTCGTGAATTGTATTACATATAATGGGCATGAAAGTTATATGAATTTAGAAAGGGAAATGATTACTTAAGTTAATGTTGATAATAACTTAGAAATCATAATTATGGCACACTCGGGTAGAGTAGGGTGGGTACAAGGAGATTATATTAATTATCTAGTCATGAGATAAATAACTAGGTAGATTAATTAAGGTGTTAGTAGTATACATTAGGGGGGGTGAGGATGTCCTCAAGGGAGTAGGACACTAACTAAAATATGGAGAGCATGCATATTTACTTATTACTGCAAGTTAATCATTTGCTAAATATTTTTCAAATGTTTTGGATACTAACCCTTGCTATAAAAACTTTTAAAAACCTTTTAGGGGTCCAGTCACAGGGACGCCAGGCTTGACTCATTCCAGAGATCCGTTGTTGGAGCATGTATGGATGTTGCAGGAGCTAGATAGACGCATCGTTCTTTTTACTCTTAGAATAGATATTTTCTATCAGTTATTCGAGCATGTCGCTCACAGTTTTATTCAGTTCTTATGTCAGACTTGTTGAGATTTATTACTTGTCTTTACTTTTGTTGGATTGTGTACTGATGGTTTATTCGGTCAGTTATTTAATTGTGATTAGTTGACTTCAGTTAATTGTGATTGTTATATTATTTTATTTTCGCATGAGTATTTCATTTAAGTTAATGAAAGATAAAAATTGGCACTAGTCTAATTTTTCTCACTTAGGTGGTTAGTAACTAAAAAGGCGACAGTGATGTTAAGAATGAACCAACTGAGAAACCTGTTCTAATTTAATTTAGGACTGATCACCCGGGGTTAATTAGGCGGGGTGTCACAGAGGGGAATGTGTGTGGTGTATAATAGAGGGAGAACCGCAACCAAACAAATAAAATAAGATAAAGATTTAAGTGAAATTATCACAAAGTGATGCTTATAATGAGGAAAATTAAAGAGTTGTAATTACTTAAATTAAGTTAAATGATTGGATAATTGGACTTAGGCGTTGAGATGGCATAGTTGAGAATTTCTAGCATAGTTTGTTTATTTACTCGCATCATTATTAATTATCAAGTTAATTTAAAATATTATATTGTGATATTTATCATGTATAACGCTACTGTCTGGGTTCAAGGACCCTATTTGAGGAGAGTAGTGTGTATTCATACATGGGGCTCTGACCCTTTGCGTTGACTAATAATTTTCAGGTATTAGTGCTGGAGTAGTGGCATATGAGTATATGAAGATATATCTTGGAGGTGCAGCTGGAGTAATTATTCGATGCTTAGTAGTTTAGTTTAGCTTTCCATTCCTTCGCATTTATATTGAGACTCTATTATAAATTTGGTAGGCCATTCGATTTCATAGTTGTTTACAGTTTTATTCGGATATTTCATTTGGAGTATTTCATTGGAGTTTATACGTATTTAAATTGAGATTCGATTATTATTGGAGATGAGAATGGTGATGTATTTTATGTTGCATTGATTATTATTATTTATTGAGACTGATTTCATTATTAGTTTATGGAATGAATTTATTACATATTTGTCACATGCTAAGAATGATATTAATTTAGTAACGCCCCGCATAGTCTTGGTGGTGGCAGACACAAGAATGCGCGGGGTGTTACATTATGTATTTCCATTCATTTCAGACTCATTCATGTAATAAGATGCTAGGCATCCTAATAATAATAAAAAAAATAATTTTCGATTCCTTTCATTTATTTGTTATATTTATTTTATTTTTTACTTACCATTAAAAACATAGAATTCACAGATGCGACTTCATGGTATTAGAGCATCATCGAGTCTTATGCCTATTCGAGACCAAATACAAGAATCTTTTTCCTACATCTTATACATTATTACTATAAATATTTCCTTTATCACATTTGGTTACTCATACTGTTGTGCAATAATGAATATTTGGGATGATATCTACCTTGATATTCATGATTCGACTCATGAAAGTTTGAATGAGCAATTGAAGAAGTCATCTACGCAAAGCTTTGTCAACATATAACGAGAATTAATCATGATTGGGAAATTTCTACTCCCGAGAACGAACACAGTCAGCTTATTGGTCACCTTATGGGAGAGGCTCAAGTAACCCGATGGGTCAAAAGATTTTTCGAAGACCCTGAAACTGTTCAACAAGAAATCCATCTTGCATGGGATGTCTTACCACCTACTGAAGTTGCAATTACTCCCCCTTACTCGCCAATCAATTATGGTTCTCTTTATCCCTATACTACTATCTTCACCCCCACGAATACCATTACTTCCCCAGATGATTCAGATCAATCCGAAGATGACCCAAATTCCGAGATTGATAGAGTGTTTCCTCAAATGTCTTAAAAACTATCACTGGAATCTGGTCGTAAATAAATAACATCTACAAGTGTGCATCTGCAAGTAGACTTACCCATTCCCGGATGACTGCATTAATTTAAACTAATAGTTCTTCTGTTTTAGTAAGCGTTCTTTTGTTGTAAAATAGGTTTAACATCTAGGTAATCTTCTTTATGTTTTTTCTTGTGTAATACTATGTAACCCAATGTGATATAATACAACAGGTATGTTATTATATCTCTACTTGTAATTTATCTCTTGATACATTGTTTATATAGGATGGTTAATACTCGAGCAACTACCACTGGAACTCATAAGGAATGATTTATTCCACAAATGCCTGATCCAACTACCACCAATGAAGGAATTTTACATTGTCTATAAGATTTAACTACACTAACCCAGTGATAACAAAATATGCCTCCAAACCTCGTTAATAATGATCTATAAAAAAAGTCAAGGAACGAACGACCTTATGGAATTTTTTAGACAAAACCCCCCAGCATTCTTTGGGAAGCCCGGTGTGGTTGAAGCAGAAAGGTGGATCCATCAAACACTTAAAGTACTTAACGGGGTAGGCATGAACTCTGAACTTAGGGTAAGATTGGCTTCATACCTTCTTGAATGAGAAGTAGATTTCTAGTGGCAGTTTATTCTACATTCCTAAAACTTGAATGAACTAACCTGGGGGAAGTTTAAAGAAATCTTCTTCAACGAGTAATTTTTTAAATCCGTAAGAGAAAATGACCATAGATTTCCTAAGCCTATAACAACAACAAATGACTCTAGCCCAATATGAGGCTAAGTTCACTTAATTGTCCCGATATGCTTAAGAATACATGTACATCTAACCCAAAATGTGCAAGCATTTTAAACGAGGTTTACGACAGAATATCAAATTATCCACCATTACTTTATAGGTTCTAGAATTTAATTGAATGATCGAAATAGCCTCCCTTGTAGAAAAACACCCCGCCTCTACCAGCACAAGCTAAACCTCTACTCCTTCTAGAAATCCCTATATAATTAGGATCCAGCCAAATCAAAGAGATAATCTGCCCAAGGATGGCCGAGTATTCAGTCAGATTCAGCACAATCACCGTAGACCTTTGATGTGTTGTCATGAATGTAACCAAGTAAGACATATTTGAACCCAATTCCCTATTCTACACATGTTTCCTCCTTCTACCTCCCCTAAATTTATCAAATATCATATCAAGAATCCAACTAATAACTCTAACCGTTTATCACAACAAAATCCACATGAAAGAAAGCAAGAACCACTCAATAGAAAGCAATGTCGTAATTCCTCCTTTCTCCCAGTGAATAATACAAATTACCACGGAGTGGTCGAAGGTAGTCTTCCTTTTTGTAATATTTTTGCACATAAATTATTTAATTCTGGATCTACCCATTCTTTTATTAGTCAGTTATGTATGACTCGTCTACAATAATCCTTTAGTCCATTAGTTTACCCTTTTACTATAGGATGCCAACGTAAAGATGGCTATTATTGATAGGATTTATAAACATCATTGTGGCCAACCCAAGGGTTTCTCAGGGGTCCATGGGAGTTATCTCTTGAGGTGGATTCCTCCTTCCTTCTATTTTTTCTATTCGCAAGGGATTATGTCCTTTATCGAGGTGCTCGGTCATCATCAATGTGGGGTGATATATAGAGATAGAATCGCCAGCCTATTTTGCATAAAACAGGCAAAAGAAATGTTGTCGCTTTGAGAGAATAGTATAAAGTATAATACTGATTATTATTAAACCAAGTAATCCAAAGCATCTGGGACTAATTTCTGAAATGGAAAGGTGTTAGGCACCCATCCTAACCTTTCGGTCTCCTATGGGCATGTGTTAATCTTCTCCGATTAAACTCCGCAGTGTGTGATTATGTGCATAATATAAATGGAGGATGGAATCACTCCCACCTACATTATGGATAAAGGCGAAGTGAGGCCATCCTTAGGAGTGTTACCAAAATAATAATTAAAAGTTGGATGTAAGTGTTTATCGATTCACAAGTCATTATAAAAGGACGAATGCATATATCGGATAAGACACAAGTAAGAAAGAATCTAAAATATTGATTAAGAACATAATAACAAATGTATGTGGGAGGACTCACGTCTAGGGATTTACCCAATATGCCTACATAGACCGAGGGGCATCAAAGTCCACGTGGTTTAAAAATAATATGAGGTGGGATTAAACCCATAAATCCAACTGGGCATTTTGATTATATGTGTGCGTGTGTAGAAAAAGGTGTTTTAGTGTGAGAAAATGTGATGAGAATTCCCCATTTGGAATTTACAAGTAAACCCTCTTTCTCTTATTTTTGGGTTTTTCTTATGAAAATAAAGTATGTGCAAATATTAATAACAAAAATTTTGAAATTAAGATATGTGATATAATGAAGTAAAGTACTAAAGTGAAAATAACATAACTAATGCAAAAATAAGACAATTTAAAGATAAAGGGTGAACATTAGAGCTCTTTATGAAGACTTGAAGTGGATCTTGATTGTAGATGCGTTGATATCACGATGAGATGATGGTGGTTTGAGGAGATGGGTGTAAATTCACTAAAAATAGTATAAAAAGGATGGAAGGAATGTGGGAAATGGACTTTTAAGGGGGGAATAACTCTAAATTCGAGAGAATTCTCTTTAAATTACTGAGTGGGATGTTCAAGGGTACCCTTTAAAGTAAGATCATGGCCTCTATTTTTAGGGAAAAGGGGGTTCCAATCGATATGGTCCTAAAACTTCCTATCGGCGTAGTACCCAAGACACACTGCCGGTAGGCAGGGTCCTGAGGGTGCCATTCTTCCATCTGAGATAGTTTTTTTTTTTTTAAATAAGGGTCGTAAAATATGAACCGTAAGTCAGAATCATGCTCGAGATGGACCGTTGGAAAGGGTATTCATATTCATTTAAGAATCCATTAAGACACTCCCAGGTTTAGGAGTTGATCGACATCAAACGGGGTCCGGAAGTGTCCGTTGGTCTTTGGACAGGAAATTCTCTAAGGAAAATGGATCATTCGTCCAAATCGTAAGGCCGATTCATGCATGGGATGGACCGTTGAAAAGTTTATTCAGAGACCTTCGATATTTTATTTAGCTTATTTCAGTTCGCAGAGTTGAACAGGGTCAAACGGGGCCCGAAGTGCCTAGTGACCCTCCGAAGTAAAATGGGTCATTCTTGAGTATCGTAAGGCTGGTTCGTGAATGAGGTGTACCATTAGAAATGTTATTTAGAGAATTTTGAAGATTTATTAAACTTCAATTGAGCTGAAGAGCTCATAGGAGTCAAATAGAGACCGGTGGTGCCTGTTGGCCTCTAGATCAGTTTTTGAGAAAAAACGGATCGTTCGTTCGAATCATAAGGTCGATTTATGAGAAGGGTGGATCGTTGGAGAGGGAATTTATATCCCTTCGAAGATTTGTTGAGATTTCTCTTACACAAGGAAGTCGATCGAAGTCAAAAGGGGTTTGAAAGCACCCGGTGGCCTATAGATAAGTTTTTTTTATAGTAAAATGAACCGTTCATCCAAAGCATAAGGCCGATTTGTGCACAAGTTTGACCGTTAGAAAGAGGATTTAGAGCCCTTCGAAGATTTATTGAGCATTTTCTCAGGCAAGAAAGTTGACCAGAGTTAGATAGGTTCCAGGAGCACTTAGTGGCCTCCAGATTAGTACTCAGTTTAGGATCTAAGATTTATGGTGAATGAGTGAGTGGTAGGAACCTGAGTAGGTGCTTGGGGGGTTCCTAAGATGGGATGTTTATAGAGAGCCCTTAACGAGCGATCTTGGAACAAGTGAAGGCCGTCGAATGATAGACACCCCCATCGACATTAGGAAAGAGGATTTTAGGTCGATTCTTTGGACCTAGAGGGTAGGATTGATCAATTCTGAGGGTCGAGATCAGGTTTGAGAACATAAGGAGATGAAGGTGAACGATTCAATTGGTGAAGGTCAGTTTTGATGATCTAAAGAGACGAAGATGACCGATTCAATGGGTCGATATCAGTTCTGAAGACCTAAGAAGACGCAGATGACCGATTTGGCGAGTCTAGGATGTGTTAAAATTGGACCAATTCGAGGTTAATTCTGAGGACCTAAGGAGATGAGTATGACCGATTCAGCGGGTCGAGGATGTGTTACATTTGGACCAATTGGGCGAGTTGAGGCCAATTCTGAGGACCTAAGGAGATGAGTATGACCGATTTCAGTGGGTCGAGGTTAAATCTCAAGTTATGCCAGGGATGACTACTTTAGTAGATCGAGGCCAATTTTTAGGACCTTGAGTTGTGATGACCAATTCTAAAGGTCGAGGTTAATTCTGAGGACCTTAATTTGTGATAACCAATTCTGAGGGTTCAGGTAAATTCTGAGTACCTTAACTTGTGAGGACCAATTCTGAGGGTTCAGATCAATTCTGAGGACCTTAAGTTGTGACGACCATTCTGAGGGCCGAGGTCAATCATAAGGACCTTAAGTTATGGCAACCGATTTCGAGGGTCGAGGACAATTATGAGGACCTTAAGTTGTGATGACTAATTCTGAGGGTCGAGGTTAATTATGAGGACCTTAAGTTATGATGACCAATTTTGAGGGCCAAGGTTATTTCTGAGGACTCTAAGTTATAACGAGCCATTCTGAAGGTCGAGGTCAATTCTGGGGACCTTAAGTCGGGGTTAATTCTAAGAACCTTAAGTTAGGACGACCAATTCGGAGGGATAAGGTCAATTCTAAGGACCTAAACATGTGGTGGTATGAACTTAACTCAAAAGGCTTTAATGCTAATTTGATAGTGCAATACAACGGAATAAAGTGTTCTCAAATTAAACCAAATTCATTAATCCCAAATTTTAGTTAAACCCTAACTCGTGCATTTAAGTTATTTGAAAGCATTAAATCAGTTAGCATGCAAAGGAAACCAATTTTCAGGAAAAAATTCCCGAAGGGAAAAAACCTTTTTATTTCACAAATAAAATGCAAATCATAACTTACAAGATTACAAGAGAAATTTGCAATGAATATACGCAGATACCCACAAGGTCACAACCTAACTCAGCAATGGATCAACCATAGTGAATCCATCAGAACATGCAGCTCTATCGTCAATAAGGAACACCTTCTAGCACTCCTAATGACCGCAGTCGTAGTCAGCCAACACCTCCCTCAAGCGATACCAAGCCATCCATAGATTTACCCTTTTTACAAGAGAAACTTCAACAAGATTGTATCTTGGGTTCCAAAACAATTCACTAAAAGATTGGGATATTTTATGAATTGAAAACAAAAAGGATTAAACCCTTACATGAAGGAGACAAAGTATTCTGTTGGTTTGCAGTTTGCGTAGAATGAAAAACTTCAGGTTTTCTTAACAAAAATGGAGTGGTTTAACACGCTTTATATAAAAAAAACTTAAGTCAGCACGTTTCTCAAACGAGGTGTAAAGTCGCTCGAACAAAACCTCAATGTCTCTTGAACAACAGCTTCGCGTGATATCTTTAAGTCATACGAACGACATACTGATGTTGTTTCAACGACATCAGAGAAAAAAATAAAAAATTTAATTCGTAAAAAACTCCGCCTCAACACTTAAAAAAATTCTTTCACGAAAAACTCCACTTCAACACTTAGAAAATATTTTAGAAAAGTTATCCCAACACTTTAAGTGAACCGTTAAGGTATTTAAACACAACCTTACCAAAATTAATCATGCGGAGGCTTGAATGTTGAAGAACGTTGATATTCGGATCCATCTTGACAGATGATTGAACTTGAATGAATCTTCGATGGTTGTAGCGGTATACGACATACACAAATGCAAAAAAGATTTATAAAATATGTCCTTACAAATCTCCCCCTATGTCTATGCCGGCATAAAATAAAAATATCCGAATTATCAAATCAAAATTCTTATACAAATCTAATACCCTCCCATGAACCCAAAAATGACAAGGTACCAAAAATGTAACTCTAAAACTTTTCTTCAAAATTTTCAACTTCAAAATATTCAAATCTCCAAGATTTTCTCATCAGGGTGTGCAAAATATAATCATCAATCTTTGTACCTACACACATGAGACAAACCAAATACCTTCGTGATGTATCAAGTTTGAAATGAGATAAAGTTAACATCAAAACAAGTATCGAATCTCCCCATAATTCGTTCTCCCCCTTTTTATTTGTCTGAAATAGATAAGGAACAGAATAAACAAAATAAACATGGAGTGTCACGACACGCATAGACAATATGAATCAAACTACGCTCTTGCAAAGGAATTCTCAAAGGCATCCACAAACTATTTTTGATTTTTCAAAATTTTCAAACAAAAATGCAAAACTCACACACCTTGAATTTACACTAAGATAACCAAATCATGGAAACGGAATGAATGGGTGTGAATAATTCGATAAGAAAATCAATGCAATCACGCATAACAAATGTGAATGATGAATATGTTTACTCCTAACGAAGGAACATCAAAATCGTCCGTAGGTGTAAAAAAAAATATAAATTTAGATGACCTCGTCTTAATTAAATAGGCAAATCAAAGTCAAACATGATTTTCACACCAATAACGTCTAAAAATCTGTAAGCTTTTTCATGACTTTTCAAGGACATGCAAACCCGTTTATATTCCATCCAAACTCCCTCATAAATAATAGGGCATTTATTTTTCTTTTGAGGTGATGAAACTAAATCCTATTGGCCCACTTTTTGGCATATTTATCTTTTTATTTCCTGTAAATTTTTTTGAGGCTCTTTTAAAATGGTAGATTTCACGACGAGATAATTTTGTACTCTAGCATCCCTTTATCGTTAACACTGAACATTTTTTCAATTTAATCCTCACGGTAAACGATTCTTACATGCACTACTTTCATTGTCAAGTTTTATCGCATTTGGTTCGTTTTAAAGACGAATTAAGATTAAAACACATCGACCAACATGTGATAGACAAGAACAATAGTCAAATAAATCCTTGCACGTGTCCAATAAAGGAAATCACGAGTTAAACATGTTGGTAGTAACAACTAATGACATCTCAATGACTCCAAACATTGTAAGGCACATAAATGAAATGATGACGCGTACCAAAACACTATCAAATCGTCACATGGATATGGAATGAAATTGTGACACGGTCATCCTAAATGTCCATCCATAAAAGGTGGAAACAAAATGCAAAACTCTTTTTGTATTTTTTCAAAAATTTTATCAAACTATTTTTTTTTTATATTTTTCAATAGTTTTATCAAAAACCAAAATATAATCAAATGTACACGCGTCATAACACTGGCAAAAATATATCAAGATGCTCAAACAGAATATGATTAATAATCAATACGATCAATCGAAAGATCTCATAGGGATGAATCACATGCAAGCAAACGAGAATCATGAACAATCAATCCTGAAGCCTCAAAATCCAATTTCCTAACCCAAACAGGATTGTAATGACACGTGGGGGTTTTGGGAACCGGATTTATTCTTTTATTAAACTTCCTAGGAGTATTTTGAAGTTTGTAATATAAACGCCTAAGATGACCTTTCCTGCTACAATGTGTGCAAGTGTAAGTAGGGCGATGAATGTAACCTAAAGGTGGACCTCTCCTAAAGTTCCTAGGTGGCGCCCCCTTAGAAACCCTAGGTGGCTCTCTCACAAAGTTCCTAGGTGTCTCTCTCACAAATCTCCTAGTTGGATCTCTCCTAATAATCCTAGGTGGATCTCTCTTAATAGTCCTATGAGGATATCTCACACGTGTGGGGTTGGCTTTAAGAATGGATGCAACACAATCATCGAAGCCTATACCACACCTATCAACTTTGACTTGGACATTGCCAAACATCTTATCTAGATTTTTTGACCTAGACTCAAAATCAAACTTCACCTTACTTAAATATCTCAAACTCTTCTCAAGCTCACATATCCTTGACTTGAGTACACGTCTAGAATCCTCAAACTCTAAAATCTCCTTTTTCATAGTCTCCATCAACCCTCTAAGACTCTCTCTCTCACCATCGACATATCCTAGCTTCTCTCTAAACATCTCCTCATGTGTCCTAAGATCCTCAATTAAAGCATCGGTGTTATTCTTACCTAAGTCATGTTCTTTCAACTTAGTTTCTAATCTCAAGTTTGCTTTCTTTATCTTTACTGATTCCACGTACAAATTTTTGTAGGAAACTTGCAACTCACTCAACTGTTCCTCTTCCACCTCACTCTCATCACTAGTCACAGGGGTGGGAAGCTCTCCCTTAGAAGTTTTGAGAATTACTATCACTAGGGGAAGAAACACGAGACATCGATTTATTAAAAAAATTCTTATATTAGTGGGACACTCATCTATCGTATTACAAATTCCCTCACAACCAAGATAACTCTCGGAGACGTTTTCAACAGAAGATTTAAAACAAGAATTCATGTGAACTTTCCAATTTGACCTTTCAAAAAGTTGACATCTAAAATCATCAATACCACCAAAATCCATAGTTAAGAAAATTTGGATCACACAATAACTTAGTGCAACAAGATTTGATACTAATTTGAGAGTGCAGTGCAACAGGATAAAGTGTTCTCAAATTAAACCAAATTAATTAATCCCAAAATTTAGTTAAACCCTAACTCATGCATTTAAGTGTTTTGAAAGCATTAAATCAGTAAGCATGCAAAGGAAACCAATTTTCAGGAAAAAAAATCCCCGAAGGGAAAAAACCTTTTTATTTCACTAATAATATGCAAATCACAACTTACAAGATTATAAGAAAAATCTACAATGAATATCCGCAGATACCTACAAGGCCGCAACCTAACTCAACAATTGACCAACCATAGTGAATCCACAAGAACGGTTAGTTATACCTTTAGCAAGTAACATCCTCTAGAACTCCCAATGACCGTAGTCGTAGTCAGCCAGCACCTCCCTCAAGTGGTAGCAAGTCAGCCATAGATTTACCTTCTCTACAAGAGAAACTTCAACAAGATTGTATCTTGGGTTCCAAAATAATTCACTAAAAGATTGGGACATTTTATGAATTGAAAATAAAAAGGATTAAACCCTTAAATGAAGAAGACAAAGTATTCTGCTGGTTTTTAGTTTGTGCAAAATGAAAAACATCAGGTCTTTTTAAAAAAAATTTAGTTGTTTAACACGCTTTATATAAAAGTTAACTTGGCACGTCGCTCGAACGAGGTGTAAATTCTCTCGAAAAAAATCTCAGTGTCGCTCGAACAAAAGATTTGCGCGACATCCTTATGTCATTCGAACGACATACTGATGTCGTTTGAATTACGTTAGTGAAAAAAATAAAATTTTAATTCGTCAAAAACTCTTCCTCAACATTTATAAAAAACTTCTTTGATGAAAAACTCCGCTTCAACACTTAGAAAATATTTTAGAAAAGTTATCCCAACACTCTAAGTGAACCGTTACGGTATTTAAACACAACCTTACCAAAATTAATCTCGCAGAGGCTTGAATTTTAAATAACGTTGATATTTAGATTCGTCTTGATGCATGATTGAACATAAATAACTCTTCGACATTTGTTGCGGTATACGATGTACACAAATGTAAACAGGACTTATAAAATATGTCCTTACATGACCTTAAGTTGTGATGACCAATTCTGAGGGTCGAGGTCATTTTTTAGGGCTTTAAGTTGTAACAACTAATTCTGGGGGCTAAGGTCGATTTTGAGGACCTTTGTTGTGACGACTAATTCTGAGGGTCGAGGTCAACTTTGAGGACCTTAAGTTGTGGCGCGCGAGATTACTCACCTGGGGATTTTTATTTTACCTGCACTTCTGTTGGCGATTGTGTTGTTTTAAGACTTCACTAAAGGGTGGTGAGGCGGGGGAATTATAGTAGACCTTGATGCGGGTGCATCATTGGGTTTTCTTGTGGAATATGTTGTAGTTAGGTGTGTAAGATTTAATTTGGCTAGCGATTATGTTGGGGATAAGAGTGTAAAATTAATATTGTCGGGGATTCCAATATTTTTTAAAGGGATTAGTGTTCCAAAGAATTATTTTCTTGAGGAATATGAGGTTCTATATTTTTCAAGGATTTTTTGGAATTTTCTGGGTAAATTCTAGATTGTTCAGGAATTTTCTGTCATTTTTGGACAAAATTAAAAAGGGGATGTTGATAGGCAGTCTTGGGAGGGTGCCAATTGGGAAAGGCACGGACTCCTGGGCTACCTTAGGAAGACGAAAAGATGACTGTCGATCAGTATGGTTTGGGGGTTACCGATCTGCAGGACCCTTAGCCTTCTATAAAAAAGGGGGCAAATCCTCCCCATTTTCACATCTTTAAGTGTTTGAATCTTCTACATTTTCTCTTTAAAATTTTTTCCTAAATCCTTTTTTCTTCAAGACTTCAAATGTTTGGTTCTATAATCGTGGCATACAACAACGAGTGGTTGGTCATTGATAATTAGGCTATCTTGGAGAGGCAATCTAGGGTGCCTATTGCTTTGGGAAATAAAATGCATTTGATTTATTCGAGCCTGTAACTGATGAGTGTATCCTACTACACGAGCCAACTTACCACCATCCATCTAGGGTGAGGAACCCTAGTGTCTATGTAAGTATTGTGACCTTTGTCATTCCATTTCATTTTCCTCTTTCCTCTTTGTGCTAATGAAGGGTTTTTCTTCTTCTTCTTTTACAGACTGATATTTCTTCTTTGAGCATTCGGTCTTGGGGGACCATGGGGCTAAAGGAGGTTTGGGAGAAGCTCCCTACTGTGGTGTGCTGGATGGTTTCCTGTGAGGGTTTTGGCTATTTGGCATGGGCCTTAAATGAGACACAATGTTTTACTGCACTGTTGTGTGTTCTTAGGGAAAGACGGTGGGACACTCCCCATACTTTTCATCTTCGCTTCGAGGAGATGATGGTTACTCCCATAGATGATTAGAAGCTGATGGGGGTTAATTGTGAGGGGTTTCTGATATTGATGGACAACACGTGAGGGTGACACCAGAGGTAGTGCATGTAGTGTTGGGGTATGTGGGTAGGACCATATTTGGGGATTCAATCCGGATTTTTGCTTTGAAAGAGACACTTTTGAAGTGAAGGTTGGATGTGAATGATGGGGGCAGGTGAGATAAGCATCTCGTCTGCTTATTTAAATTCTGTTGGGTTGCTTTCCGGTGGCGACGAGTGGCGAAGTCTTCCATATTTGGTTCTTACCATTTTTAGGACGATTTTTGACATCCAACTGTATGATTGGGGGAGATTGACTTTTGCATCCCTTTATTCTTCTTTGGATTTTTTCAACCGGTGCTGTCGATAAAATTTTACGGGGGCCATGTATTTTTTAGAGGTAATTTTATATTTATTTCCCTTTTATGCATTTCCTTGCATTCTTCTTTCGTTCCATTTTTGTTGATTCCTTTCTTTTACAAACGTTGTTTTATGAGGTGATCGGGTACAATGCAGGGTTTATAGACCTAAAGGATGAGGTTGGGGGGGAATTTTGTCAGATGTTTCGATGGAAGAACTCGAACCTAAGGTCGAATCAGTCTTTGTCCTTGGCGAATGTGCAATGGGATCTGAATGCCCTAACGAGTGATCATGATATCTTTCTATCTTTCTGAGTCTTTTTTTGGTATCTTCGTTTCTTGAGTAGATATTGATTCTCTATTTGGTATTATAGGTGACCTTATATCTTAGTGGGGTGACTTCGCGGGATATGAGGGTTATGGGCTTACATGCACAGATGTGACGGTCGATCACGCATGAGTGTAGGTACGTTTAGTACCTAGGGGAGAGAGTGGTGAGGCAAATCATGGAGGAGGAGGTGGCAGTACTACTGTTGGTGCCCCCTATGTTCATGAGGTGGGTGAGGGAGATCTCAGATGATGCTCGAGAAGCAACGATGATCTAGGAGCCCAATTTGTACTATCTGGATACAGGCGCGAGCTATGATTATCTAGTAGATGCCCTCTTATATCTATGATGTGGAGAACATGCCTCCACCCACCACAACTTTGGGTAGGGGTACTAGTGTAGCGATGGGACAGGCCCATAGTGAAGGTGGTGGTATGTCGACGGCAGCGGCAATGGAAAAGGAGGATCCGATAATTCAAGTTACTCCCTCTTCCTAGAATTTTTGAATGAGTAGTGAGGAGTCACTGAGCGTGCCACACCGTCCTCATGCGTCAGGGTCTAGGTTGACGGGTATTTTGCATGAGGCCCTTTGGCTAGAGGTATATTCTCTCTTTTTCTCTTTTTTTATTTCTATTTGTCTTTCTCTTTAAAGACTGATTCGTCTTTTCCTGCTGTGGACATCCCCGATCCCCGCCGCGGAGGGAGGAAGGGATCCTTCGGGTCCCGCGCGTCCCTTCTCGGGAGAGCGCTTCGGAAGGCGTCGATTTTGTGAGGTGTGAAAATATGGAGAGATTTAGAGTCGCCAGTCTATTTTACTCAAAACAGACAAAAGAAAAGGGGGAGCCACCCCGAAGGATGGCATCCAAAGACATACTGGTGCGTGCGAAACCAAATAATTCGAGTAGGGTTCAGAGGCTTAGTTACGAAATGGGAAGGTGTTAGGCACCCATTCCGCCCTTTCAGTTTATCTTGGATATTTGCTATTTTCCTTTATATTCCCCCTTGATATGTGTGCATGTGTATATATAGAATGGAGGTAGGAATCCTCGACTTGTATCATGGAAGAGATAAAGCGAGTCATCCGTGGTAATGTGAGATTAGTGTAGAAAATAAGATTTACGTGATTACCCCTACGTTGACCGTTATAAGGGAACGATAGCGCATATGGAATAACACGTTAATAAGAACAAGTATATAGAATATAATGATAAATGAGATAAATAGAAGATAGAAAATAAGAGGGAAAGTGAGAAAAGGACTCGAGTCTCGGGTTTTACCCCGAGACGCCTATGTAGCCTATAAAGGCATCAAAGTCCACGTAGTTTGCATACAAATGAGGGGTGGGGTTTGACCCATAAATCGAAATGGAGAAATATCTTATTTGTGAATGTGTGTGCGTGTGTGTGTAAAAAAGTGTTTTAGTTATGAGAAGAGTGTGAAAAAGTGTGAGAATCCCTACCTGGAATTTATGAACAAACCCTATTTTTCTTGTTTTTCGGGTTTTATTTATATGAAAATAGGAGATGTGTAATAATACTATATAAAAAGTATTTTAGGATATGTGAAATAAGATAATAAAAATGATTAAGTAATAAAACAAGTTATTGCAAATTTAAGAAGATTTGAAGAGAAAGATGAGAGAGATGGACCTTCTTGGAGACTTTGAGCTTGACCTTGAATGTTGAGAAGTAGCCATTGAACTTGGATGATGATGGAGAGTGGTTAAT
Organism: Sambucus nigra; assembly: GCA_949130495.1. Classification (NCBI taxonomy): domain Eukaryota; kingdom Viridiplantae; phylum Streptophyta; class Magnoliopsida; order Dipsacales; family Adoxaceae; genus Sambucus; species Sambucus nigra. The sequence continues at coordinate 63,245,709 of OX422223.1, read as the reverse complement.
TCATCAAGTTTGATGAAAGGAATGATGGAAAGTGGGAGTAAAGGGAGGATTTGGAAGTTGAAATCACGCTACTTTCGAGAGAGGTTTCTGGGATTGGTTGAGAGTGATTTGCTTTTGATCTAAGCTCCCCTTGAAAATGAGGCCAAGGCCTCCTTTTATTGGCCCAGGGGACTGCCGATCGGCCCTGCCATGGAACTGCCTATCGGCAGGTGTCGATAGGCAGGGTCTGGGACCTGCCATTTGGCAGTGCGCCTCAAGCTTTTTTGGAAAATTGGCCGCCGAGGGCAAACCGTTGGTCAGAATCGCGCACGGGTCATACTGTTGGAAAGGTATTTTAGAGACCTTTGAAGGTCCTTTGGACCACTCCAGAGTTAGAGAGTTGACTTTGAGTCAAATGTGGCTTGGAAGCGTTTGTCAGTCCGTTGGACGGGAAATCGTTCGGACGCAAATGGATTGTTCGTCCGCATGGTAAGTCCAAATCGCGCACAGGATGGACCGTTAGAAAGGTTAGGAGATTTACTTTGACATTCCAAAGAGTTTGTGCCGGTTTGGGGAGTTGACTTTGGTCAACTGGGCCCGAGAAACCTTCGGTGACCTCTCGGAGTCAAACGAATCATTCGTCCTCATAGAAAGTCAGAATCGTGCACGGGACGGACCGTTGGAAAGGGGATTCAGTGACCTTCGAAGATTCATTCAGCCTCGATCGAGATGAAGAGTTAAATTAGGTCAAATAGAGACTGGGAGCGCCCAGTGGTCTCTAGGTCGGGTTTCGGACGCAAACGGATCGTTCGTTCGCATGGTAAGTCGGAATAGCGCACAAGGAAGACCATTGGAAAGGGTTTTTAGTTCCCTTCAAAGATTCATTGAGTCTCGGTTGAGATGAAGAGTTTGACATTTGGGTTAAACTGAGCCGGGGAGTGCCCGATGGCTTTCAGGTCAGTACTCGGGACGTGACCAGGGTTTATAGTGATGAGTGGAGGTACTAGGGACCTAAGGAGAGTTAGGGGGTAACAGAATGAGGTGTCTACAGAGCCCCTCGATGGGTGAATTTGGAACAAATGATAGCTATCGATTAGACACCGCATGATGCTTCTAAGAGGGTGTGACCGATTCAGAGGGTCGAGGTCGATTCTGAGAACCTAAGGAAGCGAGGATGACCAATTCAGAGGGTCGAGGTTAGTTTTGAGGACCTAAGGAAGTGAGGATGACCAATTTAGAGGGTTGAGGTCAGTTCTGAGGACCTAAGAGTGGTGACGATCGAGGACCGAGGTCAATTCTGACCTAACTCAGGTGACGATCCAAGCCCGGGGTCAATTCTGACCCAAGAGTGGTGACGACCGAGGAGCGAGGTCAATTCTGACCTAACTCAGGTGACAATCCAAGACTGGGGCCAATTCTGACCCAAGAGTGGTGACGACCAAGGATCGAGGTCAATTCTGACCTAACATAGGTGATGATCTAAGACCGAGGCCAATTTTGACCCAAGAGTGGTGACGACCGAGGACCGAGATCAATTCTGACCTATCTTAGGTGAAGATCCAAGACCGGGGCCAATTCTGAGCCAAGAGTGGTGACGACCGAGGACCGAGGTCAATTTTGACCTAACTCGGGTGATGATCCAAGACCGGGGCCGATTCTGACCCAAGGGTGGTGACGACCGAGGACCGAGGTCAATTCTGACCTAACTCAGGTGACGATCCAAGATCGGGGCCGATTATGACCCAAGAGTGGTGATGATCAGGGACCGAAGTCAATTCTGACCTAACTCAGGTGACGATCCGAGACCGGGGTCAATTCTGACCCAAGAGTGGTGACGACCGAGGTCAATTCTGACCTAACTCAGGTGAGGATCCAAGACCGAGGCTAATTCTGACCCAAGAGTGGTGACGAACGAGGACTGAGGCCAATTCTGACCTAACTCAGGTGACGATCCAAGATCAGGGTCAATTCTGACCCAAGAGTGGTGACGATCGAGGACCGAGGCCAATTCTTACCTAACTCAGGTGACGATCCAAGACTGGGGCCAATTCTGACCCAAGAGTGGTGACGACCGAGGACCGAGGTCAATTCTGACCTAACTCAGGTGACGATCCAAGGCCGGGGCCAATTTTAACCCAAGAGTGGTGACGACCGAGGACCGAGGTTAATTCTGACCTAACTCAGGTGATGATCCAAGACCGGGGCCAATTCTGACACAAGAGTGGTGACGATCGGGGACCGAGTTAAGTTCTGACCTAACTCAGGTGACGATCCAAGACCGGGGCCAATTTTGACCCAAGAGTGGTGACGACCGAGGTCCGAGGTCAATTCTGACCTAACTTAGGTGATGATCCAAGACTAGGGCCAATTCTGACCCAAGAGTGGTGACGATCGAGGATCGAGGTCAATTCTGACCTAACTCAGGCGACGATCCAAGACCGAGGTCAATTCTGACCCAAGAGTGGTGATGACCGAGGATCGAGGTCAATTATGACCTAACTCAGGTGATGATCCAAGATCAGGGCTAAATCTGACCCAAGAGTGGTGACGACCCAGGACCGAGGTCAAATCTGACCTAACTCAGGTGACGATCCAAGATCAGGGCCGATTCTGACCCAAGAGTGGTGACGATCGGGGACCAAGGTCAATTCTGACCTAACTCAGGTGACGATCCGAGACCGGGGCCAATTCTGACCTAAGAGTGGTGACGACCGAGGACCGAGGTCAATTCTGACCTAACTTAGGTGACGATCCAAGACCGGGGCCAATTCTGACGCAAGAGTGATTGCATTTCCTTTGGGGAAAAAAAGTTCCACTGTGGGTAAGGATTGGATTTGAGGTTCCGCTGGGGATAAGAATTGGATTTGAGGTTCCGCTGGGGATAAGATGAATGAGCTGGGGAAAATTTGGATTGTCCTTTGGGAGAGATCGCCTGGGGTGAGTGATTCTTCTGATTTCTGTTGGGAAAAATACCATGTGATATTGTATCGCACCGTGTAGCCGATGGCTGGGGAGGCCTTATACCTTTGATTTGAGTGGAGGAGCTGATCGCTGGGAAGATAACCGGTTTGAGGTTGTAATCTCTACTGATGAGGTGATTAGGTGGTCTAGGCGCATCGCCCTAGTGGTCATTTTCTTGGATTTTGAGGGTTCCGCTGCGAAAATTTTCTGACGAAGATGTTCAAAATCCATCCTGGGATTTTTAGGAATTTTTCGAGAATTTTTCAAGGCTTTCTGGCATTTTTTAGGAATTTTTGTACGAAATTTTAAGGGGTGCTGGCCGGCATAGACTGAGGGGTGCCATTCGGCAGTGGCATGAACTTTTGGGCTGCCTCAGGAAGGTGAGGAGATAGTACTGATCGGTATAGCAGGGGTCTGTGCCGATCGGCATGGCGCTTGGCCTCCTATATAAAGGGGGCGAATCCCCTTCATTTTTCACAGCTTCTTGCCTTCTCTCTTTCTGCGATTTCTCTCTGCGAATTGTTCTAGCATTTTGATCTTCAAGAAATGGCCGCCTTTATGAGCACCGCTGTCCACCGGGAGTGGTTGACCGCTGATGATTGGGCGAATGTGGGTTGGAGGGACAGGGTGCCCCTTGCTTTGGGGAATGAGAATTCCTTTGATTCATTCGAGCCGGTTGCGGATGAGCAGACCTTTCCGCGGGAGCATTCGCCTCATCGCTCTTCGAGAGTGATTCCCGATGGTTATGTAAGTAACCTGACCTTTGGCATTCCTTTCTTCTTGGGCGATTTTTCCTTTTTTCTTGACCTTTGATGAGATTTTTCCTTTTGCCAGTCTGATATTTCTTTGAAGAACATGCGTGCCCGCGGGACGACGGGGCTTAAGGATGTTTGGGAGCATCTCCCACCCGTGGTGTGCTGGATGGTATCATCAGTGGGTTTTGGGAGGTTGGCGGCTGTGCTGGATTAGACGCCTCGTTCGATAGCAGTCTTGTGTTCTCTGGGGGAGAGGTGGTGGGACGCTACCCACACTTTTCATTTTGGCTTCGGGGAGATGACTGTGACTCCCATAGAAGTGCAGCAACTGCTGGGGTTAGATTATGACGGGGAGCAGATAGAGGTGGATCACTCCTTGCGGGTGAGGCCAGAGGCGGTGCATGCGACACTTGGTGATGTGAGGAGGATAGTTTCTGAAGATTCTATCCGGCTTTCCCTGTTGAAGGATGTTTTGCTGAGCAGGGTGATTGATGTGGAGGATGGGCTATAAGTGAGGAAGATGGCCCGGTTGTTCATTTTTTGGTGTTGGGAGGTTTCATGGTGGCGTCGAGCAGCAACGTCATCCATTTGTGGTTTCTGTCGTACTTGAGGATGTTTTCGAACATCCCTTTCTATGATTGGGGGAGTCTGACCTTGGAGACCCTTTACTCTTCTTTGGATGCATTCATTCGGTGCTGCCAGCAGAATTTTACTGGAGCCACGTATCTCCTTGAGGTATTCTTTACTTTGCACATTTTCATTTCATGCATTCGCATTTTCCTTATGCGTTCCTTTTTGCTTGTGGATTCAGACGTGGTTCTATGAGGTGATTGGGTGTAACACCCCACTGATTTCTCTGAAGGATAACACTTTTGGGGACTTCTTTCGACTGTATCGATGGCGTAAGGCCAACCGGTAGTCGAAGGGATATCTTTCCCTGGAGGCGTTGCGTCAGGTCTTGAATGACCTGACCAGTGGTCGGGTAAGGTCCTTTCCTTTTCAGTCTTGGTTTTTGCACCTTCTGATCTTGTACTGACTCATGCCTGCTTGTGGATTTTCAGGTGACCTTTTATCCTTGGGGGACAGCCATTCAGGACATGGGGATGACCGGGGGGAATGCGCAGATGAGGCGCTTGTTGGCGCATGAGTTTGGCCATTCCTGGTACCTCGAGGAGAGGGTGATTCGTCAGATTGCTGAGGAGGAGGTGGTGGTGCCTCCCGCGCAGCCTCCCATGTCTATGAGGCGGGAGCGACAGCTGTTGGAGGATGAGAGGACCGCGGCGATGATCGACGAGTCCTATGCTTTGTACACTGATACGGCTGCGCCGTATGATTATATGGATTTTGTGGTGAGCTGGTTGATGGCGCCCAGCATACATGACACTTTTCCTTTCTCCTCCTGCTAGTTTGAGTCGGGCGGTGGGGACTTCCCACAATGGTGGTGGTCCGTCGGCACTTACGGCGACCTTGGAGGTCCTTTTTTTGGCTGCACACTTCTTCGTAGAACATTCGGCGGGCTGATGGAGGGATGGTGCCTATGCTGCACCGTCCTCTTGCGATGGATCCGGAGGAGATGGGTTTGACAGAGGAGTTCCTTCGTCCTGCGGTAAACCTTTCAGTCCTTTTCCCCTTTTTGATTTCTTTTGCTTGATACTGATTCTGCCTTTTCCTTGCAGCAAATCCGGGTGTCGACCACTTGGCTGAGAGACATCAGGGATTGGATATCATCGGCGACCACCCACATTCGGGAGGTTATCCCTATTCCTTCTTGCTTGGTGCTGTCAGCCTCGTCCGGGGAAGACTCTGGCTCGGGTAGTGGGGGCGCGTCATCTCGCCGTAGGGGGAAGAGAGCGCGTCGCAGGGCTTGAAACTCTTGAGGGAGAGAGAGGGAGAGAATTTGGGTTTGGGCTGAGTCCCGTTTGTTTTTTACTTTTTCTTTATTTCCTGCAAAATGATGTAACATAGAAAACATATATATGCAATGCAATGTAGTTTTATTTATTATCTTTTACTTTCATGATGAATGAATGCATGCACATATGCTTTTTAACTTTGCGGCTGAGACCATAAAATAGTAGTATTTTTCGAATTTTTTTGAAGGAAAGTTTTAATTAAAAAAGGGAAATTATATAGTGAGGAAAAGGGATTTTGAAATTCTGTTGAGAATATCAATTTATTTTTATGGAGTTTTCTGATTTGACAAAAAAGGAAAGGAGGAAATTTCCAAAAATGGGGGGTTGTCGATCGGCAAGCAACCTGGCCTGCCTATCGGCAGTTCAGTCCAGTCCTATCAATTGAAAGCTTTGATTGGTACCCTCTTCAGCCTTTTGTATCTTGTGGGGTAGGATTCCTTCCGATTTCTGCAGGGATTATGTCTTTTGTGAGAGTTCTCAAGTATAAAACGGGGGTGAGGGTGGAGTATTCTCATCACACCTCTACATCCTTATCCACTTGCCTATTATTTCTTTTCCCTTCAAGATGGCTCTCCCTATTAGCACCGAGTTTGTCAACTACCTCGAAGCCTTGGAAGCTATGTGCTCTTATAATGTCGACTATGATGCTTTTAACATGCGCCGAGTCTCCTTGTGGCGCAATCGGCCGTTTGAGTGGAATATGCTGACAGCGGTGGTACAATTTTGGTATCCCGAAGACCACGTATTCCTCTTTGGGTTGGAAGAAATTTGTCCTACCTACGAGGAATTTTCCGCCATACTAGGTGTGAATCCCAGTGTTGTCGCGACTTTACCCGAATTTTACCGCTCTCCTAGGGATTTATTGGCCGGTCTTCTTCATATCTCGCCTTCGACGGCCAAGTCATTAGTTTCTGGAGGAATGATCTCCCTCCCGGCAGTGTTGTAGTCCATGCATTTACGGGAAGTAGGTGATGGTGGCTATGCTGGAGCCGTTATTCTGGACTTGGTTTCAAAATTACAGTTGGTTACTGGAGAGGTGCGAGTAGACCCACAACTTGCAGCCATTACTTCATGGATGTCATACCGTCGCAATCCTGCGGCGGTGATATTAGCGGAGACTCTCAATGGCCTGGATGCCTGGAGAGAAGGTCGTTCTGACTTTTTGAGGGGTAGCCCTGTGATGCTGTTCATGTGGTTGTCTGAAAGACTCCGCTTGTCGACCCCTCTAGAATATCCTTTGTCAGATGTACCTTACTTCTTTTCACGCTACTTCATTCGTGTTGGCTTGCATGTTGAGAATTGGGAGAATTGGCTTGTGGAGCATGGGGCTCATGGGTTGTATTGGTCGGTGCCTTGGTGGGGATAGTTGCAGCCAGTTCTGGAGCTGGGAGAGTATTCATACGTGCGTCTGGTTGGTCTCAGACAGACCTCTTTTTATTTCCCTTGGCGGCACTTGCTCCAATTTGTCTGGGCGCAGTTCGTGCCCCCTCGGACCTCAAATTTCTTTCCGGTAGAAGATTTAACTGAACGCTTGCGTCTGTTGCTTGGATCTCTGTGGGAAAATCGGCGTCCGTTGACCCGTCCCTCTCAGTCTTTCGGGAAGGTTTGGCATGTTCCCAAAGATTATATGAAGTGGTTGTGGAGGAAGGTAGTCAACAAGATGTTGGCAGTAGAGACTGGTCAAAGGTGGTTTATTTTATCTGACTCCATGGAAGGGGGTGTTGTGGTCTTTTCGAAAATGGTTAAGGCTCATCGGTCCATGGAGTGTCTGAGGCACTCCATTCAGGCAGGAGAAACTTGGGGTCCTCAGGATGTAGATGATGAGGGTGCAGGCTCTTCTGGTAGCTGTGGGTAGGACTCCTGGGGTGTTTATTTATGTGACAGATGTGGGGGATTTTATCTGGTTTTTATGGTAGTAGGGGGAAGGGAGTTATCCGTTCCTTTTTCTTATGTAATCTGTGTTGTAGTTTCTTATTAATGAAATAAACAAGTTTCTGATAATCCAGATGTGCCATTCGATAAAATTTTGCGTTTTGAATTATCTATACCGATTGCTAAGGCATACATAATCCTTTTGTTCAAGTAGATGTTTAGAATGAACTGTCGTTCTCGGAGATAAGAAAAGAATATACTTTTGTGAAAAAGAAGGGGCCGTGCTCATGTGGGGTGTATGAGCTACCTACGTACCTCTGGGTTTTAGAAAAGTTTTTGTTTAAAAGTGGTTTTTTGTAGAGGATCAGGCCCACGTAGTTCTGGGTAGAGGGAAATGAAGAGTTTTTTTTTAAGAATAGAAAGGGGATGAGGAGAGTCGTAGCGCGCCGAGATTTTGGACTAGGGGTAGAATTTCTTGAGACGGTCCAGATTGATTGGAAGAGCCATCTCCTCCCCATCCAGGTCTGTGAGCATGGCGGCACCGCCAGATAAGATCTTCTTCACAATGTAAGGGCCGCTCCAATTGGGCTTGAATTTTCCTCTGGGGTCCCAGATGGGTTCTATCATCTCCTTGAGGGCCAAATCCTCCTCCCGAACACCGCGGTCCTTGAATCTCTTGTTGAATGATCGCGCTATTCGGCGATGGTATCCTTGTATGTGATAAAGAGCTTTTAATCTTCTTTTATCCAGAAGGGCTAGCTCATCAGGACGACCTTGGCACCAGTCTTCTTCACTAACCTTGCTTTCGATCATGACGCGTAGCGAAGGTATTTCTAGCTCCACAGGTAGGACTACCTCCATGCCATAGACCAAGGAGTAAGGGGTAGCCCCAAGAGAGGTTCGGATTGAGGTTCGATAGCCCCAGAGGGCGTACGGGATCCAATCGGCCAAATCCCTACAACTTTTGATCATCTTACTGATGATGGCTTTGAGGTTTTTATTGGCGGCTTCAACTACACCATTGGTCTAAGGTCGGTAGGGAGAAGATTTGTGTCTCTGAATCCCATACTCGTTGACAACTTCTATGACTTATGCCTCAAAGTGCAAACCGTTATCTGACACTAGCTCGTGCAGGACTCCATATTGACAGATGATATTTTTCTTAATGAATTTGGCCACCTTCTTGGCATTCAACACTGCGTAGGACTCAGCTTCGACCCATTTGGTGAAGTAATCGATGGCGACCAGAATGAACTCATGCATGTTTGACGCTTTTGGCATAACCTTCCATATGATGTCGATACCTCAGGTGGAGGACGGTCAGGGAGAAGTCATGTTGTATAATTCCCGTGGAGGTAGGTGTTGGAGGTTGGAGAAATATTGGCATTTAGGGCATCTCCGAACATAGGCGGTCCAATCCTGGGCCATGGTGGTCCAGTAGTAGCCCTGTCGGATGATCTTCTTGGCAAGCATGTGACCGTTAATGTGGGGACCGCATTCTCCGCTGTGGATTTTCTGCATTATCTTTTCAATGTCAGCCCCTGCGATACAGTGCAAATGAGTTCCATCGAAATTCCTCTTGAGTAGTGCTTTATGGAAGATGATGTACTAAGCGGCTAGCCTTCGGAGGGTAGCTCGGTCGTTCTTGTTGGAACCTTCGGGATACCTACCATGTTTGAGGAGGCACCATATATCATAGTACCAGCAATCGACTAGTTCGGGGGCTTCTGTGGAGGCAAGATCAATGTGGTAGCAATGCGTTGGTTTGTCTTGTTTTTGAACTAGGAGGGGGGTTATTGTTATTCCCTCGGGCATGTCGACCATGGAGGCCAAGGCAGCGAGAGCATCGGCTAGTTTATTCTTTGCTCGGGGTAGGTAATGGAAGGTGATATCTCGAAATTGGGAGGCTAGCTCTTCTAATTGGGCATTAAAGGGTTGGAGCTTTTCGTCCTTGACTTTCCACTTTCTGAGCACTTGACTGATGATGAGGGCAGAATCCCCAAATACATCAAGGTGTTGAATACTTTTCTTAAGAGCGACCTTGAGGCCCACTGTGCATGCCTCATATTCTGTCATGTTATTGGTGCAAAGGAAATCCAATTTTATGGCGATAGGATTGTGGGAGTCATCTGGGGCGACCAGGAGTATCCCAATGCCATATCCCTTTTTGTTGGAAGCGCCATCGAAGAACATTTTCCATCGAAGTCAGTCTTGAGTGGTGTAGAGGACATTTTCATCTAGGAATTCGGAGATCCAGACATCTGTTTCTTCTACAGGGTAGTCAGCGAGGTAGTCAGAGATGGCTCTTCCTTTAACGGCTTTCTGTGTGATGTACACGATATCGAACTCGGTTAGGAGCATCAACCATCGGGCCATTCGACTGGATAAGGCGGGTTTCTCAAGCAGGTATTTGATGGGATCCATTTGGGATACAAGCTTAATGGGGAAGGCGAGCATGTAGTGTCGTAACTTTTAGGTGGCCCAGACAAGTGCGACACATGCTTTTTCCAAAGTAGTGTAGTTGACCTCGTACCCGGACAATTTACGACTGTCATAATAGACGGCTCTTTCTTTGTGGGAGTCTTCAAGGTATTGGGCTAGCAAAGCCCCAGCTACAGTGTCGATTACGGTTAGGTATAGGAGCAAAGGGAGACCAGGCTGTGGTGGCATGAAAACTGGAGGTTGGGTTAGATATTGTTTGATTCGGTCAAAAGCTTCTTGGCATGCCTCGTTCCAAACCTTGGTTGAATACTTTCGGAGGATCTTGAAGATTGGTTCGCAGATGGAAGTTAGCTGGCTGATGAACCGACTGATATATTGTAATTTCCCAAGGAAACCTCGGACTTCTTTCTCTGTTCCGGGAGGTGGCATATCAAGTATGGCTTTCAGCTTGGCGTGATTTGCTTCTATCCCCTTATCACTGACCATGAATCCTAGGAGTTTTCCTTTTGTAACGCCGAAGATGCATTTCTGTGGATTGAGTCGCATCTGATACTGCCGCAGTCGTTCGAAGAACTTTCGGAGAGCGAGAGCATGACCTTCTCTAGTTTTGGACTTGATAATCATATCATCCACAAAAACCTCGACCCCCTTGTGAATCAGGTCATGCAGGATGGTTGTAGCAGCCCTCTGGTAGGTATCCCCAGCATTCTTGAGACCGAATGGCATAACGGTGTAGCAAAAGGTTCCCCATGGGGTGATGAATGCGATTTTCTCTTGGTGATCGGGGTGCATCTTGATTTGCTTGTACCCGGCAAAATCGTCGAAGAATGACTTGAGAGCATGACTGGTTGTGTTGTCCACGATCATGTCGATGTTGGGTAGCGGATAATCATCCTTCGGAGAGGCTTTGTTTAAATCTCATTAATCCACACACATTCGAAACTTTCCTCCTGATTTCGGTACAGGTACAATATTGGCTAGCCACGTGGGATATTCGATTACTCGAATGAAACCCACGTTTAGCTGTTTGACCACCTTTTCTTTGACCTTGAGCGACCATTCGGTGCGGAGCTTTCTCAACTTTTGTTTAACTGGCTTGTAATCTGGGAGAGTGGGGATCTCATGCTGAGCTATTTCAGGATAAATACCGGGCATATCGTCGTAGGACCATGCGAAGACATCCACGAACTCCTTTAGCAATTCTTCGAGTTGTGCACGCTCATGGTCGTCAAGCGTGGCCCCTATCCTAATCTCGTGCAGTTGGCTACTAGAACTGAGATTAACAACAACAGTCTCTTCGTCATTAACTTGAACGCGGTTATGTTGTTTATTATTAACCTTATTTAAATCATTTAAGAATTGTTCATTTGCAAAATCATCATCATCAAAAGTTTGATTAGAATTTAAACAATTAATGTAAGGCACAGCAAGATACTCAAAATCTTCATTTATTTCATTGATAGGAAAAATAGCATTGAGAACCTCATCAAAAGTGGTCTCGATTACATTTGAGCAAGGATAGACAATAGAAGAATAAATATGGTAAACATTGGGGTTAGGGGAGATTTCAACAGGTAGAGTTGGCATAGCATGCCAGTTGAGGAGAGGTATATCAGCAGCTTTGATCAGATGCGAGGGATCCATTGATGTAGTGCCTGAATGAACCATGCAGAGTGCCATACCCAGTGTCTGCAGGTTGAAGGAATCTTCGGAGTCACTTTCCTCAGTCTCTTTAGTACCTTTGATAAGCGGTTGTACGCGGTGTGGGAAACTCCCGGCCCATGAGTAGTTGTCTTCGAAGAAGATCTCCATTCCAGACTTCATCTTCTTATCTGTATGGTCATACCATGGTTCTGTAAATCCGCAAAAAGGGAAGTCTTCACCCTCTTTGATGAATCGTCCATTTAAAGAATCTCCTGAGATAGTTCGGACGAAGTCTAACCCTCTCTTTGATCGAGACTGGCGGATCATTCTGAGCTCTTGTTCTAATGGTTGATATCCCAAGCCGCAAGGAGGAAATCTTTCTTCAGTTCGATGGGCTCAAGTTTCCCCTGATGTCTTTGCCCTAGCCCCAGTCCGGGCATGAAATGCATGTTTCTAAACATCTGAATCACATTGACATTGCCATGAGGGTCATATTCTGGACAAACCCTTTCTTTGAAATCGTCCTTTGTCGGGAGTAGGGATGGCTCAAATCGAAACCCTGATAGGAGCATATCATTTGACCCATGATGTATCTCGAGAATTGGACTGTTGGTGCTTGCCCCCTCGGTGCTACCGTCATCACCCAAGATGATGATGACTCACCCATCGGCGAAGAACTTCAATTTCTGATGGAATGAGGAAGATACCCCCTTTATACTGTGGATCCAGGGTCGTCCGAGCAACAGGTTGAAAGAGGCAGGGATATCAATGACTTGGAATTCGACGACAGGGTTTATAGGACCAACCCCTATTGCAAGTTTTATGGATCCCATCACCTCCCGACGGGTATTATCGTAGGAACGCATAGTAGCGGAGGTTGGAGCGATGTCACTTTCTTTTAGGCCTAAACATTTGAAGGTTCTCAGTGGGCAGACATTCAAAGCGGATCTGTTATCAACGAGCGAAAGCGGTACAACCTTCCCCATAACTTCGATGGAGATGTTGAGTACATGATTGTGATTCAACCCAATTTTGGGAGTTTCCTCTTCAGAAAATGACAGCGTTCGGGTGGAGGTCAAGGACCCGACCAAATTTATCGCTTCTTCTGGTGTAGTAGAAGGAGGAACTATGGGTCCTGTGAGCAACTTGATTAAAGCATTTTTATGCTGCTGGGAAGACATGAAAAGCCCCCATAGAGTGATGTTAGCTTAAGTTTTCTTCAGTTGATCGAGGATCTTGCTCTCCTCGAGGGTCATTTCAGGCATAGGAAGGTTTTCAACACCCTTCCCCTTTTCATTTGCTGGTAGTGAGTTTGGAATTTGATAATGTCTCCCAGATCTGGTCATGTGATTTACCGAAGAAGAGAAAAACATGAATCCCGTTTCCTCATCAATCTCAGGTTGTTCTGCCACCCTATCTATTTCTCCGAGGAGTTCTTCAAATGATATCATCCCACATATGTCGACAACTGGGCCAGTTCTTCCTGAAGCTTGTTCTTCATTTGAATCTTTGAATTCTTCCCCTCATCCGGTGGCAACAATTCTGTTATCCTCTGTGAAGCCAATGTATTCCACAACTTCAACGGCTTCCTCGTATAGGCCTTCCCATTCTGTGGGGATATCTGTGATTGAAGGGATCAAGAGCCCTTGTAGCTTCAAAGTGTCAAGTAACCCGGTGATACTGCAAATGTTGTTGGTTTGCCTGAATGCTTCCGCCATGATCTGGAAAACATCATCTAAGATGACTTTGTTGGTTGGTACCACCCAACTATCTGATCCTCGGGCCCATTTTCGTGCTTCCAAAAACAACGCGCTGAACCTCTGGCAACCGATAATCATCTGTGAGGGCAATTTCAGCCCGAACTTTAGGAGTTGATTTAATACCTCTGGCAATTCCATACTTCCACTTTCAGAATGGGTACGGACAGTGATGCATGCCCTGGTAAGGAGTGACAACGCTTGATCAGCGAGGCTAGTAGGGTGTAGGAGGAAATATGGGCAAATTTGAAGAGGTTTAGGAGGGTATAGGGGTGTGATTTGGGTTGATGGATCGAAATTCGGTTTTTCTTCTAAGAAGATGGCATTGGTGTGATTTGGGAGGGGGTTATGAGTAGTGGTTGGCTTAGGATTGGCTGGTGGGGAGATAGTACCCCAGTCAATGAGATCTTGGATTATGTTTTGAAGATGGAAGCATTGGTTGGTGGTATGGCTGGCAGTTTGGTGAAAGGCGCAATGAGCATCGGTCTTGAAGTTTCTTGGGAGTGGGTTTGGCAATGGACGTGGATCCAAGGGTTTGATAAGGTTTCGGCTTAACAGGGCTTGGTAAACTTTGGAGAGGGGAGAATGAAGCTCAGTGTATTCCCTTCGGATGGGGGTAGGGCGACTTTCTGGTGCCCATGATGCAGTTGGTTGAGAGATGTTGTTGATGGTTGAGACTGTAGCATTGGCAGGTTTGTCATACTTTCTAGGGGTGAACTGTCCGGAAACTTTCCTCGGTTCAACTTCTGTTTTCGCAAGACTTTCCTCAATTTCTACTCCTGCCTCTCTGAGAGCTCAAAAGTGGGGGTAGTACTGTCCTCCCATGGTTGCTCGAACATGGGGCAAGAAATTCTTCTTCACTATGTTGACTTGTTCTTCTTCAGATGGCCGATTGGTCATGGTAGCTGCTTTTTCCCTCCATCGGGCTATAAAGTTACTGACTGATTCCCCCGAGTTTTGTTTGAGCAGCTCTAAATCACGATGGGTGACCTCAAGCTCTTCGTTGTATTTGTACCGCGACATGAATTCTCGGGCTACATCCTCCCAGCTAAGGATTCTGGATTCCTCAAGAGATAAAAACCATCGGAGAGCACTGTCCTTCAAAGTTCATTGAAACAATTGGGCCATCACCTCTTCATAAGCCCCTAGGAGAGTCATAGAACGATGATAACTGTGAAGATGAACAATTGGGGGTCCACTCTCCCCGAATTTCTTGATATTTAGCATCTTGAACTTCTCGGGTAACCTTGCTTTAGGATAAGGAGACATATAGGTGTAGTCCATGTAATTCCCAGAGATTCGAACTTGGTCGAACTTATTGGTGAGCATCTTAAGATCTTCTTTGACTTTGTTCAACTCCTCCTCTTTTGGATCAATGACCATTGGCAGGTTAGCCATAGGCTGTGCAATGTTTGGCATTGGAAGCTGGGCAGGCGGTGACCCATTAGCAGGAGGGGCACGTGGAGTGTGTTGATATTCCTTTGGGACCCAGATGGGCTCGGGTGGACCCATAGCACGAGGGAACAAGGCCTCGAGATCTTGAGTAATAGGGACTTGGTTTCGTTGCATTTCTCGGACCTCGGCTTGGAGATTGTCAATCTTATCCATGAGCTGAGATAGTACTATCGGCATATCTGGTTGTATGACTAGTGGTTGATCTGCATTTTCCATGGAAGATGGATTGATTCCGGATTCGAAAGAAGTAGTAGAAGAGCGGATAAAACTCTGAGGTGATTTGACTGAAGACCGAAGCCAATAAGGAGCCAAGCCAAGGGCGTGCGATCGACCTAAGAAGGTGTAGGATGAGATTTATTTTTGAGAAAAAGGGAAGAAACTATTTTTGGATTTTTGATAAAGAAGGGAGAAATGTTTTTGGATTTTTAATAAAGAAGGGATAAATGTTTTTGGATTTTTTGATAAAGAAAGGGAGAAATGTTTTGGGATTTTGTTTTTGATAAAGAAGGGAGAAATGTGTTTGGAGACGGAACTCAGCATGATTATTATGATTATTATGTTCTCACTTGTATTTAATTCTCCTAAATGCAATGTCGGACGGGACCCGAGCCTGGAAAAGTGGGGGGTCTTAATATATGCAAAGCTATGTTTGGACTTGTAACCAGGCTCACGAACAGGGTCTCGTTTTTAAAAAAGGCGTGAAAATTGGGCGGCAGGCCGACCCGGAATTTCGGCAGAGTTTCGAGTCGAAACAGACAATCTAAAGTGCGTGTCCTAGGTTTGACACCTATATGGGGGTATGCAGTTGGTTGGGTGAATCGGCATGGGTTCCTCCTTTGGCGTGACTTCCACGATATACGTCTTGCTCTTGCGGGCAATCGGTACGTGTGGACAAGCCATTTGATATACCTGAGTGTACATGAACTGCCTCACCATATACCTCATGGGGACGGTACGTGTGAGAGCGAATTTGATATACTCGGCATACGTGAATGAATTCCCTGCGATATACGTCCCGTTATGACTTCGGTCAAGAGGTATGATGAGGGGGAACCGTTCGATATACGTCGAAGGTACTTGGCCAATGGAAGGTGAGAGTCATATTGCTTAGGCTAACTGCGACCTGCCGGACCAGCGCCCATCACGAAGTGACCCTCCAGTTACTGGGTAAATTTTGGTAAATAGCAATGCTCTTTGGTGATATCGTGTGAATCATGCATGATTCTCTTATTAGTATCTTATGATGAGAATGCGTTTCTTGATTATGCCAAACAGGGAGCCAAGTACAAGTACCCAAAAGGTACACCAAGTATGGATGGGTGATGCGTACAACATGGGGATATACATGTGATCCTATGTGCACGTGGTGTGAAGTGTACATGGAGAATTTTCTACAAGTGTGTGAATATAAGCATAGGCATGGGATATACATATGAGAAAGGGGGATAGGCAGATATGGGGGGGGGGGGGGAATATAAACAAGTATAGCTTTCATGTAAATAGAATCAAGCCCTCAAAATATAATAAAACAAATATCCCCAGCAGAGTCGCCACTGTGGCCATCCCCGATCCCCGCCGCGGAGGGAGGAAGGGATCCTTCGGGTCCCGCGCGTCCCCTCTCGGGAGAGCACTTTGGCCGGCATCGATTTTGTGAGGTGTGAAAATGTGGAGAGATTTAGAGTCACCAGTGTATTTTACTCAAAACAGACAACAGAAAATGGGGAGCCAACCCGAAGGATGGCATCGAAAGACATACTGCTGCGTGCGAAATCAAATGATTCGAGAAGGGTTCGGAGGCTTAGTTATGAAATGGGAAGGTGTTAGGCACCCATTCCGCCCTTTTGGTTTCTCATGGATAATTGCTATTTTCCTTTATATTCCCCCCCCCCGCTAATATGTGTGCATGTGTATATGTAGAATGGAGGTAGGAATCCTCGACTTGTATCACGGAAGAGATAAAGCGAGTCATCCGTAGGAATGTGAGATTAGTGTAGAAAATAAGATTTACGTGATTACCCCTACGTTGACCGTTATAAGGGAATGATAACGCATATGGAATAATACGTTACTAAGAACAAGTATATAGAATATAATGAAAAATGAGATAAAGAGAAGATAGAAAATAAGAAGGAAAGTGAGAAAAGGACTCGAGTCTTGGGTTTTATCCCGAGACGCCTACGTAGCCTATAAACGCATCAAAGTCCACGTAGTTCTCATACAAACGAGGGGTGGGGTTTAACCCATAAATCCAAATGGAGAAATATCTTATTTGTGAATGTGTGTGCGTGTGTGTGTAAAAAAGTGTTTTAGTTGTGAGAAGAGTGTGAAAAAGTGTGAGAATCCCTGCTTGGAATTTGTGAACAAACCCTCTTTTTCTTGTTTTTTTGGGTTTTATTTATATGAAAATAGGAGATGTGCAATAATACTATATAAAAAGTATTTTAGGATATGTGAAATAAGATAATAAAAATGCTTAAGTAATAAAGCAAGTTATTGCAAATTTAAGAAGATTTGAAGAGAAATATGAGAGAGATTGACCTTCTTGGAGACTTTGAGCTTGATCTTGAATGTTGAGAAGCAGCCCTTGCACTTGGATGATGATGGAGATTGGTTAATTCATCAAGTTTGATGAAAGGAATGATGGAAAGTGGGAGTAAAAGGAGGATTTGGAAGTTGAAATCACGTTCCTTTCGAGAGAGGTTTCTGGGATTCGTTGAGAGTGATTTGCTTTTGATCTGAGCTCCCCTTGCAAATGAGGCCAAGGCCTCCTTTTATAGGACCAGGGGACTGCCGATCGGCCCTGCCATGGCACTGCCTATCGGCAGGGTCTGGGACTTGCCATTTGGTAGTGCACCTCATGTTTTTCAGAAAATTGGCCACCGAGGGCAAACCGTTGGTCCGAATCGCACACGGGGCATACCGTTGGAAAGGTATTTCAGAGACCTTTGAAATTCCTTTGGACCGCTCCCGAGTCCGGGAGTTGACTTTGGGTCAAATGTGGCTCGGAAGCGTTTGTCAATCCGTTGGACGGGGAATCGTTCGGACGCAAATGGATCGTTCGTCCACATGGTAAGTCCGAATCGAGCACGGTACGGACTGTTAGAAAGGTTAGGAGATGTACTTCGTCATTCCAAAGTGTTTGGCCCGGTTCGGGGAGTTGACTATGGCCAACTGGGCCCGAGAAGCCTTCAGTGACCTCTCGGAGTCAAACGGATCGTTCGTCCTCACAGAAAGTCGAAATCATGAACGGGACGGACTGTTGGAAAGGGGCTTCAGTGCCCTTAGAAGATTCATTCAGCCTCGATCGAGCTGAAGAGTTGACTTAGGTCAAATAGAGCCTGGGAGCGCCCGGTGGCCTCTAGGTCAGGTTTCGGATGCAAACGGATCATTCGTCTGCATGGTAAGTTGGAATTGCGCATAGGGCGGACCGTTGGAAAGGATTTTCAGTGCCCTTTGAAGATTCATTGAGTCTCGGTCGAGATGAAAAGTTTGACTTTTGGGTCAAACTGAGCCGGGGAGTGCCCGATGGCTTTCAGGTCAGTACTCAGGACGTGACTAGGGTTTACAGTGATGAGTGGAGGTACTAGGGACCTAAAGAGAGTTAGGGGTAACAGAATGAGGTGTCTATAGCTTCTCTTTTTCTTGTAGTATGTTCGGTTGCCGACCAACCGACTGCGGGATATTAAGGATTGGATGTCCTCCATGTCCGAGTATATCAAAAAGTCAGATCATTTATGCTTTGTGTACCCTATTACCTTAGATGAGGGTTCAAGTTCTGGGAGTGGAGGATTCACCACTCGTCGTGGGGGAAAGAGCATCCACCATGGGGATTGAGGAGAGAGAGTTGACGGTTCGGACGAAGTCCCATTTTATTGTGTTTTCTTTTCTATCTTGATGGTCTGGATGCCATGTGCTTATACAATGTTGATTACGATTCTTTCAAATTTCATTGAGTTCTCTGTGGCATAACCAAGCCATAGATTGGAACATGTTGGCAGCAGTGATACAGTTCTTATACCCTGAGGACCATGTCTTTCATTTTGGCATGGACGAGGTACATCACACCTATGATGAGTTCTCATCCATGTTAGGGGTTAGCCCAGTGGCTATGCTCAATTTTTCCCATTCTTCCCAGGTATTCCCATCAGAGTTGCTTCTCATTTATCCCTCGACAGCTCAACTGTTGGTTATCGGAGGGGCTATTTCTCTTTAGGCGGTTATGTATTCAGTGCGCTTAAGGGGGTTTGAGGATGCTCGCTTTATTGAAGTTATTTCCTTAGGCCTTATTGCGAGGCTATTACTGGTGATGGGGGATTTAATGAAAGATCCCCAGGTGGGTGAAATAATGACGTGGATGTCTGATCGCCACAATCCTGCGGCAATGGCACTGGTTGTGACCCAGAAAAGTCTGGATTCTTGGAAGGAGGGATGCTCCAACTTTCTAAGGGGAATACCAATAAGTTTGTTAATGTGGCTTGCAGAGATCTTTAATCTGGCGACCCTCCTGAATATCCCTACGCAATTATGGCCAATTTATTTGTCTATCCTTTCTTCAACTTCAGCCCATGTGTAGAGAGTTGGGTTAACTAGTTTGTAGAGTGTGGGGCCAGGTGTTTTCACTGGTCAGTTCCATGGTGGGGGGACTTACATCCTGTCTTGTACCTTGGAGAGTTTCGATATGTGCAGTTGGTGGGACTTTGGCAGACTTCTTTCTGTTTTCCCTAGTGGCTCCTGTGCCAAGTCAAGTGGGAACAAATTATGCCCCCTCTCATAATAAACTTCTTTCCAGTGGAGGATTTGACTAAATCACTGAGGGTGATGTTGGGATCTTTGTGGCAGTGCCATCGACCGTTTATCCATCCTTTATAATCTGTGGGAGGGGCCTGACATGTGTCCGGGGACTACCTTAAATGGTTATGGAACCGGGTAGTAGAGAAAAATATGACCAAAGATACCGATTAAATGTGGTTTGTTGCATTTGACATCATAGAAGATAGTGTTGTGGTTCTGTCTAAGCTTGTCAGGGCGTACCTCTCCATGGGGCCCATACGAACTGTCAACCAGGAGTGGAAAACTTGGGGACCTCAAAGGACTGGTAATGATGATAAAACGGGGACATCGGGCAGTTGAAGGTGAAGCCCTTATACTTTTGACTCATTTGAGTCTAGACTGTATAAGAGCTCATCTAGTTTGGAAATTGTGACAAAATTGTGTCCATCCTAGAAACCAAAGAGCCTCAGAGATTGTTTTGCTTCTTCTCCTATTCATCTTGTAATGATCCTGAGACTATAGCCATCACTCACACACTTAGAACTTAATTTTTGCATATCATATTGCACCTTTATGTGTATTAATGTGGTGAGTGTGTTTAAATCCCTCAATTTGATTTTTATTAATTTTTTGGGAATTTTAAACATCTTTTAATTAAGGTTTTATTAAACTAAAACTTGATTTAAAAAGTTTTGGGGTTAATATCTAAATATGTTTTGTTGTGGTTTTTGGCCTTAAGTTACTCTGGGTAGAAACCAAAAGCGCCAGAGACTCCAGGGTTGGCTTTGTAATTAGTTTTGGACGCGCGTTTGTATTCGTTCTATGGCCAACACTTGCTGCTCTCTGATTGGCCTGGCTTGTGTTTCTTTACAGAGACACTAGTTGAGAATGTTATCAGCCCTTGGATCAAATGTTATCGATGGCCTGCATGTTGTTTTGGTGAATCCCCGTGTAATCCCCTAAGCCAATCACAGCCTGTTTAATCCACCGCCTGTTGTGAGCCCTTGGATTGAAGTCAAAGAAGCTTGACTCAATCACAGTCGTCTATTTTGATTGAACGTCTGGAACCTTCTCCTCTTGCTATTTAAAGGACTCTCATCTCAGCCTTCGAAAGCTTTTGTCATTTTGAAAATTCTCAGAGAAAGAATAGAGAGAGAGAGAGAAGAAAGAGAAGAGAGAGAGAGAAACCAGAGAGTCAAGTTAGAAACCCTAACTTCGTCTAAAACTTCTCCAACCTAAACCACTTACCTCTCCAAAACACCATAACCAAATAAACACCATCTTTAGTGTTTCTTGAGTTTATGAGAGTTCGAGTTGAGTGATCTTGGGTTGCTGTAACCTTGTGTTCATAAAATCTTATTTCCAACTTAGACACCTACTCAGATCTTGTTTCTGATTCAATAGAAATCATAGATCTGAAGTTTTTCATGTCATAATACACTTAGTTGCATTTTATTTCTCATCTTGAGAAGTACATTGTTGATTGTTTTCTGTTAAAACATTTTATTACTTCAGAATCAACAATAAATGTTTTATAGTTTATGTTTTTACAAAACTTAACCTGACCTAGTTGGATTCGCACTTGGAGGGTTTTCAATCTCCTAAATATTTTCAAAAGAGATTGAGAAAGGTCTTGACCGATTTCTTAAGCAAGATCTCCGTGGAATCTGGGTTATATTGAAAGGTCAAAAGGTTTTTGGTTTTGTAAGAAAGAAAAATAACAAACTCACTGCATATAAACTTTATATGTAATTTATATAGGACTGTTTGTAAATCTAAGTGTGTGTGAGTTCATGCATGTGAATAAGATTCACTACACAAACACTTAACACACTACATACACTGAAAGTGTTGGCTATAAGATTTGGTGAACATAAGTCGACGTAACGTGCTGAAACAAAGGAAGAGTTGGCAAACTGAGAAGACTACATCAACAATCAAGATCTGCAGAGAAGTTTAAGGACGCCAGAGGGTATAATCCTGAACTTGTATAGATTTGTTATTGTGTGCATGTTAGTTAAATAGATTGTAACTCACACATTTGTTTTAGTGAATTTTTTTGTGTTACTCCGTAGAGGGAGTCGTGGATGTTTCCTCAAGGGTGAGGTTTTACCACGTTAAAAATCCTGAGTATTGATATTTCTACATCTTCTCATCCCATTCTGATGTGTGCTGAGTTTAAAATATTTTAAACTGTTTACTAAAACTTGTTATCAAATCTTGTCCTAATCTCGTACATAATTTTGTTAACACATCTTGTGTTCAAAATCAGTTTGATTTAAGTAAAGAGTTTCTTCAACAAACTTTTCGGAGTTGCTTAAATAGTTTATTTTCAATAAACGGCTTTAGCAACGCTATTTCAATTGGTATCAGAGCTATTGGTGAACTTATTTCAAAAAGATCCTGAGTTTCTGAAACTGTTTTCTCAAAATCAATCATGGACGAGAAAAATGAAAGATATGGTAACTTGACCAGACCTCCAGTCTTTGATGGAACCAATTTTTCTTACTGGAAAGTAAGGATGATTGCTTTCATTCAAGGAACTTTGGGAGATGATGTCTGTGACATTATTGAAAATGGATACTCTTATCCTACTAAACCAGCCACTGAAGGAAGTAATGAAAGGGTTAAGAAAATATTAAGTGAGTTTACTCAAGAAGAGAAACAAGTTTCTCGCAATAATAATAAAGGAAAGAATGTCATATTTATGTCCATAAATGAACATGAGTTCAAGAGAATCTCATCTTGTACCACTTCTAAGGAAGCATGGGATACCTTGATTACTGCCCATGAAGGAGACTCTAGGGTTAAGGCAGCTAAAACTCAGATGTTAATTCAACAGTATAATTCTTTAATCATGTCTGAATCTGAGTCTTTTGATGACTTCTATATGAACCTGACTGATATTGTCACTAAACTGCATGCTAATGGTATAACTTATGATAGACAAGAAATTGTGTCTAAAATTCTGAGATCATTACCACAGAAATTTGACAATAAAAGATATGTTATTGAGGAAATGTGTGATATAAATCTCACTCCTGAATTACTCAGTAGTAAATTAAGAACTGTGGAAATGGAATTAGAGTTTAAGAAACAATTGACCCACACTCATAGGAAACATACCAATTCCAATCTTAGCTTTACTTCTAAGATGATTAAGCCTGAGTTAAACACTCCTAGTAATGATTCTGATGAGGACTGTGACTTAGAAAGTCTAGATAATCAGATTTCCCTAATGTCAAAACAATTTAAGAAAATTGCTAAATTTAGAAACAGTATTGCAAATAGACAGGGCAAGTCTAATTATTCAACTCCTTCAAATCACAAGTCCCATGAGAAACCTCATGACAAATAGAACAAGGACAACACAAGACCTCACAGAGACCTCAAGAAGACTGAATGCTATAGATGTGGTAAACTAGGACACATTGCTCAAGAATGTAGAGTTAATTTAAATACCCAAAACAAACACTCTAGAGCCAACATCTGCAAAACATGGGATGACTCAAGTGACTCTGAAAATGAGGAACCTGAGACATCTGATGGTTTTGATCCCTGTTTATCCTTCTTTGCCAAAATCATATATAATGATGATATGCCTGTGCTTGATAGTGAGGATGAGTCTATTAATTCTAGTTCTGTTGCCTTGAATCATACTTTAACTGGTTTAGATGCTTTACTTACTGAGAACATTAATACTTCTTCCTCGGGGTGTGTGAGTCAAAGGGGAATCGATACTGCTGATGTCAATGGGTGCGTGAGTTTAAGAAATGAAACCTTAGGGGTCACTTCACACACCTCACTTAGGGACTCAGACAATGAAGATCTCCCAGATATACACACTCTATATTCTAAAACTCTAAAGAAAAGCACTAGACTAGAAAAGATTGTGAAAGATCTTACCAAAAAGCTAGAGGATCTAAGCCTGATGGTAAAACTGAATGCTGAAGAGTATACTACTCAATGCATGTCTCATGAAAGTGAAATCAAAGTGTTTGATGAAAAACTGAAAACTTTGACTGAAGCTAATGAAATTCTGGAGAAAAAATACAAAGGGACATTATTAGAATTGGAACAAACCAAAGAAAAGACAGCAACTGTGTTCAAAAAATTTACAAAATTTGAAAACAATTCTAAATGTTTTGAGGAATTCGTTGCTGAATCTAAAACCAATTCTGATGATCGAACTGGTATAGGGTTTTGCCCCAATTTGAAGACACAAACAAAACATGTTGAACCTATCAAATTTGTGTCAGGAGGCAAAAGACCTATTGAAACATGTCCAGACTTTCATTCACTAAAAACTGAGTTTGATCATCAAAACACTAACACTGGAGATGCAAGTTGCTCTAAGCATGAAAGTTTACCAAAAGAAAAATATGTCTGCCCCCCAATTAGGAAAAGTGAACCTGCTTTCAAACCTGTGCTACCTAGGAATAAAATTCAGCCTCAAAATTTCTCAAAACCTTTGTTTAGAGACTTTCCTAAGGTAAACCCCATTCTGAGCAATCTTTATTGCTCCTATTGTGATATATACGGACATTCTTTCGATGATTGCTATGCTAGGAGACTGATTAAGCCTATCTACAATACTTCCATGTATCAAAACTTTAACTATTCTAGGAGGAGTCGTAACAATTATGTCCTTCCCAGGCCACCAGACAAAAACTCCAACTATAGGAATAGAAAGACTAAACCTAAAAGGACATTTACTAGAAGGAATCCCATAAACTTTTCTAAATCAAATGCTCAGTTGTTTAAATTTACTCAAAAGCATGCGCAAAATGTTTTTCAACAAAAATCTAATGCTCGCAAATTTTATCAAATGAGAGCAAACAAGCGCAAACAGAAAACCAGAGCAATTTGGGTTAGAAAAGATGATCTAGTACCCCAGATGAAGTGTAATATTGTTATTTCTGCCTTAAAAGCTGAACTTACATCTTCTGGTTGGTATTTGGATTCTGGATGTTCCAAGCATATGACAGGTGATGATACAAAACTTTTAAATAAAACGCACTTTGATGGTGGAAAAGTTGTTTTTGGTGATGGAGTATCATCCCAGATCATAGGCAAAGGAACTCTTAAAGAAAAAGGACTTCCTGTTCTTGAAAATGTTCTCTTAGTTAAAGGTCTTAAGGCTAATTTACTTAGCATATCGCAATTTTGTGACTCAAACCATACTGTTACCTTTTCAAAGAACAATTGCAAGATTTTAAATGAAAAGGGAGAATGCGTAATTACAGGATTCAGGACTCCTGACAATTGTTATACTGTCATGACTAGTTCTGAAATCTGTAATGTTGCCAGAATGGATGACAATGAGATATGGCATAACAGAATGGGTCACATTAATTACGAAAATTTGAGTAAATTGTCCTCTCAACAAATAGTTAGAGGAATACCAAAAATTAAACCTATTCATAACATTGTCTGTGGTCCCTGTCAAGAAGGAAAAATTGTTAAAGCACCTCATAAAAGGGTTAAAGATATCCTTACCTCTAATCCCTTAGAACTCATCCATATGGACCTAATGGGTCCTTCTCAAACTGTTAGTCTCTGTGGACACAGTTATATTCTAGTTATGGTTGATGACTTCACCAGATTCACTTGGGTAGCTTTCTTAAAACAGAAATCCGATACTTTTCAAACTTTTTTAAAGATTCTTTTACGAATTGAAAATGAGAAAGACACTCAAGTAAATAGAATCCGAAGTGATAGAGGTGGTGAATTCAAAGACACTGGTATTATAGAATACTGTGACTATAATGGTTACAAACATGAGTTCAGTGCTCCTAAGACTCCTCAACAAAATGGTATAGCTGAGAGAAAGAATCGAACCCTTCAAGAGATGGCACGTGTCATGCTCCATGCCAAGAACTTACCTAAGTATTTTTGGGTAGAATCTATTCGTACAGCATGCCATCTTATTAATAGGGCCTATCTTAGAAAGAATTCCAAACAAACTCCTTATGAACTTTGGTACAATAAAAAGCCTAATCTTAAGTACCTTAGAACCTTTGGTAGTACCTGCTATGTGTGCAAAGATAGGGAACACTTATCTAAATTTGAGAGCAGGGGAGATAAAGCCATATTCTTAGGATATTCACCTAATAGTAGAGCTTATCGGGTGTATAATCTTCGCACTAAAACCTTAATGGAATCCATAAATGTAATTGTTAGTGACACTACTATAGAAAGCAAGACTAGTGAATTAACTATAGAAGAAGAATCGTCAAATATTTTAGAAAATGACTCTTCTGAAATAGATAATTCATTACCTATTGAGTCACCTGAAGTACCTAACTGGGTTTCTAAAGATCATCCCATACACAACATAGTTGGTAACCCTAGTGAGCCAGTACGTACAAGATCCCAACTTAGAAATTATGCACTTTATGCATGCTTTGTTTCTCTTGTGGAACCAAAGAATGTAAATGAGGCATTGAATGACTCTCACTGGATTTCTGCAATGCAGGATGAACTTTTACAATTTGTCATTCATGATGTATGGTATCTTGTTCCACGTCCTGATCACAAAAAGGTTATTGGTACTCGTTGGATTTTCAAAAATAAAACTGATGAAAATGGGATGATAATTAGAAATAAAGCTAGACTAGTTGCTCAAGGTTATTCCCAAATAGAAGGAATTGATTTTAACGAGACGTTTGCTCCTGTTACTCATTTAGAATCAGTTCGTCTGCTTCTTGCTATAGCTTGTCACATGCATTTTACATTATATCAAATGAATGTTAAATCTGCGTTCCTTAATGGAATACTTGCCGAGGAAACCTATGTAGAACAACCTAAAGGGTTCATTGACCCTAATTATCCTAATCATGTATTTCGGTTGAAAAAGGCTTTATATGGTTTTAAGCAAGCTCCTAGAGCTTGGTATGAGCGCCTGTCCAGTTTTCTACTGGATAAAGGTTTCAAAAGAGGTGGAAATGACCAAACCTTATTTGTCAAACATTTTGACAAACACATTACTATCGCTCAAGTCTATGTAGACGATATCATATTTGGATCCACTTCTACCTCAGAAGTAAAATCTTTTGCTGAAATTATGAGTAAGGAATTTCAGATGTCCCTTATGGGGGAGTTACAGTTCTTCCTAGGTCTCCAAGTCAAACAACAACCAGATGGATTGTTTCTTTCGCAGACTAAGTAAGCATTAGAGATAGTTAAGAAATTTGGCCTCGAGAGTGCTAAAAGTGCTAAAACGCCTATGAGTACTACAGAAAAATTGTCAAAAGATGAAAATGGAAAATCTGTAGATCCTACTTTATATCGTAGTATGATTGGCACATTACTCTATCTGACTGCCTCGCGTCCTGATATCATGTATGCTGTGTGTGTTTGTGCGCGCTATCAAAACAACCCCAAAGAGAGCCATTTAAACTCTGTTAAACGGATAATTAAATATGTTAAAGGCACTCTAAATTTAGGAATTTGGTACACGAATGACACACCGAGCACTATTATTGGGTACACTGATGCTGATTGGGCTGGTTGTACTGATGATAGTAAAAGCACTTCGGGCGCATGTTGTTATATTGGTAATAACTTGGTAGGATGGAGTAGTAAAAAACAGAACTGCACATCTCTCTCGACTGCTGAATCTGAATACATAGCCGCTGGTAGATGTTGTGCCCAATTATTGTGGCTTAAACAAATGCTAAGTGATTATGGTATTCTAGAACCCACACTTCATCTCTATTGTGATAATCAAAGCGCGATTAATATTTCTAAGAACTCGGTTCAACACTCGCGAACTAAGCACATTAAAATAAGACATCACTTTATTCGTGAATTAGTTGAAACCAAGGAATTAGAAATCAATTATCTTCCTACTGATCTACAACTTGCAGATTTATTTACCAAACCTCTTGATTATAATAGATTCATTTCTTTACGTAAATCTATTGGTATGGTTTGTGTCGAGTAAATACCCGTTATATTTTCCAAGTTCCTTCCCTTTGTCCATTTGAGACAAAATGGGGGAGAAATTTGAGTCTATCTCTGCATATACTAAACAGCTTGATCTTAGTAATTCTTTGCAGGTATTCTTCTTGTACAGTCATTCTCTATTGTAATAATAGGATGTTAAACTGTATATAGTTGAGTTATGTAATTTTTGCTTTCTAGGATTTGGGTAGATAGAACTTTTATAGGAATAGGTTTTTCTTATTTATTGTCGCCCTACGAGTTCTAGATGACTCAAAGGAGATTTTGTCTCATATTTCCAAAGGGGGAGATTGAAGCCCTTATACTTTTGACTCATTTGAGTCTAGACTGTATAAGACCTCATCTAGTTTGGAAATTGTGACAAAATTGTGTCCATCCTAGAAACCAAAGAGCCTCAGAGATTGTTTTGCTTCTTCTCCTATTCATCTTGTAATGATCCTGAGACTATAGCCATCACTCACACACTTAGAACTTAATTTTTGCATATCATATTGCACCTTTATGTGTATTAATGTGGTGAGTGTGTTTAAATCCCTCAATTTGATTTTTATTAATTTTTTGGGAATTTTAAACATCTTTTAATTAAGTTTTTATTAAACTAAAACTTGATTTAAAAAGTTTTGGGGTTAATATCTAAATATGTTTTGTTGTGGTTTTTGGCCTTAAGTTACTCTGGGTAGAAACCAAAAGCGCCAGAGACTCCAGGGTTGGCTCTGTAATTAGTTTTGGACGCGCGTTTGTATTCGTTCTATGGCCAACACTTGCTGCTCTCTGATTGGCCTGGCTTGTGTTTCTTTACAGAGACATTAGTTGAGAATGTTATCAGCCCTTGGATCAAATGTTATCGATGGCCTGCATGTTGTTTTGGTGAATCCCCGTGTAATCCCCTAAGCCAATCACAGCCTGTTTAATCCACCGCCTGTTGTGAGCCCTTGGATTGAAGTCAAAGAAGCTTGACTCAATCACAGTCGTCTGTTTTGATTGAACGTCTGGAACCTTCTCCTCTTGCTATTTAAAGGACTCTCATCTCAGCCTTCGAAAGCTTTTGTCATTTTGAAAATTCTCAGAGAAAGAATAGAGAGAGAGAGAGAAGAAAGAGAAGAGAGAGAGATAAACCAGAGAGTCAAGTTAGAAACCCTAACTTCGTCTAAAACTTCTCCAACCTAAACCACTTACCTCTCCAAAACACCATAACCAAATAAACACCATCTTTAGTGTTTCTTGAGTTTATGAGAGTTCGAGTTGAGTGATCTTGGGTTGCTGTAACCTTGTGTTCATAAAATCTTATTTCCAACTTAGACACCTACTCAGATCTTGTTTCTGATTCAATAGAAATCATAGATCTGAAGTTTTTCATGTCATAATACACTTAGTTGCATTTTATTTCTCATCTTGAGAAGTACATTGTTGATTGTTTTCTGTTAAAACATTTTATTACTTCAGAATCAACAATAAATGTTTTATAGTTTCTATTTTTACAAAACTTAACCTGACCTAGCTGGATTCGCACTTGGAGGGTTTTCAATCTCCTAAATATTTTCAAAAGAGATTGAGAAAGGTCTTGACCGATTTCTTAAGCAAGATCTCCGTGGAATCTGGGTTATATTGAAAGGTCAAAAGGTTTTTGGTTTTGTAAGAAAGAAAAATAACAAACTCACTGCATATAGACTTTATATGTAATTTATATAGGACTGTTTGTAAATCTAAGTGTGTGTGAGTTCATGCATGTGAATAAGATTCACTACACAAACACTTAACACACTACATACACTGAAAGTGTTGGCTATAAGATTTGGTGAACATAAGTCGACGTAACGTGCTGAAACAAAGGAAGAGTTGGCAAACTGAGAAGACTACATCAACAATCAAGATCTGCAGAAAAGTTTAAGGACGCCAGAGGGTACAATCCTGAACTTGTATAGATTTGTTATTGTGTGCATGTTAGTTAAATAGATTGTAACTCACACATTTGTTTTAGTGAATTTTTTTGTGTTACTCCGTAGAGGGAGTCGTGGATGTTTCCTCAAGGGTGAGGTTTTACCACGTTAAAAATCCTGAGTATTGATATTTCTACATCTTCTCATCCCATTCTGATGTGTGCTGAGTTTAAAATATTTTAAACTGTTTACTAAAACTTGTTATCAAATCTTGTCCTAATCTCGTACATAATTTTGTTAACACATCTTGTGTTCAAAATCAGTTTGATTTAAGTAAAGAGTTTCTTCAACAAACTTTTCGGAGTTGCTTAAATAGTTTATTTTCAATAAACGGCTTTTGCAACGCTATTTCAGAAGGCAATGTTTTGTGAAGCTTGGGTGATTTTTATGAATCTATGATGATTTAGATGTTTTGTGTTTTGGAATAATTTTTTTTGTAACTTAGTTTAGGGTTAGGTTTGTTTAGAAACAATTTGGTCAGTAAGGAAGGGTTTTTTGTTTAACTCCCTTCGATGATATTCATGTAATAGCGTTGTATTCCTTATTAGAAATAAAAATTGATTTTGATCATATTTTGTTGTGCCTCTTGTTGAGTTTTGCATTTGAATTCTCTATACCAATCGCTAAGGCAGACATAATCCTTTTGTTCATGTAAATGATAAAATGGACCGCCATTCTAGGAGGTTAGAAAAAAATAGAATTCTGTGAAAAAGAAAAGAACCGGACCCATGTATGCTGTGTGGGCTACTTACGGGTTTTGAAATTTTCACAAGTTTCATTTTGAAAAGGTTTTTGAGAGTATAAAGTCCCATGTAGTTATGGTTAACGAAAATGAAGATTTTTTAGAATAAAAGTGGGATGAGAAGAGTCGCAGCGCGCCGAGATTTCGAACTAAGGGTAAAATTTCTTGAGATGATCCAGGTTTACTGGATGTTCCATCTCTTGTCCATCGAGGTCTGTGAGCATAGAGGCCCATCCTAAGAGAATTTTCTTCATAATGTAGGGGCCACTCCTATTTGGTTTGAATATCCCATGGGGCCCCAAACAAGTTCTATAATCTTTTTACTGGTTCTATGATCTCTTTGAGGGCAAAGTCTCCTTCTTGGACACCACGGTCCTTGACTTTTCGATTGAATGATTATGATATCCAGAGATAGTATCCTTCTATATGATATATATCCTTCTGTCTCTTTTAATCCAAGAGTGATAATTCACCAAAGAGGCTCTGTTGACATTCTTCTTCTTTAACATTGCTTTCGAGTAGGAAGCGAAGGGAATGTATTTTTAGCTCAACGAGTAGTACTATTTCCATATCGAATACTAGAGAATAAGGAGTATCCAAATTAGGAATTTTATTTGAAGTGTTGTATCACCAGAGGGCATGAGGGATCCGTTAGCCTAATCTCTGCTACTCTAGGTTATTTTACTGATTATGGTTTTGAGGATTTTATTGGCAGCTTCGATAGCACCATTGGTTTGGGTTCGATAAGGAGAAGATTTATGTCTCTGAATCCCATACTCGTCGACTAGTTTCATGACCTCATCTTTGAAATGGAGCCTATTATCTGACACTAACTCGTGAAAACTCTGTATCGATAGATGATGTTTTTCTGGTAAACTTGGCCACTTTCTTGGCATCGCATCGAATTTACTCTGCTTCAACCCATGTGGT
This sequence comes from Sambucus nigra, assembly GCA_949130495.1. Classification (NCBI taxonomy): domain Eukaryota; kingdom Viridiplantae; phylum Streptophyta; class Magnoliopsida; order Dipsacales; family Adoxaceae; genus Sambucus; species Sambucus nigra. Next base: position 63,214,584 of record OX422223.1, on the reverse strand, counting down.
GAATTAATCAATGGAAATAGCATGAATTTGTGATTGTTTGAAGTTTTAGGAGTAAATTCCCCTATGATGTCAATGTTCCAGGTGGATAAGGACTAAGAAGAGGTCACGTTATATAGTTCTTGAGGAGGCAAGTGTCGAAGATTTGAAAACTGTTGGCCTTTGAATCATATTCATACATAGGTCGTGCAATCTAGGACCATGATAGTCCAATAGTATCCTTCACGAATGATCTTTTTGGAAATCATGTGACCGTTCATGTAGGGTCGCATTCCCCACTGTGGATCTTCTACATCATTTCTTCAACATCAACCCCTGCTATGAGTGTAAATGGGTTCCACTGAAGTTCTCTTAAATAGTTCTTTCTCGCAGATGATATACTGGGCAACTAGTTTGCAATGGGTCACACGATCTTTCTTATCTGCATCCTGGGAATCCCTACCATGTTTGAGGAGGCGCGAAATGTCATAGTACCATAACCTGACCATATCAGAATCTTCCTCGGTAACAAGTTCGATGCGATAGCAATGGATAAGCTTAGCTTGTTTCTGAACCAGGAAAGGGGCCTTTGTTATTCCCTTATGCATGTCGACCATGAAGGCTAGGGCAGCAAGGTGTCAGCTAGGTTGTTCTTTGCATGAGGAAAGTGGTGGAAAGTGTCACCTTTAAACTGGGAAACTAATTCTTTTATATGGGTTTGGAAGGGTAGGAGCTTCTCCTCTTTGACTTTCCATTTTCTGAGAATTTGGCCGATGATAAGGACAGAGTCTCCATAGACGTTTAGATGTCGAATTCCTTCCTTGAGGGTGATCTTGAGGCCTACAGTTCATGTCTCATACTCAGTCATGTTGTTAGTGAAATGAAATTTTAATTTGATGGAAATGGGGTGTGAAAGTCATCGGGGGTGATTAGGAGTATCCAAATGCCATATCCTTTCTTATTGGTATCTCCATCAAAGAACATCTTCCATCTAAGGTCCTCTTGAGAGGTGCAGAGAATATCTTTGTTTCGGGGATTTAGAGACCCAAATAATGGCTTTTTCCATAGGGTAAACCACAAGGTAGTCGAAGATGGTTCTCCATTTCATAACTTTTTATGTGCCATACATAATATCAAATTTCGCTAGGAACATAAACCAATAGGTCATTCGACTGGACATAAAGAGATTTTCTAACAGGTACTTGATAGGATCCTTACATGATACTTAGTCTCATGGGGAATGCCAGCACGTATTGCCGTAACTTTTGCTTTACCCAGACCAGGATGACACATGCTTTCTCCAAAGTAATGTAATTAACTCCGTACCCATCCAATTTTCAATTGGCATAATAAATGGCTCTTTCCTTTTGGGATTCTTCAATGTATTAGGATAGTAAAGCCCTAGTTGCAGTTTCTATTACGGTCAGGTACAGGAGGATGGGGAGACCTAGATGTAGAGGCATAAGCACCGGAGGTTGGGTGAGGTATCACTTGATTCGGTTAAACGCTTCTTGGTAGGCCTCATCTAGATTTTAATTGAATCCTTCCAGAGAAGTTTAAAAATGGGTTTGTAAATAGAAGTTCGTTGGATGATCAATCGACTGATGTACTTTAGTTTACCCAGGAGTCCTCAGACTTCCTTCTCCGTCCATGGTGGTGGCATCTCAAGTATGGATTTCAGCTTGGTGGGGTTTACTTTGATTCCCTTCTCAAGAACCATGAATACCAAGAGTTTTCCTTTAGTGATGCTGAAAACACATTTTTGTGGATTTATCCGCATCCGGTATTTTCGCAGTCATTCAAAGAACTTTCGCAGGTTAGGAATATGACCCTCCTGATTTTAGGACTTGATGATCATATCATCTACATAGAATTAGACCTCCTTGTGAATAAGGTCATGCAGGATGGTTGTGGCAGCCCTTTGGTAGGTAGCCCCGACATTGTTGAGTTTGAATGGCATGAAAGTGTAACAAAAAGTCCCCCATGGGGTGATGAAGGAGGTTTTCTCTTGATGGTTAAGGTGCATCTTAATCTCGTTATATCCAAAGAATCCATCGACAAAGGTCTTAAGGGCGTGGCTGGATGTGTTGTCCATGATCATGTCAATGTTGGGTAACGGGTAATTGTCATTCGGGGCTGCTTTATTCAAATCCTAGTAATCAACGCACATGGAAACTTTTTCTCCCGATTTTGGCATGGGGACGATATTGGCGGGCCATGTAGAATATTCGACTACGCAAATGAAACCCACGTTTAATTACTTGACCACTTCCTCTTTAATTTCGAGCGACCATTCGATGTCGAGATTCCTTAGCTTCTATTTAATCGACTTGCATTATGGGAATGTTGTGATCTCGTGCTTATATATTTCTAGGTCAATATCGGGCATGACATCATAGGACCATGCAAAGATGTCCACGAATTCTTTCAGTAATTCTCCAAATTTCTCACGCCCATGCTCGTGAATAGTGGACCATATCCTAATCTCGCGTTGATGGATACTAGAACCGAGATTAATAAAAATAGTCTCATCATCATTAATTTGAACACGGTTATGTTGTTTGTTATTCTCTTTCTTAAGATCAATTAGGAATTTTTCATTTGAAAAATCATCATTGTTGACGTAAAAAATTATCCATCTACGTGGACTAATGAGAAATAGACACATGTCATCCTACGTGGTAACATGTATAGTCATCACCCAGTTGGTCAGCTCAAAAGACAGTTGGTCGGCTCAAAAGACAGTTGGTCGTCTAACCAGTAGGCCAACCAACCTGAAGAATATGAACCATCGAGAAAATCAAAGGCCATTGGTGTAGAATATCAACAATTATATTTATTGTACATATGTAAATGCCTAGAGATATAAAAGAACTCCATATCTTGGGTTCCTAACAACCCCTATAAACACATTCTCTTCCTTAGCTAAATGGACTTAGATAAGAAAAAGAAGAATTCAATCATTCACAGCATACCATATTGTGCTATTGTAAGCTCCCGGGAAAAAAATAACAGTGGACGTAGGCTTTCCTTACAGCCGAACAACTTTAAAAATCTTTGTCGAGTTATGTTTTATGTGATTATTTATCTTCATTTCATCTTCAATCTCATCTTCATACCTTCACTTTATCTGTTGTTAACGCCTATAATATGACATAAGCCATTTCTAGTCTTCAACAGATTGTCATCGTCTGTAGGAAGAGACACAAAAATCTTTCCATTCTTATTAAAAGAGACAAAGATCATCTACAGAAGATAAGTTTTCCTTTCTCTTCATATAAACAATTACATACTGCGAATATAGCTTTTTGATTAAATCATTCTCCTCACGTATTTATATTCATAAACTGTTTGTTCAATTCTTATTTACGGATCTGACAGTAAAATCACATGAATTATCACATTTTTGTTTGGACATTAATTACATGAGATATTTTGAATACCATCTCTCATAGTGATTGATAGGAAAATAAACATTAGCGAACTTCTCTCACCATAATTTTTTTCATGCACACATATATATATATATATATATATATATATATATATATATATATATATATATAATAATGCTCTTGTGCGGACTGGACATGTGTCACCTAACGGTGCACCTAGAAATTATCGCCTAAATTATAGGCACACTCTCTCTCTCTTTTCTGGGCTCACTGTCAGGTGACACATGTCCAGTCCGCATTCTTAAAATGCGGACTAGTCCACACAAGAGCAGGACTGTATATATATATATATATACACACACACACACACAGAGAGAGAGGAAGGCTCACCTAGATCATGATGTATACATCACACCTAATTCTAAGTTCTAAGAAACAATTTCTCCAAATTTTTTATTTTTCTATTAAAATTAACCTTCTAATCAACCCATATTCAAAAACTTAAGTCAAAATACATTTTGTACCTATTTTTAAAAAATCCACAAAAAAATGCTGGCGCAAACCCTTATAAATAAGGTATTTTGAGCAGTTTTTTATGGATTTTTTAAAAATTGCAACAAAATGTATTTGGACCTAATTTTTTGAACATGCGTTTATCGGAAGGTTAATTTCAAGAGAAAAGTAAAAACTTTGGGGAAAAAAAAGTTTTTAAGGGTCTACAACTAGGTGTGATGTATGAATGATGTATAGAGCATGATGTAGGTGAGCCTGAGCGTCTTATGGCTTTGATACCAGAATTAGGGTTTTGGTAGGAATTTGGTGAGTTTCTAAAGTTCTTCAACTCTTGATAGTTTTGGTCGAAATTTGGTGAGTTTCTAAAGTTCTTAAGGTCTTGATACCAATTTGGGTCTAAATTATAAATCTTTTAAATAAATAGTCTTAAAATAAGGTTTTAATATAAGATAAGAGGGGGACCACATAAAGAAAATAACAAAAAGTCTTTGGGACCGGGAAGGGACCACGTGTGGAAAATGACAAAAAATGCGTTAATGCGTTCTTTAAGAAATCCGCTCTCTCTCTCTCTCTCTCTCTCTCTCTCTATATATATATATATATATATTTTTTTTTTTTCAAAAACCATGCTCCTTTATTATATGGATATCTACCATCAGATCTTGATTTGAATCCCTCATCAAATCGATTCATTACCAACAAAAGGTGAATATAAATCGGTTCAGAAATCGAACCGTCTATGTTTTCTTGTTCAAGAGAATCATCTCTCAACTTGGATGGAATCAAATACACTTTAGAACCATTTTGGTTCAAAAGAACCAACATGAGATCTCAGCACGGAGTCGAGCACTCCAACCAGCGATCTGATCCTGATTATCAGAAGAAATCGTCTCAATTAGACTTCGAGTACAATTTGGGATGAAAATTTCTCTAAAAGTCGTCGATCCAACGTATTGGATCTTGACTTTTAGAATATCTGGTTTTTATGGTGACAATGATTTTCCGTATAATTCTATACGCAACCTGAAAATCAGAGATACAAATTTTATCTTTCTCTCTTCAAAAGATTCCATCTTAAAAATGGCTATTGGTATTCAACAACACATACACAGGTGTATTCGGAGAAAAATTCAATCATCACAAGAATAATATTACAAATTCATCAAAAGGTCATGAGAAATTCAATGCATACAGAGATCGATTTTGTTTAATCTCTGTTGAAATTCCATGCGTACAAAAATCCCTTTTTATTTTGTTCATCAAAAGGATGAGAAATTCAAAGCAGCGATCTTATGATTTATGGCTCTCATCTCTTCTCCCCCGATATTCTCTCTAGGTCTATCGGGTAGGGACCTTAAAATTTTCTTTACTACTCGGTTGTCGAGTATTTTCTCTCCCAAATTAAAAGATGAATTAACTATATCGGAAAGTCTAGCATAAAATTCATCAAAACTTTCTTTTTAGTTCATTTTGATGGTTTCAAATTTAGTGGTGAGATTTTGGAGTTTTGAAGCTTTAACGACACTAGTACCTTCATGAGTGAGTTGTAAAATATCCCAAGCTTCTTTAGCAGTTTCACATGTCATAATGTGATGGAATTCATCCGGTGTGACCGCGTTAAACAAGGCATTTAAACCTCGGAAATTAAAATTAGATAGTTTAAATTCATTCTCACTCCATCTATCGGCGGGTTTGGGGACACGCTCATTATCGACTAAATGTGTAGGTGGGGACCACCCATTAACAACAGATAACCAAACTCTCTCGTCGATAGATTTTAGTGCCGATTTCATCCGCACTTTCCAATACGCGTAATTAGAACCGTCGAAAATAAGAAATTTTGAAAATGGGAAAAATTCCATTTTTAGCAAAAATGTTTAAAGGATCTTAAACGCAATAATTTAGCGATCTCGCTCTCATACCAATTTGAAGCGACAAATACCCCCAATTTTAAAATACTTATACAAAAAGTGATTTCCTTTTAAAGTTACGGAATAGAGATGGCTCAACATAAACAAATTTTAATTTCTTTTCAAATTAAAATTAAACAAAGTGAAATTAGATTAACTATACATATATTTCAATTTCACTCAAACCAAATTGATTTAACCCAAGTCCTAGAAATTTGCCTAAACCATATTTTCTATATTACCAAATTAGGCCAAACCAATTTTAATAAATAAAATTAATGACTTGAATTTGAACGAATTTAAACATTACCCAAATTAATTTTGCACCTAATTAAACAAGTAGAGATATAAACCAAATTTTATCTTTTTACCTAAGCATGCATCTAAGGTGAATTTTGTGAAAGATAAAATAAACAATAAATCACTACGCCGCGTTGTACGAGGAAAAACCCACACCGGGAAAAAACCTCGGACGATCCTAGCCTCAAATCCACTAAGTATGGTTTTACAAGTACAAGACACGAAAGATTTACAACACTAGACTTGCTTCCGTCCAAGCCCCGACGCTCCTTCTTGTACACACCTCCGCCTAGCGAATAACCACGGATCTCCACCGCGGTCTCGGAATCCACTGATCGGACATTTTCGGTCACCGCCATCCGAACTAGGAGCCTTTCTCCAAGTGGGTATGACAACGCAAACAATCTTCTGCTTTGTGGGATTTAGAAGTAAACCCAAACTTCTCTTCAAACGGTAGATATAAAATCGGTGCCAAACTCCAAGCAAAGTATATATATATATATATATATATATATATATATATATATATATATATATATATATATATAACTGAACTAGGATAAACAAAGAATTGGGTGTAAACGAAAATGTTTAAGAAATTTTTCTTGAAAAATTAACACTCAAACATGAACTTTTTCATTTGGAATTGAGACACTCTAAAACTCTCTCTAGGAGATGGAGGATTGTGAAAAAGTTACTTAGAAAAAATTGGTTCCCTCACTAGATAAGTCTGTCAAAAGTTAGTGGGGAAAGGAAGTGGGAAAAGTGCTTAAAACTGCTAAATAAACTGTTCCTGCCAAATCTCGTTCGAACGAGATTTTCGTTCAAACGAAGTCTTGTTCGAACGACCCCTTCGAACGAAATTCCAGAGGATAAAATGGAAAGTCGTTAGTAAACTCGTTAGAATTCTCGTTCTAACAACATTTTCGTTTGAACGACAATTCGAACGATATTCCAGTGGCCAATCAAGGAACTCATTGGCAAACCTCGTTCAAACGACATTCTCGTTCGAACGAAAAACTCGTTCGAACGACAATATTGAACGAACTTCCAGAAAGCTTAAATATTCGATTTTAGCCCATAAACTTTATTTTAAAGCTTTAATGAACCTTTCTGAAAATAAATAATAGTTTAAAATGTAGTACACCCAATACAAATTGTTCCAAGCTCCTATATATATATGTGTGTGTGTGTGTGTGTGTGTGTGTGTGTAATGCATTCATACCTTGGGAGCATTGGAACCATTATTGTTGACGTAGAAATGAGGCACATTAAACTAGACATTTGATGAAGCTTTATACACTTGGCCGCTACGTCTTCAACAAACTCGTCATAGGCTTGAATAGGTGCAATGTAAGACTATCCTATGACTTAAACGTTTTTGTCCGGAATTGAGCCAAAACTACATTAAGACTCAATCGGAGAATTGTGTCCTTATAAATCTCCCCCTTTGGTTATTCCGGGACAAAAACTAACAAAAAATCCTAAAGGGCCGTCAAGCTCTACTAGACATAAAATATCCCACCCAATACTTGACTCAAGACCCAAGGATCAATCGCTTTGACGATGAAAGTTGCCACTTAGAAGAATTCCTGCACACTTAAGCAAACTATCAAACGCATAGGGAATATCAAAATATTAAATGCAATTAAACTAATTACTCCGCCTAAATTAATTCTCACTTTATCAACTATGATCAACCTAAGAAGATAGCGACTCCCCCTTAAATCTCCTAAACTAAGATACGATAATAATAAAAATAGATACCATTTCTACCCCTATCATTTTCCCCCTTTTTGTTCAGGAATAGACAAAGGATATAAACAAATTTAAACACGATGAAGCTTAGAGTGATAAGGAAATGAAAGCATATGAGCAACAAAATCATAACTAATCCATTCAAAGACTAAAAGATACCAACTAAGATGCAAGAAAATGATACCAATATGATACAAAAAATATTAAGCATGTGATATCAACAAAAGATGCAACAAGATAGATACCAATTATGAAGTAAAGGTATACATGGACTAGAAAGCAAGTCAAAGACAAAAAATATCATATATACATACTCTAAATATACCAATAATGAGCATGCACATATATATAGATATAAACACACAAATGACACAAAATACAATAAGTTTTTCACACTCGAATGGTGAAAATATGTCATATGGAAACGAAAGTGTAGGGGTGTGAACTAGTAACAATTAAATTTAGACCCAAACACTTAAAACATGTTCACGGAGTTCTCAATTGATTGCAAACTTTATCACATTTGAATATAACCTCATGTGACAATATAAATTGAACTCAATGAACAAACATACACAATGCATACAAGCCAAGAGTTTTGATGATTCTATAAATGAAATAGAGTCATGACAATGAAAGTAAACTAGGATAAACGGGCATTGTGCAAACCGTTGATATACCATCCAATCTCCCTTAATAAGCATATATATTTTGAATGAATATATCAATTAAACATAGGCATTGGCAATTATTTTTCTTTTTAATGCCATATTCTATTTTTAGGCCTTTGGACCACGTATTTCTTTTAGGTCCATTCAAAACGGTGGCTTATTATTCACAAAGGATAATTAATCCTTTCGGAGCCCTTCCCCATCCACATTTATATATATAATTTTTTTTATATCACACAAATCTCACGTTCAACGGATTTTGACATGCACTAGTCCTCCTAGGTCACAAATATGTAGATGACAAGATTGGTAGGAGAACACCTCACAAAGCTCAAATATAACATGTGACATTTTAAATTTCAAATGAGCTCGTGCATGTGTGAATTGAGGCATATAAAAATAGAATCCATTTAAGCAACCCAAAATCCAACTACTCCATGTAAGCATGGTAAGGAACATTTTAAGGATTGACAATCTAAACCAAAAGTTCTAGCCACATGGGAGCGTAAAAGAAGGGATTCAAACACAAGTATATGCCACTTAAAGTGTGTCAAACTAAAATACACACAAAATAAAGTCTTTTAGAGTTTTTGAAATTTTTTTAACCAAAAATAAAAATATTTACTCAAAAGACACACAAGAATCATTTGTATTTTTCATAAGGCCTAAATTACTAACAAGATAAAACAAAAATAATAAACAAAAATCTTTTTGTATTTTTCATTTAATGCAAACAAAAATGAAACAAATATAATACAAAAGATAAACAAAAATCATTATTATAGTATGTGATTAAGCATAATGCATAGACTAGAAAATGATTAAACAATCATACAATTAGCATGATGATATAGCATGAAGTACAAAATCTAAAGTATGCAAAACAACTAACACATTCAACCATTAGATTTAGCAAGGGAGGAAGCATGTGAAAGTAAGTGAGAATAAAAAATCCTATTTTGTAAAGCTACCAAGTCGGATCTCCTAACCCAAACTAATGAGGAATGACAATAACGGGGTGTAGGAATCTTGGCTACCTTGGTTGCCTTACGTTGGAATTTTCTGGGACCTCGTCTAAGATCAAAACAAAATTTCTTAAGATGACGTTTTCGACCACAATGTGCACAAGTAAAAACACGTCGAAAGTTGGTACCTAAGGATTGATCTCTAAAGGCTTTCCTAGGGGATTCTCCTAAAACATTGGTTTTGACTTTATGAGTAGATTCATTACAAGTATCGAAGCCTAAACCACACGTGTCATTTTTAATTTGGACCGTTCCTAAGATTTTATCTAATTTCTCCGAATGACACTCCAAATCAAATTTGACATTTGTAGAGTCTTTTAATTTATTTTCTAATTAAAAAATGTTAGACTCTAATAAAATATTTCGCTCTTCAAAAATAAGAAGCTCTTTTTTCAATAATTCCATTAGACCCCTAAGGCTATCTCTCTCGCCTTCTATATATTCAAGATTCTCTAGAAGATCTCTCTCACATGTCCTAAGGTCATCCACTAACGCACTCTCATCTACGACCTTGGCACGCTCTCTTAAACTAGCTTCTAACATCAAATTAGCTCTTTTTAATTTAATAGATTCAACATATAATTCTTGAAAAGCATTTTGAAGTTCACTCACATTAACCTCTTCTTCATTTTCACTCTCTCTTTCTTTTTCACTCTCACTACCATAAAAAACAAGGGAATCATAAACTTTGACCACGTAACTGTCATGTGTTTGAATATCTTCATGGGAAGATTCATTATCGGTGCTCACATGACTAGCCATAAAAGCCACAAAGTTGGGCACAGTGGGGGAATTGGGTCCCTCTTCCTCATCACATTATAGGAAATTGGTTGCTTACCCTCTCTCTTTAGTTTAGTGGGGCACTCTCTCGCCCTATGGACATAACCCTCACAACCATAACACTTATTTGAATCGTCCCTATTAATATTTTCATTAGAAGTTTTAGGGATATTCTCGGCTTTGTCATGCTTAGATTTCTCAAATTTATTAAAATCATTTTTAAATTTATCTTTGTTAAATTTAAGGAATTTATGAAACTTCCTAGCAAACATAGCCATATCATCTGAGTCACTATCACTTTCACTCTCTACTAATTATTTTTCCTCTTTCCGAGCTTTCAAAGCAATGCCCTTTTCTATTTTCTTTTCAGTTTTAGAGAGAAACATGTCTAGTTCATAGGTTTGTAAATCACCTACGAGCTCTTCTAATTTCGTAGAGGCTAAAGTGGGTAAAGAATTTAACACGGTCACCTTAGGAATGAATCTATCCGGTAGGGACCTTAAAATTTTCTTTACTACTCGGTTGTCGGGTATTTTCTCTCCCAAATTAAAAGATGAATTAACTATATCGAAAAGTCTAGCATAAAATTCATCAAAAGTTTTTTTTTCGTTCGTTTTGATGGTTTCAAATTGAGTGGTGAGATTTTAGAGTTTTGAAGCTTTAACGACACTAGTACCTTCATGAGTGAGTTGTAAAATATCCCAAGCTTCTTTAGCAGTTTCACACGTCATAATGCGATGGAATTCATCCGGTGTGATCGAGATAAACAAGGCATTTAAATCTCGGGAATTAAAATTAGACAGTTTAAATTCATTCTCACTCCATCTATCGGCGGGTTTGGGGACACTCTCATTATCTACTAAATGTGTAGGTGGGGACCACTCGTTAATAACAGATAACCAAACCCTCTCGTCGATAGATTTTAGTGCCGATTTCATCCGCACTTTCCAATACGCGTAATTAGAACCGTCGAAAATAGGAAATTTTGAAAATGGGAAAAATTCCATTTTTAGCAAAAATGTTTAAAGGATCTTAAACGCAATAATTTAGCGATCCCGCTCTCATACCAATTTGAAGCGACAAATACCTCCAATTTTAAAATACTTATACAAAAAGTGATTTCCTTTTAAAGTTACGGAATAGAGATGGCTTAACTTAAACAAATTTTAATTTCTTTTCAAATTAAAATTAAAAAAAGTGAAATTAGATTAACTACACACATACTTTAATTTCACTCAAACCAAATTGATTTAAACCAAGTCCTAGAAATTTTCCTAAACCATATTTTCTATATTACCAAATTAGGCCAAACCAATTTTAATAAATAAAATTAATGACTTGAATTAAATTAATTTAAACATTACCCAAATTAATTTTGTACCTAATTAAACAGGTAGTGATATAAACCAAATTTTATCTTTTTACCTAAGCATGCATCTAAGGTGAATTTTGCAAAAGATAAAATAAACAATACATCACTATGCTGCGATGTACGGGGAAAAACCCAGAACGGAAAAAAACCTCGGACGGCCCTAGCCTCAAATCCACTAAGTATGGTTTTACAAGTACAAGACACAAAATACTTACAACACTCGACTTGATTCCGTACAAGCCCCCGACGCTCCTTTTTGTACACACCTCTGCCTAGCGAATAACCACGGAGCTCCACCGCGGTCTCAGAATCCACCGATCGGACTTTTTCGGTCACCGCCACCCGAACTAGGAGCCTTTCTCCAAGTGGGTATAACAACGCAAACAATCTTCTTCTTTGTGGGATTTAGAAGTAAACCCAAACTTCTCTTCAAACGGTAGAGATAAAACCGGTGCCAAACTCCAAGCAAAGTATATATATAAAGGAACTTGGATAAACAAACAATTGGGTGTAAACAAAAGTGTTTAAGAATTTTTTCTTGAAAAATTTACACTCAAACATGAACATTTTCATTTAGAATTATGACGCTCTAACAACTCTCTCTAGGAGATGGAGGACTGTGAAAAAGTTACCTAGAAAAAAATGGTTCCCTCACTAGATAAGTCTGTCAAAAGTTAGTGGGGAAAGGAAGTGGGAAAAGTTCTTAAAACTGCCAAATAAACTGTTCCCGCCAAATCTCGTTTGAACGAGATTTTCATTTGAACGAAGTCTCATTAGAATGACCCCTTCGAACGAAGTTCCAGTGGATAAAATGGTAAGTCGTTAGTAAACTCGTCAGAATTCTCGTTCGAATAGGATTTTCTTTCGAACGATATTCCAATTGCCAATCAGGGAACTCGTTGGCAAACCCCGTTCGAACGGCATTCTCGTTCAAAAAAAAACTCGTTCGAACGAACTTCCAGAAAGCTTAAATATTCGATTTTAGCCCAGAAACTTTATTTTAAAGCTTTAATGAACCTTTCTGAAAATAAATAATAGTTTAAAACATAGTACACCCAAAACAAATTGTTCCAAGCCCCTATATATATATATATATAGGAGAAGGATCACAAGTGGACCAAAAGAATGGACTTTTTAATGGACTTAACAAAAAAGACTAATAACCCACTAATTTTAATTCCTTGGTGTAATGGGTCCGCGCCAGTGGCACCCAATAACCGAGACTTATTAGTCTTTTTTGTTAAGTCCATTAAAAAGTCCATTCTTTTGGTCCACTTGTGAACCTCTCCCTATATATATATATATATGCATTCATACCTTGGGAGAATTGGAACCATTGTTGTTGTCGTAGAAACGAGGCACATTAAACCCGGCATTTGATGAAGCTTTATACACTTGGAAGCTACGTCATCAACAAACTCGTCATAGGCTTGAATAGATACAATATAAGACTATCCTATGACTTAAGTGTTTTTGTCCGAAATTGAGCCAAAACTACATTATGACTCAATCGGAGAATTGTGTCCTTACAAAAAGCTTAAGGCACAAATACTGACCAAATAAATAAAAGCTTAAGGAATAAATATTTCCCAAATGAAAACTTCCTGTATGACTTCATACAAATCACGAATAGGAAGTTATTTACTTTAGATCAACCAATTATTCCAACACCAATGGCTTCAGCAATAAAAACCGTTATTACAAATGAAAAATATCTTAGGAGTCATTTCATGAAGCATTTTTCCTCGGTCTTATCCATCCCAACAAGAGCAACAACAAGGGAATAGAAATTAGTGTATCAGATTAATTTTTCACGATTCATAATTTTTCATACCACAAAAATGCTAGTGAAATATTCTACAAAGTCCAGCAGGTCGACTGTGAACCACCAGCATAATGAAAGACCAAAAAATTACTCAAAGCTCATATTCCATCCATGGAGGCTTATTGATAACGTTGCTAAGACATTCTAAGGAAGAATTGATGAAATCACCAACCAAGCATCAGATTCGGCTCCAGATCATATCATGGTCGTCGCACTAGCCAATCATCATCGAGGAGTTATTTATGCAATTGAAGATCAAGAATCACATTCAATATATATGTTGATGTACAAAACTAGATTCGATCAAATTAATTAATCACAGATAAATATGAATAAATAAATATGACAAGAGATTTTTAAAGTGGTTCAGCCTTAATGAAATGGCTTACGTCCACTGTCTTGTATTGTTGGGTGTCTTGCCTTTATCTCGATTATGTTTGCTTATGATAGCTTACCCTGCCATGAGGGTATTACAATGTATTTATAGCCCTTGGGCTGTCTATGTGAATAGATAATAGGACTTTATCGAATAGGCGTATACATCTGTACATGATCAAGAATGATTGTAATACAAAAACATTGAATCTATCTTGGTCGTTTGGTCTTCCTGAGAACTTGCTCGGTACGCTATGTAGCTCGGTACTCTGAGTCGCTCGGTACATTGAACTTATGCCAGTTGGATGACACGTGTCTTCATATAATTGGTCCACATGAGCTAACTAATTTTTGTATCAACGAAGCCCACAATGTTTCACAGTTGAGGTTGGATGTGAAAGTGTGGAACATTTTACCCAAAAGTTACTAGGGCACTTTTCTCATGTCTTGCTTAATTACAGACCTTCGACACTTGTAGAATTTTTCCACTTTGCATAACAATTTTGAGCGCAAAATGGCAAATTTGTAAATATTTTGAGTTTTTAATAAACGCTTGGGTATTTGCATCTTTTTCCTTTGATTAGTCGTCGGGAATAGAACAGTCTTCATGTGTGATCATTACTTTTTTCATTTTCCGATACAGCATATATAACAGCGGTAAAATCCGATTGTCTTCTACATTTTGCTATCTTGTTTCCAAACTCTTTGTCTCCTCATTTTTCTTCTTACGAACGTTCTTTAAAGTCATCTACCTTAGCTGATTCCTTAATCTTCCATAAGAATTTCTTCCTTCCTTCTTCTTTCTTTTCTTTATTCATCATGGTTTACCTTATCGATTCATTAGATAAGTTTAGCGTCGATTTTGAGATTCCTTCTTGGGTTGCTTTGGAAGAACCTCCTTGCCCTTCTAATTTATTTTCTCTAGCTGAGGGACATTGGTTTCCCTCTATTTTTGTAGCAGAATATGGTTTTTCTTTCCCGCTTATTCCCCTGTGTTTGGAATTTTGCCAATATTTTGATATTGTACCTAAAAAAGTAGTTCCAAATACATGGAGGGTAGTTAATGGCGTACATAGGTTGAATCAAATTCATGGAACTCACTTAAGGATTCCTGAAATTATGTACTTCTATAAATGGGTCACTAGTGACACCACTTTTTATTTAAAAATTAAGTTTTTTAACAGAGCTTTAGTGGTCAATCTCCCTGATTCTAATAGGGATTATTTTGATCATGGGGTTGTGATGAGAAATTGGCAACACCCCCCACTAAAGGGGAAAGATGTGTACCAAGGTCCCAGATCTCCACCTTATGGCAATGGGATAGGTTGTTCTTTATTTTTAAACCAGCTCTCCTTTTATTTGATAAAATGTTTTGCTGACTTTAGTTTTTCAATTTTGATTTGAAGTTGACAGTAAAAGAAAACCCCCCAAAAAGAGTGATATCAATATAAAAGATTTGAAATTTATCTGGGGTTTGCATCAATCAGTTGTTGGGGAGCACGTGAGAGTCGCTTCCTATTTATTACAATATAAGAACACCAGTTCCTCTTTCATTGCTCGTCCTCTTGCTCCTCCTTTGGTGATTGATCTTGAGCAAGCTCCAGCATCTTTTTCAATTTTTGAATAATCTTCCTATGATTTGGGCACTTCTATTGCTGACCTGATGATGAAGAAGAGGAAACTGCCTGACCTCTTTGCCAAGGTTGTCCCTGGTGCTAATGGGGAAAAAATAGCAAGGAAGATGTCCCAACTGAAGGGACTATAAAAAAGGATATTGATCCATCTGGGGAAGCAGTCATAGCTATCAAGGAGGTCAGCAAGAAGCCCCATGTTTCTCCAAAAGAGGCAAGACCTTTGATTGAAGGGGTTACTGTTATTCAATAAGAGACAACACCTTTGATTGAAAAGGGTTCTCCTTTGAAAAGATTGAGAAGGGGTCTTGCTGAGAAGACCATTGATGTTGCTGCTCAACCTGATGGTGTTGATACACCTTCTTTAAAAACTAGTCCTCCAATATTTATTACTCCTGGCTTGGCCAAGAAATTGATCTGGTCTGGTACTCTTCCTGATCACAGAGTTGTTGAGACTTCTACTCCTCAGGGGAAAGTCACTGACTTGGCAGCCCGACACCTTGCATCAGTAAGTGCCATTGTACCTATCATTTTTAATTATGTTATCACTTTTCATATTCTAACTTGAGTTTCTCTTCTTCTCGCAGTTTTTCGTGTATTTCAGTAATATCCTAGAGAAGGATGAAGCTATCAAAGTTGCTTACTCTTCTAGTGAAGTAGAAGAAGCCCTTGTTGGGTTATCAAAATCTTTGTAGGAGTCCCAGTAGAAGTATGAGGATGACAAAACTTCTTGGGAAAATAAAATTAAAGCTACTAAGACAGCTCAACAACAGACCGTGGAAGCTGCTAAGGAGGCTGATCTGGCTCGATAAAGAGTTGTGGATGTTTCTAAGGAGGTAGAGGAGAAATTGAAGGTTGTTATTACCAGCAAGGAGGAGGCTAAGGGCAAGCTTGAAGAGGCTAAATGGCATAAGAAAGAGCTTGAACAGAAAGTTAAATCTGTTGAAGATCAACTTAGATAGAGTGCTTCCTCACTAAGGACGAAGAGGGGATCTGCTGTGAAGAAGTCCTTTAGCTCTGGCTGGGACAAAGTGTGGAATAAGGCTATAATTACTGTCTCTGCTCAAATTGATTATGCCAGTTTAAAGTTCTTTAGGGATGGATGGGTTGCAGCGTTGAAGGAGTTGAACGTTGTTGAGGATTCTGAACTCTTTGAGAGACATGTTCACGGCCCTCCTCCTTCTATTCAAGAAGAAGAAGAAGATGATAAAGCTGGATATGATGAATCTTTTTTTATGATAGTAGAACAAACACTGTTGCCACTATTCCTCAATCATCCGAGCAAGTTCAGCATACCACAACTTCTTTCGAACAACATCAACTACCCACCGAGCAACCAATCCCTTCTTTAAAATCAGCTAAAGATGTTGTTGGGAATAAGGAGAATGTGTAATGTTGTTTGGGAGTATTTTACTTTCCTCTGTTTTTTCCCTTTGTTCGGTAGTATTTTCCTTTCCTCCGTTTTTCCCTTTGTTTTGTACTTTTGGTTATACCCCCCTCTATTATGATCAGTAAAATGGACTTGTTGTTTATTCTGAATTTCTCCTTTACGGTTCAATATAGCTGTGCTGTTGTTGATCTGTCTTTACTTTTCCTTGCTAGATTATTTCCAGCTCATGATACAGAGTTGATGAAGAAGTGTACAGATTACTTCAAGGCTGGTCGTGTAGATTTCACTGAAGCACAAAAAATTGATATTCTTGGATCTGATGCTTCTGAACGAGCAATTGAGGCTTACCAATATTTAAAATGTCTACTTGATCGAGTTGTAGTGAAAAGCATAGCTTACTACGAAATGATTGAAGATCTTCAAGGAATGATTGAAGAACTTCAACTTCAACATAAGGAAGCCATTGTTCTTCTGCATGAAGGTTATGAGAAGAAGTACCAAGAGTTGAGCGCTGATCGGGGTTATGACAAATTTATCTCTACTCATAATAAGAGCATGTAAACAATGCTAAGCTGTTGGAGGAAGAAAATATCGCTTTAAGAGAGGAACTGAGGCAGCTAAAATCTTCTTCTTCCTTTGGAGCTCTGGTCCCGGTTAATGATGAAGGTTTTTCCTTTTTGGAGATAGAAAATGCCTCATTAAGAGAAGAATTAGAATCTTTGAAAAAATTCAGACATGTATCCACTTTTCGAGGTAGAGCAAGAGCTGGTTGGAGTAATATTGAAGATACTAGAACTCAACAGGCTTTAGAAAATCAGGCTGCTCAACTAAAGGCAAAAAATCAAGCTCTGGATGAGATGTCCCAGAAAATTCAAACTCTGATCGAGCAACTTTCCAATCAGAGTTCTACGTTGCAGAATAAAGAAAGTTTGGTGAAAGGCTTCATCAACATGTTAAACGATTGACTTATCAATTTCACAAGCCGCCAGAGAGTTCTGGATGGGTGGATACAATGAAGCTTTATGTCATCTTGATGCTAGGTTAAAGCAATCAAATAATGAGGGATACAAACAGGGGTGGTTGAATGCCCTAACTGTGATGAAGGTTTCGTAGGGAACCGAGTTGTGGGATTGGTGTTACCCTGGATTACTTGATCTGTGAGTACCTCCTTTCAAACTAGATGTTATATGGATTCTAGTTAGCTCCATTCCTCAATGCTTGATTTCCAAATACCTTGGTGATTACAATCTTCACGAAGATTTTGAGATATCTCGACCTCTATATTTGATTGACTGACCAAGTACGAGCAATACCAGAATGCTGCGAGATTTGAACTTTATCAATTCTTCTTTTGATTTAGATGATCCTCCAGCTGGAATGGATCCCGTATCTAAATCTGAAGGAAAGAAACTGGTAGAATAGGCTATTTGTATTTCATTAGTAATTGTTAATGAAGAAAAATCATCTTTTTTGTAATTTTGTTTCCTTGAAAATAAAATGATTATATAATATTTATCTTGTCGATCTTTATGAGATCAACTACAATAATGTTGTACTTGTCAGTCACTGAGTATATGGACAATTTTCCCTTTGTTGATTTGATTGCCTAGACAATGGAACTTTTGGCCCATGTGTTTGCCTAGTTGTAGTGACTTATCACCCATAAGTGCCTAAGCAATGGAATTATTTTTTTCCCATGTTCCTTCTTAGTTATAACAATTATTTAAGTAAATAATTGCCCTGGTGCCTAGGCAGTGGATATTTTACCCATCTTCTTACCTAGTTTAGATGCCATTTGGGTCACCCATAATCAAAGAGGCCTTGCCTTGCTCGATTGTTTTGCCAACATTGTTGGTGGTTATGTTGATGCCGACCAACTTGAAATTGGTGTTTGTTGATGTCGACCAACTTGTAGTTTGTGATTTCTGATGCCGACCAACTATTTTGGTG
This sequence comes from Sambucus nigra, assembly GCA_949130495.1. NCBI lineage: Eukaryota > Viridiplantae > Streptophyta > Magnoliopsida > Dipsacales > Adoxaceae > Sambucus > Sambucus nigra. The sequence continues at coordinate 63,195,713 of OX422223.1, read as the reverse complement.
TTTGTACTGATGCACACCAACTTTTAGTTGATAAAAAAAGTTTTTTATTGTTGCAAAGTAAGTTAAGTGTAGTGTGTAGCACTAGTACTCCAAAAAAAATGAATGGGGCAATCATCGTTTTCATTCATACTGAAACAATGGGGTACATGTGCAGTTACATTACTGGTAGTATTTTCGTAGGTGCTCTACATTCTAAGCGTTTTTGAATTCTTCCCCTTCAAGAGTTTATATTCTGTAAGTGCCAGGTCGAACAACAACTGTGACACAATAGGGGCCATGCCAATTGGCCTCCAACTTATTGTGCTTTTGAATTACTTTCTTGAGCACGTAATCGCCTTTCTTGAGATCACACTTCTTGACCCTTTTATTATAGAACATGGCAGTTTTTTGCTGATAAGCTACATTTTGGATTATTGCGTTTTCTTTGAATTCTTCGAGCATGTCCAAGTCCAAGTGTCTCATCAAATCACTTACTGGAGAATTGAAGTTAAGCACCCTATGAGTAGGTAATCCTAATTCAGCAGGTATGACTGCTTCACTCCCAAAAGCCAACATGTAAGGAGATTCCCTACTTGTTGTTCGAGGAGTTGTTCGGTACGCCCATAACACTGAATTCCACTTGTTGATCCAATTCCCTTTAGCATCATCCATTATCTTCTTCAACCCAGTCAGTAGAGTTTTGTTCTTCACCTCGGTTTGCCCATTACTTTGGGGATGATCTGGAGCAGAATGGATCTTTTGAATATTGGAGTGTGGACAGTACGCTGCGAACTCATTATTATCAAATTGGATACCGTGATCAGTGGTAAAAGCATGGGGCATACCATATCTGCAAATAATATTCTTTCAGATGAATTGGTAGACCCTTTCATAAGATATATCAATGAGAGGTTAAGCTTCCACCCATTTTGTAAAGTAATCAACAGTTACCACCAAATATTTGAATCGTCCTCTTGTAGTTGGTAGAGGCCCGACTAAATCTATTCCCCACATAGCGAATGGCCAAGGTGAAGTGATTGGTGTTAGTAGTGCTTGAGGAGTTCTTTGTATAGTATAAAATCGCTGACACTTGTCGCATTTCTTAGCATAAGCTCTACAATTAACGCGCATCATTGGCCAATAGTACCCCTGCGTATTTATTCTCTGTAAAAGAGTTCTACCTGCTACGTGAGCTCCACAAGATCCTTCATGAATTTCCTCTATTAGATCTTTAACTTCTGTTGGATGAACACACCTTTGTAGACCAGCTATCACACCTCTTATGTACAGAAGTCCATTATTCAAAACATATCTAGCAACTTTTTACTTTAACCTCTTGACCGCAAGTAGGTCGTCTAGTAAAGTACCTTCTTCAATATAAGCCCTGATGGGATCCATCCAAGAAGATCCCATATCCAAAGCAATAAAATTCATCATCAAATCTTCATAAATACTTCTGCTTGCAAGTATTTCAATGGTGATTATTCTTCATATCTCGGTGCATGTAGCTGAGGCTAACTGATCAAGTGCATCTGCCCTTGCGTTCTCCAGTCTTGGTATTCTAATCACTTGAACAACTACCAAACTAGCTACAATCTCCATTGCTTTAGTTAAATACCTTGACATGAACTCCCCTTTTGCCGCGTAAAGACTTAGCATCTGATTGACCACTAGTTACAAATCACTGAATACCACAACTTGCTCTGCATTTAATGATTTAACTAAGTTAAGGCCCACAATCACGACTTTATACTCAACTTCATTATTGGAAGCCTGGAATTGGAAACGCAGAGCATATTCTATGTCTATTCCGTCTGGACTATTGAGAATAATTTCTGCTCCGCAAACCGTTGCACACGAAGAACCATCAACATATAAATTCCATATGGGGATATTTTCATCAAACCCTTGGTCTCACAAAATCCCTTGATGAAATATCTTTTCCTTCCTTTCTTCATCCTTCAACTTTTGCCTCTTACCAGAAGATCCTGGTTGATCGGTTGCCATCCCTTTTGGCAATTTTTCTACTGGGAGTTGATCAGGGACAATTTATGTTGATCCTCTAGCATCCTTGAGTTACTCTGCATTAGCCCCCCTGTTGATAGGAGATATCTGGGTAGGTAAATTCAACAATGAAATCCGTCATTGCCTGCCCTTTGAGAAAGGATCTTGGCTTATAGATAATGTCATACTCACCTAACTCCACTGCCCAATACATCAATCTTCCAGACTTTTTTGGCTTATGTAAAGCCTGTCTGAGTGGCATGTCAGTATATACCACTATTGTATGGGCTTGAAAATATAGTTTCATCCTCCTGCTCGCTTCAACCAATGCCAATGCTAATTTCTCAATTTTTGGATACCTGATATCTGCTCCCCTGAATGCCTTGCTCCCCTGAGCTCGGCTTGGGCATGCCTATCCTTTGGTGCACGTCTCGGAGGCATCTGAAACGTGAAGAAATTTATTAGTCTACAGTTATTATCAAATCTCAAATAGCTGAAGACGTAAACGTAAAAGCAAGAATACAACAATCCTAAAATAGGGCTCTATAGCAAAAATGTTAAGCTGAAAGCGAAATAAGCCGTACAGATCCTAAGGACACTAGAACCTGATGCTCTGATACCACCTGTGACACCCCGCCTAATTAAATACCGGGCGATCACTCCTTTATTAAATTAAAATCAAGGTGAACAGTTGGTTCATTCTTAGCATCACTGTTGTAAAAATAACTTTTCCAATTTAAACACCCTAATTAATTAAGCTAAGTGTCAAAACCATTTTTAAACATTACTTTCCAAATTTTATTTAAAAAAAAGATTTAATTATCTACAACAATTCAAAATTTAAGACTCACACCGCAATTATCCTGGAACATATAATCCAAACAATTTAAACATTCAACAACTAAATCCCAACATTAAAACTTAAAGTAAAGCATCCAAACAATAATAAATCCCAAAGTGACAATACTAGAAATATCTGAATCACAATGTCCAAATAAACAACTGAATAATGGAAAGGGCGACCATGCCCCACTAAATGAGTATGCTGGGAGTGGAATCAAATAAATGAAGTCGTCTAAGCAAGTGACCTACAACTCCCACCTAAGCTGCAGCGCGGTCCTTCCAAAGGATCCTATGTAAGACGCCTCTGTGGCTGGGCACCTGTAATATATATATATATATATATATATATATATATATATTATACATAAGAGACAAAGAGAAATAGAAACGGGTCAGAGCCCGATAGTGTAGAAGATTTAAAATTCGTTTAGTAAGTATTTAAATTGTTTACAGGCCAATGCAACAACATATTAGTGCGACACTCTCTTGAGAAATTCTCACCTCTCTTCTAATGTGCACACCTATCGCACTAAACTTCCCAACGGTTTATCTTATTTTATATCGCACTAATCTTCCCAATGATTTAACTTATCTTAGGTTACTCGTAAGATTTAAAACTGAACAACATAATTGTTTAAGAGGACAATTTCATTTAGTAACAAATCTCTCATTTTAACTTTATTTATTAATAAAGTTTCCCAGTATCATATTATACTTTTCAAAACAAGTATTTCCAATTTGAGTCATTATACATGTCTTACTTACCATGACACAGTAGGCAGTTCCAAATTTCAGAATTTCATATATATATTAAATACTCGTATAATATATATATATTCTAACGGCACCCCACATAAAAATTATGGTGCGGGCATACTCTGTTATCCAATCCCCGTATCACTCGTACTAAGGGAAATACAAGTTCAGAATCACTCTCGAACTGTATTAACACATACACAAACAATATTGAGGCGAAGCATAGTTTCCAAGTCCATGAGGTCAGTACATACCCTCACGTCTCTTAGGACCGTCCGACTATTGATCTGATAGCCCGTACCTAGGATTCCTATCTTCTAGTGTACGAGTCGATATCCCCCATGAAGGCCCATTCGAGATAAGACTATCCCAGCGCGGTAACCTCAGGGATAGCAAGTAGCGCGGGCATGATTTTCACATGTATATAATATATGTATACACACAATCATATAGATATTCTACTTTTATCATATCAATTTAGGTTCATACCATAACCCAAAATTACGACATTTATCCTGATTTTCCCATTATTAGTTATTACGTATAACGGTTCGTCTCTAACTTTAATCCGAGGGATTTTTCCAACTTACTACGTAATACTCATGGACTCTATCCTCTCAAGTGTGAAATTCAGTAGGTATTCAATTATGTTCCAACGTAACTATCTTACGCGTCTCTCCCTTTAATACATAGTTTCATCGTCCCTTATATGTAAGTATCCCAAAATTCGTCTTATATTAAAGGTCCCAAAATTATTCATGTCCTACTGGTCTTCTTTATCTCCCAAAACATTTTAATAAGGGTGTCCAAGAATTATTTCTCGTTACATTGAATTAAACTAATTTAAAAGAGAGAAATATGAGTCTGCCAGAAGGGGTCGATCGATTGAGGTCTGGGGCTCGATCGATCGAACCTTCGATCCATCGAAGCTCTTGGCTCGATCGATCGATCAAGCAGGTATGGCGAATTCTGCAGTTAATCAGTTACGGGTTCTATCACATAACCTCCTCCAAATCCAAACTTTTCACACCCAATCGCCCAGAAATTTATACTACTAACATTATAATCTCATTTTATGTATCTTCTACGTAAAGCATGTAAATTTCCGTCACTAATCATGGATTTATAGGCAAAAACTTTATAAAAATGTCAAGAACCCTAGAATTCCTTAAACAAGGTTCTAATCAATCTTTTCCAGAATTTTCTTCTTCTAAAACATCATAATTTCGTGGTTTAATCCTCTACATGTGAAGGGGTTTCCAGAATAAGATTTAACCCATTACTGCATGCGATTTCCTATCTCAAATTTGGGTTTTCTTCCATAAAACACATCCTAATCATCCCTAGACTAACATGAGTGATGCATTAACGAAATAAGCAAGATAAACACTTGCTTAGGATTTTTGACTTTCTTGTTTGATGACTAATTTGGTGTGGTTGCGTTCCCCGTCGCGAGATCTACGCGTTGGTGGTGGTGGCGGTGCAACTTGGTGAATCGTTGGCCTTGGATTGCTTGGAAAAGCCTCTCCTTCCCTCTCCTATGGCCGTCACTTGTCTTTGGTTGTTCTAACCCTAGAATCCAACCTTAGACATCTGATATGTCCCTTGAATTTTCGTGGGTTTAATTACCCAAAAATGTAAAATGTCCAAAATGCCCTCCCGGGGTACTAATTAAGCCTAAAAACACCCCGAGACCCAAACTAAACCCCCGGGTACACTTTTCTGACTATCTCGACCCTTTCGGACACTTTGGCGCACTCAAAACGACCACACGAGCGACTTATAATATAATTACTTTTATTCATCAATATTTAGTCCCGACGCGACACGGGCGCGTCCCGACTCAAATTTCCAAAATTGTCATTTTATTCACTCGTGACATTTACTTTGCTCATTAGTAATATTCAACAAATTTCCCATAATTACTAACTCTCATCACGTTAATAATTATAACACAATTAATTTTTGGATTTATATTAAATAATTAATTCACATTAAATTTAATAAATCCCCAAATTAATATAGCATAAAAATACGGGGTATTACATACTTCCCCCCTAATAACGGAATTTCATCCCGAAATTCAAAAAATAAGGCGTACCTGGTAAGAATAAATCTGGGTATTTCTCGCGCATATCTGCCTCGCGCTCCCAAGTGGATTCCTCCACATTATGATGCTCCCACTGGATCTTCGACCTCAATCTCCTCTCACTATAGTCTAGGATAGCCACCGGTCTCTCCTCGTAAGAGCTGTCAGGCTGTAAGTCTATCTCATCTATCGCAATGTGGGTATGGGCCATATCATCCCGAAGATATCGTCTCAACGACGAGATGTGGAATACATCGTGAATGCGATGTAAATGCTCTGGCAGTCCCAATCTGTATGATACTGGCCCAATCCTCTTGATGATGGAAAATGGTCCCACGTACCTCGGGGCCAATTTCCCTTTCTTCCCGAATCTCATAACTCCTTTTATAGGAGATACACGTAGTAACACTTGGTCCCCCACATTAAACTCTCGAAAGAACTGTTTCGCATTGGCGTAGCTCTTCTGCTTGTCCTGGGCTACTCGAATGCGATTCCTGATCATCTCAATCCTCGCGGAAGTTTCCTGAATCACCTATGGTCCCAGCAACTTGTTATCCCCCACCTCGAGCCAACAAGCTGGGGAACGACAAGGCCTGCCGTACAATGCTTCGAATGGAGCCATGCCAATAGTGAACTGATAAGAGTTATTATAACCAAACTCTACCAGTGGAAGATGTGGCTCCCAACCTCCTCCAAAATCAAGAACACACGTGCGTATCATATCCTCCAACATCTGATTAGTACGCTCTGTATGTCCATCTGTCTGTGGGTGACAAGCTGAAACCAACCTCAACTCAGTACCCATAGCCTCCTGAAAGCTTTCCCAAAAATGCGACACGAAAATCTTGTCTCTATCTGACACAATATTCAGGGGCACCCCATGTAATCTGATAATCTCAGCAATGAACAACTGAGCATACTGACCCGTGGTATAGTCTGTCCGCACCGACAGAAAATGAGCCACCTTGGTCAAATGGTCTACAATCACCCAGATAGAGTTGTGGCCCCGCTGTGATGTAGGCAACCCTGTAATAAAATCCATGGAAATACTCTCCCACTTCCACGCGGGTACTTCCAATGGCTGAAGTAACCCTGAAGGTTTCTGATGGTCCACCTTTACCAGTTGGCAGGTAGAACACTTGCACACGAACTCGGCGATGTCCTTCTTCATCCCACTCCACCAGTATTTTCGCCTCATATCCTGGTACATCTTATCTCCTCCAGGATGTACCGCAAATCGGGACCCGTGAGACTGGGTCATCATTGCATGACGTAATTCTGCTCCTTCAGGAACCACCAATCTCCCATTAAACCTCAAACCCCCATCAGAACTAACAGAATAGGACTCAGCACCCTCGGCTAAAATTCGTACAATCTGCTCCTGGAAAAATGGGTCTGTGGTCTGTGGTCTGTGCCTGTATCACCCTCGTAACAATCTCGGGTGTCACTGTCATAACAGATATGAAGTAACGAGCTACTGCGTCCAGGTAACCCAACTCCTTCCACTTTGCTTTCCAGACGTCCGCTACCTCGTCTACCGATCTACGGCTCCACGCATCAGCAACTACGTTGGCTTTCCCCGGATGGTACTGTATGTCGAAATGATAGTACTTCACAAACTCTAACCATCTGCGCTGACGCATATTCAGCTCTCGCTGAGTAAACAGGTACTGCAGTGACTTGTGGTCTGTGAACAAGCGGAACTTCTCCCCTAATAAATAGTGCCTCGATATCCTCAATGCAAAAATGACCGTTGTTAACTCCAAGTCGTGGGTGGGGTAATTATTCTAATGCGGCTTAGGCTTGCGGGAGGCAAAAGCTATAGCCTTCTCCTCCTGCTGAAGTACTCCCCCAAGTCCTCGTAAAGAGGCATCGGTGTAAATCAGGTACTCCACACCCGGCTTCGGTAAAGCAAGGACTGGTGCTAAAGTAAGCTTATCTTTCAGCTCATCGAAAGCCAAATTACAAGCATCATCCCAAACATATGGTACCCTTTTGCGAGTCAGATTCGTCAATGGACCCTCTATTTTGGAGAATCCCCGAATGAATCTCCTGTAGTAACCGGCTAACCCCAAAAAACTACGCACTTCCGTCGGTGTCATGGGCTATACCCACGACCTCACCATTGACACTTTATTCGGGTCAACTGCTATCCCCTGTTCAGAAACAACATGTCCCAAGAACTCTACTTCTCGCAACCAGAATCCGTACTTTTCATACTTAGCATACAACTGATGCTCTCGTAGAGTCTGAAGAACCTGCCTCAAGTGCTCGGCATGCTCCTCCTCAGAGTGTGAATATATCAAAATGTCATCTATGAAGACGATGACAAACTGATCGAAGAACTCTCTGAACATTCGGTTCATTAAGTCCATGAACACGGCTGGAGCATTCGTGAGGCCGAATGGCATCACTCTGAACTCGTAAGACCCATATCGCGTCAAGAAGGCAGTCTTTGAAACATCCTGCTCCCTAATACGTAGCTGATGGTACCCCGACCTCAGATCTATCTTCGAAAAGAAAATTCCTCCCCTCAGCTAGTCGAACAAATCATCGATTCGAGGCAACGGGTACTTATTCCGTATCGTGACCTTGTTCAACTCCCGATAGTCCACACAAAGCCTCAGTGAACCATCTCTTTTCTTTACAAACAAGACTGGAGCGCCCCAAGGTGAACCATCTCTTTTATTCACTCGTGACATTTACTTTGCTCATTAGTAATATTCAACGAATTTCCCATAATTACTAACTCTCATCACGTTAATAATTATAACATAATTATTTCCAGATTTATATTAAATAATTAATTCACATTAAATTTAATAAATCCCCAAATTAATATAGCATAAAAAATACGGGGTATTACCTACTTCCCCCTAATAACGGAATTTCATCCCGAAATTCGAAAAATAAGGCGTACCTGGTAAGAATAAATTTGGGTATTTCTCGCGCATATCTGCCTCGCGCTCCCAAGTGGATTCCTCCACATTATGATGCTCCCACTAGACCCGTACAAGTGGAACTATCTTCGACCTCAATCTCCTCTCACTATAGTCTAGGATAGCCACCGGCCTCTCCTCGTAAGAGCTGTCAGGCTGTAAGTCTATCTCATCTATCGCAATGTGGGTATGGGCCATATCATCCCGAAGATATTGTCTCAACGACGAGATGTGGAATACATCATGAATGCGATGTAAATGCTCTGGCAGTCCCAATCTGTATGATACCGGCCCAATCCTCTTGATGATGGGAAATGGTCCCACGTACCTCGGGGTCAATTTCCCTTTCTTCCCGAATCTCATAACTCCTTTCATAGGAGATACACGTTGTAACACTTGGTCCCCCACATTAAACTCCCGAAAGAACCGTTTCGCATCGGCGTAGCTCTTCTGCCTGTCCTGGGCTACTCGAATGCGATTCCTGATCATCTCAATCCTCGCGGAAGTTTCCTGAATCACCTCTAGTCCCAGCAACTTGTTATCCCCCACCTAGAGCCAACAAGCTGGGGAACGACAAGGCCTGCCGTACAAAGCTTCGAATGGAGCCATGCCAATAGTGAACTGATAAGAGTTATTATAAGCAAACTCTCCCAGTGGAAGATGTGGCTCCCAACCTCCTCCAAAATCAAGAACACACATGCGTAGAATATCCTCCAACATCTGATTAGTACGCTCTGTCTGTCCATCTGTCTGTGGGTGACAAGCTGAAATCAACCTCAACTCAGTACCCATAGCCTCCTGAAAGCTTTCCCAAAAATGTGACACGAAAATCTTGTCTCTATCTGACACAATATTCAGGGGCACCCCATGTAATCTGACAATCTCAGCAATGAACAACTGAGCATATTGACCCGTGGTATAGTCTGTCCGCACCGAAAGAAAATGAGCCACCTTGGTCAAACGGTCTATAAAACCCAGATAGAGTCGTGGCCCCGCTGTGATGTAGGCAACCCTGTAATAAAATCAATAGAAATACTCTCCCACTTCCACGCGGGTACTTCCAATGGCTGAAGCAACCCTGACGATTTTTGATGGTCCACCTTTACCTGCTGGCAGGTAGAACACTTGGACACGAACTCGGCGATGTCCTTCTTCATCCCACTCCACCAGTATTATTGCCTCATATCCTGATACATCTTATCTCTTCCAGTATGTACCGCAAATCGGGACCCGTGAGACTGGGTCATCACTGCATGACGTAATTCTTCTCCTTCTGGAACCACCAATCTCCCATTAAACCTCAAACCCCCATCAGAACTAACAGAATAGGACTCAGCACCCTCGGCTAAAATTCGTATAATCTGCTCCTGGCAAAACGGGTCTGTGGTCTGTGCCTGTATCACCCTCATAACAATCTTGGGTGTCACTGTCATAACAGATATGAAGGAACGGGCTACTGCGTCCTGGTAACCCAACTCCTTCCACTTTTCTTTCCAGATGTCCGCTATCTCGTCTACCGATATACGGCTCAACGCATCAGCAACTACGTTGGCTTTCCTCGGATGGTACTATATGTCGAACTGATAGTCCTTAACAAACTCTAACCATCTGCGCTGACGCATATTCAGCTCTCGCTGAGTGAACAGGTACTGCAGTGACTTCTGGTCTGTGAACAAGCGGAACTTCTCCCCCAATAAATAGTGCCTCCATATCCTCAATGCAAAAATGACCGTTGCTAACTCCAGGTCGTGGGTGGGGTAATTCTTCTCATGCGGCTTAAGCTTGCGGGAGGCAAAAGCTATAGCCTTCTCCTCCTGCTGAAGTACTCCCCCAAGTCCTCGTAAAGAGGTATCGGTGTAAACCAGGTACTCCACACCCGACTTCGATAAAGCAAGGACTGGTGCTGAAGTAAGCTTGTCTTTCAGCTCATCGAAAGCCAATTGACAAGCATCTTCCCAAACATATGGTACCCCTTTGTGAGTCAGATTCGTTAATGGACCCGCTATTTTGGAGAATCCCCGAATGAATCTCCTATAGTAATCGCCTAACCCCAAGAAACTACGCACTTCCGTCGGTGTCGTGGGATGTCCCCACTCCCTCACCGCTAACACTTTACTCGGGTCAACTGCTATCCCCTGTTCAGAAACAACATGCCCTAAGAATTGTACTTCTCGCAACCAGAATCCGCACTTTTTATACTTAGCATACAGCTGATGCTCTCGTAGAGTCTGAAGAACCTGCCTCAAGTGCTCGGCATGCTCCTCCTCAGAGTGTGAATATATCAAAATGTCATCTATGAAGACGATGACAAACTGATCCAAGAACTCTCTGAACACTCGGTTCATTAAGTCCATGAACACGGCTGGAGCATTCGTGAGGCCGAATGGCATCACTCTGAACTCGTAAGACCCATATCGCGTCAAGAAGGCAGTCTTTGAAACATCCTTCTCCGTAATACGTAGCTGATGGTACCCCGACCTCAGATCTATCTTCGAAAAGAAAGTTGCTCCCCTCAGCTGGTCGAACAGATCATCGATTCGAGGCAACGGGTACTTATTCCGTATCGTGACCTTGTTCAACTCCCGATAGTCCACACATAGCCTCAGTGAACCATCTCTTTTCTTTATAAACAAGACTGGAGCGCCCCAAGGTGAGTTACTCCTGCGAATGAGTCCCTGACCTAACTGCTTCTCTATCTGATCTCGTAACTCTCGCATATCTGTCGGTGCCATACGGTATGGAGTGCGTGCTATCGGTCTAGTATCCTCTAATAAGTCTATGAAAAAGTCTATCTCTCGGTTGGGGGGTAGGCTTGGTATCTCCTGGAATACATCATAATACCCACGAACAACTGGGATCGAGTCTAAGGGAATCACAACCTCCTTAGAGGTATCCTCCTCTATGTAATACAAGTGAGCGATCGAGCCTCCCTCTGGGTGAGGCATCGCCACAACAAACATCTCTTGACCCGGAATGGCAAAGACAATACTCCCACCAAAATAATCAATCATGTCTCTGTAAGATGCGAGCCAATCCATACCGATAATAACATCATGCTCATGCATATCTAAGACTAACATGTCTGCAGGTAATACCAAACTACCAATCTCTACCCCCACTCCCCGGAATATAAAGAAAATAAGCGACCCACTCCCCAGTGGTGAGTCTACACACGTCACTGTGCTCTCTGCTGTGGCTAACAACCCTAAGGCCTTCGCAAAATGCGTACCTATAAAACAATGCGTCGCCCCAGTATCAAGCAAAACTCGAGCCATAGTACCATGGATAGGAAACATACCCTCAATCGCGGGTGGTGCCTGTGGAGCTGCTGCCTGGTGGACGTTATAGACACGTCCATACTGTAACTTCCCCTACTGTAATGGAGCTGCTGGAACGGCTGGTAGGGCTGGCACCTGGGCTGGAGCTGGGAGGGCAGCTGGAAAAAGTGGCCTTTGTGGCTCATTACGGGCACCCTACTGCTGTGGGGCCCTATCACCCTCTGGGAAATCCTGGCGCTTATGGCCATGCTTGCTCCACACAAAACATCGGCCTCTGAAGTTACCTCCCCTCTGACCCTACTGGCCGTTACTACCCCGCCACTGGCCCTGTTGGCCCTGATGAAAATGCCGTTGGCCCTATTATTGACCCTGCTGCTGTCGGTGTTGGCCTTGCTAGCCCTGCTGATTAGGCTGGCCCTGCCTATAACCCCCAAATCCCTGTCTGGAATCACCTGAACGGAATCGCTTAGCAGGGTCCCCCTGATGGGAACTCTGCTCGTGCTAACGAGTCTGTCCCTGAGATATCGGTGCTCCACTAGCACTATTACCCCCGGTCCTGCCCTACTGGTTGGATTCTCCTGCTCTCTTGCTTCCCTGCAGATGGAAGCGGTGATCCTGACAATGTAGTAACACAGTATTGAGCACATCAGTGAAAGTACTCAAAGACAGATTTCCTATAAGGTGCTGACGGATCCTCCAAGCTAACCCGTCCACAAACAGCATTATCTTTTTACCCTCAGTGGGTGCCACATCTGGCACTATGGTGAGAAGTCTCGTGAACTCCTCCTCATACTCATCAATGGTAGAATTCTCCTGTTTCAAGTTTAGTAATTTCCGCCTCATCTCAGTCTTCACGGCGGGTGGAAAATACTTGCGGTCAAACCGCTCCCAAAATGTCTGAATCAGGATCGTGTCCCTCTCCTCCAAGGTGGTGGTGGACTCCCACCACTGCAAATCGGCCCCCACCAGCTTAAAGGAAGCCAACAACTATTTTTTCACGTCTGTGCACTCATACATACGAAGATGCCACTGGATGTCTTTCTTCTATTGGCTGACGATGATGATATCTGAACTACCAGAGAACTCAGGGGGATGCGCCTTCTGAAAAGCATCCCTAACCCGCTCCCATGCAGATGGAAGCTGTGCAGGTACTGGCGCCACTGCCTGAGTCTGGGGTGGAGCCTGCTGAACCACCGCTAGTGCGGCATTCACCGCCTGAGCAATGATAGCGGCTACTTTATTAGAATTCATCGTACCATGTGCCGGAGCTGCTGGCTGCTCGGCTTGGGCACGGCTATCCTTTGGTGCACGTCTCAGAGGCATCTGAAATGTGAAGAAATTTATTAGTCTACAGTTATTATTAAATCTCAAATAGCTGAAGACGTAAACGTAAAAGCAAGAATACAACAATCCTAAAATAGGGCTCTATAGCAAAAATGTTAAGCTGAAAGCGAAATAAGCCGTACAGATCTTAAGGACACTAGAACCTGATTCTCTGATACCACCTGTGACACCCCGCCTAATTAAATACCGGGCGATCACTCCTTTATTAAATTAAAATCATGGTGAACAGTTGGTTCATTCTTAGCATCACTGTCGTAAAAATAACTTTTCCAATTTAAACACCCTAATTACTTAAGCTAAGTGTCAAAACCATTTTTAAACATTACTTTCCAAATTTTATTTTAAAAAAAAAGATTTAATTATCTACAACAATTCAAAATTTAAGAATCACACCACAATAATCCTGGAACATATAATCCAAACAATTTAAACATTCAACAACTAAATCCCAACATTAAAACTTAAAGTAAAGCATCCAAACAGTAATAAATCCCAAAGTGACAATACTAGAAATATCTGAATCACAATGTCCAAATAAACAACTGAATAATGGAAAGGGCGACACATGCCCCACTAAATGAGTATGCTAGGAGTGGAATCAAATAAATGAAGTCGTCTAAGTAAGTGACCTGCAACTCCCACCTAAGCTGTAGCGCGGTCTTTCCAAAGGATCCTATGTAAGACGCCCCTGTGGCTGGGCACCTGATATATATATATATATATATATATATATATATATATATATATATATATATATATATATATATATACAAGAGAGAAAGAGAAATAGAAACGGGTCAGAGCCCGATAGTGTAGAAGATTTAAAATTCGTTTAGAAAGTATTTAAATTGTTTACAGGCCAATGCAACAACATATTAGTGAGACACTCTCTTGAGAAATTCTCACCTCTCTTCTAATGTGCACACCTATCGCACTAACCTTCCCAACGGTTTATCTTATTTTATATCGCACTAATCTTCCCAATGATTTAACTTATCTTAGGTTACTCGTAAGATTTAAAACTGAACAACATAATTGTTTAAGAGGACAATTTCATTTAGTAACAAAGCTCTCATTTTAACTTTATTTATTAATAAAGTTTCCCAGTATCATATTATACTTTTCAAAACAAGTATTTCCAATTTGAGTCATTATACATGTCTTACTTACCATTACACAGTAGGCAGTTCCAAATTTCAGAATTTCATATATATATTAAATACTCGTATAATATATACATTCTAACGGCACCCCACATAAAAATTATGGTGCGGGCATACTCTGCTATCCAATCCCCGTATCACTCGTACTAAGAGAAATACAAGTTCGGAATCACTCTCGAACTGTATTAACACATACACAAACAATATTGAGGTGAAGCATAGTTTCCAAGTCCATGAGGTCATTCCATACCCTCACGTCCCTTAGGACCGTCCGACTATCGATCCGATAGCCCGTACCTAGGATTCCTATCTTCTAGGGTACGAGTCAATATCCCCCATGAAGGCCCATTAGAGATAAGACTGTCCCAGCGCGGTAACCTCAGGGATAGCAAGTAGCGCGGGCATGATTTTCACATGTATATAATATATGTACACACACAATCATATAGATATACTACTTTTATCATATCAATTTAGGTTCATCCCATAACCCAAAATTACGACATTTATCCTGATTTTCCCATTATTAGTTATTATGTGTAACTGTTCGTCTCTAACTTTAATCCGAGGGATTTTTCCCACTTACTAAGTAATACTCACGGACTCTATCCTCTCAAGTGTGAAATTCTGATCGAAGCTCTTGGCTCGATCGATCGATCGATCGATCAAGCAGGTATGGCGAATTCTGCAGTTAATCAGTTATAGGTTCTATCACATAACCTCCTCCAAATCCAAACTTTTCACACCCAATCGCCCAAAAATTTATACTACTAACATTATAATCTCATTTTATGTATCTTCTACGTAAAGCATGTAAATTTTCGTCACTAATCATGGATTTATAGGCAAAAACTTTATAAAAATCTCAAGAACCCTAGAATTCCTTAAACATGGTTCTAATCAATCTTTTCCAGAATTTTCTTCTTCTAAAACATCATAATTTCGTGGTTTAATCCTCTACATGTGAAGGGGTTTCCAGAATAACATTTAAACCATTACTACATGCGATTTCCTATCTCAAATTTGGGTTTTCTTCCATAAAATTCATCCTAATCATCCCTAGACTAACATGAGTGATGCATTAACGAAATAAGAAAGATAAACACTTGCCTGGGATTTTTGACGTTCTGGTTTGATGACAAATTTGGTGTGATTGCGTTCCCCGTCGCGAGATCTACACGTTGGTGGTGGTGGCGGTGCAACCGGGTGAATCGTTGGCCTTGGATTGCTTGGAAAAGCCTCTCCTTCCCTCTCCTATGGCCGTCACTTGTCTTTGGTTGTTCTAACCCTAGAAGCCAACCTTATAAATCTGATATATCCCTTGAATTTTTGTGGGTTTAATTACCTAAAAATGTAAAATGTCCAAAATGCCCTCCCGGGGTACTAATTAAGCCTAAAAATGCCCCGAGACCCAAACTAAACCCCCGGGTACACTTTTCTGATTATCTCGACCCTTTCGGACACTTTGGTGTACTCAAAATGACCATACGAGTGACTTATAATTTAATTACTTTTATTCATCAATATTTAGTCCCGACGTGACACGGGCGCATCCCGACTCAAATTTCCAAAATTGTCATTTTATTCACTCGTGACATTTACTTTGCTCATTAGTAATATTCAACAAATTTTCCATAATTACTAACTCTCATCACGTTAATAATTATAAAATAATTAATTTCCGAATTTATATTAAATAATTATTTCACATTAAATTTAATAAATCCTCAAATTAATATAGCATAAAAAATACGGGGTATTACACCTTGGCCAAGGTGTAGTGCAGCTTGTCTGTTAAAAGACCACTCATGAGAGCTGTAATGAATGTCTTCTCCTCATAGTCAATGACCTCCAGTTTCTCGTTGTTAAAATGAGTGATATAGTCCCTGGTATTTTCTCCTTCCTTTTGCCTTACACTCGATAAATGTGCTACCATTTTAACTGGCTTTGCACCAAAATAGAAATTTCCAATAAAGAGCTCTGCCAGTTGATGTAAGGTTGCAATCTGCCCCCGAGGAAGGCTGTTGTACCATATCTGAACGGATCCAATAATGGTTCCTGAGAATGCCCTACACCTCATTTCATCTGGGACTGCATAAATATCTGCTGCATCTTGGTACTGCTCTATGTGGAGAACATGATCAGTTTTCCATCGTACTTCGGTGTAACCACATGAGCTTTGAATTTTGATGGTGTCGGGAAATCCACAATTGCTTGTACAAATTGAGATCCTTTGATAAAGGTTCTTTGGAGTCCCCTAACCTGTCTTCCAATCTCTGAATAGATCATTTCCATGCATAATTTACAGCCTTTGATTTATTTATATTTGCACGAGCAATAGATCGCCCAAAATTCTCCTCTTAAGATCTTTCTATGCGAGTTGTATGCCTCGGATATGGATGTGATTGGGCTGAGCCTTCCCTTAAATCATTTGGTCATTGAGAAATTCTCGATGCAATCTGAGGAGGATTTATGCTCCTCCTAGGGCCTAAATGGTCGAAGGGAGAAACTATTATCAACTTTCCAGATCGATTGTTCATTCTGGAGTTAGAGTGAAGTTTTCCTGTGAAACCACAATTCTTATGCGAGAAGTTATACCAGGATGATAGTAGGGATCACTTGAAGTTCCAGTATGATGGAGTTCAGTACATCTGGTTCGTGACGATGGTGGACGCATGATTCTTTGAACGCTTTGCTGGCCTGACTGAGCAGACTCTCCATTTTGAACAGCCTGAATTAACAGTCTCATAGTTTCCTGCATAGTCATTTGTCCCCCGGCTAATCTAGCCAAGGTTCCTATGGTATCGTTTGCATTTGGAGGAGCAGAAAAATTAGGAGGATTCCCGTTATTATTCCTGTTGCTAAATTATGGGATATCAGCCATTTATGATAAGTTTTTAGTGAAAAAGGCTACGTATAGTCGTTCCCACAGACGATGCCAATCTGTTCATGTAAAAAATTAGATTCGATCTAATTCATTAATCACAAATAAATGTGAATAAAGAAATAAGACAAGGGATTTTTAAAGTGGTTCAGCCTTAATGAAATAGCCTACGTCCACTATCTTATATTACTGGGTGTCTTGCCTTTATCTCGATTATATTTGCTTATGATAGCTTACCCGGCCATGAGGGTATTATAATGTATTTATAGCCCTTGGGCTGTCTATGTGAAAAGATATTAGGCCTTTATCGAATATGTGTATACATTTGTACCTAGTAAGGAATGATTGTAATACAATAAACAATGAATCTGTCTTGGTCGTTTGGTCTTCCTAAGAAGTTTCTTGGTACGCTAAGTAGCTCGATACTCTGAGTAGCTCGGTACTTTGAACTTATGCCATGTTGGATGACACATGTCTTTATATAATTGGTCCACGTCAACTGACTAATTATTGTATCAATAATGTACATCACTTGGATCTCCACTATTGCTGTTACCACCAACACTAGGTAATAAGTTATACTTACATTTAGATATTTCAAAATATGTTACTATCTTGGCACTAATTAGACTAAAGAAGGGGGCTTAGAAAGCTAGAGAAGTATTCAGAGGAGTAGAAATTGGGTATCCACGCTTAAAATGACAAATTGACTTTGGCTCTCATTGAAGCATCAAGAAAGATGAAACCCTATTCCCACTCACACACCATCGTAGTATACACTAATTTACTTCCTCGGTAAGCAATCCACAAATCAGAAAAATCAATCAAGATAATGTGTTAAGTTGTGGAGCTTGAAGATTATGATATCATTTATGAGCCAAGAGATGCGAACTACGACAGATTTCATTACTGGAAGTGATCCATAACCCAAGTTTGTCTGCCGAGTAGACTTCCTTGAAAGAGATCTCAGTTCCAAAGAAAACCAAAATTGTCGATCAACTTGAATCATCCATTGTTCAGGAGCTAGCCCAATAATACGCTGAACAAAGCAAGAAGATAGTCTGGCAAGGAATTTTATTTAAAGAAGTAAAATATTTAATCTTAAAAAAGTTTTGATAGAGATATTATGGCATGAAAATTATACATGGACGGATCATCATTTGCAATTGGCAAATGAATTAGTCTAATCATCAACACTCTCAGCATCTCATCAAGACTTGATCGGTTCCAGAAAATAGTCCTTCAGTCCACATGTATTTTAGAAGACAAATAATCTCATTATATACAAGCGCCAAGCAACTTTTCAGAATCAATACTCCATCCTCTCAGTAAATCATCAAGCATAGAGCATTGGGGACTTCTTTTGATGCTAAAAATCATCCATATACGTGGACTAATGAGAAATAGACACCTGTCATTCTACGTGGCAACATGTATAGTCATCACCTAACTTGTCGGCTCAGAAGACAGTTGGTCAGCTAACTGGCAGACCAACCAACCTGAAGAATATGAACCATCGAAAATATCAAAGGCCATTGGTGTAGAATATCAACAATTATTTTTACTATACATATGTAAATGCCTAGAGATATAAAGCCACTCCATCTCTTGGGTTCCCAACAACCCCTATAAATACATGCTCTCCCTTAGCTAAAGGGATACAGATAAGGATAAGAACACAATCATTCATAGCATACCATATTGTGCTATTGTAAAATTATGGGAATAAAATAACAGTGGATGTAGGCTTTCCTTACAGTCGAACCAATTTTAAAAATCTGTATCTCTTATGTGTTTTATGAGATTGTGTATCCTTATTTCATCTTTAATCTCATATTCATACCTTCACTTTACCTGCAACAATCATCATCAAAGGTTTGATTGGAATCAAGACAATTAATGTAAGGCACAACAAGATACTTAAAATCCTCATTTATTTCATTTTTGAGAAAAAAAACATTGAGAATCTCGTCAAATGATGTCTCAATAACATTGATATTGAAAAGAGGAATAATAACATCAGGTGAAGAGACTTGGATAGGATAGATAGAGGGTCATGTTGAATCTGGGCAAGTTGGATATGCACGTCATTCCAGTTGAGGAGAGGCTTGTCAGCAACTCTGATTTGAGTAGACGAGTGTGATTATACGGCATCTGAGTGGATCATGCATAGACTCAACCCCAGTGTCTACAGGTTGAATGAGTCATCGAAATCAATTTCATCATAATCCTCAGTAATTGTCAGTCTTTCTCGGTGAGTAGTTGTATTTCATATTAGCAGTCTTTAACCTAAGATTTACTATATTTAAAGAAGATTTCCAACCCCGGTTTCATCTTCTTGTCGACATGGTCATACCATAGTTCAAGGAAGCCACAGAAGGGTAATTCTTCACCCGCCTTGACGAATCTTTCATTCAAAGAGTCTCTCGAAACAATCATTTCATCTTCTAAGCTTCTTTTCGATCGTCGTCACTGGAGTGATTTGAGTTCTTTTGGTGAGGGCTGATAACCAAGGCCACATAGGGGCAAAACCTTCTTCAAGACTATGGGCTCAATGATTCCTTTCTGGCGTTACCCTAACCCCATTTTAGGGATGAAATGCATGTTCTTGAAAATTCGAGTCACATTGACGTTGGCATGTGAGTTGTGTTCCGGATAGACTCGGTCTTTGAAATTATCTCATGTCGTAAGGGGAAATGGATCAACTCTGAAGCCAGAGAGGAATATGTCACTCATCCCATATTGGGTTTAATACCAAGTTTGTCAGTTCTGGCATTGTTTGTACTGTCGTCATCTCCTAAGATAGTGATAACTTGGCCTTTGGCGAAGAATTTTAGTTTCAGATAAAGAGAAGAAGATACCCTTCTGATACTGTGGACCCATGGACGACCAAGGAGAATATTAAAATAAGAAGGTATGTCAATGACTTAGAACTCAGTAATATGATTGATAGGGCCAACCTCTATTGTGAGTTGTATGGACCAAATTACTTCTTGACGAGTACTACCATAAGCAAGCATGACAACGAAAATGGGAGTGATATCACTAACTTTCAATCCCAAGAAATTGAGGGTGGACCCATTATCAATAAGTGAGAGTGGGACTGTCTTTACCAATACTTCAAAGGAGATGTTGAGGGCATTATTGTGGTTAGGTATGACTCCCCGCCTAATAAAATACCGGGTGATCAGTCCTATACCAAATTAAAACGAGGAATCCCAGTTGGTTCATCCTTAGAATCACTGTCGAAAACTTTTTAAAACTTACTAACCACCTAGTATTCCAAAAGCTGGTGCCAAATTTTAACTTTTTAATTAACAAGATAGTACATGCGGAATTAAATAT
This sequence comes from Sambucus nigra, assembly GCA_949130495.1. NCBI lineage: Eukaryota > Viridiplantae > Streptophyta > Magnoliopsida > Dipsacales > Adoxaceae > Sambucus > Sambucus nigra. The sequence continues at coordinate 63,175,089 of OX422223.1, read as the reverse complement.
AAACCATTCACATTACTGAATAAAATCAACTGAATAATTAATTAAACAACTTGCTGAATAAACATCGTCCACCAAAGTAAAATAATCCAATATAAACATCAACCACCTGAATAAATACAAATGAGAACTGTACTGAGAAGTCTGGGCAACAAGCCCTAAATAAAACTGATAAATGATAAATGATTCCTACTCTATGAATGAAAGAACGATGCGTCTAATCCAAACTCCTGCTAGCATCCAGATATGACGCAGCTTTGTGTCCCTGGAATAGAATATCAATTCTGGCGTCCCTCTGGAAGGACACCTAAAAGGTTTTGAAAACAGTTTTATAGCAAGGGTTAGAACCCAAAACATTTTGAAAATATTTAGCAAGTGATTTAATTGCAGTAATTTAAAATGCATGAATGCGCTTCATATTAAAGTTAGTGTCTCACTCCCTTGACGACATACTCGCCCCTCCACTAATGTGCACACCTAACGGTTCTTTAACCCCACCTAGTTGTACTACCCCGTCCAACTAGTTCTGGTATAACCTCTCCTTGCCATACTACTCTATCCTGAGTATAATTATTCATGAGTTATAAGTTATTTCACCAATTAACTTAATTAATTCCTTCTTAAATAATAGCATACAACTGTGTCACAAGTTATATAAAGTAAATACATCACACATTGTATTATTACCCGCATATAATATTTAATACCATCATATACGTCCCTTTACTAAAATATCCACACATATATCATACGTATATCCATCCTTCTGAGTATACCCTCAACGGATGATTCCCTCTAAAGTGCCATCTCACTAGGTGTGCTCACATAACCTAATTACCCAAGTTGGAATAGCTCACCAACCTGGCCCAAAACATAAACGAAGTGGAGGCGGTCATATTCCTTCCCTGAAAGTGAGATAAGCCCCTCACCCATATACCGGACGCTATGACCTAGGGATATACTCACCCTACTCCTCAAGCTAGGGGATTCACCCACATCGCACAACCTCCCTTGATAGCACTAGAGTATATAATTAAATAAATATCTAATCACTGATATTTAATAGCCCACACAATACACACACACACACACACACACACATATATATATATATATATATATATATATATATATATATATATATATATATATATATATATATAGCATAAACCCCGGCTTCATCGTGTAATCACAAACCGTAACACTAGCCTGCAATTTCCTGAGTCTCTGGCCTGACTCAACTAAATAAATTTTCTCACTTATTAAATTATCATTATCCCGAGTTTATGTTCCGACCCTAATTTAATTAATTCACACATTAATTAAGATAATATTTTCCCCGAGTCTATGATCCTATTTACACATTAATTAATTAACACTCAGGCGAGTCTGTGGTCTGACTCTCATTTAATTAATTTACACATTAATTAATTAATACCAATCCGAGTCTATGGTCCGACTCTAATTTAATTAATTTACACATTCATTAATTTAACACCTTGGTGTCATTCAAACAATATACCCAAACTCGCTCACTTGGCCCATAACTTAATATTTTTCTGAGTCTATAACCTGACTTTAAATTAATTAGTTTATCTCCAAACTTAATTTACTACCTTGGCGTCGCTTAACCAATATACCCGGACTCACTCACTTGATCCGTATCTCACTATTTTGGAATAAAAATTCCTCAAATTCATCCATAAAGTTCCCCACATAAATTCCCCCTAGCCCCAATTATTTTTCCCCATAATTACTAGGAATATGTGTTTCATAATTATTTATAACTAATTAATGTATGGAACTTAAATTTCTAATTAATTTCCCCTTATATAACAAACTGGCCGAATTGCCCAGATTTCTGTATCATCGATCGATCGAACCCCCTGGGTCGATCGATCGATCGTCCCAGACTTCGTCTTCTCCAGCCTTCTATTCAGCCATTGCCGAAATAAGTAAGGGTTTTTTTCTCAAATATTAACCTCAAACCAGCCTGTTAATCATCTTATTACATCCCTTATGAACTATAAACATCATCTAAACCATTTAACATCATTAACACTACAAATCTTTACCCACTCAAAAATACAAATCCCTAGTGTATAAATCCCAATTTGAGGTTCAAATTCCACCATTTTATGTTCCGGGTTTCTCATTCAAATCAGATAATCACACTCAGAATTATATAACACAACTAATTCTTACTTTAAATCTCATTCAATGGTTCCATTAACAAAAACCCCATTTTGTACCCATTTATCCCCAAAAATGAATTTTAGTTTACACATCACTTAAATATGAATTGGATATCACCATATACACATTACAGCAAGTTAACCACTTGCCTAAAATCATTCGTAGAGTCTGATCTTTAGTAGGGAATGGTTTGATGACGAACCCTCACTTTTGCCCCTTAATTTGCCTCCAAAAAGGTTCCTAATTGCTCTTGATTTGCTTTCCTCTGTGCCTCTCTCAAACCCTAGGTTTAGAATTGTTAACTTCCATTCAATAAGTCCCTCACTTATGTTAAAAACCCTCAATCCCGTTTTTGGCCATATGGGCCTAATTAAAATGGTCCAAATTACTCCGTGTGGGCCCGGCTATTCCTAAAAATGCCCCGAGACCCAATTACTACCCCTGGGTACTCTTTTCTGACTATCTCGACCCATTCGAACTCAACCGCGCACTCAGAATTGTCATCTGAACTAGTTTTTCACATTTTCAAATTTCGACCTCAAAATGCGACACACGAGATTTCGAACAATTAAACTTAAGAGTCGCCAATTATAAATAATTCAGCTCACTCAAATAAATTCTTCAACTCATGAATTTAAGTTTCTCAAATTTAAATATTTTTATAACTCCCAAAATAATTAAATATTTAATCCTCAAAATTACGGGGTGTTACATTAGGGCCAATTTTTGGTATCTCTACTTCGAAAAAGGAGAGTAGTATGGAAGAGGTTAAGGACCCAACCATGTTTACGACTTATTTGGAAGTGGTGGAAAAAGGAACCGGTGGCTCAGTGAGGAGCTTTATCAGAGCATTCTTGTTCAACTCATAGGACATTAAAATCTCCCATAGGGTGATGTTGGCTTTGGTTTTCTTCAGTTGGTCAAGGACTTTGCTTTCTTCGATGGTCATTTCTGGCATGGGAAGTTCTTCGGCAACTCCCTTTCCCTTATCTATCTCGATCACATGAGTAATTTGATTTTTATAACGTCTCCCTGACCTGGCTATATGATTTACTGAGGCATGTAATGACAAAAACCCCGTGTCTTCATCTACCTCTGGCTGAATGGACACCTTGTTGATTCCCCCCAATAGATCTCCGAAGGATACGCTACTAAAAATAGATTTTTTATGACGGGAAAAAGGGTCATAAAAGGTTATTTATGACGATTTTTATAGATCTAAAAACCATCGTAATGTTGTGTGTTATAATAAATTGATGTTGACAAAACCTTCATAACAAACCATCCTATTACGATGGTTTTTTGTACAAAACTGTCATTAACAATAATATCATGTTCATTTAACTGTCATTATAATATATGTAAATGACGGATGTTAATAAAAGAGTCATAAAAGGAATCTATTACGATGGTTACTTTGTTCATTATAATGACAGCGTATATAAAACTGTCATAAAACATACCCATTTTTATAATAACTATGTGTTGTAAATCGTCATAAAAGCTGTTTTTTTTCTTTCTTTTTTTGCGTTGAATTCTATTATATTATTCCAATATACCAAAAATTTTATGCATAAAACTATGATCTGTCAATTCAGAGCACAAATTTTCATATTCAAAGTAGCAAATTCAAACTACCAATATAACTTGAACAATGAGTATAAAAAAATGTCATTAATATTTGAAATTAAATAAAATAAATATACACCAACAGTCTCCCAATTGACTTCTGGACAATTACCAAACAAAAAGATATCTAAAACGACCTATACTATAGATATAAAAACTAGCAAATTAAACTGCAACATTATCTCCATTCGTGTAGCATGAAAACCCAATATAACAACAACTACATCAGATACACAATAGGCAACAGGCAACAACAGGATTAATATCTGAAAAAAAGAAGGAAACAAATAGCCAATAACAACAAAAACAGATTAACCATATAAAGAATATACCTCAAACAATAATGATATTCTAATATAATATCGAGCATCAAAAAATAAACATTTGCTTAATTTTAAAGTTAATTTTTACTACATTTTTTATTAAGGCGTGGGAGAGATAAATGTGGAAATTATCATGAAAATTTTGTACAGTTTTCTCTATTTTTTAATAATACAAAATAATATGACATTTATAACCAACAACCATATAAATCACAATGTGGGCATTCACCATCAATGATAATATAAATCCCACCCCATGCATTTAACAACATCAACAAAAATAATATAAATCCCACTTGAGCATTCACTATCAATAATAATCACATAAATATCACCCAGGGCATTCATCATCAATAATAATAAAATAAATACCACCCCTGGACATTCATAATCAACAACAGTATAGAGGCCCAAACGGACATCACAATTAAACATTTGCATAATCTCAAAAGTTAATTTTTACTTTATTCTTTATTAATGCATGAAAGAGATAAAGGGGAAAGGTTTTATGGAAACTTTGGAAGATTTTCCTCTATTTTTTTAATAATCCAAAATTAAACATGACATGTTTAACCAACCACAACAATATAAATCCAACCTCGGGCATTAAGCATCAACATTAACAACACGAGTATAAATCCCACCGCGGGCATGCACTATCAACAATAATAATACAAATACTACCATGCACATTCATTATCAATAATAACAATATAAAGACCACATTGGAGATTCACAATCAACAACAATATAAAGTCCACCACGGGTGATATGCCCAAAGTGAATCCCCTTAGTCAGAGTAACTAACCTCGGCCAGTCTCATTGCCGAGGTGACAGAAGCTTATGACAATCATCAGCAAGGCCGTCTCTCATAAGGTCGGCCCCTCATACATCAACCTCGGCTTGGCATCAGACGAGGTCAGCAAGGAGTCATGGGTTCAATCGTCTTCCAACACCGTTATCGGCCCCAGCAGACGTTACAACAACATCATACACCAACCTCAGCTATTCATCAGTCAAGGTCAGCAAAGTCGCTCCATCCACTGGCAACATCATCGGCCTCAACCGATGTTACAACGACTCCATGCCTAACCTCGGCCAATCCTCCTGGATGAGGTCATCATGGATATTTATCTCGAACAAAGCAACAGTCAGACTTCACTAACCTCGTACTCACCCAGGCCAAGGTTGCACCAGTCAAGGACACAGGGCCGAGCATTTATAAGCACATGTAAGGTTTGGCACATGTGGACAAATTAGTTATAACCGAATCATTCCCCTCACGTGAGGAAATATTGAGGTCATCATTATCTACACAAGATCATCCAGGTGTCATCCTTATACTGGTTCGATCCTCATGCACGTGCTCCTTGCATGATTGGGGGTACATTACACCCCCAAACACTATATATAGAGGTCATCCTCTAACTTGTAAAAGGATCCATAATTGCAACCCTAGCTGAAACTCGATCATTTTACACAGAAGAGAGAGAAAGCTTGAGAGATTATATCCACGGCCGTTAATGCCTTCATTAAGTGATATTACTCAGACACTCACAGTGGATGTAGGCCTAATTGGATGAACCACTTATATATTAGTGTTCATCCTCTTCTCCTCACCTCATTCCACCATATATATATATTCACTCTTGTGCAACCATTGATATCACCAGCTTGAGCTTGTCAATACCTTATCTGGTGGTGCTATTTCCAGCATCATCATTTTTTGGCGCCGTCTGTGAGAACGAGAAGATTCATCTCTTCCTCTTTTGCTGTTTAACCTCACTAGAGACTCTGGTGGGGAACCAGGCCTCATCCCTTGCGTAGAGTTGTTTCACCATTGAAAGAGGTCCTTTAAGGTATTAAGATCATCTTTTTCGCAAGCTCTTTAGTCTTATCATATGGCACCAAAAATGGCACCACAACCTCCTCCACCATCTGGTGTTGGAGGACCCAGTTCCAGCCAGGAACCACCCTAGTCCGAGATGGCTGAGGTGGCAGTAACCTTGAAGTCCTTGGCTGTAACTCAGTAAATTATGCAGGAGCAGTTCGCTCAACTAAGCCAAAACATAATAAGACCTCTGAGAGTCTCATCGAAGATGATCACTCCAGTAGCTTCTCAGCCATAGTATGAGGCCAGGGGACCACCCCAGGCACCTCAAAAGGACTAACCTACTCCTCAAAGGAGGAGGGATGTTGCTGACCCGGGAGGCAAGGAAACCTTTTCCTTGAGGATGGGTACGAAGATATTGAAGTAGAGGATGCCCAGTCACATTGCTGGGAGCCGTATGAGATCTCAAATAATACTCTACGCCCTATATAGCAGAGTCGATGTCAGTGTGAAAGAGGAGGTGGTGACGCACAATAAAGAGGGTCACCTTTTGATCGCGTAAGTAGAGGGTCGGCCTTTGAAAGTCTCGGCACAGTTAACGATCTGAGGTAGAGGTTATCCAGTTCAAGAAGCGTAGATGGATCACAAAGGGAAGATGGTGAACATCGGCCCCATCATGGCCGACCTCATCACGGCCGACCTAAATATGGTCGAGACAGGGATCAAGAGGAGGTCAACAACCAACATTGTGCTGCAGTCGGGGAACCCTCAGTCCACCCCTTGGAGGTCAACTTCCCAACCCCTGCCAAGTTTAAACCACCAATGGTGTCTCCCAAGTATGACGGAGGTACCAACCCGGTGCATCATATTGAGATGTATCAGTCTGCAGTAGACATTTATTCGATTCTTGATGAGATGAGGTTCTGAGCTTTCTCAAGCACTTTAACGGGAGCTGCACATATTTAGTTTACTTATCTCCCGAAGAATTCTGTTGAGAACTTTAAGGGTTTGGCCGAGCGATTTATACACAAATTCTGTTTTGGGGTAAGACCTCAAAAGAAGACAACCCATCTTCTCTATGAAAAGCAAGGAAAGAAAGAAAGCCTTAGAGATTACATCGTGAGGTTCAACAAGGAAAACTTGTAGGTTGAAGATTATGAAGAGAGTATAGCTATGACAGCTCTCAATGGAGGACTTTAGAAGGGAAAGCTACTCTGGAAGCTTGCTGAAGACCCTCCGAAATCTATGGCCGAGTTGTTGGAAATAGCTGGTAGGGTCATGAATGCAAAAGAAGCAATGGCTACAAAGTATAAGGATGAGAACGGGAGTAGCAGCGGGAAATTTCAAAGAAAGAAAGATAGAAAGAAGAAGGCTACAAACGATAAGTTTGCACACTACACTCCTCTAACTGTGAGCTGCGAACACATCCTAAATGAGATAAAGAATGAGAGATACCTAAGATGACCGGAGAAGCTGAAGGCCCATCCACATAAGAGGAATAAGAACCTATAGTGTGAGTTCCACTAAGATCACGGCCATCTGACCGATAAATGTTTCGCCCTGAAGGATAAAATTGAGAAGATGTTGAAGTCTGGGAAGCTCAGAAAGTACGTAGATGGAAGAGATCCTAGAGGGGGAAAAGATGACCTTAAAAAGAAACGGAATGAAAGATGCCAAGAAGATGCCCCTGCCAGAAGAGCTGAGGATTCAGATAATGATGACGATGACCCTGACCTCCCACCAAAAGACGATAATGTCCCAGTGAAGAGGGTTTGTATGATATCTTTTGGTGTGAACACCATCCGTGGAGGACTAGTCGGGGGTGGTTCAGAGGTAGCCGACCGCAAAGCTCATGTGGCAGAGGTCAAATCAGTGACCAAAGTCGAGGTTGTGAACTTGGCATCTACGAAGGTTAAACACGAGAAGAGAAAGAAGGTGGATATGGATACCCTCATAGTTGGTTTCTCAAGACTTGATTTCAAGGGTATCTTAGCTCCTCACGATGACCCTATGGTAATCACCACAAGGGTACATGGGTGTGAAGTCCAGAGAATCCTTGTTGATGGCAGTAGCTCCACAGATGTAATATTTTAGCCCTGTTTTAAGAGCCTAGGCCTCAATAGAGCTAGGCTTGTCCCTTATCATCATCATTTGATCGGCTTCAGCGGTGAGAAGTTCAATGATTGAGTATGTATGAGATGGATGTTAGAATGGGAGACGAATGTCCTAAGAGGTTGACCAGAAAAATCAACTTCTTTGTAATGGATGAAAACATCTTCTCAGCTTACAACCTTATCATAGGATGAGTAGCCCTCAAAGAATTTGAGGTCGTGCCATCAACAGTCCACCAAATGATAAAATTATCGACTCCTTATGCAGTAGGGGAAGTGCAAGGTGACCAACCATCAGCACATGAATGCTACTTCAACTCTGTGAAAGAGAGAGAGGCTCGTAAGAGGGAAACAACCACATACAATATTGATACACTTGATTAAAGAGATGAAATAAAGCTCAAGAAGGGAGAGGCCATGGAACTAGTAGAATCCATTGTCCTAAATGAGGACGAGCCGAAAAAACCATCCAAATTGATAAAGACCTAAGACCTGAGATCAAGGAAGAATTGATGAAGCTCTTGAGGAAGAAGCAGAGTGTTTTTATCTGAGGCATGTAGACATACCAGGTATTGATCCTGAGATCATGTGCCACAAACTCAATGTTGCAGAAGACGCCAAGACCATCAAACAGAGAAGAAGAGTTTACTCAAGGGAAAAGTATGATGTTATCAGAGAAGAGGTTAAAAAGATCGAAGAGGCCAAGTTCATTAGGGAGGTCATATACCCTGAGTGGTTATCTAACACCGTCATCGTGCCAAAAGCTAATGGGAAGTGGAGGATGTGCGTAGATTTCACTAATCTCAACAAGTCTTGACCAAAAGATAGTTTCCCCCGCCTCACATTGATCAGATGGTGAATGCCATAGCAGGACATGAGCTTATGAGTTTCATGGATGCTTATTTTGGGTATAATCAGATCATCATGAATGCAAAAGACTCGGAGAAGACAACATTCATCACAGATAAGAGGACTTATTGCTATAAGGTCATGCCCTTTGGGTTGAAGAATGTAGGGGCCACCTATCAACGTCTTATAAATAAGATGTTTGAGGAGCAGATAGGCAAGTCCATGGAAGTATATGTGGATGACATGCTGACGAAGAGTCTGAAGGTCGACACTCATGTGGCCGACCTTGAAAGAACCTTTGACATCATGGACAAGTGTAGAATGAACCTCAACCCGGCCAAATGTGTCTTCGGATTGGGAGCAGGAAATTTTTTGGGATTCATCGTCAACTAAAGGGGAATTGAAGCAAACCCTGAGAAGATCAAAGCTATGCTAGAAATGAAGACACCCAGAACCATCAAAGACATTTAGAGGTTAACTGGAAGAGTTGATGCACTTAACAGGTTCGTATCAAGAGCTATAAATAAGTGTCTTCCTTTTTTTAAAGTTCTCAGAAAGGCCTTTTAATGGGATGAGGAATGTGATAAAGCTTTCTCAGAGCTTAAATCCTAACTCGGATTCCCTCTACTCCTATCTCAGCCCATCCTGGGTGAGAAGCTATATGTATATCTAGGTATTTCAGAGTCAGCCATTAGTGCTGCCAAAGTAAAAGAAGATGATGGAGTACAGAGGCCAATATACTTCAATAGTAAAGCTCTTCAAGGGTTTGAACATAAGTAACCTCGGATGGAGAAATAAGCATATGCTTTGATACATGCTTCTAGGAAGATGAAGCCATACTTCGAAGCCCACTCTATGGTCATCCTCACTGATTCCCCACTCAGATAGGTCCTCCATAAGCTTGAGAAGTCAGGCAGACTGATGACCTGGGCCATCGAGTTGGGAGAATATGACATCGTTTACCAACCCAGGGTTTCCATCAAAGGGCAAGCACTCGTTGACTTTGTAGATGAGTTTACATGGGAAGAGGAAGAGGTTGAAAGTAGTCAAAAGGTTGCAAATGAACCAGACAGAAATATCTTCCAAGAACCGAATGAGGTTGAGTAAGGCAAAGCCAGAAAAGGAATAGTTAAGAATGAGGAAGACAAGTACCTCTTCAACTAAGGGACCCTATCAGAGGGAAACTTCTCTTCAAATAAAGAGGTTTGGAACCTCTTCGTTGATGGATCATCCTGTGAAAGTGAAAGTGGAGCAGGGATGATAGTGTCGGCACCAGATGGTACTGATATTAAATATGCGTTGAGCTTCAACTTCAAAGCTTCCAATAACGAGTCAGAGTATGAGGCATTGATAGCAGGTCTCTCATTAGCAAAAGTACTTAGTGTTGGCCAACGCCTAGTCCACAGTGACTCAAGGTTGGTCGTCAACCAAATCCTTGGAGTATATGAGGCCAAAGATGAAAGGATGGCCAAATACCAGAAAAGGGTGAGAATGATGCTAGAAAACTTCAAGGAAATGAAGATGAAGAGGATACCTCGGCTAGACAATAGTCGGGCTGATGCACTGGCAAGGTTGGACTCAACAACAAGGACAGACATAAGAAGAGCAGTACCAGTCGAGATTCTACTCAAATTAACCATTGAAGAAGAAGAGGTTGCCAGACATTTCCTCAATTTGAATATGGGAGCTTCATGGATGGATCCTCTTATCAGATACATCAAAGAGGAAGATCTACCAGAGTAAAAATTAGAGAGAAGAAAGCTGAGGTTCAGAGCCACCAAATTCTCAATTGTGGGTGATGTCTTGTACAAGAAGGGGTTCCTACTCCCTCTCCTCAGATGTGTCCACCCCTCAGAGGTTCCACACATCTTGCAAGATGTATACGAGGGCTCTTTCTCTAGTCACATAGGAGGAAGACCTTTAGCTAAGAGAATAATCACTCAGGGGTACTAGTGTCTGACCTTGGCCAAGGATGCTGCTGCATATGTGAAGAAGTGTGATAAGTGCCAGAGGTTCTCCGCCATCCCTCATCAACCTATGACGTCAATTAGCTCACCTTGGTCGTTTACAATATGGGGTATTGATTTGGTAGGGCATCTGCCGAGAGCTATGAATAATTATCGATTATTGATCGTGGCAATCGATTACCTCTCTAAATGGGTAGAGGCTGAGCCAATGATCACAATCACTGAGCAGAAGACCTTCCAATTCATTTGGAAGAACATCATATGCAGGTATGGTCTCCCAAACACCTTCATCTCAGACAATGGAACCCAGATCAAGAATATTTCCTTTGAGAAATACTGCGAAAGAATAAGGATCAAGCAGTTCTTCTCTTCTCCTGGCTGACCTCAGGCAAACGGTCAGACCGAGGTCACAAATCGAACATTCCTTGATGAGATAAAGAAGAGGTTGGAAGAGGCCAAAGGGAGATGGACAAAGGAGGTATATGCTGTGTTATGGGCCTATAAGAAAACAACGAGGACACCAACAAGAGAGACCCCATTTATGTTAGCCCATGGCTCAGAAGTTGTCATCCCTACAGAGGTTGGACTTCCCACTCATAGAGTTCAGACCTATGAACCTTAGAGGAATGGGGAAGAAAGAAGACTTGATTTGGATTTGATTGAAGAGAGAAGGGAAGATGCATAGATTAGACATGCAGCTTACCAGCAGAGAACTATAAGGTTCTACAACCAAAGGGTGAAATAAAGGCCTATAGCTGTGGGAGACCTAGTCCTAAAGAAGACATTGCAAAAGGCAAATAAGCTCCACCCAAACTGGCATGGTCTCTATAGAGCAGTTGATGAGGTTGTGCCTGGTACCTACCGACTAAAAAATCTCGAAGGGGAACCTTTCTCCAATCCTTGGAATGCCGACCACTTGAAGAAATATTACACATGATGTTACAGTTGTTTCTTTCTAATATATGTATCACTCTATGAAGAGGATTTTAATGAAAAGAGCAATGTTGTGCTGATACTTTTGTTATACGCTTGGTTGTAAAATATGAGGTGAAACATCATTATATGGTGGCCTCAGACCTTAAACATCATTAATTTGATGAAAATTATGAGGTAAACATCATTATGTGGTGACCTCAGACCTTGAACATCATTAATTTGGTGGTAATTTATGAGGTGAAACATCATCTTATGGTGACCTCAGACCTTAAACACCATTAATTTGATGAAAACATGACGGTTAACATCATTATATGGCGACCTTAAACCTTAAACATCATTAATTTGGTGGTAATTTATGAGGTGAAACATCATCTTATGGTGACCTCGGACCTTAAACATCATTAATTTGGTGAAAATATGAGGGTTAGCATCATTATATGGTGACCTCAGACCTTAAACATCATTAATTTGGTGAAAATTATGAGGTAAACATCATTATGTGGTGACCTCGGACCTTAAACATCATTAGTTTGGTGAAAATATGAGGTGAAACATCATTATATGGTGGCCTAGACCTCAAACATCATTAATTTGGTGAAAATTATGAGGTAAACATCATTATGTGGTGTCCTCAGACCTTGAACATTATTAGTTTGGTGAAAATATGAGGTGAAACATCATTATATTGTGACCTCAGGCCTTAAACATCATTAATTTGGTGAAAATTATGAGGTAAACATCATTATGTGATGACCTCAGACCTTGAACATCATTAATTTGGTGGTAATTTATGAGGTGAAACATCATCTTATGGTGACCTCAGACCTTAAACATCATTAATTTGGTGAAAATATGAGGGCTAACATCATCTTATGGTGACCTCAGACCTTAAACATCATTAATTTGGTGGAAATATGAGGGTTAACATCAATATATGGTGACGTCGGACCTTAAATATCATTAATTTAGTGAAAATATGAGGGTAAACATCATTATATGGTGACCTCAGACCTTAAACATCATTAATTTGGTGAATATATGAGGGTAAATACTATTATATGGTGACCTCAGACCTTAAAAAATCATTAGTTTGGTGATAAATTATGGAGTGAAACATCATCTTATGGTGACCTCAGACCTTAAACAACATTAGTTTGGTGGTAATTTAAGAGGGTAAACATTATAGATTGGTGGCCTCAGACCTTTAACATCATCAATTTGGTGAGAGTTTAAGAAGAAAGACATTAAAGCATAACATCGTATGAAGATTGGATTATTGATTATCATTAAACATTCAAGAGTTACAAATCAGATATACCTAGATGCCATTAGAGTTCACAAAAGCTAAGAGGTACAGACAAGAAAGGAAATAAAAAATTACAACTTTTAAAGCTTCATAAAGAAAAAGGCCTAAGTATATGCAGCTGCAGTCGTGTCATCACGGCCGACGTTAATCACCTCAGCCCCATCATCCGAATGATTAGCATCCTCGGTCTCAATGACCTCTAGGGGAGTAGTCTCAGTTGGTATAGCATTGGCTTCCTTAATTTCTTGTAAGGCCTGAGAAAATTGGGGGTTACCAAACCCAAGACCCTCAAAGTTTGAGGCAGTCAGACTCCCTGACTCTTTCTCCTTAGAGGCTGTTCATTTGCCAGTTACTTTAATGCCCATTTCAAGGTATTCAAAGCCAAAATTGACAAATTCGTCAGAGACCTTATAGTCTCTAATGATCTTTTCTACAGCATCCTCTAAGGCAGCTTTGCCTGTAGTATCCACCTTAGAATGAAGGGCATCATCTTTAGCCTTCAGGGTTACGTCGTGGTCCTTCTTGAACTTGGCCATGTCCTTGTCCCTCTACTTGAAAAGTTCCTTCATCTTGTCAAACTCCTTCATCTCTTCCTTCAGACCCTCAACCTCTACATTCAAACAGGCTTGAACCTTCTCAGCCTCATAACCCTTCTCTACGAGGGGAATCTTCTTCAGGGTCCAGTCAATAAAATGATACAAGGATAAGACACCCTACAGTAGAAGTTCAGACGTATAGATATGTGAGCTATAAGTTCTAAAAGAGCCGAGGTTACACTTAATTGAATAAGAACAAGTGAATACAAACAAATACCTGAATTGATCTGTGGAGAGTAAACTCGGCCAACAAAGGGACGTCCAAAGATCATAAGAAACGCTTATCCTCTTCAGTCGTTATTGTGTCGATAGCATCATCAGCCTTCAGACTGTGGCCAATAAGGCTATCATTGATTTTTAGCTCAGCAAGACGAGTAGCCAGGGCATCGTCTGTAGAGATGGGAATGGCACAATCCCCTTTTTGAGTCTTTCCCGGCCTCAAAGGCTCCTGGTCAGTTGTGGTCTTCCTCTTTTTGGTAACATCGTCCTGGGATGTGCCGACGTTCTTCTTGGTGGTAGCCGAGGGTACATTTTCCCCCCCTATTTCACATCAGCTTGACAAGACCTGGAGCAGACATTTCCCAAAGGTCGTCTGATATGCCTTCAGAGCGCTCTACAAAAGACATATCTGAGTTAGTAAATTAAAGGCATAAAAAGTAAGAGGTATAACTTATGAAAAATTAAGACTTACAAAGCTCTGTCAAAGGACCACCCCCCAAGCCTGTCTGAGAGAGGTAATAGGGGTCATCAGATGTTCATACTTTACAACATGACCCTGCTCGCCCTGATTGCGAAGATCCTTAACTTGTTGGTAGTTATCCTGGCTAAGTCTAGGGTCGGTTATAGCAGAAAGGGAAACCTTACGCCATCTCAGAGGGGTCCTTGGAACCGACGTTCCAGAAGCCTCATTTGGACCAAATTCCCATGCCCTAGAGGCAAAAAAATACTGAGGTTTCCAATTGTGGTTTGAAGTTTGGGTAACTAACAACATTTTATTCTCCAATTTCCTAGGTAAAAAGTGGTAATAGATAGGGTAGTTTTTGGCACATGAGGGCACATAACAACCAGTGAAAACTCTAACTGGAAGGTCTGAGTGATGGACAACCCTTCAAAGTACGATCATAACCTTCAAATCATTAAGGGATAATTGGAAAGGGGCTAGATTAATATGTGAAAGTATAGCTCTGATAGAAGGGTGGATAGGAAGACGAAAGCCTAATTTAAACATCTACTCGTAAACACGGATCTCTCCTTCTCGACCATTAAAGGCCCTCTCATCCCTCAGACGTTTCCTAAGGACGATGGAAGAGTTTATGGAATAGAGGTGCCGAAAGGTAAGAAGGTCATACTCATTGAAGGAGCTCTCAATCTCATCCGCCTTAGACGTATCAATATCGCTCTCTTCGCCATCATCACCATCCCCAGCAACATCGGCCTGGGCAGGTGCAGGAGTGTCGCCAGGAAATCTTTGAGAAAATTCAGCCCAGGTGGCAGCCGACAGAGGAATAACATAAAGTATGGGAGGAATGGCCACACTTAGCCCTATGATTTCAATATCAGAAGACTTGTGTGAAGAAATGATACCTTGATGAGACGAGGCACGGCTTGAAACCTTGACCTCCTCAGGGACCTCACCCTTCTCGGGAGTGTAATCTATAGCCTATTGAAAAGAGTCTACAGATATGGGGTCTGATGAGGACGACTCAGACTCAGACATTAGTGTTGGGTCCACAGGAGTCTTTGTAGGCTCAGGGTAGATAACCTTCAGAGGTGGAGGAAAGATGGGTCTGAGAGGGAAGGCCTCAACCCTACGAGCTTCCTCTTCGGCTAGATCTATTTGCCTAATTTTCTCAAAGGTCTTCTCACGAAGAGAGGGGAACTCTTCTATCAGTTGGTACAAAGGTCTGAGCATAAGTGAGACGACACTACACTTGGACTCAAAACTTCACACAGGCAAACAGCTTGTTGAATCTAAACTAAGGATCAAACTAGGAATCTGAAAAGTTTTTTACCAAGAACACTAAGAACACTGAAGAACCAGGTTGCCAGAGAAGACGACCGGAGGTTAACTGGAGACCTAAATAAGGGATTTTTTGGCCGAAATAACCTCTGAGCTACCTACAAATGCCCCTAAATCACTCAAATCACTAATGTCTTGGCCCTACAACCACCAACACTAGTGGAAACCACTTGCCAGAAAACACAAGACCTTGCCAGAAAATTCAAAAATGAATAATAAGGGCTAAAAATGGAAAAGAGAGGTGGAAATGATACCTGACTAACTGCGAAATAAAGGGGAAGAGGATTCGAAGCAAGGGAGAACTTCAAATGGCAGCCAACAGTAGAGGTCTTGAGAAAGGTTACGGTGGTAAAGAAAGCTAAGGCGAGAGAAATGAAGAAGGAAAGAGAAAAAGGGTTTTAAACTTGCCCAATGATGAGGTGCGAATTTCGAGGGCCCATCATTTCCCTAGGGAACCTAAAGGGTAAAGCAGAATCGTCATGCCTTGATAAGCACGCTATTCACTTTAGAAAGTGACATGTGGCAAGGAAATATTGGTATCCAGAGGAATCCAGCCTCGGACTTAATTGCATACCCCTTAATCACCTACTCACATAGGTAAGTAACGGCTATGGGATGATTGATATGCCCAAAGTGCACACTCTTAGTCAGAGTAACTAACCTCGGACAGTCTCACTGCCGAGGTGACATAACCTTATGACAATCATCACCAATACCATCTCTCATAAGGTCGGCTCCTCATACATCAACCTCGGTTGGGCATCAGACGAGATCAGCAAGGACTCATGGGTTCAATTATCTCCCAACACGGTCATCGGCCCCAACACCCGTTACAATAACATCATACACCAACCTCGGCTATTCATCAGACGAGGTCAGCAAAGTCACTCAATCCACTGGCAACGTCATCATAGGCCTCAGCCGACGTTACAACCACTCCATACCTAACCTTGGCCAACCCTCCTGGCCGAGGTCATCATGGATATTAATCTCGGACAAAGCAACAGTCGGACTTCACCAACCTCGTACTCACCCAGGCCAAGGTTGCACCAGTTAAGGACACATGGTCGAGCATTTACAAGCACATGTAAGGTTTAGCACACGTGGACAAACCAGTTCTAACTGAATCATTCCCCTCACTTGAGGGAATATTGAGGTCATCATTATCTATACAAGATCAGCCAGGTGTCATGCTTATACTATTTTGATCCTCATGCACATGCTCATTGCATTCTTGGGGGGAACATTACACTCCCCAAACACTATATATAGAGGTCATCCTCTACCTTATAAAAGCATCCATAATTGCAACCCTAGCTGAAACTCTGTCATTTTACACAGAAGAGAGAGAAAGCTTGAGAGATTGTATCCATGGCCGTTAGTGCCTTCATTCAGTGATATTACTCACGCACTCACAGTGGATGTAGGCCTAATTAGTTGAACCACTTATATATTAGTGTTCATCATCTTCTCCTCACCTCATTCTACCATATATATATTCACTCTTGTGCTGTTATTGATATCACCAGCTCGAGCTTGTCAACACCTTATCTGGTGGCGATGTTTCCAGCATCATCAACGGGCATCACAAAACATTTTCATAATCTCAAAGTTAATTTTTACTTAATTCTTTTTTAAGGAAGGGAAGAGATAAATGGGTAAGTTTTAATGAAAATTTTGAGAGAGTTTCCTTTATTTATTTAATATTCCAAAATTAAATATGACATGTCAGACATTCACCATCAACAAAATAAAAACCACCCCGGAATATAAAGCCCACCCTCGGGCATTCAGTATCAACAACAACAATAATATAAATCCCACCTCGTCCATTCACTAAATCTTGACATCATTTTTTATTTATGTTTTGATAATATTAATTTGATTTTTATGATATTTTCATATATAATATTTTTATTCTCTATATTAAACATTATTAACATCGGCACAAAGTAATTAATTAAATTGAAGAAAAAAAGGTACCTAAAAAGATATGCCAAAATTGTCCATAACTGTATCTCATTAAAAATAATCCTGAATGAAATCGATGAATTCATGTTGAACTTCTTATATCTCATGATTTTCATAGGATGCTTTTTTAGCCAAGTCCTTCATTTAACAAATAAAAATAATATAAGTTGTATTCAATTTTTCCTTATAAAAGTAATTAGTAAGAAATAAAAAATTATAAAAAAAATACTTATTACCTTTAGTTTAGTAGATTGAGACGGATTCTCCATTAGATCTCTCATGAACTTCAATATGTAAAATTCACATTCGACATTCCTCAATTGTAGAGGGCCCTATAAAATGATATGTTGAAGATAATAATTATATTAGGATATAAGTTATAAGTCAATAATGTATGTTCATTACCATTATAGTACCTTAACATTCTCCTAGCTTGAACCTTAAATTCTTCGTCCTTTTGATACCACCAATGCTTTAAATCCACTTCAAGACAGATTGAAATGAAAAACGCGTATATATATATATATATATATATATATATATATATATATATATATAATGCTCTTGTGCGGACTAGTCCGCATTTTAAGAATGCGGACCGGACATGTGTCACCTAACGGTGCACCTAGAAATTATCGCCTAAATTATAGGCGCACACTCTCTCTTTTCTGGGCTCACCGCCAGCTGACACATGTCCGGTCCGCATTCTTAAAATGCGGACTAGTTCGCACAAGAGCAGGACTATATATATATATATATATATATATAAAGTAGAAAACTTATGTATGTCATAAGATCAAAAGATGATGTCATCTTAATGAATTTTTCTTGCACTTTCTATTTTGCCCCTCAAATCTTTAATTTCCCCCCTCTTTTTTTACTTACCAAATTTATACTTCAATTCAAAATTGGGATTACTTTGATCAAGATCACTTCTTTAATTTGTTCCCACCCTCTCTCATTTCTCACACAACCTCTCATTCTCTCGTTCTCTCATCAGCAAGCCCAAAAAAAAAAACCTCCCTCCCCACTATCCCACACTCACCCCTCTGTCACGGCCTCCCTCAACCCGTTGCCTCTACCACCTTCATCCTGTTGCCGCTGCCTCGCTCAGGTAACTTTATCTCTACCCTCACTCTCTTATACACGCACATTCACACACTCATGCACTTAGTTTGTTAAGTTTTTATGCATCCTTACTTCTTTTATGGTTTTATTTGGATCCTTTTGTTAGATGTATTTTTTTGTTTGTGTTTTCAAATTTGGGAAATTTGTAGCAAGGAATGACCAACCACCTTGTAGCAAGGAAAGTTTTACATATTTGGGGAAAGTTGTAGCAGACCTGAGGTTTAGTTTGTGTTTTTTAATCATCTCTGCTCCCCCTCTCTCTCTTGCTTTATTTTTTTGTTACTGTTGAATGGGTGTTTACATGGTGAATGGGTGTTTAGTGTGCATTTTCAATTGATAAAGATTTGGGATTTTGATTTATATTGAATCAAACGCACTACATTGTATCTAGGACATTATGGTTTGATTTATATTTGTCCTCTCTACAGTTTTCCAGATTGGACATTATGGTGTGATTTATGTTGGGATGTTGTTGAGGTAGTTTTTAATTTGAGTTGGTTTCAATCTAATTTATTTTTATTAGTGTCTTAAGTACAGTAAAATATTATTTTATGTGTGTCAATTGGCTGCCAATAAGTGCGTGCAAAGACTTTTTAAGAAAGGTGGAAAAGGCGATTCGGAAACTGTGGCGCGATCGGAGATTATATGGTATGATTTTGCAATTTTTGTATGTAGATTTGCTTTATTAGGGCTTTGTTGTTTTGGTATATAATTGCTTCATAGATTTTAATTCATCTTTCTATTCGATTTCCAATGATTAGAGAATTTGTTTTCGGAACCAAAATTTAGACTGAGTCGTTAAATTTTAGTTTATCATAATGTTAATTTTCACTTTTTTACCAAATTCCACAATACTTTATGATGTTATTATTTTTTTATGAAAACTTTCTTTCATGATTTAACTCTTATAATTGCGACTATTTGTCAATAGATGGATGCGTATGTTAATTGATTTATATTAGTCTGGTTTAATTATATGAGTGTGAATTATTCTCACTTTAAACAACAATTTATGTTTGATGATTATCGAATTTTTATATGATATTCGGATCGCTTTATATGATTTATATTCGGGTTTTCATGCTTTATCGGGTTTTCATGAGTCAACTCTTATACGTTAACTGATTTATATAAAGATCACTTTAAACAACAATTAATATGATTATTCTCACTTTTATATGATTTTAGGTTCCAGTTGTTGCATGCTTGATGTGCGACACTTGCAGCACGTTGTGCTCTGTAAGCCATGAGGTATGACATTTTTTATTGGTCTAAATACGTGTGCTCCCCTATTTTACTCTTCTTCACATTTAATTGCATATGGTCTTCTCCCCTGATTTATGCCTCTTTTATATTAGCGTTATTGCTCATTCAAATTGTATGACTCAAAATGATGAATGTATTTTATATTCAACTCCACGTAATGTTTCAAATTATTTTTCCCAGGTGATCAACTACAAGCAGTATCATCTCTTACTTGGAGCGGTCCAAGGTGATCAACTACAAGAAGTATCATTTTCGTACATCCTTGAAACATATATTATTAGGTATTTTTGCATTTCCATCAATATGTTAAAATGCGTTATTGTATGTGGATTGATATTGAATTTTGTAGCTAGAATTCGAGTAATGCATAAGTTGTATAAAGCCAAATTGCATCTCCACTTTTCAATAAAATACATAGGGGGGGTTGTTTTAGCATCTAATGATTGTTGAAATGTAATATTTGGGTGCAAAGCCTTGATATGTACTCTTCGATTATTTGGGTCTTTTTTTGGTGTTTCGATGTTATCATTCATAATGTCATGTGTTAGGAGTTCTTACAAATTTAATGCTCTTTATTGTACTAAGCATAACGAACTTGGCCTATAAAATTCTTAATACAACAGAACCATTGTCAGTTTATTCAATTTGATTCATGTGGTCTAGACATATTTTAGCTTGAAGTAGATGGTGTAGTGTATGTATGTTATTTTATTGTGAATGTGTGATATGCATCCTTTTCTTCTAATTATTAAGAATTGTGAAATTTTGACGTTTGGAAACTCTAGCTTTGAAGTACCTGCTAATGTTTTTTTGAGGTAACTAAGACTTTTTTTGTACGATAATTGAATGTACATGGGCATATTATAATTGTTTTGTATATGTTTATATACGGAGTATGTGATAGACGATTAATTATTGTTACTTACACAAACTTTTTGTAAGAAGGATTCTTGGAGTTCACGAGTATCATTGAAGGTGCATCGACCTGGAAATAGATTCAATTTCCACAGAGTTTATTCGAAATTTTTACTACATTTTAAGGTACAGAACATTCTTTCGACCTCATAGTTACAACTAATATTTACATACAAAGTGATCTATAATGATTGGTTTGTAGCATAAAGTGTGAAGGTCCAATGTCTTTTTTGGGAATACAAGTCCTATCTCAGAGAATTACCATTCATAACTGAATTTAATCAAATTTTAGATGGTGTCTCAAAATGAGTGTCTCAAAATGAGTCGACTTGCTCGACTCAGTGTAGTTTCGACAGTCCTTACAGGATCCATTGTGTAGGTTTACCCTTATTGGTTTCATATTAATATTTATGAAGAGTTGAAATCATAGAACAGTTAAAGAAAGTTTTTAATGCCAGTGAAGGGGGAGTAATGAACGTATGTCGATTCAGTGCTCTGCCTGAATAGGAGTATCCAAAAAAGAAAAGAAAAAAGTGGATGACCTTTAGGGTAGATGTTAAGGAATTTTCTTTGTTATTAATACATGTATTGAGAGTTTTTTTTCTTTTGTTATATTGCTTCTTAATGTTAAGAACAAGTACTTATAACTATACACATTTGTCAATAGGAAATCTGTCATTGAGAAACCCCAGAAGGATTTATGACAATCTTTATACGTAATACAGGTGAAATATGATTTGAAGTTAGGGAACAAATTGACATAAAATAAATAGGAGACATGAAGGAAAGGCATAGTTCATTAGGTGTCCTGTTCATTATTCAAGTGCACACGTTTGATATTGAGTGCTTTTTTGCTCCAAACCCGTTCTATAGATAATGGCATGACACCAATTCTGATTGTTAACACCAACGAGGGATCACTACAAGGCGCTGCAATAGAAGAAAAAACCAAATAAAGTGTTGCAATAGAAGAAGAAATAAAAGAAAGTGCAGCCAAAGAAGAAGAAATAAAAGAAAGTGATGCCTAAAAAGAAGAAACAAATGCTGGAGGGGTTGCTACTGATGAAGCTATTGCAAGAGATCAAGACAAGGTAGTGGAGGAGGCAAAACCTGAGCAAAAAATCGATGAATAAGTTGGTTAGAAAACCACAGAGGAGAACCTGAAAATAAAGCGGAGACTATTGAGGCTATGGAAATAGATGTTGCGGAAAAATCACTACTGCCAACCACAGAGGTTGAAGCTAAAGAAAAATCAGCTAAAGAACATGAAACTCCCGTGCCCAATGAGGTTAAGAATAAGCCAATTCTGACTCTAATGCTCGGAGAAGAGAATAAAGAGGAAAAATCTATTGCATCTTCTGAGAGGGACAAAGAGGCGGATATTGTCATAGACGCCGAGAATGAACCACTCCCGATTCCAGAGCTTAGGGAAGAGAATAAAGTGGAAAAACCAGTTAAGGGTGCATATTCTGAGAAAGAAGCAGATATTATGAAAGATAAGGACATTACAGCTGAAGCCAAGCCTGATAATGAGAACCTATCAAAGAGGGTGGAAGAGGTGAAAGAAGGAGGAAATCCTGGTTAGTATCACTCAGTGGGCTATGAAGGGGCCCCACCTCAGGAGCTACTGATGCCATTTCAGTTTAGATTTTGAGGTGATCTTCATTATCCATGCCAGCTC
Organism: Sambucus nigra; assembly: GCA_949130495.1. NCBI lineage: Eukaryota > Viridiplantae > Streptophyta > Magnoliopsida > Dipsacales > Adoxaceae > Sambucus > Sambucus nigra. The sequence goes on along the minus strand of OX422223.1, from coordinate 63,152,364 downwards.
TTCATTGTCCATGATTTAGAGGCAACATTATATATTTCCTTTGTTTCCTCTATTGAGTGATACGTTTAGTAGTTGTTAAAGGATGAACTACATAAACACGTGGACAAACATAGGCACATAGCCCTATAAAGTTCACTTAGTTCATTGATAATTTCTATAATCTAGCTTTGTTTTCATGGTTTATATTATTGTATTCTTCAAAATGCTCTGTTTCTTACTATTTCTTGATGTCACCCAGTGGATAGAGCGGATTCGTTACTTTGCAGCCTTGAAATGTTTCCCGATGATCTTGCATTTACAATATTTATGCCCTTAATAAAATCTTTTGAGTGTGATTTAGATTGTGTAATTGGTTGTTTTCACAGTGAGGCCAAGACCCCGGTATAGTAGACCTCATGTGTCGGCCATCACCCATTTTCCATGTAAGCCACCACAATCATTTACGTTTATTTGAAATTTTGAAATGAGGTTATAATTTTTTACAGTATAATCAGTATATGGACAAAATCAATGCATATCACTAGCATTGCCCAATACGATTCATACTTTTTTAACTTTTTTTTATACAACTCAGCTATGTTGGTAAAATAAGTATGTGCACAAAATCAATGAAATTATATCGGTCATGAGAGTATGTAATCCCTTGACATTACATAATGTGTTGAATCAAATATAAATATTGATTGTATGTAATTATATTTCTAACACTTTATTTTTTTGTTTCTAAAATGCTACTTTTTCTAACATTTTATTTCTTTTTTGCACCTTAGTTGTTTGAAAAAATGGGCAAGTGATTGTTCAATACATTTGATTTTCGTACAATTTAGGAGAAAATCTAAGATAGTAAAATCTCAGGTATGTCGCATAATCAACTCAAGAGTACAACATGAAGCTTTCAACTTGCCAACATTTATGTCCACCGTTCTCTAAACTGTCCAATGTTTATTTCCAAAGGTTCTAGCTCTTATGGACTGGTTATGCAGTTTTATGTCCACCGTTCTCTAAACTTGCCAACATTTACGTAGTTTTATTTATTCTGTTACAGTTTTGTATTTGTGAAAAGTATTCTCATTATTTTTTGCACAACATAGGGGATGAGAATGACTCGCTGGAACATGTTAATATGTTTGAGTTATAAATGAGGGATGAGAATGACTCGCTATTTGATTATATATTTATTTTGTTAGCTGTTATTGAAAGTGAATTGCAGCGTAGCAGTGGTGGTTCTCGAACAAGCGGAGTTGTGCCCACCCATCATTCATCTTACTACTAAATAAATATCGTCTTTACCCTTTTATTTTGTATCTTCTTTAGGCCCTGTTTTGGTGCTTTGCAGGTGTTTAGGATGCTTTACTGTTTAGGAAACTTTGAGTCTTAGATTTAATGTTAGCTCATTTAAGGTACTTTCTTATCTATTTGCTTTAGCTTTAAACAGTGATACCTTCATTTAGTTTTTATTGTTTTACAAAGTTCTTATTCTGTATACATTAGAGTTTTTTGAATGCAAAACATTTTTAGTGCTTATCTATTGTATGCATAATAGTTCTTAGTGCTTATGTATTGAATGCATAACAGTACTTATCTATTGAATGCATAATAGTTCTTATCTATTGAATGCATACAGTTTTTAGTGCTTTCCTACTTAACTGTTATACATTGTATTTATAACAGTACATTGCTGTAACAGAAAATGCGCGCCTATCCAGCGAGTTAATGACTTGGAAAATCAAGAAGAAGAACTTCCAAATGCCCGAAGTATAACTGTTATACATTGTATTCATAAGATCTGACGTTGATGACTTGCATAATCAAGCAAAAGAACTTCCAAACCACTTGGTGTAACAGAAAACGTCTGCCTTGCCAGCGAGTACCTTATGGCAACTGATAAACTAATCTTTGATGTGTGAATGGCACTAACCGCAATGGTTACACGAACAGAATGTTAAAGGATCCAAGAATGCTGCAAATCTTTGATCATGGTCCTTTATTGGACTCAGATATTGACCATCTGGAGAAACATCAACTACTGAATTCAATAAATTCTCTCTAGGTATCCGAACATTGTCAAATTCAAGGCCACGTTAACATGGCATAACATGCAAGTGAGTACCATTTTTATAAGGTTATATACAATAGATACCACATATATGTCGGTTTGTACGTAAGAGTGAATTTTATTGCAAGATTCAAGTCATGAATGTTTAGTGACCATTTTATTACATGAACGTGTGATCTCATATTTGTTCTTCATTGACATGTCAATGTTACACAGGTGCTGTGACCGTGGAAAATGCATATGAAGCAATGAACAATACAGGATTATAGTATTATTGTCATAAACATCATATGTTGAAAACTGTTGTTGTTATTTTTTATTTCTTAAATAGGGTAGATAGTCCTATAAATAGTGGAAATTCTGTTCAATTTTTTTTCATATTGTTTACAATTATTTGTATTATGTAATAAATCTTTTTGAATTAAGTATTGGTGTTATTTTCACGAATTGAGTTGAATTTGTTTATACGATGTTTATGACGGATTATTAGTATTATTAGTGGAGTCTTTTTTTTCTTTCTTAAATAAGGTGGGTAGTTTTATAAACAAAGAAAACTCTCTAAAAATTTTAAATTGTGAAAGACTATATGTATTATATATAAAACTTTATAACTTAAATTATATACGACTTAACATTTTGTTTTGTTGGGGGAACGAAATTATTTTCGTCTCGCAATTACAGACTTTGGAAATTTTCGTCATTTTATGATTATGTACTTATTGAAAATTTTCGTCGTGCCTTCAGGCACGGGCATACCCTAGTGTATATATATATATATATATATAAGTCATTACTCACATGCTTGTAAAGAGTTTCAAGTCTCGATCTAGCGGCGTATGTAAAGAATCCAAATAGAATATATTGCTCGAAGAGAAATCGATAACAACTAAGACCAATGAAACTTACAATGTAATGACTTATTAAAATCAATGATACAAACATGTTTTGATATAGTTATAACAACTTAAGATAATACATATACTTACCCTGTGTTAATTGGCATAAAATATGTTTCGCTCTATTTAGCATCTTTCATTGCATTCCCTATAAAAATATGCATTTTTTCTTTAAATAAGCTTATTGAGCAACCCCGACATTAACAAATACAATAAAATCTCGATTATTTTGAAACTTCTCGTACAAGAATCTAGAAAACAAAATAAAAAAATATATTATAAAGGAGTAGCTAAATAAAATTAAGATGAAAACAACTTATTCTCGCAACTCATGTATCCGATCAGGCAATTGTCATTAAGCTCCACCATTTTACCAAAACACACTGACTCATGTTTAGGAGGAATGTAGGTTGATTGAAGTTTGTCTCCATACATCCCGACCGTAATTTTTACGATATCACTTGTCATGATTGAATCTTGCATGCTTGCAAATACCATAAGTGCCCCTCTCTCAACTCTATTTTCTCTATCTTCTTTATCGTTTGCATTGGTTATAAATAGTTGATTTAGAAATATAGTTTTTAGAGTGAGACAGAGACTAATAAAGAGTGAAGAGAGAGAATTTAAAAATATTAACAATGATATCTTTAATATAAAAGAAAATTTCTCACAACTTTACCTTTGTGTCTAATATATCAAATTCTTTAGGCCACGTAACCTGTGAATTATGTGCATTTAACTAACTCATCCCCACAAGTTATCGGAAGCGGCGTCCGGAGTGTAAACAGTTTCCATAGACACTCACATATAATTTTCTCCCAAATACTTATGGTACACTTTGTCGTCTGGCTCAACCCTCTCAAAAACACAACCATTGGCAACAATATTGGTACGTGAATTTAACGCTAATTTACATGGTTTGCCCAAGACATTATGAAGTGAGGGATTCTCATATGTCATGTGAGCGGATATCTTTCCATAATCTTTCAACTAATTATACATAAAAAATAAAAATAAAAACTCAAATCAACAACATTTATTGTTGCAAAACCCAACGCAATAACATGTAATATTTATTTCTTACATTGCTATTTTTCTTTTTATTTGTCTTCTTGGCATGTGAATCACATAAGGCACTTACATATGATGATGAAGTTTTTTGAAATCCATTGCCACTTTGGGGGGGGTGTTCAAACCGACTTTCATCATTTCCCTTTTGTACTTCGACACCTTCGCCAGTAATACTTGCATCCGCTCATCTTTTTCTTTGCATATTTCTCTTTTCACATACAGCTTAGACTCCAACTCACTAATATGCTTCTTTGATCCTTTCTTAGTGAGGTTATAAAAGGTTGTGGGGGTGACTCCATGCCCTTTACACCTAACATGACCGGGGTGCTCGGGTGTCCCTAATGTCAAAGTTAGGACGTCTGAGGTTCCTTTGGTGAACAAGCTCCTAGCTTTAACCTGTCTATTTAGCATATCCTACAAAAAGAATCAATCAAGTGAAGATATATAACATTAAAAATAAATCAATTAGATGTATTTTATATTGAATATTTTTGCAAACAAACTCATAAATAGAAATTCACATTTTTATCCTCTACTTCCCTAGTAGCCTTGTCACCAAATCACCCATTTTTATCTTAACGACTTTTTTTCCACAGATAAGCCCTATCATCGTCATCAAACTTATCACCTACCTCTTTCTGTTAAGATATTCGATAAAAACATTTGGGTGAACTTAGAATGTGTAGTTTAATTCACAAATATCAATGTTTGTCAAGTAAGAAAAATGAGTACATACATGCTCTTCGATAAGTCCAGGATAGCCTTTCTTACTCGTTCGATGGTTATATATATTCTTCCCCCATCTTTCATCTTGTGTCGGGCTTAGCACATTATAAATACATAAGCATGAGCAATTTGCACAAATAACTTAGAAAAAAAATATGATTTTAACCATTTGTTATATACCTCAAACTCCTTTAAGATTCCCACTTTTATGAATTCCTCACAATCCTCCCGTTCAAGATATTTTTTATACATCTCTGGCCAATGCTTGAGTTGATCAGGTTCATTTCTGAATGGTTTGATGTAAAGTCTAGTCAAATCTCCTCTAAAAAAATTCCATTGTGCCGACATATTAGATAGAACTTATTTATTTGTCTTTATATCCATATCAAATTTAGATGTGAATTAAAAATGAAAATAAATCAAAGAATGCAAGATAAAAGTATCTTATTATATATAGGCGTGTAGCGACTTGCTGTGATTGCTCCAAACTTGAAATCCAATTTTCTCTTTACCAATATGGTTTAGCTATTGTTGTTGATTTTATTGAGTCTTATTTTTTAAACTAAGATTTGGGGTTTACACATTAGACCTTATTTTTCATTTTTAAACTAAGTTAGTATTATTATATATAGTCTAATATACATAATATATCGCGTATGTCCATATATCTATTCATGTACGATTGTATGGGTTTTTGAGTCTTTCTTACTTTGATTGCATGCATACAGTTAATATATATAGTCTTATATATATGCATATCATGTATGTCCACAATTCTGTTCATTTACGATTGCATGGGTCTGCTTACTTTGATTGTATGCATACAATTTATATATAGTCTTATAAATATGCATATCATATATGTCCATAATTCTATTCTTTTACGATTGTATGGCTTTGTGTGTCTTGGTTACTTTGAATCTATGCGTGCGCTTTATATATATAGTCTTATATATATGAATATCATGACATTTTCTTTTGTTTCTCAATCTTTTGTTTCCATAGACCAAACCCATTTAGAGATTGAGTGAGATTTGAAGATTTAATCATTTAAATGATCTCTCTCTTTCTCTCATAATATTACAAGTTGATTGAACTTTCTTAAGTTAATATTTTTCCGATACTCAAAATGGAGATTAAATGAGAACTTTTCGGGGGTGATGAGGGTTGCAAATAATTAAGGAGGGCTAAGGGCATGCGGGGGGAAATTTATCGATGCAATCGAGCAAAATCGGAGGGCATTGAGTACTCTTAACCAAAATGTAATTGGAGGTTCATCACCATACCCTTTTCCTAAGAAGAGAGTTGGATTGCCAAAAAAACATGGCATCTGTAATATGAACCCCACAATTTCGGCACATTGGCCAATTACTAGGAAGTTTGCAGCGCAAATTACTAGCAAACAGCAGTAACCATTGCTTTAGGAAACATAGAAAAAAAAGTACTATATTATAATTGATGATGATGATGATTTACATGTCCCCATATATGTGCAACGTACCGAAGCTATGATGGAAGAAATAGATCGAATGTACGAGGATATTAAAATGGAAGATTTAGATTAGGAGTTGATTGTTGACATAGACAGTGGCGATGAGAAGGATATGCTTGCGGTGGTCGAGTATATTGATGACATATATTCCCACTACAAGAAAGCAGAGAGTTCTAGCTACGTCTCACCAAACTACATGGAAAATCATTATGATATCAACGAAAAGATGCGAGGGATTCTGATTGACTGGACGACTTAGATTCATTACAAATTCGAACTGATGGAGGAGAACTTGTATTTGACTGTGAATCCAATTGATAGATTCTTAGATATTCAACTTGTTATGAGAAAGAAACTCCAAATTGTTGGGGGTAACAACTATGCTTTTTGCTTGTAAATATAAAGAAATTTATGTTCTTGTTGTGGAGGATCTCATATTGATTTCTGACAAAGCTTACACAAGAATAGAAGTGAATGATATGGAAAAGTTGACGGTCAATACCTCGCAGTTAAAACTAACAGTTCCCACTGCATATGTGTTTATGAGGAGGTATCTCAAGGCTGCTCAATCTGAAAAGAAGCTGGAGCTTCTTTCCTTATTCATAATTGAGCTTTGCCTTATCGAATACGAAATGCTCAAGTTCTCGCTGTCAGCAGCAGCTATAATCTTTTAACTCTAAGGGTCCGTTTGGTTCGTGGTGAAATATTTTTTACCGCGTTAAAATATAATTAACCTAGGTAAAATATGTGTTTGGTTGGGCATTTAACACGGTGAAATAAAATGAATATGGTGAAAAGTGAGGTGAAACTTTAACCATTTTAAACCATGGATAAAGTGAATAATTTAACAGGTGAAAACAATGAAATTTATCTTATTACCAAAGTAACTTTTCTTATTTCCACTTACAACTATCACACATTCATTTCTCCCTCTCAATTAATACGATCATCAAATATTCATTTAAAAAAAATATTTTTTTCTAAATTTCATTTTTTATTTTTAAAAATTTTAAAAATTTAAAAAAATAAAAAAAATTTAAATAATTAAATTTTTAAACATAAATAAATAATAGAATAGCTATTCCTACACCCTCTATGTCTTTCCCCACACTCTTTTCAATATTTAAATACTAAAAGATCAAAAGACCCTGTATACATATATGATTTGAGCAAATATAATCTTTTGCCCAAAAATCTATTACTTAAAAAAAAAAGGAATATTATGAAAAAAATAAAACATAATGTTTTGAAAATAAAAATTCTAATAGTCTAGGAAATTAAAATTTTAATATTCTGAAAATATAAAATTTATAAAAGTTATTTTTTCATTTAAAAAACATTATGTTATTTATAAAAAAACATATTATTTTTTATTTAAATGGACGTTGATAAAAAAACTGTTTCGTTATTTATTTTTAAAATTGGACATTCTTTTTATCATTTCTAGTTAAAAACTCTTTCTTTTATTTATTTAAAAAAATTGTTTCGCTATTTATTTTTTCAGTTAAAACAGTTTTTTTTTCTATTTTAAAAATAATCTTTTTACTATATAAAAAAATGGTCCGCGTCAGCGGTATGTATAGGCAGTTCGACCACTTATACATACCGTTGGCGCGGACCAACATATTAGACAAAAATGCTCTACGTCAGTGGTATGTATAGGTGGTCGGACCGCTTATACATACCGTTGCAGCAGACAATATTTTTTCAAAATAGTAAAAAGATTATTTATAATATAGTACAAAAAAAACAATTTTTAACCGAAAATAAAATATGTAAATAAAAAATAAAACACTTTTTAAGAAAAGAGTTTCTTAAGTAAAATAAATTTTACGTTTTATATACAGTTTTTAATAAAACAAATAGATAAGATTTTACGTTTTATAAACCGTTTTTTTTATTATTACTTATAAAAAACAATTTTTTATTGAAAATATATTTTTTTTGTTTTTATCAAATGTATTTAGTTTAGTTGGAGGTGAAAAAATTGGACATTTAGATTTTATAAATTTAAAGGCACAATTGTCATTTATTATTCAAAGGGTGTGGGAGAACATATAGAGGGTGTGGGAATATCTAATCCCATAAAAAAAATAAAAAATAAAAATAAATAATAAAATTGAATATTTGTTTGGTGCATGGTAATGTGTTCGGAATTTAATTACTAATTGGGTCAGTTTCAGAGTTGGGAACTATTTTTTTTTTCTTTTAATTTGAACACTTTTTTTTCATAGTTGGAACTTTTTTTTTTAATTGGGACTGTTTTTTTTCAATGTTGAAAACTTTTCTTTTAATTGGGACTGTTTTTTCATTGTTGAGACCTTTTTTTTTTATTGTGGACTTCTACTGTTTTTATAGTTGACTCTTTTTTTTAATTGTGATTGTTTTTTTTACAAATGACAATTTTTTTTCATTGTTGGATTTTTTTTTTTAAATTGGGACCGTTTTCTTTTTTAATAAGGACTTTATTTTTAATTGGTACTATTTTTTTACTTATTTGTCTTGCGTAGCCAAATATGACTAGTTGTGTGTGTGTGGGGGGGTGATTATGTCAAATTTTAGTTTGAGGTAAATGCATATTTTTTAATGCAATTGACACTTGTGTGATGAAAATCAATATAGTTATGTGCATTTGAAGTATGAGAGTAATATGCTCATTTTATTTTTTCACCATATTAATCTTGACCATCCAAACAACAAATGGTGAAAAAGTTAAAATTTTCACCTAGTGAAAACTCGACCATCCAAACGGAGAGAGTGAAAACAAAATCACCGCACTAATAATTTACCTTTTATTTTTAACACGGTGAAAAGTATTTCACCACGAACCAAACGGACCCTAAATGTTCTATGAATGATGTCAAATATTGGAGTAAAACCAGTGAGAAATATACCAACTACCTCGAATATCATCTATTGGAATGCTCAAAGTTGATGGTAATGTTCCACCAGAAAGCGGCAACTAGGAAACTGACTTGCGTGCATAGGAAATACAACAAATTTAAATATGGTTATGCTACAAAATTAAAGTCTCTTCATTTTCTACTAAATGCTAGATTCTAACACAGTGTTGATGAATTTAGTGATGCAAATAACTAACTGTTAAGGCGGGTAGTTAGTTTAATAGTATGCACACAGTGTGTGTGTCTATATATATCTTGTATATAAAATGAAGTAACACCTAAATTTATGCGTTTCCATGGAAGCATGTTAATGCATACAGTGTTGCGACTGTTCATGTTTGGGGGACTGATTTGGCGACCATTGTTGTCTCGAACTATAGTTTGAATTTAGTTAATCTTGCCGTCAGTGAAAGGAGATTAATGCTATTTTATAAGATTGTTAATTGATCCAAAAAAGGAACACAAGGTATGCACAAGAAAGTGGGAACTCATCAGCTGAAGATGGTTCAAATAATACCTGAAGAGGAAACAGAAGCTCTATATTTGAGAAGAATTATTCCTACGTTAAGCTAGTAAACCAAATTGAAGTAGAGGATGATGAGAAGAAGGAGAAATAAGTATGCTATGATAACATATCAAAGATCTATAATCAATCATTGGAAAATAAAGAAGAGGGGCTAGGGTTTCATCTTGATATAAAACTAGAATACGATACAATAAAAAGAAGGACATAGAATAAATGCCCGACTACAATTACATAATAATGAATTAAAAGGGAAAATACTAAAGTACCCTTAGTGCTAAATAAAACTCTAATATCCCCCCTCAAACTCAGATGCTGCAGCGAGAAGCATTGAGAGTTTGCCAACTAAAAAATGAAAATGCTGAACTGGATGAGACTTCGTAAACAAATCAACTATCTGTGCGAAAAAAAAAGGCAACTTGATGACGCCATGCGTAAGATGATGATGAGTGATATGATAATCAATCTCGATGTGCCTAGTCCTCTGATGAAAAACTGAATTGTGAGCAATCTGAATAGCACTCTTATTATTACAGTACATAGGAGTGGGCTAAGAGAGAAAGATACCCATATCTATAAGTAACCGACCTAGGAAAACAACCTCACGAGTAGTAGAAGCCATAGCACGATACTTGACTTCCGTGGAAGACACAGAAACAACAGATTGCTTTTTGCTCTTACAAGAAGTAAGAGAATCTCCCAGAAATACACAAAATTCAGTAACTGACTTGTGATCTGTAGGATCACCGACCCAATCAGCATCAAAGTATGCACGCAGCTCCAAAGAAGAAGATGAAGGAAGTAAAAGACTCTGAAAGCGAGTGCCCCTCAAGTATCGCAATATATGATGAACAGCTACCCAATGAATTGTAGTAGGGGCAATAACAAACTGACTAATATAATGGACCGCATAAGTTATATCTAGACGAGTAATAGTAAGATAAACCAAGCTGCCCACAATAGTGAGATATAAGGTAGGATCAAACAAAAAAACACCATCATACGAGAAAAGATGAACATTAAGCTCCAGAGGGGTATTAAAAATCTTAGTATCATTGAGGCGAGAACGCTCAAGAATTTACCCGATGTACTTAGACTGTGAGAGAAGATAACCCTTTGGAGAATGAGCTACCTCAATACCCAAAAAGTAAAGTAAGGGACCCAAATCCTTCATCTCAAAACAAAGAGATAATTCAGACTTTAATGTTGTAATTCCACCAACATCATCCCCAATAATAATCACATTATCAACATATAAGGAGACCAGAATACGCCCCCCCCCCCCCCCCCCCGAGGTGAACCTAATAAAGAGAGCTGAATCATGCTCACTTGGAAGGAACCCAGGAGAGGTAATCACGGTAGAAAACTTCTCAAACCAAGCTAGTGGTGCCTGTTTGAGACCATATAAGGCTTTCTTAAGCCTGCAAATTTCACCAGGACCATGTGGAACACCCAGAGGAGGAGTCATATATACCTCCTCGTGAAGATCGTCATTTAAGAATGAATTTCTAACATCCATTTGGGATACATTCCACTAACGGATAGATGCAATAGCAATAAAAGTACGGATAGTAGCCAATTTGGCAAGAGGATAAAAGGTCTCATCATAATCCATACCATATTGCTGAGAAAAACCCTGAGCAACCAATCTTGCTTTGTACCGCTCATCTGACCCATCTGACCTGGTTTTAATTTTGTATACCCAATGAGATCCAATTGGCCACTTACCAGCAGGTAAAGGGCCCAAACTCGAAGTATCTGTCTGATGCAAAGTAAAGAGTTCCTCAGCCAAATATGATCAAGAACTGCCACTCTATAAGATAAAGGTTCAGAGAGGCAGTGAACAAAGGATAGAAATGAAGCAAAAAAATTTGAATAACAAGAATAAACAAAATTTAGTGGCTGAGTGGACTTAAGTGGACATTTTAGATTGTGAGAAGGAGGTTCCACCATTTCAGCAGGTGCTTAGGCGGCCACATGAAAAGGGTGAAGCACCTTATACTCTTGACTCACTTGACTCTACATTGTATAAGTGCTCATCTAGTTTGGAAATTGTGAAAAAATTGGAGTCCCATTCCCTAGATACCAAAGAGCCTTAGAATCTTGCCTTATAACCACACTTGATTCAAGTAAAGGTATAATTCTCAATCACACACACACTAGGATTACATACATTGTTCATATATTGCATTATATTGATTGCGTGTGTGTTGTGTGTGTTAATTCCCCTTAAAACAATTTTTAATAAATTTTAAAATGATTTTTTCATAAATAAAAATTGGTTTATAAAACTTTTGGGGTTATTTTGTAAATACTGGTTTTATGTTTTCCCTCCTGAAAGTTGAGTTAGGTAGAAACCAAAAGCGCTAGAGACTTTAGGGGAGCTGTGTAATTAAGTTTAAAACGCGCGTGTGAGGATTGATCTCAACCCTACACTTGTCATACTTATACCGGCCTTATATGTGTTTGTTTGTAGACACATAACCATTATCCAATCTCAGCCCTTGGATCATTGTTATCAATGCTCTGCATGCGTTTGAGACGAATTCCTATGAATCTCTCTAGACCTATCAGGAGACATTTAATCCACCATTGTTCCTAAACCGTTAGATCAAGGTCAAAAGCCCTTGACCTCATCTCAGCCCTTGAATTTGAACAGGCCTTCTCGATCCTTCCTTGCTCCCTATAAAAGGAGGATCATCCTCATCCTTTAAAAGACTTTTGTAATTTCATCTAAAGAGAGAGAGAAGAGAGAGAAACTAACCCTAAATCGTCCTAACCCTATTTCAAAACCTAAACTCATTTTTTTCAAAGTCAGTTTGAATAAAAGCCAAACCTGAGAGTTTGAGAGTTGGTTTTGAGTTGGTTTGAAATCCTATTCGTGGTTTATCCTCTTGAGTTTGAGATGTTGTGTCCAACTTAAATATTTAGGTTAGATCTGTATTTCTTGTTTATAGAAATTATAGATCTGGTCATTTTATGTTATATTACACTTAGATCTGCATATTTGAGTTTCTCATCTTGAGAAATTGTATTTGTTAATTTATGTTCTGTAAATGTTTTTCACATCCCAAGAATCAACAAAATTATTTTCTATTTCTAGTTCTATTGAAACAAGACTTGTGACCTAGTTGTAATCGTAATTGGTGGTTTTTAATTTCAATTTTTTTTTCAAAACCTCTTAAATTGATTAAGACCTTGAACCGTCTTCTGATCAAGGTAACCTTGGATTTCGGGATTAATTAAAAGGTCAAAGAAAGTTTTTTGTTTCCTAAGAAGAGAGAAACTGAAAATCACAGCATATAGATCTTATCTGTAATTTGATAGGACTGTTTGTATAAAATAAGCGTGTGTATGTGCGTGCATGTGTTAGAGCACCATCACAAACACTTGACAAACTACAACACAGAAGTGTTGGTTATAAGAACTTGAATCTTCAAGCGTCAACGTAAATACTATAACAAAGTGGATGTTAGAAAATTGGGAGAGCCACATCAACATCAGACCTACAAAGAAGTTAGAATCAACCAGTGGGTACATATTCTAAACTTGTATATGACTATTTTGTGTGCATGTGTGTTAAATAGTTTGTAACTTGAATATTTTGTTTTAGTGGATTTTTGGTTTGTGACTTAGAAGTCACCGTGGATGTTTCCTCAGTTGGGTGAGGTTTTACCACGTTAAAAATCTCTTATCCTTAATCTTTCTACATCTCCTCGTCTCATTCTTAATAGTGTGCTGAGTTCAATTGATTTAAATTTCTTTTGAAACTTGTTACATAATGGTGAAATATTTCCCAAATATTTTTATTAGAAACATCTTGTGTTAACCTGTTTCGATTTAAAGAAAAGAGTTTCTTCAAAAAATAGTTCGAAGTTACTTCAATAGTTTAATCTTGTATTAAACGGCCTAAGTAACAGTTTTTCAATTGGTATGAGAGCTTTGGAATATTTTTCTTTAAAGATCTTGTGTTTCTGAAATTGTTTTCTAAAAATCAAACAATGGACGAGAAAAATGAAAGATTTGGTAACTTGACCAGACCTCCTCTCTTTGATGGAAGCAACTTTGCTTACTCGAAAGTAAGGATGATTGCTTCCATACAAGGAACTTTGGGAGATGATGTCTTGGATATTGTTGAAAATGGATACACTTATCCTACAAAACTAACCACTGAAGGAAGTAATGAGAGGATTAAGAAAGCATTAAGTGAACACTCACGAAGAAAAGCAAACTTCTCGAAACAATAACAAAGGAAAGAATGCCATTGTTATGTCTATAAATGAACATGAGTTCAAAAGGATCTCATCTTGTGCCACTTCTAAGGAAGCTTGGGATACACTAGTTACTGCACATGAAGGTGACACTAGAGTTAAGGCTGCTAAAACACAACTGATTATTCAGCAGTATAACTCCTTAATTATGTCTCACTCTGAGTCATTTGATGACTTTTATATGAACTTGACTGATATTGTGACCAAACTGCATGCTAATGGGATAACTTATGTTAGACATGAAATTGTCTCGAAAATTCTAAGGTCAATGCCATAGAAATTTGATAACAAAAGATATGCTATTGAGGAAATGAGTGATCAAAATATCACTCCTAAACTGCTCAGTAGTAAACTAAAAACTGTGGAAATGGAACTAGAATTCAAGAAACAAATAACCCAGTCCCATAGGAAACATACTAGTTCTAATTTGAGTTTTTCCTCTAAAATGATAAGACATGAGCTTAGCATTCCCAATAATGATAATTACTCGGATGAGGAATGTGACATAGATGTTTGGATAATCAATTGCCTTGATGTCAAAACAATTTAAGAAAATTGTGAAATTTAGAAATAAAATGGCAACCAAACAAGGCAAGTCAAATTATCCAACTTAGTCTAATCACAAACCTCAGGAGAGAGGACAAGACAAACATCAGAAGGACATTCATACTAGACCTAATAAAAACTTTATGAATATTGAATGTTTTAGATATAGAAAATTGGGTCAACATACTAGGGACAACATTTGCAAGACATGGGATGAATCAAATGACACTAATAATGAGGAACCTGAGTCATCTGATGTTTTTGATCCTTTCATGTCTTTCTTTGCCAAGATTATCTATAATGATGATATGCATGTGCCTATGTATGAGAATGATGATAATAGCTCTACTTTTGTTGTTATGAATCATGCTGCTACTACTTTAGATGCCTTAATTTCTGAGAACATTGCTAGTTCTGTTGTGGGGTGTGTGAGTCAAAGGGAAAGCGATAATGATGATGTCAATGTGTGTGTGAGTTCAAGAATTGAATCCTTAGGGCTCACTTCACACACTACACTTAGTGATTCGGACACTGAAGACCTCCCTGATATTCACACACTTTATGCCAAAACTCTCAAGAAACGCTATAGACTAGAGAAGACTGTGAAAGAACTCACTAAGAAATTAGAAGACCTTAGTCTAATGGTTAAACTTAACGCTGAAGAGTATACTACCCAATGTCTAACTCATGAAAATGAAGTCAAAATTTTTTATCAAAAATTGAAAGAATTGATTGAAACAAATGAAATCCTGGAGAAAAAAATATAAAGGGACATTATTAGAATTAGAACAAGCTAAAGAAAAGACAACAACTATTTTGAAAACAAATTCTAAGTTTGAAAATAATTTCAACTGTTTTAATGACTTTGTTGCTGATTCAAAAACCAATTCTGATGATCAAACTGGAATAGGATTTTGCCCAAATTTAAAGACACAAACTAAAACCTTTGAAACAATCAAGTTTGTGTCAAGAGGCAAAAAACCTATAGAAACTTGCCCAGATTTTCATACCTTAAAAGATGAGTTTGATGAAAAATAATAAAATTTTGATATTGGGGAATCAAGTTAATCTAAGTGTGATAGTCCACCTAAGGCTAAATATGTCTACCCCTCGATCAGGAAGAGTGACTCTGCCTTTCAAACTGTACTTCCTAAGAATAAGGATACACATCAAAATTCCATGAAACCTATGTTTAGAGACTTTCCTAAGGAGATACCCTCTTCTAGCAATCTATATTGCTCTTATTGTGACATATACGGTCATTCTTTCGAAGGTTGCTACGCTAGACGTTTAGTTAACCCTGTCTGTAATACTCCTGTATACCAAAACTTTAACTACTCTAGGAGAAGTCGTAATAATTATGTTCTGCCTAGACGACCAGATAAAAACTCTAACTATAGAAAGAGAAAGACCAAACCAAAAAGATAATTTACAAGAAGGATTCCTAGACACTTTCCTAAACCAAATGCTCATATTTTCCATAAAATCCAAAATCATGCACAAAATATTTTTCAACAAAAATCGAATGCTCGCAAATTTTATCAAATGAGAGCAAATAAGCGCAAAATAAAAATAAGAGCTATTTGGGTTAGAAAAGAGGATCTATTACCCTAGATGAAGTGTAACATTGTGATTACTGCTTTAAAAGCTAAACACACATCTTTTGGTTGGTATTTAGACTCTAGATGTTCAAAACATATGACTGGGGATGATACAAATCTTTTAAACAAAACCAACTTTGCTGGAGGAAAAGTTATTTTTGGTGATGGTGTATCATCTCAAATCATTGGGAAAGGAAGATTCCAAGAAGAAGGATTGCAGTGCTTGAAAATGTTCTTCTAGAGTAAGGTCTTAAGGCTAATCGACTTAGTATCTCGCAATTTTATGACTCAAATCATACTGTCACCTTTTCAAAGAATAATTATAAAATTTTAAATGAAAAAGGTGAGTGCATAATTACAGGATTCAGGACTCCTGACAACTGTGATACTGTCATGAATAGTTTTGAAATCTGTAACGTTGCCAGAATGGATGATAATGAAATATGGCATAATAGGATGGGCCACATAAATTACGATAACCTTATATTCACAAGAAATGGTTAGAGTAATCCCAAAGATCAAACCTATCTCTAATATTGTCTGTGGGGCATGTCAGGAAGGAAAAATTATTAAGGCACCTCATAAGAAGGTTAAAGATATCCTTACCTCTAAACCCTAGGAGGTCATCCATATGGACCTAATGGGTCCCTCTCGAACTATTAGTCTCTGTGGACACTATTACATTCTTTTTATGGTTGATAAATTCACCAGATTTACTTAGGTGGCCTTCTTAAAACAAAAGTCTGACATCTTCCAAAATTTTTTGAAAATTCTACTTCGGATTGAAAATGAGAAGGACACTCAAGTAAATAGAATTCGTAGTGATAGAGGTGAAGAATTCATAGATACTGGTATTATAGAGTATTGTGACTATAATGGTTACAAACATGAGTTTAGTGCTCCTAAGACTCCTCAACAAAATGGTATCGATGAGAGAAAGAATCGTACCCTTCAAGAGATGGCACGAGTTATGATTTAAAGAATCGTACCCTTCAAGAGATGGCACGAGTTATGATTTATGCCAAGTGTTTACCTAAGTATTTCTGGGTAGAATCTATTCGTACTGCGTGTTACATTATCAATAGGGTCTATCTTAGAAAGAATTCTAAACAAACTTCTTATGAACTATGGTATGGGAAGAAGCCCAGTCTTAAATATCTTAGAACCTTTGGTAGTACGTGTTATGTCTGCAAAGACAGAGAACACTTATCCAAATTTGAGACTCGTGGAGATAAAGCTATCTTTCTAGGATATTCTCCTAACAGTAGAGCATACCGTGTCTATAATCTTCGCACTAAAACCATAATGGAATCCATAAACGTTATTGTAAGTGACACTACTGTTGAGAGTAAGACTGGAGAACCAACTATTGTGGAAGAGTCTGAAAATGTTTTAGAAAATGACACTCCAAAAATAGATGATTCTTTACCAATTGAGACACCTAAAGTACCTAACTAGGTTTCTAAAGATCATCCCATAGATAATGTTGTTGGTAACCCTAGTGACCCTATACGTACAAGATCTCAATTAAGAAACTATGCTCATTATGCACGTTTTGTTTCCCTTATGGAACCAAAGAATTTAAATGAAGCATTGAATGACCCTCATTGGATTTCTGCTATGCAAGAAGAACTTCTTCAATTTGTCATTCATGATGTTTAGTATCTTCTACCTAGGCCTGGTCATAAAAAGGTTATTAGCACACGTTGGATATTTAAAAATAAATCTGATGAAAGTGGGATAATCATTAGAAACAAAGCCAGATTACTGGCTCAAGGATATTCTCAAATTGAAGGAATAGATTTTAACGAGATTTTTGCTCCTGTTACTCGCTTATAATCTGTTCGTCTTCTCTTTTCCATAGCTTGTTACTTGCATTTTACGCTTTACCAAATGGATGTCAAATCAGCCTTTCTTAATGGAATCTTGACTGAAGAAACCTATGTTGAACAATCCAAAGGGTTTATTGACCCTCAATATCCAAATCATGTTTATTGTCTTAAAAAGGCTTTGTATGCTCTGAAACAAGCACTAAGAGCCTGGTATGAGCGTTTTTCCAATTTTTTGTTAGACAAAGGTTTTAAGAGAGGTGGAAATGATCAAACCCTTTTTGTCAAACATTTTGATAAAGATACCATTATAGCTCAAGTTTATGTTGACAATATCATTTTTGGATCCACTTCCCCTTCAGAAGTTAAGTATTTTTCTGAAATTATGCATAAAGAATTTTAAATGTCTTTTATGGGGGAGTTGCAATTTTTCTTGGGTCTTCAAGTCAAACAAAATTCAGAAGGTTTATTTGTTTCGTAATCTAAATATGCTTTGGAGATTGTTAAAAAATTCGGTCTTGAAAGTGCCAAAGAAGCTAAAACTCCCATGAGTACTACTGTAAAACTATATAAAGATGAGAGTGTAAAATCCATAGATCCTACTCTGTATCATAGTATGATAGGAACCTTGCTATACCTTACCGCCTCGTGTCCTGATATTATGTACGCAGTTTGCGTGTATACCCATTATCAAAACAATCCTAAAGAGAGCCACTTAGTTTGTGTAAAAAGAATCAATAAATACATAAAAGGCACGCCTAATTTAAGACTTTGGTACACTAATAATACTCCTAGTACTATAATCGGATAAACTGATGTCGATTGGGCAGGGTGTACTGATGATAATAAAAGCACATCAGGAGCGTGTTACTATATTGGTAACAATTTGGTAGGTTAGAGTAGTAAGAAGCAAAACTGCACTTCTTTATCTATAGCAGAATCTGAATATATAGTTGCTGGTAGCTGATGTGCCCAATTACTTTGGCTTAAGAAAATACTAAATGATTATGGTATTCAAGAAGATCAATTACACCTTTATTGTGATAATCAAAGTGCGATCAATATCTCTAAAAATCCTATTCAACACTCGCGAACAAAATATATAAAAATTAGATATCGCTTCATACGCGAATTAGTTGAAATCAAGGAATTAGAAATTAATTATCTTCCTACTGATTTGCAACTCGCAGATATGTTTACCAAACCTTTGGATTATAATATATTTCTTACTTTGAAAAAATCAATAGGAATGGTTTGTGCTGAATAAACTCATGTGACTTAGGTGTTTTTTTTCCCTTTGTCCGTTTGAGACAAAATGAGGGAGAAATTTGAGTCTTATGAGTTCATTATATTTCTTGTACATATTTCTAAAGAGCTTGATCTTAGCATTATTTGCAGGAATCTGTACAGTTGTCTTTAATAGATATTATTAAGGTATTGATGTATATATAGTTGAGTTATGTAATTTTCTGCTTCTAGGAAATGGGTAGAAAGAATTTTGTATAGGATTAGGATTTTCTTTATTCTTTAGTATCCCTACGAGTCCTAAATGACTCAACAGAGATTTTGTCTCATATTTTCAAAGGGGGAGATTAAAGCACCTTATACTCTTGACTCACTTGAGTCTACATTGTATAAGTCCTCACCTAGTTTGGAAATTGTGACAAAATTGGAGTCCCATTCCCTAGATACCAAAGAGCCTCAGAATCTTGTCTTATAACCACACTTGATTCAAGTAAAGGAATAATTCTCAATCACACACACACTAGAATTGCATACATTGTTCGTATATTGCATTATATTGATTATGTGTGTGTTGTGTGTGTTAATTCCCCTTAAAACAATTTTAGATAATTTTTTGTGAATTTTAAATAATTTTTAAAATGATTTTTTATAAATAAAATTTGGTTTATAAAACTTTTGGGGTTATTTTGCAAATACTGGTTTTATGTTTTCCCTCCTGAAAGTTGAGTTGGGTAGACTTTAGGGGAGCTGTGTAATTAAGTTTAAAACGCGCGTGTGAGGATTGATCTCAACCCTACACCTGTCATACTTATACCGTCCTTATTTGTGTTTGTTTGTAGACACATAACCATTGTCCAATCTCAGCCCTTGGATCATTGTTATCAACGCTCTGCATGCATTTGAGCCGAATCCCTGTGAATCTCTTTAGACCAATCAGGAGACATTTAATCCACCGCTGTTCTTAAACCGTTGGATCAAGGTCAAAAGCCCTTGACCTCATCTCAGCCCTTGATTTTGAACAGACCTTCTCGATCCTTCCTTTCTCCCTATAAAAGGAGGCTTACCCTCATCCTTTAGAAGACTTTTGGCATTTCGTCTAAAGAGAGAGAGAAGAGAGAGAAACTAGAGAGAGAAAGAAACCCTAAATCTTCCTAACCCTATTTCAAAACCTAAACTCATTTTTTTCAAAGTCACTTTGAATAAAAACCAAACCTGAGTGTTTAAGAGTTGGTTTTGAGTTGGTTTGAAAGCCTGTTCATGGTTTATCCTCTTGAGTTTGAGATGTTGTGTCCAACTTAAACATTTAGGTTAGATCTATATTTCTTGTTTATAGAAATTATAGATCTGGTCATTTTATGTTATATTACACTTAGATCTGCATATTTGAATTTATCATCTTGAAAAATTGTATTTGTTGATTTATGTCCTGTAAATGTTTTTCACATCCCAAGAATCAACAAATACAATTTCTCAAGATGATAAACTCAAATATGTAGATCTAATTCTGTTTCTAGTTCTATTGAAACAAGACTTCTGACCTAGTTGGAATCGCAATTGGTGGTTTTTAATTTCAAAAATATTTTCAAACCCTCTCAAATTGATTAAGACCTTGAACCGTCTTCCGATCAAGGTAACCTTGGATTCCGGGATTAATTAAAAGGTCAAACAAAGTTTTTTATTTCCTAAGAAGAGAGAAACTTAAAATCACAGCATATAGACCTGATCTGTAATTTGATAGGACTATTTGTATAAAATAAGCGTGTGTGTGTGCATGCATGTGTTAGAGCACCATCATAAACACTTGACACACTACAACACATAAGTGTTGGTTATAAGATCTTGAATCTTCAAGAGTCGACGTGAAGACTATAACAAAGTGGAAGTTAGAAAACTTTGAGAGCCACGTCAACATCAGACCTACAGAGAAGTTAGAATCAACCAGTGGGTACATATTCTAAACTTGTATAGGACTGTTTTGTGTGCATGTGTGTTAACTAGTTTGTAACCGAATATTTTGTTTTAGTGGATTTTTGGTTTGTGACTTAGAAGTCACCGTGGATGTTTCCTCAGTTGGGTGAGGTTTTACCACATTAAAAATCTCTTATCCTTAATCTTTCTACATCTCCTCATCTCATTCTTAATAGTGTGCTGAGTTTAATTGATTTAAATTTCTTTTGAAACTTGTTACATAATTGTGAAATATTTCTCGTACAGTTTTATTAAACACATCTTGTGTTAACCTGTTTTTATTTAAACAAAAGAGTTTCTTCAAAAAACAGTTCGGAGTTACTTCAATAGTTTAATCTTGTATTAAAGGACCTAAGTAACAGTTTTTCAAAGGGGGAGCATCAGGAACATCAGATGGCAAAGTACCTTTCTCAGTAGAAATAATAGGAGCAAGAGGAACATGGTTGGACACTGTATGTCTTGTAAGGTGCTTGAGATGGTACACCCTCATCACTATCAGTGAACGGATTAATATTGAAGAGATCAGATTTAGTGAGTTCATGAAGACTATCGAAAATAGAAAAGAGAGGGATATGCTCAAGAAAAACAACATGGCGAGAGACATATAATTTTTCTGTAATTGGATCATAACAACGATAACCCTTTTGACCCTCACCATAACCAAGAAAGACACAAATAGTTGACTTTGGAGATAATTTGGTACGTTCCACATGTGGTTGAAGAACAAAACAAGTACAACCAAACACCTTTTAGGAAGAATAATCAGGGGCAAACCCATACAGTTTTTCAAAAAGCGACAAATCTGAGTAATGAGAGGTCGGAATCTTATTAATCAGATTGATAGCAGTAAGAAAAGACTTTCCCCAAAACTCACTAGGGAGAGCGAGCAGTTTCAATAATGTGCGTATGTTTCCTTTTAGCAACACCATTTTTCTTAAGAGTGTCAGTACAAGATGATTGGTGAATAGTTCCATCTAAATTAAGCAATTAACCGAATTTTTGAGAACTATATTCCCCACCCAAATTGCATCTAAAACATTTGATAATAGTAGAATGTTAAGTTTTGACAAAGGCACGAAATTTATTATAAATATAAAAAAAATCCGAATGTCATTTCATGAGAAAACCCCAAAATTAACATGTACAATCATCAATAAAGGAGACATAATATCGAGACCCTCCTCTTGTAATAATAGGAGAGGGTCCCCACACATTAGGATGAATGAGATCAAAGGGTGCAAAAGTAGAGGAAATAGTTTTACTAAATGGTAAAGCAGAAAATTTTGCATGTTTACAACCGCTACAATCAGAGATATCATGACAGTGCAAATCTCCTAATATACCTACAGAAGCAAAATAGTTTAATCGTGACCCCAATATATGACCAAGACGAGAGTGCCATAAATAAAAGCTATACGAATCTGAACTCAAACGGAAGGATGACAAGTCAAAACTGAAAGTTGCAACCATTAGTACATTGAGTTGCTCCACGATGTACAATCACCCATGCCTATGGCCTGTCCCAATCAGCTTCTGAGACCGTGGATCCTGTACATGAAAAAAGGTAGAAGAAAAGGAAACTGAGTAACCGGCATCACATATTTGACCAACTATAACAAGATTAATTATGAGCTTAGGAATGTGGTACACATTAGAGAGAGATAAGTTGAGATAAGTTGGGCGAGTTAATAGTCCCAACACCCGTTGAGGGAATGTGAGTACCATCATCAGTCATAACTGGCAACGAAGAAGTGGGATAAAAAGAACCAAAGGAGGAAAAATTTGGTGACATATGATTAGCAGCAGCAGAGTTTAGAATCCAAATACCTAAACACTTACCTGGTGAAGAGATGGACATAGCATGTGGCTATGTGGCGAGAAACTTTTAAAACCGCTCAGTAAGAGAAGACATGGATGGAGTTGATGATGAAGAACCTAATGCAAATGAGTCTGATGGAAGTATAATTGCTGCAATATTAGGTTGTGAAGGCCTATACAAACGCTGCTAAGATTGGTTGTCTGATTTCCAAGTAGAAAACTATTGCTAAGATGGTCGAGTATTTGATGATTGTTCTTGTTGCAGTGCTCGCAACTTAGGGCACCAAGACTTCCAATGACCCTTCTCCTTACAGTAGCTGCATTCATCACTAGAAACCCTCGAATAAGGTTTGTTTTAATTACTAGAAATTTGTCGAGAGGAGACTACAAAAATAGATGGATTAGGGTCTAAAGAAATTACCTTCCCTGACTGAGTCTTGAGGCAAATGTCCACGGCTAACAACTCGTGAACAACATAATGAACAGTTGGAAGTGGGATACCATAAAGAATCGACCCATGAAGACCCTCAAAATCATCATGCAATGCCATCAGAAACTGAACCAGGCGTTGTTCCTCCCTATTGGAAATATATGGTGCAAATGCTTGTAATTTAGCTGACTCTGTGAGAGCCAACTGATCCCAAAGATCCATCATAGCATAATATAACTCCTAAATACTCAATTTTTTTGCTCAAGAGCCCGAATATCGCACTCCAACTGGTACTTTTTAATGAAATTAGATTGTGTATACAATCTTCCCAAATGATCCCAAACGTCCTTGCATAATCATACTTAGCCAACTGCATACCTATGGAAGGCGAAACGGAGTTGTTGATCTAAGTGATGATTTTCGAGTTGTTTGCTTCCCAAACATCCAACAACTCTACATATTTTTTAACGTTCTTCTTATCATTAGGCTTACTCAAATCGCCATTAATGTAACCCTAAATCATCTTCCCTTTAAAAAATTCTTCATAACATAACTCTAATACGTATAATTTTTTTCATATAATCTGAAACTAATCGATTGCAGAGAATTATCGCTTTCACCATCCATTTTGAAAATAAATAATCAAACAGTACCCAAACGGAACCAAATCGAACGAATAAAATAATTAATCGAACAAACGATAGGGAAACGATCATTAATACCTTCGAAACAGTGAAACGAACAAAAAAAGTACCTCCAAAAAGTTGGATCCGCAGATCTTGTTGATGAATTAAGCTTTGATCCCGCTCTGATACCATGATAACATATCAAAGATCTACAATCAATCACTGGAAAAGATAAAAGAGGGGCTACGGTTTCATATTGACATAAAACTAGAATACAATACAATGAAAAGAAGGAAAAAGAATATATGCCCTACAACAATCACCTAATAATAAAATATAAGGGAAAATACTAAAGTACCCTTAATGCTAAATGAAACCCTAATATGCCAAACAAGATATTGAATGCCAAACAACAATTTAAAGCTAAGAACTTTCACCCCAAAGATAAGATATCAGACCAATCTAAAGTTATTAAAGATGTAGAAGGAGAATTAAATAAGACCAACCTAAAGTTTAAAGCCAAACAAATACAGGTTGATAATATTAACCCCAAGAAGATGGTTCAAACATAGACCAAGGAGAACATCCAAAAAATTCATAACCATAAAATCAATTCCGTCAAGATACTGTTAAACATGTCATCAACCCTAAACAAGTATCTTGAAGAGGTAATGTTTTGGATGGTGAGTTCTTATTCTCTAATTTAATTGTTGTGCCCTGCTACGGGATTGATAACCTATAAATAAATATCCACATGTTTGACATATTTGTGTCTCTCTGAGTTATGTAACTTTTGATTTTTCTTCTTTTATTCATTTATTTATTTACTTCACAACTTTAATTAACCCATATTTGGATTTTAGTTTTTATTCAGAGCATAACTTTGTTCTTAACTTTGTTAGGATGTCAATTTGCGAGGTTGCCGACTGTTAGCAACCATTAAACAAGGATTTCTTTATGGCTCACCTGTAATTTTATCAATGTGGTTCAACTGTAATTTTATCAACATTCTTAGTCTAGAAGAATAATGACATGGATACAAAAACCTCTCCCAAATTTGATGTGGATTCCACATATTCTCTCACCTGCCTATTAAATATTGTCGTGTGGTATAGGATCTCGCCATGGCACAAAAATTTATTGCTTTTTATAGAGACGCATAATGTTTTTATGATTTTTTTTAGTTTTATTGACCTGAGTTATATGTTTATAATGCAAATCTGAGAAGAGACCCGATAAATCGATGTGGTGGTTCATTTTGCTAGCTCCGAAGACAAGTTAGCTAGCTCCAAAGACAAGTTAGTTAGTGAAGTCATCAAAATGAAATTCCATTAAGTGAATTATGTTCAAATAATTTTTTTTAATTGAATTAAGTTTGGTCATGTTGATACTATGAGGAAACCCGCACATTCAATTGAATAAAATGTAAGTGACAATTCTTTGTTTTACAAATTCCATGGTATTATGTATATTGTTGTTAACATTGGGATATTATGTTTAATGCGAACAAAGAGAACGATGTTGGATTATCAATCTCCCATAGTATGACTACTTTTTTTATTCAATTCTTAAAGTGTTCCTGATTTAAATTGTTATTCAATATAAATGATGTTTCCTGGACATGATATGTGGTGTTTACTGATATTAGGTTTTTTGTGTATGGTCGTTGTTTTTAAAAGCCGAGTCTCAAATTCCTTGAATACCTACAAAACTTGTTAAATAACTTGTAATGCAGTATGCGCGGGTATCAATCCAACTTTCAAGGCGAAACAAATAGCGTGAATGCTTGCAGTTTAGATTCTTATTAAAACTTTTTTATATATAGATTTTTTTTAAATAATTTCAAGGGAGAGTAAAAATGCTAAAATCTTAAGTGACTAAATAACTACTAAAATTGACATCTAACCGAGTGTGATAAATGTGACAAGTTACAAGGGATGGGATTACACTGTGTGATCAATTATATTAATTTCTTAATTTATTGAATTGAAATATTTTAATATAATATTAAATTCATGATTTAACTCTCATTACAATTACAAATTGAATAATATCTTTTTCAGAAAACTAATTCAAAAATGTCAGACTATCAAAATCTAAGATTTATACTCTTTTTAATAAATTACCCGCTAAGATCAATTTAATAAAAATTGTATGAATCCTCAAATTTCAACACCGAATTAATATTCAAATTTAGGAAAAACCTATCTCTAGTTCGATTCCCAAAATCAAATATTAAAATTAAATTAATTTACTATCTCTCGATACGTAAATTAATTTGCAACAATTAAAAATTAATTCTCTTAGAAATATCACAGGACTACCGGTTTGAGAATAGGATCGAAATTTTAAAGGCAGACTTAGGCTTGAAAACGTATTGCTAGCGAGCAAAAACCCTGAACAACCCCTAAACGGCTCCACAAGGGGCACGAACACCTCACACATGACCAACGTAACTCATAGAAACTGATCGCTTAATCGAGGGAGTCCCGATTTGAAAATACGACCAAAATTTAAAAATAGGCACACTTAGACTTGAAAACGTGTCGCTGCTGGGCGAAAACCCCGAACAACTCCAAAAGGCCCCACAAGGGGTACGAACACCTCGTACATGACCAATGTAACTCGTAGTAACTGAACGCGCAGTCGCGGGACTTCCAGTTTGAGAATATGATCGAAATTTGTAAATAGATACACTTAGGCTTGAACACGTGCCGCTAGTAGGCGAAAACCCTGAACAACCTTTAAACGGCCTCGTAAGGGTTACGAACACCTTGCTCGTGACCAACATAACTTTTATCAATGGACCGCATAGTCGCGGAACTCCTAGTTTGAGAATAGGACTGAAATTTATAAATAGGCACACTTAGGCTTGAAAACGTGTCGCAAGTAGGCGAAACATCTAAACCCCCCCAAACAGCACCGCATAGGGCACGAACACATCGTAAGTGATCAATGTAACTTGTAGAAACTGACTGTGTAGTCGCAGGACTCCCGGTTTGAGAATAGGATCAAAATTTGCAAATAGGCATACTTAGGCTTGAAAATGTGCCACTAGTGGGTGGGAATCCTGAACAACCCCCAAACGACCCACAAAGAGTACGAACACCTCATACATGACCAGTTTAACTCATAGCAACTGATCATGTACTCACGAGACTCCCGGTTTGATAATAGCACCAAAATTCACAAATAGGCACACTTACACTTGATTTACACTACAAGCCTAAGTGTGTCGCTAGTGGGCAAAAACCCAGAACAACATCCAAAATGGCCCCACAAGGGGCACGAACACCTCACATGTGACCAAAGTAACTCATAGCAACTGACTGCGTAGTCGCGGAACTCCTGTTTGAGAATATGACCGAAATTTGCAATAGGCACACTTAGGATAAAAAATGCTCCGCCAGTGAGAGAAAATTCCAAACAACCCCCAAACGTCCCCCAAGGGGCATGAACACCTTGCATGTGCCAACGTAACTCATAGCAACTGACCGCATAGTCACGGGATTCTCGTCTTGAGAATAGGACTGAAAATTTTAAATTGGCACACTTAGACTTGAAAACGCGCCGCTAGTGGGTGAAAATCCCGAACGACCCACAAATGGCTCTACAAGGGGCACGGACACCTCGCTTGTGACCAGCGTAACTCATAGCAACTGACCACGTAGTCACGGGACTCCCGATTTGAGAATAGGTCCAAAATTTGTAAATAGACACACTTTGGCTTGATTTAACACTTCGAGTCTAAGTGTGCTAGTAGTGGGCGAAAACCCCGAACAACCTCCAAATAGCCCCGTAAGGGGCATGACACCTGGCACGTGACCAACGTAACTCATAAATAACGACCATTTGTTTAAAAAAAGTAGTTAAAATACAATTTTAATTATAGAAGCAATTTATTTTACAAAACAGTTTACGTAAAATTTTTGTATAAATAAGGTAAAAAAATATGTTTCTAACTAAAAAAACAATTTGTATTTATAGAAATAATTTTTTAAACTACTAAATAGTAAAAATTAGGTTGGCAAGTTTAATAAGGTCGAAGAAGTAAGTTTACATGTTAAAATAGGGTCAAAGTGATAAGTTAGGCCAAATCCGTTAACTTTAAAAGTTTTTTTAACAAAATGGCTTATTTTTTTATAAGAAAAGTGCACTAAACGATGTCGCCTAAGGGAGACAAAATCTATATACAAGGAATATACCAAGAGTTTACAAAACCTAAGAAACTAAAATTAGGATAAGGATAGAAAAACCTCCCAAATATGCCACAACCCCAATGCCCACTACATAAAAAATAAACATTAACAAGCACCAGATCGAAGAATGCATCTACTCCTTGATCCGCACATGCAAAGAACTCAAAAAATTGTAATAAAGTCTTGTTGGCTAATTTTCCTCCTCCTTAAAGCACCTCGTGTTCCGCTCATTCCAAATTATCTAAAAATGCGTAATGAGTCCATTCTCCACACTGATCTAGTCATTCTCCCCCACCTTATAACCATAAGTTTCCATTTCCTCACTCACTAGCTTGACACACACCTAATTCACTCTAAAAATTGAATAAATGATCTCCCATAATCCTCTAACCATCCATTAATGTAATAGTAAGTGATTGACAGTTTCCACGACGTTCTTACATATTCAACGCCTACTAGCCATTCACCTACCTATATTCTTCATCCCATTAGTCATCAAAATTTCATGTCTCATCGTTGTCCAAGCAAAAAAGGAAGGTTTTTGGAGGTACACGTGTATACCATACTCCTCCAAGGAAAGCTAGTCCCTCCACTGCCCACTAGCTCCTCATAATAAAATCTCACCGAATAAACCCACTTATTTGTTCCCATACATAATCCTCATCACCTTAGGTAAAACCCCTACACCCCTAACCACTAAAATAACTCATATGCCTTTATCTAACTCTCAATCCTCGAGTCTTCTCTTAAACCTAGGATTACATCCTCCGATTTACCCATCCTCTAAATATGTCATGCCACCAAGACATCCTTCTCACTTGGTATAACCCAGTAAACAAATCCTCTACAGATTGAACACCCCTAACCATCCATTTATAATTTAATCATTTTCCTCGTTCCCTAGTCTCAAGTAAGTATTCCCAAGGAACTCCCTCCAACCCCTCGCAATATGCTTCTACAATACTACCCCGTGAGGGACCCGTCTTTCCCAAAAACTCCACTCATTATGAACCAACCCAAACCTCATCACCACGACCTTTATCCAAAGTCTATCCACCTCAATCTAAAACCTCCACAACCAATTCCCCAAAATATCTTTATTGAAAATGACCAAATTTCTTACTCCCCCTCTTCCCCCTCACTGGTTTGTATACCTCCTCCCATCTCACCAAACTATATTTAAATTTATTCTCGCTCCCTTTCCATAAGAAATTCCTTATTAACCTATCAAACGTTCAACGAAAAAATACCTATAATGGAAGAATGGAAAGGTAATAATAGGGTAAACTATAAAGGGTGCTCTTTATTTACGTCGATTTGCCTTATTTGAATAAATACCCCTTTTTCTAACCCACCGACCTCCTATCCACCCTTTCAATGACAGGGTCCCCAATGGCTTTGGTTTTATAAGAAGAACCCAATGAAAGTCCCAAGTAAGTAGACGAAAGATAACCCACTATACACCCAATCACCTTAGTCAGATCAGTGATGTAACGACCACACTTTTATATGCTCATATATAGTTTGTTTTTACAATTGTGTGTTACTTATTATCTTATAAATGTTATAATATTAAATATGTGGTATTCCGGGTTCTTAACATAACAAACTCCATTTTTAAATATGAAGAATCAATTGCGAATTGGATCAAATTGAAGTTTTATAACACATCCTAAGCTAAATTATAAGTTTTGGGGTATAAAATGTAATGTTATAAACTTTAGAGACTTGATTTTAATTATTAAAGTTTCAGGGACCAAAATGAAAAATAAAAAAGAACCTTTTTTAAATAAAATATTTGCAGGGACCTCTAAGAAATATTGAAAATATATAGTGTGAAATTACAAAAATACCTTTATCTGTAAAATGACCCTTATACCCTTAATAACTTTCCACCTCGTTCTTATACATGTCATCCATATAGATAAAGCTTAAACATGTGTCGTCTTCAGAGAGAAAGCTAAAACACTTATCATCATTTGATGATATTAACACTGCAAGACCACTCCGAAACGCAACACCTCGGCGTTGAATCACCACTACAAAAGCCTAGTCATTAGACACATGTCAACACCGTAATATCCTTGGAAACCTATAATTAGGGCCTTTGGGACTCACACCAATTCTTTGAGAATTATAATAAGAAAGACTGATAGAAAGTTTGGGAAATATCTTAAGAAGGAGTTCTATAATTTTGAAGAAAGGATTCATTTCGTTGGTATGATTTTATTTAAATGTTGTAATGCATTTTTGTAGTTTTTATTTCATATTTTATAGTTTTACTTGTAGTTATGTTGGTAAAATACACTAAAGGCTCAACTAATGAAAACTTAAAATTTGTAAACAATATAAATTGATTTTACTTTCAAAATATGTAAACTTGTTTGAATATATATATATATTCACACACTCTTTTAAAAATAATTTTTCTAAGTAATTGCTTGTTATTATGGAATCTCATTTAAGTAATTCTAAAGTCAGCCTCGGTGAAATTCGGTCTAATTGAGATGGTATTTAAGTAGTGCTCCTGTGACCCTCCATCTCTACTCGGAATCAATCCGAAAATATTCTGTCTAGATAAGATGGTATTTAAGTGGTTCCCCTGTGACCCTCCATCTCTACCGGGAACCGACTGATTAGGAAGAACTATGAATATAATTCTTCAATTACGATTAATGAATATTAAAAATCGGGAAAATGTTTTTTAGTAACCTTTTATGGCAAGTTATTTTCGGATTGAAATACAATATTTAGTATTGGGCTTTGTTTAATTAAACCTATATTGTATTTATTAGATTAACGTGTGATCCAAGACTCAATATATGTGTTTTTGAACCTCTATTTTAGGTGAGTACTCTATGCAATTTCTTACGCATTTTGATTATATTATATTATGCAAACTATCTATATTTTGTGAAATGCTTTTATTCTCAAAAAGCATCTGATACCAATGTTTTCGTCGTTTGTTATATGTTTATATCTCTCCATATAAACATCTTATTTGAATTCTGAAATTATTGATTCGGCCTATGGAAACTCTCTTACTATGTTGGCCTTGACTACCGGGTGGAAATATTTGGGTGGTACTTCCCAGTTAGTTTATCGCTGGTGTGCCCTAAGCAAGGCGTTGTTCTAGAAACCATGATTCTCTGTCTGTAATGTTATTGGGTGGAAACATTAGGTAACACTATATGCCTGGCTATTAGAGCGTACATGACCATTAAAATAAAACTGAATAATTGACATATGTTCAATTGTTTTATCTGTTCTATTCTGAACTGTTTATTCTGAATATATATATATATATATATATATATATATATATATGCTTTATGTTCTTACTTGAATGGGTATCTATTTTCTGAAAAACCTTGGAATGTCAGGAGATTGAATCTCATTCGGCTTTTTACCTTATATTGTATAAATAACCCTTTTTTAGGTTATAGTTAGAGAGGAGGATGGATATGTGAAGATTGAATTGAAGATTATATTTTGAGATTTGTTTTGTGGCTAGAGGCTAGTGTAAAATGAGATGTTTGAGGATTTACTTCTCTTTAAGTGATTCTGGCACGACTTGTAATAAAATTTATTTATCTATGAGAACACGAAGTTATGTTTTAGAAGCTCTGATGATGTTTTACCTTTTCTGCTAGTTACAACTCATAACCATGTGAATGTATTTTTGCTACCTATATTTTAAGAGAAAATTTTAAGGCCAGGATATTGAATACCTTGGTGGCATGTCAAGATACTCGTTCTCTACTATTTTTGGATTAGGGTCGTGACAAGTGACCTCCTCTATCCACCATACCAGAATCATCTCACACGTACCCACATTTATATGCAATCTTGACACTTCCTCGAAACACATCATAATGAACTCTCGACTCCTCACGACTCCTCAACTCCATACAAAATAATGTCATTGGTGAATTAAACTAGGCACTCGACGTAAAGAACCTCTTTCAACACCCCCCTCAAATCAACTTAACCAACCTACCTTCACTCCCCTTATCAAAAGACTATTCAATGCTTTTATCACCAAAAAAAAGGAACAGTGAGAGGATCCCCCGGTTAAAGTCCACGCGAACTTATAAAGAATATTTTTGGTGATCCATTCACAAACATTGATGACCTAGACGAGGAAATAAAACTCTCCATCCACAAACGCCACCGCTACCTAAACCCCATCCCCCCTATCAAATCTAGAAAGAAACGCCAATTTATATGATCTTTAGTCTTCTTAATGTCAAGTTTGCACACAGTACCCCATATCCCACTCCTCAATATCACCTCCACACATTCATTATCTACCAAAGATGCATCCAAGATTTGCCTACTCCCACAAAATCATTCTAAGTCTCTGAAACAATGGGGTCTAGCACCCTCCTCAACCTGACTGACAACACCTTAGTCAATAACTTATAAATACTTCCTACCAAACTAATTATCCTAAAGTCACTACATCCACTGCCCCTACCTTTTTGAGGATCATATAAATAAAATAAAAAAGCATTCAATCTTCACTGAAATCTACCTCTTTCATTGAACTCCCCAAAAAAGGCTAAGACATCATCTCGTACCACGGACCAACACTCCTGAAAGAAAGCCGCCGAGAATTCATTAGGTCCGGTAGCTTTATCCCCTCTCACAGACTGAAACAGTAATACCACCTCCTCTTCCAAAAATGGTATCTACAATACCTCACTACTCTCCCCCTAAATGACCCCGAGCTCCAACTTGTCTAACGTGGGTCTTCAATCCTCCTCTTCCATAAATAGAGATTCATAAAAGCATTTAACCGTTGTCCTAATCTCAGACTCAACAGTATACTCCACCCCGTCCACCCCGACCTTCCCAATATGATTGAATCTACTATGAGAGTTGGAAACCCTATGAAAAACTTTGTGTTCTTATCTCCTTTCTTCTTCTATAATGCTCGAAATTTATGTCTTCAACTAATCTCCTCTTGAATCATCTTTCACCCCAATTCCCTTATTCCATCCTCCCTGCTCAACCACTCTTATCTAGACAACATTAAAATCCATGTCCAAGCACCAAAGGACCCCACACACTCCCATGCCCCCTTATAACTCTTTCCAAGCTCTCATCTAACAGCATCATCCACCGACCCATAAATCCTCGAAAAGCTCCACAAGAACACATCATCAATGCCCCTAAACAAACAAGACAATAAGTATATTCCCATAAGATTTTCCACCAACTCCACAACTCCCTTATACACAGATTCATCCCCCCTCCCCTCCCGAAGCACCACAAGAATCAAGAGTGCACAAGACCACCCAACACGCCCTCCCCATACACTTTGAGCTCTTCCAAACATAAGAAATTCAGTCTTCGCAGAGAAATTGCCTGCCTTATTATATTCCTCTTGTTATAATCGATAATCGTTTATCCTCCTAACATTGCAAGATATGATTAACATCTTCGTTGACATCAATTTTTTCCTCCACATTCCTCACCCCCCCCCCCCCAAGTCCTCCCCAACACTTCTCGTAATTAATTGACCATTGCAATCTTCTGAGCTCTCTCACTGGTTTCCCCCTCACAAAAGATCCCACTCACGTTTCCTTCACCCCACCCCATGCCTACACTAAAAGACAAAAAAAAATTCACCAAAATTCGGCTAGCTATTTCAAGATCCTTGATTGTGACAAAAAAACACGCATGTGTTGTCACGGTCATTAACCGTGATAGCACATAATATATTTTTCGTCACATCCTTGACTGTGACAAAAAAGTCAGGATTCTTGCCCTAAAATCCCTCATTTCCCTCTCAAAACTCACTTTTTTCCTCCTCTCTCTCTCCTATCAACTCGGCTGCCTCTCTCCCCTAGGTAAAAAACTCACCATTTTTTCACTCAAAAGGTATGATTTACACATTTGACTTTAATATATATATAAATGGTGTACATATCTATATTTCAAGGAGCAGAATAGTTTTACTATTCCATAAGATTATAAGTTAATTAGGGGTGTAGATTGTGCCAACAAGGCAAGAAATGGAGGGTGGAGATGAGATGGGTTTCTCCTAATTTAGTTTACCTCTTTTATCCCACTACTTATTTCCCCCCTCATTTCTCACACTCTTAATTGGTTTCTTTCACTTCCACTTTAATTCAAAATCTAGGGTACAATGGTAAGTCTCTTCCTACACAATCTCAAACAAACTTTTACTACCATCAGTTGGGGAGACGCTCATCCTCAAGTCCTCTCGGATCTCTCCCGTTTCACCCTCCCAACCAACACTGTCGCATCGTCGTTATGCCGCTTTCACCGTCATCCAGCTGCCGCTCCAAGGTTAGATATATCTTTCTTTCTCAAACACACCTACTACTATTTTGGTATGTTTGGGTTTAATCGGTGCTTAGATTTTTTTGGCATATCTAATCGTAATTTAGGTTTCAGGTGTAACTAAAGGCCGATTGTAGCTGAATAACAACTTACTGATATGGTTTGATTGGGATTTTTGCATTATTTTTTGGTGTGATTCTTTTCCTTACAATACTTTGTTTTTGGTTCTTATATGGTTAGATTATATTTTCTGAGTTGGATGGGGTTTGTTATTATCTATATTTTTTTCTTCTGAAAATTGGTATTTAATGTTTTAAAATTTAGGGTACTGAAGACAATAGGTTTCATGTATAGTTTTTTTTTATGATTTTTGTTGAATACGTATTGTAAGTTTGGAACTTTCTGTTTTAACAACCATAGGATTTTGGGTTTGTTTTCTGAGTTTGTATTTGTTTTGTAGATTTGAATATTTTGGGTTTGAATTAGCAGGTACTATATCTTCTCTATCTCACCACCATTTAAACCATCCCCGTGGTTTGACCTATATTGTTTTTTTGTGCGATCATTTGACAATTTGGTTTGATTGTGTTTTAGTGTTATTTTTGGTCTAAATTAACGTTCGAGTTTTGTTCTATTTTTTTTCTAGATAAATGAGGTTTTTTTACTATTCAATGTATGTGTATGTTAGTTACTAATTTCTTATTGTAGGTATGATTTTGGGATAATTTTGTAGGTATTAATTTCTTATTGTGGGTATGAATCTGGGGTAATTTTGTAGGTACTAATTTCTTAAACATGTACTAATTTGATTTCCAGGTAATAATTTGGGCATATATTTGTTTAAACTTTTATTTGTGCTTCTATTGTTTTTTCATTTATTAGTTTTGCGGGTGCTTTTTTTCTTCATATTTTGTTATATTTTTTCCTTGAAAATAAAAGAGCTTTATTTGAGTTTTCTTTTGAATCTTGGGGATTTTGTATTTACAGTTTGAATTAACTTAAGTTTTCTTTGATGAAGTGAAACGGTTGCTGACACGATAGCACCACCAAGTTGGGTAAGCTCTCTCGTTTTGAAAGATTGGTTATCCATAAATTTATCAAATGACTCACACATATTATTTTCTCGCTTTTTATGCATCGACTAAGTTCTAAATCTTTATTCTGACATGTTAGGTGGTGTCGGGTGGGTGAGAACTCTTACTGTAGCTCTGTTATGTTCGGAGAGAGAAGAACCTTTTGGCTTCTCTCTCATGTCTTATGTTCTTAAGCATTTATTACTGTTAATATTTTTACCGTTCAATTTTTTTTCACTATTTTCAAAGACTTATCAATCTCATCACACAGTTCCAAACGCATGACATTCCTAAAGATTTCATTTAAGACTTTTTTTCCATTATTTACACTAAATTTATTGCATAAGCCTAATTGCCATATGTCTCATTCCTTATAGTAGTGTCTAGATTGAATAGGACACACCATTTCTATGGATGAGATGCAACCTACCTGTGAGCATATATCCAAAAGGTGCTCAAGTCTGATTTAGTGAGTGAGTTGTCATTTTTTCTCCAAATACATGAATTTTTCACTTTTCTTTTAAAATCTACCCATACGGTAGAAATATATTTATTGTGGATGTTATTAGAGGCAACTACTTCTGTCAATCTATGAGTAGTATTACAATATAGTGTTTCAATCTAAACTAACTTGGTGTCCATAATGACTTGTTGGATATCCATACTATAGAAATCTTTATTCTGACCGGTTGGGGTTCTCAATCTAAATTCAAGATCACTTCCATGGCATGTTGTAGTTCATATTGATATTTTAGAGTATGATATTTAGTTTTATATGCTTTTTATTCACAAAATTTGTGTTTTTAGAACTTATCCAAATGGATTTGTGTTTGGATTTGTGTTTTTATTGCTAAAAAAATAATATGTTTCAATGTTTACGCGTCGTGTATAATTTATACAGTTAATACACCTAGCATGTACTCATGTTGAATGTGATTCTTTGCCGCATATTCTCCACACTTCTGCTTTTACTCCACGGTGCCTCCCTCACCACCAACTTTGTGCGAAAGGTAGTCTCTCATTAATGAATTAAAGTAAATCTATGATTTCTGAAAGTGAAGACATATTCAATTTCTTTCGATTGGATGTTGTTAGAAATATATTGAGGTTGTGAGATTCATTCATTTATAGATTGTGTTTAATATTGTTTTGATATATAGTTAAAAAAATTTGATGATTTGTTTGCAGATTGAATCCTAAAACATGTATGCTTATTCTTCTAATTTAATGGCTTGGTTTTTTTGATGATTTGGGTTTTAAATTCTCTCGGTCATTTTGCGTTTGATTCTTTTTTAATTTTAATTGGGGTCTAATTCATTTTGCGATTTTTCTCAGTGGAACTATGAGTAAAGATCAATTTCAGTTTGTTTAAATGTTTGTTTGGGATTTAGAACATTGAATTTATTTTTCTATTCATGAACAGGGAAATACCCAATTTGGATAAATTTTGTACCTCTAATTAAGTTGCGAACTGATAATGAACCATTTCAGGTTTTCACTTCTGCTCTGTTCTTATTATTAATTTTAATTTGTTGGATCAATAGGTGTATAATAGATTGAAAGTCATCTAATTTAGGCAAAAATGAAGTGATTCACTACCATGATTGTGGACTTGATGAAGCAAGAAAATTTCTATGCATCCCAAGGTGGACCCATTGTTCTGTCTCAGGTTAGTATTGAAATGGTTTTTGGTAGTTATGTTACATTTTATTAGGCTTCTTTTCATCTTGATACTAATAATTCATCAATTTTTAAATGATTACTTAAACAATATATATTTTTTCGTCTTAGGGGAGATGATCAACATACTATCCACGAGTATAAAGGTATAGTTAAACTTGGTAATATAGGCGAACATATAGTTTTTTCATTATTTTTGTTAGGAAGAGTTGGTACCAAATTAGTATGCAAGACTCACTGTATTGACAAAACCCAACTTTTACTTCAAATCTAGAACCTACTCTGCCCTTAGACCACTCTCCCACTATACAACCTCTTGAAAATTTATCCAGAGATGGATCTCTAAACTTCTCAAGATTCTCATGGTGAGTTTGTGAATCTTTTTTGCAGTACCATTCTTTATTATGTAAATGGGTTGTGAAATATTCTTGCTTTGCATTATGCATTACCATTCAGTACTTTTTTTGCTTTGATTTTTTTAAAACCAAGTCTTGCATTCTACATTACCATTTGGGGTACAGTAGGTCGGGGTAAATGAAAGCTTCCTAATTCTGTGTGTTTGTTTGTCTGTTGTTTTTCGTAAGTTTTTTGTTGTGTAGAAAGTGTAAGGACAAAACTTCCAATTGAGTCCATTGTATAGTTTTGACTTATTCTCGAAACAAAATTCATTTGAGTCATAGGTTGATTTTTATTTATCAATATTCCACACAGACTATGATATGTCAAAGTTTAATTGAAGATGTTGCGATAAAACTTCAAGGAATTATTTATACCAAAGGTTTAATTGGTGCGAGTTTATTCATCTTCAAAGTTTAATTACATTATTAGATCACTCAGGTATGAATGCATAATATTAATGGGAGTCGAAATTTAATTTTATAATGTAAGGTGTGGGTTCTTGAAATACGATAAATAACAAGTGAAGCGTAACCCCTTATCAAGATCGGGATTAATACCCACAATAGTATTTAATAATGACAATGAATACAGGTGAAAGGGATAATGATATTCAATATTTTAGACTTGTATTGAATGATATTTCTACACTGTGAACCTACTATAAGTATAATAAATAGATAGGACTAGTAGGTAACTTGGTCGGAGGGAGAAAGAGCAAGCACTCTTGGCACAATAAAGGCAAGACAGGAACTTCGGGTCCAGTTAATGCTCAATGATAGGTATTAAATGGGAAGAATATCCTCACAAGGGCTCTCGTGTACGAAAGCAATCGGTCAGCAATTCTAGGTTCAGAATGTTGTCCATGTAAATTATTTAGTTGGTGCATTTATATGGAGGCAAGGTTACTCGAGTAACCTTGCTGGTATTCAATGTGATTAATCGCATTAAATGCACAAGTATCCCTCTCATTAATGCGGGAGATATTTCATTAAATGCATGGGATCTTATAATCTGGCGGGAATCTGCTTAACCAGTTGGAAGCATGGTGGGCATTGATGAGGAACGTAGTGTGGCAGCTCAGAGGCTTATCTTAGGACGTCTAAGAGGTCAGATTTGGTAGGCTAGGTCTGCCATCCTAAAGATAAACCCAATTGAGTGCTGTAATTTTGAGTCCCTAAATTCCAGACGTTATGACATCAAAAAAGTGGGTTAACAGTGACCCTACTATGCATGTGGTCACATCAGCCAGAGGAATGGTGTTTGGATTGAGGTTGCTTGGCTAATAAGTAGCTCGAGTGTTTAGTCTTCTGTTTGTTGGCTAAAACTATAATTAGGCCAAGGCTTCATGGTTGAGGTACCTCGAGGAGGTTCCCTCGAGTAAGTATAAGTTATGGTAGCTCGGCTGCAGGTAGCTCTAGCAACCACGTATACCGGATGAAGTTTTTGCCAAGTGTGCCAAGAGGGTTGGTTATTGTATTCCCAATGACACCTTGCTCCCAATCCTCCAAAACATATCCCTGCAAGGTTCCCGAGAGGAGGTTGTTCGATAGAGCATGTTAGCTCTCCCATGTCCTGCCAGACATGGTAACTCGTAGATACTGAACAACCTCGCTAACGATATAGCGTAAGATAAAGTATATGATGAAATATATTTATTTTATGTTACAAACTATAGTCTTTTGAGTGAGTTTAATCTTCGAGCTAGATTCTTCGAGCCACGTTTGTGGAGGATCTTCGAGGGAACTCCCACGGTTGATCTTTATCTTCCTTCTGTCCGTTAGATGTCGGATTAAATAAGTTAATCTTTCTTCGATGGGGACTCCCCCTACATATAAAGAAAAGGATATTATTTTATTGAATAAATGTTGTTTAAAAATGTTTTTAAGTGTATGAAATGAAAGTTCGTTTCATTCTGATAAGAACGGATTAGAGTTGGTTTAAGTTTGGACTCTAATTTCATGCATCGTTCAAATGACAACACTGCCGTTCAAATGAGATGCCACTGTCGTTCGAACGACATGGTCATCTCATTCAAGCGACAACCTCCATCATTTGAGCGAGCCACCGCCTCAAGGTTTTTATATATAGGCGTGTTTCCTTCAGATTTCGTGTGTGTGCATTCTGCAAAAACAGTATATGAACCAGTACATTTATGCACACAAGTTTTCAAAGGTTTTCTAAGTTTAAACCAATTTTTGAGTTTCAAAAGATCCGATTATCATTGGTATATGTTTATGTGATGGTTTCATCTCAAGAACATTGTTGGTTTTGTGGTGAAGAAGCGAAAGAGCCGTGTTCAACATCGTAGATGTTACAAGCCATATCGGCGGACACCGAGACATACATGGACGCGTGTGTTGAGGACGAGAATCTTGGAAGAAGGTTACTTTCTACATGGGTACTATGACAGGAGTGGTTGAAGATCAAAGGAGCGTCAAGTTTCATGGGGGATCGAGTCATCGAGTAAGACTACCGCCTATACCTTTGTAATACCATATTCATAGTGATTGTCTTGCTTGGGTCGTACGAGGTTTTTTCCCTTAGTGGTTTCCTCGTACATCGGCATTGTGAGTTTACTTTTCCTAACTTTACTTGCTTTAATCACTAGATGCATGTTTACGATTAATCAAGAAAAAATTTGGTTAAGTTAAAATTGGTTCACAATTTGGTGCACATAAAAATTGAAAAAGAGTTTTTCAAAAAGAGAAAGTTTGGTTTTTGTCATCCATAAACACATTCGGCATAGAAAAGTTGGGACCTACAAAGTGGTATTATAGCTATAAATATATTTTTATTCTGTTTGATCCCTTTTTTCTTTTGAGAATGAATTTTGGAAATTATGACAGTTTTCGTACTCTTATTTTTTATGACACTAATTATACTTATTGGAAAATGAGAATGAAAAGTGTGTTAAAATCCATTGATAAACATGTGTGGTTAGCAGTTCAAAAAGGTTGGACACCACCAGTTACACGAGAGGGTGAGGCCACTAGTTTGAAATCTGTTGAGTCAAGGATGGAGGCGGAACATAGGCTTGCACTGTATAACTCTAAAGGTATGCACGTAATTTCATCACATGTCACACCTGAAGAGTATAATAGAATAGTGACTTGTGAAACATCAAAAGAGGCTTGGGATACACTTGCACTCACTCACGAGGGAACGAGCATGGTTAGGGCGTCTAAGTTGCAAAATCTCACTACACAGTTTGAGACGATTAAGATGTTAGAGAGTGAAAGTTTTGATGAGTTTTACACTAGGTTGTTCGCTATTGTTAATGTGTCATTTAACATAGGTGAGAAGATGCCCGATAATCGAGTCACAAAGAAAATTTTATGGTCGTTGCCTAAAAGATTTGATGCTAAAGTGACCATTTTAAATTCCCTTGGTATGTTAGATTCGAAAAAACTAGAAGAGATTGTAGGTGATCTCCAAACCTATAAACTCGACATGTTTACCTCAAAGTAAGAGCCTAAGAAAGAAAAGGGCATCGCTTTGAAAGCTCGAAAGGAGGAGACAAAATTTTCGAATGATGACTCCGATTCCGATTTCGAGGATATCGCTTTGTTGGCCAAAAAGTTCAAAAAAATTTCTTAAATTTCAAAAACAATAGAAAGATGCAAAAAAGTTTGAGAAATTCAAAAACAACAAAGTAGAGTCCACCCCTAAGGATAAAAGTGAGAAATTTAGGAGGGATGAGTCAGATATGTGTTCTGGATGTGAGGGATATGGTCACAAAGTAGACGAGTGTCCCATTAGACTTAAGAAAGAGGGCAAGAAACCAATTTCATATAATGCCACCCTAAGTGATAGTGAATTGGAACAGGGAGAGAGTTCCCCCAAAGAAGGAAAGTTTGTTACTTTCTTTCTTCCCCCGAGGATACTCATGTGCATGACACTTCCGAGGCCATTGAGAGTACATCCCTAGTGTGTGAGGGTGATGAGAGCAAGGATGAAGAGATCGATGTAGGTGAGTTACAAGTTGAACGACATTTATTGGAGGAGGGATAGCTACACTGGGTTTGAGTATCTGAATGGAGTTAAAATAAGCCGACGACTTGGCCCTATAGGAGGACAAGACATTGAAAGAAGCCTCATCCATATTCGACCCTTAAGATTGGGACACAAAACATGCCATCGCTTCCTCAAAAGAATCTACACTCTCGACCGGTTGAGATGTAGACATGGGGTCGTCGGAAGATGAGGATGACTCAGACATGGGGGCACAAGCCTCAGTGACTTGGGGGTGAATGACAGCTAAAAGAGCTGGAAAAATAGGACGAACTAGGAAAGCCTCAGCTTTACGACTCTCAGCTTCCTCAGCCTCACTCTCCTAATCTCGTCAAAACACTTATTTCTCAGATTGGGGAACTCCTCGGCTAAGTCGTATAGGGGTTACAAAATTAAGAGACGAGACTTAACTTGGATGAAAATAGTAAAAGGGAAAAAAAATTCAATTTTGACTCTAAGTTGACTAAAGATCGAATAAAGGAAGTTGGATCGGTTTCAATGAAGAACAACAAGAACACAGTTTTGAAGCTGGTCGCAGAAGATGATCGGAGGTCACCGAAAAAAAGGGAAAAGTGGCAGGAAAACCCCTAAAAGCGAACCGAACTAACCCTAACCAC
Organism: Sambucus nigra; assembly: GCA_949130495.1. Lineage (NCBI taxonomy): Eukaryota > Viridiplantae > Streptophyta > Magnoliopsida > Dipsacales > Adoxaceae > Sambucus > Sambucus nigra. Next base: position 63,110,069 of record OX422223.1, on the reverse strand, counting down.
CATTAGAGATAAAAAATAGGCCCAGTGGATGGCCAAACAAACCCTATTCCACTCAAAACCCTCGTCAAAAAATTCAACACCCACCAGAAAAAGGCAAAATGATAAAATCAAGTGATTTCAATGAAATGAAGCAAGGAGGGGGTAAGAAACAGTTACCTGAGGATGATGGCATCCGAAAGAACCCAAGGAAGGGAAGAAATTGCCTGAGAGGAAAGAAGCACAATTGCAGAAGAAGTGAGGTTTTAGAGAGAGAAGGAAATGGCGGGCAAAGAAGGGTTTTGGTGTTTTTAAATGCCAGAAAAGATTATGAACGAATTCCCAAAAACTCATCATTTGGGTTGCAAAACCCCAAGCATTCAGGCTGTCACAACTGACTTGGGCCAGATGCCACCCAATCAGAAAAGAGGCACGTGTCATACTTGATACCTCTTCATGGGACTGAACCGACTCATATCCCTCAACCATCTCTTTATATAGATGTCCAAGGGCTAGAGGTAATTGATACGCTCAAGTGTGACCTCGTCCTGAGACGAGGGTTACCAACATCCACAATCGAGCTCACTAAGGACCTTACCAGGTTTGTATCAAGATTCATCCTGGTCAAGGTCGACCTCGTCCCATGACAAGCCGAGATCTCAAGAGAGCACTTCATCAATAGAGATATGCCTCCTCCTCTACTTTGGTCGACACCCAATAAGTACCTGTACAACATGTCTCATCTTTAAGCAGTCGACTGAGACCACACTTGTAATCTTCCAGTATATAATCCAGCACTACATCAGTAGTCTTGTACTCGTCCATACCCAGACCCTTGCAGGTGATCTTCAATGTACGAGTAGCACAAAGTCCAAAATTAACATGTCATGCGTGGACATGTCTGTTATAACCAGATTATTACCTCACGTGAGAGGATATTTCATCATCACTAGTTACATGTGCCATGGACATGTGTCATGATTTTATTGGGAGCCTCCATGTTCACATGCCTACCAAATGCTTAGGGAGCGTAATACACCCCCCAAGCACTATATATACTCTTCATCTTCTACCTTGTAGAGGATTGATTTCGAAGAACCCTAGCAAAAACTCTGTAAAACTCACTGTAAGAGAGAGAAAGCTTGATTATTGTATCTACCGGTCATTAGAGCCATCATTATAGTGAAAATCACCTTCACACTGCATAGTGGATGCAGACTTTGACCGAACCACTTAAATTCCAGTGTTTCTCCTCTTTGCCTTATCTCTCTCTCTTTATTTTTACTGTCATACTTGCTTATTTCTTCCATTGTTATACCTGTGTGAGCTTACTTATCACTTTGATCTGGTGGTACCAATTCTGGTATCATCATTGACAAAGATAAGAATTATATATTGTTAAAAGAAGCAACTGCAACACAAGTATACCATAAGTCCACCCTGACCACACAATATTATGGGCCATGGTTGGGTTGCACAACTTAAAGAGACAATTTGGTTTAGCAAGGAAACGTGTGACGACAATCCTCCTTTAGGCAAAATATATGCTCCCGAAAGGAAACACACAACCCATATATTATCCAAACATGAAACATAATTTGAAAGGTTTGGGGATGAAATAGATACCAATTCATTATTGCAAGTATGACTACGTTCTATACTATAAAGAACACAAAGACAAACGGGCATATCCTATATGTAAGGAATCTAGATTTGAACAAAAGATAATAATACACAATAAACGTTTGTTGAAAGTATGAAAATAACTAATAAGGTGTTGAAGTATTTGCCGTAAGGTCCTTGATTAAAGAGTCTTTACATTGTACCTTGGATAGTAGATGCAATAACTTAGCATGGTCGAGCAGAGATGGGTGAAATTTTCATGTGACATTTGATTGATTCATCTATGTAAAAATCTGCAAATCAATGATATCCGAAATTTTCTAGGAAATACGTAATGTTAGCCTCGGAATATCTACCAATGGGTTTAACCCATTTGGAAAATTGAGTACATACAAGAGTATATGGTCGGTGTTCACTTCGCCTTTATATTCCCACCTTTGTTATGCATGATCAAGGAGTTCGCAATTTTATCATTGTTGATACCATGTCCAAAGTCACCGGTTAGTGATATTGATTTTCTTAGCTCTACTGGTAGATGAATTGAATGGGTTGTGGGTTGAAGGTGTGAGAGCGTTCAACTTATACAAATAAGAGGGGTTCACTTTGAGAGCTATATTGATATGGACAATTCATGATTTTCCTACTTATGGGACCTTATCTAGGTGAAATTTGTATGGTTATTTGATTTTCCTATTTAAGATGAGGAGACTAAATCCAACTGGGTTAAGAAAAATGGTAAACATTTTTATCATAGTCACTGCAGATTTCTATTGTAGAGTAAAAAATTTAGGTCAATACGAGACAATTTTCTCTCAGAAGGCACCGAGATGAGGCCACCTCCACCAATAATTTGGGGTTTAGCAATTAAATAGGTATCAACAAAGGTTGATAAGAAGTTGAGGGGGAAACACCCCATAATTTTATCCTAGAAGCATAAAAGAAAGGATGCTGATGTGAAGACGACGTGTTTGAGGATATTAATTATGTTTGATTTTCCATATCGGAAGCAATATCTTATGCAACATATGATAGACATTATGCATGTTGAGAAGAATATTATTAATAATTTTAAAGGAACATGCATAGGTGGTTCTCTTTCGAAGGATGTAACAAAGCCCATGAAGATATTTGAGATTTGAGGATTCAAATATCATTATGCTTAAAAGAAGATCCTAACATTGGAAAAAATAATATATCTATTTCATCGTATAATTTTAGCATTGGTGAAATAAACATGTTCCTAGAATCATTGAAGGGTTTGAAGGTTCCTTCTAATTTCTCCTCCAATTTTCGTAAGATTTTCTACAATGTAAGAAAATATTTAAAATGGCATAAGTCTCACGATTAGCATGTGATTATTCAACTTCTCCCACTGTTGTTCAAACACTTTGTTTCCAAACATAAGGATATTCATAAGGCAATCATATATATTAACTTATGTTTCATCCTATTGTGTGAGAAAGTTGTCAGCAGGAAGTACATAATGGTTGTGAAATAAAGTTTGGCTGAGGCTACCTATGTTTTGAAGAAGTAATTCCCCATGTTGTTCTTTGAAATGAACATCCATCTTTTAGTGCACTTATGCAATGAAACGTTTTTGTGTGGACCTCTAAGGGGCCGATGGATGTATCGTTTTGAATGATTAATGGAGACATTTAAAGATTGTGTTAAGAATACATGCCATGTTGAGGCTTCCATTATCGGAGAGTATATTATGGAAGAGGCTTCCTTATATGCAAAGGAATATATGCCTAACCTAAACATTGGAGGTACGAAACGCCTCATTAACGAGTTTAAAGAGTTTAAAGATAAGGAGCCTTCAAGGAAGGGTAAGGAAGTGAAGCTAAAAACATAAAATATAATCAGTTGTCATGATATGTTTTCGAGACATATGAAGACATAGATAAATGGAAGGGGTGAGTGTATTAATAATGCTTTGTTAAAAAATGTAATATGTTAAATGTTACATTCGTAAGGAGTTAATATTATTGATTTTAACATAGGCAATATAATGAGTGCAAACGTGCCAAGAGGAGGAAGGGAGGTACGAGCGCAGACAACGATTTTAGGCATTGGATAGCTTCCAAGGTGACTATAATAATATCCTAATTTTATTTATAGTCTTTGTAACAAATTCATAACACAATACTTTCTTGATTTCAGCTATTGAAAACTAGTGAAGTATCGACGAGCCTTGCACTTTTAGAAAATGGGCCTAGTTTTGTAGTCAAGGAGTTTGGACAATATCACGTCAATGGTTTTATGTTCTCTTCAAGGACACTCGAGCTAAAACTCATTATAAAATAGTGGTGTGTTGTATAAAGCGCTAACTCATTTAAGGGCAAGCGCGAAAGATAAAAACTTGATAATAGCAGAGATGACGTATTATGGGATTATATGATAAATTATGGTATTATATTATATATCTTTTATGGTACCTATCTTATACTGTGATTGGGTGAGAGCGGAAGACAAGAATACCTATATTCTCTAACTTGACACCCACATGCTGAAGGTTGATTTAAGCAACGAGGCCTAACTTGACACCCACATGGCTCTTGTTTTACATCCCACCAAGCACTTGACTATAATTATAGATGACATATAGGAACCTATCGAGATTCAGTTTGTTTGGGAGGACAAATTAGAATTAAAGAAATTTTAGACGCATTAGAGGAGTAGATGTTTGATTATGGCATGATTCGTTAAAATAATGTTAATTGTCTAAAATTTTATTAAATGTTGACTTCAAAATTATGTATAATAGTGTGTTTTCTATTTTTTCGTATGACGTGTTCCATAATTTAAGGGTTACTTTTGTTTTACAAGTTTATTATTTTTTCAGGATGCCAAATATTATATATATATATATATATATATATATGCCATGACCATCAAAAAATATCTTTTATAAAGAGCACATCCATTTAACAGTATGGCCCTCGAAAAATCAAACAATGTGATTATATACGAGATCAAGGGTGGAACATACCTGAACCATATTTATTTCAATCAATACTACGCACACTACCTGAAAGTTGAGATGAAATAATTTAAAAGGTTTTCATAAAACATAATCCAAGTAATGCGATGCAGTTAGTAGAGCTTTTAGAACTTGAAGAAAGAAAAATCCATCCATTGTGGATAGAAGTGGAGTAAATAAGGATGTGTTCAGACTCTACCATGAGAAAACATATTCATAAAAAAGTTAACATATATTATCAACTTAGGTGAGAAGGCCTTTATCCTAACATGTTTAGTGTCAGAAATGAAATTGTCCAAATACTTCCACGGACATAGACAATAAGAACTTTGCGTGACATGATGAAGTATGAAAATTATGAAGTGGTTAAATTATCAAAACTTTTAGATTATGTTGAAAAGGTATAACTTGTATTATATTTTTATATTATTTCCTTACTCTAATATTAATATGTAGACTAATGCATATTTATATAAACACAGAAAATGGCATCGGGAAGTCAAATGCCATCTTCCATCCCGTGGGTTTAAGTAAGATGAACAATCTACCACTGATTCTCATATAGAGGTTTCACTTAACCTAAGTGGTTTGCCTATAAGTGGTAATAATTCTTATAAGGTTCAAGCCTTGTCCTTGTTAAAATCATGTATCGACTAAAATTATGAGAGTTGAGAAGTAGTTGACCAAGTGAAAAAGATGACTTGTGCGATACGCTCGTGACAAGGTTTAGTCATTTGGCCTACCAGGATATGGAGGTCATGAAAGCCGTGGGTCTTCAGTTGAAGACGTTCCGAATTAACATTCAATCAACTTATTTTAATGGAATGGATAGTGATAGGATAAAGGATTTAAAGGATTGAGTACCGGAAAAGGATCTTATCCCCCAATGAGTGGAATGAATTTGTCTGATGCGAAATTGAAACAAAGACACCAAGGTCAGATGAAAATGGCTAAAAAGAGTGATGCCCATTATCTTGGTCGGATGTCATATGCGGAGGGAACTGAGGAGATGGTGCCTATACTTTCTTACTTTAATGTGTATATATATAATATGTATTGCTCAAATTGTTAATGAATTATTTTGTAGGTTCTTAAACATAAATGACTTGTTAATCATTCAAAAATGTATGTCAAAAGTCATAGGCAAAAAACTAAGGAGTTTCACCCAAAGGTGGGCGATGATATGGTGAGTTTAATAACCTCATTTTTAATAATGGACTTCTTTCAAGTTTAGTCTCCCAATAATTTTAATCTATTAATTCATCAATAATTTTTCAGCAAAATTTCAGTGAGCTGAGAAGTTACTAAGGTTCTTCAAGACAAAATAGTCGGGTACTAATGAATTGACTGGATTTAAAGGGAAAGACACTAAGGGGAGACTCGTGGTGTTATCCCTGTGTCCAAAAGTAAACTTAAGGTCACTGCTTCTATAGTCTCACAGGTGAATAAATCAAATACACGAGATGAAAATCAAGACGAGGATATGTCTTTCCTCAAATATATATTAATATGCTTCTAAGTGCTTTTGAATCGAATGGACTCAAACTACCGAATGCCTAGAAATCTCTAATGGTTCCAAACCATTAATTCTCATAGCGATATCCACTCAACCAATTTTCACCAAAAAAATTTGAGCGCGGTCTTAATGCTTCACCAAATTTAAGTCTTGATGATTACATGCATGTCCCGCATCCAAGTCCTCAGGATTACACGCCAGCCCCCTCATCACATCCTTTAAACATTCAAGATTCAACTGAGCCAAAATTTCAAAATTTAACTAAGCCTCCACATGATTCATATGTCGATTTATTAGATTTTTCATGTTTAAGGAAAATTAAAAGTGGACAAGTTGTTTCATCAACAACTGCAGGAACTATTATGCAGGACCAGTGATTGTTACAATTTAAACGTAATGTTTATGTTTATAATGTAGATCCTGTTGAATGGAATCTATAGACACCACATTTTAGTACCATTTAAATCTCTCCTTAGGTCCCTAGTACTTCCCCATCCACCATAGACCCTAGGTCATACTGCGAGTATCGATCTAGAGACCGTCGGGCACCCCCAGACACCATTTAACTCCGGTCAATTCCATCATTAGAGTGAAAGCTCAATTAATCTTCGAAGATAACTGGATCCCCTTTCCAATGATCTGCCCCGTGCACGAAACAACATTATGATTCGAATGAACAAACTATTTTCCCTTTAAAACTGATTCGGACGCCACCTGGCACTCCCGAGCTCCATTTGAACAAAGTCAACTCTTCAACTCGAATAGGACTAAATGAATATTCAAAGGGCAGTGAATACCCTTTTCAATGGTCTGACCCGTGCGCGAATCATCCTTACGGTTCGTAGGAACAACCCATTTTACTCCGAATGGTCATCGGGGGAATCCGGGTCCCATTTGACCAAAGTCAACACTTTGAACCGATCTAAGCTCTTTGGAACTTCGAAGTACCTCACATAACCTTTCCAATGGTATGCCTCGTGCCCGATTTGGACTTCTGGATTGCATTTTATGACCGTTTTTCTAAAATATCTGCATGGGACTGTCAATTGGCAGGTCCATTTACCTGTCAATAGGCAGTGTGTCTAGGGTTACCTATTGATAGGTAGGACAAGGATAATGCCGATCGAAGACACCCTGACCCTATATAAGGAGAGCATGAGCTCACCTTGAAAGGAAACTTAGAACCATCAACTTCAGTGATCTCAAAAACATTTTTCTACATTCAGTAAAGTTTCTTTGTGTGAAATTCCGCACCACCTTTCATTCTCATCAGTTTTATACCCAATTTGGCAAAGATCTCCTTCTCTCTCATCCTACATTCATTCCAACTTGCAAGAAAGTTCATCAAGGAACAATATCAAGCTCCAAGTCTCCAAAGAAAGCCCAAACATCCTTCTCTCTCTTTTTATTTCCATTATTCTCGCATTAGTTATATAAATTCTTAATTTAGTTTTTTCACTTTTATTAGATAATACACGTTAATATCTCATCCTTTATTAGTAGTATTGCACCCAATTTATTTTCTATTGAAAAACCCAAAACAAAGAAAAAAGGATTACATCTATAAATTCCAACGAGATTTTTCACCACATTTTCTCAAAACTAAAAATATATTTTCTCTACACACACATGTAATAAAATCCCATTTGAATTTATGGGATAAACCTCACCCTCGTACCGCATGCGAACTACATGAACTTTAATTCCTTTATAGGCTACGTAGGCATCTCGGGATAAACTTGAGACTTGAGTCCTATTTTGCTATTTTACTATTTTCTTATTTTTCTCTTTTCCCATTTTATTCATATATCATTTCTCTATATTATACTTGTGACTTGTATTCGCATCTTACCTAACATATGTCATCGCTCCTTCACAACGATTGATATGTCGATAAATGAACATATCATATTTTTAATTACTATCTATGGGACACTCTTATGGATGATCTCACTACATCTTTTACCATGATGTGAGTCGAACGATTCCAATCTCTGATTATATATACACGCACACACACTTCACGGAGAAATTAAGGTGAATAATAACATAAGCCCATGAGATACCGAAAGGGCGAGATGGGTTCCTAACACCTTCCCATTCTATAACTTAGCCCCCGAACCTATGAACTATTAGTTTCACAAGCATTAGTTTGTCATTGATGTCGTTCTCTCGAGGCAACAACATGTTCATTTTGCCTATTTTGTGCAAAACAAGTTGGAGACTCTATCTCTTTACATCACCCCAAAATCGACGATGGCCGAAGCAGCCCGAGAATGGGCGCGATACCTCTATTTACCTATCCCCGTTCGCACGAGTTCTAGAGCTCTATATTTCCCCCAAAAGCACGGAGAGAGGGGAAGATCCCGGGATGGCATTTCCTCTCGTGTGTGTACACCTACCTGTATGTTCCCTTCTCTCCTCTATTATTTCTTATATATATCTACCTCATGTATATATCACCTCTCACTCACTTTTCACTTCAGACGCTTGTAAATACTCTCCATGTACACATCACACTACTCACACTTGTATATAGGGTCACGTATGCTCATACACCACTTAGAATATCCATGTGTAGGCTTCAATAGAACACACCTCCACTTATCACACTTGCACATATCCATGCTCATCTACACACATCACATGCCTCTTAGTTGATTCATGCTTAGGTTGACTACCAAACACTCACTTATAGATATAATCACTAACTCACATGTATCCATGCTTAGCATAATCTTCATCCCCCATGCTAGATTTACTTTTTCCTAGTATTTCTCTTATTTATCATGTCGAATAAAAAACTCTCTCCATAATATACTAATTAAGATTTATGCATTTTTGCACACTACATCACCAAGAGCATTGTTATATTGACCAAAAAATTTCTCGTACTGGAGGATCACTTTGTGATGGGCGCGGGTCAGGTAGGGTGCAGTTACCCTATGAAATATTACTCTCACCTTTCATTGTCCTAGTAGCTTCAACATATATCGAATGGTTCCCCCCGCATCGTACAGCTTGACCGAAGTCATGAAGGGAGGTATATAGTAGGGAACTACTTGACGTACATTCATGTATATCAAATGGTTTTTCCACACGTACTGATTGCCCTCAAAAGCAAGAAGTATATCGTAGAAGTCATGTCAAAGGGGGGAACCACTCCACTAACCCAACAACTGCATACCCTCATATAGGCGTCAAACCTAGGGCACTCATATTTATTTTGTAGGTTACCATATAAAACTCTATTGAAATGTTGGGTTGGCATGTCGCCCAAATATTTACATGATTTCGTTGTTTTTAAAATAGGACCCTGTCCCGAGTCTGGTAACAAGTCCAGCCGTGTTTTACATATTTTTGAAAATCCAATTTTTCCAAGCTCGGATCCCGTCCGACATTTATTTTTACATTTAGCTAAAATTAATACAAGTGAGAACATACTATGTAATGATTATGCTGAGATTCTTCCCTCGGTCTTTTCTTTCCTTCTCTCTTTTTTATCAGAAAATACCAAAAACATTTTTAGTTCCTTTAGCATAAATGTAAAAAATAATTCCCTTTTTTATTAAAAATACCAAAAACATTTCTTTTCCTTCTTTCATGAAAGTCAAAACATTTTCCTCCTTTTATCAAAAATACCAAAAACATCTTTTTTATTCTCCTTATCAAAAACTTCAAAAATATTTTTCTTTCCTCTTCAATAAAAATAATTCTTCCCTTTCTCTTCCCAAAAATAAATTCGAATCATTTTCTTCTCAGGACGATCACATACCTGATTCTTGGACTGGCTCCCTATTGGCTTCGATCTTTAGTCGAACCACCTCGAAGCTCCGTTAGTCCTCCTTCTACTTCGTTCAAGTCCAGAATCCATCGTCACTAACTCCCCATGGAGAATGCAGACCAAGTGCCAAATGTACAACCTGATTTAATGACTGTTTTTGTCCAACTTATTGCCAATATTGACTACCTTCAGTCTGAGGTTCACGAGATGCAGTGAAGCCGAGTCCATATCCCCGAGGATCCCGAAGTCTAATTCCCTCATGCTATGGGTCCGCCCACACTTGAACCTATTTGGGTTTAGGAAGAATATCAGCACGCTCTACGTGCCCTTCCTGCCAATGGGCCACCACCAGCCCAAATACCTTTGCTAAATCTTTCACAACCAGGAGCTAACCTGTAGATACTTATCGATCCGAAGGAAAAAGAGTCGAACAAGGTTAAGGAGGATCTTAAGCTGTTTACCAAGAAGTTTGATTAGGTCCAAATCTCCAGGAACTACATGGACTTTACCCATATATCTCCCTACCCTAAAGCAAGGCTTCCAGAAAAGTTCAAGTTGTCCAACATTATGAAGTTTGGGGGAAGCGGATTGTTCATCTTCGAAGCTACCACCAAGCCATGACTCTCTTTGGGTCTTCTAAGGATACAATAGCCTAAATTTTCCAGCAAACTCTGAAAGAAATCTCTCTCCATTAGTTTATGTCCCTAGAGGAGTCCCGAACTCGTAGTTGGGAGGACGTCGCCTGCGAGTTCATGTCATAGTACAAATACAATGAGGAGTTGGAAGTTACCCGCTGTGATATAATAATTCTCAAACAAAACATCGAGGAATCCATTAGTAGTTTCATAGAAGGTGGAGAGAGAAAATAGCCACCATGACCAATCGACCTTCAGAAAAGGAATAAGTTTGTATTGTCAAGAAAAACGTCTTACCCCATGTCCGAGCGACAATGGCAGGACATTATTACCGACACTTCCACGATCTCCGGGATATAGGCATGTAAAATAAAGAAAGCAAAGGCTGAGCCAAAGAAAGTATCCGGACCATTCACTCTAAGAAAATATCAGAAACCTGCTAGAGTCTCGACCATCAATAATATCTCTCAGCCCGCTACCTCTTGGGCACCGAAAAGCTGTATTAATCCAGTCAAAAAAGTACATTGAGCTTTATGCTACCCTCTCCAAATTTTATTAATCTCAAGTAAGCCGAAATCTCATCAAGCCATTGGACCCTCGTCCACTACCAAACCCACTTCCTAAAAATTTCAAACTCGATGCCCATTGTGATTTCCATAAAAATATCGGCCACACCATTGATCAATGCTTCTACCTTCTAAATGTAATCCAAGGTCTAATTTATCGAGGAATCAACTCCCCATTGGCCAATCCTAAACTCAACACCACTCACGATGCACTTCCAAACCATACCAATGCCATCTTCCTAGAAAAAGACCCAAAATTTGATCCATCTACCCAGATTATACCCAGTAAATCACTAATCACACCCATATTTTCACCCAAGCCCCTCAAAGTTTGACCATATTTTCTCCTACACCTTACCTATATTTCTAACCAAGATCTGTCTCTTCTCACAAGAGCGTGTATTGCCATTCGTACCCATTTTAGAGGGAAAACTATGGAATTACCAGCAGTACTGATCCAATTCCTAGAACTTGGGCAGAAATTACCCTCTGAAATGACCATTGATTGCCAAAAGTTTAGCATACTGGTCATGGAAACCCGAAAGTGGGCTCACGAGTCAGATAATTGGGGGGTACCTGTTGACGCTAAAAATTATCCATCTGCGTGAACTAATGAGAAATGGACACCTGTTGTCCAATGTGGTAATATTCACATTAATTACTCACTTGGTCGGCTCTCAATAACATCTAGTCGTCCAACTAGACGACCAACCTGAAGAATATGAACCATCAAGAATACCTAAGGCCATTAGTGTAGACTCATTGTATACCCATGAATATCAAGGGTCTCATTTATTGTATACAAATGTAAAAGCCTAGATATATAAAGGCATTCCATCTCTTGGGTTCCTAACAACCCCTATAAATACATGTTGTTCTTTAGCTAATGGGATAAGAACAAAATCATTCACAACATACCATAATGTGATATTGTAAATCACTGGGAATAAAATAACAGTGGAAGTAGGCTTTCCTTACAGCCGAACCAATTTAAAAATCTTTATCTCTTATATGTTTGATGGGATTGTTTGTCTTCATTTCATTTTCACTATCATCTTCATACCATCACTTTATCTGCGGTTGATTCCTATAAGATGACATAGGCCATTTTTAGTCTTCAACAGATTGAATCCGTATATGGGAAGAGACACAAAAATCTTTCCATTCTTATTAGAAGAGACGAAGATCATCTATAAGAGATAAGTTTTTCTGTCTTCGCGTATAAACAATTATATGTTGTGCATACATCGTTTAATTTGATCATGATACGTTTATGAATATTCATAAACTCTGTGATAAATTCTTATTTGAAAATCTGCAAAACAATGAATTTTATAATCATAATTTTTGGCTTGATTCCCATATCTTAAACTTTATAGCGGGGGATAAACATTAAAAACGATTAGGTATTTATTATATACACATCGTTTCATTTACTGGTGTTGATAAACTGTACATTCAAATTCGATTCATCTATCAAATCACACATTTTAGGGTCTATTGTAATATGTATTCTAAAAATAGGACAACAAACATTTCATTTATAATTTTAGTCCCTATATTTTAATAAAGTCGTTGGCGCATACCCACATCCATAAAACATCAACCAATCACAGCATGCCACGTCAATCGATAATTTGAAAATAATGATTAAAAATGAACACAATCCATATAATAAGAGATACTACTTATGAGGAAACCATAAGTAAACTTTAATTTCATTTTAAGAACATCTACTGTGACAGCATATTATACATTTTCAATTTGTGCAAGACAAACGTTACTCTAATGTTTTTTTTTCTTTTCGTCAGGGCCTAAAATAGGCTGGTTGTTACTATTAGTTAGTACTTGTTAAATATAAGGACCATTCAATCTCTTTCTTAATAGAGTATTACATCGATCATGAAGGATACTGAAAAAATATGAGGGCTTTATCTTTCTATACCCGACCCGAATATGAATCTTTTGAAGGAAAGTTTGGCTAATAGTGAAAGTGGTTGATCTATCAAGTACTAAGAGGTTTGCCTATTTGGATTATGTATAATGGTAATTTAGTTATATAGTAATTGTTCTGGAAAGTTGAGTCTTATTATCTTATTGACTCTAGCAAGGGTTGGGAACAAGAACATCAAAGGATTGGAAGGAATAATTTGTTGATCTTGAAAAGCACATGAAATATTTTCGCTGGGTGGATGAACAAGATAGGGTTGAGATAGAGCCTGCCTTTGGTAAAACAAATATTGAGGCAAGGAAGAACTGGCTTTAACATTATTAAGTATATGGATTGTTAGAATTAATATTTAATTATTTAATAATTACAAAATTCGACCAAATTTTGTAATTATAAATTAAATTAATTAATTATTTCTCCTAATTAGTGTGGTCCAAATAAGGAGATGAATTTGATTAAATCAATGTATTAATCTTAGAAAATTGTTATTCCAAAAGTCACATGACTTTTGGTATATTTATGAGTCCATTTAGCTACTTTAGTGGATGGTAGATGAAGAGTTTTAAGAGAAATTTTGGGTCCCCTTTCACCCTATATATAGTGAACCAATCTCCACTATTTGGTACACAATAACACACAAAATATATTTGGGCTAGGAAGGGAAAATCCTGATTTTCCAAAAATTCCATATTTTGGATTTCTGGTTGTTTTCCAATAGTGATTCTGGATCATTTGGGAGGAAGAGATAAGAGCTTGAAGAAGGAACAACAAGGAGCTTTTAAGAAGTTATTCTCAAGACACGTCAAGGTCTAGAAATAAATCAAAGCTTCATGGAAAAAGGTATTTTCCATATAATTTGTAGTTAAAAATAAAATTGTGATTGCATGATAATATTGAAGACCTTGTAAGAATTAATTTCATATTATAAATATTTCTTATTCATATTATATGTGGCATCATAGCCTAGTTTAAATATTGCCATGCTATCCCTTTACGGAATTCAAATGATCATACTATATATATTGATAAATCCAGATTTTCTTGATTGATTCCGCACTGTTTGTTTACTGATTTGTTTATCATGATTAGTAGTATTTTCGTAACAATTTTAACACTGATTTGGTTATCATAATTAGTAGTGTTACGTGTTTATTTTTAAACACTGATTGAGATTTATCACGATAATATGTAAATATGTATTACATGTTAATTTATATAAGAAATTGTTCTTATGGAACATAATTGATTCTGTCAAATTGTTAAAGATTTGTAATGATTTTAATAAATCTGATTAAGAACACTTTTAAATCTTATTAAAAATAGTTCTGTTAGTTTGATTTTAATAAATCTGATTAAGAATAGTTTTATTGTTTGATTTTCAATCTGATAAGAATTCCTATTTGATTTTTAACAAAACTAATTTAAGACAGTCCTATTTGTTTTGATTTGTTTAAAACAGTTTTTGATTGTTAATCAATCTGTTGAACATAATTCTATTTGTTTAAGATATCTGTTGAAAATCTGTTTAACAAATATATTGAAAACAATTTACTTGTTTAACAAATTGTTGGAATTTGTTTTTGTAAAACAGTTGAAAATTCACATAAAATAGTATCATTTGATGCACTGAAACCATTTCTATGTCGTTTTGATGTCATTTTAATGGTTACCTAATTCGTTTCAATTAACCCTACAAATTTTAAGCAATTTGGGAACAAAATTTTTGAAAAACTCTTGCGAAGAATAGTGCTTTTACCCCCGAACTTGCTCCGAATGTGATGAAATTTGGGAATCTGATTGGAAATAGGCCAACGACTGATTTTCACCACCTTCGGTCATGACGTAAACTATTTTTCGGCGATTCGAGATCGTTTAGGCAATTAAAACTCGAATTTTGCCATTTATGGAAATAATCTCGGGGCCATATCTCACTCCAGAAAATTTATTTTTGAATTCCGTCGAAAGTTTTTGTAATACCCCGTACTTTTGTCTATATTTATTTTTGGGGATTAATTAATTAAATGCGTATTAATTGGAAATTAATCCGGGTTATAAATACTAATGTGATGCGAATTGGTATTTGATTATGTGCATATATGATTATATATGTATTGGTTATTATAAAATTTGTCGTGAGATTTATATACGGCATTTTAGAAATTTTGTTGGGACGCGTGGGACCGCCGCGTCACGGTATAATATTTTGATATTAAAAGTGAATTTAAAATCTATAGTCCGTATGCTCGTTTTGAGTGCGCCATCGCATCCGGAAGGGTCGAGATAGTCAGAAAACACTAGCCGGGGGTATAGTTTGGGTCCCGGGGTAATTTTAGACCATACCGGTAACTTAAAGGGTATTTTAGTAATTTGGTATTTTTGGGTAATTAAAAGTGACGAAAATTGAGAGTTGTAATCTGATAAGGATTGACCCCAACCAACCCTTATTAACCCAACAAGCTACGGAGGTTTATTGAAATTAGGTTTCATAAGTTTCCCCAAAGCAAACCCTAGCCACCATAGCCTTTTGGAGAAGAAAGCTTGGAGAAGGAGAGAGAGAGAGAGATTCTGCAGAAATTCTACACCGAATCCACACCAAATTCAGAAATCAAACCAAGGCAAGTGACTTTATTTCCATTTAATTACTGAGAATGTCTTTTCCATGTTAGAAATTGAAGAATCTTAATTGTTCTTGAAAGATTAAAAGAAAACCCATGAAATTTGAAGTTATTATTGAATGTTGGGATAGGTTTGCATGTAGAAACATTGTTGGGAGATTTAATTTCGGATATTTCATATCTACGTGATGTATAAACGAATTAAAATCTGGGAATTTATGATGAGAAAAAGTTAGGGTTTATGTTCTTGAAGAAAATTGGGAATTAATGTAGAAATTGTGATTTAATGATGTTTAGATGATGTCAAACCCTTTAATGATGTTAGTATAGCCCCTTAACATGTTTGAGGATGATTAGAGAACTCAATATATTGTGGGAACGAATTTTAGAAGAGGTTTGAGGAGTAAAAATGGTGAAAAACGATTTTTGGGAAATTCTGGGCCGAAACTGGCATCTCGTTAGAAGCAACCCCCAGGTCGTTCGAACGAGCTCGTTCGAACGAGCTTCTAACGAGTTGACCAGTCGTTATTAACGAGTAGGATTTTCGTTCGATATCTCGTTCGAACGAGATATCGTTAGAAGGGTCAGTTCGTTCGAACGAACTGGAATCTCGTTCGAACAGCCTCGTTCGAACGAGACTTCTAACGACCTGACAGTCCAAACTCGTTCGAAGCCTCGTTCGAACGAGACTTCTAACGAGTTGACAGTTTGACCCTTTTTGGACTGTTTTGACTTTTGGAATTCCGGGATATGGTTCAAGGGTAGAGTTAGCATCCCTTTGATGATATAGTGATTGATTTGGGACTTTTGGGTTGTTGGGATGAGTAAATCATATACGAGAGTTATATTCAATGAATCATTTGGGTTGAGACGTGAGTGACTACTACGATGTGAGGATAAATTATAGCGCGTATAATTATGAACCGGAATAAAATAAGTTGTGATAATTAGTTAGTACAAGAATGCGATATGTACTACGATTAAAATACGGTATTACTAAGATGTGTGTTTACTTAGTATTAGTATATGGATTGTTTGTATGACATACCTACCATACTTGCTATCACGGGAGGTTTCGTTCGCTTAGGACCCTCTAATCCTTGTGTGCCTACGGGGGGGGGGGGATATAGACTGGTACCTTGATGAACATAGGTCATAGAAAGACTTATTGTGATATTAATAAGTCCGCTGACCATGGGAGCGTAGGTATGTGCGTGACCCATGTGATGGTGACTGTGTTCGCCTCCACTATTTGTGATTTGTGTTATCTGAACTATTCCTGAGAGATTCGGAATATGTGATCCTTATGTACGTGATGTACCGGGATGGATAGCAGAGTATGTATGCACTACAGCTTAAATTGCGGGGTGCTTGTATTGTATATTTATGAGATGAATAATATAAATTAAATTACTGGAAAATCCTCATGTTAATGTTGTATAAATATTACGGTATTGTTTCGAGTTATATAAGGAGTTAGCTGATAGTTATATCAATGGCATATTTAGTAACTGAGTTTACGTTAAACCTCTATTTAATTACGAGCGTTGTTACGTTAAAGGGAACCGAGTAAAATGGGTAGAACCTTTGGCAGTCTAGCTAGTTATGTTGTCAGTTAGCTAGAAGTATGGGTCGATATAGATGGGTACTTACGTTAGGAGTGCACAGTTAGACGAGAGGTGAGAATATCATGCGAGTGTACGTCCTAACATGTACTTTGCATTTAATGTTTTAAATGTTTTAAAGCACTTGCAGGTTTTTAAAATAACTTCCACTTTCGGGCTCTGACCCATTTGCTTTCAAATATATTTTCTTGAAAAACCATTTTAGGTGCCCAGCCACAAGGACACCAAGCATAGGATTCTCATTCAGGTGACGTGTTGTAGCTGGTTGTGGAAGCTACAGGGATTTGCTCATAGACGCTTCCATCTTTTGGATTCCAGAGTCACTATCTATCAGTTGTAGGGCATGTTGCCCATTTCTTTAGAGACCTCTTTTACATTTCAGTTTTCAGACTCTAGCATGTATTGCTCAGTATTCAGTTTTAGTTATTTATTTCAGTATACTTATCAATTGTGGGATTTGTATTGAGGAGTTTTTCCTCCAGGTTTTATTTACATATTGTGATGGTTATTCATTTTACTTCAGTATGGTGAATGGTGTTATTTAGTTATTCATTACTCTTGTTCCATGTTAATCAGAATTAATAAAATTTGGCACTTACTTTTTAAATACTAGGTGATTAGTAATCTTTAAAATGTTTTCGACAGTGATGCTATTAACTGAGCCAACTTGGCATTTTGAATTAATTTTATAAAGGAGTAGCTAACCGGTGTTTAATTAGTCGGGGTGTCACAGTTTTGAGATTCTGGAGTAATTTTCTATAGACTCATGTTGTTAACTCAATTTTTCTATTTTTGGCAAAATTTCATGGTTTTTATATTATATAAGTGTTGCATCTAAAACTGTTTTATAAACCTTGTTCTAATGATCCTACTTTAGTTGAATATTAGTGCAAAAAACTAGCCAACATATTTCATATAATAGGAAATTAGACTTGTGTTAATTTAATATTCTTTTTTTTATGAGTCTCGTGCCAAACACATGCCAATGATTCATAACAATGAATATTACATATATTACAATTTTTAATTTTGATATTTTTACGAGTCTCGTGCCGAACAGAGGCCAATGATTCATAACATCGAATGTTAAAAATATTATAATTTTTAAATTTAATATTCATATTTTTATAAGTCCCGTGCCAAACACAGACTAGTGATTTATAACATTAAATATTAAATATTACTGTTTTGATATTTTGATTAAAGCGTCTCGTGCCAAACACAGGCCAGTGACTCATTACGAAAAATATCAAATTTATGTTTATTCTAAAGTTTGTTATTATAAAGATATAATCAACTTTAAAATTACTAATTGAATATTGAATTGTCCAATAATGCGTTTATTAAATCACAATTTCCTATATTAAAATTCAATTAAAGGATATTTTGCTTTTATGGCTTTGTGATTTAATAAATATTAAAGGTCAATTTATGACACAATTGTTATAAATCCACCATCAAAATTTGATAATTTTATATATTAATTTCCTTGAAATTTTAGTTATGTGTGTTATTTTTAATTAGAGTGAGCATTTTGCAGCAAATATTAACCTGTTTTCTCAAGCCTCAACCTTTTCGAAATTTGATGAAACTAATCGGTCGGAATGGTGCGAGCAAATCGAATTTAGCCTTGGTGTTATGGACATTGATATAGAACTTCTTACCGATGAACCCGCTACTATTACTGAACAAAGCAGTGAGAATGATGTGTTAATTTACAATACATGGTCCAAATCAAATAGGCTATGTCTAATGTTTATTAGAATGTGCATTGCAATAAATGTGAAGTCCTCCCTACCTGAAACCACCAACGCAAAATAATATCTGACAAATGTTAAGGATAGGTTTCGCATTGCTCACAAATCCCCGACAGGAAACTTATGGCTGACTTGACCATTATGCGGTTTGATGGCACTAAGACCATGAATGCACACGTTATTGAAATGACCAACATTGTTGTCAAACTAAGGACTTTGGGATGTTCAGTGTACGATTCTTTCTTAGTCCAATTTGTCCTAAAATCCTTGCCTTCTGATTATGGGTCTTTCCAGATTCATTACAATACCATAAAAGATAAATGGAATGTTAATGAACTGCAAAGCATGTTGGTTCAGGAGGAAGGGTGTCTTAAGCAGCAAAATGGTAAGCTGCCTAAATTGTAAGTGGAAAATGTTATGGCCAACAAAGGAGCTAGTAAGAAAAAGAAAGGAAAGGGCACAAAGCGCGGTCCTAGTCCTTCCAATAATGAGTCTGGTCCTTCCATCCAAAAGAAGGAAAAAACAGCAGTCACATGTCACTTTTGTCACAGGAAGGGGCATATTCAGAAAGACTGCATTAAGCGAAAAGCTTGATTTGAAAAGAAAGGTACACCTTGTGCTTATGATTGTTTCGAAGCAAACTTAATTGATCTTACTTATAACACATGGTGGATTGATTCTGTTTCTACATGTCATGTTTCAAATACTATGTAGGGCTTCCTTTAAATCTAGAAAATAAAGCAAAATAAAGATTTTCTTTACATGGGAAACCGGGCCAAAGTAAAAGTTGAAGCTATTGGATTTTTTCGTTATAAATTATAATCTGGCCTTTATTTGGATCTTGAAGACACTCTTTTTGTATCCACTATTTCGAGACATTTAATTTCCTTGTTTAAACTCTCAATAAGGGGGGTTTCTTTTAACTTTCAGAATAATTGTTTTACATTATAAAAGAATGATTCTGTTTTTGGCTCGGGTTTTTTGTCGAATGGTTTGTTTGAAATAAATCTTGATCCTTATTTTTTGGAATCTTTATTGTCTCTGCATACTAATATTGGAACTAAACGTCCCTCATTTAATGAGAATTCTGCTTACTTGTGGCATAAAAGATTAGGACACATATCTAGAGAGAGAATTGAAAGGCTTATTAAAGTGGAAATAATTCCTACTCTGGATTGGTCCGATTTGGATGTATGTGTGGACTGTATTAAGGGTAAACAGACCAAACATACAAAGAAATGAGCCACAAGAAGCACCTAGTTTCTTGAAATTTTAGATACAGATATTTGTGGTCCTTTTGATGTTCCTTCTATTAGAGGAGAGAAATACTTTATCACTTTTATAGATGATATTTCCCGATATTGCACATTGTATTTGTTACATGATAAAGCTCAATCCATTAATACAGTTGAGGTTTATATTACAGAAGTAGAATGACAGTTGGGCAAAAAGGTAAAAAATCATTCGATCGGATAGAGGTGGTGAGTTTTATGGAAAATATGATGAATCGGGACAACATCCCGGTCCTTTTGATAAATTCCTTGAATGTTTGGGTATTTGCGCACAATACACAATGCCAGGTTCACCTTGGCAAAATGGTGTAGCTGAACGGTGCAATCGTATTCTTATTGAAATGGTTAGAAGTATGATAAATAAGACTGATTTACCTATGTTTGTGTAGATGCATGCTCTTATGACTGCTGCACATATCTTAAATAGGGTTCCTAGTAAGGCAGTCTTAAAGACTCCTTTTGAACAATGGAAAGGTTGGAAACCCTCTTTAAGTCATTTTTGTATTTGGGAATATACAGCAGAAGCACACATTTATAATCCACATGAAAAGAAGTTGGACCCTAGAACGTTAACTTATTATTTTATTGGGTATCCAGCAAAATCCAAAGGGTATAGATTTTACTGTCCTAACCATACAAGAAGAATTATTGAAACCGGAAATGCTAAATTCATTGAACATGGTGAAGTTAGTGGGAGTAATGAAGTTCGAAATGTGATTATTCAAGAGATCAAGGAAAATCCTCCTCTTCCAAAAACCTTAGATAATCACAATGAGGTTCCTCATGTTCCTATTGTTCATACTGATGTTGTTGAATCAATTATTTCTCTGAACAACAACGAAGAAAAAATGGATGAACCACATACTGAACAACCACTAAATGCTCCTATTATTAAAACACCACAGGACATAGCTTCAAGGAAATCACAAAGAAATTGGAGATCAGCTATTTCGGATGACTATGTGGTATATCTTCAAGAAAATGAATTTAACAATGGGGATATTAATGATCCGGTCTCTTATGAAAAAGTTATTTCTAGCAAAGATTCTAATAAATGGATTGATGCCATGAATGATGAAATAAAATCTATGGATTTTAATCAAGTTTGGGAGTTAGTCGATTTCCCTAAAGGTTATAAAGCAGTCGGCTCTAAGTGGATATATAAGACCAAACGCGACTCAAATGGAAATATCGAACGACATAAAGAAATAATTGTTGCCAAAGGTTTTACTCAAAAATAAGACATTAATTATAGTTAAAACTTCTCTCCTATTTCAAAAAAGGATTCATTTAGAATCATATTGGCACTCGTAGCTCATTATGACTTAGAGCTACATCAAATGGATGTTAGAATAACTTTTCTTAGTGGGAGTTTAGAGGAAGAAGTCTACATGGAACAACCAAAGGGTAATCGATCGGATATTAATTTAGGTGTTAAGGTACTTACAAGGAACGAAAGACTACATGCTCACTTATAGGTTATCCGATCACCTTTAGGTGATTGGTTAATCAGACTCAAATTTTAGAGGATGCCTTGATAGTAGAAAAAGCACTTCGGGTTATCTTTACCTTCTGGCAAGAGGTGACGTTTCATGGAAAAGTGCTAAACAGAGTGTCATCGCTTCATCAACTATGGAGGCTGAGTTTGTGACTTGTTTTGAAGCTACAAATCATGAGTTATGGATGCGAAATTTTATTTCAGGACATAGTATTATGGGTTCAGTATCTAAGCTGCTGGAGATTTTTTGTGATAATGTCACAGTAGTCTTATTTTCAAAGAATGATAGATATTCAAAAACCTCTAAGCATATTGAGATGAAGTATCTATCTATCAAAGAAGAAGTTCAGAAACAAACTGTGTCAATTGAACACATTAGTACTAGTGTTAACATAGTTGATCCTTTAACGAAAGGACTATCTCCGAAGATATTTTTGCAACATACTAAAGAGATGGGTCTCGAGTAGTTAATTGTGTAATTGTTATTTTCTTAGTTATTTGACACAACTTTTGATATCAATAAAGTGTTTATGAATTCTAAATTTTGGTCTTAATTATATACATGCATGCGAATGACTGAATATGACATAAATAGTCTTTTATAAAAGACATTATGAGACCATTATGATAACTCATATATTTATCCTTATTAAGTATGACATTAGTGGCGTTGAACATGGAAGGAACCATGCTCTTGAATTACTGTGGAACCGCCATGACTTACACTAATGAAGTATTTAGTTAAGGTCCTTAATGATGTTCTAAGATACTTGCGCAACTTATGTTAATCGATTCGTTATGTATAACCTTTTTAGGACCAAGTGAGAGACTGTTAGAATTAATATTTAATTATTTAATAATTACAAAATTCAGCCAAATTTTGTAATTATAAATTAAATAAATTAATTATTTCTCCTAATTAGCGTGGTCCAAATAAGGGGACGAATTTGATTAAATTAATCTATTAATCTTAGAAAATTGTTATTCCAAAAGTCACATGACTTTTGGGATATTTGTGAGTCCCTTTAGCTACTTTAGTGGATGGTAGATGAAGAGTTTTAAGGGGAATATTGGGTCCCCTTCCACCCTATATATAGTGAACCAATATCCACTATTTTGTACACAATAACACACAAAATATATTTGGGCTAGGAAAGAAAAATCCTGATTTTCTAAATTTTCCATATTTTGGACTTCTGTTTGGTTTCCAAGAGTGATTCTGGATCATTTGGGAGGAAGAGATAAGAGCTTGAAGAAGGAACAATAAGGATATTTTAGGAAGTTGTTCTCAAGACACGTCAAGGGATACAAGCAAATCAAAACTTCATGGAAAAAGGTATTTTTCCATATAATTTGTAGTTAAAAATAAAATTGTGATTGCATGATAATATTGAAGATCTTGTAAGAATTAGTTTCATGTTATAAATAATTCTTATACATATTACATGGATTTCTTTAGATTTTCTACAATATTTATATTGTTCTAGGAAAAAATGATTCCAACATGTAAATTACATGCCGAAATCATTTTTGCAATTGATGCGAATTTTCTCGGTGCCTTGTTTTGTAGCCCAGTACTTACCTTGATTAGAAGGAGAAGCTTATTAAGTATAGTAGGATCCTATACCGTTTTCAATGGCTAATCTTCAATGGTCGATCCCATCTATGGTTGATGGACTAAAATCCGGTCAAAGAAAAATTATCTTATACTCTTTTAAGAGGAACTTTGTTAAGGAGGCCAAAGTTGCCTAATTCTCTAGTTATGTTTCTAACAAAACTCTTAATGGAACCATCATTGGCATGGCCCAGGATTTTTTCGGTAGCAATAATATTAACCGTCTTCAACCAAATGTGAAGCTTGGCACGCGTCACGAGGTATGATATTAAGATCTTTCTTCAAATAATTAGTAATAACTTAGGGCCTATTTGGTTTGCAAATATAATTTTGTTTTTTGTGTTTAAATACAATTCTGATAAAAATCTGCATTTGGTAACCTATTTTTAAACACTGAATTATAATATTTCTATGTTATAATCAATAACACAAAAATATAGGCCACATAAGGACTATGATAGGCATGTGCCGAAGCCTTACCGACGCAGCCTGCGGCCATACACTATAGGGTGCAGCCTCATATACTACAGGGTGCGGCCCCCTCTCATTCACATGTTACGGGGTGCGGACCCTACCTTTCAGCATAGCTGGTCGCATACCCTCTCCATTTACAACAACAATATAGCACTTAGACCTCCTATAAATAGAGGTCCACACCTTGAGATTAGGGGACCTGGTCCTGATGTGTGTTCATTCCTTATAACGATACCTAGTCCAGAGAGCACTACACTCGTGGAGGCATTGTCAAAGACTCTACACCCCTTGGTAAAGCTCGGGGGCCATTCATCGTCATCACAGTCATCTCTCCGGCACTCCCGAAACTATCATAGACATGTATTCTCTTCTCTCATCTACATTGTACGCCTATTATGACATTGTAAACCTGTACTACAACACATATAATGAGGGTGTGGCACCAAAATGGATGTAGGCTCATTTTAATAGCCTAACCACTCTATATCTTGTCTTTTATTTATCTTTACTCCTTACACTTGACTTGCTGGTATGAGAACGACTAGTGGACGATTTCTCGTATCATCAATCTGGCGCCATCTATGGGAAATGAGGTATTTCAATCTTGTTTCTCTATATTTTGGGTTCTTAAACACCTTATTTTATTCACGGGGATCCTTTGGATTATTATCTCATGGGTGAATTTTTGTTATTGAACTCGTATCTTGTATACACACCCTCAAATGGGTATCATATATATTCAGATCTGTCTATGGGTCTCCCTTTTATGACCCTTGATCTATTTCTACAATACCCCAATGATGTTACCTTACCAAGATAACACTGAAAAGTGCAAAGGGCAATAACCTCGCAAAGGTGGGTAGCTAGGGATGAGATCTATTTGCTCATTTGCTACTTTCTCAACCCATGATCTAAGGTTTCCCACCATGATTGTGCCTTATAGTGCATCAAAAGGTTGTTCTGTCCGGGATAGACCCTAGTAGGTATTTTCTCTATGTGTTTCGTGTGAAAAACTCATTTTTTGGGTTCCAATTCCGGGATTGCTTCTTCTTGCCCAAGAAGGGATGCAGCCTAGTAGTTTAGCTGCCCTTTTGCCGCAGCCCCTATTAGACATTTGGTCTATAGAAGCTTCAAATCATCGGGGAATGGACTCAAGTGGACTCAAGTTCAATCGTCATGAATTCCACTTAAGGGCAGCGGCAGTGCACATATATGCCTCACTGGTCGCGGCCTCAATAATAAAACCCTTACAGCAATGCAAACGCTGAATCCCACCTTAATATTTAAGTTTGTGGGTACCTCGATTTATCACCACGGGCCTAGACGAGTAGCCCAGTAGAAACAGTCTAAAGCATGGGCGCGTCGCATTTCAACCAAATTCAGTTATGACGTAGTCTACTCCTAAAATCTCGTAATGAGATATTCTAGGAGTAGAGGATTGACGTGGGGGAGTCCAACACCCCCACTCCCCAAAAAAGAATATGTAGATAACAAACCCTAGGCCTGGGGCAAAAGGCACGTATTGTATTTCCTATAAAACACTCTCTGGAGTATAGAGAAATAATATCGAGAGCACTACCGTGGCCGTAGGCATTATTGCTGAACCACGTAAATACTGTGTTGTGTGATTGGAATTCTTTACATTCTTTATTTGATTTGGTGATTGACTTTTCTTATTAATTTGTGTTTAACTTAATTTTCACCACAATTGGCGTCGTCTGTGGGAAATGTTTGTCTTCCTTTAAGAAATCCCTCACCAACAAAGAATTTGGAATGTCTGGTCACAGTAGTAATGCCCCTCGGGCAGGGAATATTCAAGAGCAGCCTGCCCCTCGCAAGATTAGATCTGAAGTTCGTCGTTCAGATAAGAGGTCTCGCCCAGAGCGACAAGCCTCGAAAGAAAGTCAGGGACCAGCGAAGTCGACAAAAATCTCCCGATCGATCGATGCCTGTGAGGCAAGGCTCCAAGAACTAGGAGAGTCTTCTCGCAAGTAAGATGCTTAGAATGCTCGCCTCAAAAGGAGATTGGAAAGGATGGAGAAAGAACTCCATCATAGCACCAGGCGACGTCCATACCGCACTCCTAGTCCTCAAGCGAGCAAGTCTCGCAGCCGAGGAAGGATCCCTAGATGCGGATTCCAAAGAATTGAGGAACATGAGTTAGATGATGACTTACTCAAGCAACAGTGACCAGCTCACCGCTGTAGGAGCCCAGCTCGAGGAGATGATGACATACGAAATTTGGTCTGAAGAGAAATTGACCAACACCCAGCACATCACGGTACCAGATCGACCAAAGAGCTTTCTCGATGATCTCTCAGGACCCAGATGAAATCCCCTTTCTTAAGGAAGATAGAAGAAGAAGCCCCCCAAAAGTTCACAATTCCAAGATTTAAGATCTACGACAAAAAACTGTATCGATCATGTTAGGCAGTACAGGCAGGCCATAACTCTCTGGAACCACAGAGACACACTAATGTGACAGATTTTTCCCTCGAGTCGACATGTTGTGGCCCAGAAGTGGTTCGAGAGGCTTCCTCACAGGTCTATCCAAAGTTTTGAGTCCCTGGCAGAGCTCTTCACGACTCGCTTCATTACCAGCAGCTTACATCCAAAGAGGATGGATGCTTTGCTAACAATGAAGAAGACGCCTCAGGAGAGCCCCTGGGACTACACAAAGAGGTACTGGGAGTTGTTTAATGAGGTTGAGGACTGCTCGGAACAAGTAGCAGTGGTCTCTTTTAAGATTGGCCTACCCAGCTTTTGCCTCCTGCACCAATCCCTGATAAAAAAGGAGGCCACAACCATTGATGACCTGATGGCTCGTATCGAGAAGTACCCCAAGGTTGAGGATGTAACCCGCCTCAGTGCAGGGGAGAATGGTCGAGCTAAGCTCACCGCCAAGGGCAACGATAAGATCAAAAACTAGAAGAAAGGACGCAAGAATGGAGGCAAAGGTGGCCCAAAGAATGGAAGCAAGAATGATGTTTCAAAAGAATTTCAGGCAGTAAACACTGTCTTCAAAGAACCAATCTACAAAATCCTAGCAAAGATCAAGGACGAGCCATTTGTTAAGTGGGCCATAAAGATGGGGGGAGATCCCTCAAAGAGAAACAACGCGCAAAGATGCGCTTTTCACAAGGAGGGAGGACATAAGACTGAGCACTGCAAGGCTCTTAAATCTCAGCTCGAAGAGTTGGCCTAGACTGGGCACCTGAACGAGTTTGTTGAGAAGCAGGCAGAGAAAGTTGCTGCCAACGGAGACACAAGGCCTGACAACGTGCTCAAGGACGATGCTGGCCATGAATTCGTAGTGATTCATGGGGCATCTGATATGAAACAAATTCAAGGGAACTCAGCCCAGATGGAAATAAAAAAGCTTACCGCATTAATGCAAGCTTTTTAGATCAATCTAGCAAAGACACACTCAGGTAAGCATCGGCGAGCAGATGACATCGACTATAACAAACACATCATATTCACAGATGAAGATCTAGTGGGGGTAAGAACCCCACATCATGACGCCTTGATCATTATCCTCAGGATAGCCAACTACGACATAGACAAGTTACTTGTCGACCAGGGAAGCTCATCCGAGGTGATGTATCTCGATCTGTTCAAAAAATTAAAGTTAAGTGTTTCCAACTTGACGGAAGCCACTGTCCCTCTATTTAGCTTTGCTGGGAAAGTAACTATCCCAATAGGAAAGATTGTGCTGCCAGTAAGGGTAGGAAGTGTCTCTAAGATGATCGAGTTTCTGGTAGTCGACATTGACTCACCATACCAAGCTATCCTCAGCAGAGGGTGACCACATGCAATGAAGTCAGTCCCCTCAACCTACCATCATAAACTCAAGTACGTGACTGAGTGAGGAGTAATGGAAATCCATGGCGATCAAGCGATGGCAAGGAGATGCTTCATTGCACCCATTCGCCCAAGACCAGAAAAGAAGGTCGAGAAGCCTAAAGATAAGGTTGAAGAACACAAGGGTTTGATACCTTCAAATTAGCAGTTAAAGTATGGAAGACCCGGAGTGGAGGAGACTAGGCTTCTCCCCTCCGAGCGGGTCATCAAAAACTTGGAAGAAGTCGCAACTGGTGGTAGCAAAAAAGATGGGAGTTTTTTTATCGGGACCTCTCTCACAGGTCAAGAGAAGAAAGAATTAATGGTGCTATTGAGGAGCAACCTAGACATTTTCGCGTGGGAACCATATGAGCTTCCTGGTATTGATCTCAGTGTGGTTTGTCATCGGTTGCACGTTGACCCCACTTTCAGGCCTATCGCGCAGAAGGCACGGTGAACTGCGCCTGAGAAAGCCAAAGCTGTAGAGAAGGAAGTAGAGACGTTGTTGGATGCAAGATCCATACAGGAAGTTCAATTCCATAAATGTTTATCCAACCCAGTAGTAGTACCAAAGAACAACGAAAAATGGATTGTTTGTATCGACTTCACTGACCTTAACAGGGCATGCCCGAAGGACAGTTTCCCCATCTCGAAGATCGACCAGTTGGTGGATGCCACAGCGGCCCATGAGAGGATGAGTTTCCTGGATGCATATTCAGGGTATCACCATATTCCTCTATATACACCAGACCAAGACAAGACAGCGTTCATCATCACCGTTGGGTTATATTGCTACAAAGTTATGCCCTTTGGGCTAAAAAATGTAGGAGCCACCTACCAGCGGCTGGTCACCAAGATATTCAAAGACCAAATGGGAGATACCATGGAAGTCTACATCGACGATATGCTCGTCAATATTAGGCAGAAAGAAGACCACCTCTCAGACCTTTCAAGGACCTTCGAAATCCTCAGGAAATACCGAATGAAACTCAATGCAGGCAAGTGCTCTTTCTGTGTCTAGTCAGGAAAATTCCTTAGGTACTTGGTTAGCGAGAGAGGCATTGAGGCCAACCCGGACAAGATCAATGCAATCAATAGGGTACAGCCCCCTCGTAAGATACAAGATGTACAGAATCTCACGGGCATGCTCGTCGCTTTGAATCATTTCATTTCAAAGTCCTCTATAAAGTGCAAGCCATTCTTACAGCTCTTGAAAGGAAAAAAGACAGTAGAGTGGAATCAAGATTGCTCGAAAGCACTACAAGAGCTCAAGGCCTATCTTGGCACACCACCTATGCTCGTCATACCTCAAGAAGATGATTCCTTGTACTTATACCTCACCGTCTCCAGCCATGCCATCAGTTCTGCACTGGTGTGCAAGAAAGCCGAAATCCAGCACCTTGTCTACTACGCGAGCACAACCTTATTAGACGCCGAGCAGCGGTACCTACCACTAGAAAAGATCACCTTCCCACTAGTAATAACTTTGAGGAAACTGAAGTACTACTTCGAAGCTCACACTATTATCGTCCTTACATCACACCCCCTTAAAGCAGTCCTGCGGAAAGTGGATTTGTGTGGAAAACTATCTAAGTGGTCAGTCGAGCTCGGACGATTTGACATCCAATTTTAACCCAGGAATGCAATCAAGGGGCAGGTCCTCGCCGATTTCATTGCTGAGTTCACAGGCGAGCAACCTTGTGACCAACTTCAACCCATGAAGCAAAAGGAAGATCACTCATCAAAAGGAGTTTGGCGACTGTTTGTTGATGGAGTCTCCAACTCAAAGGGGGAATGAGTAGGCATTGTGCTCGTTACTCCAGAAGATACAATCCTCGAGTAGGGAATCAGGCTTGGATTTGAAGCCTCCAACAATGAGACAGAATATGAGGCTTTGATAGCCAGCCTGCAGAAGGCACAAGCGTTGGGGGCAAAGCAACTACAGGTGTTCGGCGACTCACAATTAGTCTCCAATTATATAAGTGGGGACTTCAACGCAGGAGATGAAAGAATGGCAGCTTACCTCGCCTTGGCAAGGAAAGTAATGTCCAACTTTGAGGAAGTCAGTGTCCAACAGATTCCGGACAAAACATCCATGTCGACGCCCTAGCAGCCCTGAGTTCAGTAATCGACTCTGACTTAAAGAGAACAATCCCTATCGACTTCCTCGCCTAGCCGAGCATCAACCAGAGCGACGAGCTGCTAGACATGGGACATATGCTCCATATAGAATCAACACCTAGTTTGATGGACCCATTGAGGGACTATTTAAAGGATGGTGCACTTCCAGACGATAAAAAGGCCGCTCATCAGATAAGAGTCAAAGCTCCACGCTTTCACTTATCTCCTGAGGGCAAACTATATAAGAGATCATTCACCGGACCTTACCTTCAATGTGTTCACTCGAAGGATGTCGAGCAAGTTCTACACGAGCTTCATGAAGGAATCTATGGAAGCCATATTGGAGGGAGGTCACTAGCTTTTCGAGCAATAAAGTAAGGCTATTGGTGGCCATATATGCAGAGAGATTCTGTGATATATTCTCGCAAGTGCGAGAAATGTCAACTACATTCTCCTACGGTCCACCAACCTGCCAGTGACCTAAGATCACTTACCAGCCCATGGCCTTTCGTCCAATGGGGAATCGACATCGTAGGCCCTCTTTCTACCACTGCCGATAATCTCAAGTATCTATTGGTCGCGACAGACTACTTCACTAAATGGATCGAGGCAGAACCACTGGCGAATATATGAGATGCAGATATGATGAGATTCATATGGAAAAACATAATTACCCGCTTTGGGATTCCCAGAACTATCATCATCAATAATGGAACGCAGTTCGAGAGTGGATCCTTCCAGAGTTTCTATAATGACCACGGAATCAGGCACCATTTCAGCTCGGTAGCCTACCCCCATAGCAATGGCCAAGTCAAAGCTTCCAACAAAATAGTGATCAATGGGTTGAAGAAATGACTAGAGCGAGCCAAGGGCGCATGGGTAAGCGAGCTACCACATATTCTGTGGGCTTACCGCACTACCCTATGGTGAGAAACTAGGGAAACCCCATTCTCACTAACGTATGGAATTGAAGCAATCATCCCTTTAGAAGCTGGCCTACCAACCATGAGATCCACCCTTATCGACCAGGGCTAGAATGATGCAGCATTACTCGCTAAACTTGACTTAGCTGATGAACGTAGAGAACTAGCCTTAGTGAGACTAGCGAACTATCAGCAACAGCTCGCGAAACACCATAACAATAACGTCAATCCAAGGGCATTCCAGGTTGGGGACTACGTCCTAAGGAAAGTCCTTGGCAGCGCAGTAAAACCATCAGAAGACAAGCTAGGACCTAACTGGGAGGGACCATTCAAGGTAACAAGAGATGATCTACAAAGAGCCTATCATTTAGAAACGCTGAAGGGCAGAGAGATACCCCGAGCTTGGAACGCTGCCAACTTGAAAAAATTATATTTCTAGTTTTTCTTCATTTATCTTTTATCACATTATTTGAATTGGCAACTCATTTGAAGTTTGTTCCCGATTAATAAAGGATTATTTGTCAATGGCATATTATGAAGTGTTAATTCTTTATTAGGAACTTTATAACTTGCACATCTTTTCCAAGAAACAGGCACCTTACTCAAAGCGTAAAAGTAGGGTGTCACCCTCCTCAAGTTTTCGTTATGAAACATGAACAACCTCCTAGAATTTCCCCGGTAATATATGAAGCCCTACAGGGGACCCTTAGGCAGTTTGACCAAAGTCGAATTGTTCACCAAACAATGTTTGGTTCAGAAAACCTGATTGGATAGAACATCCAACACCAGGTGTGTCCTCGCCATTACCACACTTAGGCCTAAGGGAGTGTGACGACACGACCTAAAAGGTAAAGTGGGGCATAATGGCATCTCATAAGCATACTGGATTGGGAGGATACTCACTCAATGAAACAACCCTATAAATCTAGTCTGCTATGAAGGGCCCAAGATAATCAAGTGAGAAATAGATGAAGTAAAAAATATACAACACATGTTTAGTCGGTAAAATCGTCCAAGACATAAATATTACATTACTTCATTACATATATAATGAGTTACATTCGGTAAAATCTTAATGAGGATTAAGCTTCTGAGCAAGATAATCATCCACTTGTGCTCTTCGACCGTCGTTCGAATGAGGAGGTAATTCCTCCTCGACCTCATTCACATCTGGATCTAGTAACGGCCTAGGGATGGCATCTATAGGGACCCACTGGACATCCCTTCTAAAAGGATTAGGCATCAGAGTTGAAGGAGAAATCTCATGACGATACCAGAGCATCGAGTTCGTGGGGACCTTCAACTCCCTGAGAGCATTCAACCATCCCCTAATAAAGGATAAATCTTTGACCTCTACCAACCTCGTCGGTGCATCTGTCCAACCCTGGTCATAGCCATCATCCCACACCCACCGAGGTCCTTTCTTGAACAGATGCCTCAGTAATATGACATCTCTTTATAGTCCAGCAGCTATCATGTAAGCTCGACGAATATATGCTCGGAGCTCGTCGGCCTCCCTAGCTTCACCTCCATCGCCTGTGCCAGCTCGTGAACCAATCGATGAATAAGAACCCCTTAAAACTTTGGGTACGATGCTTGGTGCATACTCCCTAAGTCGCAACACTTCCCTACTCAAAGTCTCATTCTCCTATTGAAGAACTTCTCCCACTTGGTTAATCTCAGAGGCATCAAGAAGTCTAGCTCTCAGAGTATTCACTTCTTCTTGGACAGAAGCACCAACCTCTTCCATCTCCTAAAATTTATCCTTCAGTTTTGCAACGAGCTCGGACTAGTCCTTATAGCTTTGGTTCCTCGACCTAAGGGACTTGCAGATCCTTACAAAGGCCTGGAGATCTTGATTACTCGCACTAGGGCCAAGAATCCTTCCCAGTTGAGAAGTGGCAGGTATATACTCATCTACATCAATCAACTACAGGGCATAAAAAGCAGTAAAGAGAAGAAGAATCAGTAGTCAGAACAACTAAGTGATTTCATTTCATTAAAATAAAGAGGTCCAAGTACATCGGTAATTAAAGAGAACAATACAGACAAAATAGAAAAGGCAAAAGGAGTCCTAAGAATAGGCTAGCTGGCTACCTCAGTTTGTTCAGAGGTCGCTGGTTGTTTCTCCTTGTCAACAGCAGTAGGAGCACCTCCCTCAGATGGAGCAATTACTATCCCCTGAACAGAGGGAGTGTCAGCATGAACGGTATAAGACATATGAACACCACTATCAATGGCTGGGGCAGGTTCATCATCGATAACGGGCTTCGAACCTGGGTCATGCTCATCGAATAAAGGAGAATTTATGTCCACTCCAGCAGCCAGGAGAACCTTGTTCCAGCCCTTCTTGAAGTTCAATCGGCTGATTTAGCCAATTTGAACATCGACATCATCATACACAGCGGCCCAACCGGTGTTGTAAGAGCTCTCCTTGAGGGTGGCAGCTTCAGACTCCACCTTTTCCACCTTCGTCGATTTCACCTTATTTTCCTCCACCACAGTTAGCTTTCTCGTGCAGACCAGGTCGTAGGACTGGCTCAACTCATTGAGCTCCTTGATTGTCGCCTCCTCCGCTCTGTTGGCATCATCAAGGGCAAGATCGGAGGACTTCTAGACCTCGTTGGCAGCCTTCAAGCTGACCTCTAGATCGAAATTCCTCCTCTTCATCTCAATATTTCACCTTTCCAGATAGGCCTTCCCCCTCACCAGCTCGTCGCGAATATGGTAGAGAACGGTAAAATCAGTCACAAACTACAAAGAAGAGAAATATTAAATAGAATGTTACAAGAATGGAGAAGCACTAAAACATAATATTGTAAACATAAGGGAAAAAAACATTATTGCCAAGGCTAGCCTTTGACTCGCCTCCAGAGCTAACTGGTCGGTCCCCATCTCCTTCTGACGATCAGTAGGCAAAATTTCTCTTTCGAGCAATGCAGGAGCTAACTGAGGAGAGAGGGAAATAAATGCCCCATCAGGCAAAGCGGACACAGGCACCATAGCTTTCCCTGCCTTCGTCCTCACCTCCTCTCTCCTTCTCTCCTCTTCCGTCTCCTTCTTCTCCCTCTATCTCTCCTTTTATCCTCCATCTTCCTCCACCTTATTTCTCTCTTCCTCTCTTTTCTCTCCTTCTCTCTCAACATCCCCTCCTCCTTCCTCTTCCTCTCCTGCTCGTGGGAAGCAGACTGAGAACCAGTGGCAATATCCCCACTATCGGACTTTTTCTTCTTTGACCGCTGAGCAAGAAGCACATCATCATTATCACGGTCATCCCGAATCAGATTCCTCCTGGGGGGGATCCATATCCTATTCGCTGGAACTACTGGATGTACTTGAAGACTCCTGAGCCTCTGAGACCCTTCCAATCTGGATGATCCTTCACCACTAGAGTTCACCTCGCTGGAACCACCTTCAGCACCTCCCTGTTGTCACCTTCGCTGTCCTCACCAGAGCTTCTCTCTTCATCATCCAACTGGATAGGATCTGTAGCAAATTCCTCAGTGATATCTAGCTCAGGGATTCTATCTACAGGTCACGCGATAAAATTGGACCCAATGTTCTTGTACTCTAAGAGGAAAGTCACTAATCGAGGATGTTCATCGTCAGCCAAGAGCTCCCTGATATTCCAAGTCTTGACTAACTCAGCAGCTCGAACCTCACTGAGGGCAGGTTCCAAGTTCTTGGTCCTTGCTGAAAAGAAAAGAGAAGAATATTATAGAAATCATACATTAACCAGAAGATCAATGAGCAGAGCAAAGCCTAAGATTACCTATGTACTCATCCCCATAAAAGGGGACCGTGAACCTGCCAAACCTCGACCCCTCTGTATGGGGAGGAAATTGCCAATCTCTAGCAAGGAAACCCAGTAGTCCTTGTGGGAATCAAGTAGATTTATTACCAATACCCTATTAGGACTCCTAGCCTTAAGGTAAATAAGACCAGAGCTAGTCCTCGAGAAAGAGTAACAAAAGCAAATCTCAGCAAGCCCTAGATTGGTGCCATAGAGTTGGTTTATTCTATGGACACCATTAACAATCTTCTAAATGTTTGGCGAAAACTGTGACGAAACAATATTGAAATATCCAAAGAAATGCAAAAACAAATTGTTTGGAGGAAAATTTAGACCCCCTTGAGACAATACGAGAACGTGAATCCAGTGAGCATCCTCAATCTCCCTAACATTACGAGGGACTGGGGCACACTCGATAACTACCCAATCTAGAATATTATACAACTTCCTAAATTCGGACGCCGACCTATTGCCTATTTTTGCCATTTACAAACCCTAATTACAAATGCGAGGAAATTGAGAAAAAGCACAGAGAAAGAGCAAGAGAAACTTACGAAATAAAAACCTAGCTTGAGATGATGCGAAGTCACAAGAAAAGACGATGAAGGAGGTTGAAATTCAAAGATGAAAACCTGGGAACGAGAGCGCAACAGCGGGAGCTTAGAGAAGATAAGAAAATATGAAGAATCTTGAAACGACAGTAAAGAAATACTGCTCCAAAGGGCTTTTAAAACATTTCCAATCATATCGCAAGAGACCCGAAGCTGGCTGCCGCTAAAATTAAGTTAACTTCAAATCTTGGGAAGAGTTACACAATTTACAAGACAACCATTATGACAAATCATTTAAATTTATTGAGCACAAATTGTGGCCCAATAACTTTAGGGGTAATTGTGGGTACCTCGATTTATCACCACGGGCCCAAACGAGTAGCCCAGTAGAAATGTCCCAAAGCCTGGGTGCCTCGCATTTCAACTGAATTCAGTTATGACTTAGTCTACTCCTAAAATCTCGTAATGAGATATTCTAGGAGTAGAGGATTAACGTGGGGGAGTCTAACACCTCTACTCCCCCAAAACAAATATGTATACAACAAATCTTAGGCCTGGGGCAAAAGGCACGTATTGTATTTCCTATAAAACACTCTCCGGAGTATAGAGAAATAATATCGAGAGCACCACCGTGGACGTAGGCATTATTGATGAACCACGTAAATACTATGTTGTGTGATTGGCGTTCTTTACATGATTTATTTTCTTTGGTGATTGTCTTTTATTATTAATTTGTGTTGAACTTAATTGTCACCACAAAGTTCATCCTATATTCTGTGATTACTTACTTTTGCTAGTTTTGTCTCAGATTATATATATTTTAAAGACTAACAAAGCAAAAAATGTAGGGAGAGTCCAGTCAAAGTGCAGAAATGGAGAATGAGATTGCTCAGTTGTACAATCACCTCAATTATCTATATAACAGTCATGCCTCACTCCAGACCTAGGTCAACTTCTTGACCCAAAGGGTTCTTATGCTGGAGGCTGCGGCACCCAAAATTGTTGTCCATGCCATAGCTGTCGCTGCCACAAAAGCTACTGTCACAGGGGCCGTAGACCTGGACCAAAAGAGGAAGGGGGTAAAGAAGGCAGAAGAAGACTTTGAGGTCTACACCCCTTTGATTTTAAGAATTGAAGACATCTTAGAGCTCATGAAGGGAGACAAGTTGCTGATGTGGTCGAAGAAATTAAAGTCTCCTCCACACAAAAGGGATCAGGGAAAGTGTTGCAAATTCCATACAGACCATGGTCACGACACCGACGCATGACACTCCCTGAAGAACGAGATTGAAAGGCTCCTGAGGTAGGGGATGCTGTAGCAATTCCTGAAAAATTCTTAAAGGATGCAGTCTTTACCAAACAGGCCACATGCTTAACCCCACCTTAGTCTGTATTTCTGTTAAATCTCAAGTGTTGTCTTTACGATACAAGCATTATATTTCCTTACAAACTTAACAATATATATATATATATATATATATATATATATATATATATAAAGAATATATTTAGTCATATTTTATCTCTTGACTTCCCATTTATAGAAAACTTATGAATGACCTTCGTCTTGGACATATTTCAAGGGAAAGATGATCAGTTATCTCGAAAGATTATTTATTTCGGGAATGATTCAATGGTTCAAAAAGGCCAACCTCATTTGGCTTACAACGCCGCTCATGGTGCAAGGACATATTCTTATATTCATAAGGCCAACCATCGGTACATGCTACTATCAGTTTTAAGGGCTCAAATTGCCCCCAATCAGCTTTCGGGATGCGTACATTATCCAGGGGAGGCTTAAAAATGTCCCGTATATTATCTTGGGGAAACTTTATAATACCTAGCCTGGGAAGGCCTCATAATAATCCATAGGGGCTGATGACTTAATCGTCTACGGATAATCCTATATTTGAAGGGGAGGAAGACTTAATTGTCTGCAGATAATCCAAATATAGCATGGGAAGGCTTTATATATATCTAAACATTGCTTGGGGAAGCTTTATAATACCTAGCCTGGGGAGGCCTAATAATAACCCAATCAAAGCGACTAAAGGAAGCTATAGAGCCCAATCAAAGAGACTAAGAGAAGCTGCGAAAATGGTTTCATGATAAAGCGACTAAAGGAAAGCCACGAAATGCAATTGAAGGGACTAAAGGATGCTAACATCATGAAGCACCATAAAGCTGCAGAAAGAGGCTAGCCTTAGCCTAACTGACTATCATCAATTTCTTGACAAAGGGCCTGGAAGGTGTCGCAGCCCTATCAATATGGTTGCAACCATCAAGGAGTCCATTCATTCATTTAGAAGATACAACGGGGAAAAATTGTGCACATTATTGGAATTGATAAAATGCCACGACTGGGTTACAAACCATCTGTAACCTCTAAATTGCAACATCAAGACTTGCAAAAATAATGGAAAAATTAAAGAAGTTAAGCCGCAGCCCCAAAGTGATTTTTCTATGGCACCGCGGCTTAGGGGATGATAGCCACATACGGAGTGGAAAATTTAAATTCTTCAAGGCAAAATACAATAGGTTTTGAAAAGTCTAAGGCAAAGTATAATAGGTCGCGGCGTATTTGGAGGAACCATTGATAAAGTGATGTCGCGGCCTTATATCCACATTTACAGTTATTGAAGTATTTTTGTAAGCTCATTCAAGTAATCAACAATTCAAATTTAGAATCAATATTCATGCAAATATTAGAGCAAACAATAAAGGAGTAAATAAAGGAGCAGTTAAGACACACATATAGACCAAAGGCTGCAGCCTTGGCAAATAATTGAAATTTTAAGTTGTACAGACAAGTCACGGAAGCCTAAAATAAAGTTTAAGTTCTAAAAAGGCCGCACCCTAAAATGCATTACAAAAGAAAAAAGAGGAGGTAGTTGCCTAAGTCTAAGACTCAGCATCGTCTTCAACATCTCATTCTTCTCCTTCTGCGGCAGTCTCAGTTTCTTCATCATCAGCCGCAGCCTCTTCGCACAACTTTCTTGATCTCTCCTCTGCCGTAACCTTCATTTTAGCCACAACGACACTATGTTCTGCATCACCTACACTTCAGGATATGACCTGGTCCTTAGCATCTAGGAAGTTTTTGGCCACCTTATATCTTAACTCTTGATAGCCGCAGATATATGCCTTGTTGTTGGTGAGGAAAAAGTCTCTTGATTTTTCATAGTCTGACACGACAGCTTCTATGGCTTGTTGGAGGGCTACTGAGTGCGAGTCCTCCATATGCTTGAGGGTTGTGACATAGTTTGTCTCCTGTTGGGAAAAATTTTCTTGGAACTCATTCAACTGGGATTCAAGGCTAGAGGCAAGTTTAGTAGCCTTCACCGCTTTTGCTTGTTCAATTTCCAAAGAGGCTGCGATGATTGTTAGTTTTCCCTCTGCATCATCCCTAGCCTTGAGAGTAGCAATAAGGTCCAACTGAGCTGCTTGGAGTGCCGCGGCAGCAGAATTTTTGCCTGCCTCAAATGAAGAATTCCTGGCATTCTCCAAGTTAGTCAAATGGACCCTCTTTGCGGACTCCTTTAACTTGTAAATGTCTTCATACTTAAGCTTCTGAGACACCACAACGTTCGCGACCTGAAAAGATAATTAATGTTAGAAGCAAAACATGAAGTATTAAAAGAAAGTACTGAAAATGCAAATTTTCACTTACCCTCAACAAGATGTGGAGAGCATATTCTTCAAGATGATCATAGTCCTCCTCCACCACATGGTCCAAGTCCATGTTATCAGGAACCCTCCGCATATTATAGACTACCCTGGTCGTTGTGTCCCAGGATGATTATGGATCTGGCCTCCATAATTGGGGTCGCGGACGGCCATCAGGGCCAACACTGGCACGACTTTGAGGAGGTGCTAGGTTGGCATTAAGAGTCATTATTTTTTGAGGAGGGGGTGAATCTAAAGTGTTAGTTTGTGAGGTGCCGCGGCCACGCTGCAACTCAGTACCAGAAAACATCAATCCTGTCTCGGCCCAATGACTGCCGATGTCATCATAAAATTGGCCTTCAGGTCTTTCTTGAGGAGCAAACTCCTCAACCTGAATTGTGGGCGTGACAGGATCAGTTTGGTCGCCCACAGTGGGTGCGACAGGACGCTTGGACTTGGCCGTTTTCCTCTTCTTCTACCTGGCTGCGTTATTGAGGACAGTCGCATCGCCATCCATTTTGGCCAATTGAGCTGCTAAGAGCTCCCTATCTATCTCCTCACCTGAAGAAAAAATGAAGTAAAGTCAAAAAAATTGGTCTCATAATAACTGCCACGACATTAATAGAGTAAGGGATTAATACCTTTCGCGTCCATCACTTTTGGCAGAGATTTTTTCGTGAAGTAACCTCCCTCAAAAATTGAAGTTGAAGTCAGTAAGGTGCTAAACTTTTTGTCGTTAGCACTTACTGCCGTGGCTTTTCTTATTCTGCTCTCCTGCCGCTCACTTAGTGGAAAATTATCAAGAGTTGTATGAAAGTTATATATTAGTACAAAAGCAAAGGAAAGAATATGGGAAATACAACTATAAATAATAGGACGCAACCACAATTCAAAGGATTGCAGCCTTAATTACCTAGCTTGGAGGGGCATCCCCACTGTCGCGGCATCCTGAAGGATTTCTCTCTCTCAGTCTCATCTGGGTGGATTTCCCACCCTTCTCCAGAAATATAAAAATACTTTCCCTTCCAATTTTTTACACGGGTGGGCCTCCCAGTATAAAGGGTTTTGCTGCGGATGGTAAAGTAATAATACCACCCAAATTTCATAGAGTTTTACTTTGGGCGATAAAAATAGAAAAACTCCGCGGGAGTCATGTCTCTCCTGAATTTATTCTTCCACAACACTATCGATGCAAGAATTGTCCTCCAGCCATTGGGATCTAGTTGGGTTGGGGATAACTTCATTGCCTGGAAAATTCTCCTAATCGTGAATGGAACAAATAGCCACAGCCCATATACAAACGCATGTAGGGGGAAGCAGACCCCATCATCAGTAATAGTGGAGCATGGTCTTTGTTCCGCGGAGGGCACAATGCAGACCACATTCTCAAGAAACTCAAATGCTTCAGCCACTTGATTAACCCACTCCTTAGTCATAATGATGCGAACATTTAAGGCTACATGAGGTCTCTCAGCTCTTTTGGTTGGGATAGCAGGTGCGTCCCTAGCCTCTGAAGGTCCAGTAGCCATGAAGTCAAGATCCATTGGGTGGTTACTGGAATTGGCTTCCTCTTCCATTGTCGTGGTCTCAGTATCTTTCCTACAGGTAGAGTCAGTGGAGACAAAGGCTATAATGATACAATTTGGGCAATCTTTGAGCAAGCAAGTCCCTAATGTCTTTAAAGGACGCACGAAAGGAAGTTCAGGGGGACAAACTCCAAAATGTTTATTCCAAAAATCCTTCAAAAATTCGTCAGGACTCCAATTCATATGGCTGCAGCAAGACCTGAAAGGTTGAAAGTCCGTTGTTAGGTGCCGCAGCCAGTATGGTCAGATAAGCCTCTTAAAGACCGCAGTAGGAACAACGTAATAACAAGTTTGGAAGAAAAATCGAAGTTTTAACAATTTCAGCTAACTACACTAAGTGTTGGGCTCTGGAAACCTAGAAATCAAATTATGGCCGCGGCATATTGTTTTTGGGAACGGAGCTATTAGACATGTTCTTACATGTCGCAGTCCTTAGTGGAACTTGGCAAAAGGTTGCGGAAATTATCCTAAAGCTAAACCCTAAGGGTAAAAGGGACTATTTATTGTACTACGGACATGGTGACGCAGGCAGATATGATACTTAAAACTCTTAAATAGGTTAACACTGAAGGTTGCCTAACCTAAAGATCGAAGCCCAGGAATTTGAAAGGTTTTCTCAAGAACATCAACAACAGAATGGTGTGTTTTCAATGCTTATACTACTCTAAAGCTAGAAAATGTGATCCTACACAAATATATTTCATTGGTCTGTGTTATAACTTGATCATATAAACTGGGAATTCAAAAAACCATAAGAATCTAAGCCCAGCCAACAATATTTATTTCTTGAATCAACGATGGAAGATTACGGGTTATTGTACTAATTAGAAATGGGTTATATGCCAAGCAAATCAAGTTTATTACAATAGTTATTTTAGGCAAATCAAGGGATGAGCAAGCCCAATGAGATTATGGAATCAATAATATTGATTTAAGTGATAATCAGTTTATTACAATAATTATTTCGCAAGGCATGAGTTCAAATGGATCATTTACCAATGGAAATTAAAAACGGACAACAAAAAATAGAATTTTGTAATGAATCAGGGAGTATTTGGTTAGCAAAATTACCTGAAGATTGGAAGAAACCGGTTGCTCAGCCACCAGACACCACCTAATGCTCATCGAAAAACTCAAGAGAGGGAATAACAAAGGTTTGCTCTTGATATGCTCTCAAAAAATTGGAAAAAGAAACGAAGGCCACGGCCGGATCCATTTGTATAAGAGGCCATGGGAAGATGAAGTGTCACGTTTGAATTGCCGCGACAACTTGAGAAGAGAAGACATGGTTACTCAACCGCATCCCCAATTGCTATCTCTTGGCACTACGACTTGGGGGCTTATTGATATGGCAAATATAGGCCCCCACCGCGGAAGGACTATGATAGGCATGCGCCGAAGCCTTATTGACACAGCCTTACATACACAGGCTACGGCCATACACTATAGGGTGCGGCCTCATATACTACAGGGTGCGGCCCCCTCTTATTCACATGTTACAGGGTGTGGCCCCTACTTTTCAGCATAGCTGGTCGCATCCCCTCTCCATTTACAGCAACAATATAGCACCTAGACCTCCTATAAATAGAGGTCCCACCTCGAGATTAGGGGACCTGATCCTGATCCATGTTTATTCCTTATAACGATACCTAGCCAAGAGATCACTACACTCGTGGAGGCATTGTCAAAAACTCTACACTCCTTAGTACAGCTGGGGGGCCATTCATCGGCATCACGGTCATCTCTCCAGCACTCCGGAACCATCATAGACAAGTATTCTCTTCTCTCATCTACATTGTACGCCTATTATGGCATTTTAAACCTGTATTACAACACATATAATGAGAATGGGGCAAAAAGTGGACGTAGGCTCATTTTAATAGCCGAACCACTCTATATCTTGTGTTTTCTCTCTTTACTAGCTTTACCTATTTATTATGTTTATACATGACCTGCTGGTACGAGAA
The DNA here is from genome assembly GCA_949130495.1 of Sambucus nigra. Taxonomy (NCBI): domain Eukaryota; kingdom Viridiplantae; phylum Streptophyta; class Magnoliopsida; order Dipsacales; family Adoxaceae; genus Sambucus; species Sambucus nigra. The sequence goes on along the minus strand of OX422223.1, from coordinate 63,067,709 downwards.
TTACAAGTGGACAATTTCTCGTATCATCAATCAAGTTTTTCAGAAAACATCTTGAGGATGTTTTATAACTTTTGTTTTTTATTTTTCAACTCAGAATTACTCTTTCTTAATATTTTAATGCATTTATACATTAATATATAATATACATACATAATACATTATTATGTGCGTAATTTTTAAAAATAATATATATATATATATATATATATATATATATATATATATGTACACAAAATTATGTATGGAATTATATAAAGATCAATAATATTATTCATAGATATATGATATTTATATATAATTTTATACATGTATTATTAATGTATGGAATAATATAAAAAATACATATAGTACATATGTATTAAAAAATATTATCAATTCATGTATGTATATAAATTTATAATGAATTGTACATGTAATATGAAGCACCTTATACTCTTGACTCACTTGAGTCTATATTGTATAAGTGCTCATCTAGTTTGGAAATAGTGAAAAAATTGTGTCCATTCCCTAGAATCCAAAAATCCTCAGAGATAGTCTACATTTTATTCCTCTTGTTTGATTAATCAAAGGTATATTCACCAACACTCACACACATTAGGATTGAATTCATTCCATGTATTTTGCTTATAATTGGTTGTGTGTGTTAATTTCCCTTAAATTGATTTTTAATAATTTTTTGGGGAATTTTTAATGATTTTTGAAACAATTCTTTTCTTAATTAAAATTGGATTTAAAAGTTTTTGGGGTCAATCTGCTGATTCTGATTGTTGGTTTTATCCCTATAAGTTCACTTGGGTAGAAACCGAAAGCGCTTAAGATTGTAAGGGTGCTGTGTAATTAGTTTAGGACGAGCGTGTGAGAGCTGATCCTTACCATACACTTGTCAGCCTGATAACGGTTCGATTTATCAGCCCTTGGATTGTTTTCATCAACGATCTGCATGCGTCCAAACTCAATCCATGTGAACATCTCTTCGCCAATCAGAAGCCTTTTAACTCATCGCTTCTTTTAAACCATTGGATGGAAGTCAAGAGGTCAATACTAAATCTCATCCTTTAGATTCGTCTCAACCTTCTTGATCCTTCTCAACCTCCTATAAAAGGAACCTTACCCTCAGCCTTTGAGAGACTTTTGCCACTTTGTTTAATTTGAGTGAGAAGAGAGAAGAGAGAAAAACCAGAGAGAGAGAGAGAGTTAGAAACCCAAACCCTATTTTGTCCAAACAAAGTTTCAAACCCTAAATTGTTTTCCCAAAAACCTTTTACCCCAAACACATCCTTGAGTGTTTGAGAGTTTCTATGTGTTGGTTTAAAATTTGTTTCGTGATTTAAACCTCTTTATTTTAAGATCTTGTTTTCAACTTAAACATTAGGTTTAGATCTATGTTTCTTTTTTAAAGAAATCATAGATCTGATCATTTTATGTTATATTACACATAGATCTACATTGTTAGTTTCTCATCTAGAGAATTCTTTTGTTGATTCGTTTCTGTAAATGTTTTTAATCTCAAAATCATTTTCTGTTTCTAGTTCTGTAGAAACAAGACCTTTGACCTAGTTGGAATCGCACTTGGTGGTTTTCAATCTCAACAATATTTTCAAAACCCTGAGACTGAGTAAGATCTTGAAACGTCTTCCGAACAGGATAACCGTAGATTTCGGGATCTTTTTAAAGGTTAAATAAGGTTTATGTTTTCTAAGAAGAGAGAAATAGAAAATCACAGCATATAGATCTTATATGTAATTTGATAGGACTGTTTGTATAAATAAGCGTGAGTATGTGCATGCATGTGTTAGAACACCTTCACAAACACTTACACCCTACAACACTGAAAGTGTTGGTAATAAGATCTTGAAACAAGAGTCAACGTAAAGAACTGAAACAAAGTGGAAGTTAGCAAACTGGATAACAACATCAACAAACAGAACTGCAGAAAAGTTAGAAAGACGCTAGTGGGTACATTCCTAAACTTGTATAGGTCTGATATGTGTGCATGTGTGTTATATAATTTGTATCTGATATACTTTGTTTTAGTGAAATTTTTGGTTTATGACTTAGAAGTCACCGTGGATGTTTCCTCAGTTGGGTGAGGTTTTACCATGTTAAAAATCTCTTGTCATTAATCTTTCTACATCTCCTCATATAATTCTTGTGGTTGTGTTGAGTTTAGTTGTTTTAAACTTCTTTACCAAACCTGTTAACAAATCTAGAACTGATCTCGTACATATTTTATTAAACACATCTTGTGATTAAACTGATTTGATTTTAAGAAAAGAGTTTCTTCAAAAAATAGTTTGGAGTTACTTAAATAATTTAATCTTGTATTAAACGGCTTTAGTAATAGTTTTTCAATTGGTATCAGATCTTTGGAAATTATTTTTAAAAGATCTTGTGTTTCTGAAATTGTTTTTTGAAAATCAAACATGGATGAGAAAAATGAAAGATTTGGTAACCTGGCCAGACCTCCTCTCTTTGATGGAAGAAATTTTGCTTACTGGAAAGTAAGGATGATTGCTTTCATACAAGGAACCTCAAGAAATGATGTCTGGGATATTATTGAAAATGGATACACTTATCCTACTAAACCAACCACTGAAGGAAGTAATGAGAGGATTGAGAAAGCATTAAGTGAATTCACTCAAGAAGAGAAGCAACTTCTCGAAACAATAACAAAGGAAAGAATGCCATTTTTATGTCTATAAATGAACATGAGTTCAAAAGGATCTCATCTTGTGTCACCTCTAAGGAAGCTTGGGATACACTTGTTACTGCACATGAAGGTAACACTAGAGTTAAGGCTGCTAAAACACAAATACTTATTCAACAATATAACTCGTTAAGTATGTCTCACTCTGAGTCATTTGATGACTTCTATATGAATTTGACTGATATTGTGACTAAATTGCATGCTAATGGTATAACATATGACAGACATGAAATTGTATCTAAAATTCTAATATCATTACCACAGAAATTTGACAACAAAAGATATGCTATTGAGGAAATGTGTGACCAAAATCTCACTCCTAAATTACTCAGTAGTAAACTTAGAACTGTGGAAATGTAATTATAATTTAAGGAACAATTGACCCAGTCCCATAGGAAACAGACCAGTTCCAACTTGAGTTTTACTTCTAAACTAATGAAACCTGAGGTCAACATTCCCAATGATGACTCTGATAAGGAATGTGACATAAATAGTTTGGACAATCAGATTGCCTTGATGTCAAGACAGTTTAAGAAAATTGTGAAATTTAGAAATAAAATGGCATCCAAACAAGGCAAGTCAAATTTTCCAACTCAGTCTAATCACAAACCCCATGAGAGAAGTCAAGACAAACATTACAAGGACACTTATACTAGACCTAACAAAGACTTCAAGAACATTGAATTTTTTAGATGTGGTAAATTGGGACATATAGCACAAGACTGTAAAGTTAAACTGAACTCTGCCAATAATCACACCAGGGCCGACATTTGTAAAACATGGGATGATTCAAGTGATTCTGAAAATGAAGAACTTGAATCATCTGTTGGTTTTTATCCTTGCATGTCCTTCTTTGCCAAGATAATCTATAATGATGATATGCATATCTCTGTCTGTGAGAATAATGTTAGTAATTCTACTTCTTTCGTTATGAATCGTGCTACTACTAGTTTAGATGCTTTAATTTTTGAGAATATTACTTCTTCTATCGCGAGGTGTGTGAGTCAAAGGGATAGCGATAATGACGATGTCAATGAGCGTGTGAGTTCTAGAATTAAATCCTTAGGGGTCACTTCACACACCACACTTAGTGATTCAGACACCGAGGACCTCCCTGATATTCACACACTTTATGCGAAAACTCTCAAGAAGAGCACTAGACTATAGAAGATAGTGAAAGATCTCACTAAGAAATTAGAAGGCCTAAGCCTGATGGTTAAACTTAATGCTGAAGAGTTTACTACCCAATGTCTAACTCATGAAAATGAAGTCAAAATCTTTGATAAAAAATTAAAGAATTTGATTGATGAAAATGAAACTCTGAAGAAAAAATATAAAGGAACATTATTAGAATTTGAACAATCCAAAGAGAAGACAGCAACAATTTTCAAAAAATTTGCAAAATTTGAAAATAATTCAAACTGTTTTGATGGATTTGTTTCTGATTTAAAAACCAATTCTGATGATCGAACTGGAATAGGGTTTTGCCCAAATTTAAAGACAAAAACTAAAAATTTTGAATCCATCAAGTTTGTGTCAGGAGGCAAAAGACCTATAGAAACCTGCCCAGACTTTCATTCTCTAAAATAAGAGTTTGATGAAAAACAATCAAAATTTGATATTGGGGAATCAAGTTACTCTAAGTGTGGAAGTCCATCTAAGGCTAAATATGTCTGCCCCCAATTAGGAAGAGTGGCTCTGCCTTCCAAACTGTTCTACATAGGAATAAGGTTCAACCCCAAAATTCCATAAAGCTTATGTGTAGAGACTTTCCTAAGGAGATTTCCTCTTCGACCAACTTATATTGCTCATATTGTGAATTATATGGTCATTCTTTTGAAGGTTGCTATTCTAGACATTTAGTTAACCCTGTCTACAATACTCCTGTGTACCAAAACTTTAACTACTCTAGGAGAAGTTGTAAAAATTATGGTTTGCCCAGACAACCAGACCAAAACTCTAACTATAGAAAAAGAAAGACCAAACCTAAAATAACATTTCCTAGAAGGATCATCGACACTTTCCTAAACCAAATGCTCACATTTTCAACGAAACTCAAAATCATGCGCAAAATTTTTTTAAATAAAAATCTAATGCTCGCAAATTTTATCAAATGAGAGAAAATAAGCGCAAAATGAAAACAAGAGATATTTGGGTTAGAAAAGATGATCTATTACCTCAGATGAAGTGTAACATTGTGATTACTGCTTTAAAAGATGAACACACATCTTCTGATTGGTATTTAAACTCTGTATGTTCAAAACATATGACTGGTGATGATACAAAACTTTTGAACAAAACTAACTTTGATGGAGGAAAAGTTATTTTTGGTGATGGTGTATAATCTCAAATCATAGGTAAAGGAACACTCCAAGAAGAAGGATTACCTGTACTTGAAAATGTTCTTATAGTAAAAGGTCTTAAGGCTAATCTACTTAGTATATCGCAATTTTGTGACTCAAATCATACTGTCACATTTTCAAAGAACAATTGCAAAATTTTAAATGAAAAGGGTGAATGCATAATTACAGGATTTAGGACTCCAGACAATTGCTATACTGTCATGAACAGTTCTAAAATCTGTAATGTTGCCAGAATGGATGACAATGAAATATGGCATAACAGGATGGGTCACATAAATTACGATAACCTCAGTAGATTGTCTTCACAATAAATAGTTAGAGGAATTCCAAAAATCAAACCCATCTATAATATTGTCTGTGGATCATGTCAGGAAGGAAAAATTGTTAAGGCACCTCATAAGAAAGTTAAAGATATCCTTACCTCTAACCCCTTGGAGCTAGTCCATATGGACCTAATGGGTCCCTCTCAAACTGTTAGTCTTTGTGGACACAGTTACATTCTTGTTATGGTTGATGACTTCACCAGATTTACTTGGGTAGCCTACTTAAAACAAAAGTCTGACATTTTCCAAACCTTTTTAAAAATTCTACTTCGGATTGAAAATGAGAAGGACACTTAAGTAAATAGAATTCGTAGTGACAGAGGTGGAGAATTCAAAGACACTGGTATTATAGAATATTGTGAATATAATGGTTACAAACATGAGTTTAGTGCCCCTAAGACTCCTCAACAAAATGGTATCACTGAGAGGAAGAATCGTACTCTTCAAGAGATGGCATATGTTATGATTCATGCAAACTGTTTACCTAAATATTTTTGGGTAGAATCTATTCGTACTGCGTGTCACATTATCAATAGGGTTTATCTTAGAAAGAATTCTAAACAAACTCCTTACGAAGTATGGTATGTGAATAAGCCCAATCTTAAGTACCTTAGAACCTTTAGTAGTACGTGTTATGTCTGGAAAGACAGAGAACACTTATCCAAAGTTGAGACTCATGGAGATAAAGCTATCTTTTTAGGGTATTCTCCTAACAGTAGAGCTTACCGTGTTTATAATCTTCGCACTAAGACCATAATGGATTATAATAGATTTATTGCTTTGCGTAAATCAATAGGTATGGTTTGTGCAGAATAAACTCTTTGACTTGCATATTTTTTCTCTTTGTCCATTTGAGACAAAATGGGGGAGAAATTTGAGTCCTATGAGTTCCATTTTCTTTGTATATATTCTAATAAGCTTGATCTTAGTGATTGATTGCAGGATTCTGTACAGCTATTCTCAACATATGTAATAGGGTATTGATTTGTAATTAGATGAGTTATGTAATTTTATTTTCTATGAAATGGGTAGATAGATTTTTTGTATAGGAATAGGTTTTTCCTTATTTCTTTTTTGCCCTACTAGTTCTAGATGACTCAAAGGAGATTTTGTCTCATATTCCCAAAAGGGGAGATTGAAGCACCTTATACTCTTGACTCACTTGAGTCTATATTGTATAAGTGCTCATCTAGTTTGGAAATAGTGACAAAATTGTGTCCATTCCCTAGAATCCAAAAAGCCTCAAAGATAGTCTACATTTTATTCCTCTTATTTGATTGATCAAAGGTATATTCACGAACACTCACACATATTAGGATTGCATTCATTCCATGTATTTTGCTTATAATTGGTTGTGTGTGTGTTGTGTGTATTAATTTCCCTTAAATTGATTTTTAATTATTTTTTTGGGAATTTTTAATGATTTTTAAAATAATTATTTTCTTAATTAAAATTGGATTTAAAAGTTTTTGGGGTCAATCTGCTAATTCTGATTGTTGGTTTTATCCCTATAAGTTCACTTGGGTAGAAATCGAGAGTGCTTGAGATTGTAAGGTTGTTGTGTAATTAGTTTAGGATCCGCGTATGAGAGATGATCCTTGCCCTACACCTGTCAGCCTGATAACGGTTCGATTTGTGTTTCTTTCAAGACTCAAAACCTATGTTCTTTATCAGCCCTTGGATTATTTTCATCAACGATCTGCATGCATCCAAACTCAATCCCTGTGAACATCTCTTAGCCAATCAGAAACCTTTTAACTCACCGCTTCTTTTAAATCGTTGGATGGAAGTCAACAGGTCGAGACTAAATCTCAGCCTTTAGATTCGTCTCAACCTTCTCGATCCTTCTCAGCCTTCTATAAAAGGAACCTTACCCTCAGCCTTTGAGAGACTTTTGCCACTTTGTTTAATTCGAGTGAGAAGAGAGAAGATAGAGAAGAGAGAGAAGAGAGAAAATCCAGAGAGAGAGAGAGAGAGAGTTAGAAACCCTAACCCTATTTCGTCCAAACAAATTTTCAAACCCTAAATATTTTTTCCAAAAACCTTTTACCCCAAACACAACCTTGAGTGTTTGAGAGTTTTTGTGTGTTGGTTTGAAATTTGTTTCGTGATTTAAACCTCTTTGTTTTAAGATCTTGTTTTGAACTTAAACATTAGGTGTAGATCTGTGTTTCTTTTTTATAAAAATCATAGATCTGATCATTTTATGTTATATTAGACATAGATCTGCATTGTTAGTTTCTCATCTTGAGAGTTCTTTTGTTGATTCGTTTCTGTAAATGTGTTTAATCTCAAAATCAACAAAATCATTTTCTGTTTCTAGTTCTGTAGAAACAAGACCCTTGACCTAGTTAGAATCGCACTTGGTGGTTTTCAATCTCAAAAATATTTTCAAAACCGTGAGATTGATTAAGATCTTGAAACGTCTTCCAAGCAGGATAACCGTGGATTTCGTGATCTTTTTAAAGGTCAAATAAGGTTTATGTTTTCTAAGAAGAGAGAAATAGAAAATCACAAAATATAGATCTTATATGTAATTTGATAGGACTGTTTGTATAAATAAGCGTGAGTATGTGCATGCATGTGTTAGAACACCTTCACAAACACTTACACCCTACAACACTGAAAGTGTTGGTAATAAGATCTTAAAAAAAGAGTCAACGTAAAGAACTGGAACAAAGTGGAAGTTAGCAAATTGCAGAACAACATCAACAAACAGAACTGCAGAAAGTTAGAAGGATGCCAGTGGGTACATTCCTAAACTTGTATAGGTCTGATTTGTGTGCATGTATGTTATATAGTTTGTAACTGATATATTTTGTTTTAGTAAAATTTTTGGCTTGTGAGTTAAAAGTTACCGTGGATGTTTCCTCAGTTGGGTGAGGTTTTACCACGCTAAAAATCTCTTGTCATTAATCTTTCTACATCAACTCATTTAATTCTTGTGGTTGTGCTGAGTTTAATTGTTTTAAACTTCTTTACCAAACCTGTTAACAAATCTAAAACTGATCTCGTACATATTTTATTTAACACATCTTGTGATTAAACTGAATTGACTTTAAGAAAAGAGTTTCTTCAAAAAATAGTTCGGAGTTACTTAAATAGTTTAATCGTGTATTAAACGGCTTTAGTAATAGTTTTTCAATTGGTATCAGAGCTTTGCAAATTATTTTTAAAATATCTTGTGTTTCTGAAATTGTTTTTTGAAAATCAAACATGGATGAGAAAAATGAAAGATTTGGTAACCTGACCAGACCTCCTCTCTTTGATTGAAGCAATTTTGCCTACTATAAAGTAAGGATGATTGCTTTCATACAAGTAACCTTAGGAGATGATGTCTAGGATATTGTTGAAAACTGATACACTTATCCTACTAAACCAGACACTGAAGGACGTAATAAGAGGATTAAGAAAGCATTAAGTGAATTCACTCAAGAAGAGAAGCAAACTTCTCGAAACAATAATAAAGGCAAGAATGCCACTTTTATGTTTATAAATGAACATGAGTTCAAAAGGATCTCATCGTGTGTCACGTCTAAGGAAGCTTGGGCTACACTTGTTACTACACATGAAGGTGACACTAGAGTTAAGGCTACTAAAACACAAATTCTTATTCAGCAGTATAACTCGTTAATTATGTCTGACTCTGAGTCATTTGATGAATTCTATATGAACTTGACTGATATTGTGACCAAACTGCATGCTAATGGGATAACAAATGACAGATATGAAATTGTATCTAAAATTCTAAGATCATTACCACAGAAATTTGACAACAAAAGATATGCTATTGAGGATATGTGTGACCAAAATCTCACTCCTGAATTACTCAATAGTAAACATATAACTGTGGAAATGGAATTAGAATTCAAGAAACAATTGACCCAGTGCCATAGGAAACAGACCAGTTCCAACTTGAGTTTTACTTCTAAACTAATGAAACCTGAGGTCAACATTTCCAATGATGACTCTGATGAGGAATGTGACATAGATAGTTTGGACAATCAGATTGCCTTGATGTCAAGACAGTTTAAGAAAATTGTGAAATTTAGAAATAAAATGGCATCCAAACATGGCAGGTCAAATTATCCAACTCAGTCTAATCACAAACCCCATGAGAGAAGTCAAGACAAACATTACAAGGACACTCATACTAGACCTAACAAAAACTTCAAGAACATTGAATGTTTTAGATGTGGTAATTGGGACATATAGCACAAGACTGTAGAGTTAAACTGAACTTTGCCAATAATCACACTAGGGCCAACATTTGCAAAACAAGGGATGATTCAAGTGATTCTGAAAATGAGGAACTTGAATCATCTGTCGGTTTTGATCCTTGCATGTCCTTTGCCAAGATAATATATAATGATGATATGCATGTCCCTGTCTGTGAGAATAATGTTAGTAATTATACTTCTGTTGTTATGAATCATGCTACTACTGGTTTAGATGCTTTAATTTCTGAGAATATTGCTTGTTCTACCGCGGGGTGTGTGAGTCAAAGGGACAGCGATAATGACGATGTCAATCAGTGTGTGAGTTATAGAATTGAATCCTTAGGGGTCACTTCACACACCACACTTAGTGATTCATACACCGAGGACCTCCCTGATATCCACACACTTTATACAAAAACTCTCAAGAAAATCACTAGACTAGAGAAGATAGTGAAAGATGTCACTAAGAAATTAGAAGACCTAAGCCTGATGGTTAAACTTAACGCTGAAGAATATACTACCCAATGTCTAACTCATGAAAATGAAGTCAAAATCTTTGATAAAAAATTAAAGAATTTGATTGATGAAAATGAAACTCTGGGGAAAAAACATAAAGGAACATTATTCAAATTGGAACAATCCAAAGAGAAGACAGCAACAGTTTTCAAAAAATTACAAAATTTAAAAATAATTCAAACTATTTTGATGGATTTGTTGCTGATTGAAAAACCAATTCTGATGATCGAATTGGAATAGGGTTTTGCCCTAATTTAAAGACACAAACTAAAAATTTTGAATCCATCAAGTTTGTGTCAGTAGGCAAAAAAATATAGAACCTGCCCAGACTTTCATTCTCTAAAACAAGAGTTTGATGAAAAACAATCAAAGTTTGATATTGGGGAATCAAGTTACTCTAAGTGTGAAAGTACATCTAAGGCCAAATATGTCCGACCCCCAATTAGGAAGAGTGACTTTACCTTCCAAACGGTTCTACCTAAGAATAAGGTTCAACCCCAAAATTCCATAAAGCTTATGTTTAGAGACTTTCCTTAGGAGATACCCTCTTCGAGAAACTTATATTGCTCATACTGTGAATTGTATGGTCATTCTTTTGGAGGTTGCTACTCTAGACGTTTAGTTAACCCTGTCTACAATACTCCTGTGTACCAAAACTTTAACTAGTCTAGGAGAAGTCGTAACAATTATGTTTTGCCCAGACAACCAGATAAAAACCCTAACTATAGAAAAAGAAAGATCAAACCTAAAAGAACATTTCCTAGAAGGATCCCTCGACACTTTCCTAAACCAAATGCTCACATTTTCCACAGAACTCAAAATCATGCGCAAAACATTTTTAAACAAAAATCTAATGCTCGTAAATTTTATCAAATGAGAGCAAATAAGCGCAAAATGAAAACAAGAGCTATTTGGGTTAGAAAAGATGATCTATTACCTCAAATAAAGTGTAACATGGTGTTTACTGCTTTAAAAGCTGAACACACATCTTCTGATTGGTATTTAGACTCTGGATGTTCAAAATATATTATATGGACATTTATGTACTACGTTTACATTTATGTGTCTGTGTGTGTGTGTGTGTGCATATATATATATATATTGTGACACCACGACTAATTAAATACCGGATAGCTACTCCTTTATTCAAATTAACTCAAAATGTCAAGTTGGTTCAGTTCGTAGCATCACTGTCGAAAACGTTTTAATAATTACTAGCCACCTAATATTTAAAAAGTGAGTTGTCAATTTTAATTGAATTCGATTTACATACAACCAAATTAAATTATGAACTACTGATACCACACCACATCACAGTCACAACATAATAACGATGTAATAAACTGAATCTGGAGGAATACACCTCACAACAATCCAAATACTGAAATAAACAAATACAAAGCCTGAATCATTAATTTAAGTACAACCCAAAATATGAAATAAAAACTGAGTAAATAAGATGTCTCTGAAAGGAAAGGGGCGACATGCCCTACAGATGAATGAGTCTGAAGTAGAGTCAAGATAGAAAGTGGAGGCGTCTACTATCGAGGTCCTGTAACTTCCACAGCAGCTACAGCACGTCGCGGGAATGGAACTCCTATGCTTCGTGTCCTTATGGCTGAGCACCTAAAAAGGTTTTTACAAAAATAGATTTGAAAGCAAATGGGTCAAAGCCCGATTGTGAAAAATAGTTTAAAATACAGCGAGTGTTTAATATAATTAAACAGTGAATATAAAGTACATGATAGTGCGTGCACTCACATGAGTTCCTCACCTCTCAACTAATTGTGCACTCCTATCGTAGATGTATCCATTCTAGATATTCCCATATCTAACTAGTCCAATACACAATTTAACATTTACTATACGATTCACGATTTAATATCCGACATCTTAATTTAAAACAAAAAGTTTTACTCTTCTTCTTAGTTCCCAATATTAGTAATGCTAATCACGAGAGATTTTTCCATTTTTAACTCCACTAAAATGTTGTTATGATTCACACTTACATTTCTACATGACCGTTCATTTCAATTAACAGTATATTATTCTCATCATAAATATACAATACTGGCACCCCAAGACTAAGCTGCAGTGCACACATACTCTGCTATCCAATCCCGGTACATCACGTACTCAAGGACCACGTATTCGTACTTCGCAAAACCTGCCTCAAATGCTCGGCGTGCTGCTCTTCTGTCTGGGAGTAAACCAGGATGTCATCAATACAGACGATGACGAACTGGTCTAGGAACTCTCTGAACAATCTATTCATCAAGTCCATAAACACGGCTGGAGCGTTGGTCAAACCAAAAGGCATAACCCAAAATTCGTAGGAACCATATCTCGTCAAGAAAGCAGTCTTCGAGACGTCCTGTTCCCTGATACGCAACTGATGGTATCCCGATCGCAAATCAATCTTTGAGAAGAAGGAAGCTCCTCTCAGCTGTTCGAATAAATCATCGATTCGGGGCAATGGATACTTATTCTGTATCGTGACTTTATTCAACTCCCGGTAATCTACACACAACCTTAACGATCCATCCCTCTTCTTTACAAATAACACAGAGGCACCCCACGGCGAAGTACTCCTTCGAATAAACCCCAGACCCAACAACTGCTCTATCTGATCCCTTAGCTCTCTCATCTTTGCCGGAGCCATACGATAAGGTGCGCGGGCAATCAGCCGAGTGCCCGGCGTCAAATTGATCACAAAATCTATCCCTCTACTCGGAGGTAGTCCAGGTATATCCTGAAATACATCAGCAAACTCCCTAATAACTGGAATCGAATCGAGTGGTAATACCACTTCCTTAGAGGTCTCCTCCTCTATATAGTACAAGTGGGTGGACGATCCTCCCTCAGGGCGAGGCATCGCCATTAAAAACATCTCCTGCCCGAGAATGGCAAAGATAATACTCCTACTGAAACAATCAATCATGGCTCGATACGCGACTAGCCAATCCATACCAACAATCGCAACGTACTCAGTTAACTCTAATACTAACATATCAGCAGGTAAAGTAAATCTCTCGATATTTATACCCACACCTCTATAAATAAGGGAAATCACGGAACCCTGAATCAATGGTGAATCTTCGCAAGTAATCGTGCTCTCTGCAGTGTCTAACAACCCCAAAGTGTGTGCAAATCTCGTGGCAATGAAATAGTATGTGGCCCCGTATCAAATAAAATACGCCCCATAGTCCCCTGAATAGAGAACATACCCTCAATAGTAGGTGGATGGATCCTATGGGACTGAGGCATGCTGGAGATGATAAACTCACCCGTACTGTAGCTGTCCCTGCTAGACTGGGACTGCTGGGATGGGTGGCAAAGCTGGCATCTGTGGTGGTGCTGGGAGGGCGGCGGGAAACATAGGTCTCTGGAGCTCATGTCGAGCACCCTGGTCCTGCTGCTGTGGTGCCCTGCCCCTATCAGGACACTCCTTGCGCTTGTGGCCAATCTTGTTACAAATGAAGCATTTCCCCGAAAAGTTCCCCCCTCTCTGACCCTACTGCCCACGGCCCTGGTGGCCGTTGCCATTCCTCCCCTGGCCGTGCTGGACCTGCTGAAACTGCTGTTGTTGGCCATGCTGGCCTTGATGGCCGTGCTGACCCTGCTGGCCCTGACAAAAACCTTCCTGTCCATTTCTGAAACCCCCATATCTGAACCTCTTAAAATCCCCTGCTGGGAACCCTGATCTCCCTGCCTATGCTGACCCTGAGCGGATTGTGCCCCGTTGGCCCCATTTCCCCCTGTCCTGCCCTGAAGGCTGGACTCTCCTGATCGCTTAGTCTCTGACATGTGAAAGTGGTGGTCCTGGCAGTGTAGCAGTGCTGCGTTAACCACATCAGAATAAGTGGCCAACGAGAGATTACCCAACAAGTGCTGACGGATCCTCCAAGTCAATCCATCCATGAACTTCTGAATCTTTTTCTCCTCGGTTGGAATCTCATCGGGAACGATGTTCAAGAGATTAGTGAATTCGGCCTCATACTCGGCCACGGTCTTCCCCTCCTACTTGAGGTTCATTAACTTCCTCCTCTTTTCAGTGTGAACAACTGATGGAAAATATTTGGGGTCGAACCGCACCTAGAACTCCTGAATAGAAATGGCGTCTCTCTCCTCCGTGGTGGTAATGGACTCCCACCACTGCAACGTTGATCCTATTAGCTTAAAAGTAGCCAATATCTATTTCTGTACCTTCGTGCACTCATACATCCTTAAGTGCCTTTGGATGTCCTTCTTCCACTGACTGAACACCATGACATCGGAGCTACCTGCAAACTCCGGAGGGTGTGCTTTCTGAAAAGAATCACGAACACGTTCCCAAGAAGACGGGAATGCATGAGCCTGAACTGGCGCTACTACTGGCGCCTGAGGTGGTGCCTGCTGCACAACTGCTAGGACAGCATTTATCGCTTGGGCTACAATGGCGACAACCTCTGCGGCATTCATGGTGCCCTGAACTGGTGTAGGCTGGGGCTCGGGCTAAGCATCCTTGGGAACTCGCTTTGCACGTCGTGGAGGCATCTGAAATGAGAATAAAATCTTATAAGTTCACAGTTATTATCTCAAAATAGCTGAAGAGCGAAACGTACACAAAAGAATACAGCAATCCTAAAATATAGGGCTTTATATCAAAGAAAGCTATGCGGAAACATAACAAGCCGTACAGATCCTAAGGACACTAGAACCTGATGCTCTGATACCACCTGTGACACCCCGACTAATTAAATACCGGGTAGCTACTCCTTTATTCAAATTAATTCAAAATGTCAAGTTGGTTTAGTTCGTAGCATCACTGTCGAAAGTGTTTTAATAATTACTAGCCACCTAATATTTTAAAAGTGAGTTGTCAATTTTAATTGAATTCGATTTACATACAACCAAATTAAATTATGAACTACTGATACCAAAACCACATCACAGTCACAATATAATAACGATGTAATAAACTGAATCTGGAGGAATACACCTCACAACAATCCGAATACTGAAATAAACAAATACAAAGCCTGAATCATTAATTTAAGTACAACCCAAAATATGAAATAAAACTGAGTAAATAAGATGTCTCTGAAAGGAAAGGGGCGACATGCCCTACAAATGAATGAATCTGAAGTAGAGTTAAGATAGAAAGTGGAGGCGTCTACTATCGAGGTCCTGTAACTTCCACAGCAGCTACAACACGTCGCGGGAATGGAACTCCTATGCTTGGTGTCCTTGTGGCTGGGCACCTAAAAATGTTTTTACAAAAATAGATTTGAAAGCAAACGGGTCAGAGCCCGATTGTGAAAATATCTTAAAATACAACGAGTGTTTAATATAATTAAACAGTGAATATAAAGTACATGATAGTGCGTGCGCTCACATGAGTTCCTCACCTCTCAACTAATTGTGCACTCCTATCGTAGCCGTACCCATTCTAGAAATTACCATATCTAACTAGTCCAATACACAATCTAACATTTACTATACGATTCGCGATTTAATATTCGACATCTTAATTTAAAACAAAGAGTTTTACTCTTCTTCTTAGTTCCCAATATTAGTAATGCTAATCACGAGAGATTTTTCCATTTTTAACTCCACTAAAATGTTGCTATGATTCACACTTACATTTCTACATGACCGTTCATTTCAATTAACAGTATATTATTCTCATCATAAATATACAATACTGGCACCCCGAGACTAAGCTGCGGTGCACACATACTCTGCTATCCAATCCCGGTACATCACATACTCAAGGACCACGTATTCCGAATCTCTCAGGAATCGTTTCAATAAACAACAATCACACACAATGGAGGCGAACATAGTTCACATCACATGGGTCACGCACATACCTATGCTCCCATGATCAACAGACTTATTAACTTCTCAATAAGTCCTTCTCTGACCTATGTCCTCGAGGTACCAATCTAAATCCCCCCATAGGCACACAAAGATTAGATGTCCCTGATCGAACGCCGACCTCCCGTGATAGCAAGTATGGTAGGTATGTTATACACAGATAACCACATATATTAAGCATTCACACTTCTTAGATATCTCAATATTATTAGAGGTACATTTTACATTTCTATACCGTCATTTAATGTTACACGATTACAAATCCCCGAATAATATACATTAAAAGATATCAACCCTTCTCACGTCGAAATTTTAGATACTTATATCCTAACCCTTAAATATCATCCGGTTTACTACAAAATTCTAAGTTTTAATCCTCGACGTACTTCCAATCTCACAACTATATCCACTAATCAACAAGGGAAGGATTACACTCAATTATAAAAGTCTACTGGAGGTTCGAAATAAAATCAGGCCTAAAAGGCCATTCTGTCAACTCGTTAGAAACTTCGTTCGAACGAATTGCTTCGAACGAACTACCAACTCGTTAGAAGGGCTACTGTCATCTCGTTAGAAGCTCGTTCGAACGACCTGGGCAGGTCTTCTAACGAGATGGCAAACTACGCCCAGAAATCTCCCTATTCATTTTTCTTCCTTTTCTCTTCTTTAAATTCATCCTAAGATCATCCCAATAGCATTTTAATGTTCTTAAACTACTCTAAGTCCTCTTAGGTCGCTTCTTAACATATTTTTGGGGTAAAATCCTCCAAATCAACATGCAATTATCATTAATCCCCAAATTTTACCCCAAACCCTATGAACATGAACCCATAATTTTATTCTGTCTAATTACTCATCATAAATCTATTTTTAAATCATCATAGTTAAGTTTTTGGATACTAAATTTGTCCATAGTCATTCTACATGAAATCCCTAACCCAACTTTAGAGTTTCTATAACAATTTCCTTAGGTTTTCCTCAAAACTTTCAAGACAAAATAGTTCCTACACTAAACATGGAAGAAATATTCAATGCACTTAAAAATATCAAATCACTTGCCTTAGATTCATTCTTCAGATTGTTGTCGATGATTCAAGGTTGATTCTCTCCTCTTTCTGGTCACAAATCCTTTCCAATTTCTGGTGATGGGGAGATGGTTTGGTATAGACCCTCTAGCCTCTCTTCTTTTGCTGATAATGGCCTTAGTGGCTCTTTTAATAATATTTAATTTACCTAAAAAATTCGTGGGTTTTAATCCCCTAATTTTTAAAATTACCAAAATACCCTTCTAGGTTGCCGGTTTGACCTAAAAATGCTCCGGAACCCAAACTAAACCCTCGGCAAGTGTTTTCTGACTATTTCGACCCTTTCGGACACGTTGGCGCACTCAAAATGATCATTCGGTTGATAAAAATATAATTCACTTTTTAATCTAATTAAATTCATTCCTGGTGCGACTGACACGCGCGTCCCTACTAAATTTTCTAAATTGTCGTATTTCTGCCTCACGACAATTTTAATATTTTCAATACTCATGAAATATTCAATTTTAACATCATAATCAAATACCAACTCACATCTCGCTAGTATTTATATCCGGATTAATTCTCAATTAATTCTCAGTTAATTTAATAAATCCCTTAGATAAAAATCAATAAAATTACGGGGTATTACATATATATATATATACACACACACAAATGGAGAGAGAGAGAGAGAGAGAGAGAGAGAGAGAAAGAGTCAAGGTCTCCAACACACTTCCTAGCAACATACCCATTTTTTAAAATAGTAAAAAAAATAATTTTGAAATATTTTTTTTATATGGATTCATGATATTCCAGTGTGCCCCTATAAAAAAAATCAATTGAAAACAATATTTTTTGTTATTTTTAAAAAATAGATCAAAAAACTGATTGTTTTTAGCCTATAAATCTGTCAGATTTTTTACCTATTTTTAAAAATAATAAAAAATATTATTTTGAGTTGAATATTTTTACAGGGGCACATTGAAATATCATGAACTCATATAAAAAATATCAACTCAAAATTATTTTTTTTGCTATTTTAAAAAAATGGGTATGTTGCTAGGTATGTTTAATGAGGTATGTTGGAGAGTCTCTCTCTCTCTCTCCCTATATATATATATATATATATATATATATATATATATATAGATAACTTTTATACATTCATTATATATAAAACGTTTATACATACATGATACATGATACGTGAATGTATATATACATACATGATACATATATATACATTCATGTATATAAAAACGTTTATACATAAATGATACATCATACATCATACATGAATGTATATATACATACATGATACATATATATACATACATGATACATGATACATGAATGTATATATACATACAAGATACATATATATACATTCAGTGGCGTACCCAGGAATTTCAAATAGTGGGTGCGGAACAATTGACGAACAAAAAAAATTTAAGCTAGAAGTAAAGATATTTGAAAAAAAAATACATTGCATTAATATTCGATCTTCACACCACAATCGTCAAAATAACATGATATTTATTACAATATAACTCTCCTAGACTTCATATTCTGAAAAAATTGAATGATATCTTCGGTGTCAATGGAATCCAATACATCTCTTTCAATAAATGCCACCAAACAGTCATTCATCATCTCATTCCCCAATCGATTTCGGAGTGAAGTCTTAATTATCTTCATCGCAAAAAATACTCTTTCAACCGTCGCAGTTGCAACGGGCTAAAGTAATGCCAACTTCGCGAGTGAATATACCAATGGATAGAGAATGTGCTTCTTTGACTGAACAAGTAATCTAGCAAGCCCACCAATCCCCACAACTTCATCAAATCGGTCATCGGAGCGCACATCCATAATGTAGGTATCAAGTTGATGATCAAGATGCATTAACTCAATAATAGAAAACTCGGATGGGTAAAATTCAGCAAACCGAAGCAATTTTCCCACATCATATGCAACAAATGAATTAACTGGATCAAGACAAGCCATACACAACAACAACTCCGTGTTCACCTCATTAAAGCGATTATTCAACTCTTGAAGTTGTAAATCTATCACTTCGTAGAACGTTTCAACTCGATAATGATGGAGATTTGTCTTTCCTTCAACATTACGACGCGACCTTCCATGAAATATATACAAGTCATCCATTTGTGGGATATCCATTTTAATCTTAACACAAAATAAAGAAACTTCATTTAACAATGTTTCCCACCCATTATCCCGCATGTCTTGCAATCGTTGCTTGGTAAGTCGCACAAGAGTCATGGCATTTACAATGTCTTGATCTTTTCTTTGTAAAGCTTGTGACAAGTCATTTGTAATTCCCAAGATGTTTTTCATCAAATGTAATTGAAATGCAAAGTCAAAACATTGCACATTCTTCAAAAGTGCTTCTGCATGACCTCTTTGCATAGGATCTTTCCCCTCTTCTTCAACAACTAAAACAACATCAATCACTGACGAGAACAAATAAATCAAACTTAAAAGTGTACCGTAATGAGAACCCCAACGTGTGTTTGATGCTCGTCTCATTGCCATTTCTTGATTCATGCCCCGCCCAGTTAATATATCACTATTGCAAATTCCTTCAATAACTTTCTCAAACTGTTTCTCTCGAAGAATATCTCTTCGCTTACACGAAGCTCCAACAATATTTGATAAGAGAGCAATGATATCAAAGAATGTAGAAATCGTACCATGATTCTTCGCGACAGCTACAAGTGTTAATTGAAAATCATGAGCAAAACAATGGACATAAAAAGCTGATTCATTCTCCATCATTATTAAACTTTTTAAGCCATTAAATTCCCCTCTCATATTGCTAACTCCATCATAGCCCTGCCCCCGTAAACTTAAAATGCTTAAACCATGTCGAGAAAAAAGAGATTCAATGGCTGCCTTTATTGACAAGGCAGTCGTATCTCTAACATGTACAATACCAAGAAAGCGCTCAACAACATACCCCCTTGAATCCACAAAACGTAAAGCAACAGCCATTTGTTCTTTCACGGATACATCACGAGCCTCATCAACTAAGATAGAAAATAAACCATCAGCAAGTTCGCTAAGGATAGACTTTGTAGTCACATTTGCAATGGCACTAATAATGTCTTATTGAATTCTTGGTGATGTTAGTGTATGATTTTTGGGAGCATTTTGCAATGAAACTCTCTTGACCTCCTCATTGTGGCTAGCAAGAAATTGTAAAAGTTCGAGAAAATTTCCTTGATTAAATGATTCTTTAGATTCAACATGACCACGCAGAGCCATCCCTTGGCGCAAAAGGAATCTAATACAATCAATCGATGCAGTTAAACGAACATGATAGTCCACTCAAGTTTGAGTAGATTGGTTAGACAAAGCAATGTCTATGTGTTGTTTTTGGTTCATAAGGTCTTGGCATGCCCTCAAACATTGATTGTGAACACTACAAGGTTCTCCAACGTGCAAATTTAACCTATCTTTCTTTCTCCAATTTCTAAACCCCTCAACAACAAAAGCATCATGACCACCTTGGTCACCATTATCACATTTGAAAAGATAGCAAGACAAACAAAATGCAGCATCTTTTTTTATGCTATACTCTAACCAACTAGGGTGATCATTAAACCATGATGGAATAAATCTATGTGTCTCACTTCCGCATAAATGCCAAGGGAATTTATGATTCTTAGGTTGACAAGGGCCTTTTTGCAAGTAGTACATCCGGATATTTTTTTTCTCGTTAGCATTATATTCATGAATGCTTTTCCTTAACCCAGGATCAGATGGATATTCGTCTAAATTGGGCTCAACAATTGGGGGCGAAGACGGAGGTGGCGAGGGCGGGGGAGGAGGAGGTGGAACATTGGAACTTGACTCTTCGCTCTTTTAAAATACTTCAACATATTGATCACCTCAGAAATAATAAAAAAATAGAATATTACATTAATTACAACAACTAGATACTATCAATTTCAAATCCAAAAAAATTACCCAAACATTTTGTAAAAAAATTTTTGTAAAAAAAATTCTCAACTCAAACCCAAACATTCTGTAAAAAAAAAAAACTACTCAAAAGACCCAAACATTCTGTAAAAAAAATTTAACCACTCACTCTTTGAAAAAAATACCCAAACAGCACACACATACAAATTACTTCAACATATTCTACCAAGTTCAACAACTAATTAAATAAGAAAAAAAATAGGAATGCTGAAATAAATACCCAAACAGCAAACCATCTAATTTCTAGCAATAAATACCAACTAATTTATACCAATAAATAGCCAATCAGCATAGACATACCAACTAATTTCTACCAATAAAATACTAAGCTGAAATAAATAAGAAAAAAAAAACTTACATCTATGAATCTGAAATAGCAGTCTACAGGAGAGCCAAAAGAGAAAGAGATGCTGAAATAAAGAAGAAGAAGAAGAAGAAGAAGATCTCGTTCCGTTTTGGTTTTGTTCCGTTTTGAAGCAAGGCCAAGCCGTTTTGAAATGGGAGTTTCTTTAGGGTTTGGTTGGCAGTGTTTTGTTAACTTATGTGATGGGTTTTGTTTGTGTGATGGGTATTTGGGAATAAATTGAAGAAGCGTGTGTTTTGAATAAGTGAAAGTGTGTTTTTTTAAGTTATTATGAAATCAGCTCCTCAAGTGTAAGAAACCCTTTCTAAGACACCTTTAACTTTTAAAAATTACACTAAGGTCTATATATTCAGGAAAAAATACTATATATACAAAAAAAAAATTCAAAAAAATATCGGGTGCGGCCGCACCCACTCGGGAATGTATATATACATACATGATACATGAATGTATATATATGTATCATGTATGTATATATACATTCATGTATCATGTATCATGTATGTATAAACGTTTTATATATAATGAATGTATAAAAGTTATATATATATATATATATATATATATATACACTAGCGGATGCCCGTGTTGAGGGCACGACGATAAATTTGCCCCCGAAGTTAAATTTAAAAAAAATAAAAAAAAATTATCATTTTTAAAAAAATAAAAAAGAAATTATTTTTTTTTAAAATGTTTTTTTTTTCAAAAATTATTTTTAAAAAAATGATTTTTTAAAAATATTTAATAATAAAAATAATAATATATGTATGTATGCATGCATGTTAACACATGTATGATATTTCATGTCTTTCATGTACCTATGGATGACATAAAATGTCATGCATGTTTAACATGCATGACACATCAAAATATACCATATGCTAAGATATTATATATATATATATATATATATATATATATACACACACACACACACACACACACACACACACACACACACACACACATATGTATAATATAAATATAAATGTTTGTCAATTTTGTAAAAAGTTTCATAAAATTGTATCTAAAAATAAATTTATCAAACGCACACCAATAACTATAAACACAATAAACCGAATTTTAAAATTATATTTAAAAACAACGTTTAAATCAAGTTTTCTGAATACATAACTAAACGCGCTCTTAATATCCTAGTAGGAAATGTATTTTTATTTACTTTTTTCTCAAATTCACAGGGAGGTAAAGATCATGCGAGTGCTAGGTACATATACACGCAACTTTCTCTGATCACAAGGTTTATGTTTCTGCTCGACTACTCAGTGCCGGTTAGAAGGGAGGCGAAGGAGGCGGCCGCCTCGGGCCCCCGGTTTTTAACGAATTTTAGGGCCCCCAAATTATATATATATATATATATACACCAATCGACACACACAACACCTCAATAAAATCAACACACACCAAGTACCTAGATAATATCAATCCACACAAATCAAGCTAACTCTTCAAATACCCCAATTCTCACACAAATCGGTAGAAAACCCTCGTTTATATAAAAACATAAAAATAATCCAAAAAATCTGCTAACTGAAACACACACAGGCAGGACAGCACTACTGCAATCGGCTCGGCAAAGAAGAAATCAGAAACTTTTCTTGCTTGATAATAGCGTTGGAGCCTTGGAGGAATCCTCGGAAGCCGTGACTCCCGTGAGGTAAAACTTTGGTTATTTGGAATAGAGTTTTTTTAAACCCAATAGTTTTTTTTTAACCCAAGCCGTGAGATACCTCTCTCTCATACCTGTTGTACCTCTCATATCCTCTTTTCTATTCCATTCATAGAATTGTTTATTTACAATATATAACTAACTGTTAGTCCTATAATCTATTCTAATTTCTTTGTTTTCTAAAATTCTAATTTTTCTATTACTTTTTTTAACAAAACATTAAATTTAATGTTTTGTTAAAAAAAGTAATAGAAAAATTAGAATTTTAGAAAACATAGAAATTAGAATAGATTGATATTCAAAAAAATATATTTTTAGAATTTTAGAAAACATAGAATTTTATAGAACATTGTAACTTCTATATTTTTTTACTAATTTCATAGACATATTTTGCTTTTGTAGATATTTATCCTTGATAATAATAGAAAAGCATTTTTGTTTTGAGTAATATTTTTTTTATTTATAAATTAGAAAAATAAATATATTACTATATTATGGGGCCCCCCACTTCAAGAGTTCGCCTCGAACCCCTAATATCTTATGACCGGCCCTGTGCCTACTTAAATGAACATGACCATTCGGCCCTTGTTAAACAATAATTTTCCGAGCTCCTCATCACTCCCGACAACAATTTCATATGGTTTCGTGCCACACTCATGTATAGTTTAAAAAATTACAACCTCGAATTCTAGGCATGTAATCATAATTTATTTCAATCCCTGTTTTTGTTATTTTTTTAGCAAAACATTTTGATGATGGATGTGCAAAGTGCTCCCAATAACTCTTTATTCAGTCCCTGTTTTTGTTCATTTTTTAGCAGGAACTTTTGATGATGGATGTTTAAAAATTTCAACCTCGAATTATAGGCATTTTATCAAGGAAATTTGTTCAAATCCAAAGGGGAAAGAAATATTTGACTAACAAAAGTGCTCCCAATAACTCTTTTTTGAATCCTCCTCGGTAGTTAGTGTTAAGACATGAGACTTTTCATTTAGAGTCTGCAGCTCCAATAGGGAAGCTTGTCACTCAGCTGAGTCGCGGTTATTTGGATTAATTTGCCAATCCTATACTGAAATCCCATATGCTTTGCTGTCCCGGTGGTAAAAGTAACATATTGTGTCATTCTCTTCTCGAAATTTCAGACATTATCAGCATCTTATGTGCGTGATCCTAAGATATCTGCCATTATAGCAGCTAAACCGAAGGACTTTCATGATCTTGATATGCCTGGTTCAAAGGTCGTCTTGCTCTGGGATATATTTGGTTTGCTCCATTGAATTTTTGTATTTAGTGTATTTTATGATGTGTGTCCAATCCTCAAATGAGATTCACTGAAGTTTGATATTAAGATATTTTAAGGTTTTGAAATTAGATTTTTTTTCTCTCTTTCGTATTGGACTTACACGGCTAAATTTCAAAATGTTGTGTATTAACAACATATGCATTGGACTTACTAAAGAATGAAAATATGTTTAGTAATAGTTCTTTTTTGGGTTAATTAAACGCGCGTCCTAATTTTGTCACGTGAGTGACTTAAACTCCATCACGTGCTTGGATTTAACCCTAAGTCACGTTTTTTGGTTTTATTGTTACGGGAAGTCCTTTTTATCGTTACGGAACCCAGAATTTGAAATATGTTTACTGTTTTGCCCTTTTCAAACTTCGATTCAGAGCGGTTTTGGTAGTTTTTGTGTGATCGACGTTTTTCCTTAGAAATCGATTCAAGGTATCGAAGATTACTGCAATTCAAAGTCGTTTTTTAGAAATTGGAGGCAGATCGTGTGTCGGTTTGTGATAATTGTGTCAATGTTATGCAAGTTTATGTCAATTTTATGGTTTTATTCATTTTCATTGTATATTTAGGTTAATAAGATGTAATTGATGTTTTTTTTTTAAAGGATTCTGTTTTTAATTTTTTTATTTGCAATTGCGTTGTTGATATGATGCAATTGTCTTGATTTTTTGTTCTATTATTTTTGTGAATTGTGTATTGAAACCTTTTAGTTAATTGCAATATCATTTTGTGATTGAATTTGTAGGAGACATATAAATTTGAGCGCCTCTGTTCATATTTATTTGTTAATAAGATTTGTGTAATGCAATGAATTTATCTCATTTGATGTATTTGCCATATGAAACCATTATCAGATAACAATGTGAATTTATCTGTTTGAAAGTCCACATATGAGGAGGTTTTTATTAACAGTTTTGTAGTTTAGATGCTGAAATTTTTAAATATGAATTAAATCAGATTCATTTTGTAGTTCATATGTGATGATATAGTGTTTTTATTGTTTTGTAGGTGTTATGGATTTTCTCATGTTGTTGATGTTGAAATTTGGAGAGAAAAGTTGTTTGATGAAGTGTGGGAGGACTACATGATTTGATGATTTGATTGGTCATATATGCACAAAATGGAAGGAGTTATCTGCTGAAATTGTTGGTTTGAGTTATAATCTGCCCGGGCATTCGTTTTGTGCATTGGATGGCGAGTTGGATTTTGAAAATTTGATGTTTTATTGTGAGTCTCATTCAGTTCGAAGTATTGATGTTTCTGTGTCAAGTAAGATAATGGTTGAAAGGCATGATGAATTGACGAGTGGTAGTGGTAGTTGTGTTCAATCCTATGTTGAGAGTGACACAGATTATGAAGTCAGTTGGCTCCATTCTTTTTCCAAACATGGAGAGAAGGTTTTGATGTCTGCTGGTTGGTCGAAAGGTTTAAGTCATGTTGGTCAAAGGTTTGAAGGAGGTGTTATTGAATTTCGGAGAGTTTTGTGTATGTTTTCAATTGAGATTGGGTTTAAGTTTCGTTATGTAAAGAATGACAATGTTAGGATAACGGCTGAATATTTTTACAAGGCTAGTACTGGGTGTGGATGGTATGTTCACGGTCGCGTAGAGAAGGGCAATTCGTTTTTCTATGTAAGGGATCTTCTAAATGAACATACGTGTGGCTCTGCATACAAGACAACGAAACATCCAAGGATTAGTTCAGAACTTGTAGCATCTCTTATTGTTGAGGAGATTAAAGGACGTCCCCTTACGCGGCCCGTGGATATCATTTATTACGTGCAAAACAATTATGGATTGATTATCAATTATCATCTTGCATGGTTGGCTGTTGAGAGAGCTAAGCAACAAATATATGGTGATCAATCAGCATCATTTGATAGGCTTCGATGGTATAGGGAAGCATTATTGAGTTCTAATCCAGGTAGCATATTTGAGATTGATTATGATAATGATTCGGGACGGTTTAAAAAGTTATTTGTGTCATTCCATGCATGCATTGAAGGATTTAATTTTTGTCGTCCTCTATTGTTTCTTGATGGCACATTTCTGAAATCCCGATATAAAGGAATTCTTCTTGCGGCTACAGGAAAAAACGGAAATCAAGGTATACACTATTTTGTTTTGTTCATAGTAAATTTATCTATTTCAGTTTATATTCTTGTTTAATATAAATTTCGTAATTTTTTTGATCAGGAATGTTTCCATTGGCAATTGCTATTGTTGATTCTGAAACAGAAGAAAATTGGGAATGGTTTTTGGAGAAGTTATCACATGTTACATCTTCACGTGTTATTAGTTTTATATCAGATAGGAATAAAGGACTTCTGAAATCGGTTCCGAAAGTTTTTCCGAATTGTTTCCACTTTTATTGTTTGCAACACTTGAAGAACAACCTTAGAGACCATTTATCCGGTTCATTTTCAAAGTCTGTGAGGGACAATCTTGTGAACATGTTTCGGAATTGTGCATATGAATCAAATCAATTCAAATTTCACCAAAAACTATATTTGTTGCTTAAAGAAGGATCCGATCCAATTCGGAAGTTCTTGTAGACTTTGAATAGGGAAAATTGGACGAATTCGTATTTTGAAGGTCAGAAATATGGTGAAATGTATTCGAACGTTGCGAAGTCGTTTAATTCATGGATCCGTGAAGGTCGTCATTTGCCGATAATGGAGTTGGTTGATTATATTAGAGAGCAGATTATGAAGATGATGGCTGACCGTAGGGAGATTGCTAATAGATGGAATGGATGTTTATGTCCTGAAATTGACAATCGAATTGCTAATTTGTTAAAAGAAGGTAGGAGTTGGAGAGTTACTAAAGCATCTGAATTTGTCTTTGAGGTTCATTCGAAGGACAGTGTTATGGTTGATCTGTTGAAAAGAACTTGTTCCTGTTGTCAATACCAAGTGAATGGATTTTTGTGTGCTCATGCTGCTGTTGCTATTCAAAAGTCAGGGATGGATTTTAATAGGTTCATTGATAAGTTTTTCAGCAAGGAATATTTTGTTCAATCTTATAGAGAAGTGATTTATCCTGTTTCTACATTTGAAAGGGATGACGAATCTGATACAGAAATAATCATTAGTCCACCTAGTGCGAAGCGGATGGCTGGGAGGCCAAGAAAAAAGAGGATTGCTTCTCGTGGTGAAGAAAAGAGAGAATTTAAGTGCGGGACTTGTCGAAAAGTAGGACATAACAGAAAAAGTTGTCCCGGAAATTTGTAGATAGGGAGAGTTTTATATTACCTTTACAAAATTTTGTGTAGTTAATTGGATTATATATGTTTTCATATTTTGAAATGTGAATAATAGTATGTTACTGTTTTCTTATATTGGTTTTATATTCTTGCTTGGTTTGTTTAACTGCATATTAAATTTCAATAATTTAATATGTAGATTTATTAGCTGAGTATGTAGATTACAGAAACACATTTTGCTGTTATACAAAATGTAAGTAAATTGTTTTCTGTCTTTTAGTTAGTGTGTTGTGTTCAAATGCGAAAAAACAATATAGTTTGCAAAAGAAAATCTGTAAATTATTAGGCTTCCTAGATATGAACAACTTCGTTTTTTCTTGTACCTCACGTTCCAGCGTCCCAACGTATCTGTCCTTGCTTTGCAACTTTGGCATGTTCAGATTCAAGGCTAAAGGATTACAATATAGTTCTTTACTTTTGAAGGTTTATGGTGGGTTTGTTCAGGTGGTGGTTTAGGTTGTGGCCATTGACAGTAGGAGGTTGTGGATGTTCATGGCAGTGAAGATGCTTGACATGGAGCAGAGGTCCTTTAGTCATTGCGACATGTGGAAATGATAATGGTGATTAATTTAGGTTGATTTGGTGTTAAAATTTGAATTTTTTGAAGGTTTTTTTTTTGGGTTTTGAAAATTGATTTGAGGTTTATTTCTGCAGATTTTCAAGAGTAAATTTAATGGCAGCAGAAGTCCAACATTAAATTGCTTAAACAAGGAGATCAAAATTACAATGCATTTCAGTCTGGTGTCAAGGCCAATCAGGCTGCTGTAGCAATTCATATATAAATTCTATGAATTGCTATATCATAGAATTCTAAAGATGTTTAAAGCACTTTTGTAGAGCACTTTTAAGAAATATGGGAGGCAGAAACAACAGGAATAAGTAAAATTTATCAGTGTGACATTAATACAGTAAATTTATCAGTTTGAGTTTAATAGAGTGAATTTATGTCAACTAGATTAGGAATAAGTGATCATCACATGGAAATGAAACAATCGTTGAATTGTAACAATGTTCATTTTTATAGTGAACCCCAATTATGAACGTGTTGCAATATTGTAAAATTGGCAAAATATAAATATCAAATAATGGGAATATTTCATTTTCATTTGTTTGTGTAGTACCTTTGGAGTACAAAATTTATTTTACTCAAATAAGTTGCACTAACATTCAGAATATCTATTCAATATTAATCTTCAAACACATTCAAAATGATAATCTTCATTTAACATAGCTTGTGGAAATATGACAAAATTTGCTGCTGCTAACAAACTTACAATGCAGCATTCCATCTTCAATCCAAAACAGTTGTAGTAATGTTTATACTAAAGCTAATACATTCATTAAGTACAAGTGCCAAAGCCAAAAATCTGTTTTCATCAAACTTTCAAAATGACTTCATTCATTTACAAGTCATCAATTTTTTGACCCTGCGCCAGAAGTTGCTTTATCATCAATGATCGTACAAAGCACATGTGATTCCTTTTTATGTCCGTTAAAATTGATTTTCTCTCGGACAACTTCTTCATGATGTAGGATACAATCACTCCACAATCAAGCCTATAAAAAGAAAACAGTTCATTAATTACTAATATAGTGTCAATTTAATGATACGTAAATAAAATATATTGGATAGATGTTTACGTATTGGGGTCTTGTTGTGGGCAATTTGCAATTGTGTTCATGTCGCATTTGAATCTTTTTCTGGTCAAACCATTTTCCTTCAGCTTGATAAATTTGGCTTCATCGCTAAGCAGGGTCTTTCTCTAATGTTGCTCAACATAGTCTCTCTAAAACAACAAAAACAAATTATTAAAATTTGTAATTATTGTAACATAAATAGAAAGTACTAATATGTTAACAAGTGAGCCAAAAAGTGAAATAAACAGCAAAGAGTAAACAATGAAATTTTTGGTAGTTGAAATGAAGAACAACAAAAGAAATGTAGGTCAAAGACAAAAATTAATCAATTATTTATGATGTTTTGGGGACTCAAAGGCAGGCTAATGAACTATGATAAAACAAATTCGGCCCAAAGTTCATATCACTAAAAATATAAAAGTCATGATTTCTTGGAACCAACTGCATATGGAACTGCAATTTTATACACCCATCTTACTTCCAAATTTCATCTCTAAGTGTTGGAGTGGATGATTTTATCTGCGACATGAAATTGGCATTTAATATTCTGATACAACTATCTAAATATTGCAATAGAAAATTTGTCTTCATGCCACATTATTGAGTTCATTGTGAAGAATAGAAGAATCAATTCTTTCAAAAGAGACCATAATTTGTGTTAACAGTTAAAGAGACTGAAGAATTATTATAACAGTCGATGACGTACTCCTGAAGGAAGCAAAAAATTATGAAAACAGTGTCAACATGTAATGTTAAAGATAAACCAAAATTTCTAATGATAATTATAAACAAATCATTTAATTATATGTACTTACCACTGCAAATGCATCATCCATGTAATGGTTTTGCTTTAAATTTATTGGAAGCATTGAATTGAAGTGCATCCATTGACCTTCCTCTGTGTCCAATACAAGCAACATCCAATGGAATGGAGTTTTGTCATTTTTATTCTTTCCCGAGTTTATGGGAAAGAATAAGTACCTGAAATGATATTATGTCATATATCATTAGCAACAAGTAAATAAAAGTATTTAGAAATATATACATATAACTAGAAAATTAAGGTACATACTTGCAATTTGTCACTTCATTCAATACATCGTCAACCACATATTTTGTCGAAGGCATTTTATCTCGTATCAAAGGCTGTTAATATGAGTTTGGTAAAATTATAAGAAGTTTGTCTAATAGATCAATTATTAAGCAATGAAAATAAATATATACCCAAGCCATTGAACTGAAAAAATGGTCTCGTTCCCCGAATGGCTTTTGTGAAGGTGACAATTGAGCTGTAGCTTCCATGATTCTTTGATCATGTTCCAAAACCATCATGTATGCATCTATAACCTGAAATTACATTTCAAATTAATTGATCAATTATTTACAAATACAGTAGATATCAAGTGTAGTAAATAGACATTGATAAATTTATCTTTTCCTTACATTGTCCCGTAAAGGCCCCAAGTCTATGAGTTGTTGTATGTCAGAAAAAGTAACCCCACCCAACCTTGACTCCTCATAAATGATTGCCCTGAATATTGAATTAAAATATTATTAGGATTAGTAATGTACATGGTCATTTAATACTCGATAACAAATAATAAAAATAACATTTCATTAACATGAATTTACCCTGGACCACTCTTCTTATACAACAATTGAAGAGTGAAAATAACTGTTGGTGGTAACCATTCAACAACTGGATTATTAGACGGAAAGGTGAGGTTCTTGAATGTTGATTTCACAGGCGATGGTGAGTTCAACAAGTCAATATTGATTGGGGATGTTTGACTTGTTTGAATATGTTGGCCTTTGGATGCCCTTGTAACTCTTCCAATTTGTTGATATTCGTAATCTTGCACCTCCTTCTTTTTTCTGTCTTTCTTGTTTTTTATTTTCACCACCATTGAGTTTGCTTTCTTTGCTGAATCCACTTTCATCATATCGAGATCATCAATCTCTTCATGCTTTCTCTTTGTATTCTCCGATCTTTGACTTTGGTCAGCACTTTCAAAATTAAGTGCTACTGGACTCGCTTTGTCAGCTGGGGTTTCGTGTACCGACAGCTGTTTGATTCTTTGTTCTTCTTCTCTTTTCTCATACATCAAATTTATCTGTTTCTCCAATGTTGCATTCTCCTCCTTCTGCTGTTGAAGCTGTTTCTTTAAAATTTGAATTTCAGTTTTCTTTTTCTGAAGCTTTTTTTCTGTTCGTTTTTCTTTCTTCACTCGAATTTTGAAATCTTTCTTCATCACTTTTAATTTTGCCTTCATATCTCTCTTCTCTACCCTCATTTTTTTGTTTTTTTCTTTCACATTCTTCAATTCCTCCATATTTTGTTGAGCATCATCACGGAATTTGATGAGAGATTGAATTTCAGCATCTGTTAGATGATGATCAGACAGGTAATCTGCAGCAAACTCTTCGGTTAAATCATCTAAATGTCTAGCATCTCTCGTATCAGTATCAACAACTGTTCGTCGTCGTTTTCAACATTTGCTTCAACTGGTGATGCATCATCTTTTTCTGCAGATTCGTCCACCGCTGATGTTGGTGCTTTCCCTATCAATTTCACCTCTTCTTCTGTTCGAATCAACTGTGCTTTTATGACCTAGATAAAAAATATACTTTTGTTTATAAGTTAAATTATCACATATGTATATGATATAACAGTTTCTTCAAAGAATATATTAGTACCTCTGATTGAAGAAGTGTTTCAACGGGTCTTTTTTTCATCGCCTTGTTTAATTCTGGGAGGTTCCACTTGACAAAACGAGGATATTGAATTGATTTTTGAGATTTCAACAGTGTTGTATGCTCGCAATACCAGTACTACAAAAGTTGAAAATATAACAATTTAAATCATTTATGATATACAAATTTTATAATGAACAAGGATATGAAATAGAAAATATATATTAGTGTATTTTGTCACTTACAAGTAGTAAGGGCACACAACCAGAAACCTTCTCTGGCTCTTTGTCAAAATTCCTGTAGATAGAAGACATCAATGTATCTAGTATCAAACTTGACCAATTTAAGTTTCTCATCTCCTCGAGATTTTCCGTGTACTTCACTGCTGACCACTTCACAGTATTCCCAGTTGATGTGAAGAAAAGAGTTGCAAACAAATATAGACATAACAACGTTGCTACATCTCTACAATCTTCTACTTTGTTTCCTTTAACTGCAGTGTTCAACTCTTTTTGGATAGCTGTGGCATTGATTATAGTAACATCTCTAAACCTTCTTCTTACAAATGGTGTGTCAGGTTTGAACCCATATCCCATATTTACTTCTTCTGTTCCGATCGGTATTCCAAATATGAGAGATACATCATTGATTGTCATTCGAACCAACTGTTTTCCAATTCTAAATCCCTTATTTTGGATATCATAAGACTTTATCAAGGATATGACACTATGGTCATATTTTCTACAGTCTTCTTTTGTAACAGCTTTGGTCAAAAAAGCATTAAAAATTCCCCAAAAAGAAGTTTTTTTCAGTTCCTTCTTATGGCAAGGCTCGAGCTTAAGGTCTTGCAACAAGCGAGCAATTCCTAACAAATTCGATCGAAATTGAAGATATTTTTTCGCGCAGGCCTTTGAGGTTGTTGCAAGTTCATTTCTCTTATTCTCCTTCTCAATTGGCTTCTTAGCTGGTTTTTTTGCAGATTGAGTATCGTCGAAGTCCGTGTCACTCAAAAGTCTAAAAGTTGGTTGATCAGCTGAATTTTGAACTTTTTCTTTCCCTTTTTTTATCTTTTGGAGTTGATGATCTTTACTTCTTCTACTTGTTGATCTTGTAGATCTTGAACAATAATTAAAAAGATATAAGTAAGAATTATATCTAAGTTTGAAATAATTTTTAGTATGTGAAGAAATATGTACACAAGTGTGTAAGAAAAATTAATAACATTACGAATATGAAAGGAAAGTTTATCTTGTATGTGATGCCTTACAAGTATTATACACATTCTAGGAAAAACATAGATAAATTTAATAAAAACTTTAAGAACTGTGAAAACCTTTAAAATGGTTGTATGTATATATATAATTTCGGTAATAAGGTAAATGCATACAGTGAAGATAAACAAACTGTTTCACATAACCATTGCAAGTCTTTTATTTATTGTGGTCCGCGCCAGCGGCATCACAAAGCAAAACATCATAGGCATTGAACTTGTTAGGCTAAGTATATTTAAACATTCGAACATTATAAAACGTTGTGTATATTGAAGGAAGAACATAGATAAATTTACTAAAATCTTTATCAAGTGTTGTGTGCTAATAACTTAAATGCATATGCTGAAAATAGATAAATTAATTCTGAAAATCTATTCAACTCTTTTATTTAAGTGTGGTTCATGTCAACGGTATCTCGATGGAATGAATTGCAACCAATAACAAAGAAAATTAAATTTAATAAAAAATTTCACAACTTTTAATGATGTTCTTTTTATGCACATTAAATGATGAAGATTACCTAATGTATAAGCAATAAAGTTCAATATTATTCTATTTCGTCAAAATTTTTGTACATATCATGGATAGTTACATATTGTTTTAGTTGGCATTCAACTTATTATGGTATGTATATTTATACATTCAACCATTTTAAAAGTTTTTCCACATTCAAGGAACAAAATAGATAATTTTCTAACATCTTTATCAATTGTTGCGTACAAAGCCTTTCACAACTTTTAATTATCAAGACTACTATATAATGGAGACTACTATATAATGCTAATAACTTAAATGCATATCGTGCATATCATGAATGGTCAAGACTATTATATAATGGAGACTACTTTTTTTTATTGTGGTACACAGTTGTGGTATCTCGTTGGCATGAATTGCAACAAATAATGGGGAACATTAGTATATGCAACAAAACTTTAAATTTGATAAAAACTTTCAAAACTTTTATTTATGTTCAAAATAAAACCTTTAAACATTCAAGGAAGAACATAGATAAATTTACTAAAATCTTTATGAAGTGTTATGTGCAAATCCTTTGAAAATGGTAATAACTCAAATGCATAAGGTCAAAGTAAATAAATTGTTACCCAAAATATTTCATTGTTCTCATACTTCTTCTTTAGCCTCCTTAAAAAAAATTCACATTAGTACTAAGTGAGTTCCAAGAATTTTTTTCAAATAAAAAATAAATAAGAGTGCACTCTTTTTAGATATAAGCCAACCATTTCAATAATATAGGAATAGTTCTAATGTTAACTAATAAAGAGAAGAATTGTACCTTGAAGTTGATGAAATTATTGGAACTTCCAACTTGTTCCCTGTTTTATCCTGATCCTCATGATTCATAGAACTTCGTGTACTCACCATTTTTTTAATCCTTGCAAAACAATAAGAAACCTTTTTATTAAGTGTAAATATATCTAAGTTTATATATACATTTCCTAATAAGTTAAATGCATATAGTGAAGATATATATAATTTTGCTAATAAGAGAGACATTAGTATGTGCAACAATGATTGACAAAACACAGATAAATTTAATAAAAATTTCACAACTTTTTATGATGTTCAAAATAAAATTTGTATGCACATTCAGTGATGAAGATAGATAGATTAGGTAATGTATAAGTCTATTTACTCTTGATATTTCTACATATCATGCATAGCTACATATTGGTTCGTTAACAAAACTATCATATCCATTCAATTGATTATACGAAAATTATAAAGGTTTTGCAGAGTTAATGAAGAGCATAGATAAATTTACTAAAAACTTTACCAACTTTTATTTGCAAAGTCTTTATAATGGTAATAACTTAAATGCATAACCTGAAGATAGAAAATTTGTTTCCCAAAATGTTGCTTTGTTCACATATTCTTTTTAAGCCTCATTGGCTTCGACAACACCTTGTTATTGTTCACATCAACATGCATCGACTTCTTGATAAAATTATTAAAATGCAGCATATTGGCAAACGGGTCAAACTCGTTTATTGCGGTATACTCAATCATATCCTTTAAAAGCGCAATGTTATCTTTCTCAGTCCATGTTCCCTGAAATATTTGTTTTTCCGCGTCATTGAAATTATCACTGGGTATCAATTTTTTGGTAGATTGACTATCCATGTTTTTTGTTCATAAATTTACTTTCTATTGCAGAAATTTATATAACACTCAACATAGATAAATTTTCTAAAAATTTTACCAACTTTCAAAGCTCTTCAAAATTTTCAATTATGAACATAGATAAATATACAGTTGTGAACTTAGATAAATTTGCTTGATCAGTGCATTTTTAAATGCCAACAAACTATTTTTTGTAAGGGAATACGAAAGTTCTAAACACTAACAAAAACTAAAGCTGTAAACACTAACAAAAATTAAACATCTACAAAGCATAATGTAAGTAAGAACTTAGTTTAATTTAAAACCTAACATACTATTGTGTGTTGTGTGTGTAATAGGAAGTGTAATAGATATTGAATCACTTGAGAAATGATGAAGTCCCAAACGTAAATCCAAAAGATGAACGATTTCTCAAATTAGGGTTTAAACACTAATTTAAACCCTAACAATATGAAACCATAAGAAACCCGTTCACGATGAAACCATCATTTCAACATATTTTTTGTTACGAACTGTAATGCAGGTATCAAATCACATGAAAATGATCAACGCACCTATGTAATTTGAAAAGTGGATGAACGGTTGGTGGAAATTTTCCCAAATGTACGCACTGTTTGAGCTTTCAGTGTGGATACAGTGATTAAAGTGATGGAATTTGATAATTGTGAACGGATTTGGGAATCAAATTGCAGAGAAATGAATCGACGTGCAGATTTCGTGTATTTGTGGTTTATGTATTCCTGAGGGTAATTTTGGGCAAATAAAAGAAAGCGGTTAGTTTCTTGGACGGACAGGACTACACGACACGTTTTAACGCGCGTGGGACTTAATGCATCTCTTAGTGCGCGTGTGGGATCTACAAACATATCTCCCTTTTTTTAATGCTCGTAGAAGTGAAAAACTTAACAAACCTAATATTTATCATTGCTACGAGCAGTGACAAATTTTTTAATCCAACCCATTTTGTAAATGCGGGTAGTAATGACAATCTAATGGTTTTTACTCCTATTGGAAGTGAAAAATTCATTATTTATCATTGCTAACAGCAGTTATAAATTTGTCACTGCTGTCAGCTTGGACAAATATTGAATTTGTCACTGCTATCGGTAGTGATCAAATGGGTGAGGTAATTTGTCATCATATTTGTAACCCCATAGGTGTTACAAAAAATATTTTTCACTGCTGCGAGCACTGATAAGTATTTTTTGTCACCCCCTTAATCCTAACGGTAAATAGCAGTGACAAAGGCCATTTATCACTACTAATGGCAGTGGAAAATTTGTTGTTTTGGTGTGGTGAGTATAAACGGAGCCGCATCGTAGTAAGAAGGTCAGGAGTCAACCTGACAAGCTTGTGTATATAGGATAACACTTTTGTGAGATCTGTTCAGAAGGACAAGTCCTCATAAACTACAAAGAGGCATTCCATGATCAAGATTCAGATTCTAGGTCAAAGTCTATGGACAATAGGGGTGTTCAAAGTATAGTTGAGGTTTGCGAGGTTTGGGGATCAGACCAATTTATTCATTGTTTGTTTTTTCAGGGTCGATATCGAACCACATATTTTGATTTCGATTTAAATCGATTTGTCTCGATTTCAAATCGGTTTTACCTAAACAAATGAAATAAAAACTAATAAGATCGTGAATAATATCATTAAAAATACAAACACTAGTGTATATCCATGAGACATATTAATTAGGTTTGCACCATTAACGCGATTGATGGCTTCAATTGCGAGGTGTAAGACTTTGTTTATAATAGTTTCAACATCGTTGTGGGGTCATTATTCTTGTTTAGCAATGATGAGTCATCGACGCACTAGCTCAATATCACCAGTGTGGTCACTGGCTAGGTCTTAGACTTAGGAGGGGGAGAGAGGTGCCATGTGTGTTAGCTATTAAAGAAGGGAAATATAAGGAGAAACGTTCTAGTTGCATCATCAGTGAGAAGGATAGAGGCAAATGGCAGAGAAGTGGGGGAGAGAAATAGAGTGAAAGATACTCATAGGAAAGAATAAGCATAAGGAGAAAGAGTAAGTTAGAGAAAAATACATATAGGAAAAGGGAAAAACAATTGTACAACTATTTGACTTTTTAAAAGAGAAAAAATCATCCCATCCATATGAGTAACATATATATCAGCCACTCATATTTGTATCTACAAAACTTGGTCGATTGGGTCCAAGGATTATAACTAAACATAGTAACCAAGACCATCACGAATACATTTGATCCCCATGAAAAACCCGAATTTGAACCAAACCAAAATGCCTTAATTCTTGGATCGGGCCATTCAACCCAACCAGGTTGGTCAGTCATTCGCACACACTTAATGAATATTGAGATGGAATATATGTTTTCCAGCCTAGTATGGGAACTTGTAGATTTCCCAGATGATATCAGAACCAATGGATGCAAATGGGTCTATAAGAGAAAAAAGAGGGGTGGTCGAAACGGTTGAAACCTTCAAGGCTAGGCTTGTAGAGAAAAGGTTTCTTCCAAAAGAAGGGATCAGTTATGATGAGACTTTCTCACTAATATATATGATTAAGTTCATTGGAATTCACTTATCCATTGCATCTAATCTCGACTAGGAGATTCGACAAATGGACATCAAGACATCATTTCTTAATTAAAATCTTGATAAGTGCTTCTATATGATGTGATCCCAAGGATTCATAGATAGAAATCAAGATAATAAAGTTTTAAGCTTTAGAGATCCATTCATGGACTCAAGTAAGCCTCATTGTCTTAGAATATCCATTTTGATAAAAAAAAAATCAAATCTTTTGGTCTTGATCAAAGTCTGAATGAAGCTTGCATGTATAAAAATGTGACAAAAATATAATGGGATGTTTGGTACTTTATGTGGATGATATACTCCTCATAGGGAACTAATGCGGGTGGATTATCTACTATTAGAGAGTGTCTCTCTAGGAAATTATTCATGAAGGACTTAGGAGAATCCAGTCATATCCTTTGGAAAGGCTTTTACAAGATCGCAAGAATAGTATTTTGGACTCCCAATTTTATCGACATGGTTCTAGATAGGTCAGCATACATAATTCCTAGAAATGATTCATTTCTTTTATACATGGAGTCAATTTATATAAGGATCAATGTCCTTATACAATTGAATAGATAAAAAGGTTGAAAGAAATATATATGCATCGATAGTAAGTAGTTTCATGTATGCAATGATATGCACTAGACCCGATGTTTACTTTTCTGTTGACATGGTTAGTAGTTTCTAGTGTAACCCTTATGAATAACATTGAACAACAATAAACACATTCTCAATTACTTTAAACGGGATAGAGATTATGTGTTAATTTACCAGGAGGATATTCTTGTACCCATTGGGTACACAGATTCAAACTTTTAGTCTTATAAGAATTCCAAAAAGTCTACATCAGGTTATGTCTATACCATAGGAGGTGGAGCCAAAAGTGGAAGGAGTATTAAACAATCTTGTATCGTTTATTCCATAATGGAATCTGAATATGTTATTTCTTCTGAAGTGATAAAGGAATTTGTATGGATTAGAAACTTCCTAAATAATTTAGGAGTGGTACCTTATGCACAATCAACTATTACACTGTATGATGATAACATCGGTGCAGTTGAAAATTCGAGAGAACCATGGTTCCACAATTGGGGTAAGCATATAGAGTGAAAGTATCACCTCATTTAAGAGTTCAATAAGGTGACATTACTATGACAAATATACCATCGAAGAACTCGAATGATCCATTTACAAATAGCTTATCGCTTAAAACTTTTGAAAATCACACATATGGAATGGGAGCGATATACATATCCACATGTATTTAGGAATAAGACACAAATATACGTTGATTCTAGGCTAACTAGACACTATTCAGGTGAAAAATAAACTTCTCCTGGAAAAATAAGAACTTTATTCAACATCACAAAAGGAACTAAAACCATAGAGGAAATCTCGAGAATATAAAATAACTCGCCGAGAATATAACATCCCACTCTTTCACCACTGATATTGTCCCCACTTTAGCCATCGCACATAGTGGTATTAGGTTTATCATCTAAAAATCCACAATCTGGTGCCCTTGAGGTTTAAACCCTTAACATGTGCATCATTAATTACATGCCTTACTGGTGGAGCTAAAAGGCCTTGGTGTTTTGAAGAGTTCAAATCTACGTGTATGAATCCCCATCATCCAGGTGATTTGGGACTTTGCAATGCCACCGTCATTTTGATGAGTGCATTAATTTATATTAATTGTTTCCAAATCTAGGCCTTTTTGGTCCTTTTGTATCATAAATAATGAGTTTTTAGAATCGTTTTTGTTATTTGAAAGAAAGTTTCAAGTTTGAAAAAACTTGGTGTTAAAATGCAATTTTAGCAAACTCGTGGGATGAAAATCGTAATTTAGAAACATTATGGGCCTAAAAATAATTTCTAAAAGTTTAACTGGGTAAACTACACTTCTCTTTGAAATTTGGTTGAATTTCGAGATCAAATAAAAAGGTTATGAATTTCGAGGTTTACATTGCAAATAGGGGTATTTTTATAATTTTTTAAATTATTACATGTTTAAATTTGAATTAATTAACTTTACTTTTTATTTTTATAGGTACTCTTGAAGTTTGGTGAAGATTTGATGTTATTTGAAAACATTATGAAGTTTTCGAGTGAAAGTGCAAATTAGGAAAACACTTGAATGTTATGGTTATATACTTGTTGATGGAACATAAGTCATAAATGAATGCTTGGCTTGCAAGTTGAAATAAAAGAGTGGAAGAAAAGTGAAGTTTTGGGTTCGATTCCCAACAGGCCTCTATCTTTATATTTTTTGTAGTAAGAGCTTTCGGGCGCCCAGTGCTAAGACCATCTCCAGTCATTTCATTTCCAAATCAATCTCTATCCCACATGTCGAGCACCTCCTAGAAATTTATATCCCTACGTAGCAACATTTTTACAACAATAGAAAAGTACAAAAAAAAATACATCTCTAATGGTGTGCTCCCATTAAGCAGTTTCTACCCACTTTCTACAACTAAAAAAGCAACGTGGATTATGTGGACAGTTATTGGGCTTCCATGTCAGATTCTCCAACCTCTTCACCATTTCTACATCTAGAAATGGATGTTAAAAATTTCCATATGACTCATGATCCAAGTCATATTTACTCCTTGTTACAAACTGCTGTTGGAGGTGTTTTTTACCATTCTCCTTTTCTTAAATCGAAAATCACCTAGGTAGAATCATCCATTGGAGAAGGCCTAAGTGGCAACCACCTCAGTGCCACATCAGTGAACACCTCAAGGCCACATCATTAATCCTAACATCAGAGTGTCCCAGTCAGCACATAATCAAGTGCCAACTCAGCAGGTGCCCAACTTGTGGCTGCCACGTGGAAGTCAATGCCCTGTCAGTGCACATCAGTCCGATTTCCCATCTCTCAAGCAGTTTTTTTCTATGAAATTTAAGGAAAATATTAGGACGATATTTATTTTGTAGGGTCCAAGAATTTAGTGACGATAATCCCTTTTAAGATACATCACTTCCAAGACCTCTTAAAATTGGGAATTCTTTTTTACTTTTCAAATCAACAAAGATCAATTCAAACTTCAAATCCCACCAATAGAAAGAATCCCTTTTGTTTAAAGTTCCAACTTTCGTCAATTATCTTTTAGAAATTAGTTTGAATTTTAATAATTCAATTTTAAACGAATTTACAAGAATTTGATTCCAACCCAAATATCTCACCCATCGACCTATAAATAGGATCCTAGGGCTCACTTTTTCACACAAAATTTCAAGGAGAATTTTAGATTTTTGGAGCATGTTATGAGTGATTGTATTCATTTTTCAGAGTCACATTTTTATCATATTGAAAGGATTGAAGATTGTTGTGAGAGAGCATATTGTAAGTTTTCCATTTATTAATGAAATATATCATTTATTCTTGCAATTTATTTTTTCTTCCAATTATGGTAACTTAATTTATCTATTAGGATTGAGGTGAAGTTTGTCATAGTAAACTAATATTGTCATGTTAATTTAATTGTTTGTTCATTCCCTACTCGTTTTAATTGTTATTAAAAATTTAGTATTCATTTAAAATGACATTAAAGTGCGTTTTGAAACCTTCTATTAGTGTTTACAAATCAAGTTTTGAGAGTTAAAAATCGTAATTTTTTTATGGATTACGCTTACACTTAGATGTTTTGATAATCGATGCTTAAATACATTTGCATAACTTAAAACTTGTTATTTTCTAAAGGAATAGGGATTTTAGCCATCTATTAGAGACGTTAAAAAAATTTCGAATGTAACCATTATATTTTTCGAATTTAACGCGACGAGAGCCGATTTAATTTTAGTAATAAAAAGGGAGTGACAACATTAATTAGTGTGCAATATTAATTATGTGATAAATGAATCACAAATCCTAATTCATTCGATATTCTTTACAACTCTCGTGTGTTGCTCTCATATCTACATATTTTCTTTGATTTTGTAAGATGTGAGTGCAGATTTGAGGAGGCCCCGTGTCGAGCATGTTTCTAGACTTGAGCAACGTGGTTGCGCCTATGTATCCATCTTTCAATAATCAAAGTTTGCGTAGTTCGCGGGTCCATACGATACGCCGAAAAGAGCTCGATTTTGGTGATTTTGGTGCGTGGGGAGTGCCAAATCCGGTGAACTGCCTCTCGAACGCCCAATCTTGGTAGTTTCGGTGCGTGGGGGGTGCCAAATTCGGCGAGCCGCCTCTCAAACACCCATATACCGTATAATGAAACTATAAAAATCCGCTCGTCACTATCAAACCCGTG
This sequence comes from Sambucus nigra, assembly GCA_949130495.1. NCBI lineage: Eukaryota > Viridiplantae > Streptophyta > Magnoliopsida > Dipsacales > Adoxaceae > Sambucus > Sambucus nigra. The sequence goes on along the minus strand of OX422223.1, from coordinate 63,025,511 downwards.
ACAGAGCTCCAAAGGTGCGTGGGGGAGGAGAGTTATATTTCCTCTCCTTACTTTGCCTCCAAGATCATCATCCATCAAAATGAGGGGGAATCCCTCTTTATATAGTAAAAGTGCCCAAGTGGGCTTGACATGGGTCATCTTTTCTGTGGAGCCAAGTATCCAATATTTATGGCGCTACTTGTCACAATATATGTGGTGGCATCTCAGATAAATAATTAAATCTTTACTAGAGTATTGCCTAGTGTAATTAATCAAATGCGGAGCATACGCGATATATTAAATCGTGCGCAATAATATCTCAGCCCGTGTAGGGTATGGATTGTAGTAAAACTCAATAAATCATGAATAAAATATGTGGGGTTAATTACTGGAGCGTTGGTGGTTAATTCATTTATCCCCCCTCTACAGATTTAGTTTAGTTCGTAATTGTAATCTTTATTCTTTACACCATTTAGTCTAGTTGGACAATTGCAATTATTTTAAACATTAACATTGACAAATATTTGTGGGTTAGACATGTATTTTTCGTAAGCTATACTATTAATAGCACATGCAACTACGATAAGTTTTAAAATTTGACAACAAGTTTTGGCGTTGTTGTCGAGGATTTGTTCAATTTTTTAAAGAAACGTTTTGACTTTGGAACTGATTATTTTACTTGTTGCATTTTTTTATTGAAAATTCCATAAAGATACAAGAAAAAAAATTGAAAACACGAAAAAAAAAATAATAGCTAATATTTTCATAATATATTTTTTTGTTTGTAAAAAAAATAAGAAAAATCATATTTAATTCTTTTATTAGTAAATAGTACTTTTGTCACTACTTTATCATAAAAATACAAAAATACCTAAAAAAATTTAAAAATTAATAAAAAAATTCTAGATTTAATATTTCTTGAAAATAGTCCCTAAAAATCATTTTAGAAAATGAAAAATTTTAAAAATATTTTATTACAAACGTATTTTTTATTTGTAGAATATTAAACAATATATATATATATATATATATATATATATATATATATATATATAGAGAGAGAGAGAGAGAGAGAGAGAGAGAGAGAGAAATTCGAGTGAGCATTATGTATGCGAAATTGGTTTTGAGATCATAGTTATCGTTTATCTAGTGTGGAGTCTAATTAGCACCACGTGCCCTTAAGGATTATCTTTATTTGAATATGTCTAATCAACGTTTGTGCATAAGTGTTCCCGAACACAATGCAAATGATTTTCAATTCCATTCGGGAACAATCCAATTGTTGCCCATGAAAAACGCATTATAGTGGTCCGATTATATGTTCAAATGTAGAGTTCATAAATTAGGTCACATACAAGCCAAATTCTATTTACTCCAATTTTATCTTGATTAATTAGGTGAAACTAAACACGCGAGATATAGGATGTAAATCAAAAATAACAAACCGCAAGACAAGATATGAGGAAAAAAATCTTTCGAGAAAAACTCTTTTTCAACACCGTTACAACTAGGTATTACAAAATGACACAGAAAGACTTATATACTTAGACTCCACTAAGTATCGCAGCTATGTCTTCCTTTCTTAGAAATCGGTACAGATCTAGCAATGCCCCCCGGCAAACTCCACTTGCCTCGGTGTCCACCGATCAGCCTTAGAAAATTTCTTTTCCTATCTCCACGAGTGAAGAATCGACTCCAGATGGATATGGACATGTGATGTTGTAAGGGAAAATATTTTAGCTTAGACTTTTTATTTGTATCTATTTTCACTTTGTCATATTTTTTATATCCTGATACAAACCGACACGTTGAACTGAACTCCAACATCTCCAAGTTTAAGACTCCTCTACATCGTATAAAGGTATGAATTTTTTAGGAGTTCTTCATTTTACACATTTATATTGGGGATGAATTTTTTATAATATATCGAGGCTGAATTTATATGTTTTAAAAAAAAAAATTGGACCTCGTTCAAATTAGTTTGGATTCTTGTTCGAATGAAATTGCCTTTTCATTTGCAGCCCATCAGATTTCTACTCGAAGCAAATATCGAACGAGAATTCTCTGCATAACATGTTTTACTCTGTTAGAAACTCGTTAGAAGGTGGTTCAAACGAGATGCGATTTCCGTTCGAATGAACCTTATTTTCATTAGAACGAGTCATTGCCTCGAAATTCATGTCAGACTTATAAATACCTATTTTTCAGGAGCTTTTGAAAAACGAAACTTGTATATTTGTTGCAAAAGTTCTCAACTTTAATGTTGTTAAACACCTTTTGATTCACAAATCATCATCCCTAAATATAATTGTGAATCCTTTTGAAAGTTTCATATATGATATACACTTCTAGAGAGGGTTCTCTACTATTGAAATTGCGACCTGAGGGATCACTTCTGAAAGAAGGAAGAAAGGATGATCAGTGGATACCAAGGGTGAACCGCTGCTTATGGACAACTCTGGAATAATTCGTATTTCTTAGGAATTTTGTAAGTCAATAGTCTTGTAAAACTTACTAAAGTTCTGAAATATAGGTTTTTCCCTGAAAATGAATTTTTCCTTATTCACTGTGTGTGATTGCATGCTTAGTTTAATTTTTGTGAATGGATCATTTAGCTTATGCAAACATAATTTAAGCACGAATTAAAATTTGCTAAAATTGGAGTTGTGTTATGGCATTTAATTAAATGAATTAATACTTTAAGATCGTGTGCACTCTCAAATGTGTTATTCAAGGTTTGATAAAGTGATCACAAAACATCCAACGGGTTTGGAGTATTTTCTCACAAAAGATGTATAAAAAAGGCTTGATAAGAATTTCAAGTTCGTATATCTATATATATGGAGAAAAATCTCCAAGAGATAGACTTGAAAAGATTGTGTTTGAAATCAACTAAAAAAATAATTTTTTCCAACTCGTTCGCACGAGGTACGTCTCGTTCGAACGAACAAAATGATCTCATTCGAATCAATTCTAACGACTTATCTAACGAGGAAACATAATACGCCAAAAGTTTCCAAAATCGATCTCGTTCCAAGTCCGTTCGAAGTTGTTCTAATGAGGTATATGCACTCATTCGAATGACACATAAATGTCGTTCTAACAACTTTATGAATTTTCCAAAAACATTTTCAAAAAATATTTTGGATTCAAACAAGTTTCAATAATACCCTTGAATATAAGTTAACACTAGATCAACCTCATATACTTTCTCCATATGTTGTAGTGACAAAATTAAATCTTTGATCTTTGATTGTCGCGTACAATCACTAAATTTTCTTCATTTGAATTCTTGAGAATGTACGTGATGGTGAAGTGGGGTATAATGAAAAATGCTAAACTTAAATATAATGAGAAATCATAAAAGTTTCTCTTATAAATCCCCCCATTGGCTATTCTGGTACAAAACACAATCGGAAAATAGCCCCTAAGACAAGTTCAACTAATTTCCTTCCAAAAATCGAAAAGGTAAAGACACCTGCAACTTTGTCTAAATTGAAAATCTTCATTGTGTAATCTATAATATCATCAATGCGGAAAAATATACCTACACACATGGAGTTTAAAATAAAAGAAACTCTCCCTCAATATGTTCTCCCCCTTTTGTACCGTAATAGGCAAAGGGTTTGAAATTTACGAATTTTAATGCTTCTAAAATCGACAACGCCAAACTATTTAGTATTTTTGAAGGAATTTTATTGTGAAAACCCATTGATCTTCAACTTATAACACCCTCAAAACATAACATTTTAAACATGAACTCACAAATTTTTTGAAGGAATCAAATTGCTCATGTATTATGAAGCATCAATGAAATAAAATTGGCCTTGATACTTCTATTTGTATAGGTCGAATTCATCTATTAGGCTCTTGCCAATGGTGACTTTTGATGCATGGAAGAATACTTTTTTCGTAACCCATTTCCATTGCTTAAAAATATATTAATGATTTTTTTGGTAAAAAAAATTCTGGCAATGGTTTTTACGTGCACAATTGTCAGGACGAATTTCGAAATCGGGTTAATTTTTATGTGTTGGATTTATTCCATGTTTAAAAAAAACTTATTTAGTCATATGCTAGGACTTGATTTGTTTGTCCTTAAAGCCAATGATGTGTGATTGAAGACTATGCGTCAAAGCTAAAGCATCATCAAGATTACATTAGATGGCGTGCAACGTTTTCATCTTTAATATCCAAGAGATCTCAATGAAGGTATAAATTCATATTAGTGTTCGATCCTTGGATATGTTTGGGTATTGTTTTATAAAATTTGTTTGAGCCTTTTTTCGTAAAATGTTTTTGAAAGAAAATCATTTTTGTTTTAGTCCGTTCGAACAACGATACACAGTATGTTTGAACGAGATGTGGGCGTCGTTAGCACGACCTTCAAATGAACATCAAAAATATATTTCTTTTAATCAGAGGTATATCGTTCGAAGATCATTCGAATCTAGTTCAAATGGGATTAGCATGTTCGTTCAAACGAGGTTTGTTGGTCCAAACGAAATGAAGTTTCGTTCGAACGAACTATTGTTTTTCATTCGAATGAGTTGCCTAAAAAATCATACCACCTTAAAATTCATATTTTTATAAATACTCAGGCCTGACATCAATTTTTGAAGATGTATTTTGTGAAAAAAAAAATCCAAAATAAATATTGTGCCTCATAAACCCTATTTTATACCCATGTTTGAGATCTAAGAATCCTACATTTATATGTATATTTGAGATCTATTATGTGTTACACCATATCTGTTTGCTCTTCATATTGTGAGTGTTTCGAGCGGTGGAGACCATATTTGTGTTGAGCGATGGCTGAATTGGTCACGAAATAAGTAAGATCGATAGGATACCTAGTCATGGGAACGCGCCTGCTTTGTGTGGTTGTTAGAAGGCGTCCAACAGTGGCTAAAAAGAAGGTTATAATGAACTGGAAAGTGCATCAAGGATTTAAGGCATCAAATATGTGAATAAGTCTAAGTTATTTTTGTAAATAGACCTATATCGTAGTGGACTTGTGTAGTTGTGCCATCCGAGGTTTTTCTCGTTATGGGTTTTCCTCGCACATGGGCGTGTTGTGGTTTGCTTATTTGATTCTTTCTCTTACTCACCTAAATGCATACTTAGGTCAAGATTAAAATTCTTAAATTATTTCACACAACACTTACGGTTTTAAAAGGTGAAAATTTTATTAAAATTGTGAAAATAAAAAATTTGGTGGTGTTTCCATACAAACCCTAGGGGAAGTTACGATTCTCAAATTTGTATCAGATAGGGTTACACTAGCTTACTGTGTTAGATCCCTGCTTTGCAATTGTTTAGGGTTTAGATGGATTTTAACCGAGTGAGTAGTCCCATTGGTCGGCTTGCATTGTTTGATGGGTCAAAATATCCCTATTGGAAGGCTCAGATGCATTTTCTCCTAAAGTAGACAGATGAGAAAGTTTGGCACTCGATTGAGCTTGGGTTAACTCCTCCCACTAAAGGTGGGGCTCCTAATCCTATGCCTCCTGGACAACGGTTGAAAAGAATGCCTCAACTTTTAATTCCAGGGGGTGATCGTAGAAGAGTTTAGATCCATTATGACTTATGAGAGATCTAAGGATGCTTGGGGAATTATACAATCCACACACGAGGAATTAATGTTGTTAGGGTTTCCAAGTTACAAAATCTTATGACTAAGTTTGAGATGATTAATATATTAGAGAATGAGTCTTTTGATGAATTCTATGCTATGTTATCGGATATTGTCAACTCTTCATTTAATTTAGGTGAACCAATCCCCATGTCTTGAGTTGCCTGAAAGATTTAATGTCAAAGTCACAGTCCTAGATTCCCTCAGTGGTGTGGATACTATGAGAGTCCAAGAATTAGAGGTGATATTAAAACCTATGAGATGAACATGTATCCTCTAAAGAAAACTAAAAAAAAGGGCATTGCTTTAAAAGCTCAAAAAAGGACATGTCGGATATCGATAGTGACAGTGATATTAATACTGAAGAGATATCTGGGTTGTTTACAAAGTTCAAGAAGTTTCTTAAGCTTAGAGATGATAAGAGTCTTGTGAAGAGTTTTGAAAAACCCCTAAGAATTTTATCGACCGTGATAGTAATAGTAGGGATGGTCCTAAGAAGGTGGATGACCGAGACAAGTGTTTTGAATACTTGGTTTTGGGCATTATTCTCGTGAGTGTCCAAGTAGATGTGACACCCCGCCTAATTAATTACTGGGTGATCAGTCCTTAATTAATTAATTTTAGAATATCAAGTTGGTTCAGATAATGCATCACTGTCGAAGACTCAAATTTTAATTTAATAAAAGCTAACCACCTAATATTTAAAAAAGTTGGTGTCAAAATTTTATCTTGTTATTAACCATCATCATTAAAGGGAATTATTTAATCATCACTATACATCACAATAGCATAAGGAAAGAACTAACTGAATTTAAATAAAAAACTGGAGTAAACACATCCGGTCAAAATCCCATACAATATTCCAATAACATGAAAACAAAGTCTAATGATAGAATAAATCAACTCTAAATCTCTGAATGTAGAATAGGGGGGACGGTATGTCCAACTGAAGTAAATAACTGATAGACATGGAGAAATAGACTCAGAAGCGTCTACTAGCAACATCCTGTAGCTTCCACAGTATCTACAGCTCAGCAAATGAATGGAATCTCCTAAGCCTAGTGTCCCTGTGGCTGAGCACCTAAAATAATAGAACAAGAAAAGAGATTTGCAGAAAAACGGGTCAGAGCCCGAGTAGAAAATAGTTTAATATAATTAATTAGCACAAATATTATTCATGTTAACTTAGCGTACTCACTTGGGATGCTCACCTCTCATCTGATGTGCACACCTAGCGAGCCTAACTACCCATACTAGTCTCAATACTCTTCCTGACTATATGTAGTATAGCCACTATGCCGAATAAAATATCTGAATAACCCGAAGCCGATATATTTCTATTATTTAAGAATAGATTTAAAGATGCTTTAACCCATCCTCATAGCATTCTTAATTCTCAATTGGTGACCCAATAAGTATATACTTTAATAAAGTGGCCAACATGAAACACAGAATAGGAACTCAGTATACATATATAAAATCTCACTATATATACTGTACCCATGGTTATGAAACCCCTGGTGCTAGGCATACTCGGCTATCTAATCCCATTGCAACGCTCACGCATAAAGGACAACAGGTTCAATCTCTCAAGAACCAATAATACATATACACATATTGGAGGCAAACATAGTTCCAAGCCGATGGGCTACGCACATACATACGCACCCATACGACCGTCAACACTATCGATCTCACAGATAGCCCGTACCTAGGTTCCATGCTCTAGTGGTACGACTCAAAATCCCCCGAAGGCACATAAGATATGGTCGTCCACAATGCGCTAACCTCCATTTGATAGCCATTAGCTAGGTATGTCATACACATATTATTCCAAGTAATAAGAATGCACACAACTTAGTAGGCATTCACGCAACCCAATTACCATAATATGTAAGTAGTAGTATTATTTCTATCCTCTCCGTAGATAATATATGTACACACTCTCTTGATCCTAACTCTCCTTGGCTCTATGAACACTCTACATCCCGAGAATAATCACACTCCCAATCCAATATTAACTCGGACTTTAGGTCACTTGTCATTCACATAGGTTATTTCTCTCACTTGGATAACCCTAGGATGCTTTTAACCTAACCGGACTCAAAAAGTGTATTATGAAATCTCGTTAGAAGTAAATGGATTCTCATTCGAATGAACTCAACATCTTGTTAGAAGGGTCGTTGGAATTCTCGTTGGAAGTCTCGTTCGAACGATGTCATTCGAACGACCTGGGCAGACTTCGAACGAGAAATCCAAACAGACCCAGTTCTTCTCCAAAATCAAATTTTTTCAAGTTTCAATCTTTAATATCAATCCAAAACTCAACCCAACTCTAATTTAATGTTCATAAACTATTCCAAATCACCCAAAGATACTTTCTAATACAAATTAAAGGTCAAATCCTTATATACTCAAATGGAATTTAACAATTTCTTCAATTTCTAATAAATCTCTTTAATATGAACCCATAATTTTTAATCCATCAAAACCCTTAATAAATTTCGTGATTTAAACATCTAATTATCGAATTTAACAGTTCTATGAAGGAAAATTCCTATACATGTAACCCTATATCCAATTCATAAGGTTTCTTTACAAATCCTTCTAATTAAACCTAAATTTTCCATTGCAACAAGTTTATATCATCTAATCCAAATCAACAGGAACAATATATGCTAAAAGAGGAGCAAGATAAACACTTGCCTTGGAATGGAATTCTGATTCTTGGACTAAAATTGGTATGTAGTTGATCCTCTTGTTGCGTTATACACCTTGGCACAACTTTGGGTGGGAACCCTTGAGTTCTTGGCGTAGTTCTCCTATGGGGTCTTCTTCCTCCTTGGTTCTCTCTCTCTCTCTCTCTCTCTCTCTCTCTCTCTCTCTCTCACGTAGGTTGAAACTGACAGTAACCTCTAACCCACGTAGCTTTTATTTTAATCCTAATTTTTGTCCATTTAATTTTCCAAAAATCCCAAAAGACCAAAATACCCCTCCGGGGTGTCATTTTGGGCTAAAATGCCCTGGGCTCCAAATAAAACACCCGAGTAGTGTTTTCTGACTATTTCGACCCTTCCGGACACACTGGAGCACTCAAAACGGCCATACAAGTTATTTAAAAATAATTTATCTTTTTAACCCCAATAAATAATATTGACACGACTCATACGCATGTCCCAAACAATTGTATTTCAACTGATGTATATCTCGTCCCCGGCCAAAATAATATTTTTGAAACCACCTATTACGTTACTCACTACGTAATGTTCAACATAGTTATTACTCGACATGATTTCAACATAATTATTTTCGATAACCACTAACTCTCGTCACGCTAGTAATTATTACCATTAAATCGGATTGATTACAAATTAAATTTCTCCCTTTAAATTAATTAATCCCAACTTTCATAATTTCATAATAAAATAAATATGAGTAAAAATATGGGGTATTACAGTAGACTAAGGAAGTAGGGTAAGAAACCGAAGGTATACAATACCACCCTTAGTGATAGTGAATCGAAAGAGGAAGTTAATTCCCCCACTGATCATAACTACAACATATTCGTGGCCAGTCATGTGGGATAAAATGAAGTGTCTTTCCCCGTTGATGATAATCATGTGCATGACGGTTCCGAGGTTTAGTATTTCGATTCCCAAGATTATGAGAAGAGAAGAGAAGAAGAAGAAGAAGAAGAATATAATGAGGAGACTGAGCTTCAAGTGCCCTTTTGAGAGTTTTACGCCAAGTCGTTGAAGTTCAAAAAGGTGAAGGAACGTGCTACAGGAGATGATAATGCTAAATTTATTGAGGATATTAGGGTATGTGATAGGACTTTTAGAGATAAGTTAGAGTACATTTAGGTAGAGAAAGATATCCTTCGAGGTTTGATAGAGGCTTTTAAGAAGTACTTTCTTGAGTTTGAAGAATCTAGGAGTTTGCTTGAGTCTATGATTGTGGAGTAATAAGAAAAGTAAATAGACTCAAGTAATGTCTAATTTGATTTGGAATCTAGGTCGGAGAGGTTGGATAAATCCTAGGCACCATCCGAATCAAAGATGGCAAATATGTTATTTGCTTTGATGATATAGATACTTCCGCTGCTAAAGCCAAGACCGTGTGTTTGATAGAGCTAAACAAACCTAGGTACATTAGAAAAGGTTAACCTAATGGTAACGTTTCTCTCATTTTTCGTTACACATACTGTTGTAGGAAAGGTCACTGTAGGCATTTCTGTTATGATCTTATAAAAGGTTCTATAAATAATAAGGCTAGAGTCACCTAGGTTTTCCAAGCCCGAGCTCATAACCTTACACCTATGTGGGTTAGGAGATCCGATTTGGAAGCACTAAATGTTAGGCTTGTCGAATTTTGTTTGCTTTCACATGATTCATCTCATGTTATATTCTATAAGAGAGAGTGATTGCATATTTGTCTTACACTAATATTGTTCTTCATACTATACTAGTGTTATGATGTGTTTATCTTCTGTATTTTTATTTTCCATTTATTGGGGTCTTAGCGAGAAAAATACAAAAGATTTTATTTATCTTTAAGTTTGTTTTCTTTAAATCGGTATCATTTTGAAAAATGTTTAAGAACTCAAAAAGATATTTGGTTTTTATGTAGTTTAGTTTTACACATATTATGTGGAATATCGGCATGTTTGAATCCCATTCCTTCCATGTATCCATGTGAATAGGACATTTGATTTTGATTTTCAATGCTTAGATTGCTCTTAACCATGTTTACATAAGTAGTTTTAATTTTATTTTCATGATGGATTCACTTTGTATGCCTCGACACAAACTTTATCGATCTTTTTGGATTTTATCTTCATATGTCACATGAGCTAAGTGAGGTTCTCTCCCAATAATCTTGTCATATACATAAATATTTTGACTAAGGGGGAGTTGTGCATGTAAAAACCATTGCTTGTGAGTTAATTTGATATTTTTTTGAAAAATATGAGTGTGCACGGGAAGATAATACAAAAGGATAAATCTCCTTTACGTGACGGGGCAATCGCTGATAAGAGCCTAAAAAGACTGAGAGGAAATAAAAACTGAAAAGCTGCGAAAGCTAAATTTTTGCGTTGATGCTTCAGAAAGAATTATATATAAAGAAAAAGATAAAGAAAAATGATACATTTTTTAGGGTGTTAAGTTTAAGATCAACGGGTTTGCAAAATGAGTCCTAGTTGAGCTTAATTGTTTGGATGCTATTGATTCGAGAATCGTTAATATTTCTAGGCAAGTGTGCATTGTGTTTGTTTGTCCTTTTGAGTTCCTCATTTGTCATGAGAGGCTAAATTGACTGTTGATAAATGATTGCGATCAAATAGATCTACTTAGACATGTTTGAGTGATTGAGTCATTTTTTATTGTTTATAGTTCACGCCCCATCACTTCATACCATTTTGTTTATAGACAATAATACTTTGAGAGTATGTGGAACATATGTGTTTTTGTCTTTTGTGGTAATTTATACCTATATATGTGTATGTACCTTCTTGGTATATGTGTGGTTATATATATATATATATATGGTATGTTTTGAGTCTTTGCATTTCCATATAATCCATGGTTTCCTTCTATTTAATCCTTGATTTAATTTGGCATATGTTATGATCATATTGGTACCTTATACTTAAATTATTGCATATTAATTGACATAATTTGTTCGTAGTTTGTATTATTTATGCTTGTGTTTTCGATCTGTTTGTCATTGCATGACTTGATTTACACCATTGCATGATATACTTTAGTTTTTCGTTTATGATTCTCATGCTTCACTTAGGGGGAGATTTGGTTTTATAGGGAAGAAATGTTTTATTATTACACCTTATTGTTTTTCAATTCCTGAACAAAAAGGGTGATAAATGGTATCTAACTCTTTTAATGTGGAAGTTCTTTAACTTAGGAAGAGATGCCATTTCTTAGGTAGAGATGGTTAAACAAAGGGGGAGAGTTTTTCATATGCAATTTATATATTGCTATATTTTCTTTTCATTTGAAGGTGTGTTTAAGTGTGCAAGTTAGCAGTAATGTGACAAAGGTTTACACAAGAGAAAATCTACTAAAGTTTGTGTCGGTCAAGAATTTGTATTTTTTTTTCTTTTGGGGTTGGGAGTTGAGACTTAGTGAGCTTAGCAGACCAGTACATTTTTCATTTTGAGGTTTTCCTGAAAGCCAAAGGGAAAGATTTATAAGAATAAATTTCCAAATCGAGTCAATTTGAATGTATTTCCTTTATTTTGTGTTTGACAAAATTTATTTGAGTCATAGGTTAGTTCGTTCGAATGATGATACACAATTCGTTCGAATGAGATGTGGATGTCATTAGCACAACCTTCAAACTAACATCAAACGAGGTATTTCTATTAATCAGAGTATATCATTCTAATCTCATTCGAAGTTGGTTCGAACGATATTAGCATGTTCGTTCGAACGAGTTTTTTTTTGTTTGAAGAGATAAGGTTTTTATCCGAATGGTCTATAGTTTTTTGTTTGAACGAGTTGCCTAAAAAACGTGTCACCTTAAAATTCGTGTTTTGTATAAATACTCAGGTTTGGCATCACTTTTTGAAGAGGTCTTTTGCAAAAATGTTTTTCTAAGATAAATCTTGTGCTTCCTAAACCCTAGTTTACACCTAAGTTTGAGATTAAGGAATACTACATCTATATGTCTATTTGGAATTTATTTTATGTAGAACCATTCATGTTTGTTCTTTATACTGTCATCATTTCTAGCAGTGGAGGTCATGTTTGTGCTGAGCAGAGTTTGTACTGGTCATGAGACAATATGGGTGGGATACCAAGATGTGGGAATGAACCTGCATTGTGTGGCTGTTGGAAGGCGTCCAACAGTGGATGTAAAGAGGGTTATAACGAATGAGGAAGTAAATCGAGGTTTAAAGGTGTCGAGTATGTGAGTAAGTCTAAGTTGTTCTTATAAATAGACTTATATCGTACTGGACTTGTACGGCTTAGACGTCTGGGATTTTTTCCATTGTGGGTTTTCCTTGTACATCATCGTATTGTGATTTGCTTATTTTATTCTTTATCTTACTCACTTAGATATATCCTTATGTCAAGACTAAAATTGGTAAATTTTTTCACATAACACTTACGGTTTTAAAAGGTGAAAAGTTTATTAAAATTGTAAAAATTAAAAAATGGTGGCGTTTCTTTACAAACCCGAGTGAAACTTACATTTCTCAACAATTAGATCCTAGTACATTTGGTTCATTATTAAGAAAGATTGAGATAAGAACATCCGATTCAACGTATGACAAGCAAGTATAATGTTCAAATGTTTGTGCATGTGTGCAATTAAGGAGATAAAACGAGTCTAGCCTGAAGGAAGTAATCAACAATGAACTTCACAATGCTAAACGCGCATAATTAAGCACACACGAAAAACATAGCCAAGTCTAATAACACGATGAGTAAGTCAACATGATATATGGAATGAAATTGTGATTTGAATATCTTAAATGCGCTTACATATATGGTGTAAAACGAAATACAAAAATCCTTTTGAATTTTTCAAAACTTTATTAAAATAAAATCTTTTTGAAGTTTTATGAAATTTTTCTAAAGGAAAGGAAAATATTTTTGGATTTTTCAAGATATAAGCATAAGAATATAATCTAGTAGTAGGGATAAATGATATAAATATGAAAATCACCCTAAACTAGAAATAATAACCAAACTCAATGCCATTTTGCTAAGGAGTACGAACGGTCTAAAACTCATGTTTAATGACAACTTCATCACAAAAACCATCAACTTCATCCACTTTAAATTCAATGTCATTTCCACTACGAATACGATTTATAGTGACAACATGTTAATTTTGAAGAAAATGGCACTTGACAATTATAAACTCAACATCATCAAACCATTCTCTAAGAAATCTAATGATAGAATATCTCGAAAAGTCATAAACCATCACTAGGATATACTTATTACCACCAATACTCTCCGTACGTCTGGGAACCATAAGATCCAGTTGTATCAACTCTAAAACACGGGAGGTGTAATGGTATTTAACTTCCTATGATGACTCTTAATTTGTTTCGCTTATTTTTAAGGACCACAAACTGGGGAAGTTAGGTTTCCATGTGATAGTAAGACACGAACTAGGTCTTTCTTGACTAATCTCGCAAGATCTTTAAAATTGATGTGACATAGTCATTGATACCAAATGTCCATGGTTGAGACCTTAACACTATTTTACACTAAAGAGGACTAAGCAACGATACTGTAGCAATTTCTGGTAGTCCTCTAACCTTGTAGTAAAAGTTCACGGATTGATAAGAAAATATTACATTCGAACTATTCAAACTTTATCAAAAAGTTATCATCACAAAGTTGTCTTATGCTTATTAATTTAGCCTTAAATGACTCAACATACAACACATTTTCTATCTTAGGAAAGCCAAAAATCTCTATACAACCTCGTCCTAATATGCTAAACCTACTCCCATCCCCCAAAGGTGAGTTTTCCTTCCTTACGATTCACAAGGTTGGCAAAATATGACTTTCCATCGATCATGTGCCTATAGCACCCACTATCAAAATATCATTGAGAAATATCTTGAACCTTAATTACAACATGAATAAAAAAAGGCTTTTTCGTCACTTTTAGGTACCCAAGTGGTGGTAACCTTTTGCTTGCGCTTATCATTGTTGGCACAAATAGATATGTGGGCAGTGTTTTCAAAAGGCGTAGACATCGTTTTAAATTCTTTCATTAATCTTTTAGAGGTAGTGACTAGAAACTCAACTTGCTCTTTAAGACTAACAAAATCTCTATAGTGGTGTGTGGGAGCATGTATGTGAGAAACTCTTCTATCTTGTAGCAAAAGTCTCTAAGGTGACCTTTTTGTTTCAAATGCGGACAAGCATAGATTTTTTTGGGTCTACCTTAGTTAAAATTCATAGGACGAGTTTTCTTTGGTAGGTTAGGTCGAGGCCCATAAGGATCCATCACAAACTTAGAAATCGATTCGAGTGCGATATTGAAATGGATGCACCTTCATAATCTATCCCTTTCCTCTCTTTAAAACCTAAAGCAGGACCTAGGAACATCTTTCTACTTTCTTGGATGTGTCCTCTAAGGTGACTTTGAACTCCCGACATATTCAATATCTTTCTCATGTTGGGAGACATGGGCTTCAAGTTTTCCACGAGTCTTTAATGATGCTTTAAGATCTCTCATAAGCCACTTTTTTGGTCAAGTCATTATTTTTCCTACCCACCGAAACAAGTTTCTCACTCGAAGAGATTCTAACTGAGGTCTCACTCTCTCTTGAAACTTTGAAATATTTCTCTAAAGACAACACCCTAATAGCCAAGTTTTTATTTGGTTTTTGTTTTTAATGACTCGATTTAAAGTTCGGAGTATGCATATTAGAGATTACGTTCTACCTCACTCAAATCATCACCCTTAAACTCTTTGGAATGATTCGAATCATTATCGAGGTTATCACATTTAGAAACATCCTCATCGACGTGAGACGTACTTGAAGTGATAACATTACTAGCCATGTACGCAGTGAAGTTATGTCCATGCGGTGATTCATCCCTTGAATCTACCGATTCAACATCACTATTCTTAGAATGGCATTATTATAGGCGACTTTGACTTTGCTCGGTCTTTTAAGCCTAGTGGGACACTCATGGGATTTTTACATTTATCCTCACACTCATAACACCTATCCTATTCATATCTCTTAGGATACTCACCCCAAGCTTTCTTTTGATCATTCTCAAAACAGTTCTTACCCGTTATGTAATTTTTATTTTTCTCAAAAAAATTATTTTCTAATTTGGAAGAATTTTGATTTTTTGAATATTCAAAATCGGAGTCAGGAACCTCATGTTTTTTATTTATCTTTTAAAGATATTGTTGTCAAGTTTTATTTGTTATAAAACTACCGCAAGTGCACGGGCTATTGGAATATAGCGGGTACAAGTACGGGTCGAACCCACAGAAATTTCGTCAATTCATGAAATACCGATTTTCCAACTAGACAATGAGTGTATAAATATGGACGAGTTTGAATTAAAACAAGAGCAAAATATATAAATGACTACAAATGAACAAGTGATAATATCAAATATGGGAGAAATCTAGGACGTCGGATCCATCTATCGATTTTAATTAAAGTTGTATGTCAAGTTAATTCCGTACTTTCCCAACTTTATAACTCAAAATATACCGACTCTCGTCGCGTGTATTTCGGAAAATAAAACATTACACGTTCTCAAAATATTTTTATGTCTCTTAAATTAGACACCTGAAATCCCTATTCCCTCGAAAATATCAAATTTCAAGTTTGAATATGTATTTAAGCATGAGATATCAAAACAATTTAATGCAAGTATAACCCATCAAAAATTACAACTTCAAATACTCAAAATATGATTTATCAAATCATTCCGGAGGTTTAAAATACACTCTCGCATCGTTTTAAATGAATACCGAATTTTTATTATCAATTAATATATTTGGGGAATAAATACTGAATTAAATTAAAATGCACAAATTAATTAATCACGATAAACTTCACCTAGTTCTAGAAATAAAATTACTCACACATCATAAATGGAACACGAATATTGCAAGATGAAATAATAATTTTTATTAATAATAATCAACTTACAAAATTTCGGATCCAAGAGTTTGAGTCCCTACACAAATATATCTTCTCAAATGTGTCTCTCCAAATTCACCCCTCTCAAATGTGTGTCTTCCCCCTCCCTTTTATAGGAAGACAATGAAGTTTAGGGTATTTTTGAAAATTTACAATATTTATTAAAATAAAAAAATAAACATGGGTAGAAAATAAGGTAGGTGGATGGTGGGTGAATGTATTTAATGGAGAAAATCTGGTGGGGATTTTTTTTTAGAAGAAGAATAGAAAAGAAATGAATAAAAAATGATTTAAAAAGAATTATTTATGAAGAAATTATTAAAGAAAGAATGGTAGGGGGTGGAAAGTGAAAATAGGGACACATAGGGTATTAGGTGCAATGCTCAAGGAAGAAAAATCTGTCAAATTGAGGTGCCTTTCGGCAGATAAAGAGGAAAAGAGGTGGAAAAAGGCCCTGTCGAGTTGGCTCGGTGGGTTGGCGAGTTGACTCGATGAAGAAAAGGATTTTCGTCCGAAAAAGTTCAGCAGGCAGCAGGAATCGAACTCCTGACCTCCCTTAGGCAAAACACGCCCCTAACCAGCTGAACCCACCGCATCTTCATTAAGCAAACCGCGCGAAATATATTTAACCCTAATATCTGACCAACTTTTCAAAATTACAAACGAAACCCCAAACTCAATATCTTCTTCATACGATCTCCGATTGACGAACCGTAAGAACCGACGTGATCCTCATTTCGGGAAAAATAATATTTCAGAAGTGTTCGGGTCATGGGGTTTGACTTCGGGTTTGACCCGGGGCATTGACTTTTGTCTTTCTTTCGGCTTCGAACTTTGAACGACCATAACTTCTTCATTTCAACTCCGATTGATCCGCCATTTGAACCCAGGTGTCCCTTGATTCAAGGTCTTCAATTTTTCATGTTTTTTTCGAGTCCGAAATAAATCTTTTGAATTTACAATTTTACCCCTGAAGTTGCGTGGGTGTCCGTTTTATGCTCGAATGGAGTCACGTAATCGCCGCTTGCATTCTAAACATGTCAATACTAAAAAACAACCTTGTACAAGATATTAGCAACGAGCATTTAAGGTTGTGAAGTCCTCGTAATTGCATTTATTAACCCCATTTATTCTAAAATTTGTATTTTTCTTTAAAATAACAAAAATGGCTATAAAAGCTCTTTATTTACAATGCAACAGGGTTAACAAGTCATAGATTTGGGTGTAAATAATACAAAATAATGTACTCATCAAATACCCCCAAACCTAAACTTTGCTAGTCCTCGAGCAAAAATTAAAATCTAACTCACTTTCGTAGGAATCACGGATGCACTTAGCAAGTGCAACAAGCCGTTAAACCCCTAGGTTGCCCTAGTGGACGAGTTTTGTCTCGTGAGGGTTTGCAGTGAACATACCCACAAAATTCAAAGACTTGACTCTATTTACAAAAGACACAAAGGTAATATAACCAAGTCTTAAATGCAAATTTCATAAATATAGTAAAAATTCACTTTTCAATCTCAACTTATTGTGCGTGTGTGCATAGCCAATATAACCGTCCAATTCAAAAGATTTGATCGTTACATTTCTTATTTGAAAGTTCGTTTTGATTTCAAAATTTCTCACGGGATGCGCTCAAAAATGAACACTCAGAATTGGGTAGTTTCTCTCGATATATGTGAATAAAAGAGTAAATTTAATGAGCAACTTCACATATATATCATGAAAGACGGACATTTTATAATGCATGCTTATGATCTCACGAATGGAAGATCGATTACATTTGAAAACTTGAATCACACTAAAATATCATATTCATCTCCTCTCCACACTATAACTAACTTCACTTGAGATTAATTAGGACTTTCTTTTGGTTGTATTGTAGGCTCGGATTTTAGCTAGAAAGAATGGCTGTGGAGTTCAAAAATTTCTGAGAATATAGAGATTTTTCGGTATTTTGATTTTTTGGCACTTTTTCTTCCAACCTCCATTTTCTTTTTCTTCATTTTTTTTTTCATTTTCGCATTCTTTCTATCTTCCCTTTTCTTCTTTCTTTTCTCTTCACATATTATTCTAGCAAACATTCTTATTTTGGCCTTTTACCATATTTTTACACTTATATTCTCAGAAAAATGGGTATGGGTTTTTGGGCTTTCAATAAAAGGTTCGTTTTCATTTTGGCACAAATGGGCTTGCAACGGAATAATATATCAAGGTCTGTTTAAGCTCCTTTTTTTTCAAACGATGGCCTAATATCATTTCTCAAGTTCCATTTAGTCAATTTTGTGTCTCAAGTCAACTTACTAAGGAATTTAGTGTGTACGATTCACATTTTGACTTTCAGTTTTCAGTAATCGAACAAAACAAAGAATTTGAGATCATCGATGATTTAGGCGCTGAAGGAACGTTTGAGTTATTTTAACTCGGATTGATTTAAATCTCTCAAGAATAATGAATGGCACAAAATCTCACCGGGTTAAAATCGCTACATTCATTCGTTAAGCATATTAACTTTCTCCTCAATATCCATTTTCGATTATATTATATGGCTAAGTGTCAAAAATTTATAAGTTGAGAGATTTGTGAATTAATTCTATATTAAGAAATTGTTCCAAAACTCACTTATATTGAAAATATTTTTCGATTTTTGAAAATTTTCTGATTGATTTTTTTTTTCTTTAAAAAGGAGAAAAATGATCTCAGTACCCCCAAACCTAATTTCTACATTATCCCCAATGTACAAGACGGTTTGAAAAAGGCTGAAAGTTTATTAAGAGTATTACCACAACGAGATACTTTCTCCAACAAACGTTTCCTGAAAAACACAAAAATACAAACTATGATACAAAAACACGACCCAATTTTATATCACTCGTGGTACACCGGTTCTTGGAGGGGAATGTCCTCCACTTCTTGGTCGCTCAGTTCTAGATAAGGCTTCAATCTTTGACCATTAACTTTGAAAATTTCACCATTTTTAGGATTCTCTATCTCAACCGCCCCATGTGGGTAGACTGTCCTAACAACAAAGGGACCGGACCATCTAGACCTCAACTTACCGGGAAAGAGATGCAACCTAGAATTGTACAAGAGCACTTTTTGACCAGGTTCGAATGACTTCCGTAGGATGGACTTGTCATGGAACATTTTTGTTTTCTCCTTATACAATTTTGCGTTTTCGTACGCATCATTCCGAATCTCCTCTAACTCATTGAGTTGGAGCTTTCGGACCTCTCCCGCAGCGGGTAAATCAAAATTGAAGGTTTTAATGGCCCAGTAGGCTTTGTGTTCTAACTCTACCGGAAGGTGACAGGCTTTTTCGTAGACAAGCCTATACGGGGACATACCAAGTGGCGTTTTGTAGGCAGTACGATAAGCCCACAATGCATCCAATAACCTTAAGGACCAATCCTTTCGATTTGGATTCACTGTTTTTTCGATGATTTGCTTAATTTGCCTATTGGAAACTTCTACTTGACCACTGGTTTGAGGGTGATAAGAACATCCTACCTTGTGCATGACCGAGTACTTTTTCATAAGACTCTCGAAGGATCGATTACAGAAATGGATTCCCTGATCGCTAATGATGGCTCAAGGTGTACCGAAACGGGAGACAATATTTTCTCGAATAAATTTGACAACCACGTGGCGATCATTCGTCCTACACGGTATGGCTTCTACCCACTTAGACACATAATCAACTGCCAAAAGAATGTAGAGATTTCGGTAGGAATTTGGGAATAGACCCATAAAATTAATGCTCCAACAGTCAAAAACCTCCATAATCAGAATGGGATTTAAGGGCATCATATTCCTACGTGTGATCTTTCCTAACCGTTGGCAACGGTCACAACTCCTACAGTAATCATTCGAGTCACGAAAAATGGTGGGCCAATAGAATCCACACTGCAAAACTTTTGCAGCGGTCTTTTTAGTACTAAAATGACCTCCACAGGCTTGGTCATGGCAGAAAGATATTACGCTTTGAATCTCGTGATCGGGTACACATTTTCGAATGATTTGATCGGGACAATACTTGAAAAGATACGGGTCATCCCAAAAGAAATGCCTGGCTTCCTTTAAAAATTTGGAACGATCTTGCTTAGACCAATGCAGTGGCATTTCACCCGTCACAAGATAGTTCACAATATCAGCGAACCATGGAAGCTGAGAGACAAGCATCAGTTGCTCATCGGGAAAGGACTCATTTAGTGGCAATAGTGTGACACCCCGACTAATTAAATACCGGGAAGCTACTCCTTTATCAAATTAATACAAAATGCCAAGTTGGTTCAGATAATAGCATCACTGTCGAAAACATTTTAATGATTACTAACCACCTAGTATTTAAAAAGTAAGATGTCAAATTTTAAATTAAGTCTGATTAACCTGCAATAAAAGGTTTTATGAACGACTAACATCACCATTCACCATAAAGAAGCAATAGAATAACCAACAATTAATAATAAGTCCGGAGGAAAACTCCTCTCAACAATCCCACAACTGAAATAAATAAAACAGTGTATTCTGAAATAATTACATGCCAAAAAAAATCTGAATAACTAAAATATGAAATGCCTCTAATGAAAATGGGCGACATGCCCTACAATGATGAAACTGAATATGGAGTCAAGACTAGGAAAAGAGGCGTCTACTAGCAAGACCCTGTAACCTCCACAACAGCTACAGCTCGTCACCTGAATAGAAATCCTATGCACGGTGTCCTTGTGTCTGGGCACCTAAAAGGTTTTTACAAAAAATAGATTTGAAAGCAAACGGGTCAGAGCCCGAAAGTGGAGAGTATTTTAAAAACAGCAAGTGCTTTAATAACATTAAAACAATGAATGCAAAATACATGTTAGGACGTGCACTCACATGAAATTCTCACCTCTCGACTAAGTGTGCACTCCTAACGTACCGTACCCATCTAAGTGATATTCATATCTAACTAAACCGTCATAAGTTATAACCTTTCTACTTGATTCACAATATAAATTCCCAACGTTATCAATTAAATAGGAGGCTTTACTTAAACTCGGATTCTCAATTATTAGCAACATAATTCACAGCAGGTTTTCCCTTTTTATCTTTATCAAGACGTCACTACAATTATACTCGTAATTAAACATAACAATTCCTTTTCATTTAACCGTATATTATTCACATCATAAATATACAATACAAGCACCCCGAGCCTAAGCTGCGGTGCACACATACTCTGCTATCCCATCCCGGTACATCACGTACATAAGGACCACGCATTCCGAATCTCTCAGGAATCGTTCTCAGATAACAACAAATCACAAACAATGGAGGCAAACACAGTCACATCACATGGGTCACGCACATACCTACGCTCCCATGATCAGCAGACTTATTAACTTCCCAATAAGTCCTTCTCTGACCTATGTCCTCGAGGTACCAATCTAAATCCCCCCCGTAGGCACACAAAGATTAGATGGCCCTAAGCGAACGCAAACCTCCCGTGATAGCAAGTATGGTAGGTATGTCATACACATAAAGTCATATATACTAAGCATGCACACTTCTTAGTAATTACCATAATTTATTAGAGGTATACTTCTCATTCTCATACCAACTTATAATGTCACACAAATCATATGTCCGGTTTACATGTATTTAAATCATTAATTATTCTCGCATCGTGATTAGTCACTCGCGCCCTAATCCGCAACTATCATTTGGTTCAATTCACACTTCTATGTTTCACTCCTCAATATATCCCAAATATCCCAACTATATCAATTAGTCATCAAAAGAATGTTATCTCTACAATTAAACCAGGTTACGGGACATTAAAAATCGAATCAGGCCAAAAAGGCCAATCTGTCAACTCGTTAGAAGTCTCGTTCGAACGAGGTCGTTCGAACGAGGTCGTTCGAACGAGAGTTCGTTCGAACAAGAGTTCGTTCGAACGAAGTGGGCATCTAACGAGATCTCGTTCGAAAAATAAAACATTACACGTTCTCAAAATATTTTTATGTCTCTTAAATTAGACACCTTAAATCCCTATTCCCTTGAAAATATCAAATTTCAAGTTTGAATATGTATTTAAGCATGAGATATCAAAACAATTTAATGCAAGTATAACCCATCAAAAATTACAACTTCAAATACTCAAAATATGATTTATCAAATCATTCTGGAGGTTTAAAACACACTCTCGTGTCGTTTTAAATGAATACTGAATTTTTATTATCAATTAATATATTTGGGGAATAAATACTGAATTAAATTAAAATGCACAAATTAATTAATCACGATAAACTTCACCTAGTCCTAGAAATAAAATTACTCACACATCATAAATGGAACACGAATATTGCAAGATGAAATAATAATTTTTATTAATAATAATCAACTTACAAAATTTTGGATCCAAGAGTTTGAGTCCCTACACAAATATATCTTCTCAAATGTGTCTCTCCAAATTCACCCCTCTCAAATGTGTGTCTTCCCCCTCCCTTTTATAGGAAGACAATGAAGTTTAGGGTATTTTTGAAAATTTACAATATTTATTAAAATAACAAAATAAACATGGGTAGAAAATAAGGTAGGTGGATGGTGGGTGGATGTATTTAATGGAGAAAATCTGGTGGGGATTTTTTTTTAGAAGAAGAATAGAAAAGATATGAATAAAAAATGATTTAAAAAGAATTATTTATGAAGAAATTATTAAAGAAAGAATGGTAGGGGGTGGAAAGTGAAAATAGAGACACATAGGGTAGTAGGTGCAATGCTCAAGGAAGAAAAATCTGCCAAATTGAGGTGCCTTTCGGCAGATAAAGAGGAAAAGAGGTGGAAAAAGGCCCTGCCGAGTTGGCGAGTTGACTCGCTGAAGAAAAGGATTTTGGTCCAAAAAATTTCAACAGGCAGCAGGAATCGAACTCCTGACCTCCCTTAGGCAAAACACGCCACTAACCAGCTGAACCCACCGCATCTTCGTTAAGCAAACCGCGCGAAATATATTTAACCCCAATATCTGACCAACTTTTCAAAATTACAAACAAAACCCCAAACTCAATATCTTCTTCATACGACCTCCGATTGACGAACCGTAAGAACCGACGTGATCCTCATTTCGGGAAAAATAATATTTCAGAAGTGTTCGGGTCACGGGGTTTGACTTCGGGTTTGACCCGGGGCATTGACTTTTGACTTTCTTTCGGCTTCGAACTTTGAACGACCATAACTTCTTCATTTCAACTCCGATTGATCCGCCATTTGAACTTAGGTGTCCCTTGATTCAAGGTCTTCAATTTTTCATGTTTTGTTCGAGTCCGAAATAAATCTTTTAAATTTACAATTTTACCCCTGAAGTTGCGTGGGTGTCCGTTTTATGCTCGAATGGAGTCACGTAATCGCCGCTTGCATTCTAAACATGTCAGTAATAAAAAACAACCTTGTACAAGATATTAGCAACGAGTATTTAAGGTTGTGAAGTCCTCGTAATTGCATTTATTAACCCCATTTATTCTAAAATTTGTATTTTTCTTTAAAATAGCAAAAATGGCTATAAAAGCTCTTTATTTACAATGCAACGGGGTTAACAAGTCATAGATTTGGGTGTAAATAATACAAAATAATGTACTCATCAGATATTCATTTATCTTTTTTTCTTTTGGGTTTTTGGGAACATGTCCAATTCATAAATTTGAAGATCACGTATGAGCTCTTCTAGCCTAAATGTGTCTAGAATTCCTAAAGAGTTAAGGATGGTAACCTTTGCACAAAAACGAGACATAATGACCTCAGAATTTTCTTAACAACTCTTTTTTCAGAATTTGATCACCCTAATCAGTACCCAAAAAACATCAATTTGGCACACCTTGATATTAAAATTTTGGCACAACTTTAAACTGTGCCAAATTCTGGCACGATTTAATAACAATCTGACACATGTTAAAACCATGCCAAAATTTGGCACTGTTTAAAAGTGTGCCAAAATTGAGCACACTTTTGTAAAATATATATACCCTAAAAAAATAATACACCTCCCAAGTTTTTTGTTCTCCTGCTCTAATTACTCTCTCATTCAAGTCCCCCGCTTTCTTTCATGCGCTCGCACATCCAAATCTCTGTAAAAACCATAACTCCTCCGGGTTGATTGAGAACGGGTTAACGATGGGATGTTGAATGGTGGATCAAACATGGGGAATCGATGGGTATCCGGGTTCGTGGTTCACTAGATCGTAGGGAACGATCGGGTTAGCTTTGGGTTTTAAAGGTGGGTTTACAGGTCTGGGTAGATAGAGAGGTCGGGTAATGGCCGAAGGGTTGTTGATGGCTTCAATTTTCGGCTGGTATGGAGTCATTTTGGGGATAGGCAGGTTCGAGACCAAGTTGGGTTTAAATGGTGTAGCAGGTGGTTCTTTTTAATGGGTTTCGAGTTGGGTGGGTGATAGGATAACGTCCGGGTTGGAGGTAAATGGATATGGTGGCCAGGGATGAAGACATCCATTTCCAAGGGTTTTGCAAGGATAACAGGTGTTTTTTTTAATAGGTTGGTCGTTGGTTCGCTAGATCCGAGGCTAAGAAACGGGCCTAATTTTTTGGCATATACCTAAAAAATGTTTGAAGCCGCGAAAAAAAAGAAGAAAGATCAGAAGTTGGATTTATCTATCTGTCAAGAAACTCAAATAGAGGTCACGGTAATTAAAATTGTTCTCTCTTTTCTTAACATGGGTTCCTTTTAATTTTTTTGTAAATAAAAAAAACTATTTCATTTTTTGTTTACAATAATTTCTTGTGAAACTTTCAACTGTAAGATTTCTTATGAAACTTTCATTATATGGATGATGGAGGATTGTTGAAGTAGTACAATGATAGTTACTGTGTTGTGAATAATGGGAAGGTGTATAAGGTTTAATTGGAGGAGGTTCGTAGGAAATTGGATGGTCATAAGTGGGTTGTAAGGCCGCTTATTAGATAACAGGAGAAGAACATAATTTTGACTCGCATTAACCCGAAGGTTAGAATTTCTTGTACACATTGTCTCTTTTATATTCTCAATTATTTTTGTCTTCCGTACGTATAGCTTATTGGCTTGCGAACTGATAAATTTAGGGATTATATTGATTGAGGCAAATTAATCATATACATTTGATACCTACATAGTATTTAAGTGAAAAACATTGCACAAAAATAGCAAATACTCAAATTGACTATGAGGAATATAACTCTCTCACATGTTTAATGTAAAACTGAAATGTATACTTATGTGAGAAACATATTGTATTTGTGCAGGATTGCCTCAATTCATTTTTGCCTTTCGCTCCTTTATGGTTATAATAGCTTCAACTTGATATATCTTGTTTGTTGTGGATTTTGAGTTGTATATATAGCTTCAAGTGGTTACTAGTTTCACTATAAGTATGAATTATTATTTTTATTTAAGTCCGACATTGTTAGCTTCCTATTCTCCCCCTCCCCTCGGGTATCTTTAGAAACATTAGTTTATGTAGCTTCATCCTGCTATTTAACTTCATCAGTATGCTCACTTTTCAAAATAAAAAAAAATTCATTGTGATTCTATAACATGGGGGAGAATACCTGATCTCTTCAAGTTTTATTAAATATGGTAATTCACTTGAGGTTTATTCTTTTCCATATTGATGTTTTCCTTTTTCGAATACATTGGCATTATATTTTATCATCAACATACATGAGTTTCTATTGTGAAACAAATAAATAATAGCTTAGGAGTATGATTAAATAAATAAATAAAGATGAGAGTAGACGCAAGAATCTGTGTTTAGGACGTGTTAAAGCTTATAAAGAATAAGTCGAAATGAACTTTTCATTCTTATAATCAAATGGAATTTATTAGTTTCTTTAACTTCATTCTTGATAAAATTTAATCCCATATTTTGTTTCTTTTGACTGTTTTCCCTTTTTAGGCGTTTCAAGTGCAGACGTGTTTTCTCTCTATACTCGTATTCGCGACTATAATGTTCTGTATATATATAGAACCAATGAGTACAGGACAATAGCAGAGGCCAAGGCCATGGAAGAAAATAGACTGCCTCACCAGATTTGTGATAAGTAAATTCTTTTAAATTTTGTCGAATTATCTTTATTGTTTACATTATTAGCTTTATTTTTTGGTCTTAACAACCATAAAAGGGTTGTTAATGCATGTAATTTATTATTTCATTGAGGTCTTGGTTGTATCTGTGGCAACATCTAAAGGAGGATATAAAGTTAAGTTACTTGGCTTAGGTCCTTCGTAGAGAAGCCCCTTGGAAGCACAGTAGGCCCATGGAAGCATAGCAACCCCTACCAAAGCAGTGCAGCGGTAACCCCCCGCCGAAGCATTGTTGTTTACCCCTGTTTGGAATTTTTTGACCTGTTTCAATACACATACACCTGTTCGAAATTTTTTGGCATGACATTTAATTACAGTTTCTAATTAGTGTTCATTAGGTTCGAATTTTTGTGGTCTTCAGAAATCCCGAATTGGTAAATTGACATATGAAGTCTCATTATTCATGTTAAAAGCTTAAGTAGCATAATTTCAATTTCTTCCATACTGTTAAGTTTTACATGTGAAATTACTAATGTAGATTCTTGGAAAGCACAAAAATTTGAACCAAACTAGAATTTAAAGTATTACCAGATTAATAATGTGTGTGCTCATTTTATTCGTGCTATTATTGAATCTTGTGATTATGAATTCCATTGACAAGTACAACTTTTATTATATTTTCTCGGTAAGAATTTTTTATTGGTGGACCGTATTACAAGTTCATGTTCCAATCAACCTCAATTGACTTTTAGCTAAGTAACAGTTTGATTTCAATGCGTGCATACCCGAAGGTTGATCACTTTTCTTTCCTTTTCCATCTCTTTATTTTATTAGGCCGCATACTGTCCATGATAGTAGTTATTATTTATTAATAGGGTAGTTGAATATGCTTTGGTGTAATGGTTAATGTTTCGAATGAAGGCTTAGGTTTCATCTCAAACTTTTAGGTTTGATCTGGATATATATTTTAGAATGGTATGAGTTTTAAGTACTAAAATAAAATTTAAGATTACACAAGGATAACTAGGGGAGGTGTACATTCACTTTTAGTTACACATGATGAATGTTCAACTAGGAAGCACGGATACTTCGCTGGATGTGAAGTGCCCATGCATGGATCACACACGGATATGGACACACACAAGTTAGGCACTTTGCGGACACTAGAAAATGTGTTTAATGGTCACTATTATTCACAAAAAAGCCGTTAAAATGGTGAAAACCCAAACAAACCCCCAAACGGTCTCGTAAGAGGCATGGACACCTCGCACGAGACCAATGTAACCTATAGGAACTGACTGCATAGTCACGGGTCCCCCGCTTTGAGAATATGACGATAATTTGAAAGCATTTATATTAAGCTTAAAAATAAGCTGTTAAAAGGGTGAAAACCCAAACCAACTCCCAAATGGCCCCATAAGAGGCATGAACACCTCGCACGGGACCAATATAACTTGTAGGATTTGACCGCTTAGTCATGAGTCTCCCGATTTGAGAATATGATGATAATTTGAAAATATGTAGATTCGACTTAAAAACATGCTGTTAGAGGGTAAAAACTCAAACCAGTTCCCACACGGCCCCGTAAAAGGCACTAAACCTCGCACAGGACCAATGTAACTCGGAGGAATTGACCGTGTAGTCACAGGTGTCCCGATTTGAGAATATGACGATAATTTGAAAATATCTAGATTAAGCTTAAAAACAAGCCGTTAAAGGGTGAAAGCACAAACTAGCCCCCAAACGCTCCCGTAAGAGGTATGAACACTCGCACAAGACAAATGTAACTTGTAGGAACTAATCGCATAATCATGGGTCTCTCGGTTTGAGAATATGACGATAATTTGAAAATATTTAGATTAATGCTTAAAAACATATCGTTTGAGGGAGAAAACTCAAACCATTCCTCAAACAGGCCCATAAGAGGCATTAACACCTCAAATTGGACTAATGTAACTCGTAGGTGATGACCACATAGTCACAAGACTTTCGGTTTGAGAATATAATAATAATTGTAACATGTATATGCAATTTTTTTAGCTTGAATATGATTTTTTTAAAATTACTTGGTTACTAATATCATCTCTTTTTGTATCCGATCTTTTTGCAGGATAAAATTTCATCGTTAGCTTTTATCCACGTGGAACACACGAAGAAGTCAATGGTTTACAAGGGGATTATTTATTTAATGTCGTTAATACCCAGATTTTTTTTTGTTATAGCTGTGCGGGCTTTTGTAGTTTTATTTGGTAACTTTTATGGCCATGCGGGCTTTTGTAATTTTATTGTTATATTTTATGGCCGTGCGGGCTTTACATTGCGCAGGTTTTATATTAGCAGGTTTTAAAATGTTTAGAAAATAGAAGAGACTCTGCCCAATTTTTTTCAGTCTGTGTACTATTAAGACTCGTAATAGTTTGAAGTTTGAATGTACATTAGTTTAGTTCATCAACAATGTGCGAGATTTGCAATTTGTGAATATTTTTATTTTCAAATAATTAATTTTTTTTGATAAAAAAATTTGGCACAGTTCAAAACCGTGCCAAAAGTGTATCAAATTTTGGCACGGTTTTGAACTGAGTCAAAATTATACCAAAAAATACTTCGTCTGGCACAGTTATAAACTGTGCCAAAAGAGTGCCAGAAAAATAAAATTCTGGCACGGTTTAAAAGTGTGCCAGAAGTGTTCTTGTTTGGGCAAAACTGAGACACTTTTAAACCGTGCCAGAAAAAAATTGCTATTTTGGAACACCTGATTCTATCACAGTTCAAAATCGTGCCAGATTTGATCTGGCACAGTTTTAAAACGTGTCAGATTGTTGTTTTTGGTATAGTGAATTAAAACTAGAATTCAAAATATCCGACAAACGCGCATAACATTCATGAAAATTTTCAGTTTCAAGAATGCTTATAGTCTCAAACTATGTGGTGAGATTTCGACGCTTAGAAGCTTCAAAAACACTAATACCTTCATGTGAGAGATGGATGATATCCAAAGCTTCTTTATACGTGGTACACGTCATGATACGATGAAATTCGTGGAGTGTGACAAGGCCAAAAATAACATTCAAACCACGAGAGTTAAAATTTCTTAGTCTAAAATCATCTTCAGTTGAAATTGCGATTGGCTTGAGATTAACGACATTTTCATAAGTCACAATAGGAGGAGTCAACCCCCTTTAAATAACAAGCCAAATGCGCTCGTCGATCGATTTTAGAGATGATCATATTCAAGCTTTCCAATAGGCATAATTAGAGCCATCAAATAAAT
This sequence comes from Sambucus nigra, assembly GCA_949130495.1. Taxonomy (NCBI): domain Eukaryota; kingdom Viridiplantae; phylum Streptophyta; class Magnoliopsida; order Dipsacales; family Adoxaceae; genus Sambucus; species Sambucus nigra. The sequence continues at coordinate 62,995,912 of OX422223.1, read as the reverse complement.
GTGGCCAATTGTACGAATTCTCCATATAACCACCAGGATTCATGTAAATAACGTTAAGAAACTAGATTTGATACCAATTTGAAATGTGTTATAGATTTGCCCGCTTATATTGTCAAATGTAGAGTTTGTAGATTAGGTCACAAACAAGCCAAATTCTTCCTTCCTTGTTGTTGATAACAGAAAGCCGTACAGATCCATGAATGTCGCACATCAAGCTCCACTTACCTTAGTGTCTATTGATAAGCCTCAGGAAACTCCTTTCCTATATTCAATGGTGAAGAATCAACTTCGCAGGGATATACACATGTGATGTGTTCTTTAAGGTTTAATAAAGTGATCATAAAATATTCAAGCGGTTCGGATTTGGAAAACCAAAGTGTTTGATCACAAAAGATGTCTAAAAGGCATGATAAGAATTGCAAGTTCATATATGTATATAGAGGGAGAAAAATATCCAAAAGATATACTTGAAACGATTACATTTGAACTCAACTAAAAATAATTTTTGCCAGCTTGTTCGAATGAGGTACATCTTGCTCGAATGAAGCACATGATCTCGTTAGAACCACTTCTAATGACTTATCCAACGAGAAAATAAAACAAGCCAAAACTTTTCTTAATTGATCTCATTTGAAGTTTGTTCGAAGCTATTCTAGCGAGGTTCATGCAGTCATTCGGACATTATCCAAATATTGTTCTAATGATTTTTAGAATTTTCAAATTTTTTTTTAAAACATTTAAAAAAAAAATTGGATTCAAATAAGTTTTAAAATACGCCTCAATATAAGTAAGCACTAAATAACCCTCATATACCTTCTCAATATGTTGTAGTGAGGAAATCAAATCTTCGATTTTTTATTGTTGCGTTCGGTCACTAACCTATCTTCGTTTGAAGTCTTGAGAATGTACATGATGGTAAAGTGGGGCGTAATAGAAAATGCCAAACTAAAATATAATGAGCAATCATAAAACTTGCTCTTGCAACTCGTGTTTCGAGAGACCAAAAAAGAGGATCCCTACCTTCATTATTGTGAATTAAAGGAGATATGTGGGATGATTAAGTACCAACAACTCACTAACAAGGTTGTTAAACTTAAATTGTTCCCGTTCCCATTGGAAGGCAAAGGAAAAAGTGTATTTAACTCGCTAGAGCCTATATCCATCACCACTTGGAACCAAATGAGTGTCGCCTTTCTAAAGATTTTCTTCCCCAACCAAAAGACAACATCGATACGTCACGCCATCAACAAATTTGGCCAAAATGAGGGAGGATCCTTGTGAATGTATTTGGAACTATTCAAGGACTTACAACTGTAATTTTCACACCATGGTATTGAGATGGGACACCAAGTCCAAATTTTATATGAGGGGTTCAGTTCTAATACTCGAATTATGCTCGACTCATTATGAACCGGTGATTTTATCGATAAAAAAGGCCAATGTATGGGTATTCCTAGAAGTCATGGAGAAAAAATCCCAACGATGGGCACCCAATAAAGAATCTAGGTCCACCATGTGCAATGCGAGTTTCACTCACCAATTTGAATAAGGTTATGATTTAAATGCCAAAGTGACCACATTTGATCAAAATTTAGATGCTTTCTAGACGAGCAATGAGGTCAATCCATCCTCACTTGCGACCGTGCAACACATCAGTTTAATTATGTGTATATTTTTCGATGCATTCAGCCGCTTAGTCGAAAATTTCCCTCCCTTCCGACCCATAAAACACTCACCGATCAAATAAATGCCCTCTATCAAAATAGGCCAAAGTATGACCCGTATTTCAACGCGTACAATCCATAGTGAAAATACCACACCAATCTTTCATGGTCTAAGGGTTAATATCAAGGAGGTGGAGGTCAATCTTCAGGTAAACCACTGTCGGGTTTTTAAAAGAATGCCCCCGCACCATCATATACTTCATCCAAAAATATCCAATCTTTAGAGAATATGGTGAATCAACTTGCCCAAAGTACCCTTTAATTCTAGCAAACCACCCAAAATGTCCTTCAAATAACCCAACAAAGCCTTCTCATGAATACTCAATCGATTGCCAAACTCCATATTTAACTAACATAACTATTTAACGCGTTTAGTGTTAACAATAAGGGAATATTCTCGAGTCAATCCGAACCCAATCCAAAACTTAACATGCCTAGGGGTCAATGTTTTATTCAAGATAATCCTAGCACGTCACACACAAGAGCATGTGAAAGTTATCATTACGCTTAGGTTAAAAAAAAGTTAAGAATAACGTCTCACCACCCACCGAGAGTGAATCCGAGAAACGTAAGGATAAGTAAGATTCACCCATGGATCCAACTTCCTCCCCACCCTCGTCTTTTGATCCACCTGTAGAAACTTATGTCCTAGAAGCTTCGTTTCCCTAAAGTTTGGTTCCCCAAAAGAAAACTGAACTATTTGATAAGACGTTAAAAGTGTTCAAGCAATAATTAATCAATATCCCACTACTTGATGTTATTGAACAAGTCCCTTATTAGGCCAAATTTTTGAAGGACCTTTGTACCTTTAAGAAAAACACTTTCGTGCACATAAAAGCTTTTATCATTGAGAAAAAAATCTCAATTATTTCTTTTCAAACTCTTATCAAACATAAAGATCCCGGGACTTTGACGATCTCTGTTAAGATAGGGGAGCACATATTGAGAAAGTCTTTCTAGATTTAGGAGAAAATTTGAAACTTCTGTCATACACTGTATACGAGAAACTAGGTTTAGTGGAGTTGAAGCCAACTAGGATCACCATATCCTTAAATGATTGTTCTATGCAAATTCCAAGAGTTGTCATTCAGGACGTCCTAATTAAAGTGGGCAACTTTGTATTTCTTACCCATTTTGTTATTTTGGACACCCAATAAGTGCAAAACCCTATTATTTTTGGCCATCCTTTCCTCTCCATGTCTGAAATCACCATTCGGTCTCAAATTTACTGATGGCGGAAAGCGATAGTGTAGAATACTTTGCTTATATCCCTACCGCTACCGTAACTCATTTTCGAATCGAATGAGACGATTATCCTTTTTTGAAGGTGGAATTTGATTCCAGCTCAGGTGCCTATGAGGGTCTGGGCCCTTAGACTGACTATATTCACACCAAATTCTCCGTGTATTTGGGCTTAGTTGGCTTATTTTCCACCTATTGGCTGGGTGGCCACACTCTTGCCAAGAACAACAACACTCTTCAACTGCTTGTATCTCGGTGGAGCTATCGGACTCATACATTTGTTTCTTCTTGGGGTGAGTTTACCATCACCCTTGAGGATGTTTGTGAACTTCTAGGTTTGGAAGAATTTGATTTTGATACCTTCTTCGAGGAGGTCATCTCTAGTGTAGAGAAAGCCACCCGGACTAAGTTAGAGGTAGTAGTGAAGGATTGTATGGTAACCTACAACAAGTGCACTTATTTGGAGGTAATTCGATTTTTCTACTTTATTAAGGATAAAGCAGTGATTAAAGCCCGTGAAACAGCTAAGAAAAATTCTAAAGGAAAGGCTTGGACGAAAAAGGTTTCGGTTCAAAGATTGAGCTGGCGGGCTACATCTGGGTTATCCTTTTGAAGATCTTTCTTCCTGGTAAGCCCCAGGATTACCCCCGGAAAGACCTAATCAACATTTTTGTTCGTATAGCCTGTGGTGTTAAGCTCCCCTTAACTACGATCACATTAGGTCGTTGTACATGTTTATGGATCGCATTCAGGCTGATTATGCCAGAAGAATTGGTTGATTTGATGTTTCAAATTATGCCAATCATGTTTTGTTGACGGCTTTCTTGCATGCCCATTTTTCTGAGTATGCTCTACTGGGTAGTTTCTGTAACACCCCGCATTTTTCATGCATTAAATATGTAATTAATTAGGGAATTGAAAATTACTTGTAAGTCATAATTTTAATTGAATTAATTAGGGAAATTTTATTTAAATATTAATCGGGGAGTAAATGGTTAATATTTACGGGAATTTATTTACTAACTGAATAGTAATTATTTATTTAAGTCAATTCGAGTATTAATGACAGGTTATGCACTTATCTCAACCGGGAGTCGGTATAGACTAAAGGGGTGAGGGGATAAGTATTTTTTATAAATTAATTCGGATGCCAATTCTGAGTGTACGGTTGAGTCCGGATGGGCCGAGATAGTCGAAAAAGTGTACCCGGGGGTAGTAAACGGGTCACGGGACATTTTTAGACATGGCCGGGCCCACACGGGGGCATTTGGGTCACTTGGGCTTGGCCCATTGGGCAAAAAATGGGATTTAGGTAAATTAATGAATTAGAAGAAATAAGAAAACGGCTGATGTGAGTTTAGGAAGAGGGTTAGTGTGTTAAGAAACCCTAACAGCAGTTAAAGGCAGATTTGGGGACCACAAGAGAGCCAACCAGGGTCATCTTCAACCTTGGAACTCATCTCCAAATTCAGACTCTACGAACCTTAAGGCAAGTGTTAACTTGTTGTAGCATGTAAAAATGTATTTCGATTCATATTCATGTGATGTGTGTATTGAAGGAAATTCGTTTTGGGTGTTAATGGCAAAATCTGATTTTGAAGATAATAATCTGATTTACAGAAATTGAGTAATGGTCTATGTAAAAATCTGAACATTGTATGTTAATATATATCTGGTAGAATGTTATCTGGATAATTAGAAACGGGTTTGATGTTGGAACTTAGGTTGTAAATGGGTAAAGGGTTAAAGATGGATTTTTCCCCAAATACAGAAATTGTAGTTAATGGACGAATTAATAATGTTGGTGGACATTCTGGAGGTCCCTAATAAGGTTTCTAACATGTATTAAAGTTAAGAGGGCTTAAGGTTGCTGGTAGAGAAAACTAGGGTTTGGGAAAAATCATCCATGGCTGAATCTGTCTTTGCGAAGAAGACGAAGATCTGCTCGATCAATCGATCGAAGGTCTGGGGTCGATCGATCAAAGGTCGGCAGATTTTAACAGTTCTCCCCGTTTTCTTTTACATGAAGAAAATTTAATTTAATCTTTTCCATGAATTAATTTGGTGAGAAATTTATACATGGGTTTTAAATCTAATTAATGGTGAATAAAATTAATTAGAATTTCGAGACGACTTAGTGTGACATCATAATTTAAATTTGATGGGTTTTGGAGAAATTAGGTGATACACTAAGGTTGAATTTTTGGGAAGGGTTCGAAAGGATTAAATATAGTTAGAGAACAAATCTGGGGATAATGGTTGAGGAATACCGAGAGATAAATCTCATTTAGGTAAAGGCTAAATAATTTGGGAGTCGGGAATTTAGACTCGGGTGAGGTTGATTCGGACTAGGAGAATAAGTCCAATTTTATGGTGGGGGCAACACGAAAGGTGACTTAATAAATTAATGTGCGAATTAATTAATGATTAGAGTTGGACCATAAACTCTTAATAAATTAACTAGGCTTATGTTACGGATTGTGTACATGGTGTAGCCGGGACATTTTATATTTATATATATGTACGGAGTGTGACAGTATATATATATAGTGTGTGTGCATTAATATCAGTGATTGAATATTATTAGTATATACTCTAGTGCTATAGGGGGAGGTTGCGCGTAGTGGATGAATCCCCTAGCTTAAGGAGTAGGGCGAGTAAAATCCCAGGGCATAGCGTCCGTTATATGGGTGAGGGGCATCTCACTTTTAGGGAAGAAATATGACCGCCTCCAATTCGTCTGTTAAACCAAGTTAGTGAGCGAATCTAACTTGGATAACTAGGTTATGTGAATACACCTAGTGGGATAGCACTTGGGAAAATTTATATTTTTGTGAGTATTTTTACTCGGTCGAAAGTTTGTATTGAATGTTATTTCAGTATGTTTGTGAATACTGTAAAATGATTAAATATATAATTATGTAAATAATTATGTATGGGATAATTAATACATAGTGTAAAATGTATTATGTGCATAACAGGTGTGAATGTTATATGAAATTAAAAAGGGTGATGATTTAAATAAGTTTGACGTTTATAATAACTTAAAAATCATGAATTAAGGCATATTCGGTTAGAGTAGGTAAATTTCAAGGGTTAAAATAAGTATTGGGTGAGGAGCGTAGGACCTAGTAAATTAAATGGAAGCGTTAGTAGTGCACATTAGAGGAGGGGTGAGGAAGTCCTCAAGAGAGTGCGACACTAACTAAAATATGAAGAGCATGCATATTTATTTATTATTGCAAGTTAATCATTTGTTAAATATTTTCAAATGTTTTTGGGTACTAACCCTTGCTATAAAAATTTTAAAAACCTTTTAGGTGTCCAACCACAAGGGCGCCAGGCTTGACTCTATTTCAGGTATCCTTTGCTGCAGCACATGTGGATGTTGCGGGGTTTTGATAGACGCCTCCTTCTTTCATTCGTGTAGAAACTCTCTAGCAGTTATCTGAGCATGTCGCTCACAGTTCATTTATCAGTATTAGACTTGTTAAGATTTCCTTCTTATCTTTACTTGTATTGGATAATTGGACCGATGGTTTATTGGTTAAATATTTTAATTGTGGATGGTTATTTTAGTTAACTGTGATTGTGTATTATTTTATGTTCAGCATGAGTTTTTATTTAATTAATTGAAAGATAAAAATTTGCACCAGTCTAGTTTTCTCACTTAGGTGGTTAGTAATTAAAAGGACGACAGTGATGCTAAGAATGGACCAACTGAGAAACCTTTTCTAACTTGATTTAGGACTGATAACCCGGGATTAATTAGGCGGGGTGTCACAGATGGTATCAGAGCATCAGGTTCTAGTGTCCTTAGGATCTGTGCGGCTTTCTACGTTTCAGCGTAACACTCGTTTGTGGTAGAGCCCTATTATTAGGACTGTTGATTCATTTTCCGCTTGTGAGATATCGTGTTTCTGCTGTGAATATTTTTGTGTAAACTGTGTACTTATGCGATTTAATCTGTTTCAGATGCCACCGAGGAGACTGAGAGCGGAGAGGGCTGAGGCTAGGGATGAAATCAGGGAGGCTCACCAGGAGCCACATGTAGCGCCACCACCACCCCCACCCGAGTTGATTTCCACTACTCAAGTGGCAGTGATAGTGTCCCAGGCGGTCGAAACAGCAATGAGAGCTATGGAAGCTCACTTTCCACAGCCCCAGACACCGCCTCCAGTGGCACCAGCAGTTCAGGCTCCATTGGGGCCACCATCTTGACAGAGAGTTAGGGAGACCTTTCAGAAGGGTCACCCACCTGAGTTCCGGGGTAGCACAGATCTGATAGAGGCTTGTGACTGGAAGAAGAACATTCAGCACCATCTGCGCATGCTAGAGTGTACTGAGGTACAGAAACAGATGCTTGCTACCTTTCGTCTGTCAGGGGAAGCCTTACAGTGGTGGGAGTCAGTTACCACCGCCGAGGAGCGAGACTTGATGCCGATAGCAGAGTTCTGGGTGCGATTCGACCGCAAATACTTTCCACCAGTAGTAGAGACTGAGATGAGGAAGAAATTTAGTGATTTAGTTCAGGGTGACCGATCAGTGGCAGACTACGAGGAAGAGTTCACCCGTTTGGCAAACTTTGTGCCAAATGAGGTGAGCGATGAGGAGCGGAAGAAATCGAGGTTTATGGACGGTTTAGCCTGGCGGATCAGGCAACACTTGATTGGGCATTCGACGTTAGTGACGTATACAGATGTCGTTAATGACGCACTTGTAAACTGCCAGGATCATCGCTTCCATGCGAAGGGGAGCAAGCGAACAGGGGAACCGAGCCAACAGAGCAAGGCCGTTACTAGTAGTGACACAAGTAGTGCTCAGTAGCAGGCGGGTAGTCAGCAAGGGAATCAGTCTACGAAGTTTAATCCTGGTGGTTTCCGATAGGGAGGATAGGGGTTCAGGCAGGGACAGCCGGGCCCGAATCAGCAGCAGCAGGTTCCTTAGGGCCGTCATGGCCAAGGGAATAATGGGGGAGGCCAGCATGGCCAGCCGCGTCAGGGCCAATAGGGCCAACGACAGGGGGATGGTCAGAGACGTTATTTTATGTGTGGCCAGCCAGGACATTTCAAGAGGGAGTGCCCACAGAGGGGCAGAGGTCAACAGCAGGAGGCCCAACAGGGGCAACGGGGGCAATTACCACCAGCAGCACCAGCCCCACCCTCCCCACCTCAGCAGGGGAAGATGCACTACGGACGTGTATATAACGTCCGGGATGTTTCTAATCCCCCGGCGCAGCAAGCACCGCCAGCAGTTGAGGGTATATTTCTCATTCATGGTTATGAGGGTAGTATTCTTTTTTATACGGGAGCATCACATTCATTCATTAGATTAAATTTTGCTAAACGGGCCGGACTACTAGAGACCGCGGGTAGTCTTCGGATGTGTGCAGAGTCGCCAGTTGGCAGCGGGGCTATGATTCACTCGATTTGTCGGGGTGTGGACATTTTGATTGGGAGACTTAGTTTAGCAGCGGACCTCTTAGTGTTATATATGGAGGGGTATGATGTCATCTTGGGTATGGATTGGTTGGCACGTTATCGGGCGATGGTGGATTGCTACGAAAGGACCATCGTGTTCTCCATTCCAGGGTAGGAGATGTTCTTAATAGTAATGCCACTACCCGAGGGAGGGTCACGCACACACTTGTATTACATTGAGGAGGAAACCTCACAGGAGGTGGCTATTCCGTTGGATTCAATCCCAGTGGTGAGAGACTTTGAGGATGTGTTTCAGGAAATACTAGGGTTGCCACTTAGCAGGGAAATCGAATTTATGATCGATTTAGCACCAGGGACGAGGCCAATTTCTCGGGCCCCATACCGTATGGCCCCTTCAGAGATGCGTGAGCTGAGGGAGCAGATTCAGCAACTTCTGGGTCAGGGTTTCATACGATGGAGTACATCGCCGTGGGGTGCACCGGTGTTATTTGTAAAAAGCGAGATGGCTCACTACGATGATGCGTGGACTATAGAGAGTTGAATAAGGCCACGATACGAATTAAGTATCCGTTGCCTAGGATTGACTACCTATTTGACTAGTTGAGAGGGGCATCTTATTTCTCTAAGGTCGACTTGAGGTCAGGATATCATCAAGTACGTATCCGAGAGGAAGATGTTCTGAAGACCGCTTTCCTGTCGCGGTATGGATCTTACGAGTTCAGGGTGATGCCATTCGGGCTCACCAATGCACCAGCAGTGTTCATGGACCTCATGAACAGAGTCTTCAAGGAGTTTCTCAATCAGTTTATTATCGTGTTCATTGATGACATCCTGATCTGCTCGCGTACCGAGAAGGAGCATGCAGAGCACCTGCGTATAGTGTTACAGACATTACGGGATCACCAACTCTATGCCAAATTCAGTAAGTGTGGATTTTGGCTACGGGAGGTTCAGTTCCTTGGCCATGTGGTGTCAGACCGGGGTATTGCGATGGATCCAAGTAAAGTATCGGCGGTGAGGGAGTGGGGACAGCCCACGACAACGACAGAAGTGCGCAGTTTTCTAGGGTTGGCCGGTTATTACAGACGGTTCATCAAAGGATTCTCAAAGATTGCGGGCCCTTTGACGAATCTTACCCGGAAAGGGCTACCTTTCACTTGGAATGTTCATTGTCAATTAGCTTTCGAAGAGTTAAAGGACAAGTTGACATCTGCACCCGTGCTTGCATTGTCGAAAGGAGGATTAGAGTATCGGGTTTACACTGACGCATCCTTACAGGGACTTGGGGGTGTGCTTCAGCAGGAGGAAATGGCTACAACTTATGCGTCCAGGAAGATAAAGCCCCACGAGAGGAACTACCCCACTCATGACCTGGAGTTAGCAGCAGTCGTTTTTGCTTTGAGGATATGGAGACATTATCTTTCGAGAGAGTCAATCAGATGTTGGAAGATATGCTCAGGATGTGTATACTAGACTTTGCGGGAGGTTGGGAGAAATATCTTCCTCTGGTAGAGTTTGCGTATAACAACTCTTACCAATTCACGATCGGCATGGCACCATTCGAGGCATTACACGGGAGACCTTGTCGTTCACCCGCTTGTTGGTTAATGGTGGGGGACAACAAACTATTAGGGCCGTAGATTGTTCCGGAGACATCTGCCAAGATAGAACTGATCCGAGGGAGGATTCAGATAGCTCTGGATAGGCAGAAAAGTTACGTTGATGCTTCATGGAGTTAGAGGTTGGAGATCAGGTATTGGTCCGGGTGTCCCCTATGAAAGGGGTGATGAGGTTCGGCAAGAAAGGTAAGCTAGCACCGAGGTACGTGGGACCTTTCCCTATTATCGAGAGGGTGGGGCCTGTAGCCTACAGGCTGGGATTACCGGAGCACCTTCCGCGGATACACGACGTGTTCCATGTGGCATCGCTGAAGAAATATTGCAGGAGCGAGAGGGCCTTCTGGCACATTCCACTCGAAGAAATTGATTTACAGCCAGACATCTCATATGAGGAGAGGCCGGTGGCTATCCTAGACCATAGCGAGAAGAAATTACGATCCAAGGTGGTTCCACTAGTTAGAGTACATTGGGGTCATCACAACATTGACGAGTCTACCTGGGAGCGGGAGGAGGTTATGCGGGAGCAATATCCAGAGATTTTCATCACAGGTATGACCTAATTTCGGGGACAAAATTCCTTTGTAAGGGGGGGAGTATGTAACACCCCGCATTTTTGATGAATTAAATATGTAATTAATTCGGGAATCAAAAATTACTTGTAAGTCGTAATTTTAATTGAATTAATTAGGGAAATTTTATTTAAATATTAATCGGGGGGTAAATGGTTAATATTTACGGGAATTTATTTACTAAGTGAATAGTAATTATTTATTTAAGTCAATTCGAGTATTAATGACAGGGTATGCACTTATCTCAACCGGGAGTCGGTATATACTAAAGGGGTGGGGGATAAGTATTTTTTATAAATTAATTCGGATGCCAATTCTGAGTGTACGGTTAAGTCCGGATGGGCCGAGATAGTCGTGAAAGTGTACCCGGGGGTAGTAAATGGGTCACGGGGCATTTTTAGACATAGTCGGGCCCACACGGGGGCATTTGGGTCACTTGGGCTTGGCCCATTGGGCAAAAAACGGGATTTAGGTAAATTAATGAATTATAAGAAATAAGAAAATGGCTGATGTAAGTTTAGGAAGAGGGTTAGTGTGTTAAGAAACCCTAACAGCAGTTAAAGGCAGATTTGGGGATCACAAGAGAGCCAACCAGGGTCATCTTCAACCTTGGAACTCATCTCCAAATTCAGACTCTACGAACCTTAAGGCAAGTGTTAACTTGCTGTAGCATGTAAAAATGTATTTCGATTCATATTCATGTGATGTGTGCATTGAAGGAAATTCGTTTTGGGTGTTAATGGCAAAATCTGATTTTGAAGATAATAATATGATTTACGAAAATTGAGTAATGGTCTATGTAAAAATCGGAAAATTGTATGTTAATATATATCTGGTAGGATGTTATCTGGATAATTAGAAACGGATTTGATGATGGAACTTAGGTTGTAAATGGGTAAAGGGTTAAAGATGGATTTTTCCCCAAATACAGAAATTATAGTTAATGGACGAATTAATAATGTTGGTGGACATTCTGGAGGTCCCTAATAAGGTTTCTAACATGTATTAAAGTTAAGAGGGCTTAAGGTTGCTGGTAGAGAAAACTAGGGTTTGGGAAAAATCATCCATGGCTGAATCTGTCTTCGCGAAGAAGACGAAAACCTGCTCGATCGATCGATCGAAGGTCTGGGGTCGATCGATCGAAGGTCGGTAGATTTTGACAGTTCGCCCCGTTTTCTTTTATATGAAGAAAATTTAATTTAATCTTTTCCATGAATTAATTTGGTGAGAAATTTATACATGGGTTTTAAATCTAATTAATGGTGAATAAAATTAATTAGAATTTCGAGACGACTTAGTGTGACATCATAATTTAAATTTGTTGGGTTTTGGAGAAATTAGGTGATACACTAAGGTTGAATTTTTGGGAAGGGTTCAAAAGGATTAAATATAGTTAGAGAACAAATCTGGGGATAATGGTTGAGGAATACCGAGAGATAAATCTTATTTAGGTAAAGGCTAAATAATTTGGGAGTCGGGAATTTAGACTCGAGTGACATTGATTCGGACTACGAGAGTAAGTCCAATTTTATGGTGGGGGCGACACCAAAGGTGACTTAATTAATTAATGTGCGAATTAATTAATGATTAGAGTTGGACCATAAACTCTTAATAAATTAAATAGGCTTATGTTATGGATTGTGTACATGGTGTAGCCGGGACATTTTATATTTATATATATGTACGGAGTGTGACATTATATATATATAGTGTGTGTGCATTAATATCAATGATTGAATATTATTAGTATATACTCTAGTGCTATAGGGGGAGGTTGCACGTAGTGGATGAATCCCCTAGCTTGAGGAGTAGGGCGAGTAAAATCCCAGGTCATAGCGTCCGTTATATGGGTGAGGGGCATCTCACTTTCAGGGAAGGAATATGACTGCCTCCAATTCGTATGTTAAACCAAGTTAGTGAGTTAATCTAACTTGGATAACTAGGTTATGTGAATACACCTAGTGGGATAGCACTTGCGAAAATTTATAATTTTGTGAGTATTTTTACACGTTCGAAAGTTTGTATTGAATGTTATTTCAGTATGTTTGTGAATACTGTAAAATGATTAAATATATAATTAGGTAAATAATTATATATGGGATAATTAATACATAGTGAAAAATGTATTATGTGCATAACAGGTGTGAATTTTATATGAAATTAAAAAGGGTGATGATTTAAATAAGTTTGACATTTATAAAAACTTAAAAATCATGAATTAAGGCATACTCGGTTAGAGTAGGTAAATTTCAAGGGTTAAAATAAGTATTGGGTCAGGAGCGTAGGACCTAGTAAATTAAATGGAAGCGTTAGTAGTGCACATTAGAGGAGGGGTGAGAAAGTCCTCAAGAGAGTGCGACACTAACTAAAATATGAAGAGCATGCATATTTATTTATTACTGCAAGTTAATCATTTGTTAAATGTTTTCAAATGTTTTTGGGTACTAACCCTTGCTATAAAAATTTTAAAAACCTTTTAGGTGTCCAACCACAAGGGCGCCAGGCTTGACTCTATTCCAGGTATCCTTTGCGGCAGCACATGTGGATGTTGCGGGGTTTTGATAGACGCCTCCTTCTTTCATTCGTGTAGAAACTCTCTAGTAGTTATCTGAGCATGTCGCTCACAGTTCATTTATCAGTATTAGACTTGTTAATATTTCCTTCTTATCTTTACTTGTATTGGATAATTGGACCGATGGTTTATTGGTTAAATATTTTAATTGTGGATGGTTATTTTAGTTAACTGTGATTGTGTATTATTTTATGTTCAGCATGAGTTTTTATTTAATTAATTGAAAGATAAAAATTGGCATTAGTCTACTTTTCTCACTTAGGTGGTTAGTAATTAAAAGGACGACAGTGATGCTAAGAATGGAACAACTGAGAAATCTTTTCTAACTTGATTTAGGACTGATCACCCGGGATTAATTAGGCGGGGTGTCACAGTTTCCCCCGTTCTCATCTTATTAAAGTTCCCCGAATATACTACTGGAATGGTCTCCAAGAAACCATTCATCTCGTTGATTGATAAAGTTGACAATTTTGTTTGTCGCCCATATGTGGGTGTTGACCTGTTTTTTAATAACCATTTCTTTACGGACGAGGAGCATCCAGTTTCTCTGCTCTAGGAATTAGGGTCTCAAAACTTTCCTGCGACCAATATTCGTTTGGTGTTGGTTCCTTCATACTTACCCTCATATACTGAGTGTTCCTCATTTTACTCTATCTATTGCCCCCATCACGTGGCTGTTCAATTTAGGGATGACCATCGCAATCCAATGACCATCCATTTCACCCACGAGAAGCCCACACAATTTTATTTTGCCTGTAGTAAATTTATGACTTCAACTATTGTTAATATTTGCTCCAATTATGCTTCCAATCCCATCATCCCATGCAAAACTGCTTAAGGAGTAGGTAAGCCATGTATCTGACCGTATTTTGGTCAAATCAATTAAGTAGATTTTAGAGCAACCTTCTCAAAGAACCCTTACTCTGATGTCGAGAGATTTCCCCCAATGGATCTAGGACCGAGGAGCTATTCTACTTCTAATTCTTTATTTCCTTTGAGTACCATTAATGATTTGATCCCTTTTGAGATGCCTCCATTAGCCCCTTTGGAGCAGGCTGTAGTGAAGAAAATGAAGGGTTCTTCGATGTTGGTTCTGGGCGAAGCAACTGCTATTGCCCCTAGTACCTCAAGGCCAGTTAGAGAATATGCCATTCCTCATGTTGTTTATATTGAGGAAGCTATGAGGGCCACTAGGAAGGCTCCACTAAAGAAACCCAAGGTTACTCAAGATGTTTCTCTTGTATTGACTCCTGACTCCAAGGTTACTCAGCAAGTTAGCTAGATATTCTAACAGCTTCAAGAGGCTTGGGAGAATTTCTCTGCAGAAGATAGGGCATTTATGTCAACCTAGATGGCTGACCGGGGTTTTTCTTAAGTACCCCCTCCTGTTGAGGATAATAGAAAGCATAAATTAGCCAGCCCATTAAAGCTTGTTTTCAAAGAGTTTGGGAAGGAGGAGTCCGAAGAAGAAGTTGAAAACGAGGAAGAGGAAATAGATGATGAAGGAGAGGAAGAGGAAGTTGGAGAGTTGCAAGTTGAGGATGAGTCGGAAGAGGAGTCCGAGGAGGATGATTCTAGGCTCATTCCAAAGCATAAGCTGCGGAGGATGGTTTCCTCTTTGAAGTCATCTTCACCCCCTTAGGACTTCACTCTCTGAGAGGATTCCCATGGTGATAAGGAGGTGTGGATACTCCCTTCTCTTTTGATTGTAACTTTTCACTTTTCTTATTGTGATATTGACTCTTGACCTTTTAATCTTCAGGTTAATGTCCAAAGTTACTTTCACAAGGATGCTAAGGTGGGTGGTGATTCAGAGGGCCCTCTAGTGAATTTAGAGGCAACTGAAGTTTTTACCACCTTGGAGGATATTCTTCCAAAGAGAATAACTAACCCTATAACTTCTCAGGTAACTACAACTTTCCCCCAAGGGGTAGATATTGATCTTTTCTCTATTAAGTGTAGTAGTGACTATTCGCCTGACTCTGCATTCTCGCATAACCATGTTGCCCTTAAGGAGGGTTTCCCTGATGAAGGTGCTGTGGAGTTAGATATTAGGAAATCCCCTGTGGTGACACCCCTCTCTTATGGTGATTCTTCAACTTATTTTATCTTTTCAATCTTTTTGTTTATTCTTTGTTCTAATTTTTATTCCTTCTTCACATGTCGGGCTGCTCGACGAGACTGTTCCCGTAGTGACTCCTCCTATGAATGATCAAGTACCAGTTACTTTATTCGGACCATCAATCCATAACCTCGAGGGAGAAAAGGCCGTTACTATTGGACATGCAGAAGTTGGGCAAGAAGGATTTTCTAAGGTTGGGGATACTACTATTATTCACTTAGATCAAGATCCCTTGGTAGTTCCAAAAGATTTTCGTGAGGAGGAAGATTTAATGCAAATGTCCACCAGGACGTTCACAAATGATATTCAACCAGAGGTATGATATCGTCCCTTCTTTTGGGTAACTCTTGCATTAAATGTCGTTAGAGTATCCTAGTAAATAGGAATTTTAGAATCTCCCATGGGCGAGGGTGAGGTGGGCCTAGTAATGTAGGAGTTTAATCTCCTATAACTGAGGGTCAGGTGGGCTAAGTAATATTGGATTTCAAATCTCCCATAATCGAGGATCAGGCGGTCCTAGTAATGTGGGACTTTAATCTCCCATAACCTAGAGTCAGGAGGGATAATTAATGTTGGACTTTAAATCTCCCACAACCGAGTGTCAGGCGGGCCAAGTAATGTTGGAATTTAAATTTCCCATAATCGAGGGTCAGGCGGTCCTAGTAATGTAGGACTTTAATCTCCCATAACCGAGGGTCAGGAGGGCCAAGTAATGTTGGACTTTAAAATTCCCATAATCGAGGGTCAGGCGGGCCAAATAATATTGGTTTTCAAATTTCTCATAAGTAGTTTGTATATTTCTCTAACTTGATAACTACTTAGTTTTAGGTTAAAGCTGAGCATTTGGTTGCTCGTGAGCCAAAAAATGGAGATGTTTCGCATGAGGTTGACCAAGCGAGGGCCCTAGCTAAGTTAGTTATTGTAAGCGAGGTCCCTGGTTTGTAGGCCCAACTAGTGGCCCCAAATGTTGGTGAAGTTCCCCAAACAGGTGCTTCCATGTTATAGGAAGGTGACAGTGCCTTGCACACCCGACGCCCATCTACTAGTGACAGTGTTTTCAGCATGCATCCTCCCAAGGCATCTCCTAAGGCAGTCATGAGGCAGACCTTGATAGATTTCCTCCACATCCTGACTAACGTTCCTCGTGAGCTGAAAAAGAAGATTTTAGATCGATTTTCATTAACCTTTACTCCTCGCAGTGTCTAACCCATTCCTGTGACGATGACATGCAGGTTGCTCAGTTTTGCAACTATTTTAGGAGATATCCTCAACACTCCTCTAGAATCCTTGAGTTTTGATTCCATCAAAGTGTTGTTAGCTAAAGTTAATCTACTTATTAGTGGTGGGTTCTCTTTATCTTGGTTGGTCAAACTGCTGCCCGACTTCAAGAAAGCCAATATGCCTACCCTCTATGTTCGACTTCAAACTTTTCATCATTCCCAAGTTTCCATTTCAGAGGAGCTAGTGGGTTTGGAGGCTGAATTAGTCAGGTTTGAGAAAAAAGTTGAAGCCACTCATGAGGCCCTTATTCAGGCAAAATTGGAGCTGGATGATATTTATCAGAGAAAGTAACCCCACCAGAAGGACTTCGCTGAACTGGCTGCTGACCAGAGTAACCTTGAGTAGATATTGCACCAACATCACCACCGCCTTTTTGGCTAAGCAAAATTGTGGTTCATGATGGATGCCCCAATGGACTAGCTGCTCTTCTTTATTTCCCATCTTTTGTGTTTTGATTGACTTAGAACTTTGATCGGATGTTACACAGTGTTGTCTTTATTTTTTTAAATGAACTGTTTTGCATTTGGTTCCCCTTATTTATACTTTGGTCGGATGTTGCATGAGACAACATGTTTATACAATATTCATCATATTATGCATGAAAACAAGGAATTGAGCAATTACATTGACACAACGATGCCTTTATATTACCATGTAAGATAAATAACTAGACACTTTGAGGAACATTCTCCCGAATAGGTGCTATCAAAACATAACTAAATAAATTAGTGGGTTGGAAGGAAACTAACAAATGTTTTTAGACACAGTAAATTTTGAGCCATTTGTTTTAAATTTGAAAGTGACATCATCCTCCACTTTTGATACTTTTCCATAGCCCGAATCGTGAGTTACTCAAACGATGTAAGATCCTTCCTAGTTTGCCTTAAACTTAGGTAATGAAAGCCCCCTGATCTGCCTCGTGCATGCTTTCAAAACTAAATCTCCTTATTTGAACTTCCTCAACCGCAGAAGCTGGTCGTAAGATCTAGAAAGTTATTTTCGATATATCTCAAAGTGACTTGTTGCATTGTCTCTATGCTCTTTAAATGCCTCGAGATGCACATGGTGGTTGTGGTTAAGCATAACACTTCTTAAGTTGCATCGCATAGAAGGTACCTCTAGCTTTACTGGTAAAACGGCTTCAGCCCTAAAATCACGGGAGAAATGGGTATATCCCATGGGATTTCTATTGGTTATTCAACAATCCCACAAAACCTCTTGTATCTTATCATCCCATGTTCCTGGGAATCTTCCAGCATTAAAGATAGGATGTTTACAAGGGTCTTATTGGTAGCTTCGGTGTGCCCATTGCACTTTCAGTATGAAACAGTTAACTTGTGATGGACAATAGAGTATTTATCTCTGAGGAAACTTAATTCCTTGTTCACAAAAGGAGTATTATTATCCTAGAGGAAAACCTTTAGGATACCAAAACGGAAAATGATATACTCCTTTATAAATCGAGCGATTACTCCTATCGTGGCTTTCTTCAGTGGTACTGCTTCTTCCCATTTAGTAAAACACTCCGTAGCAATAAGTATCCAAATCTTTCCACGCGAGGAGTTGCCCCTACCAGATCAAATGACCATATGTGAAATAGGAAAGGAGTAGAAAGGGAATGCATATCTATCGAGGGGGCGTGAATCATATTCCCATGCAACTGACAAGCTTTGCCTTTGTAAACAAATTTTGTATAATCCTTTTCCATTATAGGCCAGAAGTATACCAAGGTCATGAGTTGGTCTAAAGTTTTCCCCCTCTAATGTGACCTAGCTCGTGAGCCTTCTTGAGTACCTCTTCAGCTTCATCCCTCCTGATACACCTTAGAGGCCTGTCATGATAACTTCTTCGGTATAATTTCCCTTCTTGGACATAATATCTAGGTGCTCTCCGTTTGATCCTTGTGGCATCATCTTTGTCTTCCAGCATCACCCAATCTATCAACAAGTCCATGTATGGTTTCCTTAAATCTTGGGGTTGATAAATGAAATGAAACTTTGCTGCTTGGTAAAATAAATAAAATTTCCCATAATCCTGTTGCAACACTGTAGCATCCTGCCTCATCGAAGGCCAGAAGTAACCTTCTCGCTAAACCCTTCGGTATAAAGGAATTTCAGTAGTCTCACAACTATCTTCATGGACTTTGATCAGCCTTTTCTTGGCTTCCTTGGGGTCCACACATCTGGATAGCCACCCCCATTTATTCTTGTAGTATAAACTGCCCATATCAATGAAGTACTACGCGAAGTCAGCCAAGCCCAGTGGACCTACGCATGTTTCCAAATGATTTCTTATTTAACCTCTCCAGTCACTGTTGTCATTCATGGGTAACATTTCAAGGATTATTGAGGGAGTTGTCCTCTTGTTGATTCGAACCACTATTGATTCCCCTTCGAAATCAATCTTTTGGGAAGTTGTGGTATAAGCATCAATGCGCCTGTTCCTCGTTCGTGGGTGCCTTTTGATCTTTAACTCCTCGAATTTATCGAGCAACCTTTGTACGATCATTTGGTAAGGTTCCAGGCTCATGTGTTTCAAATGGAATTCCCGATCACTTGTTTAACCACAAGGTTGGAGTCTTATTTTATAGTGAGCAACTGAATGCCCCTTATCAAGGCCTCGAGCAACCCTATTACAAGTGCTTCATATTCTGCCTCATTTTTTCAACAACTAAACTCTAACTTTAAGGACAATCTAATTTCTTCTTTGTTCTTCTTCACAATAACACATGCTCTTCCACTATTTGCGGCCAAAGAGTCATCAAATTACATACTCCACTCCTCTAAGCTTGCTTCCAAGAAATTAGCCTAAATATTATCTCTCAGAAGTTCTTTCACAGGTAGCTCGAACGTCCCAGAGGGGAAGATGGACAAGAGATCTGCATAAGCTTGACTTTTTATAGATCGGGGAATTATGCATTTGAGATCATACTCCGAGAGGATTAGAAACCATTGGTCTGCCTTGCCTATTAGTACACTTCTAGCAATAAAAAATATAGGATCGCATCTAGTTACAATATGAACTATAAATACACTAGATAGTGCCTAAGTTTTTGTGTTACAAAATAAGGGCTAAACAGTGTCTCTCGATGCTAGTGTATCTAGACTCCGACCCATATACAATTTGACTCAGGTAATAAATGTTTTTTTCTATACCATCCACCTCTTGGGCCAATAATGTCCCAATAGATCATGTAGTAGATGTAATATATAGATGTAAAGGAGTACCTGCCTTCGGAGGGATCATTGTTTGAGGGGATGCGAGGAGTGTTTTCAGCTTGTCTATAGCCTCCTGGTGCATCTTCTCCCATGAAAACTTGGAGCCTTTTCTTAGCAACTCCATTAATAGATGGGTCACCTCAACCAACCCAGGCACAAATTTCCTCAAGTAGGAGACCTTTTCCCAAGAAACTCTTCAACTCCCTCATTGACTTTCGCCTTGGTATATCGAGAATGGACCGTTGCTTATCCAAGTCCATCTAGACACCTAGCCGATTTACCACAAATCCGAGGAACTTCCCACTGGTCACCCTGAACGCACATTTGAGAGGGTTCATTTTCAACTTGTACTTCCTGCATCGCGTGAACAACTTCCTCAAATCGTCTAAGTGGGAAACCTCCTTTATGGATTTAATCACTAGGTCATCGACGTAAAATTCCACGATCTTGTGGAAGAGGTCATGGAATATGGCCATCACAGTCCTCTGATAGGTGGCTCCTGCATTCTTTAAATCGAGGGGCATAACTCTGTATATAAAGTTGCCCAAGGGTGATTGAAAAGAAGTCTTCTCAGCGTTGACCAAATCCATCTTGATCTGGTTATACCCTATATATCCATCCAAATATTTGTACATCTCGTGACCCACAGTTGCATCTATCAAGCTGTCTATGGAGGATAATGGGAACTCATCCTTTGGGTACTCACGATTCTAGTCCTGAAACTCCACACAAATTCTAATTTGATTTTTATCTTTCTTTCCTACCAGCACAATGCTGGACAACCAGATAAGATGTTGACTCGGGATGATAAAACCAGTTGTGAGTAGCCTTTGAACTTGCTCCTTGATCTTTAAGTCCAACTCTGGATTATACGTTCGAGTATCCTGATTCACCGGGATAACTGATGGCAAGACATTCAGCTTATGGCATCTCACTTCCTTATCTACTCCCAGCATCTCGGCGAAGACATCTTTGAACTATTGGAGCATCTTGATTAAACCCACTCACGATACTCCCTCGAGATCTTTTGAGATAAATATATGTCTAGGATCATCACATTCCTTTGCCAGATATATCTTCTTCAACTTTTGGATTTGCGGTCGGGGTCTATCCTTCATGAACTTAGGTTCCACTTCTATCTCTTCCACAAATTCTTGAATGCTCGAGTTATCAATTACCAAGCATTGCCCCTGGTTGTCCACCAGGAAACATTCATAAATCGGGTCAGCCTCATCATCCAAATTGAGGCTGTAACATACACAAATAAAAATTGATTGAAACTATAACTCTTTAAGGCTATAACACACACAACTGATCTTTTAACTCTTTAATAAGATCAGTTTTAAAAATTGATTGAAACTGTAACACACACACACACACAAATAAAAAGTGATTTGTGATGATATTGCACAAATAAAAATAAATTATAATGGGATGAGGAAAAGTAGAAAGGAACATAATATTTGTTCTCGAGTAACAATTACGTGGAAAACCCTGTGTCCTTTAGTACCAGGATAACATACACACCCAAGTCCACTATTACCAATTATTAATTCCAGATTACAGTCCCATAAGTGTACAAGAATTTAAACTAAGCACATAAAACAAATACAATAAGTCTAGTCTAAATATTACCCACCTGACTGAAAATCAGTAACCCAATAACACCAATGTAGTGACAAATTGGAACTCACACAACCCCACACACAACACTAGTGAATCCATGAAGTTGTAACCACCACCAACAAAATTAATAATAAGGTTTTGATTAAAACTCACAAAGAGATTAAATCCAACTAATTAAAATGAACAGAACAAAAAATGTTCAACTGAGAGGATATAAACAGGTACAAGTAGGATATACAAGAAACATATTTAACTTAGTCTCTTAAAATTAATCTAAACCAGTTTTAATTGTTAAAGCCTGTCTTAATTGAAAATGTGAAGATTAATGTATGCACATCCACACTAAATTAGGTTTAACAAAAATATCAACCAAAAATTAACTAAGTCCAGATTTAGTCCTAAAAGGGTCCAATAAACCTAAGTCCAATTTTTATCTTTGATTTGAGGACTTTAGTGTGTGATTTTTGAGAAATAGAATCGAGTAGCATTTTATTTCGAGCATTAGGTTTCGTCGAATTTCGAGGACGAAATTCCTTTTCAAGGGGGAAGTATGTAATACCCCATTATTTGGAAGGTTATTTATGAATATTATACAAGATTTTAATAATATTATTATTTTATTAATCGGGATATTGATATTATATTTATTTTTATTTAAAATGAATCGAATATTTAAATTCAAATTTAATTGGCATTTGGACATTTTGTAATGGTTTAAATATGTAAAGTTGATGATTTTGAATTAAAGGGAATATAATAATATGCGTTAGCTTAGTCTCCAAGCTAGGGTTTAAGAGAGGGGTTATATAAGGAATATTATGGGTGATTATAAGGAAAGGAAGATGAAAAAGAGAGGACAAAAATGATATCCAAAGAGGCAAAAACGAGTGGAATGAGAAGAGCCAATTTGCAATGTTTAGATCTTTTTTTGAGTGCATTCGAATGAGATGTGAGAAAAACCCAAAACACATACCTGACTCAATTTTTCGTGTAGAATCCAAATCTGAAGTCGTATTGGCAATTCAAATGATTTTTGGATCTGATTTTTTTGAGTTTTTAAAATATGACTATTTGGGGTTATCTCGTGTTGGACTAGAACATGATTTGATTATTTTGCGAGAGGAACGTGATGGTTCGATCATATTTTGAGGCTGAATTTATGGGGAGATTCATGCAATGATTTTAAGGTATGGGGTTTTACACAATATTCTCCTTAATCTCGCGAGTATTATTCTCATTGTTTTCTTGTGATTATTGACTCATATTTGAATTGTTAAATTAATTGAAATTTGGAAAAATAATTGTTGAGATTATTTTGATTCATGTGGTATTATTCATATTGTTGTTAAGCACATTGTCATGAGATTTTAATATGGCACGGAGGTTGGGCACCCGCCAAAATTCTTGCTTCCCGGGGCTATGTATTGATAAAGCATATGCGGATGAGGTGAGGCCTGGTGACCCATTAATGTGTTATTGAGAAATTATATTGATAAAATGCTTTTGAGATTTGCATTTGATTTGAATATTCGTACTCGTGTTGTTACACTTTATTCATCGCTAATATATTTGTTAAGCATCTTTCCTGTCGTATTGTGTACTTCCTCATATTTTCTTTTAGTTGGCAGGTTAACGTGGATTTGAGCGCTATGGACCAATTGGGATGATTTTTAGTGTGGAATATTTGGGAAGAATTTTTAATACAAGTTGAAAGATTGAATTTAATTATTTTGATGTATAAAGCATTGGAGATCTATTTTTAGTTGTATTTTTTCGAGAGACTTGTTGTATTTAATTTGATGAATTGAGTTTAGTGGTTTCTCCTGTTTTGTGGGAATTAGATGCTCTATACCTTGTTGATTGATGTGTTTAGTTTAGTTTTATCGATAGTAGCGCTCCATTCGCTCTCCCCGGGCGGGCGGGGTGTTACAATATATACGTATATCTAAAAAATGATACTTACAAAGAGAGCCAAATAGATAAAATGGGTATTCTCTTTTAAAGAACACCAACAGCTCAAGATCGGTGTCCAAGTTACCCAAACCAAGTCAGGAACAAACCAATAACCCCAAATCAGCAACACCAACCCTCTTCAAACTCCAAAAGGTTTCAAACGAAACTTTGAAAACCAAATCTCAATGACCCTAACACCAAACTGAGATATATTAAACCCAATAAAAAATAGAAACCCTAATAATATGTACGTTTTAGTATTTTTATGTATGAAGAAAGGAAATATCTCTCAGAAAAATGATAAGAACAAGTTATATTTTAGAGAGAGAAAGAGATGATAAATTTTGGCAGCGCTTCAGTAGGTTTTGCAAATAAAAAATATCTGGTTTTTTCAATACCCCTCGACATCTATTTATAGGCACAAAAGAATGGCATATGTCCATAAATAAATACCAAGAACTATAAGTCCATAGAGTAAAGAACCATAGTGAGTTGAGGGTATAAAAGGAAGCACATAACTAGCGGTATATGCATCTTTTACTAAAGCAAATATAGGGGCAAGGGTATAAATGAGCCGGAGACAAAGAGATCATATAATCAGAGGTGGTGCAAGCCCATGCGTGGTCAAACCATGCGAGCCATACGAAAATTCCCATTTCCCTAGACAAGACCACATGGATTGCCAAATACACCAACACCCTAAACTCAAAAGGAAATCACAAATAAAGGAAATAGCAGTCGTTTTAATTTTTGATAAAATATTTAAATTAAACCATAAATAATGTGTAATCAAATACAGAAAAATTAAATTAAAAACATAAAAAATAATTAACATTCTGGGAAGAAATTAAAACTCATTAATCTAAATATGAAAAATATTTGAGTTAAAAATACATATTATAAGTATATTATCAAAAATAGTTCATATATTAAATCAAATTAAGAAATAGTGATTTAAGGTTTATAAAATCAGATGTTAACTAATAATAAAAAAAGGAATCATAAAAGGATAACCAAACGATATTTGTCTCAAAATTGAGCCAATTAAGATGGAGAATTTTCACCCTGCACCCATTGTACGACCTCCCGATAGGAGTCAGCATTTCGAGATCATGTGTGATGCTTCTGACTAAGCCATATGTGTGGGTTCTAGGTTAGCTTCATGAGAAACTTTCACATGTTATATACTACGCCAGTAAAACTCTTAACGATGCCCAATTAAACTATTTCACGACTAAAAAAGAGTTCCTCAATTTAATTTATGCGCTTGATAAGTTTAGGCCTTACTTGATAGGATCCAAACTTGCCATTTTCATCGATCACTCGGCCCTGCGATACCCTTTGTCTAAAAAGGACGCTATGGCCCATATTATTAGGTGGATCCTATTACTGCAAGTGTTCGACCTTAAAATTAGGAATAAGAAAGGATGTGAGAATGTAGTGGCAGATCACTTGTCTAGGTTAACTTTTGAATAATCCGATAACCTATTTATACTAAATGAGTCCTTTTTCGATCAACAATTGATGCTTGTCTCCCAACTTCTGTGGTTTACCATTATTTTGAATAATCTTGTTATGTGATAATTTAATGGCGGATCACTTGCCTAGGTTAACCGTCTAATCATCCGATAACCTATTGCCACTAAATGAGTCTTTTCTCGATGAACAATTGATACTTGTCTCCTAGCTTCCGTGGTCAGCCGATATTGTTAATTATCTTGTGATGGGTGAAATGCCCTTGCATTGGCCTAAGCAAGATCGTTCTAAATTTTTGAAGGAACCCAAGCATTTGTTTTGGGATAAACCGTATCTATTCAAGTAATGTCCCAATTAAATCATTTGGAAATGCATCCCTAATCACGCGATTCAAAACATAATCCCTTTTTGCCACGACGAAGCCCATGGCGGTCCCTTTAGTAAGAAGACCGTTGTGAATATTTTGCAATGTGGTTTCTATTGGCCCACCATTTTTCGTGATGCAAACAATTATAGTAGAAGTTATGAGCGAACTCCAAGGTTAGCAAATAACACACGTTGGAACATGATGCCCAAATCCCATTTTGATTATCGAGATTTCAACTGTTAGGGCATTAATTTTATAGGTTCATTCTCAAAATCCTACAATCTCTACATCCTTTTGGCGATTTATTATGTGTCTAGGTGGATAAAACCCATACCATGTAGGTTAAATAATTGCCATGTGGTGGTCAAATTCACTCGAGAAAACATTTCCCCCCTTTTGGTACGCCTTGAGCCATTATTAGTAATCAGAGAACCCATTTGTGTAATTGATCCTTCAAGAGTCTCATGTAAAAGTACTCAGTTATGCACAAAGTAGGATGTTCTTATCACCCTGAGACCATTGGTCAAGTAGAAGTTTCTAACAGGCAAATCAGGAAATTAATCGAGAAAACACTGTGGGATTATCGCATTGCCTACAAAATGCCAATTGGTATTTTTTCGTGTAGTCTTATCTACAAAAAATCCTATCACCTTTCGGTATAGTTCGATCAGAAGGCCTACTGGGCCATTAAGACTTTCAATTTTGATTTACTTGGTGCGGTTGAGGTTTGAAAACTCCAACCCAATGAGTTGGAAGAGAGCAGGAATTATGCGTTCAAGAACACGAAATCGTACAAAGAGAAAATTAAAATGTTCCCTAACAAGTCCATCCTACGAAAGTTATTTAAACCTGGACACAAAGTGCTCTTGTAAAGTTCTAATTTGAATCACTTTCCCGGTATGTTGAGGTCTAAGTGGTCCGATCCTTTTGTTATTAAAACAATTTACCCACATAGGGCGGTTGATATAAAGAATCCTAAAAATGGTGAAATAGGAGGGTGGAGGAGGTTATCCTATAAGACCTTATACAAAGTGTTGATACCAAAAATTATCCTATTACGTGGACCAATCATAAATAGACATGTGTTATCGATCGTGGCATAAATCCTAATCAGTAAGGCCTATTTATCAGAATGAATCCAAGAATGCCGACCAATAGTGTAGAATGCCGACCAACACCAGGAAGACCGACTAACACCAGGAAGACCGACTAACAGGGGTTATTAAGCGCCATTAGTTGTATACATTATGAAGTTTGTAAAGATGTAAATGTCTATGTTATAAAGGCATTCCATCCTTTAATATCCCACTTTTGGTACACCATCAGAGGCGATAAATACATTGTAATCCCTATAGCCATGGGGGACGAAATAAGAGACAACTGACAAACACAAGGCAATATACACCAGTGGACGTAGGCTTTTTCCTTTAAGCTGAACCACTTTAAAAATCTTTTATGTCTCTTATTTACTTGTTTATCTGTGATCAAATAGTTAGATATAGTCTAGTTTTTTACATCAACAGATTGGCGTCGTCTGTGGGAACATGTTTCTAACTTTTTTCATTCATTCAAATGGCTGATATTCCTGAATCAAGCCTTAGAAATAATGGCATTCCGCCTGTTCCTTTTGCCCCACCAACGCCCAATGATTTAACTGGTATTTTGGCTAGTCTCGCTAAAGGACAAGAAGCTATGCAAGACACCATGAGGCAGTTAGCGTAGACCTTGCAAGCTAGGTCACTTTCCTTACCTGCTCGTGGAAATATGCCACCTCCTCCTCTAAGAAGCAGTAGGCATAGCCAATCCAGGACTACTAGAGATACCTCTTATCTCCCAGGAGCAAGTTCTTCTCTCAAAACATCGAAGCCCTATAATGATCAGTCTTTTACTCCTGAAAGATTGAGTGCCTTAGAAAGGCTTAGCTGGGCAACTCCTTTTGGTAAGAGAAGGCTCATCCTAATCTAGATCAGATACCTGACAAACTGCCTGCACCGAGCAACAATCATAGGAAGAAAGTTCAGCATAAATAGTTGGTAGGAATGAAAAAGTTATAACACACAAATCTGATATTGGAAATAATGCATGGAAGGGCTCCATTCAGCGCTTGGAGGATAGATTGGGAGAAATGGATAAAGCCAAGAACCCTTTGCAAAGAAGCTATGTGAAAGAATCTCCTTTCATACAAGACATTATGGATTTTCCCACACCTTCAAAGTTTAAATCTCTTGTGGCTACATAGAAAGACTAACCCTGTCTTCATATCGAGAAATATCAGGCAGCAACCGACATATATGCCATCCCCGATGTCGGTTGCTGATCCTGCACAAATCTGGTACAATAGCCTTCCTCGAGGTAAAATTTCTAGTTTCAATCACTTGGTCGAGCTATTCATTAGTAACTTTTGCTTTGGGGCCAAACTAGTAAAAAGGGTTGATCATTTGCTCAGTGTGAGACAAAAGAAAGGAGAAAATACTAGAGACTACATCACTCATTTCAACAATGAGAAATTAGAAGTTATGGATTATGAGGAGAAGACTTCTATAACATCTCTTATGAGTGGACTGCTCCTCGAGAAACTCTATTATATGCTTGTTAAAGATCCCCCAAACACAATGATCGAGTTAATGGAAAAATCAGCCAAGATCATGAATACAGAGGAGACAATGGAAGCTAAGTGGAGCTCGAGGATAAAAGGAGAAAGAAAAACTGACAAGAAGGAACACAAAGATTCTAAGGAACCTAGGAAATCGAAGAAGAAAGGGATTATCGACCATCTCAAGGAGTACTACAATTACAGCCCATTAACAATGGGTATTCACCATGTTTTGGAGGAAATTAAGCATAACAAAGATGTACGATGGCCAGAGAAGTTTAGGAGCTCTCCTATTAAAAGGGATAAGTCCAAATACTCTGAATTTCATAGAGACTATGATCACATGCCATATCGTTGTATTTCTCTGCATAATGAAATTAAAACTCTCATCTGAAAAGGTACATTGAACCAGTTTGTTGACCTATAAAACAACGAAAGAGCTCGACAAAGGTCAAAATCGCCTTGCAAGCCCAGAGACGAGAAAAAGAGGACTCATGAAGATAACCAGGAGGATGATCCTGACCTACCTAAGAAGCTCAGGAAATCAGAACGTGAGGTATTCATGCTCAACTTGGGTTCCTTTGATTGTGAAATGATTACATGTGGTGATACGAGAGGAGGAGATCATACAACAGAAAGGAAGGCTTACCTCAATGAGGCTTAAGCTTGTTCCTATATACAGAGAATCAATCTAGTTGAAGAACATCGACCGAGGAAGGTTAACAAAAATAAGCGAGTGATCGGTTTCTCTAAAAATGATCTCTCAGGAGTATTGTAGCCCCATGATGATCCAATAGTAATCAAAGTCACAAAGCAGGATATCATTATTTCTAGAGTATTAATTGATAATGGTAGCTCGGCAGATATTATGTTCTATCGTTACTTTGAAAGTATGGATTTTAAGCTCAGCCAATTGGAGCCCTGCCATAAACCTTTAATAGGTTTCTCTTATGAGAAAATGTTCCCTTTGGGAACAATTAAGGTGGAGATATTAATCGACACTTGGCCAGCCAGCCGAACAGAGAAGATACATTTCTTTGTAATGGACAAAAATGTTCATTCGAGCTATAACATAATTATTAGAAGAGTAAGGTTGAAGAAGTTAGAAGCCATCCCATTTACAGTCCATCAATGTTTGAAATTCTCGACCAACTTTGGGTAGGCGTTGTAAAAAGAGACCAAAAAGTAGCTCGAGAATGCTACTACTCATCTGTCGAGCAACAAGGATCTAGAAGAAATAAAGAATAAAACCACCACTTACCAAGTGGACACCTCTGAACCTGATGAAGAATTTGAGGTTGAAACCTTAGATCCAAGGAAAGAAACAGAATTTTTGAAGGGCCAAATAGTAGAGGCAATATAAAGCATTGTATTGGACGTTGATAAGCCAGAACGCACCACTCAAATATGAGCAACGTTGGATCCTGTTCTAAAACAGGGACTATTGAAATTCCCGAGATAGAGAAAGGTTGTGTTTGTATGGAGTCACGAAGATATGAAAGGGATTGATCCTACCTTTCTTTGCCATGAACTCAATGCTAACAAAGAGTCCAAGCCTATAAAGTAGAGGCACAGATTGTTCATCCCCGAGAAGAACCAAGCAATACAGGAAGAAGTTAAAAATCTTCAAAAGTTGCTTTTATCAATGAAGTGAAGTATCCAGATTGGTTGGCCAGTGTAGTTATGGTTAAGGAAAAGAATAATAAGTGGAGAATGTGTGTAGACTTTACATATTTGAACAAAGTATGCCCAAATGATCATTTTCCTTTGCCACAAATTGATCACCTTGTGGATGCTACATCAGTCCATGAACTACTCAGCTTCATGAATGTCTATTATGGTTATAACCAAATCAAAATGAAGCTTGAAAATTGGGAGAGCACTTCCTTCATTACACCCCGAGGAACTTACTTTTATACTGTTATGCTATTTGGTTTGAAAAATGCAGGTGCAACTTATCAGAGATTGGTGAATAAAATCTTTGAGGCGCAAATAGGCAAAAACATGGAAGTTTATGTGGATGATATGTTGACCAAGAGCAAAAGAGCGTTTGATCATATTATCGACCTCAGCTATACTTTCGACCATCCGAAGAAACACTAGATGAGACTAAACCCGGCCAAGCGTGTGTCTGGAGTACATGAAGGAATGTTCCTTGGGTACATAGTAAACTAAAGGGGAATTAAAGCAAACCCAGATAAGATCAAGGCACTGATTGAGATGCAGTCCCTTACTTACAAGAAGGATGTACAAAGGCTAACTAGACGTCTAGCATCTCTGAACAGATTTACATCCCGATCTACTGACAGGTGCCTACCATTCTTTAAAGTACTGAGAAAAAGTTTTGAATGGAACGACGAGTGCGGAAAAGATTTTTTGGAGTTGAAAAAGTACTTGAGGTCACCTCCCCTACTCTCCCGACCAATTCTAGGGTAAGGATAGTACTTGTACTTAGGTGTTTCTAAATTAACAGTAAGTTCTGCCTTAATTCGAGAAGAAAATAGAGTTCAAAAACTAGTCTACTACACCAATTAAGCTTTTTGAGGAGCAGAAATCATATACCAATGCCTGGAGAAGTTGGCATTGGCACTGATTGAGGCATCTAGATGGATGAAGACCTATTTTCAAGCCCACACAATTGTAGTATACATTGATATGCCACTAAGGCAAGCCTTGCACAAACTGGAGAAGTCTGGCAGAGTAATGTACTGGGCAGTAGAATTAGGGGAGTATGATATTGTTTATGAACTAAGATCTTCTTTAAAAGGTCAATCTGTAGCATATTTTATTACACACTTCACCTACCTCGACATTCCCGAGCAATAAGATAGGTAAAAAGAACAAGAATCAAGAGAAGAGGTTGTCGGCAATCAATCCCCCGAGTAACCTTCATTAGAAAAAAGGTCAGAAGAAATCACTACTGACCTACATGAATCCTCTTCTAGACCTCTGGAGATATCATGAAAGTATAAGGAAGCGAAGAGAAAAACATTCCATTATGGGAGCTTGACAAACCAAGCAATTGACAATAATATACTAACATAGAACCTGTATATTGATGGGTCATCTTGCGCAACCGACAGTGGACCAAGTATAATACTTAACACTCTGGATGGAATAGATATTGAATATGATTTGCGATTCCAATTCTAGGTCTCAAATAATAAAGCAGAATATGAAGCTCTCATTGTGGGCTTGAGTTTGGCCCAGTCACTGAATGCTGAGCAAGTTGTGGCGCATAGTGATTCTCAGCTAGTGGTGAATCAAATATTGAGCTTGTATGGAGATAAAGGAGGATTGATGTCTAGGTATTTAGCCAAATCTTTGAAAGTAATAGCAACATTACCTGTAGTTCGCATGTGTAAAATTCCAACATTGGACAATGACCAAGCAAATGCACTTGCTCGGTTGGCTTTAGCAACCAGAATTGAGCTCTGATGAACTATTCTTATCGAGCTTCTAGCAAATAAGAGTATAAATGAAGGCGTGATTATCAATTTTATTACAGTAGACATGGGACCATCTTGGATGGATCCCATCAGAACTTACATTGAAGAAGGAACACTGCCACCAGACATAATTAAGGCCAAAAAGTTGAAATATAAGGCTCCCATATATGTGCTAGATAATAGAGTTCTATATAGGAGAGGACTGACAATTAATCTGCAGCATTGCGTTCACCCATTAGAGGTTCCAAACTTAATTCAGGAAGTGCATGAAGGATCTTGTGGAGCCCACATAGCAGGAAGAACATTACTGCAGCGAATCAGTGCACAAGGATTTTATTTGCCTACAATGCGAGTAGATTGTGCAGCCTTTGCCAGAAAATATGACAAGTGCCAAAGCTATTCTAGTATTCGCAAAACTTCTCAGGCTGCTCTAACCCCAATCACTTCACCTTGGCCATTTGCCATATGGGGTATAAACTTGGTCGGGCTATTGCCGACCACCCGAGGAAGATTCAAGTACTTGGTTGTTTCTGTGGACTACTTTACAAAATAGGTTGAGGATGAACCATTGATATACATGCCTTATGAGAAGGTAAACCAATTCATTTGGAAGAATATCATTTGTAGATACGGGTAGCCATATACCTTTATCACCGACCATGGAACACAATTTGATAATAATGAATTTGTTGCCTACTGTGCCCAGTCCAGTATCCAAAAGCTACATTTTTCTCCAGGTCATCTTCTCAATGGGCTGAAATAAGACTTGATGATGCTAAGGGAAATTGGATCAACGAGCTACATTCTGTTCTGTGGGCATATCGAACAATCTTGAGGACTGGAACTAGAGAATCTCCATACATCCTCACATTTGGGACTGAAGCTGTAATACCTGCTAAATTAGGCCTTCCATCCCATAGAGTTTTAAACTTTAACTCTCCTATAAGTGATCTAATACGAAGATTGGATTTGGATATATTGGCAGAAGTACGTGAAGATGCATCTTTGAGAAACGCTGCTTACTAGAAACGAACAACACGTTTCTACAACAAGTGAATGAAGTTGACCAACCTACAGGAATGAGATTATGTGATGAAAAAGGTTATCTAAAATAACAATAAACTTGAGGCTAACTGGCATGGGCCATACCGTATTTCAGCAGTTGTCCGACCTGGGACCTACAGAATTGAGACTCTGGAGATAGAAGAATTCAAGAATCCATGGCATGCCGAGCACCTTAGGAAGTACTACCAATGATGTAATCAATTGTACTCAGTTCAATATAAAATTTCAGTATCAATAAAATGATGATTCCTTCCATTTCTATTTTGTGATTGTTTTGGGAGTATTAGTGCTATGCACTATAATATCAAGTAATATTAAGTATCAAGTTGACAGAAAAACTTCAAAAACCCCACTGTTGGTCGCTATTCAGAATACGTCCATCGCAACAACCACCATATAGTTGATTGATATCATATGTTAGTCGACTCAGGCAAGAAGTTTCTCATTATAAACATAACTTGATTAGTAGCAGATAAAAACCCAAGTACAACATGATATTAAGTCCTCAAGAAACTTGGCCAATAAATATAATAATAAAATAAGATCTTTATCTTACTGGGCAAAGTAAAGGAAGAACATTGTGGAGATTCCTCTCAAGAAACTTGGTCAACAAAGATAAGGATAAAACAAGATCTTTATCCTACTGGGCAAAATAAAGGAAGAACATTGTGAAGATTCCTCAAGAGGAATGTAGACACATATTCCATATACGCCTTGTCACACCACTGGTAATTAATGATGAAAACCTAAAAATTTAGGTGCATTAGTAAAACCTATGGAGACACATGGGTAACTAGTGCTAAATTTAGATTTTAATCTAAGTAAGCTAGTAGAACCTATGTATTCATTAGTAATTGATGCTTAAGGGTGTCAATAGAAATAATGAAAAAAGAAGACAATCTCATTCAAAGATTAACAAGACAACTTGATTATATATATTTCATTCATTTAATGATCATTACCTACTTTTTTTCATAACATAATTACAAAAAATTATTCTAAGGGATTTTTCACTCAACCTTAGAAACTGCCTCGATACCAGTTGGAGGATCCTCTAGGGTGTAAGGAGAATTGATAAAGTTAAAGTCTTGGAGCATCCTTCTATTGCTACTGCTTGGTCGATCTAACAGATGAGGAGGACGAATAATTTCCAGCTCGTAGTGAAGGCCATAGTCCCCCGAATACTTGGAAATTAGGCACTGCGGAATGGTATTGACAAAATTCCAATTAACATCCAACCTAAAGGGAGGATGTTCAAGGTCCAACAACCCTGGATCATACCATTTCCAAAAAGGACTGTTTTGCTCCACCTTCAGTATTGTCAAGAAATTGGTCAAGCCCCATTTATAACCTTTATTCTGGGCTTGTTTAAACCGCTCATCAAAATGCCCTAAAGCTTCATTGTATCCCTCCATCCATATTTCCCTAGGCTTATTGTTAAATTAGAAGGTTAATGTATTGACCTGGTGTTGCAACTTCTTCAGCACTCCATCTTTGGATTGTAACTGAGTAGACTGAGTAACAAGTTGCTCAGATTGTGTTTGAAGCTCTTGGGACATTTCAATAAGGGCTTGATTTTTGGCTTTCAATTGAGCAACTTGATTTATAAGAGTCTGTCGTGTCCTTGACTCATCTTTCATAGCTCGACGAGGTTTAGTTCTTATTCGGTAAGATAAAGTAAATTTGGTCTTTTTCAGTAATTCCACTTCTTCCCTTAACTTGGCATTTTTAGCCTCCAATAACGAAACTCCTTCATCAGTAGCTACAGCAGTGGAAGAGGAAGTCTTCAATGCATTCAATTCACCCCTCAAGCTATTATTCTCCTCCTCCAATAACTTGGAAATAGCCCTAGCTTCTTCCACTTCACGATTAAGCAAAAACTCTTGTCTTCTGAAATGGGAAGCACCTTTCTCCAGTTTTTGCTCAAAACTCCATCCTTCACTTAAAGCTTGATAATTTTGTTCGTAGTCAGCATGCAAAAGGGCCTTGAATTCTTTATGAGTCTCTTACAATTCCTCAATCATTTCATAGTAAGCCACGTTATTGTCCACTACCCGATCAAGGAGGCATTTTAAATGAATGTAGGCATCCTTGTCTTGATCTGAAGCATCTTCCCCGAGCAAATTTAACAGATCTTCCTCGATCAAAGATAGGTGACCAGTCTTGAAGAGTTCATTGCATCTCTGAAGTAGCTCGGTGTCAGTTGTGGAGAATTGGTTCTGTTTATCCATGAATTATTAAGAGAAAGCAAATGTTTTCAATCAATAACAGTGTGTGAAGTAAGGAGAAAAAATAGGCAAATTAGAAGAAAAAGTTCTTTTTATTGATAAACTATTGAGTACAACTACATCAACATAGAAGAAAAGAAAAATTACAGCCGCAGAAGAAAATAAAACAAAAATCTACTCAGGCAATGGGTCTACACCTTCTTCACATCTGAAGTAAACCCAGCAGGATTGGAGGCAGGAACACGCAAGGTAGGGTTACCACCAGTTGGAGGAGCAGAGGAGTCAAGTGCAGCGGCTTGATGTTGATCAGCATATTCCAACACCAAATTGGATTCACTTGATCCCCCATCATCTTCAATTTTAGGAGATCATGGGTCATGTTCGAGGAATAGTTCAGATTCTTTGGGAGTGCTGACCTCCACTAAGGTTGCCAACCAGCCATACTTGAAGCATTTTTTCTTTGTAAATTCAATTTATGTAAAAGAAGCTCCAATGGATTTATACCAACCTTTGTTGAAGGAAGATTCATGGGCCTTATCTCTTTTAGCCTTCTCTACAAGAACATTGGCTTTTTTAGCATCCAAATCTTTCTGTAGATCAACAACCTGCCCTCGAACAGCCGCTCCATTATCTTCACCAGCTTTATTTTAGACTCCCACTTATTCTGATCAATAGCTAATGCTTGTTGGGAGTCAATAAATGACTTCTTTAATTCATCAAAGGCCTCCTCAACCTTAGTTGAAGAAGAACGCAGAATATCATCCTTCTCCAACATGTTGTTGAAGTCGACCAAGAACCGCAATAAGAAAACAGAGCAAGTTAGTGTAAAGAGTAGCGAAGAAATGAGTAAACATAAAAAGAGATGATAGTACTTACCATAGCTAGACTTTGAGCAGACCTTTTAGAAATTTTTGATTGGGGCAGTGCAGAAGCAGCACCCCTATGGTCTGGAAATGTACCAGATTTTATTAGTTGTTGGGCCAAGCCAGGGCAAAGATCCACTGGTGAGCTAGAAGTCGATAAATCAACCAACTCTTGTTGGTTGGTGTTGACTGAAGACCCTTCTTCCAGCCTAGAAGGAAGCCCTATTTTCAAAATCTTGAGATGGCTTTCATCAGCTTTCTTAGCTGGGAATTTCTTTCTAGCATCCTCCTTATTAGTGGGGGGCTTCTTCCCAGCATCCTCTTTGTTCTTAGCCCCATCATCAGCCTACTTGGAGGAACCAGTAGTAGAAATATCACCCAGAATATTAGGAAACTTCCTCTTCCCCATGGAAGCAGCAAGAGGTAAATCTGTGTCTAGAGATGAAGGCGAAACAATCATAAGTTCACTACTGCCAGATGTAGTGGCTGAGGATGTGGAAATGGGATCTTGATCAAGAGCAATCAGGGGTGAAGGCACAGCAACTGTGGGATGAGGAACGAAAGAAGTGATGGTATTCTGGTATTGCAACAAATATGAGGTTGATCTAGTATGCTCCTCCCCAATATTTTGGTGAATACCCCAGATGAACTTCAACTCTCTAATGTTGATGTCACTCTCTTTAGGACACTTTCTTTTTCGATCATCTGCAAT
Source organism: Sambucus nigra (assembly GCA_949130495.1). Taxonomy (NCBI): domain Eukaryota; kingdom Viridiplantae; phylum Streptophyta; class Magnoliopsida; order Dipsacales; family Adoxaceae; genus Sambucus; species Sambucus nigra. The sequence continues at coordinate 62,959,792 of OX422223.1, read as the reverse complement.
AAGAAATTAACAAGGTAAACATCAGTATTAGCATTGAGCAGAATATGCAAAGAAAAATAAATAAACAAATGTAACTTATCCCATTTCCACATGGTGGGCACCTAGGCCCCTGATACTCAGCATTTCCAGTCATGGGAGCATGTTACCAATTTTTGACAATTACTCCATGATCAAAGTAATATCTATTGAAGTGAGGAAGATTAACAGCTAAAGCTTTGTTTACAACCCTAGTTTTTAAATAATATGTGGTGTCACTTGTGACCCATTTGTAACAAAATATAATTTCTGGGATCCCTATATGGGTCCCATGGAGCTGGTTTAACCTATAAACCCCATTAACCAAACTCCATGTGATGGGGGATATTCTAGGAGGAACGACATCAAAGTATTGACAAACTTCAAGATAAAATGGGTTTGGGGGAAAAGTAAACCCACACTCAGCAATGAAAATGGAAGGTAACCAATGGTCCTTAGGCAAAGAAAAAAGATTAGTGGGAAGATTAGGAAGTTCCAACTCTACCCACGAAGGGATATTCGATTCATTTCTGAATTCTTCTAAAGAGGTTACAGAATAAGCCATATTCAAAGAAGAAGAAAAATTAAAGAGAAAAGATTCTTATAAGAATTTAAGGATTCAGCAAGAACTGAAGAACGAAAAAATGATCGCTCAGAGAGCAGAAAGAGATAACAGCAAAAAACTCAGAAGATTTTGAGGTAAGATACAATCGTGGCTTTTCCCGCCTCTTATAGTTTGCTTCGAAATTGGTGAAGGAAATGATTAAAGGAAGCGTTGATTGAACTATTGGCGGCTAAAGCCAGAAAAGACACATTTGCCCAAAAATGATTCGTTAAAACTACGGATAATTAAGAAAAAGCCATACACATTATGAGCCAATAATTAAATCATTAACTTTACAAGTATGGGAAGTCGAGAGCCGACCAAGCTTTGAAATTGTTGCCTGATCAACTTTAAGAGTTAAATGTTCCATACGCTTGTAAAAACCTCAACCAAGAAACATTGGGGTCTTCTGTTGATACAAAAAATAATCCTATTACGCGGACCAATCAGAAATAGACATGTGTTATCCATCGTGGCATTAATCCTAGTCATCCAAGAATGTCGACCAACAGTGCAGAATGCCGACCAACACCAGGAAGACCAACCAACACCAAGAAGACTGACCAACAGAGGTTATCAAGCGCCCTTAGTTGCATACATTATGAACGTTGTACAAATGTAAATGTCTATGTTAAAAATGCATTCCATCCTTTAATATACCACTTCTAGTACACCCTCAGAGGCTATAAATACATTATAATCCCTACATCCATGGGGAACGAAAAAAGAGACAACTGACAAACACAATGCAATATGCACTACTGGACGTAGGCTTTTTCCTTTGAGCCAAACCACTTTAAAAATCTTTTGTGTCTCTTATTTACTTATTTATCTGTGATCATATAATTAGAGATAGTCTAGTTTTTTTGTATCAACACCAAGAGAAAAAATAAATGGGGTCATTGTTATTGTATCATAGTTTTTATTTTGCATTTGTCAGGAAATATGCGATGGAAAATTTCCCTTATTACGGTAATATCTTTTATATTTTCCTGATTTTTTCAAATTTTCTTTAACATTAAAAACAATGCAGAAATTAGGTTTGGGGGTATTGAGGTCATTTTTTCCATTTTGAAAAAATAAAAATTTGAAAATGTCAAAAATCCAATTTTTTTCAATATAATTTAGTTTTAAAATGAATTCTTAAAATATAATTAATTCATGGATATCCAAAATTCCAAAAGATTTTCATTATAATTGAGCTTTGAAATAATTTCTTAATATATAATTAACTCATGGATTTCTCGACTTATGATTTTTTTTTAAACATTAGCCATATAATATGATCGAAAATGGATATTGAGGCAACATTAGTATGCTTAACGAATAAATATGGAGATTTTAACTCGATGAGATATTGTGTCATTCATTATTTTCGAGTGATTTAAATCAATTCGATTTAAAATAACTCAAACTTTCATTTGGTGATAATTCGTTGAAGATCTCAAATTCATTGTTTTATTCAATTATTGAAAACAAAAGTCAAAAATTTGAATCTTAAGCACTAGAAGTCTTAGAAAGTCGTCTTGAGACACAAATTAACTTAAAAAACTTGAGAAATTAGATTAAACCATCGTTTTGAAAACACAAACTTAATCCTAGACGAACATTTTCATATTATTCCACCACATGACCATTTGAACCAAATGAAAAATAGGCCTTTTGTTGATAACCCAAATCCTACCAAACTCCAACTGGGAGTTAAAAGCTAATAAAAAGAACCCATGCCCATTTTCTAAGAATACTAGGGTAAAATTACAATAGCAAAAAGGCCAAAAAGAAAAAAAGGTTGCAATAATAATGCTTGAAAAAAGGGAAGAGAGAAAGAGCGAGAACATGAAAAGAAAAAAATGTGAGTTTGAAAAAAAGGAAAAGGAATGAGAAATGGAGGTTAGAAAATGTTCCTACGAAGTCCAAATACAAAAAAAATCTCTATATTCTAAAAAATTTTGAACTCTGAAAACTATTCTTTCTAACCAAAACCCAAACCTACAATACAACTGGAAAAAAGACATAGTCGATCTCATGTGAAGTTATGAAATAACGTGGATAGATGACGAACATGATTGATTCTCCTTTCATGAGATTATATTCATCCATTATAAAAAGTTAGTTTTTCACTCATGTATATGTAAAATTTGCTCATTTAAATTTACTCTTTTATTCACATATACTGATAGAAAATAGCCATTTTTGAGTGTTCGACTGTTAGTGCATCCCGTGGGACTTTACAATCAAAACAAATTTTCAAATAAGAAACTTAATGATTTGATATGAATGGTTATATTGGCTATGCACACACAAATGGTAAGTTGAGATTGAGAAGTGAAGTTCTACTATATTTTTAAGGTTTGCATACCAAATTATATTATTTTAGTGTCTTCTGCATTGAGTATAATTTTTGAATTTTTTGAATATATTCATTTCAAACACTCACGAGACAAAACTCTCTACTATGGTAACCGAGGAGTTTAATGGCATGTTGCACATGCTAAGTGCAATCGTGATTCTTACGAAAGTGAGTTAGATTTTTAATTTTTTAGTTTTGCTCGAGGACTAGCAAAGTTTAAGTTTGGTGGTATTTTATGAGTGAATTAATTTGTATTAATTATTCCTAAACCTAAGCATGGTTGGACCTGTTGTATTATAAATACTGATCTTTTAGAGTCGTTTGTGTTATTTAAAAGAAAAATGCAAGTTTAAAAAACAAGTCGTATTAAAAATGAAATTTTAACAACCCCAATGGGTGAAACAAAATTTAATTAACTTTATGGGCCTAAAAATAATTTCTAAAAGTTTATCTAGGAAAAATAAAGTTCCGTATAAAAATTAATTGATCTTTGGGACCAGACGAAGATGTTATGAATTTTAGGGTTTAAATTGCAAGTATGGGTATTTCTATAATCTCCTAAATTATTGTCGGTCTAAATTTGAATTTAGTGAGTTTACTTTTTATTTTTATAGGTACCCCTGATGTTTGGTGAATATTCAAGATCATTTGGAAAAGTGACGACGCTTTGGTGTGGAAGTGAAAATTGGGTAAACAATTGAAGGTCATGGTTATATATGTGTTGGTGCGATATAAATCATAAGTGAATGCTTAGCTTGCTGATTAAAAGAGATGGGAAGAAAATGGAGGTTCTCGATTCAATTCCCAAAAAGATCTTGGGCTCCTAATGCCAAGTGGTGACCATCTCACCGCCACATTAGCGAACAACTAAGTGCCACATCATCAATCCTAATAGTAGAGTGTCCCAGTTAGCACACAATCAAGCTCCAGCTCAGTAGGTGTCCATTCAGTGGCGGACACATGGAAGTCGATGCCTAGTCTCCTTATTCCCAGGTCCCCGAAAGTTTTTTTCTACGAATTTTAAGGAAAATATTGGAATGATATCTATTTCGTGAAGTTCAAGAATTGATTATTGGTAATCCCCTTTAAAATCCTTCATTTCTGTAGGAGGATAGTGTTACTGGGGTCTGGTAAGACACTGAAACGGGTGAGGCGTTACCCACTTCAATGAACTCTACCTCCAAGCTCTTCAAGAGTTGCTAGAGCAGCGCATGGTAAAACATTCCCTTTTTGGTGAGAATGGAACCAAAGCTATAACCACCTCCTGTAAGAAGATGAACTTCACAACAATAATAGTAAATTTTCTCAAAAAGATCTCTTAAGAATGATGATTGTCAAGGTAGGAGTGAAGAAACAAGCACTCAGCAATTACAGAGAGAGCATAAAGAGAATACTAAGTGGTCTGGTGTTATTTTGATAGAGTAATGGTATGACTTGAGTTTGAGATCTCTATTTTGACCTTACCATTGGTCCTATTTATAGGTGAACACTAGTAATGGTTTGGGCCTTTTTGGGTGCCAAAATCAAGAGGGCAATCTTAAAGGGACAAGGTCTGTAATGTACCTTTTATCCCTACTAGGTTTGCAACCGGATGTCCCCTCTGACAGACGACACCTGGTGTAAACAAAAGTCAAAAATCAAATATGTCTTCAAATGGAGACAAAATATCTAATTTAGTAAATATCTTTTGAAGCGGTAACTTGTGGTACAAAGTTTATAAACTTGAGAGGGGCTTCGAGGACCATCTTCTCTAAAATCATTAAACTTGAGGGGGGTTTGAGGACCCCCTTCTCTAAAATCATTTTACTTGAGAAGGGCCTTGAGGACCCTCTTCTCTAAAATTATTTTATAAAAAGTTCATTTCTTGTGAGCAACCTCTTGGTTGCTCACTTCAGTTATGACTGAGTGTGAACTATATAAGAACTAGGTGACCCCTATGGTCTTTTTACTAGTATTATCTCAATATTAAAGTGCTAAGTGGTTGAGCTTGCTCAACAAATATTTTTTCTCAGCTGCCAAGCCAAAACTCCCAAGAGATCCCAACTGGCCTTTTTAAGCACCGTTTGCTCAACTTGGTTACTTGTATATGAACGTAAAATATTAGTACTTTAATATTTTCTGGGCAACAAATCCTGAGGAGGAGGTCACTCTAGTTGGACCTCCTCACCCTGCTTCATTTCTATGGTAAGTTATTTTGGGGCAAAAGGTCCACTCTGGGCAAACCTCCTCGCCTCTGTTCCATTTTTGTGACATGTGAATTGGGGAAAGGTGGTTGTTCGTGATGAGCCCCATTGCTTTGGCCTTTTGCTGTGGCCTAAACTTTTGGGATGATGGGTCACTCTAGGTGGACCTCATCATCCAATATCTTTCTATCACATGTGAATTGGGAAAAGGGGGTTGCTTGTAATGAGACCCATTGCTTTGGCCTTTTCCTGTGGCCTGAACTTTTAGGACAAGGGGCCACTCTAAGTGGACCTCCTCGACTAATATCTTTTCGTGGAATATGAAATGAGCCAATGGGATTGCTCGTGATGAGCCCCTTGGCTTTGGCCTTTTCCCGTGGCTTGAACTTTTAGGACGAGGGGTTACTCTAGGTGGATCTCCTCGCACAATATCTTTTGTGGAATGAGACTTGGGACGAGGGGCTCCTCATGGTGGGCACTCCACATCCTTACTTCATTGATGGGAATTGGAGCTTTGGAATGAGGGGCCCCTCGTGGTGACCCTCCTCGTCCAATCTGGGTATTAACTTTGTAAGAGTGTCTTTTTAGAGGGGACTGCTCGTAATGAGCCCCCCCTCACCATATAGACATGCTCACCCCTTATATTTGGGCAAGTGGGTGAGCACCCATCTACAACTTCTAAGACACCTCTATAACTCCCATGCCCTTTTTAAACCTTTCTTTATTTTTACTTTAACATTTGTCTTCAAACTTTAGTTTTTAGAGAGAAATAGAGAAAAGATCAAAAGTGCTCTGCCATTACTGCCGTCGTCCTCCTCAATCTTTTGCCCAAAGAAAATGGACTCTTCTTCCTCTTAAAACCTTATTTCTAATATCGCCACCTACTCTAGAGAGGTGCTAGTGGGCACGATGCCCATTTCTATCACTGTCTCGATGGTTTTAGCCATTGGAGCCACCTCAGTCACTTTTGCCATCCTGAATCCCACCAACTATGTATTAGGTGGGGCGTTTGTTGATATTCTCACGAGCGGGGGTCCCTCGTCCACTGCCAATACCATGTCTCAAAGGGAAAAATTGTATGCTCGTGCGAAAAGGGATTTTGTCCTCTATCGTCTTGCCCATTATTTTGGCGAGAACGATACCTTCAAGTCCTCCATCGTAAATTTCGAACAAGAGTTTGTGGCTAAAATAAATGATCAACCCCGTGTGGGTTTGGGTGAGTCTTCTAACCTTCCTATTATTTTTCCTGACTCAATTCTTAGAGTATGAGTACACTACACCAAAAATGCCAATCTGGCACGCTTAGGGAAGGAGATTCTGGCACTGTTTAAAACCGTGCCAGATTCTGGCACGGTTTTATCATAATCTGGCACGGTTTGAAATAGTGCCAAAATTTGGCACGGTTTTTAACTGTGCCAAATATGGGTACGCTTTGTTAAAAAAATAACCCCCCAAAATTTGGAGTGGGGACCAAATTTTCAAGACATTCCAATCCCCCCTTTCTCTCTCTCTCTCCCGCTCGCTCTCCTTCTCGGCACGCTCTCCCTCACGGCTTCCTCATCGCTCTCCTTCCCGGCTCGCTCTCCCTCCTCCTCGTCGCTGCTACTGCTCATCTCCTTCCCGGCTCGCTCTCCCTCCTCGTCTCTTCTACTGCTCCTCGTCGCTTAAGGTATTACATCTCTCTCTCTCTCTCTCTCTCTCTCTCTCTCTCTCTCTCTATCTATCTATCTATATATATATATATATATATATATATAGATTTAGGGTTGCGATTTAGGGATTGCGATTCAGGGATTGCGATTTAGGGTTACCGATTTGCGATTTAGGGATTGCGATTTAGGGTTACCGATTTCGTGTACCCGATTTAGGGGTGCTGATATATATATATATATATATATCAGGTCAGTTGCGATTTATGATTTATGACCTGCGATTTCGCTGTCTCTCTCTCACTCGCCTCATGACCTGCGATTTCGCTCTCTCTCTCTCACTCGCAATTGGATATACATATATATATATATATATATATCAGTAATATCAGTATCATATAGTTGTATATTTTCCTTTTTATAGCCCTGTGTCTCGTTGATGAGTTGATTGTTTGTGTGTGTAGATTTGGAGCTGGAAGGGTGGAAATGAAATAAAAATGGGATTATTTCACTAAAACTTTAGGAAAAAAAGTGAGAAATAAAGGTATATAGAGAAATTTAGAATTTGAATTAGAATTAATTGTCAAAACGCGTATGTGTGTGTGTGTGTGTGTGTTTATATATGTTTGTATATTGTCATTTTAACACCTTAGCGTCTCATCAATGAATTGTTTGTTTATGTATATATGTGTGCATGCACATAGTGTGTGTACGTGAAGGTGGAAGGGAAGAAGTGCACTAAAGATCAGCTTTTGATTGGTATGAATATGTATATTTACACATGCATGTATATACATGTATTTATACACTTTAAATTTATTAGCTCTATGTTTGGTTGATGAAATAGTGCCAAACTTTGTTGCAAAACGTGGACGGAATGTTGTTGTGAGCAATCACTGGGGGCTTGGGGGCATATCAATAATTGTAAGTAAGTATTCACTATATGGAATTTTTCTTTATTTTTTCCATTCTTTATTTTTTTTCTTTTTATTGTCCAGTAAGAAACCATTCAATAAATTTCTGTAATTGAATTATATATAATGATGTAGTTAGCATCCATTTGGACTGTTCACTTGTGCTAAGGATTTAGTTAGCATGGATACAAAGGTAAGCTTATTGTTCATACCCTTTGGACTTGACTTCTTTCTAGTTTATTTTCTGGTTAATTTTGATCACATTAACGTATTGTAGGTCAGGAGGTTAGAAGTTTATATGTAAAAGTAGCTTCAGAGCAAGGCCAAGGGCAAGGAATTACAAGTAATGTAACTTTCACATGCAGAATCCCACTAACCCGCTACTGGACAGGTAAAACTCTAGTATTATATTTTACTTCAAATAAGATATATAGTTTTATATATGTGCAGTACTTTATATATGCGTGTCCTTTACTGTATATATGGTTATGGGGTTTAACACTTTTTTTTTTTAAATTACGTGTTTTCATATTTGAAGTTTTGTTATGGAAGTAAAATTAAAGTTACGTGATCTTATGCTATTAATCGAGACATAATTGACTCAACTATGAGAAACTCTATAAGAATATTTACTTATTACTTGAAGTCACAAAACAAAAAAATTTAGTTATGTGAGCATTCCCACATCATCAGACCTCTTCCAATGATAGGAGTTCTAATGAATGGAGTTAGAATAACATATGTTAGTTTTTAAAAATTATGCCTATTGATAGTAATTATGCCTTACACTATTGAGATTTAGTACAAACAATTGAAGTCCATATTGACATAGGAGAATAGCTTATTATGGACACCTCGCACGGGACCAATGTAACTTATAGGAACTGACCGCATCGTCCCGGGGCTCCCGGTTTGAGAGTATGACGATAATTTGCAAAAATAACACTTAGAGTTGAAAACAGACCGTTAAAGGGTGAAAACCCAAACCAGCCCTCAAACGTCCCCGTAGGAGGCACGAACACCTCGCACGGGACCAATGTAACTTGTAGGAACTGACCGCATAGTCCCGGGTCTCTCAGTTTGAGAGTATGACGATAATTTGCAAAAATCACACTTAGACTTGAAAACGGGACGTTAAAGGGTGAAAACGCAAACCAGGCCCGAAACATCCCCGTGGGAGGCACGAACGCCTCGCACGGGACCATTGTAACTTGTAGGAACTGACCGCGTAATCCCGGGTCTCCCAGTTAGAGAGTATGACGATAATTTGCAAAAATCACACTTAGACTTGAAAACATGCCATTAAAGGGTGTAAACCCAAACCAGCCCCCAAACGTCCCCGTAGGAGGCACGAACACCTCGTACGGGAACAATGTAACTTGTAGGAACTGACCGCGTAGTCCCGGGTCTCTCGATTTGAGAGTATGACGATAATTTGTAAAAATCACACTTAGACTTGAAAACGGGCCGTTAAAGGGTGACAACGCAAACCAGGCTCGAAACATCCACGTGGGAGGCACGAACGCCTCGCACGGGACCATTGTAACTTGTAGGAAATAACTGCGTCGTCCTGGGTCTCCCGGTTAGAGAGTATGACAATAATTTGCCAAAATCACACTTAGACTTGAAAACAGGCCGTTAATGGGTGAAAACCCAAACCAGCCCCCAAACGACCCCGTAGGAGACACGAACACCTCGTACGGGACCATTGTAACTTGTAGGAACTGACCGCGTAGTCCCGGGTCTCCCGGTTTGAGAGTATGATGATAGTTTGCCAAAATCACACTTAGACTTGAAAACAGGCCGTTAAAGGGTGTAAACCCAAACCAGCCCCCAAACGTCCCCGTAGGAGGCACGAACACCTCGCACGGGAACAATGTAACTTGTAGGAACTGACCGCGTAGTCCCGGGTCTCTCGGTTTATGAGTATGACGATAATTTGCAAAAATCACACTTAGACTTGAAAACGGGCCGTTAAAGGGTGAAAACGCAAACCAGGCCCGAAACATCCCCGTGGGAGGCACGAACGCCTCGTACGGGACCATTGTAACTCAAAGGAAATAACTGCGTCGTCCCGGGTCTCCCGGTTAGAGAGTATGATGATAATTTGCCAAAATCACACTTAGACTTGAAAACAGGCCGTTAATGGGTGAAAACCCAAACCAGCCCCCAAACGACCCCGTAGGAGGCACGAACACCTCGCACGGGACCATTGTAACTTGTAGGAACTGACCGCGTAGTCCCGGGTCTCCCGGTTTGAGAGTATGACGATAATTTGCCAAAATCACACTATGACTTGAAAACAGGCCGTTAAGGGGTGAAAACCCAAACCAGCCCCCAAACGACCCCGTAGGAGGCACGAACACCTCGCACGGGACCAATGTAACTTGTAGTAACTGATCGCATAGTCCCGGGTCTCCCGGTTAGAGAGTATGACGATAATTTGCCAAAAATCACACTTAGACTTGAAAATAGGCCGTTAATGGGTGAAAACCCAAATCAACCCCCAAACGACCCCGTAGGAGGCATGAACACCTCGCACGGGACCAATGTAACTTGTAGGAACTGATCGCATCGTCCCGGGGCTCCCGGTTTGAGAGTATGATGATAATTTGCAAAAATAACACTTAGAGTTGAAAACAGACCGTTAAAGGGTGAAAACCCAAACTAGCCCTCAAACGTCCCCGTAGGAGGCACGAACACCTCGCACGGGACCAATGTAACTTGTAGGAACTGACCGCGTAGTCCCGGGACTCTCGGTTTGAGAGTATGACGATAATTTGCAAAAATCACACTTTGACTTGAAAACGGGCCGTTAAAGGGTGAAAACGCAAACCAGGCCCGAAACATCCCCGTGGGAGGCACGAACGCCTCGCACGGGACCATTGTAACTTGTAGGAACTGACCGCGTAATCCCGGGTCTCCCGGTTAGAGAGTATGACGATAATTTACAAAAATCACACTTAGACTTGAAAACAGGCCATTAAAGGGTGTAAACCCAAACCAGCCCCCAAACGTCCCCGTAGGAGGCACGAACGCCTCGCACGGGACCATTGTAACTTGTAGGAAATAACTGCGTCTTCCCGGGTCTCCCGGTTAGAGAGTATGACGATAATTTGTCAAAATCACACTTAGACTTGAAAACAGGCCGTTAATGGGTGAAAACCAAAACTAGCCCCCAAACGACCCCGTAGGAGGCACGAACACCTCGCACGGGACCATTGTAACTTGTAGGAACTGACCGCGTATCCCCGGGGTCTCCCGGTTTGAGAGTATGACGATAATTTACCAAAATCACACTTAGACTTCAAAACAGGCCGTTATAGGGTGAAAACCCAAACCAGCCCCCAAACGACCCCGTAGGAGGCACAAACACCTCGCACGGGACCAATGTAACTTGTAGGAACTGACCGCATAGTCCCGAGTCTCCCGGTTAGAGAGTATGACGATAATTTACGAAAATAACACTTAGAGTTGAAAACGGGTCGTTAATGGGTGAAAACCCAAATCAGCCCCCAAACGACCCCGTAGGAGGCACGAACACCTCGCACGGGACCATTGTAACGTATAGGAACTGACCGCATCGTCCCGGGGCTTCCGGTTTTAGAGTATGACGATAATTTGCAAAAATAACACTTAGAGTTGAAAACAGACCGTTAAAGGGTGAAAACCCAAACCAGCCCTCAAACGTCCCCGTAGGAGGCACGAACACCTCGCACGGGACCAATGTAACTTGTAGGAACTGACCGCGTTGTCCCGGGACACTCGGTTTGAGAGTATGACGATAATTTGCAAAAATCACACCTAGACTTGAAAACGGGCCGTTAAAGGGTGAAAACGCAAACCAGGCCCGAAACATCCCCGTGGGAGGCACGAACGCCTCGCACGGGACCATTGTAACCTGTAGGAACTGACCGCCTAATCTCGGGTCTCCCGGTTAGAGAGTATGACGATAATTTGCAAAAATCACACGTAGACTTGAAAACAGGCCATTAAAGGGTGTAAACCCAAACCAGCCCCCAAACGTCCCCGTATGAGGTACGAACACCTCGCACGGGACCAATGTAACTTGTAGGAACTGATCGCGTCGTCCCGGGTCTCCCGTTTAGAGAGTATGACGATAATTTGCCAAAATCACACTTAGACTTGAAAACGGGCCGTTAATGGGTGAAAACCCAAACCAGCCCCAAAACGACCCCGTAGGAGGCACGAACACCTCGCACGGGACCAATGTAACTTGTAGGAACTGACCGCGTAGTCCCGGGTCTCCCGGTTTAAGAGTATGAAGATAATTTGCCAAAATCACACTTAGACTTGAAAACAGGCCATTAAAGGGTGAAAACCCAAACCAGCCCCCAAACGACCCTGTAGGAGGCACAGAAACCTCGCACGGGACCAATGTAACTTGTAGGAACTGACCGTATAGTCCTGGGTCTCCCGGTTAGAGAGTATGACGATAATTTGTGAAAATCACACTTAGACTTGAAAACAGGCCGTTAAAGGGTGAAAACCCAAAACAGCCCCCAAACGACCCCGTAGGAGGCACGAACACCTCGCACGGGACCATTGAAACTTGTAGGAACTAACCGCGTAGTCCCGGGTCTCCCGATTTTAGAGTATGATGATAATTTGCGAAAATCACACTTAGACTTGAAAACAGGCCGTTAATGGGGGAAAACCCAAACCAGCCCTCAAACGATCCCGTAGGAGGCACGAACACCTCGCACGGGACCAATGTAACTTATAGGAACTGACCGCGTAGTCCTGGGTCATCTGTTTGAGAGTATGACGATAATTTGTAAAAATAACACTTAGACTTGAAAACAGGCCGTTAAAGGGTGAAAACCCAAACCAGCCCTCAAACGACCCCGTAGGAGGCACGAACACCTCGCATGGGACCATTGTAACTTGTAGGAGCTGACCGCGTAGTCCCGGGTCTCCCGGTTTGAGAGTATGATGATAATTTGCAAAAATCAGACTTAGACTTGAAAACAGGCCGTTAAAGGGTGAAAACCCAAACCAGCACCCAAACGACCCCATAGGATGCACGAACACCTCGCACGGGACCAATGTAACTTGTAGGAATTAACTGCATCATCCCGGGTCTCCCGGTTAGAGAGTGTGACGATAATTTGCTAAAATCACACTTAGACTTGAAAACAGGCCGTTAATGGGTGAAAACCCAAACCAGCCCCCAAACGACCCCGTGGGAGGCACGAACGCCTCGCACGGGACCATTGTAACTTGTAGGAACTGATTGCGTAATCCCGGGTCTCCCAGTTAGAGAGTAGGACGATAATTTGCAAAAATCACACTTAGACTTGAAAACAGGCCATTAAAGGGTGTAAACCCAAACCAGCCCCCAAACGTCTCCGTAGGAGGCACGAACACCTCGCACGGGACCAATGTAACTTGTAGGAACTGATCGCGTCGTCCCGGGTCTCCCGGTTTTAGAGTACGACGATAATTTGTAAAAATCACACTTAGACTTGAAAACGGGTCGTTAAAGGGTGAAAACGTAAACCAGGCCCGAAACATCCCCGTGGGAGGCACGAACGCCTCTCACGGGACCATTGTAACTTGTAGGAACTGACCGCGTAATCCCGGGTCTCCCGGTTAGAGAGTATGACGATAATTTGCAAAAATCACACTTAGACTTGAAAACAGGCCATTAAAGGGTGTAAACTCAAACCAGCACCCAAACGTCCCCGTAGGAGTCACGAACACCTCACACGGGACCAATGTAACTTGTAGGAACTGATCGCGTCGTCCCGGGTCTCCCGGTTTAAGAGTATGACGATTATTTGTAAAAATCACACTTAGACTTGAAAACAGCCCGTTAAAGGGTGAAAACCCAAACCAGCCCCCAAACGACCCTGTAGGAGGCACGAACACCTCGCATGGGACCAATGTAACTTGTAGGAACTGACCGCGTAGTCCCGGGTCTCCCGGTTAGAGAGTATGACGATAATTTGCGAAAATCACACTTAGACTTGAAAACAGGCCGTTAATGGGTGAAAACCCAAACGAGCCACCAAACGACCCCGTAGGAGGCACGAACACCTCGCACGGAAACAATATAACTTGTAGGAACTGACCGCGTAGTCCCGGGTCTCCCGGTTAGAGAGTATGACGATAATTTGCAAAAATCACACTTAAACTTAAAAACAGGCCGTTAAAGGGTGAAAACGCAAATCAGCCCCCAAACAACCCCGTAGGAGGCACGGACACCTCGTATGGAACCATTGAAACTTGTAGGAACTGACCACGTAATCTCGGGTCTCCCGATTAGAGAGTATGACGATAATTTGCAAAAATCACTCTTAGACTTGAAAACAGGCCATTAAAGGGTGTAAACCCAAACCAGCCCCCAAACGTCCCTGTAGGAGGAACGAACACCTCGCACGGGACCAATGTAACTTGTAGGAACTGATCGCGTTGTCCCGGGTCTCCCGATTTGAGAGTATAACGATAATTTATAAAAATCACACTTAGACTTGAAAACAGGCCGTTAAAGGGTGAAAATCCAAACCAGCCCCCAAACGACCCTGTAGGAGGCACGAACACCTCGCATGGGACCAATGTAACTTTTAGGAACTGACCGCGTAGTCCCGGGTCTCCCAGTTAGAGAGTATGACGATAATTTGCGAAAATCACACTTAGACTTGAAAACAGGCCGTTAATGGGGGAAAACCCAAACCAGCCCCCAAACGACCCCGTAGGAGGCACGAACACCTCGCACGGGAACAATATAACTTGTAGGAACTGACCGCGTAGTCCCGGGTCTCCCAGTTAGAGAGTATGATGATAATTTGCGAAAATCACACTTAAACTTAAAAACAGGCCGTTAAAGGGTGAAAACGCAAACCAGCCCCCAAACGACCCCGTAGGAGGCACGAACACCTCGCACGGGACCGTTGAAACTTGTAGGAACTGACCGCGTAGTCCCAGGTCTCCCAGTTTTAGAGTATGACGATAATTTGCAAAAATCACACTTAGACTTGAAAATAGGTCGTTAAAGGGTGAAAACGCAAACCAGCCCCCAAACGACCCCGTAGGAGGCACGAACACCCCGCACGGGACCATTGAAACTTGTAGGAACTGACCGCATCGTCCCGGGTCTCCCGATTTTAGAGTATGACGATAATTTGTGAAAATCACACTTAGACTTGAAAACAGGCCGTTAAAGGGTGTAAACCCAAACCAGCCCCCAAACGTCCCCGTAGGAGGCACGAACACCTCGCACGGGACCAATGTAACTTGTAGGAACTGATCGCGTCGTCCCGGGTCTCCCGGTTTTAGAGTACGACGATAATTTGTAAAAATCACACTTAGACTTGAAAACGGGTCGTTAAAGGGTGAAAACGTAAACCAGGCCCGAAATATCCCCGTGGGAGGCACGAACGCCTCGCACGGGACCATTGTAACCTGTAGGAACTGACCGCGTAATCTCGGGTCTCCCGGTTAGAGAGTATGACGATAATTTGCAAAAATCACACTTAGACTTGAAAACAGGCCATTAAAGGGTGTAAACCCAAACCAGCCCCCAAACGTCCCCGTATGAGGTACGAACACCTCGCACGGGACCAATGTAACTTGTAGGAACTGATCGCGTCGTCCCGGGTCTCCCGGTTAGAGAGTATGACGATAATTTGCCAAAATCACACTTAGACTTGAAAACGGGCCGTTAATGGGTGAAAACCCAAACCAGCCCCAAAAAGACCCCGTAGGAGGCACGAACGCCTCGCACGGGACCATTGTAACTTGTAGGAAATAACTGCGTCGTCCCGAGTCTCCCGGTTTTAGAGTATGACGATAATTTGTGAAAATCACACTTAGACTTGAAAACAGGCCGTTAATGGGTGAAAACCCAAACCAGCCCCCAAACGATCCCGTAGGAGGCACGAACACCTCGCACGGGACCAATGTAACTTATAGGAACTGACCGCGTAGTCCTGGGTCTTCCGATTTGAGAGTATGACGATAATTTGTAAAAATAACACTTAGACTTGAAAACAGGCCGTTAAAGGGTGAAAACCCAAACCAGCCCTCAAACGACCCCGTAGGAGGCACGAACACCTCGCACGGGACCATTGTAACTTGTAGGAACTGACCGCGTAGTCCCGGGTCTCCCGGTTTGAGAGTATGACGATAATTTGCAAAAATCAGACTTAGACTTGAAAATAGGCCGTTAAAGGGTGAAAACCCGAACCAGCCCCCAAACGACCCCGTAGGAGGTACGAACACCTCGCACGGGACCAATGTAACTTGTAGGAATTGACCGCGTAGTCCCGGGTCTCCCGGTTAGAGAGTATGACGATAATTTGCTAAAATCACACTTAGACTTGAAAACAGGCCGTTAATGGGTGAAAACCCAAACCAGCTCCCAAACGACCCCGTAGGAGGCACGAACACCTCTCACGGGACCATTGTAACTTGTAGGAACTGACCGCGTAGTCCCGGGTCTCCCGATTTGAGAGTATGACGATAATTTGCAAAAATCAGACTTAGACTTGAAAACAGGCCGTTAAAGGGTGAAAACCCGAACCAGCCCCCAAACGACCCCGTAGGAGGTACGAACACCTCGCACGGGACTAATGTAACTTGTAGGAACTGACCGCGTAGTCCCGGGTCTCTCGATTTGAGAGTATGACGATAATTTGCAAAAATCACACTTTCTTGAAATCACCCCGTTAAAGGGTGAAAACCCAAACCAGCCCCCAAACGACCCCGTAGGAGGTACGAACACCTCACACGGGACCAATGTAACTTGTAGGAACTGACCGCATCGTCCCGGGGCTCCCGGTTTGAGAGTATGACCATAATTTGCAAAAATAACACTTAGAGTTGAAAACAGACCGTTAAAGGGTGAAAACCCAAACCAGCCCTCAAACGTCCCAGTAGGAGGCACGAACACCTCGCACGAGACCAATGTAACTTGTAGGAACTGACCGCGTAGTCCCGGGTCTCTCGGTTTGAGAGTATGACGATAATTTGCAAAAATCACACTTAGACTTGAAAACGGGCCGTTAAATGGTGAAAACGCAAACCAGGCCCGAAACATCCCCGTGGGAGGCACGAGCACCTCGCACGGGACCATTGTAACTTGTAGTAACTGACCTCGTAATCCCGGGTCTCCCGGTTAGAGTGTATGACGATAATTTGCAAAAATCACACTTAGACTTGAAAAGAGGCCATTAAAGGGTGTAAATCCAAACCAGCCCCCAAACGTCCCCGTAGGAGGCACGAGCACCTCGCACGGGACCAATGTAACTTGTAGGAACTGATCGCGTCGTCCCGGGTCTCCCGGTTTGAGAGTATGACGATAATTTGTAAAAATCACACTTAGACTTGAAAACAGGCCGTTAAAGGGTGAAAACCCAAACCAGCCCCCAAACGACCCCGTAGGAGGCACGAACACCTCGCATGGGACCAATGTAACTTGTAGGAATTGAACGCGTAGTCCCGGGTCTCTTGGTTTGAGAGTATGACGATAATTTGCCAAAATCACACTTTCTTGAAATCAGCCCGTTAAAGGGTGAAAACCCAAACCAACCCCCAAACGACCCCGTAGGAGGCACGAATACCTCGCACGGGACGAATGTAACTTGTAAAAACTGACCGCGTAGTCCCGGGTCTTCCGGTTTGAGAGTATGACGATAATTTGTAAAAATAACACTTACGACTTGAAAACAGGCCATTAAAGGGTGAAAATCCAAATCAGCCCCCAAACGATCCCGTAGGAGGCACGAACACCTCGCACGGGACCAATGTAACTTATAGGAACTGACCGCGTCGTCCCGGGTCTCCCTCTTTGAGAGTATGATGATAATTTGCAAAAATCACACTTATACTTGAAAACAGGCCGTTAAATGGTGAAAACCCAAACTAGCCCCCAAACGACCCCGTAGGAGGCACGAACACCTCGCACGGGAACAATGTAACTTGTAGGAACTGACCGCGTAGTCGTATATGCAATTTTTCTTCTTGTATATGCAATTTTTTTCTTGAATATGTTTTTTTTTTAAATGACTTGGTTACTAATATTGTATCTTTTTTGTGTCTTATTTTTTTTGTAGGATGACATTTAATCGTTAGCTTTTATCCACTTGGAACGCACAAAGAAGTCAATGCTTTACAATAAGGGGATTGTGTATTTAGTGTCGTTAATATTCAGGATTCTATTTTTTGTGTTATGGCCGAGCAGGCTTCAGTAGTTTTATGGTTTATTTTTATGGTCGTGCTGACTATAGTAGTTTTATTGTTGACTTTTATGGTCGTGCGGGCCTTTATATGGTCAGATTTTATGTTAGCAGGTTTTGGAATGCTCAAAAAATAGAGGAGACTCTGCCCAATTTTTTTTTGATATGGGAATTATTAACTCTTGTAATTTTTTGAAGTTATTGTCGACTTTTATGGTCATGTGTTGCTTTATATTGGTATTATCTCTTGTAATGTTTTGAAGTTTGTATGCACATTAGTTTATCAACAACCTGCGATATTCATAATTTGTGAATTTTCTTGATTTTGTTTTTGCAAATAATAAATATTTTTCCTACTGAATTTGGAATTTGCAGATTTTCCAGATTTGGTTCCTATTATTATTTTTTTTAATCAACTGAAAAATCTGGCACGATTTTAAACCGTGCCAATGCATAAAAAAATGAGAACGCTTATAAAACAATCTGGCACGCTTTATAACCGTGCCAAAAGCGTGCCAAAAAATAGATAATTTGGCACGGTTTTGGCCTGTGCCAAAAGCGTGACAAATTTAACATCTAGCACGATTTAAAAGCGTGCCAAAAGCGTGCCAGATTAAAAAAACTGGCACAGTTTAAAAGCGTGCCAAAAGCGTGCCAGTTTGAAAAATCTGACACGGTTTTAAACCGCGCCAGAAAATCTGGCACGCCTGATTCTGGCACGGTTTAAAACCGTGCCAGATTGCGTCTGGCACGGTTTTAAACCGTGCCAGTTTCCTGTTTTTGGTGTAGTGGTAGATAGGGGTGCCCCAAAGGAATGGAGTCTTTGGGTTGATCATGTCTTGTCCACCCCTCGTACAAGTTTATTATCAATAGATTGGGTCTTCTAACTATTATTAGCAGCCTTAAATCTTTCTCTATTTCAGAACAAACCACCACGTTTACTTTATTAGCTCTCGCTGGAGTAGAGACTCACACACTTTTGTTACTCGTTGGGGCGAGTTCAATATTACCATGTAGAATATCTGCGATCTGCTCGCCCTGCCTTACGTGGGCGAGAATATACTAACTGATGGTTTCGAGGAGAGAATGGTAGGAGATATCCATTTAGATCTAGGTGAATGCTCTAAATATGTTTCTATTAATCAAACTGGGGCTACCAAGCACTCCTTCACCAAGTGGTAAAGGTACTGGTTCAAAGATTTTGAACAACTGCCCAATGGTGAGATCTCGAGAGGGCACAAAAATTAAACCCCCACACACTTGGAAGCATTCTTTTTTTCCTTCCTTAGTAGGTTCCTATTTCTAGGGAGGCTAGATGACTCCTCTCGTGAGTTCCTTTTCAAGCTGTGTATGAAACTTGCTCGAGGGAAGGCAGTCCCCATCGCAACTCTAACACTCGGATCCCTCTACACTTGGATATATATAGCTCATGTAGATGATGAGCGTTCTTGTGGACTCCATGATGCCATTAACTTTTCCAATACTTTCATCCTTGTGTAATTTATGTTTGAGAGGTTTCCTAACTTTTCTTCGGAGGCAAGGGCTTGCCATAGTGGTGTTGCTCGTACTACGAGGTGTCACAAAAAGACTCCCAAGGCCTCCCTAGGGCCTTTAATAGATAAAATTAATGATTTCTCGTTCAGGCCTTACTACAAGATACTAGGTGGCATTTTCACTTGGAGCTCCTTCTCTGCTACAGGGAGCACCCTCTATTTCCTTACTGATGCTGACTCTGTTTCCACTTGCCCCCACATCCAGGTAGCTGTTATGCTTTTACCATGCACCTTTCCTTCATTGACTGATCTGGGCCAGTGTGTGGAGTTTTATCATTTTACGAGGGTGAGGAGGCAGTTTGGTTATGACCAAGGTGTCATATCGCTACTTATCCTTTGAGTACCTCCCCATCCGAGATATACTTTGAGGCCTTTGCAAATTTTAAATTTAAGGGGGTGGTTCATAGAGTTAGCCACTTGGGAGGTTTATTTGTACCTTTTCGAGATTACCTTCCTGCCTTCACTCGTTCTCGATTCACTTTTAGGCAAAGGCAGGTCGTTCTCATTCAAAACTGCATAAAGGATGTTCCCTATGAGACTGTCTCCACCAAGATCCCCAGTAGTGATAGGTATTTGGGAAAAAGGACCTAAAAGATGTTATGGAACCAAAGCACTATTTCCAAGACCCCTCTTGAGCAGGTCACCCCAGTCTTGGTGAAGCCCATGCTCGTTGAGTCCATTTACTTCAAAGAACTTGCCCCATCTTGCCAAACCCAAAGGAAAAGGCAAAGCAAAAGCCCCTACTACTTATAAGAGGACGCATCCTGATGTGGATTTTTCTAACTTCATACCAGCTACTACTGCTCCATCTGCTGCTACTACTACCACTACTGTTTCCCCTGCTTCCCCCCTCACTAGTAAGAACTAGGGCGAGCAGGAAAAAGAAAATAACTAGTGTTGTGGTTACTGCTCCCTCTTCTGCACCAGACCATGGGTATGATACTGATGATCTTGGAGTGGAGGAGACATACTGGACGGTGCATATGCAAGGCTATGAAGCCTTAGGATTATCTTTTGAGGAGCCTGTTATTACTTCCATTCCTGTTGATGAAGGTATTATACCTTGGTTAGTGAAACTGGCTTTCATGGGGTTTCACCTGCTGGTTCTCTTTCTCCATCATTTGAAGAGGAACTAGTCGATTATGGAAGCACTCCTTCCTATGATGATAACAATTCTTCTTTAAATGAGATGAGTTCCATTGACCCCTATGATGATCAAAATATTAACTCTTTTTCTATATTTCTAGTTTTAAGGGAGTCCTCTAGTGAGGACATCATGATAGATTCTCCATCCTCTCATAGTCACACTACTGGTCATCTTTCGTATGGGAAGACTATCCATACGATCGCAGTAAGTCTTTTCTCTTGACTTCCTTTGTATCACTTGTTATCTGCTCAATCTTGCCTAGTTTGTACTTAAATTGTTTTATCTTTGTAGCATTTGTAGGATGCTTCAATTGCAGCGAGTTATCCTTCGCATCCTCCTCTTACCCGGGGGACCTTTCATAGGGCAAGGAATTCCATGTCGGTCTCCTCTCCGAGTCTAGCTAGAGAGGTTTATCACTTCCTCCCTATTCAAGTACTATTATCCTTCTTTTCTTTTACTTATATGGTCTACTCATTTTTTTTCTAGGCAACTATTTTTCGTGTTTCCTACTACCATAAGGGCCTCTTCTGTATCGTCCTCTTCTACTCAGGTAACCCTCAACTCTTCTCTTCTAGTTTGGCTTTTTGTATTTTGAAATATATTTTGAGGTCCTTCTTTTTTTGCATGTTCATAAGTGACCCTTCCCCCTAGCCACACTTCCCAGCTTCCCGCCTCAGCTGTGAAGAGTGGTTCTTCTGTAGGGCTTCCTGAGGTATTATGAACTTGTCAATAGGTTGCTACTTTTCTCTGTTTATTGTCATTTTAAATGTATAAATGTGTTGTCTTTGTCTTCCTTTTTTGTAAGGATTATCCTCACGTAGCTCTTCCTCTACTGGGGTAATAGCACAGCCTTCTGGAGTCACTATCCCAGGATTCTTGCCTTCCAGGAGAATTCCTATCTCTCAAGTCTTCATGTCTATGGATAATAGGCCTTACATCTAGCTTATACCATCTCGACCAGTTTTTACCATTGTCACCAGTGAGCCTATTACATAGGTTATCACTTCTTTCCAAGTTTTACTTTTTTCTGTTAGGCTCAGCTTCTTTCTTTATATGTGCTTGACTCTTAACAACTTTGTAATGATTAGGCCACTAATTCTGTTGTGGCTACTCTGCCAATCATCTTTCATCCTTTTTCCTTAGAAGGAACTCAGGTACACCTATTTTGAACTTGACTCATTTTACTTTATCATTGTGATTTCATTCTCGCGTCTTGTTTCTACCTGTTCGCATTTTAGTTTGTTAGTGCTACTGACTCATCAGTTGTTTCTTCAGCCGCTCCTCTGGTAGCTCCAGCGGATGGGAAGCTCCTGCTACTATTCTCTCTATTGGAGGCATTGTCATAGCACCTCTGTCGGTACTTACTTTAACTTGACTCTGCTCCATCTCTACATACTTTCTTCGCTATTATGAACAACTTATCAATAGTTATATTCTTCTTATATTCGCAGACTAGTGCTAGTGAGACTTCTTTATTCATGTCTCATGTAATGAGGGCCATAGAGATAGCTCTCCCAGCACCACTTATAGGTCCTCAATTTATTTCCACAAGGGTGACCACATAGGTGTCAGGTCTTTCCTTATATAAGAGTGGCTATTTATATGCTCTCTTTTTACTTATACATCTTCCATTCTGTTCCTAATTCTGTAGGGAAATCTTCAGTGGTATGCCAATTTTTACACCCCTATTTGCTATACTTGTCATTCTTTCCTTTTTCTTATATGCCTGAAGACTTTGGATCGTCTTCTAACATATCTGTAGTTGTGGTCCCTTTACCTGTGGGACGTATACTTGGGTTCTTAGGTTAGCGTCGTCCGGCTCCTGCGCTAGCGAAGACTTTAGCTAGCATCCCAGACGAGACTATTCCGGCACATACCACACTATGTATTTTCTTTTTATTGGCTTGCGCTACATGTGTAAGAATTTATTGACACTTTCCTGCTTTGTCATTTCGTAGGTCAGGATAGCTCTTCTTCCTGCTGCTACAGGATCTCTGGCTGGTCTCTCAGAGGAGAGCTCCCATGTAAGGCCTACTTAGATCTTTTGAACTTGCATTTTTTGTGAAAGTGCTTGCTGACACTAACCTATCTCCTTATTTTCAGGCTAATGCCGCAGCTGTTCCTATGGTTGCGAAACATCCAGGGAAAGTTACTGCGAGCGAGGTATAATACTGCCATACCTTGCCCTCCTTTCTAATTCCCCTTTCTTTTTACTTTTACTGTGCAAGTAGGCTCACCCCCACTCCCCTATTTCCTTGTTTTCAGGTTAGCAAGGCGATCGTCCCTAGTTCTGCGGGACATATCGTGAGTGATACACTACATAGTCCCCAGGTGTTAGACTATTATACCTAGTTTACTTCTATCTGTTAAAGTTAGTATTTTTCATTTCCTTTTAGCAAAAGAAGTACTAACTCTTTCCTATCTTCTGTTAGACCGATGTTCAAAGTCACATGGTGCCTCTTCGATTTGGCGGTAGCATACTGAACCCTCTGAGCTATGGGGTAAGATTTGTGACCTTTTTTTTATTTGAGAATGGATATTCCACCACCTAATTCTTTCTTTCTCTGTGACTTATCTCTTTTTATTTCTCCTTTTCCAGGATTTAGTTAGTGAGCCTCCTGAGGAAACTGGTGAGGCAGAGCAGAGTTTTGAGGCTACTGGTGATGTTGGCTCTGGCGAGGACTCCTCTCTTCCTCTTTCAGAGCCTGAGTCTCAAAACATAGGCTATGATGATATAGAAGTAGAGGCTCCAGGGGCTTTCATGAGCGCGGTGTGGCGCTCAAAGTTGCCTTCTAGATTTTGTGTGCAAGAGCGGGAGGTGTTGGAGATGATCCTAGAGAATCACTCTGAGACTTTTATGTCTCAGAGTTTGCTCAACATTGAAAGCCTCACGGTCTTCAACTTGAAGGCCTTGGTTATCCATCTTCACGACCTCCTATCTACTTCCCCTGCTGACATGACCACTCAGAGGGCTACACTATTCCTCCCGGCTCTTCATGACCTCCAGTGTTGCTATCATTTTCATTTGGATTGGCTTGACATTGCAGTCCGTCACTTTATTGGTGCCACTTTTAAGAAGATGATGAAGCTCCATACCTCCAGGCAGTCCCGAGTGAAGCACCGTCAGGCGAATGCATCTTGGATCCAGGTTCAAATTCAGTCCCTTCATGACAATCTATCCATGCTAGAGGCAGATGATGCTAAGGATGAGGCCAGGGTGGCTAGACTAGAGGAGAAGCTTGTTGAGGAGGCAGGTTCTTTCCACATAGACTTACGCTCCCGGTAGGAACTATTTTTTATTTTGTCTAGTGGGTAGCTAATCTTGCTATGTAGGCTTCATCTTGTATATTTTTTTCATATGTAAAGAACTGTTGATTTATTAATGAAAAACTTATGGTGGCTTCCATTATGCTATTTATTCTTTGCTTCTATATGTACTTTGATATCTTCTCACCATGACCTGCTCTAATTCTCTATGAGCACTTGGTCTATTTGAATTGCCCCGTATAATGTGGGATACTTGCATAAATCTGAGCAAGTTATACTTTTAGAGTTTCCCCTTCTAACTGTGGGGTACTTCCATACTATCTGAGCATGTTAATATTTTAGAGTTTCCCCTTTTAACTGTGGGGCACTTGTATATTATCTAAGCAAGTTAATATTTTAGAGTTGCCCCTTTAACTATGGGGTACTTGAATGTTATTTGAGCAAGTTAATTTTTTAGAGTTGCCCCTTCTAACTATGGGGTACTTGCATATTATCTGAGAAAGTTAATATTTTAGAGTTTCCCCTTCTAACCGTGGGGTATTTTTACTATGCACATTCATTTCTTAGGGAATAACTGGAAGAAAATGGTTAACCTTTCTCCTTCCCAAAAACATTGAATGTAATTCACGAATGTAAATAAATAAAAATGACTATTTTCTTAAAAACATTGCCCCTGGTCTGCGGGGTCCTTCTTCCAAATAGTTTCTCAGGAACCTTTTTCTAAAAAAACATTTTGAGAACAAAGGTTAGAACTTGCTCTATGGGCTATAAATCATGTTCTAAGATAATAATTTTTTTATTAATACTAGGAGGATAACCTCCTACTGGTCTTGTGATAAACTAAAT
The DNA here is from genome assembly GCA_949130495.1 of Sambucus nigra. NCBI lineage: Eukaryota > Viridiplantae > Streptophyta > Magnoliopsida > Dipsacales > Adoxaceae > Sambucus > Sambucus nigra. Next base: position 62,935,062 of record OX422223.1, on the reverse strand, counting down.
TTATTTGTTATGTCTTGAAGGACTTTATTCAATATACTTTTCTTAAAAGGATGGATGTACCCCCTAAGTGTAATGAGCAAAGTTCTTTTGATCATGGACCCACTTCTAGACTATTAGAGGGTATTTCTAAAAAAATATATATTTTAGTGCATCTACCTCATACAGCAGGTAAAGTAAACAAAATAAGAATCACCATGCAATGATAAAAAAAGAGCTACTATTCATTTCTTTTCATATCATGTACTGTTTACAAGATTGGGTTGATTTATCATTTTTACAAAAAAATACTTTTCTGGTGTTAGAGTAGGCCGCTCAAGTTCTTCAAACGAAATGAATTTTAACAAAACTAGGCATAATACCTCTTTATCCACTTGCAATTGATGGATTGGAGACAGCCACTCTCTGGATCCGAGATTTGGCAGTATCCTGACTTGCCTACCCCCCTCACCACAAAGGGGCCTTCCCAATTGGGTTCGAACTTTGACACCGACATGCAGTGGAGGTAATGAGTGGATGCGCAAAGGACTAAGTCTCCCAGCTAAAACTCTCTAGGCTTGACTAGTTTCTCATAAGCTCTGGACAGATGATGGGTGTAAACTTTAAAGTTCTTTTTCTCTTTATCTATGTGCTTGTCGAGTGCCTCCAACTACACATATCGTGGATCAGGGATGATTTTGCTGCTTAGAGGGACCCTAGCTGAGGGTACCGCCAATTCCGCCGATAGGATAACTTTGGTCCCATATACAAGTGAGAATGGAGTAAACCCAGTCTACTTTCTCTTTGAAGTGCGGTAAGCCCATAGTACTATGGGTAGCTTCTCATCCCATGCTCCCGACATGTCCTCGAGCATTTTTTTTTAGTATATTGATTAAAATTTTGTCTGTGGCCTCTGCTTGGCCATTTTCTTTTGGGTAGAAGATGGTTGAGCTGTTGTGCACAATATTATATTTGTCCGTGAGAAGCGCCATCTCCTTGCATACGAAATGTTTCCCACTGTCTGTTAGAATCACCTTAGATAGACCAAACTTGCATATGATATACTCCTTAATAAACTAGGTTACCACCTGTGCAGTCACTCTTCTTAGAGGAATGGCCTATACCCAATTGGTATACAATTCTGTAGCCACAATAATGAAAGCATTGCTATGAGAGGCTAGGCTGATTTTTTTCGCAAGGTCAAATGCCCATGTGTGGAAAGGGTAGGTAGCTTATAGGATTTACAAGCTGACGGAAGGGGAACGCACCATGTTGCCATGTACTTGGAAAACTCTACACTTATTCACATAATCTATGGAGTCAGCCTCCATGGTTGGCCATTAGTACCACAGCGTCATTAGTTGATTGTACAATTTGGCACCTCCCATATGAGAAGGTTCATGAGCCTCCTTCAATACTCTTCCCATATCCTATTTGGCTACACATTTCAGTGCCTTCTCATTGTAACCCTTCCTGTAGAGCTCTCTTTCTACTAAGTATAAGCGGGCTACTCTCTTTCGCAGATAAATCTCATTTGCTGTTTCTGTAGGCAGTTTACCGTTCTTCAAATATTCTATGTAGGGTTACCTCTAATCTTTAAAGGCCTCTATAAATTAGCTTATGTTGGCTGATTAAATTGGGTTTGGAACTTTAAACATCCCTACTATAGACAAGCATCCTCTATGCTCATAGTGGGCTAGTACTAGACCTCTCGCTGCAACCGGTGGTAAAGAGGGATATAAGTATCCCCGTAATGCTTTTCATGCATTACCACCAACCTCTCTATAGCTTCCTTTTCTCCAACACACCTTACTAATAACCCATTGGGGCTCTTGAAGTAAAGTGTTCCCTGCAGCAGTTGTTAGTTATATATCTTTAGCATCTTCACGATTCCTTCTTTCGTATCTAATTGCTTCACAACCAGGTACCTCCAGTCTTCTGGATCATCACTTGGAAATGGAACCTCACTGTGGTAGGCACTGTTCTTCTCCGTACTGTGATGGTCGCTTTTGGCTCATCCATGTCTAATTTTTTTTATTGTGGCTAGTGCACCGAAGTGCCTATTCATTGTTTGCGCATCCTTTCAATTGTCACTTTCAGAAACTAGCCTAACAACTTCTGTATGATGGATCTATACGGTGCTAGGTTGGCATGCTTGAGGGAGAACTCCCCGTTAACCTAATTTACCACCAGGTTAGAGTCTCCTCGTATAGACAATAATATGATGCCTCTATGTAATGTCTCCAATAATATCAAGATGAGGGCTTCGTACTTAACCCCATTGTTCGAGCACTTAAGGTCTAACTTGAAGGAGAGGGTGATCTTCTCCTTACAGTTTGAGAGGATAATACCTTCACCCCCTATTCCTTGTACGCTAGACCATCAAAATCCATCTTCCACTCCTCTATCTCTTATTCCAAACATTCTTTAAAATTCTCTCCGGTAGCTCTTCACTTGGAGGCTAAAAGTTTTAACTTGGGAAGTGTGCCAATAAATTGACTACTGCTTAACTTTTGATGGCTTTAGGTGTCACGCACTTCAAATAATACTCCGATAGAATTAAGAACCAACTTGCTGCTTGCCCCACCAGGACCGTCCGTGCTAAGAGGTACTTGATAGGGTCACACTTAGTAATAATATAAACTGTAAAGGCCAACAGGTAGTGTCTTAACTTATAGGCCACGAACACCAAGGCGAGGCAGTACCTCTCGACATTTGTATATCTTTATTCTGTAACTGAAATCACCCTTGACAATTAATACATTGTCTTCTCTACCCCCTCCTTCTCTTGAGCAATTAGTGCTCATATAGATCTTTCTGTTGAGGTTAGATAGAGTAGCAGTGGTACCCCATCCTCCGCCGGTATCATCGTAGACAGAGAGGCTAAAATTTCCTTAATCTTCTCAAATGCCTTCTTCTGCTCGTCTCCCCAAATCCATCTACCTTTTTCCTACGGCAGGGGGTAAATGAGTGGGTCACCTCTGCCATCGAATGTATAAATTTTCTCAAGTAGGACACCTTTCCTAAGAAGCTCTTAAGCTGTCATTGACTCTTTAGTGGTGGCATCATCACAATAGCTTTCTTCGTTTCCTCATCGACCTTCACCCCCTGTCGATTTACTAAAAATCCCAAAAAAATTCCTGTAGTGACCCCGAAAGCACACTTTGAGGGGTTCATTCTCATCTTGTACCTGCGGCATCTTTTAAACACCCGCCTGAGGTCTTGGATATGATTGATTTCTTTCTTTGACTTTCCTACCAGGTCATCCACATAGAACTCCAGTATACATGAAACAAATCATGGAAGATGGCCATCATGGTCCACTGATAATTGGCCCCAGCATTCTTCAACTCAAATGGAATGACCGTGTAATGGAAGTTTCCCAATGGTGTGCGGAAGGCAGTCTTCTCTGCATCCATTGGGTCCATTTTGATCTAATTATAATTGACGTACTCATTCAACAAAACTATACATTTCATGACCCGCGGTAGCATCTTCTAAGTTGTCTATACTTGATAAGGGAAACATCTTCTTTGGGACATGCCCGATTTATGTCACGGAGATCCACACAAATTCGAATTTGACTTTTATCCTTATTCACCACTGGCACAATGCTGGAGAGCCACATAGGGTGTTGAATGGGTTTGATAAACCCTGCTGCTAATAACTTTTCCAATTTTTCTTTAATTTTAAGGTTTATCTCGGCCTTATACGTACGAGTCGCTTGTCTGACTAGGAGAGCATTAGGAAGGACATTTATTTTATAGGAGCTCACCTCTGGGTGAATCCTAAGCATCTCCGTGTATTTCCAGGAAGATGCATCAGTCAACTCCTTGAGCAAGTTGATAATCTCTTCCCTCATCTTTGAATTCAAACCCTTTGAAATCAGAATGGGTATACTCTCACCCCCTTCTACTCCCAAGTTAATTTCTTCTAGCTCTTGTAGCTGTTCCCTGGGTCCATCTTGCATGCATTCAGGGGCTTTTTCTGTCTCCTCAATATGCTCGATGATGTGGGATTCATCAATCATAAATAATTCTGGCGTCGGGTCGGCGCTCTCATTCTAGAATACCACCCGCACAGACCGTTACAAATGGTATATGACTTTCCCGTACAAAAGGACAACCTTCTTCATATTTGAGGAGGTTTAGCTACCTCCTCTACCTTCCTCTTTCCTTTTTCTATATGGGGAATAACTCTTTGCCCTAGACGATCGTGGGCAGACTTCTTTGGTTGGACATCTCCTTCAACCACTTGCCTCTCCTCTAACTTTCTTGTATAACTCTTCCTTTCTTTATTAAGCTCCGTATAGAACGATCCATCTACCAGGTGGGCCTCCTCAATAGAAAATGGTTTTTGTGTTTCTTTGATTATAATCTCACTACCTATAACGTTGGCTTGGGCACATTGATGATATGTAGAAGGTACTATGCCATGAGTGTGCGTCCAGACTCTCCCTATGAGCAGCTGGTAGCTTGTGTTGGCATTGATGACATGAAACTTAATATGGGAAGTGAAGTTCCCCATCTTGATGCCCACATTCATGTAACCAAGTGACTGCATGCATGCTCTATCATATACCAAAATTACCAAGGGCATGAGCATTATCTTTTCCTGAGAGATCCCCATTTCATACAACTTATTGATTGGCATGGTGTTGATGGACGCTCCTCCGTTCATCAATGCCCTGGGAAAATAAATTCCATTGATCATTGTGGTCACGTAGAGCGGGCGATTGTCAAAATATGGCACTTACCTATCTGCCTCAGAGAAGACCACTTCAGAAGCGTATCTTTTAATAACCCTCCCAATGTGTCCTTGCCAGTTTAGCGAGGGGACCCCACGCTGCTGAACTGCTTTTAAAACTTTCCTTATGATGACTACCCTAGTATTATACTTTATCCCTATCTGGTCAAAGAACCATTTGAACTTGGGGCTTGTTTCTTTTGCTTCACATTCAGAGTTCAGATCCACCTCATAAGTTTGAGCATTATAGACATACCCTACCTCATATGTTCCACCTTCATCCAGGGCAAGGATGACATCTACTTGGCCTTATGGGAGGTTCACTTGCTCAACCCCCTCACATCTAGTCTCTTTTTTATCGGTATTGAAGAACCACTGCTCTCCTTTTCAATTATTTATTTGCTGTCGAGTGCCAACCCTTTTAGATCTTTACATATCTTCTCACTATCTTCCCATCCCATCAGGTCTTGAGCTGCTAATTCATCATATGCAACCACCATATTGGCAGTGCCAAAATGATGCACTAGGAGAGGGTTCTCATTGACATCTACAGGAGGTATCTGCAAAGTAACACTGGCTACCTGCTCGCCAATGATCCTCCTTAAGTAGTAATAATATTTGGTTGAGTGTTTCACCCTCTGGTGTAACTCACAATACTTGGGATTAGCCTTGTCTGCTACTATTAGAATTTCCCCATTTAAGTAAGGGGGCCCTGCTATCCCTTCTCTTACCAATGTTCGATAACAATCCATTACTTTCGCCATGCTGTAAGGCAGCGGTGGTGGGGCATCTTCTACAAACTTCCTCTTGTTAGATGAACTGTCACCTTTGAATCTGGGGTCTCCCTTCTTGACCTTTAAAGCTCCATTTACATAATTAACTGTTTGCCTCTTCGGGACTTAAAATCTTTCGAAAGTCAGAGGCACTTTCATCCTCCAACTTGAGGATCTAGGCTTGATTATCATGGATATATTACTAGCCGCTCTGGTGAACTCTCTAAAATTTCCATCTCTAATTTCATTGACTAAGTGGATCTTATATTCTTCCAAAAGTCCCTCATCACATATTTGCAACAGTCTTGCCTCTACCACATCCTCATGGACATATAGTGCCCTATCGTGAAAATGCTCAATATACTGCATCAACTCTTCACTGGGCTTCTGCACCTTATGAGCTAGGTGTCTCAAGTGAACTCATCCTCTACTACAAAAAACTTTTGAAGGAATTGCCTATACATTTACTCCTATGTGGGGATGTTGTTGGGTGCCAAGTGGGAGTACCATGTGTAGGCCTTCCCCGTGAGGGTCTTGGAGAACTACCTCAACTTCAGATTTTTATTGTTCCCATGCACCCTTAGGTGCTCAACAAATATTTTCACATAATCCCTTGGATTTTCCCCTTTGCCATTGAACTTGATAAATTTAGGTGGAACATACCTCTCTGGGTATGGTTTCTCATTCACACTTTTCGGGTAGGGGTTCTGTAATTCCTCATATAGATGAAAAGTTTCCCTCTGAGAGGAGGAGAACAACTTATTCACTTCCTCTATGGTAACAACCTTGGAGTGAGATTACTCCAAACCCACACTCCTTGCTGCTGGTTAACTTAACAGTATCATAACTTTCTCCGACACCACCCTTCGTAGTGGAGCCACCTCTACTATTGATGTTGCTGTAGTGACTGACCCTCTAGAGGGGACTGCTGCAGGTGTTACACAACTTTGGCTCAAACTTACCAATTCCACATTATTTTGTTTCGGAAACTCAAAAAACATGATAATTAGGTTCATACCTGCCAATGGAGCTGCTGCTTCTTACTAGTCTGCCCTCCTTGAGGAGAAGGTACTCTAGCTTTGGTCACCACCACCTCCTCTTGGGTGGTTTGATCACTTTGAACTCCATTCCCAGGTGGAGTGTCTTAAAAAATCAACTTCTTAGAAACGTTAAAAACTTCTTTCTCTAGGAAATGAGTATACCTCCCCGGCGGAGTCTCCAAATGTAGGAAGGTAGTGTGACTAGAGTCTGTTAAGATAGTAAAATGGGTGAGGTTTGACCCACTTCAATGAACTCTGCGTCCAAGGTCTTCAAGAGTTTCTAGAGCATCACCTGGTAAAACCTTCCCTTTTTGGTGAGAATGGAACCAAAGCTAGAACCACCTCCTGTAAGAAGATGAACTTCATAACAATAATAGTAACCTTTCTCAAAAGGATCCCCTGAGAATGATGGTTGTCAAGGTGGGAGTGAATAAATAAGGACTCAACACTTAGAGAGAGAGCAAAGAGAGAATACTAGGTGGTCTGGTGGAATTTGACAGAGTAATGGTATGACTTGAGTTTTTTTTATCTCTTTTCTTTCCTCACCAATGGTCATATTTATAGGTGAACACTAAGGTTGGTTTGGGAATTTTTGTGTGCCAAAATCAAGAGGGAAATCTTAGATGGACAAGGTCTGTAATGTACCTTTTGTCCCTACTAGGTCTGCAGTCGTCTGCCCCCTCTGGAAGATGACACATGGTGTAAACAATAGTCAAAAGGCAAATATGTCTCCTAATGGAAACAAAATATTTGATTTGGTATATATATTTTGAAATGGTACCTTGTGGTACAAACTTTGTAAATTCAAGAGGGTATTTGAGGACCACCTTCTATAAAATCATTAAAATTGAGGGGGTCACCCCCTTCTCTAAAATCATTTTACTTGAGAGGGGCCTTGAGGACCCTCTTCTCTAAAATTATTTTATAAAAAGTTCAATTCTTGTGAGCAACCCCTTGGTTGCTCACTTTAGTTATGACTAGGTGTGAACTATGTAAGGACTGGGTGACCCCTAGGGTCTTTTTACCAGTGTTCTCTCAATCTTAAAGTGCTAAGTGGTTGAGCTTGCTCAACAAATCATGTTACTCAGTCGCCAAGCCAATACTCCTAAGAGATCCCAATTGGACTCTTTGTGCCCTGCTTGCTCAACTAGGCTACCTGTACAAGAAAGTAAAATACTAGGACTTTAATATTTTCTCGACAACAAATCTTGAGGAGGAGGTTTTTGGTTCATTGTGTATTTTAGTTTTACACATTTTGTATGGCATATTGGTGTGTTTGAATCCAAATTCATTACGCAATTTTCACGTGGCTAGGATATTTGGTTATGACTTTAAATATTTGGATTGATCTTAACCATGTTTATAGAGTAGTTTTGACATTGATTTTCTTAATGGATTCAACTTTGTATATGCCTATATACACACACATGAATGAGCTTATTGCATTTTTACTTCATGACGTATATTTGAGCTTGGTGAGATGTTCTCTTATCAATTTTGTCATCTACATATTTATTTAACTATGGAGGATTGGTGCATGTAAGAACCATTGCCCGTGAGAAGGTTGTTTAAAATTGAAAATATGATGAGTGCACGGAAAAAGGCTGCGAGTGAATAATAATCACGTCGTGAAATCCACCGTTTGAAAAGATCACGAGAAAAATTAAAGGCAATAAAAAGAAAATTATTCCCGAAAGGGACAATTTGTTTAGTTTGATAAATTCATTCAAAAGAAAATAAAAGATTTATTTTTGAGGGAGTTTGGATGGAAATATCAACGGGTTTCACAATGACAATGTATCCTAGTTAAACTTATTTTGTCATGACGCTATTGGTTTGTAGAATCATTAAAATTCTATGCTTGTGTGCATTGTGCTTGTCTTATTCATTAAGTTCAAATTTATTTCTCACTTAAGGCCAAAGCTTAGTTTGATAAAGTTTTGCATTCAATTAGAACTTCTTGAATGTATTTGAATGTCTGGGTTATAATTTTTTTGTTATTACTTCACACCCATTCATTCCACGACTCACGTTTGGACACATTGATACTATGCTAGTGTGTATGACTTATATGTTTTGTGTCGTATTTTGTTGTCATTTATACCTATATATGTGTGTCGAATTTGCTTTGATATATTTTGCATATATTATATAGTGTATTGCATGCTGTATTTGTAAAATTTATTTTTGTTTGAAAAAATTGAAAATTTTCAAAAATAGTTGGTGTCGCCTTTGAGAAGATCATTACTCATGCTTGATTCAGATTTTTATGTGATGATATCTTTTCTTCGACGTGATACTCTGTATTTCATGTTTATTATTTCTACTTCTTTGTATATTTGTCTATTTCGATAAAAACAAAGGCGAAGAGCAAATTAATACTGGGTTTTTTAATGAGTTTGAATTACGGGAGAGCATTTATTTATGCTTACTTTGTTTCAAACTCGATGTGTCACAAAGGTATATGTTTGTTGTCTTATGTGTGTAGGTATCAATTTGCAAAATTAAGATACATGGATGAAGACAATGTTTGAGAAAGGGAAGAAGTTTGAAGATGAAGAAACGTATGCCATTCCATTTTTCTAGGGTTGGGAAGGGTATTAGTATCTTTGTATTTGTAATAGGAGATTTTGATTTTAATTTGATATTCGGACATTTTGTTTGTTTTGTCCCGGTATATCCAAAGGGGTAGATTTGTAAGAACAATTTTTCTAGGATTGTTCGTAGCATATATAACATTAGGTTAGTTTGGCATATCCCGTTACAAATCGTCACGTATTATCAAGACGAACCGAACGTAAATCATGTCCAAGTTTGAAGACTTCCTGGCATCCCAAAGATATAAAATGATTTAGATTTTGAATTGATTCATAGAATTATATTTAGGATGTTTAATTTTTATCAAAAAGACGAACATGACTTTTACTTTTCAGAAAAAAATATGTTTTTGAGATACCTGTAGGCGGAGTTTTCAATTAAGAATTTTTTTTCATTTTTGTCATTCAAACGACATCCTTATGTCATTCAAATAACATGCTATTGTCGCTCAAATGAGGTCTTCAAATGACATATGATTGTCATGCAAAGCTGTCGTTCAAACGACATTAAGCTATCATTCGAACGAGATGCTGATTTCGTTCAAACGACGTCACTGACTTAAAATCTTTTATAAATACCCAATTCCTATTCAAATTTGTTTAAGACTTTTGACGAAAACGTTATTGCATATCTACTGCAAAGTTCTTCAAGTTTTGTGTGTCAAAACACCTTTTAATTCATAAACAAAGCATCCTTGAATATGATTTGTGTGAATTAGTTTAGAACCCTAGAAAGTTTTGCATTTTTGCATACACCTGTTGTGGAGAGGCACTCTACTCTTGACTTCTGATACCTATGGGGAGTCACTGCTAAAGACGAAGGCTGAGGAGGGTTGCAGTTTGTTGGGGGATCTTAAAGGATACCATTATTGTTTTAGAGGTGCAGTTCTTGTGGATCTACTGCGTGAGATTTATTGCAAATTTCATTGTGTATTTGTAAGTTGCGATTTACTTTTCATAGTGAAATAAAGGTTTTACCCGAAAGGGTTTTTTTCCTTAAACTTGGCCTTTGTTGGATGTTGGTTTGATTTATCTGTTTTATCACATAGATGCATATTTAGGATAAAAAGATAAAATCGGTTTTAATAATTCTCTTCCGCATTTAAAACCGATGTTGCAATATTTTTGGTTTAAAATCACCCATTGCAAATTAATCGTTGTTTGAATATATTTTCACTTTCATGAAGGGATAAGGGGAGAGAAGGATCATTCACTCATATTTCACCATGGTATCATTTCCCAGAGTACCCAGTCACAAGGCTTACTTTGGGTGGATCATATTCGAGATGTTCAAAGCTTTCTTGAAAGGTTTTGGAGACCTCAAAGGGCAGAAAGGATTTCATCATCTTCATCCTTTGTCACCTCATAAAAATCACAACATGATTCACTATGGTTTTGTATTATTGAACCCTATGTTTAATATTTAAACCTAGCTCTTATTTCCTTTTCAATGCATTATTAATCAAATATCTTTAGGTCTGAATTTTTTTTGCGCTTTAAGTGTCAAGCCCAATTTGTTTTCCCCCAAGATTTAGGATTTCAACGACAGGTGGAGTAAAGTTGGTTAAAGATATGGGATGGAAAATTATCCAGGCCAGTTTGTGTTCGAGACACCTCAGAGGAGGTGGCGTTCATCAGAGAGCATATGAGAACTACCAGTACAAAAAAACTATATTTTCGTGGAGAATTACGTTCATCGCAACTAGTTAAACTTCGTCGCAAACCATCATTTATGACTAAATATATTCATCGAACAATTCATTGCAAAAATCTTGTCACTATACTTATTTTATGAAGAATCTAAAATTCACCATAACTAATTTGTAGTGGCAAATAGGTACATCTCTAGCGACAATAAAAAAATTTGCAATTACAATTACGTTACATGGTTTTGGCCATTCTCGATACATAAGTTCATCCCTAAATCATTTCTATTCATCGCACATAGTTTTCATTTATAGGGTTGTAATGACAAAGAAAATTCATCGCAAAATATGTTTTCAAAAAGATAATAATGACTAATTAAAGAGTCATAAATGTGTAAAAATAGTAATAATACATTCTAATGGGTACTCTATTGTGACGAATCGAGGCATCGCAAAACATGAGTTATGTCTTAATCAAATATTTTTATATATGAAATTTCTTTGTGATAATAAGTGCATTTTTTGCAAAAGACAAGAAACAAAACAAAATTTAATATATAACAACTTAAGTACTAAGATAAAATAATATTGGAAGTCATAACCAATTGTTTAAACTAAGACACATGTTATAACTAGCTAATTAGACTAAGACACAAGTAATAATTAAACATTTAAGCTAAGACATAAGTCATTCACCAATTTGTCATAATAACTACAAATGTTAAATACTACCAAAACCAAATCTAAGAGTATTCAGAATAATCTGAACTTAAGAAGAACCCTCCATCCGACTAAGCGTCACCATTATCTTTTCAATGATCACTCCTTAACTCTATATTGTCTCAATCTGACTATGGATTATTGTATTTTGACTCTCCAAAACACCATTCAACCGAGAGATCTCAGATTTCAGGGCCTCGTTCTCCATAATGGTATGTGCTCCATACCAAGATCCAAATGTCCCAGGTTGAGATCCAAACTCAAAACCCTTAACATAACCCGACCTCCTCCCAAGAATATCCTCACAAATTTGTGCTTTGGTCAACTCTGGGTTACTTCACTGCATATCTAGCATCTTATTTTGTAAAGAACAAACGTCAAAATATATCCACTACCTTTATAAAAAAAATGGTAGAATATAAATTTTAATCATAATTGATATAATAACAACTATCATTAATAAATTAGGATATCATTAATATAGGATGTGCTAGAGTAAACTAGAAAACTGGATTGATCTTTGAAAAACACTGGCCCAAAATATTACCACTTGTAACATGACTTTAGTTGTAATAAAATTGAGATCACAATTTTTTTTATAGAAGTTGTAGATACACTTTTAAATGAACCAAGCAGAAAGGAAAGATAAAACACAAGAAGTCACATATATTTATATAAAAACTAAACCATGTACCAATAGTGTTACAATGGACCAAATAAAAATCTAACACCAATAGAGTTATATATTCTAGCTCAAAACCAAACCAAAAAAACTTTTTAAGCACACATGATAATGATTATGGGAATGAAATGGGTGAATATTTTTACATAAAAGGGGTTTTGCAACTAACATAACTGTTAGTTAAGAGATATTAGATATGAAAAGAGTAACCAACTCATCTAAACCCATTCTCAACTTTTGGCAATTAGTAAGAGAAAGATCAAAAACTCTCACCATATTTTTTCTTTACCCTCAAATTGTATCCACCAATCAAACCATCACAAAATTAAGAAGAAAAAAATAGCCCATTCATTCAGCCAAAATTTCACAATTGGATTGTTCAAAATCAGAAATAAACACCGAATACTAAAGAAAAATAATGAAATAATTGAAATAATCTCACCAACATCCCGTAGCTCGAGTTAATTTGAAAACTAACTACTCTGTAAAACCTTATACTACATAAAGACCTCCAAAATAGAAACTATAACTATAGATATAGATATACCTTTACCATGTCATTTACATTAGGTATTATTCTGTAGTTATACAAGACAATTAATCATAACCACAACCTTTTAATATGATAAAGCAAATCATCTTTTCTAAAATAAAATCCACAATATTCGGGTCAATATAAAATTTTACTTAAAAACTTCAATCTGTGATCCCGAATTATTTTATTTTATAACATAAAAAATGTTTTAACTTCCTATCTTTAATGAAAGTCATCTATTTTTTTCAATATGCATGACACCAATATCGTGTCTTAACTTTATCTTTAACCAATACTCCAGCTCAAAGAAAATACTTTTCTTTGTCTAATTAATTCCTCAGAGGTACGCTTTCTCTTCTGATCCTTATGATTAGGGTTATTGTCGTGTTTTAATATTTTGACCCTACGCTGTTGTTGTAATATGTCATCTCTGAAAAACTGCCATGGTCCATCTCCCAGTTCAAGCTTCCCATTTCAAGGTATACTTATTGGCCAAGGATATTGTTTTAGGAAAGTACCGACGATGACCCATATAACATATTTTATTCCTTAGTGGTTGTGATGATGTATCTTCATTGAATACTGGGCACGCTTTATATCCTTCATGATCCAACCTGAGAAGGTCATATATGCAGGAAACTCATTTATAGTCCACAAAACAGATGCATTGCAAACATAAATATTCATTCTTGTAAGAATCCCATGGCTGAACACCGACATCCAACAAGCCTTTCAATTCATCAATTAATGATTTTAAGTAGACACCCATGTCTTTTCTAGGCACTTGAGGTCCATGAATCAAGAATGTTATCATGAAAAGAATGTTCTTTCATAAACTTCCACAGTTGCATATTATAAATCACTAGTAGTAAAGGCCACACGCCGTATATGTTGCTCATGTTTCTAAACAGATTAAAACCATCAGAGGTAAGACTTAGCCAAATATTCCGAAGCTGCTCTTTTAACCAAGGATATTTTTGATAAAAATATTTTCGTGACAAGGAGTCGATGGGATGCCTTAAGACACCCTTCGTATTGATACATTTTTCCTTATGCCACCGCATATCTACCAATGTATTTTTTGACATAAATAATCTCTGTAATCTAGGTTTCAGTGGAAAGTAAGGCAATATCTTATGCGATATGTTTTTCCCTTCTTGTCATTATACTTTTACCTTGGTTCATCACAAATGGGGCATTTGTTCGCATTTTGATGCTCCTTCAAGAATAATGCACAATCATATTTATAAACATGATTTTTTTGTAGCCTAATCTTAAATCGTGTAACCTTTTCTTACATTCATAATGTGATACCAGAATATTTGCCTTGAGAAATGCATCTTTTAATAGTTGGAGTAACATATCAAATGATTAATTACTCCAACCAGTACCTTTTATATGCATCAACTTCAGAGGAAATTGGAATGGAGTGAAATTCTTAAGACATGGATAGAGTTCTTGTTCAAGCTTACCAAATATCTCACCGAATTTGGCACGATATGTTTCCGAATCACTCTTTTCTGGATCACTCTCATCTTGAAAACTATTTGGGACAAATGCATCATTTGCTATTCCTATCATATCATCATCTTCCTTTTCATTTTCAGAACATTTTGACATTTGTGCATTCAAATTATGACGCACAACATAACTAGAGGAAACCCCGCATAACAACAAATGCATTTCAACGGTAGGTAAGTCATGGAAATATATTTCCACGCAATATCGACAAGGACATCTTAATTTGGCATTTCCATTTATATTATTTTTTTTATCATCAATAAATGAGTTAACAAAATCCTTGTACTCTTTAGATAACTTATCGGGCAAGAACATCCAACTATTATCCATACTTGATTTCCTAAGAATACAAATATACATATTAATTAACTAGGTGATGAAGTGTTAAAATATCGAGGCCATGATATATATATATATATATATATATATATATATATATATATATATATACACACACACACACAACCAAATTTATGCATATAAATTATTACGATTATGAATTATTTAATCACCGCACACATAGTAATTTAGCAGGAAAAGTGAAAAAGAAACTTACTACTTTGTGACCTATTTCCCCCACTATGCATAACCTTTATTAATGAGTTAAATTGTTATATGTTTGTGATGATACAACACAATAGAAAGTAATAAAAGTTTTGATGCTAAGTGAAAAAAAAAACTTACTTTTAATGAATGCATTATGATCATATAAGAATAAAGAATGCAAGTACGTACCCTCTTTATACATGTGCAACAATACTTTGAGAAATAATTTCCTAATCGTATTTTTTAATTTTTCAATTTTTCAATTTATGTTTCTTTTAATTATAGGTTGTATTTCTGACATCTAATTACTAATTTAACTTCCATTACATTATCTATCATTTGTCATTAGTAGAAATTAAAATTTTACCATCAGAAAGTATAAAAATGAGGATCAAAGAAATTATATCGTAACACCACCCTAATTTATCATTAATATATGAGAATTTGTTAGTGACATATATTATGAAAACCCACAATAGAAATCTAAGGTAATCACCACGTCCCTAAATTCGCAACAGAGGAATAAAGAGACATCACATATAAAACATAACTCCAAATTAGATTCCATAATCATAAACTTTATATAAGAACAAAATCAGAAACTTCATATAAGAACAAATATCCAATGCCATCAATTACATATTAATATAAGAATACAATTTAAGTTTTTAAGAGATTATAAAACAATGTATGGTTCCATATATTCATATGGTTTGTCATAGGAATGCATTATTTATGGGATGCGATGTAGACATACGACATGCTGGAGTGTGTATTAGAGATATCATGTATGGTACATATAATAGATGCAGAGGACAAAATTCCTACAGTCAACCTTACTCAATTTTCTATTTTCTTTCGTCAGATACCTTGAATGAATTCATAAACATAAAATTTTTGAATTAAAACAGGGCACCAGAGCAGAGCTGAGGTTTGGACAAAAGGGATTAATATCACTACCACTATAGTGGGAATTTCTTTGTCACTAAGAACTTCAGACAACATGCTTTGTTTTTTTATTTTTGTAAAAAAATCTAATTGAAAAATCATAAGATTCAAAGCAATCATGGACCTCTGTCTCTCCGAAAGTACCTATAAAAGGCAAAGTCAAAGGGAAACAAAAGGATTAAGGAACACTTGTAAAACAACAATGAAACGAGTGCCGAAACAAAAAAAAAATAATAATTAGTGGGACAGTAATCCTTTATTTTAGCAGTTATAACATGTCACCTTCCACATTTCTCCCCTCTTTGACTAACTTTACATGCCTAAATGGACTTGGCAATAATATTACTTAATCATAATCAAGTGGTCATCCTATTTATTGAATTTAGCATTTCAAAATTCCATAATGGTTGCCACTTGTCCTTATTACGGCGTGGTTAATGTACATGTTTATGATGTTAAGAGTTCAATTTTATATTTGAATAAGTCATTGTATGACCTAGTCTTTAGGAGTTCGTTTATTTTTTAGTCTCTAAGAAATTTCCAGTAGTGCAGTAAGTTTGTTGGCAGTCGGTTCCTCATTTTATGCTAAGTCACTTCCTCATGTATCTATTTAAGTGACCGAATGGTATTGAATATAGTAGTCAATTTTCTCTTCCATTTTGTAGAGCTTATTCTCTATTTTATACTCTATTCAGTTAATATTCTGGTATCAGAGCCAGGTTAAAATTTCTAACATACAGAGCTTAAGCTCTTTTCTACTCACTATAAAATTACAACAGCAAACTCATGGCATCTGATGGCTTTGTATAACCTGCTATACCTCGCCTTGATTGTCATTATGATCATTGGATCATATTAATGGAGAATTTACTGAGATCCAAAGAATTTTGGCATCTTGTTGAAACTGGTATTACGATACCTTCGGACGGAGCAGCATTGACAGAAGCACAACGAACAAAGTTGGAAGAACTGAAGTTGAAGGACTTAAAGGTGAAGAATTATCTATTCCAAGCAATCGACCGTACGATCTTGAAAATAATTCTCCTAAACGATACTTCGAAGCAAATTTAGGACTCTTTGAAACAGAAATATCAAGGCACGTCAAAGGTTAAACGTTCACAACTTCAGGCACTCCGTGAAGATTTTGAGACTCTTAATATGCAGCCATCAGAGTCTGTTTCTGATTATTTCTCCAAAATAATGGGGATTGTGAATAAGATGCGGCTTTACAGAGAAAAGATGGAGGGCATTACGATCATTGAAAAGATTCTTCGATCCATGAATTCAAAGTTCAACTATGTGGTTTGTTCGATCAAGGATTCTAAAGATCCTGATACACTTTCGATTGATCAGTTGGGGAGCTCGTTGAAGGTCCATGAGCAGCGAATCAGTCAATATGCACCATTGGAGCAAGCATTGCAGGCACAACTCTTTTCAATAATCAATCTTCAAGAGGTCGAGGATGCGGTCGCGGTCATGATCACTGTCACGGTCGAGGCTAAGCAAGGGAAAAAGGTAGAGCAGGTGATCAATTCAAAGGCAGAAGTTACCAATGAAGTGATGATCATTCTAGAGAGAAGGAAACAAAACCGTTTGACAAATCAAATGTGGAGTGCTTCAGATGCCACAAGTACGGTCATTACCGTTCTGAATGTCGAACTAAATTATACAAAGAAAGGGGTGAAAAATCAAATTTTGTAGAAAAGGACGAGGATGTTACTCTTCTCATGGTTTGCAATACCATGGAAGCTACACAGCCAAACATGTGGTACTTAAACACGGGATCAAGTAACCATATGTGTGGGGATAAATCTATATTTTATGAATTGGATGATACTTTTTAAAATTTTGTCAAATTTGGGGATAATTCTAAAATTTTGATTATGGGGAGAGGAAATATCAAAATTCGGGGAAAAGATGACGCTCAACAGTCTACCTCAAAATGTTTTTTATGTCCTCGATCTGAAAAGCAATTTGCTTAGTGTGGGCCTACAACAAGAAAAGGGCTATGAGATCATTATAAGAGGTGGAACTTATGAGATTAAATATCCAAAGAAGAGGTTGATTGCTCAAGTTCATATGACATAAAATCGAATGTTTCCATTATACATTCAAAGTGATTTTAATCACTGCTTGGCTGCTAAGGTGAAAGATTCGGCATGGCTATAGAATTTTTGTTATGGGCATTTGAACTTGAATGGGTTGAAGACCTAATTACATCAAAAAATATGGTGACGGGACTTCCAAAAATTGATTGTCCTTCCCAAGTTTGTGAAGAATGTGTTGTTAGCAAATAGCATCGTGATCACTTCCCAAAAGGGAAAGCATGGAGAGCTACAAAGGCATACGAGTTGGTCCATTCCGATATATGTGGGCCCATAACTCCGACATCAAATGGTAATAAAAGGTACTTTATTACATTTATTGATGATTATAGTCGAAGAACATGGACCTATTTTTTGCAGGAAAAATCTGAAGCTTTTTTCGCTTTCAAAAGTTACAAGGCTCTTGTTGAGAAAGGAGTTGGGGAAGTTATTAAAATTCTTCGAACTGATCGTGGTGGAGAATACAACTCACAAGAATTTGTTAATTATTATGAGACACATAACATCAAAAGGCAACTGACAGCAGCCTACACGCCGCAGTAAAATAGCGTGTTCGAAAGGAAAAACCGGGCAATCTTAAATATGATGCAGAGCATGTTGGCAAGAAGAAGAGTTTCAAAGAGTTTCTGGCCCGAGGCAGTCAATTAAAGTGTTCACATATTAAATAGAAGTCCCACACTAGCCGTTCAAAACATGACACCTGAACAAGCATGGTTCGGACGCAGACCAGGCGTCGACCACTTCAGAATTTTTGGATGCGTAGTCTATTCTCATGTCCCGGATGAAAAGAGGAAAAAGCTCGATGACAAAGGAGAAAAATGTATCTTTCTTGGTTAGTGAACATTCAAAAGCCTATAAATTATATAATCCCATCACCAAAAAGATCATTGTCAGTCAGAATGTCGTATTTGATGAATAAAAGACATGGATATGGATTGTTAATAGTTCGGGGCAGCAGATTCCAACAAGTTTTGATGATGATGATAAAGAAGAGTGAAGTCACCAATTTGTAGACGATGAACAACAGTCCTCAGATTCTATTCTCACAGGCTTACAAAGTCCATCAATAACTATATCCCCATCTGATGGATAACCATCAAATTCATCTACAGTAGAACACGCTGATATTACAATCGGGGCGCGATACCAACACACAAAAATAAGGCCAACATGGATGGAAGACTATGAAGTAAGTAAGCTAGTATATTCCGATGATAATCCATTTGTTCACTTGGCTCTCTATGCAGATTGTGATCCAGTTACATTTAAAGAAGCAGTGAAATAACTAAAGTGGCAGGATGCCATGAAAGAAGAGATCAATTCTATTGAGAAGAACGATATATGGGAGTTGACTGATCTCCCATCCGGTCACAAGTCTATTGGTTTCAAGTGAGTGTATAAAATAAAGTTAAATTCTGAAGGGAAAATCGATAAATACAAAGCAAGGTTGGTCGCAAAGGGGTATAAGCAGCAACAACGTATTGACTACGATGAAGTATTTGCTCCTGTGGCTAGACAAGACACTATAACAATGATACTGCCTTTGGCTGTACAAAACTTGTGTCATATATTTCAGTTCGATGTAAAATCAGCGTTCTTGCATGGAGATTTACAAGAAACATTGTATGTCAATTAATCTCCCGAATATGTGATGCAAGGGAGTGAGCAGAAGGTGTATCGACTACAAAAGGCCTTATATAGACTAAAACAGGCACCAAGAGCATGGTATAGTCGTATTGAGGCATACTTCGTGAAAGTAGGCTTCCAAAAATGCCCATATGAGCCTATGCTTTTTATAAAATTCGGATGTGGTGGGAAGATTATTCTTGTGTGCTTATATGTTGATGACTTGATCTATACCGGCAATGACCCCATGATGTTTCAAGAATTCAAAAGGTTAATAATGACTGAGTTTGAGATGTGTGATCTCGGGATGATGCACTATTTCCTTGGTATGAAAGTGGTACAATCTGATATTGGAATTTTTACATCACATCATAAGTATGCCAACAAGATTTTAGAGAGATTTCATATGAAAGATTGCAATCCTGTTCACACACTAGTTGAAGTTGGAGTGAAGGTAATAAAGGATCCTCCCGGGAAGAAGGTGGATAGCACATTGTATAAACAAATTATGGGAAGTCTCATGTATTTGAAGATAACTAGACCTGATATCATGCATGCTGTCAGCATTATCAGTCGATACATGGAGACTCTGAAAGACATGCATCTTCATGCCGCTAAGAGAATTCTACGGTATCTAAAAGGCACGGTGAATCTTGGAATTTTATATAAGAAAGGAGTACCATCAGATTTGATCAGTTTCACATATAGAAATTATGGCGGAGATCTTGAAGATAAGAAAAGCACCTCGGGCTATGCGTTCATGCTTAGATCTGGAGCAATCTCGTGGTCATCAAAGAAATAACAAATTGTTTCATTATCCACCACCGAAGAAAAATTCATTGTCGCTGCATCATGTGCATGTTAAGCTATATGGCTGGGATGATTGCTTGGTGAGGTGAACTTTCATCAACATGGAAGCACTCAGATCTATTGTGATAATATCTCAGCCATCAAGTTATCAAAAAATCCTGTTCAACATGGGCGAAGCAAGCACATTGATGTGTGGTACCATTTCTTACGGGATCTTGTCAAGGAAGGGAAAACTGATCTTCTCCACTGTAGGAGTGAGGATAAAGTCGCGGACATTTTTCTGAAAGCCTTTAAATTAGATGTGTTTTAGAAGCTTCGAAAACTACTCGGAGTTTGTTCGTTTGAAGATGAAAGTGTTTCATAAACTGGTATTATCAACATCCAGTTTAAGGGAGGGTGTTAAGAGTTTAATTTTATATTTGAATAAGTCATTGTATAACCTAGTCTTTAGGAGTTAGTTTATTTTTTAGTCTCTAAGAAATTTCCAGTAATGCAGTAAGTTTGTTAGCAGTCGGTTCCTCATTTTATGCTAAGTCAGTTCCTCATGTATCTATTTAAGTGACCGAATGGTATTGAATATAGTAGTCAATTTTCTCTTCCATTTTGTAGATCTTATTCTCTGTTTTATACTCTGTTAGTTAATATTCTAGGTCCATGAGCAGCGGATCAGTCAACATGCGCCATTGGAGCAAGCATTGCAGGCACAACTCTCTTTCAACAATCAATCTTCAAGAGGTCGAGGACGCGATCGTGGTCGCGGTCGCGGTCACTGTCACGGTCATGGTCGAGGACAAGCAAGGGAAAAAGGTAGAGCAAGTGGTCAATTCAAAGGCAGAAGTTACCAACGAAGTGATGATCATACCAGAGAGCAGGAAACAAAACCGTTTGACAAATCAAATGTGGAGTGCTTCAGATGCCACATGTACGGTCATTACCGTTCTGAATGTCGAACAAAATTATACAAAGAAAGGGGTGAAAAATCAAATTTTATAGAAAAGGACGAGGATGTTACTCTTCTAATGGTTTGCAATACCATGGAAGCTACACAGCCAAACATGTGGTACTTTGACAGGGGATCAAGTAACCATATGTGTGGGGATAAATCGATATTTTCTGAATTGGATGAAACTTTTCGAAATTCTGTCAAATTTGGGGATAATTCTAAAATTTCGTTTATGGGGAGAGGAAATATCAAAATTCGGGGAAAAGATGACTCTCAATAGTCTATCTCAAGTGTTTTTTATGTCCCCAGTCTGAAAAGCAATTTGCTCAGTGTGGGCCAACTACAAGAAAAGGGCTATGAGATCATTATAAGAGGTGGAACTTGTGATATTAAAGATCCAAAGAAGGGGCTGGTTGCTCAAGTTAATATGACAGAAAATCGAATGTTTCCATTATACATTCAAAAAATTTTAATCACTGCTTGGCTGCTAAGGTGAAAGATTCGGCATGGTTATGGCATTTTCGTTATGGGCATTTGAATATGTATTTTTACACGATATATATCAGAATATGTTCGAGTTTATTCTACTTTTATGTATAAACTCAATTTGAACTATTAGCCACCTCCACCAATCTAGTCAATTATCCCAACACAAACTAACAAAACAAATTTCAACGAGCCAAACCTATACATGAATAAGAAACTTGAAAATGATGTTAATGAGAAGCTTTATCTTGCTTAATGAGGTATATGTGAAAGAAAACCACATTATATGAGGAAAATCGGCCACCAATGTGGTGCTATTGCATATTTAATCTGTTCACACAATCGCTTTCAACACACACACACACACACACACACACACACACACACACATACATATAAAATAGTAATAAACAAAAATAATTATAAGTATAAAATTATTATATATTATAAATTTAATATCTTATTTTAAAGCCATTATAAAAGGTTAATTTTTTCATAAATAAAATTTGGCTATTATTTTTAGATATTTTATTATATAAAAACTATTTTTTATAAATAGAAACTTCAAAATAACTGAACGTATTTTATATAAAAAAAATTGTACATATTTATTTTTGTTTTTAGTTTAAAAAACTCTTAAGTCATTTATAGATACAAACTAAAAGTTTGTTCTATAAATAAAACGTTAAAAATGTTTATATAACCTAAAACTTTTATTATTTATATTAAAAACAATTTTGAAAATTTGAAACTTTATTTTAACTAAAAAAACTATTTTTTATAAGTAAAAACTTAACAAAAAGTGTACGTATTTTATATGAAACATTATACAATTTTTATTTATTTTTATTTTAAAAAACTTAATGTCATTTATGAATAAAAACTTAAATATTTTCTATAAATACAACGTTAAAAATATTTTTATAACCAAAAACCTTTTTTATTTTTATACAAACTAATTTTTAAATTTTGAAAACTATTTTTAACTCTTTTTTCGAGAAATAAAAACGTTATATAGATGTAATAGTATTAGTAGCATTGTGTAATGTGATTTTAGTGGAAAATGATGAAAACCGATTAATTTAATCCAAATTGTGTTGGATCAAGAGATTAATTAATGCAGTTTATAATGAATCATTTTTTTAGTTTCAAAAAGCTTTTTGATTTATCAATTTTTTTGATGTTAAAGAGCACAATTGTTCAGAGAAAAAAATAATAAATATAAAAGGCTCATTAACTTTTCTAATATTATTTTATTAGAAGTATAATAAAAATCTGATTTAAAAACACAATAGAAAGGGAAAAAAGTAAATTTTAACATTAATTATAAGGATTTCACATTTACACCTCAAACTCTAAAGTTGCCCTCTCAGTCAATGTCTTACAAATGTAGTATGAAACTCCCACATCCTCACTGCTCTAATGAAATCGACATCACTCCATAAGCTCTCATCCAATACTTCCAACTCTTTGCGACTAAAGGTAACAGTGGATGCACTTAAAGTGTACCCAACTCGTTTCACTTTTTGAATCATGACAAGAAGGAAGCTAATATATTTCTTCTTGTCAGGGTCAGATGATCTAATGGTAGTATGAACAGTGTTTGACTCATTAACTTAACCGATTTGCGTTAAAATCCATATCGATAAAAATATTCAGGAACCTCTGTATTTTTAACTTAACCGATATGGATTTTTTTTTTAATGTAGCCATGAATAAAAAAAATTATATAAGTGGAATAAGACATACATTTATAGTGTATAGTTAAAATGAATATGACATTATCCTCTAGAAGTAAAAAAAAATGTGTAGAAAAGTAATGACACAAATTTTTATCATGAAAATAATAATAGTTAAAGAATTCTATAGGTTGACCTCAAATCAGGACATTATTTTATAAATAATAAAGTGAGCATATCCCGAATAACATTTCGAGAATTACCAACATTTGGCACTCAGCATCATAGGTCCTATAATCTATGTTGGGGATCTTTGTGAATTCTTGTTCTTTAAAGTCATCCCTAACATCGGCCTTTACTGGAGCAACCTCTCTCCGTTGATATCGCCTCCATTAACAGTGGACACATGATCATCTTCCAGCCGACCGACTTCTCCAACCTCACAATTGAGCATAAAACAATCTAAGATTACATTAAATACCAATCTTTGACCGACCAACTGCCATGGGCCAGACTTTGTAGGATTTACACAAAAACTTTTTTACCCAATACGAACACTAACTTTACACACAATATTCATACCATATAATAGCAACAATTATTGGAATTTTGTTTCATCCACATTTGTTTTATCACATTTCATGCATAGTAACAACACATATGCGATTTCCTATAACCTCCAAAAAAGCACAAAAACAAAACTATAGTCAATCGGGCAAATACATGAAACAAATGGATAATATCAGTGTAAGGACATTTTTGTCATGTTCGTTATCTTACAGTTTTGTATGTCTTACGCCGCTACATTTGGCACGTCTCTACTCGATCTCATATAACGGTCTCAATCCGAATTTCGGGAATCAAACATTCATCATCTCCGTCATGTGTCCCACATTGGCCTCAATGACTTCACGTTCCATAATTTTAGGGGTTGAATTAAATAAGGTTTGGTTGGAATCTTGCGAATTTAATTTAAATCGATATTACATATTTCTCAAATTGGTATCAGAGCAGGTTGCGCTAATTTATTGCAATATTCCTATTTTCCCCAAAATCGTGTGATATTGATTTTTTTGGGGAAAAAAATAGTTTTGTGAAAAATCGCAATTTTTTCGATGGAGCACTTATGTAATCGGATGACCCCTTTTGATGACACGAGTCAGAATTTTGATGATTTAAATAGTTTGAATTTGACGTTTGCAAAGAGAATTAAAGTTTTGGAAAAAGATAATTCTTGTTTTAAATCTGCGACGAATCTTTTGCAAACGGTTCAAAATCAAAGACATTTTTATCGTGAGAAATTTGTTTCCTTGGACCATGACTTTGTTGCTTTAAAATTGTCCAAGAAGAAAAGTGATGATAGGGTCCTATTCTTAGAAGAAGAATTAGAGGACCTTAAAAATTCGATGGTTTGTGTTTGTGCCAAAGATGAAAAAAATATTTTAATCAATGAATTTGTGGCATGTGAAGAGACTCTTAGGGAAAAGTTTGCTTTAATTAAGGGGGAGAGGGATATCCTTTTAGAAATTGTTGAAAATTTGAAAAAGCAATCCCTGTCTTTGGAAGAGTCTAATTTGTTGCTTAAATCAAATATTTTGAAGTTGAAAAATGATTTAAATGATTCAAGTAGGGTTGATAGTGATGGTAATGGCTCATCTTGTTCTCATGCTTTTAGTGCTAAATCCAAAACCATTATTTGTTTTAGAGGGTCAATTAATCCCAAGGACGTTAGAAAAGATCACACTTTAGGTAACATTTCTCCCATTTACACATGTTTACATTATGGTAGGAAAGGTCACCTTAGGAGATTTTGTTTTGATCTTGGAAGAGGTCCTAGGGAGTCAAATTCTAGTGTTTTGCTGGTTCCCAAAACCCCGTGCCGTCATGTTACATCCGTTTGGGTTAGGAAATCACTTTTGGATACACTAGATTTTAAACAAGTTGATTCTTGTTTGCTTGCACATGATTCTTCTCTTGCCATATCATATAGATGATTGTGTTCGCATGTTTGTCATACGCTAGTTTTATTTAGTTTCATGATATTTATGTTTACTAGCGTTGTGACATGAACTTTGTGTATAAATCTTTGCTTTTGAAAAAATTTGAAATATACAAAAAGATTTTATTTTGATAAAATTTTGTGAAAAATCTAAAAAGATTTTTGTATTTTGCTTGCACCGTTTATGGATGAATACTTAGGATGACCAAGTCACAACATCATTCAATTATTGTCATGTGACTATTTGATAGTGTTTTGAGACAATAGGTCAATTCATCCTTGTGCTTTATAATGTTTGGAGTCATTAAGATGTAATTAAGTGTTACTTCCTACATGTTTGACTCATATTTTTCTTATTGCACGCATGCACGGATTTGTTTGATTATTGTGCTTGTCTTATCACATGTTGGTTGGGTGTTTTCACTTCAATACTGTCCTTTAAAACGAACCAAGCGCGATAAATTTTGATAAGGAAATTGTGCATATAAGAACCATTTTTTGAGTTTGTGTGTTTTGTTTGAAAACGGGGAAGGGCTGGGAAAGGATCATTTTGCCTTTGCGAATACTAAGCCACCATTAAATTGGACATAAAAATGGAGGAATTTTATTATCCTGGGTCTAAAGTGGTTTAAAAGATCCCGAAAAAATTGAAAGGCAATAAAAAGAAATTCATGCCAATTATGGGCCATTTAGGTTTTTGCTCCAATTCTCCAAAGTTTGAGAATTTAGATTACCTCAAAAAGAAAATATATATGAGGGAGTTTGGATGGAGAATTAAAACGGGTTTGCACGTCCTTGAAATTCTTGAAAATGCGCTACATAGTTTTGGATATTATTGGTATGAAAATTATTTTGACTTTGATTTGTTGATTTGTATAAGACGATGTCATCTAAATTCAATAATCTTTACACCTAAGGATACTTTTGATGTTCATTCGTTAGGGGTACACATATGCATCATGCACATATGATTGATTGAGTTGATTTACCTATAGAATGTGTCCATACCCATTCATTCTGTTTCCATGACTTGGTTTTTTGAGTTTAAATCCATGGTGTGACTTTTGTGTCATGTTTTACATACTTTTGTATTTTTTTGGTTTGTTATATATTTTGTGTGAAAAATTTTGAAAAATTCAAAAATAGAAGTTTATTCCTTGTGACACCTCGGCTTTACTTGTTTGATTTATTCTCATTTGTCTGTTTGGGAACATCATAAAAAGGGGGAGAAAGAATTATAATATTATGGGGGAGTTTTGAAGTTATGAGTTTTTCTCATGAATTGGTATCTATGTTTATCTCATTTCAAACTCGATACGTCACTTGGTATTTGCTTTATCTCATGTGTGCAGGTACTTTATTGAAGTTCAAGGGCATTTTAGTAATTGTACAACCACCGTACGGAGGTCCGGTCAACTGAAAAGTTGAAGACCTTGCCTCAACGAAGATACTGGAAGAAATGGCACCTCAATTCGAGCTACGGTGAAGAAGTTACGGCCTTTTGAAAATTGAGAGATTTCCAAGAAAAAGACTTGGGAAAAATGCTAAGTGTTTAAGTCCCCAAACCAGCGAATTTCTGTGAACCGAGGGCCAAATCGGTTTGGGGGCGAACCGGTTCGGGGTACCTAACGCTGGACAGAGTTTCAGTTTTGTAATACTCTTTTGTGGTTTCCCTATAAAAATCAACTTCCGGGGAGTTGTTTTTCAAGACTTGCAATGACGTTTTTTAGAGTTCTATCATCTCAAGTCTTCATATTTTTGAGTTCCCAAACTCATGTTTGATTCACATATCATTGATATATCTTTGTGAATCCTTTTTGAAACCCAAGAACACAATTTTGTTTTTGTTCGTCTTTGTGGGGAGATCTTTGCGGCCGAGGACTGCGTGTTATTGCTGAGGGAGTCTCTACAAAATTTTATGGTTGCGTGCCATTGAGGAGTGCTGCGGTTCTTCCTTTGCTGATTGGACAGAGGTTCATGTCGTGGGTTCACTGCGTGTGGATTCATTGCTGACGACACCGACCGACGCCTGCGGGTATTCGTGTGTCACTGTATTTCATTGTAATCCGTGTAAGTTGCGATTTACTTATTATAGTGAAATAAAAAGGTTTTGCCCTGCGGGGATTTTTCTTTAAACTTGTGTCGCATACTTTATTTGTTTATGATTTGACACACGAACCGTAGATGCATGTTTTTAGGGGCTGAATTAAATAAGATTTGGTTGGAATCTTGCGAATTTAATTTAAATCGGTATTACATATTTCTCAAATAGTATAAAAAAACAAATGTTTTATATATATAGGGAAAACTAAACAGATTGCTGAAAAAACAACAATAATTTTCTATATATATAAAAAAATTCTTTTCATTTATAGAAAAACAATGTTTTACTAAACAAAATAGTTTTGTAATGCTATTTTTTTTCTTTTTCTGTCTTTTTTCAATGATATTTTTTTACTTAGAAATAACGTACTAATATTTTTTAATCTTATATGCAATTTACCCTCAGCTTGGGACCGACTTCGCCGTCTTCAAAATGACCAAAAAACGAAGCTTCAAAATGGGTATGCCATCTTTTAAAATTGATCAAGTCGTGGTCAACCGGGTAAGTCATCTTTCAAAATGGATAAGGCAACAATCTTTCAAAATGGGTATTTTTCCGATGAAGGGATAAGGCTGTGGTTTTGTTAATCAGTTTTTTTTTTCGACGATGAGTTTGGCTCTTTGCCTCGCTGCGATCGGTTTCCTTTGGCAATGGGTTTCTCCGGCAACGGGTTTTCATTTTGGTGGTTAACTGTGCATGGTCAAGATGGGTTTGCGTTCTAGTGGTGGTGAGTGCGATGGATTTACATAATTATACAGTGGTGGATTAATTAATTTGAATCAATCATCAAATACATAAAAAAAAAATAGGGCACAGCTAACGGCGCTCCAAGAATTCTATAAACACTCCAAAAAAATTTCAATTGACAACATTGCCCTACAACCATCCAAGCCCCATTTCACTTCTTTCTTTTCATTCGAAGTTTCACCACCATTTCACCTCTTCCTTCTAATATTTTAGTTTTTTTTTAACTTAAATAAATTGACCTTTGTTTAGAGTTAGTTATAAATGTATTAATTATCATTTAAAGAAAAAAAACTATTTTCCCAAAATGGAATGAGTGAAAAATAATTTTTTTGTTGAAACGACAAGATTTTTTTTACTTGACATGAATACGATCCAATTAAAAGCGATACGACATAATTTTTTTTATTAAATGTAAACACATCCCAATAAAAATTGGATACAATACGAAATATTTTTTTAACCTAATACGAACACGATCCAAATAAAAAAGACACGACATGTTCGAAATCATATTTTATTGATTTTTTTTTCTACAAATCATTTTCTTGTTATTGGAAATCATTTTTTTCGGAAATCATTTTATTTGGTGAAATCATTTTTTTAAATCAGTTTTTACAATTTTTTCTTTGTCGAAAATTATTTTTGTTGTTGGAAATTATTTTTTTTAACTAAAATTATTTTTTTTTCTTAAATCTATTTTCTTTAATTTTTGCTAGAAATCATATTTTTAGAATACCTATTAGTATTTGTCCAATTTTTTTCTTCATATTTTCCACTTTCTTAAAATTCTTTTTATGTAATTTTTAGAAATTTTAAATAAGGTGTTTTAATTTCCAAATATTTTATATATTTTTTTGTCATTTTCAGATTTAAAAAAATATTTTTTTAGAATTTTTTATATTTTTGAATTGCTTTTAGTAGTTTATGTAGTAAAGTAAATTTCAAATGCACCATTATTTTTTAATAGACTAAAATACCTTAATTTGATTTCATAAGCAATACACTTTTTCATTCAAAAATTGAAGGTCTTAATGACAAACAAGGGTTACTTGAAGTAGTTTGAAAATTTTAAGAGTTAAGTATAAAAAACAAAAGTTCATGCCAAAGTACAAAATAAACTAAAGTATTTGTAAAATAATTAAATTTATGTAATAAAATATTTCAATTATTTAAAAAAATTTGTTATCTGTTTTATTCGTTAAATTTTATTTTGATCCCCTTGTATCTTTTATTTTTCATGATTAAAATTTTACATCGGATTGTGTTTGTGTTTGTTAAAAAAATTTAAAAACAATCATGTTGTGCCGCTTTAATTGGGTCGTGTTGTATCCAACTTTCATTGGGTCGTGTTTGCATTTGATAAAAAAAATTATGTCATGTCAAGTAAAAAAAAATTATGTAGTTTCATATTTTAATTTGGTGATATTCTTATTTGGTTAAAAAAAGAATTTGTATTTATTAATATATATATATATATATATATATATTAATGACAATTTACTCATTAATTGATTTACACTTTAGTATTCACTCATTTTTTTTATCCAACATAAACGCAATCTAATTGCAAAATTACACGATAAGAGATGATATGAAATGTAATTTTTTACCTAACACAATTAAAATGTGAGATGATACGAGATGATATGAAATCCGTACACGATCCAATTAAAATGTGACATGGCACATCACGATACGTAATCTTTTTTTTAACAAGACACGACCTAAATAAGAGCGACACGATACATCCCGACACAAAATTTTATTTTTTAACTAATACGATACGACATAAATTCTTATTTTATTTTTTTTATATAGCACGATCTAATTAAAACGTAACACGATACGAATAAAATAAAGTTTTTTAAACTAGTGTTGAAATAAAGTCTTGAGAAGTTTTGCGTGTCGTGTTACTTTTTTTTACGTCGTGTTTATGTTACGTAAAAAATGCGATTCTGTATCGTGTCGTGTCACTTTTATTTGAATCGTGTTCGTGTTAGGTAAACGTGAGATTTCATGTCGTGTCGTGTTACGTTTTAATTAGATCATGTTAGTTAAAAAAAAGATGTATGTCGTGTTGTGTCATTTTTGAAATGTGTTTGTTAAAAAATAAAGTTTTGTGTGGGGGGTATACTATGCCTTGATAAATAAAAAAATAAGATTGAAGCTTTGTAATATTTGTTTTGTTTTTTAATAGTGAAGTGTTTAAAAAAATAATATAAAATTAATGTAGAAGAAAGTTTGCATTTTATTACAAGGATAAGTTTGTCATTTTAATATGAATTGGAGTGCCATAAGATTGTTATGGGGTCACCGGATGTCTTGGATGACGCAGGATTGAGAGAGGAGCGAATCGAGAAGGCGAATGGCCTTGAACCAGTCCCGAGAGGTACACAGCTTCGCTAGTTTTACTTTCTCCAATACTACACGTGGAGAAGCAAATGAGATGTAGAGGTTGTATAAGAGTTCCTACAAGTTAAATAGGCTAGAGAGGGAGAAAGAATTTTGATAGATAGAGGAGAGGAAGGGGTAATGACTGAGGAGTCATGGAGGGTTGGGGGATTTAATGGAGTGAGGGGTTTAGAATTGGGTTTGAAACCAATTTTCTTTATGAGAATATAAGAAGATGAAGATTGCTTTGAAGGGTCGTACAGAATTTTGAGAGACATCCTGAGAAGATCAAGAGAGGTATTAAGATAGTACAGAGAATATGGAGATACCTCCTAGGAAGATCAAGAGAGAGATTAAAATTTGAGCCCTCTTGAAAACATCAACAAAAATGAATCCACGTGGATAGCCTCCTATTAAGTCGAAATTAATGGTGGAGACAAATATTAGATTAGAGGTATAATTAACATGTAATCCGTACAATCCACGAGTGCAGTATAAAACGCTCGTGCAATGCTTCGTTGTTTTATATTTGATTATTTTTTCATACATATTTTGTGCACACTACCAAGCTAAATCAAAGAGAATTGAAATAAATCAATTGTGTTTCAAATAGTTTTTGCTCATCTTTAGAGTACCTTTAGTTCAATTAATCATATTTTGCTAACAACCTTAGAAAAGAGAATGAATATAAAATAATACAACTTGAACTCAATATGATAGCAAGTTAATAGTCATCCATCTCTTGATATAACCCTAAAAAATCACAACCCAGAAAAATGAATAATAAAATAGTCATGTGAGTCTCAAACACAATTAACTAAAAAATGACATGTGTTTAAATATTTTTTTGTAATAATATTCTATGTATAATTTATCTTATGAAAGTTCATAAAATCTTATAGGATTTTATAATTTTGACTTATTTTTAAATGAAAAATAGCTGAATTGAGACCCAAAATATAAGTAATTTCTTTATTATTGTGTGTATATAGTATCAGATGAAAAGAAGCAAGAAGATAAACTTTTATAGGTAATCTCTAAATATGAAAAAACCTTTTTTTTGTAATCAAATTTCTATTACCT
This sequence comes from Sambucus nigra, assembly GCA_949130495.1. NCBI lineage: Eukaryota > Viridiplantae > Streptophyta > Magnoliopsida > Dipsacales > Adoxaceae > Sambucus > Sambucus nigra. The sequence goes on along the minus strand of OX422223.1, from coordinate 62,903,359 downwards.
ATTTCAATTATCTTTCATGGAAAAATCAAATTTTAGAAAATGTAGATAAAAAATGATCACTTTATATATAATAAATATCCAATTAACAAAACATATGATGTTTGTTAAATGTATGATCTGCACAACCATCAAAGATGAAATGAGTGCAATATCCTCAAACACACATCCATCCAACATCATCCACACAAACTCACATTCATCCATCCTCATCCGGTATGTATAAATAGAATTGGGAAAAAATTAAAACACAAAAAAAGTTAGTTTGATTAGTGCAATAGCATGCATATGCTTTATGACTTTGACAAAAAATTTCCTACACTTTTGGTAACATTTTATGAATAGAGAATATGGAGTACCTTTTAATATTATCCAAATAATTTTGTATTCCCTTGTTAAACCGATGGGGTAGGCTTTCCACATTTGAAAATCACATAAAAGTGAAACAATAAAATTAGATTATTTGGTTTGACATTTTGTCATACACATTGTCTGTCAATTAAGTACAGTATGCCAAGAAACGTCTGCTGATTTGAGATTGGCAGGTGTACTTGAAAATCATGTACAATCTAATTTTCCACAAAAGACAAAAGCGTGAGAAATATGATTATGTTGAACCTTTATTCGATTATATCACCTAGAATATTCCTTTAAAATCCGCAATTACAATTAAAATGTAATTAAAAAACCAGAATCATAGTACAAAATTAGAGTACCAAATGGATTAGCGATGTGATTAAGCAGTCAAAAATAAAATGCATATGAACAACTCATAATTGAAAGTCATATAATAGCATAAAAACTACTTGAAAATAATAAAGAAAAGAAAAAAGTATAATGAAATCCTAATTAATACCAAGATATGCAGAGCTAAAATTATAATGAAATCCAATAAATACCAAGAAAGCAGATATGACCCTAAAATGACTTCCAACCTATGTACCATAATCACCAAACTCAATTAATTTTTTTTGGAATCTCTCAATCAAATCTTTATTGACAGTGCTTATGAAAGTTTTCTTTTTGTTGTAGTCTTTCCCTTCATTTTCTCCACATGGTAATCTTCAGCTTACTCAACAACACTTGGCCCAAGTTTTTTTCGATAATGTAATCTGAAAGAGTCCCTTCTCAGAGTTGTTTCTTCCAAACCTATTTTTGACGGCATTCACCTTTACATTGTTGGTTTCAACACTTAGCTAATACCCATTTAATCTGTCTTGCTCCATCTCCTTTGGGCTTGTTTCATGACTAGTTATATAAATACACCAAAAGGTCATTTCTTCTTCTAATATAGAGAACCTGCCAAATCAAAATCGAATTTTGTTCCTACGGTGGAATGGAAACTGAGGCAAGTGAATGAAAAATAAAAAGGAATTAAATACATGTCTAGAAACCAAATCAGCACAAACCAAATCAAAACGAAATTTTTTTCACATCCTTAAAGAGTTCTTTTTGAAAAATCAAATCGGCACAAACCCATTGAATTCCACAATGCTTTCATTTTTGGAAAGAAATACATGCCTAGAAACCAAACAACACAAATCACGAACAGACCCAAAGACCTTTAAAATCTCAAATGTAAATTCCAAAGCAAAAAGAATGCTAACTTTAAAATGACATTTATTGTCACTAAACCTCTAATACTATCATATTAGAGGTATAATATAGATATAGATTACTTACCATTTAAATCAACTCTTGAACCGATGAATGAGATATTTACATCCAAAACAGAATTTTTTACCATTTCATATATCGATGATGAATATTCACAGCTAAATTGCATCAATTTAACCGAAACGAGCAGGTGGATATATGTAGATTTACATGATATATTTACCTCCATAACATAATTTTCAACCATTTCAGAACCTAGTGACACAAATTCATAGCAAAATTGCATCAATTTCACAAAAATAAGCAATCAGTTGTATGTACAAGTTAATGAATGTATTTTTACATAAATATATATTTGTATACATTCATGTATCTTCAATTCTTCAGTATAAACTCGATTTTAGCAATCATCTATCAATTATCAATTATCAAACTCAAACTAATAAAAATAAACTTCAATAAGCCAAACCTATACATAACAAGAAAATCAAAACTACCGTTAATGAGATGTTTTAGCTTGCTTAATAAGGTATAGGCGAAAGAAAGTCACATTATATGAGGAAAACCAATTGATGTGGTTCTGTTGAATACTTCAATTATTAATACACATATTTTCACAATATACATATACTAGTTTGCAACTCGTGCGATGTGAGAGCGCTTAAATCTACTTACATAAAAACTTTATAACATTATTTTAAGACACTAATACCATAGCACAAAAAATAGATTTTATTTAAAAAAATAGACATTACACAGGCAAAATAGCAAGACGCAACCGGTATAACATAGAAGGAAATAGTTCTGGATTTATACTTTGTTTTACTTGGATTGGTCGGCCTGAAAAATGTTATTTTTAAAGAATTTCAAATATAAACTATACTATACCATTCCACATTATATATTATGAGGGGCCAATATGTAACGATATTAGACGGGATGGTTAAAAAACACACAAATTATTTTTTATATATATTTTATCAATTTAAAAAATTTCTTGAACAAAATCAATTCAAATTAATTAAGCACCAATTAAACAAATTTGCATAAACCAATTTTATCTTAGCCTAAGCATGTATCTAGGTGATTAGCATGATAAAATAAATCAACCAGAGTGCGCGATGTACGAGGGAAACCCAAATGGGAAATACCTCGGACGACCTAGCCACACAAAATCCACTAAGTACGAAATTACAAAAGGATATGATAGATGTAACACCCCGTATTTCTGCATATTTTAAATTAATTAATTCGGAAATAAACTAGGAAAAATACGTCCTATTTAAATTTCGCGAGTGAAGTAATTTAATTAATAAATGTGATTATTAAATATTAATCAATTGATAGATATTGATTAAAATTTTGATGAAATTTACTAACTGTGAATAGTAATAATAAATGATTATTAATATACGGCATAGCGAGTGATATGTGCGTATTCTAGTTTATCTCACCAGGAGTCACGTGTAGACTATTTTAAGGTGAGAAATGAGAAATATATTTTAAGTGACTCGGATGGGAATTTAGAGGTCACGAATGATTCTGGATGGATCGAAATAGTCGGAATAGTGTACTCGGAGGTATAGTTCGGGCGGCCCCGGATTAATTTTGGACCAAACCGGCATCTATTAAGGGCGTTACGGTCATTTTTCTAAAAGGGGTCAAGTTACCTACGAAAATTAGAGCCATATCTTTGATATTTAGAGATTGGGGTTAGGGATCATAAAACGAAAAGATTAGAGAGGCCATTAGAGAAAAGAGAGAACCATTTACCCAAAGCCTAAGGAGAGAATTGAGAAGGTGGTGAAGGGTTTCGTGCACCTCAAGTCAATTAGAAAACAAGATTGGATAAGAAGCAATCAATCATCAACTAAAAATCACAAAATCAGATCAATCAATCTAAGGCAAGTGTTTATTACAAATTGAATTGAAGTTATAATACCCATGTGTAGGTATTTCATGAATAGAGTGATTTTATTTCAAAACCTTGATGAAGAGTACCAATTGATTTTATGTTGGCTAAAATTGCATGTAGATAGGGATTATATCTGTAGAGGATTGTAAATCAGAAGAGTTTTGAATGTTACTATGGATTTAAATTTTGGTTTTGAATGGAATTTAATGGATGAACACAAAACTAGTTTATGAAAGAGTTTTGGGGGGGTTGATTCATTCTTGATTGTTTTTGGTGAAGCTTTAATGTGTTTGAAACGTTAGACATCATTTTAACTCTGTTAAAAATAGTTAGTAATGATCTATTGTGAATTTGGTAAAGAATTGATGAGATTTGGGTATAAAAATGGTGTAAAAATGCTACTGCGAAATAGAGAACTGAGTAACAGAAAAAGAACCGGTCCGACCTTAACAGAAAATGAATCGGTTCGGCCTTAACAGAAAAATGAACCGGTCCGATCCTGGGAAGCGGATCAGTCCGGTGCTCTGAAATTTCCAAAGTCTTTCTCTTCTCTTGTATTCCTAAATGTACGTGGTGGGGGAATACTTATGCACGTGTGAAAATAATATTGGGAGATATATTATTTTATAGTAGGCCTACGGGGGATTATGAGTATGAAGTAAACTCGTATATAAATGGTAAAGTACGATGAATATTAGAGAGAAAAATATTACATACTAGTATAAATAATATGGCTGTGTGAATACCTATTATATTGATACTTAGGCTGTGTAAATACCTAAAGTATGCTTAATTCGGTATTGGGGTCGATGATTATCCGGACCAATACATGAAAGCTCGATTTGGGGTCGATGAGGATTCGGACCAAATCGAAGTTAAAAGATATTGGGGTCGATGAGTATCCGGACCAATATACATATGCTTAACATTTACCTTGGGGTCGAGGGATATCCAGACCAATGTAAATGATAGGATGATTGGGGTCGATGATTAGACGGACCAATAATCCTTATAGTATATATTGTGTGAAATATATACACTTCATGATATTCTACTTATGTGTGAAAATATACTTGTAGATGATATCTATATAGATATACATCTAAATGATAAATTAAGTAGAGAGAAACTTAATTTTAAGATTTAAAAATAGATTGGGAATATCTATAGTAAATTAAGTAGTGAAACTTAATTATGGAAGTCGAATGCTAGATCTGAAATGCTTTATGAATTAAGTAATGACACTTGATTATGATGATTAAATATAACACATGTGAATGTTATATGATAACTGAAATACACGAGGATGTTAATAATCAAGTGTGTTGTATGGGAGGTTCGGGAGAGTAGACCACTGATAAGATCAGTTACATACTATAGTCGAGATAGCTTGGGTATGATGGCTAGGTGGGCTAAGTATAGGACGTTAGCTGTGCACATTAGATGAGAGGTGAGGAGACTCAAGGGAGTGTGAGTGAACCTAACATGTGTAATTAATAATCGATTTTAATTGCGATAAATTACTCGTTAAATGTTTTCAAACTGTTTTGAGTACTAACTCTTGCTATAAAAATGTTTTCAAAACCTTTTAGGTGTCCAGCCACAAGGGCGCCTTACTTGAGTTCATTCCAGAGATTTGGAGTTGTAGCACTGTGGATGTTGATAGGATCATTGAGTCGCCGACTCTTTCATTCAGATCTAGCATAGGATCTCATCCTTATGTTTCATATGTAGACATGTTGTCAGTTAACTCCATTACAGTTCCAGATTTGTATCAATTTTACTTTGTGTCGATGGTTTATTCGGCTTGACTTAGTTGCTTTTACATATCAATGTTGGTTTGGAATCTAGTATCTTGTGTATGTTGTTTTAGTTTTCAAACTATTCTATTATCCTGTTTTATTTGAAAGATAAAATTTAGCACCGGTTTAATTAACTTAGGTAGTTAGTAATTAATTTGTTTTTCGACGGTGATGCTAAGAATGAACCATATGAGAAACCTATTTTAATTTGATAAAGGCCTGATCACCCGATGTATACTACACCAAAAACAACAATTTGACACACCTTGATATTAAAAATCTGGCACAATTTTAAACTGTGCCAAATTTTGGCACTGTTTAATAACAATCTTACACACTTTTAAGCAGTGCCAAATTTTGGCATTGTTTAAACGTGTGCGAAAATTGAGAACACTTCACTAAAACATAAATATCCTAAAAAAAATTAATCCCCTCAAAGGTTTTTGTTCTCCCGCTCTCTCTCCTCTCCCAATATCGTCTCCCGCTCTTTCTCTCAGGCTCAAGAAAATCCCTAGCTTATCTCTCCTGCCTCAAATTCGGACCATTTCAGGGTGGTGATACAGTCGCCAAGCTCACGAATAATGCTTTCAAGACCTATGTTAAGTTGACGCCATTGGCAATAAAGTTTTTTTTAATTTTAAGTCTACCGGAGTTGTTCCTATTGCATCGATGGGTGTGATGAGGCCTGAGTTGGTATGAAATCGATTGTTCCTATTTAGGGCTTGATTATTGGTGTTGGGTATTCACGGCTTGATTATTACTGTTATTACCAGCACTGGAAATAACCCTAAGGCCATGGCTATGCACCTCTTTCATCTGGTCTTGCTTGTGGTTGCTGGCCTTTCAGTTGGAATGACTATTGGAATTATTGGTGATGCGGTGTTAGGTATTCTTCATTTCCATCAAATTTGTTGATCTCTAATTTTTTTCTACATAGTTATTTTGCCTAAGTGGGTGTTTATTAGTTGTTTCATTCATGTAATATACCTGAAAAATATCTTGGGAGTCCATATCTGACATATATGCGTTGTTCTAACATTTGAGGCCATTTTCTAATCTGAATTGTTTGTGTGGTTGAGATTGACTTTCTATGCTGCCCTGTTTGCTAATTTGTGGTAATTGTGTAATTTTCCTGTTTGATTCAAATGGTTTAACTTTCAATTTAAAATTCGACTTAAGTTTATGATTTAACCTCTGATTTTAGGGCTTACATATGGATGGAAGTAGTGACCAATGGAAGAATGTTGTACCATGAGGTACAAGAATATATATTATGTGTCATTTATTACGCGAACATGGTGTTGTGGGTATTCAATGAGTAGTTATATTGATTTATTTTCTTAGTTTTATGGTAAAGTTCACATACACATAGTAAATGTCTTGGTTTTGTAGTATTTGAGCCCATTTCAGTCACTTTGTCTTCAATTGCTACATTAGCACAACCACGTTTCATCTCTTCCTTATCGCCCTCTCTTTTTAGGTAAACATAGATTAACATTGACATGAATTTTTGATTTTTTCACCTTTTGTTTTGGTACACACATAATAAAATGAGTTACAAGCCCATATTTGGACCTAACAACAATATTAAGGTAATAGTGATCAATGTTTGTTAATATAGCATTCTACAATGTTTTATTTGATATAGAACTGTACATATATGTGTGTGTGTGTGTGTGTTTGTATTATATCAATGTTTGTCAATATATCATTCCAAAATTATATAACATTTTTTACAAATAAACACTTAAAACATTTCTAACATTTTCGTCTCTCTCTTTCGTGGTTCCTATTTCAGCAATGAATGCAGTGGCTAAGGATATCTCCAAAGCAAGTCGTTGAGGTAGTTGACCAGCAGCGCCTTTGAGCCAGATGTGGCTACTGAGTGTAGTACTTCATGTTTCAGAAATGAATGCAGTGACTAATGAATGTAGTGGCTAAGGATATCAGAGGTAACCGACAACGCCTTCCAGCCATCGTCCAAGATGGTATTCACGTTGGTTTTGTGATATTTGGTATACACGTTGGTTTTTTTATTTTGATTTATCAAACAGGTCAATGGGGAACGTTTATGCCCTCACTGCAATAAATTACGTTGAGAAAGAATGAAGTGTGGATTTTACTCGATGACATCAAAGTGCCCAAGTAGTTAGTCTGGGGTGGAAAACACGTTCATTACGAGAATTTGGAAGATGTTGGTAAAAATGGAATTATGTATTGGCTCAACGACTTTTGTCCTCCCATTGATGACACCGACGAATAGTTGTATTGGTGCTAATTAGTGGTGTCATCTTCCTACTCAGGTATTATTTAAATTCTAATTTAGTTTTTGATATTCTGATTACGTTATTAGGTTGTCATCTTCCTACTCAGGTATTATTTACGTTTTTAGGTTGTTACCATTGTTATATACTATTATATATATATATATATATAATAGCCCTGTCAAAACTATAAACTTTACCAAACTCTACCAAACTTTAAACTTTAGTCTCACATTAAATAATTCACAATTGAACTACGGACATAATCAGCTCAAACTTAAACACCATTGAAGGGTGAAAACTGTAGGAAGTTGACGATAATTCACACCTCGCACGACACTAATGTAACTCGTAAGAGGCACTAACATCTCGCATATGACCAATTTAACACGTAGGAACTGACCACATAATCACGGGCCTCTCGGTTTGAGAATATGACAATAATTTGAAAATAAATTGATTAGGCTTAGAAACAAGCTGTTAAAGGGTGAAAACCCAAAACAGCCCCCAAACGGCCCCGTAAAAGACATTAACACCTCGCAGGGGACCAACGTAACTCGTAGGAACTGACCGCGTAGGAACGGGCCTCTCGATTTGAGAATTTGACGATAATTTAAAAATATATAGCTTAAGTTTAGAAATAAGCCGTTGAAGGGTGAAAACTCAAATCAGCCCCCAAACGGCCACATAAAAGGCATGAACACCTCGCACGGGACCAATGTAACTTGTAGGAACAGACCGCGTAGTCAAGAGACTCTCGATTTGAGAATATGTTGATAATTTGAAAATATATAGATTAGGATTAGAAACAAGCTGTTAAAGGGTGGAAACTCAAATCAGCCCCCAAACGGCCCCGCAAGAGGCACAACACCTCACACTGGACCAATGTAACTCGTAGAAACTGATCGCGTAGTCACGGGCCTCTCGATTTGAGAATATGACATTAATTCGAAAATATATAGATTAGGCTTAAAAATAAGTCGTTAAAGGGTGAAAACCCAAACCATCCCCCAAACGATCCCGCAAGAGGCACTAACACCTCACACGGTACTAATGTAACTCGTAGGAATTGACCACGTAGTCACGGGCCTCTCGGTTTGAGAATATGACGATAATTTGAAAATATATATATTAGGCTTAGAAACAAGCCGTTAAAGGGTGAAAATCCAAACCATCCCCTAACGGCTTCGTAAGTGGCACTACGTATGGGACCAATGTAACTCGTAGGAACTGATCGCGTAGTCAAGGGCCTCTTGGTTTGAGGATATGACGATAATTTGAAAATATATAGCTTAGGCCTAGAAATAAGCCGTTGAAGGGTAAAAACCTAAACCAGTCCCCAAACGGCCCCGTAAGAGGCACTAACACGTCCCAAGGGACCAATGTAACTTATAGGAACTAACTGCGTAGTCACGAGCCTCTCGGTTTGAGAATATGATGATAATTTGAAAATATATAGATTAGGCTTATAAATAAGCCGTTGAAGGGTGGAAACCCAAATCAGCCCCCAAAATGGCCCCGTAAGCAGCACTAACACCTCGCACGGGACCAATGTAACTCATAGGAACTGATTGTGTAGTCAGGGGCCTTTTGGTTTGAGAATACGATGAGAATTCAAAAATATATAGATTGTGCTTAGAAAAAAGTCGTTGAAGGGTGGAAACCCCCATAAGAGAAACTAACACGTCGCATGGGACAAATGTAACTCGTAGGAACTGACCGCATAGTCACGGGCCTCTTGATTTTGGAATATGATGGTAATTTGAAAATATATAGATTAGGCTTAGAAACAAGCCATTGAAGGGTGCAAACCCAAATCATCCCCGAAACGGTCTCGCAAGAGGCACCAACACCTCGCACGGTACCATTGTAACTCATAGGAACTGATCGTGTAGTTACAAGCCTCTCAGTTTGAGAATATGATGATAATTCGAAAATATATAGATTAGGCTTAGAAAGAAGTCGTTGAAGGGTGAAACCCCAAACCAAGACCCAAACGACCCCGTAAAAGACACTAACACCTCGCACGGGACCAATGTAACTCGTAGGAATTGATCGCGTAATCACGGGCCTCTCAGTTCGATAATATGACAATAATTTGAACATATATAGATTAGACTTTAGAGGTGAAAACCCAAACCATCCCCCAAGCGGCCCCGTAAGAGGCACTAACACCTCGCAGTAGACCAATGTAACTCGTAGGAACTGATCGCATAGTCATGGGCCTGTCGATTTGAGAATATAATGATACTTTGAAAATATAAAGATTAGGGTTAGAAACAAGCCGTTTAAGGGTGGAAACCCAAACTGGCCCCCAAACGGCCCCGTAAGAGGCACTTACACCTCGCACGGGACCAATGTAACTCGTAGGAACTGACCGCATAGTCACGGACCTCTCGATTTGAGAATATGATGATAATTCGATAATATATGGATTAGGCTTAGAAACAAGCCGTTGAAGGGTGAAAACCCAAACCAACCCCCAAGCGGCCCCGTAAGAGGCACTAACACCTCCCACGAGACCAATGTAACTCATAGGAACTGACCGCGTAGTCACGGGCCTCTCGGTTTGAGAATATGATGATAATTTGAAAATATATAGCTTAGGCTTAGAAATAAGTCGTTGAAGGGTGAAAACCTAAACCAGCCCCCAAACGGCCCTGTAAGAGGCACTAACACCTCGCACGAGACCAATGTAACTCGTAGGAACTGATCACGTAGTAATGGGACTCTCGATTTGAGAATATGACAATAATTCGAAAGTATATAGATTCGTCTTTGAAAGAAGCTGTTGAAGGGAGAAAACCCAAATCAACCCCAAACGACCCCGTAAGAGGCACTAACACCTCGTCTGGGATTAATATTACTCGTAGGAACTAACCGCGTAGTCACGGGCCTCTCGGTTTGAGAATATGACGATAATTTGAAAATATATAGATTAGGCTTACAAACAAGCTGTTAAAGGGTGAAAACCCAAATCGGCCCCGTAAGAGCCACTAACACCTCGCACGGGACCAATATAACTCGTAGAAACTGACCGCGTAGTCACGGGTCTCTCGGTTTGAGAATATTACGATAATTTGATAATATATGGATTAGGCTTAGAAACAAGCCGTTAAAGGGTGAAAACCCAAACTAGCCCCAAGCGACCCCGTAAGAGGCACTAACACCTCACATGGGACCAATATAACTCATAGGAACTGACCGCGTAGTCACGAGCCTCTCGGTTTGAGAATATGATGATAATTTGAAAATATATAGCTTAGGCTTATAAACAAGCCGTTGAAGGGTGAAAACTCAAACCAGCACCCAAACGGCCCCGTAAGAGGTATTAACACATCGCACGGGACCAACATAACTCGTAGGAACTGACCGTGTAGTCACGAGCCTCTCGATTTGAGAATATGACGATAATTTGAAAATATATAGATTAGGCTTAGAAACAAGCCTTTGAAGGGTGGAAACCCAAATCAGCCCCCAAACTACCCTGTAAAAGGCATTAGCACCTCGCACGGGACCAATGTAACTAGTAGAAACTGATCGCGTAGTCACGGGCCTCTCGGTTTGAGAATATGACGATAATTCAAAAATATATAGATTAGGCTTAGAAACAATCCGTTGAAGGGTGAAAACCCAAATCAGCCCCCAAATGATCCCGTAAGAGGCACTAACACCTTGCACCAGACCAATGTAACTCATAGGAACTGATCAGGTAGTCATAACTTGCATAAGATTTTCAATTTGAGAATATAATAATAATAATAATAATAATAATAATAATAATAATAATAATAATAATAATAATAATAATAATAATAATAATAATAATAATAATAATAATAATAATAATAATAATAATAATAATTGTAACTCCTATATGTAATTTTTTAGGTTGACTAAGCTTTTTTTATAAATTACTTGGTTACTAATATCGTCACTTTTTTGTATCCTATTTTTTTTTGCAGGATAACATTTTATCGTTAGCATTTATTCACGTGAAACACACGAAGAAGTCAATGGTTTACAACAAGGGGTTTATTTATTTCATGTCATTAATATTCGTGATTCTATTTTCATGGCCGTGTGGGCTTTTGTAGTTTTATTGTTAACTTTTGTGGACGTGCGGGTTTTATATTATGCAAGTTTTGTATTAGCACATTTTAGGATGTCCAGAAAATAGAGGAAACTCTGCCCAATTTTTTTTACTTTGAAATACTGAAGACTTGTAATATTGTGAAGTTTGTATGTATATTAGTTTATCAAAAACGTGCGAGATTTGCAATTTGTGAATTTTTTAGTTTTCAAATAATTAATTTTTTTTATCCAAAAATTTGGCACAGTTCGAAACCGTGCCAAAAGTGTATCAAATTTTGGCACGATTTTGAACTGTGCCAAAAGTTTATCAAAATATTCTCAATCTGGCACAGTAAAAACTGTGCCAAAAGTATGCGAAAAATATCAAATTCTGGCACGATTTAAAAGTGTGCCAGAAGTATTCCTGTTTGGTCAAATCTGGCGCACTTTTGAATCATGCCAAGAAAATGGCCATTTTGGAACACCGGATTCTGGCGTAGTTCAAAATCGTGTCAGATTTGATCCGGCACAGTTTTAAACCGTGCCAGATTGCTATTTTTGGTGTAGTGATATCAGAGCATCAGGTTCAAGTGTCCATAGGATCTATACGACTTACTACGTTTTCAGCGTATCGTTTGTTTGACATAGAGCCCTATTATTAGGAATGTTGCTTATATCTTTGCATACCTTGAGATATCGTGCTTCTGATATTAAATTTTGTATAAAATGTGTTCTTATACAATTCGATCTATTTTCAGATGCTGCCAAGGAGAAAGCGAGCTGAGAGGTCCGCAGCCAGAGATGAAGTGGGGGAGGATCCTCAGGAGCAGTAGGTACCGCCACCACCACCAGAGATGATTTCTACTACTCAGGTGGCAGTGATAGTGGCTCAAGTAGTAGAGACAGCTATGAGGGCCATGGCAGCCCACTTCCCTCAGCCTCAGGCTCAACAACCCACAGCACCAGCTATTGCGGCCCAGCAAGGGACACCCTCTTGGCATAGAATCAGAGAGACCTTCTAGAAGGGTCATCTGCCCGAGTTTCTGGGTGGCACGGATGTAGTGGAGGCATGCCTTTGGAAGAAGAACATCCAGTGACACCTGCGCATGCTAGATTGCAGTGAGGCTCAGCGTCAGATGTTGTCCACCTTCAGGCTAATAGGGACAACCCTTCAGTGGTGGGAGAAAGTGACCAAAGCTGAGGAGAGAGACTCGATGACTATTTCGGAGTTCTGGGTGCGGTTTGACCACAAGACTTTTCGCCGGCAATGGAGGCAGGATGAGAAAGAATTTTGGTGAGTTATGTGAGGGTGACTGCTCAGTTGCTGATTATAAGGAGGAGTTCAATCGCCTAGCAAATTTTGTGCCAGACGAGGTGAGCAATGGAGAGAGGAAGAAGGCAAAGTTTATGGATGGCTTGACCTGGATGATCAGGCAACACTTCATTGGTAATCCCACGTTGATGACGTATACTGATTTAGCCTCATATGACAAAACTTTATCAAACTTAGACTTATCCTCATATGAAAAGATAAAGTGAACTCAAAGAATAAACAAACACAATGTACATAAGCCTAGAATTTTGATAATTCTTCAAATCAATAGAGTTATGACAAAAAAAATATAACTAGGATTCATTACGCAAACTCGTTGATCTTCAACTAAACATCCTCAAAAGATAAACATATTACATATTTTCTTTTATTTTCTCAATATTTTTAAATCTATTTCTTTTAAAAGATCAAACAAACTAAATTATGTTGGCCTTTGGCAATTTTTCTATGTTTATTGCCTTTTAATCTTTTCATTAGGCTCTTACCAATGGTGGCTTTCTCGCAAAGGAGATTTGCTCCTTTCGTAGCCCTTTCCCGTGCACCCTCAACTATTTTCAATATAATTCAAATAAATCTAATGGGCAAAGGTTCTTAAATGCACAAATCTCCCATAGTCACAAAAAATGAAGATGACAAAATGATGGGAGAATATCTCACAAAGCTCAAATATACATGTGAAGTTAACGTTCAAAAGAGCTCGTGCATGTGTGTGAAGAGGCATATACAAAGAGAATCCATTAAGCAAATCAAACTCAAACTTCTCCATGCAATCATGATAAAGAACACTTCAAGAATTGAAATTCATAACCAAAAGTTCTAGCCACATGGATACGGAATGATATAGGATTCAAACACAAGGATATGCCACATAAAATATGTAAAGCTAAAATACAAACAAAAATATTTTTATATTTTTAATAAGACCCAACAAATAAAAAATCAAAAGACAAAAGATACACTTGTCATAATTTTATCAAAATATATACGATAAGGCATAGACTATAATATGACTAACAAACATATAACTAGTAAGTATATATCATGCAGCACAACTAGTGTATGAAAATAAAGCTAACACAATAAACCTTTAGATCTAGAATGGGAAGTATCATGTGCAAGCAAATGAGAATCATAAAGTCTATCATGTAAAGCCTCCAAATCAGATCTCCTAACCCACATAGGTATAACGTGAAGATCTCGGGTTTGGTGACCTTGGTGACTCTACCCTTGGACTTCGTAAGACCATTTCTAAGATCAAAACAAAACCTCCAAAGCTGAACTTTCCTACCACAATGTGTGCAAGTGAAAGCACGGTGAGAAGTATTACTTAAGGGTTGACCTTTTCTAGCGTTCCTAGTCGATTCTCTCAAAATCATGGTTTTCACTTTATTAGTGAAAGAACTTTGAGTATCCAAGCCAATACGACACTTGCCAATTTTAATTTGACTGGTTCTTAACATCTTATCCAATTTTTCAGACCTAAACTCCAAATCAAACTTAACCCGACTCGAGTCTCTCAATCTCTCTTTAAGCTCTACTATCCTAGACTCAAGTAAACTCCTAGTCTCTTCAAAATCAAGAAGCTATTTCTTCATACTCTCCATTAAATATCGAAAACTATCTCTCTCACCTTCAACATATTCTATCTTCTCTCGAAGAGTCCTCTCATGTGCCCTAAGATCTTCAATTAAAACACTCTCATAATTTCCTATGACACGTTCTCCCATCCTAGCTTCCAACTTCGTGTTTGCCTTTTTTAATTTCAATGATTTTTCATATAAGTCATGGAAGGCAACTTGGAGTTCACTAACTTTTTCCTTTTCTTTATTCTCACTCTCTACCATAAAAAACTTAGGGTTCACAAACAATGACCTCAGAAGTGTCATATAAAGAAATATCTCGATGGACAGATTCGTCATCAGTGCTCACATGTCTAGCCATGAACGCAGTGAAGTTGCACTCAACGGGGGAATCAGGTCCTTCTTCCGGTTCAATATAATTTAGGGTGGCATTATATGCAATTGGGTTCTTTCCCCCTTAGTTTAGTGGAACACTCGGCAGACCAGTGACCATAACCCTTACAACCAAAACATCTATTCGACTCGTCCCTCTTAAGATCATCATGGAGATTTAGGGAGTTTCTCATCTTTCTTATATACTTAAACTTCTCAAATTTCTTTAAATTATTTTCAAATTTCACTTTATTAAGCTCGATAAATTTTCTAAAATTCTTGGCAAACATAGCCATATCATCCGAGTTGATGTCAGACTCGTCATTCGAAATAGGTGTTTCCTCCTTTCGAGATTTCAATGCTATACCCTTATCTTTATTCTTCACATCCTTGGAGATAAACATGTCAAGTTCATATATTTGTAACTCACCTACAAACTCTTCAAATTTCGTAGAGTTTAAAGTGCCTAAAGAATTCAAAATGATCACTTTTGAATTAAACCTATCGGTAATGACCTCAAAATTTTCTTTATAACATGGTTGTCGGGTATCTTGTCTCCTAAATTAAAGGACTAATTCACAATATCAGATAATCTAGCATAGAACTCATCAAAAGATTCAATATCATCTATTTTAATGGTTTCAAATTGAGTGGTAAGGTTTTGGAGTTTAAAAGCCTTAACATCACTAGTACCTTTATGGGTGAGTTGGAGTGTGTCCCAAGCCTCTTCAGGCATTTCACACTTCACAATTTGGTGAAACTCATCCGGTGTGACCGCACTAAAAAGAGCATTTAAACCATGAGAATTAAAATTTTCTAGCTTAAGATCATCATCATTCCATATTTCTACTGGTTTAGGAACACGAACATCTCCTTCTAAACATGTTGGTGGGGACCATCCCTTAACAACCGATTGCCAAACTCGCTCATCTAATGATTTAAATGTTGACCTCATACGCGCTTTCCAATATGCATAGTTAGAACCATAAAAAATAGGAAGCCTCAATAAATGACAAATTTTTCATATTCAAACCTAAAAAATCTAACACGGAAATTTAGTGCTCCTGCTCTGACACCAATCTGAAGAAGGGTGATTTCCTTGAATTATTAGGCTCTGATACTAATTTGAAAAGGAGGGATAATGGTTCCCAGGAAAATTCTTTAATTTTTATATTCCTTCAAAACTAAAATTTTCACTTCTTAAACAAAACCTCAATTCAAGTTCAAATTAACAAAAACCAAACTAAACTTTAATTTTGTCAAAATAAAGATTTTCTAGAACTAGCACAACCCAAACTAATTAAGAACCAATTACAACACTTTTTGAGGTTAAACCAATTTTATCTTTTTAACCTAATCATACATCTAGGTGTGAATTTTCAAGATAAAATAAACAACCACAATTCCCCGATGTACGAGGAAAACCAATAATGGGAGAAACCTCAGATGGCCCAGCCACAAATCCACTAAGTACGAAATTGCAAAAGGACACAACAGAATAGTTACACAAAGACTTGACACCCTCGTAAGCCTTGACGCTCTTCGTTCCTTCAACCTCTGCCTAGTGACAGCGTAGGAGTCCACCTACGTCTTGAAGTCCACCAATGGGGCACTGCTACCGTCAAGCATACGGAGTCCACCGTATGTACACCAACGAATATAGAATCCTCTGCAAGAAACAATCATCAATGATGTAGAGAATGGTAAACCCGGTGCCAAAACTTGATCTTAAACATATATCATGTAGAAGCTTGGATCATAAAATAATTTGGATGTAAACAAATGCTTTGTTTTGGGAGTTAAACCATGAGTTTAGAACAAAAACAGTCTTGGACTTTTCTAAAGGTTTCTCAGATTTAGAAGTTGGAAAAGTCTCTTATAAAAACAGATCTCCCGCACACATAAATGGCTTGGAAAAAGTAGTGGGAAGTTAAGAGAAAACTACAATTTTTGAAAATTACTCCGGTCGTTCGAACGAAAAGAAATCTCGTTTGAACGGCATAGCCATCTCATTCGAATGAGGTAAGAGCGAGACTTCTAACGAGAAGTCTGCACAAACCAAAAAGAGACTTTGTTATAATTCGTTCAAACGAGCACCAACTCTCATTCGAACAACCTAGGAAAAATTAAAATATTTTTCTTGAAAAAAATATAAAGTCATTTTAAAATTCTGACACCTAATAATAAATTTTCAAGGCTCAACATATCATAAACATTCAAATATGAGAGATTCTTATAATGTCGATGACGATACGAGGCACGAAACAAGGTATAGGATGAGATCTTTTCGACTTGGCCGCTACATCTTCAATAGAAAATGTCATTAGCTTGAAAGGTCACAAACACAACTCCTATACTATGACTCAAAGAGTTTTGTCTGGAATTAAGCCAATACATACAAATTTACTCAATTGTAAGTTTGTCCTTACACTTCTCTTTAGCTTGGCCGCTCCATCTTCAACAAACATATCATAGGATTAAAAGATCACTAACTCAAGTCCTAAACTATGACTCAAAATATTTTATCCAAAATTATTTCAATACATACAAGTTAACTCAATTGGAAATTTTTTCTTACAGATTAGTTTCACAAAATATGTAAAGATTAAAACTTCAAATTATAAAACATGATAAGATTTGCCAAAAATATGTTACCAGAAATGTAATTTTTATTATATAATCACGAAAACTAGTGAGAGAAAAATAGTTAGATTATAAATTTGATAACAATTAACAATATTGTCTTTAGAATTATATGCATTGTTCTGTAACTTTACTCTATGCTATCAAACTAGTAGCCTGACTTTAAGTCTTCACTAAATTATTACCAATTCTGATTATAAATTACATAGAGGAAACTTAAAATGAACAGAATGTCAAATTGGATATAATGAAAAAGATTTCATCATTATTTATTGGTTCATAAGCATAAGCCCCAAATAACAAAAAACAACTTAGTTATGTTCCATGATTGCAATAAAGTTTTGTACCCTTTGTGCTTGTACAACACTTTAATCCACTTGAAACAAAATGTTCAGATAAGAACTTGTTATGTATAACATTACTTTAATAAAAATAATTCATACAACACAAACAAAGTGTATGACTTTGAACCAATAAAAAATACTCAAATATATTTAGACGACTAATTATTAAAGTTTCCATTCACAAAATGGTATTTTATCTCAAAATAAAAAAAAAATAGAGAAAAAAATATCTATAGAGAGATTTGAAACCAAAAATATGGCTTTGCTATAGTTATGACAAACATGGTAATTTGCTTGATTCAAATATCATGAAGGTTTTGTACTCCACTCCTCTTGGCAGCCAATTAGGATAACATATTGGGTGATGGTTTTGATCTCCACAAAAGTGGAAGTGATAATATTAGGATTTTGCCATGAAAATTAACCACGAAGAGTTACATGATACTTGGTTTCTAAAAATATTTTTAAAGTAGTTTATTATGGAAGATTTATAGTGATATGGAGAGAGGAATAACAAGACACAGACTTTTGGGAAGCCAAATGACATGTCTCCTATTTATGGAGAAAATTAACTTCGTAGAAAATGGAGAGACAGAGAACCTTAGAAATACCCAAAAAAATATAAGAATAAAGGGAGACGAAGTAATGGATATCAGCGAAGGAAAAGAAAAAATAAGCAAGAGGCATCAGATAACTCATTACCAAGAAGATCAAATAGATGACACGTGAACTGAATAATTAGTATATGAGTTCGTTTTATAATATCTTATAAATATATAATAATAAAAAATACAAATCAACTCATTATCTTTGATGAATGACATATTTACGTCGATTACATAATATTCAACCATTTCAAGACTCAGTGATGAAAATTCGCAAGTAAATTTCATCAAGTTAAAAAAAAAGAATGTAAATTCATGTAAAAAAATTTAAGGTAATTTTTATATGAATATGTATATATTTGGGTACGTTCATGTCTCATTCGTTCATCAGCATAAGCATTATTCGAACTATCAAATTACGTTAAAAGTATAATCAATTATTCTAAAGGTTGAAATTAGCAAAAATCTCGTAACAAATAAGATATAATCTCTTGATAGTTATTATTTTCTTATTGTCAAATTTAATATATTAATTTGATAAAAAAATAGGCATATTGACAAATTTAGGTAACTAAATATTAATGCTTCAAATTGAAATATAATTGAGAAATTTAAGAAAAATACCTTAATATAAAAAGTCACAATAGTAATCTACAAACCTTAATTAATAACATACCACCACAAGTTGCAAAACCATAAACAATAACCAAATCAAACCATCAATAAAAACTAAATCCAACTAATTTAAACACAACAACAACAACAACAACAACAACAATAACAACAACAAACAAAACCATTAAAAAAACTAAATAGAAACTTAAAATAAGCAACAACCAATCAAATTATTAAAAAAAATATAAACTATAAGTATTTGGGCTTCGAATTTTGTTTGCTTCATTTTCCAAACAAAGGCAATAAAATCAATGGGTAATGAAAAAATACTGGGAGTGTTCGTTTATGAAAGTCATTTACAGAGATTTAACCTCAAACTATTAATGCTTTACTAATCTATCTTAAAAAAAAGTTACAATTTATAAATAATTTTTTTCTCAAATCAACCATGAATAAGGACAGTTGTATACTGCGGAGGAAGTTTAAGAAATAAAGATATATGAATTTCAAACAAACCTTGAAAAAGAGAAAAAACCCAAATTTTCAAATACCAAATCCACATTAAACTTTGATGTACAAAAAATTGGGAGCACGGCTAGCTATTTTTTACAAAATTGAAACCTTAACCCATGATAAATTATTAATAACTGGGAATTATGATATAAAAACACACCTTCAGTTAATAACTTGAGAAAATTTTGTTGTAAAATCGACTCCAGCATAAAATAGTTTTTTAATTCTCGATCATTGGTTTCCAATTTTGATATAAAATAAGTAAAATAAAGAATTTAAATTAGGGAATAGAACATGAGATAAGAAGATGATGTAGTTAAGGAGAAGAGAAAGAGAGATAACCTGATTGCGGAAGACTATACGAGTAGAGAATGGCAAAAGCCACGACTCTTTTCCTTTTTCCCCACCAGTTGGCTTGAAGAGACCCTCGCTAATGTCTTATATAAAAAAGGAAAAGTTATATGCAACAAAATCAACATATTCATCGCAAATTAATTATACTTTTTATTATGTACAGGAAAGTAAGGCGGGAAAAATTTCGTGCCCAGTCATTTGCGAGTTTTTTGTATATTTCTCACAAACTCAAGTATTTTGCAATGAAATTAAATTACGCGTAATTTTTTAAATAAATATCTACAACTTGTGATGAAAATAACAATTACTCATAACAAACATATTAATAGCGATGAAAAATGGTTCGTCAAAAAATAATTGGTCGCAATATCTCGTTCTTTCTTGTAGTGGGAGTAGGCAGAAGAACAAAAAAGACACGTGGAAGAGAAAATTAGAGTCCTAGGTGGGAGACCAAGTTCTTTTAAAGGTCTCATTAGTGAAGGGTCCTCAAGTGAGTAATACTCACAACCGAGGGAGGAGCTCTAGGCGCGACCAGGAGAAAACTGGACATAGTAGATCAGAGCGCAGTCGATCAGAGCGTGGCCAGACAGAAAGATGACACAGGAGCCACGATCAACAAGGTGACGAGACTAGGAATCTGGTCTGTAGAGAGATAGACCAACATCCAGCCCACCATAGAGCTAGACTCACTAGAGAGCTAGCTAGAAGGGCTCTCAACACTCATATGAAATCCCTTTTTTTAAGGGGAATCAAAGAAGAGGAGCCTCCTAAGAAGTTTGCAATCTCCAGATTCAAGATTTATGATGGGAAGATAGATCCCATCGTCCACGTTCGACAATATAGGTAGGTCATGACCTTGTGGAGCCATAATTATGCGATACTGTGTCGAATCTTCCCTTCTAGCCACATGACTTAGTGCAGAAGTGGTTTGGAAGGTTACCACATAGGTCCATCAGGAACTTCAAGGCTCTGGCTAATCTCTTGACGGCTCGTTTCATAACTAGCAGTTCATATCCTAAAAGGATGGATACACTGCTTACGATGAAAAAAAAGCCACGGGAAAACCTCCAAGAATATGCCAAGAGATACTGGGAAGTTTTCAACGGATCGAGGATTGCTTGGAGCAAGTCATCGTAGTATCCTTCAAAATTATCTTTTCGATCACCTTTTTGCTGTACCAGTCCCTCACCAAGAAGAAATCTAGAACCATTAATGACCTCATGGTCCGTATTGAGAAATACGCCAAGGTGGAAGACGTGATTCACTCTAGTGCAGGGGGAAATGGTAGAGCAAAGGCAAACAAGAGAACAGAGAAGAGCAACACCCAGAAGAAGAGAAACAAGACCGGGGGTAAAAATGGCTCCAAGAATGGGAACAAGATTAACCCCTCCAAAGTATTTCAGGATGTTAACACAATCTTTAAGGAAACTATTTACAAGATCCTCGGGAAGCTCAAAGATGAGTCGTTCATCAAATAGCCCAAAAAGATGGGTAGTGACCCAACTAAAAGGAACAATGCGCTGAGATATACATTCAACAAGGAGGGCAGTCATAGAACCAAGAATTACAAAGCTCTGAAGTCACACTTGGAGGAGTTGGTTCAAGAGGGGCACTTTAATGAGTATATCCAGAAGAAAGCAGATAAGGTTTCAGCCAATGGCGACAACACGCTAGAAAACGTCCTTGACGATGATACATGACATGAGTTTATAGTAATTCATGGGGCATCAGACCTTAAGTATATCTAGGGCAACGTCGTTCGAATGGAACTCAAGAAGGTGACTGCCATGATGGAAGCTTTTCAAATTGGCCCTGCCAAGTCCCAGACTGGAAAGCATCGATGACGAGAAGATGTCTAATACAATAAGCGTATCGTGTTCACTAAAGAATATTTGGTTGGGGTGATAACCCCACATCATGACGCGTTGGTGATCACACTCACGATTACCAATTGGGACATTGATAAGGTACTTGTGGACCAAGGGAGTTGATCCGAAGTGATGTACCTAGAATTGTTCCATAAACTGAAGTTGAATATCGCCGACCTCAAAGAGGCCACTGTCCCGTTAGTCAGCTTTGCAGGAAGGATAACGATGCCGATGAGGAAGATATTCCTGTCGGTAAGGGCAGAAAACATCAAAATCTAATCGAGTTCTTAGTAGTGGACATTGAGTCCCCTTATCTTGCAATTTTGGGCAAAGGTTGGCTCCACTCCATGAAGGTCGTACCATCCACCTGCCACCAAAAGATGAAGTTCATTACTGATTGGGGCATGGTTAAAATTCATGGTGACCAGGCCACAGCCAGGAGGTTCTTTATCACAACCATCCGCCCCAATAAGAATGAGGTTAATTAGGCTCAGGAGGAAACCCAGGAGGCGGTTGTACCCTTCAAATAAAAACTATGACATGGTCGACTAGGGTCCACCCCGCCAACAGGTTCGTAGAAAACCTAGAAGAAGTTGGAGCTGGCGATAACTTACCCGAAAGGAAATTTCTGATCGGAACCACTCTCACCGATAAAGAGAAGAAAGAGTTAGTACCATTTATCAAGAGCAATCTGGACATTTTTGCTCGGGAACCATATGAACTACTATGGATTGATCCCAATGTAGCCTCCCATCATTTGCACGTCGATCCAACCTTCATACTGATTGTTCAAAAGGCTTGTCGAACAGCCCCCTAGAAGGATAAGGAAGTGGATAAAGAAGTATGGAAGCTACTGGATGCAGGATCTATCAAGAAGGTTCAGTTACCTAAATGGTTATCCAACCCAGTGGTGGTACTTAAGAGTAATGGCAGCTGGAGGGTTTGTATCGATTTCATCGACCTCAATAGGGCTTGTCCCAAAGATAGATTCCCTCTCCCAAAAATAGATCATTTGGTTAATGCTACTACGACACATGAAATGATGAGTTTCCTAGACGCCTATTCTGGCTACCATCAGATTCTTTTATTGAGGACCGACCAAGATAAAACCTCCTTCATAATACCCATTGGTTTATACTGTTACAAGGTTATTCAGTCTAAAAAATGGAAGAGCAACTTATCAAAGGTTGGTTACCAAGATGTTCAGCCAAAAAATAGGAGAAATGATGGAGGTATACATTAATGAAATGCTAGTCGAAATTAAGAGCAAAGCTGACCACCTTACAGACTTAGAAATAACCTTTAAGATCCTCAAGAAATATCATATTAAGCTTAATGTGAGTAAGTGTTCATTCGGTGTCCGGTCATGATAATTCTTAGGTTATCTAGTCAGTAAAAGGGGAATTACGTCCAACCCAAACCAAATAGATATTATCACTAGAGTCCATCCTCCTCAGACGTTGAGAGATGTTCAAAATCTTACTGGAATGATCGCGTCACTCAATCACTTCATCTCTAAGTCTTTGGAACGCTGCCGACCATTCTTTCAGCTTCTAAAAAAGGAGAAAGGCCTCATATGGGACGATGGTTGATCGCGAGCTCTAAAAGAAATTAAGTCCTACCTTATCAAGCCACCCCTACTAGTGATTCCAAATGATGGAGACCCACTGTATCTTTACTTGGCAGTATCAGACCATATTGTAAGCTCCGCCTTAGTATGTGAGAAGGAGGGAGGAGAGCACCCAGTTTACTACGCCAATAAAACACTTTTAGACGCTGAACAACGATACCTGCCTCTCGAGAAGCTTGCTTATGCATTGGTAGTCGCCTTAAGGAAGTAAAAGGATTACTTTGAAGCCCATTCAATAATTGTAATCACCTCCTACCCTCTTAAAACCGTTCTAAGGAAAGATGATTATTTCAGAAGGCTCTTTAAGTTGTTAGTAACGCTTGGGAGATTTGATATCCACTTCCAACCAAGAACGGCGATTAAGGGGAAAGTATTAGTGAACTTTATCACTGAATTTACAGTCGACCAACCAATAACCCCACCAAAAATGGATTAATAAGTAAGGAAGCCCAGTTTGAGGACTAGATCATATAAGTTGATGGAGCCTCCAATCCAAGGGCGCAGGAGTAAGCATCGTGCTAGTCACTCTAAAGAACACCGTGATCGAGCAGGGAATCAAATTAGGATTTGAAGCCTCGAACAATGAAGCTGAGTATAAAGAAATGATTGCTGGCTTGCGCAAAAGCCCAGTTACTGGGGGAAAATCACCTTCACATATTCAATAACTCTAAACTGGTCTCCAAGCAAGTAAGCGGAGACTTTAAAGCCAAAGATGACAGGATGACAGCCTACCTTGCTGTCGTAAGAGGACTTATGGCTAGATTTGAGCAAGTAGATATTCAAAACTTCCCTCAAGGACACAACAGTCATGCTGACTCTTTAACAACATTAAGCTCAATAATTGACTCTGACCTAAGGAGAACTATTCAGATAGAGTTCCTCGCGTAGCCTAGTATCGAATAAGCAATCGTAGCCGAACAAGTCCTCCTAAAAAATAAGGCCCCAAGTTGGATAGATTGCATCATCAATTATCTATGGAGTGACATACTACCAGACGACAAGAGCTTGGACCATCAAGTTAGGGTCAAGGCTACTCGTTTCTACCTCAACCCTGTAGGTAAGCTTTACAAGAAATCATTCAAAGTCCCCTACCTCCAGTGCGTTCACCCATAAGATGCCGAACAAGTACTTAGTGAGCTCCATGAGGGCATTTATGGGAGTCACACAAGTGGAAGATCATTGGACTTTCGCACGATCAAGGAAGGATATTGGTGGCCTCATATGCAGAAAGACGCAGGTGCCTATGTTCACAAATGCAATAAATGTCATAAACAATCTCCAATGGTCCACCAGCCTGCTAGCGACCTGAAATCCCTGACCAGCCCATGGTCTTTCACCCAATGGGTTGTGGGACCACTACTTACTGCATCTAGAAATCGTAAGTATCTTTTAGTCGACATAGATTACTTCACCAAATGGGTAGAGGCAGAACTACTGGCAAACATTTGAGACTCTGATATGACACGTTTTAGGATACTAAGGATAATCATCACCGACAATGGCACATGCTTTGAAAGTGGATTCTTTCAGGCTTTTTGTGATAAGCATGGCATCAAGCACCACTTCAGCTCTGTGGCATGTCCCCAAAGCAATGGGCAAGCAGAGGATTCCAATAAAACCATGCTCTATAGACTGAGAAAGCAATTAGAAAGAACCAAGGGTGCCTGGGTGGAAAAGTTCCCTCATATTCTATGGGCTTATCGTACTACCCCCAGGAGACCTACTGGGGAAACCCCCTTTGCACTCACTTATGGAATAGAAGATATCATCCCTCTGAAGGCAGGTCTCCCTATTATGAAGACTACCTTAATCGATCAATACCTCAATGATAATGCACTACACACTGAGTTTGACTTATTAGTTAAGAGATGAGAGATGGCTTTGATCATGTTGGCCTGATAACAATAGCAACTAGCCAAGTAATACAACAAGAGGGTCAACCCGAGGAAGTTTTTGATAGGGGACTGTGTCCTGAGGAAAGTCCTCGACAGTGTTGTAAAATCATCAGATGGAAAACTGGGACCGAATTGGGAAGGACCCTTTAGAGTAATCAGAGACGGTCTTCAAGGAGCATATCACTTGGAAATGCTGGAGGGCAGGGAGATACTAAGAGCATAAAACACAACCAATCTTAAGAAGTTCTAGTTTTAGATCTTCTTTATCTTTTATTAGCACATTTAATTTAAGCAAATTTTTATTTTCAAACTTGTGTTGCTTATTAGACAATATTTAACGAATAAAGGCTGGTTGTCCCCTCCATTCTCATGTTTTGTATTGGCTGCTTAACTTCTCTTGATCACATCTCATTAATTTGCACCTTTTCCAATGATAACTCCTTTGCATATATCTAAATGCATGACGAACAGTGTTTGCAGTTGTTATGACAAGTCAAGTATAGGCACTTAAAATTACTACCACCCTCAGGTCCTTATTCTAAATACAAGAGGCCTCATAAGTTGCTCCAAAAATAACAAAATCCCTACAGGGGATCCTTAGGCAACAAAGTCAACGCAGGTTGGTCACCAACTTCGCTTGGTCGAGAAAAACCTGCTCGGGCGGACTGCCCACCAACCAGGTTCGTTCTTGCCATCATCTTACTTAGGCCTAAGGGAGTGTGATGACACGAACTAAAAGGTAAAGTGGATGGAATGATATTTCTAAGGCATATTAGACTGGGAGAATGTTCAAACATAAAAAATGTAGAAAACTAATACTTAATTTTTTTTTAGTCGGCTGAAAAACCCAAAATGATTAAAACTAAGTAAATCTAGGGCCCAAGTTGGTCAACCAGTATTGTTTGGTTGGAAAAAAAATATCAAGTAATCAATAAAAAAGACAAGATCAACACATGTTTAGTCAATAAATGCACAAAACATGAGAAAATATCAAAAGACTCTTTGCTGAAATATAATGTTACAATTACATCAAAGACCAAAAATACATAAGGACCTATGATGGCCCAGGACGTCAAGAAAAATACATTGCAACTCACGCTCTCTAGCCATCGTCTGGCTTTGTGACAAGCTCTTCTACATCTTCATCGAGCTCAGGATCTAAGAGTTGGGTAGGAATAACGCCAGTTAGAATCCACTCACCATCCTTCGAGAAGGGGTTATGGCGATAGGCGTCACACTTAATTTGGTATTTATACAATAATCTAGATTCCTTCGGGTCCTTCACCTCCTTGAGGGCACTTAGCCATCCTCGAGCAAAGGCGACCTCTTCTGCCTCCTTAAGCCTTATTGGGGCATCACACTAACCAGCATTGTAACCTTCTCCCTAGGCTTCTCGAGGTCCCATCTTGAATGCATACCTTAAACTTTTGACTTCCTCTTTGAGCACAACCATAACAGCTTTCAGACTAGTGACCTCCTTCCTCAAGGCATCATTTTTTATCTAAAGGACTTCTCCCACTTGGTCGACCTCAATTTTATCAAGAAATTTACTTCTCCTTATACCGAGGCACCTATCTCCCTCATCTTTTGAAGATAATCTTTCAGTTTTTCAATCATCTCGGTCTGGTTCTTGTACTGCTTGTTCCTCGACCTTAAGGACTTACAAATCTTTACAAAGGCTTTGTGAGCCTTCAAGCTGATATTTGGTCCAAAAATCTTCCCCAATTGGGAGTTAGGAGATATGTATCAACCTAAATCATTGGACTATAAATAATACACACCAAAGGCAAAGTATCATCATATGAAGATCAAGTAAAAATTCACAAAAAAGGAAAAACTCCATTCTCATTCATTAAAAAAGAGGTGGCCAAGGGCCACTACATTAAAACTTTAAAATTAGTTACAAACTGCCAAAGAATAAGATCGTATAAGGAAAAAAGATAAAATCCTAGTCTACGAGCCTTGATCCTTCACCTGATCATCATCAGTAATAGCGTTGCCTTTGTTAATGACCAGTTACTCCTTTCCAGCACCATCATCTATACCGACCTCGACAGGAACAATCTCGGTATGACCAGCAGGTTGGTCTCCATCCTGATTATCCTCCTTAAAAGGATCAGTATAAGGAGAATGGAGGCTAAAGAGCTTAGAGTCGGTAGGAGTCCTAACATCCTTTAAACCCTGATCCCATCCCATATTGATTCATACTTTGAACCCATAAGCCAACTGTTGGTTGGTATCATCATAAGCATTGTTAAATCCCTCACAGTAGCTCGCATCCTTTTCTTAAGGAAGTTCCTCCTCCATCTTAGCAACCTTGTTGGACAAGGTTTCATTTGCCACTTCCAATTGGGTTTTCTCGGTGATCACCACCTTTTGAGACGCATCAAGTGTATCATAGGCCTTAGTCATTTTCTTCTTCTCCCGCTCCCATAATTAGTAAGCTTCAACAAATGCATGCTTCTCGGCCTCCAGAGCATCTTTTAGCTTTTGCTCTCTCCTAGAGCTATCAACATGATTATCCAAAAAAGTAGTAAAATTATATAGCAACTACACATGGAAGAAAAGAATAATAAATCAACACAATAACGGGGGGAATAAAGGAAAACAAAACAGTAAAAAAGACTTACCAGGGCCATTCCCTGAGCAATTTTGAGGGCGATTTGGGATGATCCCAACCTATAGGAACGCTCGCGATCAGAGGTAAGAACTCCCTTTTTAACATATCAGGGGCAAGGGAAGGTGCATCACCCACGCTATCCCCCTCAAGGCTTGGGAAAGAATGGACCTCATAGGATTGTAGGACCAACTTCCTTTTGGTCTCCACTCTCTCCTCATCTTTCTTCTTTTCCCCTTCTTTTCGTTAGTATTTCTCTCTCCTCATCTCTCTTTTCCTCTCTTTTCTTCTCCTTCTCTTTCTCTTTCCCCTTATTCGATGGGATAAAACCACTACCCCTTAGGGGAATCAGTTGCTAATGTCTTTAAAGACAGGATTCAATCAGATAAAACAGTTTGATCAATATCATCAGGGAGTTTCAATTTCCTCCTCTTCACCAAGGGAGCCATATATTTTTCTTCTTCACCATCCTCCTCTTCTCCTCCCTCTCCTCCTCCTCCTCCTCCTCCTCCTCCTCCTCCTTATTCTTCTTATTCTTCTTCTCTTGAGGTTTCCTCTTCCTCCTCCAGAACAATTGGTTCAGAAGGACTAGTCTCATCATCTCTCAAATTAGGAACTTTACCAACAGGCCGTGCAATGAAGCTGGTTGTAGTATTTTTATACTCCAATAGATAAGATGCCGACCTTGGATACTCGCCGCCAGGTAGCCTCTCTTTCATATTTTAAGCCTTCAATAGCTAATTAACATTGATCTCACTAACGTTTGACTTAATATTCTTTTCACGAGCTGCAAAATGAAAGGAGAAAGAACAGTTATCATAAGATAGGAAATCAAGAAAGAAAGAGAAATTGGAGAAAAAAGATACGTAAACAAGATAAAAAATAGTGACCTATGCGCTCTTCCCCATAGTCTAAAATTACTGGGCCTCTTTGTCTCTCGCTCGCATGAACAAGAAGACGTTGCCAATTTTTGGCAATAAAACCATAGCCCCAGTAATCATTGTGCGAGTGTGGGTAATTCATAAGATCAACCTTCCTAGTCTTCAAGTAAATTAGGCCATCAATTGTTCTCGACCATGTATAGCAGTAACAGACTTTAGTAACACCCATTTTTGTATCGTATAGGGTATTAATTTTATGTACCCCATTCATTATTTTCCATACATTAGGGGCGCATTAGGCAAGAACTACTTCAAAGTATCTAAAAAATTTAAAGAAAAGAGGGTTTGGGGAAATGTCAAACCCCCTGGGTGATCATGAGGGTATGAATCCAGTGCCCTCCTTCAATGTCACACATATTTCTAGGAAGGGAGCATAGTTGATTTATACCCAATCAGGAATGTTGTACCTCTTCCTAAACTATTCTACTGCTTTACTATCAAGCTTTGCCATGAATATACAAGACCCCGAGCTACAATTGTAAAAAAAATTGAAGAAGAGGAAAACTAAGAAAAGATGAGTTGAACTTACAAGGATTGACGAAGATATGAGGAAAAAGAAGACACTTAGGAAAATGAACGTTGCAAAGCTTAGCGAGCAAAAAAAAAGATGCACTGAACTGAACTAACACAAGGGACTGTATCTCTGGTTTGAGGCCCAATGATAATGATTACACACGATCTCCCAAATGATTTTTGGCGGTTCAAATGCCTTGTTGGACAACAGCACCCTCGTTCATTCAAATAAATTACAAGTATGCCATTGTGTTTGGTTCAAGACGAACGTACCCTCACCAACTTCACCAAATCTATAAAGATGCCATTCTAGTTGCAAGCACGAAGATTCCAAGTTGCAAGGACTCTAGTTTAGCTAAAAATTATTGGCCCACAACTCATAAAAGCCCAAAATCTTTAGGGGTAATTGTGGGGACCCATTTATTATGGTCAATGAAAGTAGGCGAACAGGCCTACGCCGCTTGAGGGCCTTCCCGGCCCAAATCAAATATTCAACCAGCAAACGTGTATTTAATATACGATAAAGACTTAAGGATATATTCAAACAAACCACCAAGAATCTCGGTAGAGATATTCATGTGATTTATGATATATCCAACGTGATTATTAAGTTCCTTATGCAATTCAACCTCTACGAAACGAAATCTATAAATTGTACACCCTGACCCGGGATAAAGAGATTGTAACTTGAGATTTTGAGAGACACTTAATAAACAGTAACCTCTTTGTGGACGTAAGAAAGTTGTTGAACCACGTACATTGTTGTTGTGTGTGTGATATTTATTTTGTGCCTTTGTGATTGTTCTCATAGATCTTTTTATTATGATATTTTCTGCACTCACACACACACACACACACACACACACACACACACACACACACATATATATATATATACTTATCTAATTTTATACGAGCATCATAATTCCCATGATCCGTGTATTTTATCTTCTATTTAAGGATGATTATACTTTTATGTTTGATTAGACACATTTGTCTTTTTAATGATCATATTTTAGTTTCGTACGTCTATGTCAAAATTCTCTTCTCAACCACATACTATGCTAGAATATATTCTACCCCTTTAATACTATGGACACCTACCCTCATCAACTTATTAGCATAAAACTCTATTAATATCCACATCCTTAGAGTTATGGACATCCGGATACCACTAAATGCATGTCAATGATATATAAAAGTTCACCGCATCACAACCCTTATTTTTTTATTGTTACCTAACATATCTGCATGTTTACTAGATGTCTTTTCATTCTGAAATTTGAGTAACACTAAATTTATGTTTCCACAATACCACTTCTCATACTTTCTATGAAGGAAATTCTCACTTCATTCTCGTATTGAATTCATGTTCATGATTACTCACTAAACTCCAAATATTATCATCATGATTCCAAATTAACAATTTTAAATTCCTACTCTTAAGTCCAACTTTATCAATTCCATTCAATGACATGAATATAAATAATTAGCTAATTTTTTCCCTAAATAAGTTTCCAAGATTTTTTAATCTCAATTCATATAAAAATTTGGTAAATACTTGATACATGTAATATTTAAGGGAAATACTACAAGAATACGTGCCTTTTAGACATAGAAATATGAATGATGAAACTTATGGCACTATATTTCTACGTCTCTAAATTTTGACTCCATAAATGAAATCTATGGGAAAATAGAGTCGGGACCATGTTTTGTGTTTTCCATAATCCAAAGAGAATCCACCCTGGTTTGGTCCAGTGGTTAGGGGAGACTCGAAATGGCCATAGCTACCGAGTTCGAAATCCCCAGCGGATACCATCCGAATTTTAAGCGGGGCATGTGTTAGGGTGGCTCTAGCAAAGTGTTCCCCCTGTTTAGCTCGCACTGTGAGGTCCAAAGGGCTCGTTCGTGTGGAGGTTCAGGGTTATTAAAAATAATAATGCAAAGAGAAAGCCTCTAAAAATGGGGTTGAAAACCATCAAACCCCCTCAAAAAATCCTCTCAGGCGCCCAGAATCCACCCTCCAGTCACCTTAGAGGCATAGGGCACCTCAATAGTGACCCAACCTCCTTTATCCCTGTCCCTTTTGTTTTGTCTTCACATGTCTTCCGTTTTCTCTCCTTTTTCTCTATATTTTTCTTTATTTTCTCTTCCTTTCTTCTCCACCCTCCTATCACACACACACACAAACACACACACACACACACACACACAAACGTATATATATATAAAAGGCAGGATCAAGTGCGGACTTGGTACGGACCAATTTTTTAAAAATACAAAAACAGATAATTTTGAGTTGATTTTTTTTTGGGGAGGGGGGTGTTTAAACATTTCAGGGTACCCCTAAAAAATCATATCAAAATGACTTTTTTTATTATTTTAAACAAATCGGTGAAAATATATCAATTTTTAAGAAGTTCAAAACCGTCATATTTTGATCGATTTATTTTAAATAGCAAAATAATTAATTTTCAACTGATTTTTTTAAGGGTACCCTTAAATGTTTGACCCCACCCCACCCAAAAAAAAAAGAAAAATCAACTTATTTTTTTATAGTATGAAAAATTGGTCTGCAAGGAGCGGTCCTTAAGCTGATCCTTCACTTTGCCGTAACTTGGAAGTCAAGATTTATTTAATTACCCTTTACCCCAAAATTAAAAATTAATTAAACAAATGCCTCTTTTATCATTTTAGTTATTATAAAATATCTAACAATCATATAAATTAATTTTGACTCATTTAATTACATTATTAATCAAAATGAATAAATTATCTTCCCAATTTTAATATTATTAAAATTACAAAAAGTCCTGCAATTACTTTTAATTATCATAAAATCATTGAAATTACTTTTGAATTAGCATAAAATCCCAGGAATTTGTCTAAATTACATTTACCTTAATTATTTCAATGTATTGAAATAATAATTCATTACTAATAATTTTCTCATTTATTTTATTATTTTTTAATTATAATTATACTATTTAATTATTTACTTCATAATTAAAATACGGGGTATTAGAATTTTTCCCATAACAAATAGAATTTTGTCCTCGAAATTCACACAAAACACGATTGTAGTAGAAGTATAAATATAATTATCATTATATAGGCTGTAATTATCGCCCTATTTCACATACACCTAAATACCATAAACTAAATCCAAGTACCATATCCATTTGATTAATATGAAATATACTTTACGGTTGATATGTGCCTGACATCACAAATATTTTTTGGGTTAACACTAACTCATAAAAATATATATACCAAGATACCCAACATGGTTCATTAAATAAAAATTATGTTCTAGGGCACTTATATAATTTCTTGCTTAAAATCACCACTTGTAGACATGCAATTCATACTCGTTCATTGTCAAACTTTTCCCAGGTTTCACAATCATTATAGTTTTAAGCTATTTTATTAATATGAAATATTGGAATTTATAATTTTAGCTTAACCCAGATATGCTATTTAAACAGATTCTCATATTTAAATTGTTATAGAATTACAATTATCTACTAGGCAAAGTTTTGCTTATTCCTTATTTTTCAGTTATTTTACACAGCTACCAATAGGCCAAGATGAATAGTTCAGAGATCAGCTGATGCATAAAGAGAAATAAAGGTCATATTAGAAGAAAAGAAGCCTAGTTATCATGAGAAAGACTTTTGTATTATTCCCAGATTCCAGTTGTAGCACATTTGAGAATCAATAAATGCCTCAGTTATTTGAGTTTTCATATTTATTTATTATTTAGTAATTATCAGGTTAACCCTCACCCTCGGTAAAAACAGGGATGTGACATGCTCCCATTTGGCTTATTTTCTATCCACACAGTCACGTATGCAAACAGGTGAACGGTATCTGTCTCTAAAAGGGAGGAGATATTATCCTCTTTCTCCGAGTTCCTCTAAAGGAAAAACGAATTAGCATAAATATGATAAGCATGCTTTACGAGTTCTATAACAAGTATATGTATAGATGAGAGTTGGAGTGTGTGTAAGGACACATTTCTCCGATTGAGTCCTAATATAGTTTTGGCTCAATTTCGGACAAAAACGTTTATTCATAGGATTATGTTAATTGTAATATATTCAAGCCTATGAAGAGTTTGTTGAAGACGTAGCGGTAAAGAGTATAAAGCTTCATCAAAATGTCGGGTTTGTGTGCCTCGTTTATACTTCATCAACAGTGGTTCCATGCTACCAAGGTATGAATGCATTAATATATATATATATATAGGACCTTGGAACAAGTTTATTTGGGTGCTAGGTTTATTTAAAACTGTTGTTTATTTTCAGAAAGATTTAATTAAAACTTTAAATAAAGTTTATAAAGTTTATGGGCTAAAAATGTAATTTTCCAACTTTCTGGAAGTTCGTTCGATATGTCGTTCGAACGAGTTTTTTCGTTCGAACCAGATGTCGTTCGAACGAGTTTGCCAACGAGTTCCCAGTCCTGGCCTCTGTAACTTCGTTAGAAGTTCGTTCAAACGAGATTCCAGCGAGAACAGTTATTTGGCAGTTTTGAGCAGTTTTTCCCACTTTCCCCGGTTGTTTCTTAACTAACTTTTCTCAGATCTTATAATGTGCGAGAACAACGTTTTTTTAATTTTTCCACATCCTACAACCTCTTAAAGAGTGTTTGAGAGCAAAATTATTTAAGGAAAAAGTTCAATGTTTTGAGTGTCTAAATTTTAAGAAAAAATCATAATACACTCAATTTTACACCCATATTGTTTATCCAAGTTCATATATACATATCATTTGCTTGGAGTTTGTCACCGGGTTTACTCTACCATTTGAAGAGTTTATTTGGGTTTGCTTCTAAATCCCACAAAGAAGATTGTTTGTGTTGTCATACCCACTTAGAGAAAGGCTCCTAGTTTGGGTGACGGTGACCTACAAAGTCCGATCGGTGGGTTTCGAGATCGCATTGGAGCTCCATGGTTATCTGCTAGGCAGAGGTTGTTACAAGAAGACGCATCAAGGCTTGAAAGGGTTCGAGTTTAGGAAGTAAGTCATCTGTCTTGTAAATGTAAATTTCGTACTTAGTGGATTTGAGGCTAGGGCCGTCCGAGGTTTTTTTTCGTTGTGGGTTTTTCCTCGTACATCGCGGCGTAGTGGTTTCATTGTTTATTTTATCTTGTGCAAACTCACTTAGAACGCATGTTTAGGTAATTCAAGATAAAATTTGGTTTTAATCAGTACATGTTTAATTTGGTGCTAAATTAAATATTGGGTAATGTTTTGTAATTTAATTCAAGTCATTTAATTTAATTTGATAAAATTATTTTGGCCTAATTTGGAGTAATATGACTTAGGCAAATTTCTAGGACTTGGGTTAATTAATTTGTGTTTAAGTGAAATCAATATTGTGTGTGTATTCCATCATATTTCACTTTGTTTAATTTTAATTTGAAAGAGAAATATAAATTTGTTTTTATTGAACCATCACATCGCTTACGCATCGTTTCATAAAAGGAAATATATTTTACATGAAGTTTTCAAAATTGGGGGGCCCTCAGGCGTTTTCAAATTGGTATGAGAGCCGGAGCGCTAATTTATCGCGTTAAAGATCCGTTTTTCGGCTTCTATAATTTTTTTGTTTACTTATATTTTTAGGTGGGTCATTTTTATATTACTCTCAATTTTTTATCTCTCGATGGGACGTCTTAATGATAATTTGTCCAATTTTAATGAAAATGAAATTTTTGATTTTCGAGAGGAATTAAATGGGCTAAATAAGTGTAACGAAAATTTAAAGGAATTAAATTTGAGATTTGTAAAAAGAATTAAATTTCTTGAAAATGAGAATTCTTGTTTTAAAGATTACATTGAGTCTTTACAAATCTCCCTATCTCAAAAAGATATTTTTCGTGAAAAGCTCAAGGACTTATATTACAACTTTAAAATTTTAGAAAAGTCTAAGAAAGAGAGTGATAGTCATGAAAAGACTCTTAGGGACAAGTTTGCTCACATTGAGGGGGAGCGTGATAACCTTCCAGGTGTTATTGAAAATTTAAAGAAGGAGTTCCGTAAATTTGAGGAGTCTAATTTATTACTTGAGTCCGAAATTTTAAAAATGAAAAATGATTTACAAGACTCAAGTAGTAGTTGTAATGGTAGTAGCTCTTCTTGCTCAAATGTTTCCATTGCTAAAGCTAAGACCATTGTTTGTTTTAGAGGGTCAACTTTTTCCAAAGACTTTAAAAAGATCACACCCTAGGTAACATTCCTCGTGTTTACACATGCTTGCATTGTCGTAGGAAATGTCACCTTAGGTCATTTTGTTTTGATCTTACTAGAAGTCCTAGGAAGTCTATGTCTAGCATTACTTTATTTCCCAATCCTCATCATTTTAAATATAAATCTATATGGGTTAGGAAATCATTTTTAAATGCGCTAGATACAAGATTTGTTGATTCTCATTTACTTTCACATGAAACCTCCCTCGCTAAATCTAAAGGTTGAATGTGTTAGTGTTGTATGCATACTCTACTTTTTTGTGCTTCATATTATATATCATTGCTAGATGTATGCATGTTTAGTCATTTTCTAGTCATTGCCTCATGTCTTATCACATGCTAGAAATTATGACTTGTTTATCTTTTATATTTTATCTATTTTGTTTGCTTTAATTGAAAAATACATAAAGATTTTTGTTTATCATTTTTGTTTTATTTGTTTCATTTAAGCTTAATGAAAAATACAAATGATTTTTGTTTGTCTTTTGAGTATATATTTTTATTTTTGGTTTAAAATGTCAAAAACTCAAAAAGATTTTATTTTGTTTGACACACTTTATGTGGCATATACTTGTGTTTGAATCACATCTTTTACGCTCCCATGTGGCTAGAACTTTTGGTTTAGATTGCCAATCCTTAAAATGTTCTTTACCATGTTTATATGGAGTAGTTGGATTTTGAATTATTTAAATGGATGCTATTTTTATATGCCTCAATTCACACATGCACGAGCTCTTTTGATATTTTTTTGTCAAATGTTATATTTGAGCTTTGTGAGGTGTTCTCCTACCAATCTAGTCATCTACATATTTATGACCTAGGAGGACTAGTGCATGTCAAAATCTGTTGCACGTGAGATTTATGAGATATAAAAAATGATATATAAATGTGCACGGGGAAGGGCTCCGAAAGGAATAATAATCCTTTACGATAGTAAGCCACCGTTTTGAATGGACCTAAAAGAAAATTTGTGGTCCAAAGGCCTAAAAACAGAAAAATGGCATTAAAAGAAAAATAAATTGCCAAGGCCTATGTTTGTTTGACATATTCATTCAAAAGCAAAAGAATATATGTGCTTAATGAGGGAGATTGGATGGTATATCAACGGTTTGCACAATGTCCATTTATCCTAGTTGTCTTTTTTGTCATGACTCTATTTGGTTTGTAGAATCATAAAAAATCTAGGCTTGTATTCATTGTGTATGTTTGTTCATTGAGTTCAATCTTTATTGTCACATGAGGTTATATTCAAATGTGATAAAGTTTGCAA
The DNA here is from genome assembly GCA_949130495.1 of Sambucus nigra. Taxonomy (NCBI): domain Eukaryota; kingdom Viridiplantae; phylum Streptophyta; class Magnoliopsida; order Dipsacales; family Adoxaceae; genus Sambucus; species Sambucus nigra. The sequence goes on along the minus strand of OX422223.1, from coordinate 62,866,338 downwards.
TCAAATGAGAACTCCGTGAATAATGTTTAAGTGTTTGGGTCTAAATTTACTAGTTACTAGTTCACACCCCTACACTTCCGTTTCCATATGACACATTTTTGCTATACGAGTGTGCTAAACTTATTGTATTTTGTGTCATTTGTGTGTTTATATCTATATATATATATATATATATATTCGTGTGCGTTATTGCTATTTTTAGAGTATATATATATATATGATATTGTTTTGTCATTATCTTGGTTTCCAGTCCATCTAAGCTTATTCTTCATTATTGGTATCTATCTTGGTGCATTCTTGCTTGATATCACATGCTTAATACTTTATGTATCATATTGGTATCGTTTTCTTGCATCTTAGTTGATATTCATATATTTATATGGATTAGTTATGCTTGTGTTGCTCATATGCTTTAATGTCTTATCACTCTAAGCTTCAACGTGTTTATTAGTTTTATCCTTTATCTATTCCTGAACAAAAAGGGGGAGAATGATAGGGGGAGAAATGGTATCTAATCCTATTGTAATCGTATCTTAGTTTGGGAGATTTAACTTAGGGAGAGTCATGACCTTCTTAGGTAGATTTGTTTTGATAAAGGGGAGAATTAATTTAGGGGGAGTATTTATTTTAATTGCATTAAATACTTTGATATTCCCATGCGTTTGATGATTTGCTTAAGTGTGCAGAAATTCTTCTAAAGCGGAAACTTTCATCGACAAAGCGTTTGATCCTTGGGTTTGAGTCAAGTCTGGGTGGGATGTTTTGAGTCTAGTAGAGCTTGACGGCCCTTTAAGATTTTTATTTGGTTTTTTTCCCGGAATAGCCAAAGGGGGAGATTTGTAAGGACACATTTCTCCGATTGAGTCCTAATATAGTTTTGGCTCAATTCCGGACAAAAAGGTTTATTCATAGGATTATGTTAATTATAATATATTCAAGCCTATGAAGAGTTTGTTGAAGACGTAGAGACAAAGAGTATAAAGCTTCATCAAAATGCCGGGTTTGTGTGCCTCGTTTATACGTCATCAACAGTGGTTCCATGCTACCAAGGTATGAATGCATTAATATATATATATATATATATATATATATATATATATATATATATATATATATATATAGGATCTTGGAATAAGTTTATTTGGGTGTTAGGTTTATTTAAAACTGTTGTTTATTTTCAGAAAGATTTAATTAAAACTTTAAATAAAGTTTATAAAGTTTCTGGGGTAAAAATGTAATTTTCCAACTTTCTGGAAGTTCGTTCAATATGTCGTTCGAACGAGTTTTTTCGTTCGAACCAGATGTCGTTCGAATGAGTTTGCCAATGAGTTCCCAGTACTGGCCTCTGTAACTTCGTTAGAAGGTCGTTCGAACGAGACTTCGTTCGATCGAAAATCTCGTTCGAACGAGATTCCAGCGGGAACAGTTATTTGGCAATTTTGAGCAGTTTTTTCCACTTTCCCCACTTGTTTCTCAACTAAATTTTCTCAGATCTTATAATGTGCGGGAACAACGTTTTTTTAATTTTTCCACATCCTACAACCTCTTAGAGAGTGTTTGAGAACAAAATTGTTTAAGGAAAAAGTTCAATGTTTTGAGTGTCTAAATTTTAAGAGAAAATCATAATACACTCTAGTTTACACCCATATTGTTTATCCAAATTCATATATGTATATCATTTTCTTGGAATTTGGCACCGGGTTTACTCTACCGTTTGAAGAGTTTGTTTGGGTTTGCTTCTAAATCCCACAAAGAAGAAGATTGTTTGCGTTGTCATACCCACTTGGAGAAAGGCTCCTAGTTTGGGTGACGGTAACCTACAAAGTCCAATCGGTGGGTTCCGAGATCGGTGGAGCTCCGTGGTTATCCACTAGGCAGAGGTTGTTACAAGAAGACGCGTCAAGGCTTGAGAGGGTTTGAGTTGAGGAAGTAAGTCATCTGTCTTGTAAATATAAATTCCGTATTTAGTGGATTTGAGGCTAGGGTCGTCTGAGGTTTTTTTCTCGTTGTGGGTTTTTCCTCGTACTTCGCAGCGTAGTGGTTTCATTGTTTATTTTATCTTGTGCAAACTCACCTAGAACGCATGCTTAGGTAATTCAAGATAAAATTTGATTTTAATCACTACATGTTAATTTGGTGCTAAATTAAATATTGGGTAATGTTTAGTAATTTAATTCAAGTCATTTAATTTAATTTGATAAAATTAGTTTGGTCTAATTTGGAATAATTGAAAAATATGACTTAGGCAAATTTCTAGGACTTGGGTTAATTAATTTGTGTTTAAGTGAAATCAATATTGTGTGTGTATTCCATCATATTCAGTTTGTTTAATTTTAATTTGAAAGAGAAATTAAAATTTGTTTTATTGAACCATCACATCGCTTCCGCATCATTTCAAAAAGGAAATCTATATTTTTGTAAGAAATTAAAAATTGGGGGCCCTTCGGGCGTTTCAGTGTGCATATAATTCAATGTTTAGCAATGATAAAGAACTAAAGCTGGTAATCCCATATTTATCAGTTTATAAAGAAAAATACGATTCTTTGAACTAATAATCCCATACTTACCAGTTCAATAAAGATCATATAAAGAAAGTCAATGATCTTTGAACTAATAATCCCTTACTTACCAATTCACTAAGGGGTATAGAAATAATTAATCCATTAGTAAAAACAAATAATAATCAACCTAAAATCTTTGGGAAAAAGTAACCAGATAGGCACACAATTTAAAGTTGCACTCATATGTATGAATAAATATATTATAAAGCTTAATAAGAATTTAACCTTTCAATAAACAAGTTTTCTAATCTTATAGATTTAATAACAACATACAATTATAAATATTGTCAACATATTTATTTTATCAGCTACAACAAGTTAGTCATAAGTGAGGATCTAATTAATTCAATGCACTACTTGAAATTTTCAGCTTCCTATACACATAAAGGTTACACAAATGACTAAAGATTCAACAACACTCAAGCGGTTGGAGCATATGGGTCGCGGCTGCTGCAAAGTTAAAAAATTTATTTTAACCTATTAGCTTTTAAAGGAAAATAATCTCTATGCTGCAACAGTAAGCCAAAATCACCAACAAGAGGTGGAAAATTTTCATTTAAACTTGCCCCAGTTAGAGTGTCCATGTAAGCAAATGGAGGAGACAAGATGGCATGATATGTGAGAAGCAATGATCTTAAAAAGGTGAAATTACAATTCACCAATCTACCCATTTAAAATTACTTAATTCATAAGAAAGCATGGAATCATAATTGTATTTTTTGGGGGTGTATGTGTGTTGGGTTGGGGGGTGGTTAGGGGGGAGTCGAACCATCAACCTCCTTTACGAGGATGAAGGCCCTGGCCATTAGTCTAGCCCGCTCAACAAAATTACAAATTTGAAAACTATCCATGGTGATAATTATTATTTATAAGCTTTCAAATAAGTCAAAGCACATGTGCAGACAGGTGTTGATCATAAGGAAATTGAATCATGCAAAGTTCATCCTATAAAAGTTTTTTTTATAAGTACGCAATGTATAAATAAAAGAAGCCACCTAAGGGAACGGAATCCCGTATACAAGAGAAGTGCATCCTATAAAAGTGATAAAGGGAAGTGGTAAATCTTCTTAAAAATTTTTGTCAAGGTTGCAGCCCCAACTTATTAGCCTATCATACAAATCTATTTATCATACCGAGTTGAAGGGGAAATAGAAAATCTATTCTTAAAAGAGGTCATAAGAGACTAAAGCAGTTAAGTCCAAGTGTCATTTTCATCTCAATGTGTTGGGAATTTTTTCAATGGTCAGCAGAAGAATATATATTTTGTATTGAAATTCGAATACATATAGAAATGAGCGCTTTGCTCTTTTTCTTTCACTTTGGTTCCTTCTTTTTTTCTCTCTTCCTATTTCTTATTCTTTCTTATTGTTCTTCTTTTTCTTGACTTTTTATCTTCTTGCTTCAAAGGCTTACAATCATCATATATATAACAACTCACACATCCCTTCACTTTCTAACCTTTGGGCTTATGAATAAATACCCATTAAACCAAGACTCTTGACCTTTTACTTAATGACACTTGTCTTTTCAAAAATTTTAACTTTTTAAATTACAAATTATTTTTTTATTTCCAACACCCCCTCTTAATTTGTAATTTTCATAAATATCTTGAATTGATTAAACTTCTCCATTGAGCATGCCTTGCTGAAAATTAACACGTGATATTGTATTCCACCTTCTTCAATTGCAGCATTTTTCATTGCCATCTCTTTTGAAGTGTGGCGGCTTCACACCAAAATGATTTTCTTTTTGTTAACTTTTCTGTACCACCAACATTCTTTTATCGTTGTTGGAAAATAAGAGAGTTGAAACACACATTTGGGATAAAAGTGAAGAGGATAATTTCTGAACAAAAACGTTTTTATTTCACTTTTGAGTCGTACTTGACTTCACATCACTTCTTGACTTACAATTGCCCAAATGCACACCAATATATATAGTAGTTTTGGGAAGCCACTAGACTCAAATTAATTAGTTAACCCAAATGAGACACGACTCTTGACTTTTCAAGCTCTCAAACCTTTCAAATACATGACTCTTGACTCTTCAATTACTTAAACCTTTCAAATACATGACTCTTGACTTTTTATTTATTTTTAACACTAAAAGTAAAGTTTATTTTCCAACACCCTCCCCCCCCCCCCAAAAAAAAAAACTTGATTTGGTAACTCCAAGTAAATTCCACAACTTGAAAAATAACTCAACCTTGAGGTGCTTGGTGAAAATATCGGCAATTTGATCTTGAGACTTCACGTATACAAGCTCCACTTCCTTTCAATCAATGCACTCTCTAATGAAATGATACTTTGTGTCGATGTGTTTGCTTCGATCATAGAACACCGGATTTTTAGCCAATGCAAATGCCGGTTTGTTATTGATGAAAATCTCCGTCGGTGTCTCTTATTCCATGTTAAGCTCTTTCAACAAGTTTTAAGCCAAATTGTTTGACAAACACATGATGTCACTGCAACATACTCGGCTTCACACGTATAGAGAGTCACAATTGGTTACTTATATAATGATAATGATGAAAGTTTGTCTTCAACTCCAACTCCTTAAATTGCAAAACGATCCATATCAATCTCTTTTGATGTTCGTCATATTCATGAAATCTTCAAGATAACATAATATAATTTCTTCCTCTCTTGTGCGTTTCACGAATGTTCTTTTATCTCATTTTCTCATAATTTTGGTGATGAATATCAAAAATTACTTTATATTCACCAAACTCGTGTCACTAAAAATATCCTCGGTAGAAAATTGTAAGGAATAATTTTCACAAACGTTCACAAATTTATTCTCTTGGGCATAGGTGAAAAAAATATTTATTTTATCTTTGATGTAAAATAAGAGAGTTGAACACACAAGTTTGGGATAAAGTGAAGCGGATAATTTCTCTCTTGAACAAACACATTTTTATTTCACTTTTGAGTATTACTTGACTTCACATCACTTCTTGACTTATAATTGCTCAAATGCACACCAATATAAATACTAGCTTTGCGAATCCACTAGACTCAAATTAATGACTTAACCCAAAGGACACATGACTTTAATACATGAATATGACTCTTGACTTTTTATTTATTTTTAACACAAAATAAAGTTTATCTTCAACACAATGGAAGTTGAAAAATGTGTGTGGCCAGTTGTGCCATTAGCAAGATCACCATAGAAAACTCTCAGATTTGGAAAATCTTGATGACCTTTCATTTATTTTGTATCAACTCTATATGACTAGGTATGTCTCTCTATCACTTAAATGTGACTCAACCAAGATGCCAATGTTGAAGAAGCATTGACTAATATATCACCTAGTTATGCCTATTTAATCAAATTTGGCTAACTCAGTCAAAGTTGAGTTGACTTGGAGATAAAAAAGGATTAGTCTCCTCTCATTTCTTTCACCCTCATTACATCCTTTTATGTGATTTGTATCAACTCACTGAACCTCAATATGACCCAATAAAGTTGCCAATTTTTCAGAAGCAACGATCAGGATATCACCTAGTTTAGCCTGTTTAGTCAGGTTTTGACCATTGTTGAACCGAGTCAACTCGTTATAACTCTCGGTTCAATATGAGTGGACTAGGCCATTGCCTCGAACCTTGCCTACGAATCATTCTATGTCATCAAGGCCAATTTCCCTTCCAATTAGCGCTCAAACCTAAACCCACAAACTGTTAAACTACCTGATCTAATTTCCAGTTTTACTGGTTCCACACATGATGAACTTCGTGCAGAAATTGAAGCCTATTTGACTGGTTCTACAAAGGCACAATCGTAAGATGAGTAACTTTCTTATATTTAGGAGATCATGCAACCGTAGAAGTTTGTTTGTTATAGGTTGTTAGTATTCCTAAAATGTCTCCTTGTATCCCAATAATATCTCTATTGTAATCTCTATATAAACATAAATAAAGCAATAGAATTCTCACGGTTTTGGTGATAGCATACTTCTACAGTTTGCAAAAACTCTTTATGGGTAAGGGAAGGGTGCTAGCGGTTGTGGGGAAATGGATATGGGAGATGGGGGAGAAAAATTATAATTGGAATAGGAGGAGACAAAGGGGGAGGGGCTGGATACGATAGATGTGGGGTGTAGTGGGAAGTCTTCTGGGATAGTCGACTGGTTTGGAGTAGCAAGCGACTTATCTGAAAGCAGCAGGTGGGAAAAAAATGGGTGTGGTGGTTGGAGGAGTGGGTGAGAGTGAAACTGGTTGGTGTTGAAAAAATAATTCTTCACTGTCAGAAAATGTAGATGTTGGTGCAAGGTTAGTTGAGGGGTCATGTAAAGAAGTTGGGTTGGCATAAGGAAAAACTTTTTCATCAAAGGCCACATGCTGAGAAAGATACATCCACTTAGAAGGAGGATGCAAGCAACGATAGCCTTTGTATTGGGGACTGTATCCAACAAAAACACACGGGAATGATTTATAAGCAAATTTGGTCTTAGAGTAATCCCATAAGTACGAAAAACACTTGCAACCAAAAACTTATATGGTGTCTTCATATGAATAGTGGAAGACGGTAGCCAATTAATAAGATAGACACGGTCGTAAAAGCGTCGACCCATAAGTTCTTTAGCAAGTTAACATGAAATAAAAGTGTGAGACCCATTTCAACTAAATGTCGATGCTTTCGTTCGACAACTCCATTTTGTTGAGGAGTACGTGGACAACGGATTTGTTACAAAATACCACAATTACGAAGATGTGTAAGAAACTCCGTTAAGTTGAATTCACCGCCTTTATCATATGAAATATTTTGATGGGATAATTAAATTGTTGTTTCACCATTTTCTAGAAAATTTAAGAATCTATGAAAGAAATTTGATTTTCTACACAGTGGATAAAGCCATGTAAAGCAAGTAAAATCATCAACAAAAATAACATAGTAACAAAAATGTTGCACGGAAGTCGCAGGGGCGGGTCCCCACAAATCATAATGTATTTTTTTCCAAAAGAGCAGATGTAATATTATTAGAGGAAGAAAATAGTAAATGACAACTCTTTCTCATTTGACAACTAGTACAAATAAATTTTGAGCCAACTAGTTACATCAATAATCCCCTAAGATGCTAAATTATGAAGAGCTTTGGAGTGTGGGTGTCCAAGTCTTTGATGCCAGATGTTGGATGGAGCTTTGTTGGACCTTATTGCAGGCAGGGTTGCTTCATCTCCTTTGTCATTTAAGGCATATAGACCTCTGTGATTAGTCCTGGTGGCCAGAATTTTTCTCGTTGCTTGATCCCTTATCTCGAAACTAGAATTGACAAATTTAACAGTGCATGAGTTGGATTTAGTTTGTTGACTAACAAAGATAAAGTTTTTAGTGAGTGCAGGGACAACCAAAATATTATGCAATTTTAAATTTCCATTATGTGAAGGTATAGTAGTATGGCCAATATGAGTAATAGGGAGTGGGGTTCCATTTCCAACAATGATACATGACTTACCATTATAGTTACGAAGTGAATAAAGAGTACCTTTGTCAGCAGTCATATGAGAGGTAGCGCCTGTATCAGTATACCAAGTGGGGTTACGACTGGTATCATCCAAAGTAGTAGACATAAGTGCTTGAGGAAGATGTTCATTAGCATTATAGGCATAATCATACCGAAACCAACACCGAGCCGCAGTATAGTTAACTTTGTTGCAAATTTTGCATGGTGTGGGATTGACGGGCTTGACAGGCGAAGCATGGTTCATCCCACCACCTGGTGTCTGTTGGCATGTCTAGGATTAATTCTGGTAGGTCCAGCATTGCAGAATGAAGGATATTTTGAATTTCTATTGTACTGACTTGCAGGTACAAATCCACGACCCCTTGAGGTAAAATTATGGGGACCTCGACCACGATTAGGTGTGAAATGTCATCTTCCATTGGTGCGTTGGACATTGAAAGCCAACTGGGGATTGGTGTAGGTAGTTTAACAAAAACTTATAAACAATAACAATTCCTATTTACGCCACGGTCCATAATATTATTTGACAAAGTTTATTTATGGATGGATAGAGGCATCTCAAAGAGAGTGGTCCGAGGAAATTCCTGATTAATTTCGTGAACTATATTATTTGGTATCAAACAACATGTAGATAGCTAGTGTGCTTTATCGAGAAAGTTTCAAATAATAAGCAGAGACACTAGCTTTAGCAGAATTTTTTAAGTGCTAGTATCTTACTGGCTTAATCACATGAAACCATTAAGAAACAGTGTAACTCCAAGAAGTTACAATAACAAAGATGTGTACACCCAATAGAAAAAATTGGACAAGTGCACATATACTCATCCGGCAAGTACAAAGATACAAGCCTGTCCATTTCCATATTTGCCTAGATGTGAACCCTTAATAACCTAATCACTTAATACTAAAAGTAAATATGATTCAGACACATTAAGGTCTTTTTATCACAAGTGCATTATTTATTGGTTCTCTTATCCCGAATTAAATTGAAGTGTAGAGTTAAAATGTAGTTGGACAAGGGTTTCAAAACTTCTGCTTTTAAAGTTTTAATTTTTCTTAGTTAGTTTATGATTGGTACAAAATTTAGAGTTAACATCTTCCCAATTTACCCCAATTAGTCATAGTTTTCGTTTCTAAAATCGTGCTATCTGATATATTGAACCTAGATCTTTTTTAAGATGATGTTATTCTTGATTGAATATCAATATGTGAAGGGTTATCTTCACTTTTTTCTCTAACATAAGATTCACAATTTAATGTCATGTTTCCAATTTTTTTTGTCTTCCATCTTAGGCTTGACACTAAATTGATAAGCATTTTTTTCACCGACTACCACGTCAGAATTAGTAAACCTTAAATACTAGAATTACAACATGAATGGAAAATAGAGTATTAAAAGATGGAATAGATCTCCAACTTTTGTTATAAATACTCATATATCTATTTATCCTTTTATTTTCAGAAAATATAATTTCAACCCACGCTTATAACCTATTCAATCCTCACCTGATGACAAGACACTTTATTCGATATACAACTCTCAATTATCGCCCCTCACATACCCAATTCTCTCTCTTTCTCTATCACTCTCTCTTTCAAACGATTCTTCTTATTTCTCTTTTGTTTATATATATTCTATCATTTACTTATTTATTTGTACAGTTTAAAAAAGCTTCTCAAACTTTCTGGTATGATGTTCCTCAATCGCTAATGCAATATGTGTGAATACTCATGTTAATAAATGGATTTGGTATTAATCTCATCCTCTCACTCAACTAATTGGACTTTTAGATATATGATTTAGTTATTTTACTTTTTGATTTTTAGATTTAAGTTTGTGTGTATAATGTTTCCTGAAAACATTGCGATTAGAAACAGGAATATCACTGCGTTGGCCTCAATTGTAGACTTATTGTATTTTATACCCAGAGTTTTTTTTTAAACATTTACTAAAATATTTTGGAATTGTACAAATTTTAAACATACTCGTAACCGACTGAGTCTGAAATATATGTCAATAGATTTAGAGAAAACATATGATAAGGTACCAGTAGTTATTTAGAGCAAGAATGGATTTTTTAGTAAATATGTGGATTTGGTTTAAGAAGTGTATAATGGTATTACCGGTAATGTAAGAATAATCACAAAAAATACTAGCAAGTTCTCAGTTGGGTTACATTAAGAATCAACTTTTAAGTTCTCATCTTTTTACTAACATTATCGATGTACGAACTCTAACAATATGGCATATTTTCAATAATATATTGTGGTGTATGATGTTTGCAGATGACATGGTATATTGATAAATGTAGGGAAGGCATAAATATTCAATCAGAGATGTGAAGAGAGGCATTCTAAAGAATTTTCAATAAGTTAAGAGTAAGCTAAGGTATACAAAGTGCACAACCAAGAGTAAGTTATAAGCGTCATTTGGAAGACAAGAATCAAGATTCCCTTTTCATGGTACCAAGTTTAAAAACAACAAGCAGTGCTTATACATTTCTGTATCCATGACTCTTACATTGAAACTTCATTATTGGATAAAGATAGCGATATTAGTGGAACATCAAATGAAAGCACATGGGATGAAAATGAGACAGGTAGATTATTGAAACATCAAGTGTAAGCACAAGGGATGAAAATAAGACAGGTAGATTAGAATACTAAGGTAATTAACAACGTCTATTTGGAATGCAAAGGTGACCAGTCATGTGCCAACTTTCGCCTCCATCGTGATATGCATAAGGGCATGTCGGAGCGAAATCTTTGTTTAAAAGCATGTTCCATGTTGCATTTGGGTCCTGAGTTGAGAACATGGTCCAAGTAGCAGTGGAATTTTCATATCTACTATGTGTGACGCGATTGAACTTCTTCACATTCTTGTTCTTATTTATGTCTTCCGTGTTAATGTCGAAAGTGAAGATATCTCCATAAGGCCTCACAGAGTGCATGAAGAGAGGCAACGAGATGGGATCAACTGACACTGCAGCAAGATCTGCAGTTACAACGATGCTCTTTCCATCTGGACTGAAGAATGGATGGTTCACATGCCCTGCAAGATCACTTCCACTTCCTATCACTCTTACCACCACTGACGGATTGTTCGCCTTCACTAAAAACACCGCAAAGTATCCTGGGTCAAGATCATCATCATTTTCTGATGCATATTTAGGCTTGTCGCGAGTTGACGAGAATACTATCCAATCTCCCTTTGGGGACCATTGGCAATGTGTGTCAATCCAAGGCCCATTTGTTAGCCTTGTTATTTCACCTTCTCCATATTCCCCTGATTGTATGTCCTCCATTATGTATAAATTCTTGTATTTTTTATCCCCTCCATCTCTTGTAGATCGAAAAACTAATTTCGTCCCTGTTACAAGCTCAACCCATCCTTAAAATTTTGGAAACTATAAAGGGTCTTTTGTCATTAAAAAGCATATTATAATGAAGAATACTTAGTTCCTGACTTGCTAATAGGTTGCCCAAGGATTCGTGAAACAATGTATAAGGATTTATTTTATGAATTGAACTTGAAGTGGGACTCATCATTAAGTTAATAAAATATTTAAAAAACTTATTGGATAAACCAAGTACTCCACCAATTCTTGAAAAACATATCATCTCGGCGAGGAGCCAAGTATATACTGATCTGCTATAATTGGTATTTGGAAAGGAATCAGAAGGAACAAGTAGGAAGTTACCTTCTGGGTTGGTGGATGGGAAGGCATTATTGAAATCTTTTGTGAGTTGTCGACGATGTTGTGTGCCCTTAGACACGTTTGGGATGGAACAGATGTCTAATCTTTTATCAGCGTTGAAAGAAGGTCCCGTGTTAACATATAATGTATCCATTTCCGGATCTTGGTTCCAAACTGGCGAGAAGATGTTGTCTGGTCCTTTCGTCTACATAGAACAAAACTCATCAACTATCAACGATAAATATAATTGCGCATTAATACATATTCTTTTTATACCTCGTACACAATACGCAACCCTTTGCTATCGGCTACCCACACGGCCTTGAACTCATTATCAATGAATGCAAGCTTGGATCCATCTGTGGAAAATGTTGGAAATATTCCCCGCACTCTAAACAATCCTACATTCGGAACCGGAGAGTCAAGCTTGTCGGACTGTCTTTCTATATCGTCTCCACTCTGTCATGTTATAAGTAACAATCAATCGTAATAGGCTTTTAAATTAAACATGGCTAGAAAAAGAAATCAAAGTTGGTACCTTGAGAAGATCACTCTTGCAACGATGGTAACCGATGCGCTTCCCACCATCTATCACAAAGGGGTTGAAATGGTCAGCCTTTGGTATGGTATTCTGAGTGATTTGTTTAGTTTGTTGTTGTCCAATTGAATAAAAAATCTCAATGTGACGATATTGTGCTTCTACACGGACGTCACTAAATCCTGATTTCTGACGAATAGTTGCCACTGCCACTGTGGTGGCGTCGATGGCTGCCGGAGTTATCGCATGAATTCCGTCTGGGGTTACACGAGTGGTGTCTGATGTGACACCCTTGCTAATGTCGGCTCGGAACACACCCCAAAATTCCCCAACCTTGCGGTGGAAAAATATGACATTGTCACTTCCCCACGTCGGCCACCCACCGTTCCTTACAACCAACTTGCGCTCGAAGGGCTTCTCTACGTTCATCACAAAAATGTCAGTCTTTAGATCTTCTATCTCGCCATCCCATCCACCCTTTCTCTGGAACGACGCCACCGCTATCTTCTTTCCGGACGGTTGCACTGAGGGGCTTAAATCAGCTTGCCCTGTTGATGCAGAATGGGGAGAAAATCAGCTTCCTCTACAAAGTTCATCACAAAAGGCATCCTATATATATATCTTGGATCCAGTTCGGACCAATTTTTTTTAAAGTAGTAAAAAATATATTTTTAGTTGATTTTTTAAAGGGTATTTAAATATTTCAAGGGATAAAAAAAATCCGCTCAAAAAGAATTTATTTTTTAATTTTAAAAAAAGATCAGAATATATTATCTTTTTAAAACAACTTAAAAACTAACATATTTTGATCGATTTTTTAAAGGTCATTGTGACAAAACCATTGTTTGATATCATATCAGAAAATTAGACATCATATCAGAAAATTGTTAATTTGCACGAAAAAGAGTGTCGATATTCAATTAATATGTCTATTTTTCCATCATACATATGTCTATAGTATTTGATTTGCATGAAAAATGTGTCAATTTGCATGAAATAGGTATCGATTTGCAATAAATTGGTGTGATGCCTAATTATGCTTAATTCATTGTTAAAATTGGGATTAAGTCAAATATCATATTATCATACAAAGGTTTTTTCAATATAACCGTTTTTTTTTAAATAGTAAAAAATTTATTTGAATTGATTTTTCTGTTCGTACCCATCAAATATTAAAATGCCCATAACAAAACAACTGAAAATATTTTTTTATTATTTCTTTAACCTCTTTCCTATATCTGGAATAAAAGAAGAGTCCTACCTCGACACATAAAATAGACACATTTGGTGTGACACACTGACGTGTCGAACCAATATTGACTTGTTTTTGAGCTACACACATGGACCCAACAACAATGGAACTCAGACACAAGCCAATACAAGTGCGATTGCAAAATATATCGATTTTGTGTGTCAATCTAAAATTATCATAAATGAATCTCTCTTAAAATTGTACTGCTATTCTCTTTCCAACTCACACGTCACTCCTTGTCTATCTCTCACCTCTCTGGCAGTCTCCAGCGCATAAATTGTTAAGATGGTAACATTTTAGGGCACCCGCATTGACTCATATCTGGGCTCCACATAGCCCCGCAACAGTGAAGTCTAGACATGAGTCAATACAAATATGACACGTTATTATGTCTATCAAATTATGTTAAAATCTTATGTTGCTCTAGAATTATTCCAAATTTTAATAGTCATAAATAGTGATAAAACCTCCGGTAAGTATGAGCATCATTCCACGTCAAAAATTTTGATGCATATTAATGAAGAACAAACCAAAAATATTTTATCTTTCTAGAGTTTGAAAATATATAAACAATGCATGAACCACTATTATTAACTTCATAAAAAAAATTGAGAATTAAGAATCTAATATTTGTATGCAATGCATAGCGGGTATTTCCAAAAATCAACATATCCATTTGAAATTCCACAAATCCAATCGGTTAACAAAATGTATAAAATATTTTTGAATAAAAAAATTAATTGATACAAAATTTATGTAGTGACGATTACACAATATATAACTTGATCATACCACTACAAGCATTTGACAGTATTTCTCGACAAATTATCACTAGAATCCCAGTTGAACTTACAAAATGCGTACATAAATTATATGATGTTTGACATTCAAAAGAAGAAAAAAATAGGATCAAATATCAAAAAGTTCCTCAAACATTTTTTAATACACATTTAGTCCAAGCGTTTTATTTTGTACCAAAAAGTTCCTTATTAAAGGTCCGCGCCAGCAGCATGATAAAACTTTTTTGACATGGTGAAGGACTTTTTGGTGCAAAATGAAAAGGCTTGTACTAAACGTGTATTAAAAAGAGCTCGAGGGACTATTTGGTATATGTCTCAAAAAAATATATAATGTCTAAAAATAATGCAAAACCTATTGAATCAAACACATGTCGTTAAACAATCCTCTTATACGGACCATCGTAATACTTGATTCAATCGATTTTTAATATTTTGAATTTTGTATTTATAAAGTTAATTATAATGCTTCATAATTTTTTTTTAACACTAGTAAAATGAACTATTTTTTGTTTGTTCTTCATTTTTTTTCCTAAGACAATTCCACCAGAATTTGGATTTGGATCAATTTAATTTAAAACTTTACATGGAATGATGTTCACACTTAAAGAGAGGTGACAGAGAGACGTTGAGTGAGTTGGAGATAGTCTTTTATTCGAGATATATAGCAATAGCACTTTAGTCGGTTAAAAGAAAACGAAAACGCTAGGTTGACACATAATTCGAACACAAAAGTGTGACTGTGCGATACATTGTGGCACCATCATTTGCTCGTGTTCCGTTCCCACTAAGAGTTTAGTCTTATCATGTAGAGCTCGAACACAAGCGAATGAAATTGCGTCACGTCAACTGTACACGTGTCGCACTTTTGTATCGTGATTTTGTATCCGCATAAAAGGACTGAGTACGAAAACATAAAATTTATATTGAAATAAGGAGCATCTGAGTACTACATATTCACCAAACAACCACCCAAAGAGTAATATGCAGCCACACCAGTGTACTATTTTTTCATGTACCTCGTCTTTCAACTATTTTCTGTTTTTTTTTTGGTAAAAGTTTTTCATAAGACTGGAGTTTGAAATAGTTCTGCCATTTTCATGTAACTCATTACCTCTCAAACATTTAAAGTCAAAGTTTTGGTTTGTTTTTCATAAGCATTAAAATATGTCCTCCTAAATTACCACATTCAAAAGGTCAATTTTTTTTTACCACATTCATAATTACAAATTGTTATTAATATAATACATAAAAAGTGTCATGTGAAGTTCTTAAACGAAGACTTCACACGTGAGTCTTTAAATGAAGACTTCGGTATGAATTCTTTTTTTAAATTGTATAAAAAATATGTACAAGTTAGATTTTTTTGTTTTTTGCATGATATTTAAACATTTAACGCAAAGAACCAACCTGATGGGGTGAGACGTTCGTTTTTTCCGGTGTTAAGATTGGTTTTGTAAACGGCAGTCCAGGGCTGACGCCGATCAGCGGGGTCTTTGGTGGTGACATAAACAAGATAATCACCGGCAATGCAACCGCTGTCTTCCATGCGAACACCATCGAATGTGCCGAAAACCTCAGCAAAATTAAAAACTTTGACTGTGGGTGGGTTGTCATCGAAGCGGAGAGCTATGTGAAGCGTTTCCAGGTTGCGCCGTTCGGACACGAAAATCATGCCCGATACACGGCCTGAATCCACATCGGCCGGGTTGGCTTCGGAAGCTAATTTTGGGCGGTTGAGAATTTTCTTGAGAGCGGGTGGCGGAATGATTTTGGCATTGTAATTGTAGGAGTGTCCATCAGTCATGTGAAGTTCATCTTGTTTTGAAGTTGGTGGAACCGGGCATGAGAATATGTCTAATGGCACTGGTGGTCTATAAGTTGCTGAGAAGGCAATGCTACCTCTCTTCTCTGCTGCCATTTAGGATTTTTGTGCTTTTTTTTTCTTAGAGGTCTACGAAATTTTTTGAGTATGTTAGCACACTCTCCATCAAGTTGGGGTATATGAAGACATGGACATGTCAGCTCAACCTCTGTCCCTTTTTTTAATCCATGGATTGACATTCAATCCATTCACACCACAGACAAAACGTGGCCAAGAGGCTTCTTTTTTTTTTTTTTTTAATTTAAGTTATTATTTTGGTCATTTGTGAGCCCCTCATGCTTTATTTTATTCTTTAGCTTTGGGTCCCTCCCAAAGTACAGATTCCAAAAGAAGAAGTGGGGTTATTTTTTTTACATCGAATATATGTGGAATGTACTAGCCCATAAAAGTTTAAGTCAGGTCTTAACATAATACTAGGGAATGAAATCTCCATTGAATTTTTTGGGACTTGCTCCTTTGAATTAAATGTGATAATGTGATGTGCTTGTTTAAATAAGACAATGTTAATTTTATGTGATCTAAAATATATTTTGTAGATCATTATTTGAAATAAAATTCTCAATGCAAAAGTCTACAAGTGAATTTGAATGAAGTGTGTAAATCATTGATTTGTTTGATAATTGTAAAGAAAGAATGAAAACAACAAGGTAAAGAGAGAAAAAACTTTTGATTAATTGCTTTTTGCTCTGTTCACAATGTCTAAGAGACTATGTATATTTATAAGGTAATCCTTACAATGTCTAGAAAAAAGTGTGATATATCATATTTACGGTCACCATTCACATTTATATGAGATAAAGAGTTTAATTCACTTTGTCTATACATCTTAGAGCATGTCCAAATGGGGGATAAGAATCCAACAATTCGATGCTAGGGGATAAGAATCCAACAAATCAGGTAAAGTTAGAGGTATGTTTGAACGGTGTGATGAATATTGGAAAATTTGTAGTGAAAAAGGTAGACATTCTTTAAATTTAGAAAATGACTACCCGATCTGTAAACATTGATGCGGACTTTATTTGTTCGTATCATCTCAATATGAAATCATACGAATAAATGAAATTCATATCAATTGGTACGAATTAATGTTAATCGCATCATTTTTTTTACTTCATATAAACAAATGTTGTTTGTATAAAGGGAAAATAACTTCAACGAGTAACATTTGTTCGTAGAAAGTATAAATGCAAATTTCAGCCTCACCATCATTGTGGAGCACACCCTCATATTCAACATGCTCTCATGTAGCACTCCACTTTCTTGCAATTCACATTAACATTGGATATGCCATAACAACTTTCATATTATTTGGGATTCAATATTTCTCATTATTTGGAGATTGGAGTTCACTAGTTTTCGTATTAATTGATTGGACTCCAAAACTCATGGAATTCGTCTATTGACCAATTTGACCGTTAGTTGACTCATTTTTCAAACTAAAAAAAACTATTTTATCTCTGAATACATTAATATATTATACATATGTTCAATATCTACATCTAATTTTACTACTTATATATGTGTATATATACACACACACATAATAAAATACAATAATATTTAAAAAAATAAGTTTTATACCATAATAATTTTTTTATAATAACAAATTTTTTGGAAAACAAATTCATATTCGTACAAAAATCAGTTTTTCGATGTTTTTACTTATGGAAAAAGTTTTCTATTTATAAGAAAATTATGAAAATGTTGTTTTGTTTGGGGACATATACCAAATAGTCATTCGAACATTTTTTAATAAACGTTTACTCCAAGCGCTTTTATTTGTTTCAAAAAATTCTTCAGCATGCCGCTAGCACGGACTTTAAAAATAAGATAATATTGCTTAAATGGGTATTTGAGGAACTTTTTAGAATAAATAAAAAGGCTTGGACTAACTGTAAATTAAAAAATGTTTTAGGAACTTTTTAGTATTTGATCCTTTTATTTTTACAAAAGATAGTTTTATAACATTTTGACCAAATTTTTTTTTACCGTTTTCATGTGAGGATGAATTTTTTGGACCAAATAAATTTTTTTAATTAAATATATATTAAAAAATATTCGATTAATTATTCGTTATATGTCAAAATAAATAAAAAATATAGTTTCTGATCGAAGCATTTAATTTTACCCGGTAGCTTTCACTCAGTTAGATATAGTCTTGTGTTAAAAGCTCAATATTCAAAGAGGGTGTGGGTTCCACCTAAATATACTATGTTTTTAAATTGGTTAAGCTTTGCAAAGTAAACATATGCTAACCTTGAAAATGACAGAAAGAAGTTATGGGATCCCCACCATATAGAAAAGGAAGAGATTTTTTTTCATTATAAAAAATAAATAAATGGGGAACAATTTAAATTATATAATAATCAATAATAAAAAAATAACAACCTTATTTTTGTTATGTATTATAATACTATTTTTTAATATTTAAGTATAATATGATAAGAAATTTGAATTTGACACACTTATTTTTAAATACAGAATTATATATTTAATAGTTTAATTCTTATATTTAGAAAACAACAAAAGATATTTTCTAAATTATATTTTTTTTATTTTTCTATTCAATATCGCTAAGTAATTAACTATGTCTTTACTTATATGTTAATGTTTGAAAATCAGATCGATCTAGTATTTGATCTCGATCCATCTATTACTATAATAATAATTAGTGTTATTAGTGTGCATAATTACTGTCTTAATGAGCCAAGTGAAAGACGATGAACAAAAACTTCGCATTATCCCAGATTATATTATTTGTGTATCTAATAATCAATAATATAAAATAATAAATAATATAAATTGAGTGAAATCATTTTTGGGAAAATCAATGTTGGGCTCATCAACTTGATGAAATGCTTACAAGGTATCTCACGTGGAATCATTTATTATATAGCTCACTAGCTAATTGATACATGACTGCCAACGAGTCTAACACAAATTTTCACCTTTTATAGTTTAGTAATTAAATTCAACAAAAAGAACTCCATTCAATTTTTGTTATATATTTATTTAGTATTGCTATATTATTCAAAAATTTATGGCGTAGTGGTGGATTTTCGAAACCTGACACATAGAAGTCTAACTAAGATTAATCAGCTAAGTAACTAACTATGTCTCTACTTATACATTAAAGTTTAAAAATCAGATCTGACTTCGATCGACCTATTACTATACTACTAATTAGTGTTATGTAGTGTGCATCGCTAGTGTCTTAGTGCACCCAGTGAAAGATGATGAATAAGAACTTCATTTTATCTTTGATTATATTATTTGCTTAAAAATAATAAATAATATAAATTGAGCAAAATCTTTTTTTTTTGTGAAATCAACGAGGACCTCATCACCTTGACTTATACAAATATGTAATAATAAAAAGTAAAAAATAAAAAATAATAACCTAAAAACTAATAATTTGTATTACAAACGACTGCAATTTTAATTCTAATTTAATTAACCATCTTAAATCAATTTTATATTTTAGTAGTTGTTAGTAGAACCACGTTTTCACATTCATTCAAATGATGATTTCGTTCCTTAATGAAAGCAAAAACCGAGTGAAGTCTTGTTTTAAAATTTTATGGGCTCGTACACTCCACATATATTTGAGGTAAAAAAAAGAATTCACAAAGTGAAAAAAGAGAAAAAGAAAAAAAGAAGAAGATTACTTGACCCAAAAAAGAAAAAGAAAAAAAAATTATGTTCCCCATGCAAAGAAAAAGAAAAAGGAAATTACATTCCCTATGCAAAGAAAAAGAAAAAAGAAAGAAAAAACGAAGAAGTTGACGTGACCTAAAAAAAAAAAAGATAGGGTGATTTTCAATTTTAGAGACGATGTTTAAAAAATTTCAATGTTACCCTTGAGTTTTTAAAATCGATGCAATCAAACCCACTTTGACATCTCCATTAAAAACATAAGGAAATACTTATAAGGCATCCTAGGTAAAATTATATTAAATACTGCTCACTAGCTAATTGACACTAGGGATATCAACAGAGTGGGTTTGGGGTGGGGGTACCCCTCCACGCCCCCAAACCCACCAACCAACCCCTCCCCAAAGCCTTCCCCCGCCCCCTTTAACCCCCACCCCATTAAGAAAATCAAATGGGGCCCCAAGCCCGCCCTGTTTAACTCGCTAATAACTAAAATAAAAGTAACTTACATATTTATAAAAAATATCATTAAGATCACATAATTTTCAACAACCAAATAACAATCCAAAATGGGGTATAGTGGGTTGAAATGTTATTTACTCATACTATCAGGGGTATTTTCGTAAAAATTATACCTAAACGGTGCGGGTTCGGATTTTTAGTACTCAGACCCAAATTAGACCCCAAACCCGACGGGTTTTATCACCCTCACCCTAAACCCGAACTCGAACCCGACCCCATTTATCCCGCAAAAAAACCCATTAGGGGCGAGTTCCCCATTTATTCCCACCCCACTGATATCCCTAATTAACACGTGCTTCCATATGAGTTCAACACAAATATCCACCTTTTACAGTTTAGTAATTAAATTTAACGAAAAAAAAAAGACTTCACTTAATTTTATTTACCATATATATTTAGTTTTCTATATTATTCAATATTTATTGCATAATGATGGATTTTCGAAACCGAACACGTAGATTAGATAATTAAAATAAACCAGTTAAGTAATTAACCATGTCTCTACTTATACGGTAATGTTTAAAATTAGATCGAGCTAAGTATCTGATCTCGATTGATCTATTATTATACTACTAATTAGTGTTATGTAGTGTGCATAGTTAGTGTCTTATTTGGCCCGGTGAAATATGATGAATAAGAACTTCATATTATATTATATTATATTATATTGTTTTCTTATTTAATAAAAAATAATATAAATTGAGTGAAATCATTCGATTTCAAATAACTAAAAGTTTTAGTTAGAAATGATATATATATATATATATACACCCACACACTAGGGTATGCCCGTGCCTGAAGGCACGCTGATAATTTTTAAAAGCATAAAGTCGTGCCTTGGTGCGATGGCAAGTGCCCTCGCCAAAGCTACGGTTGGTCTGGGGCTCGAGATACTGGAGCAACCTCTTTATATATGGGGATAAGAAAGTCGACATCCTCCTTCTCAAGATCCCGCAGTTAAGCGTATTGCCCTTTGACTGAAGGCACAATTCAAATTTTAAAAAATATACGTCATTGATAGGACCATACGTCATATTTAGTTCACAAAAGATAAATAATTTTTTAAATAACCTATGGTACGAACCTATTAATTTAAAAAAAAATTGGTCAAAATTTCCTTCGTTTATGAGACAATCCATCATGTTTAAAAATAAAAATACCAACTATATTATTATTAATGCTAAATCTAATAGTTTATAATTGTGTTCGATGAGTAAGGTGGTGTATAATGACGATTACATATTTGAAATCTAAATCGATCAATAACCCATGAAAACGCACCCACAAATGAGTCTTGATTTTGTATAATGGTGAACATCATAGTAAAGACATAAAGTAACTTTGATTCTAGAATGATTTATATCAAGTATAATACAAAGAAATCTCAATCCATCAAAAGATAAAACTCTAGGATTTACTTAATTTTTAATAGACTAAATAAAGAAATTCAAAACCAACCCCATGTTGATTTCATACCATTTCCCACCACAAATGGTGACTTTTTAAATATGACTTAAAACCAACCACAATGTTGCCCATGAACATGAAAAATATGACTCAAACACAATAAAGATGACAAATAAGCTAACAAAAAAAATCCCGTAGAATTATCTTGTCAATGGAGACGACTCATCCTCTTGGTGGAGCATAACAACAAATAGCACTGGTGTGATAATTATATTGGCGGTGCATCAATACCCTGAACCTTAGGCCAGCAGTTACGCTTCACACTATACTTGTGATATGCATTCCCATCCTTCAACATAGGCTTCTCTGTTCTCCCTCGTCCAACAACCTGCCCAATATTAAAAGGTTAAACACTATTTATATAATTATATTTGTTAGATTTCTTATGTATTCCAATAACCCCACACAACCCTCCAAAGAAGTGATGTGATATTATAAATAAAGGCATTGTCAACAAAATCACGTACCTCACCTTCAAGCTGATCAAGTATCTGAAGAACTCTCTGATAGTAGCCACGTTCTGATTCAACCTTTAGTAGTGAAGAAAAAAGACAATTTAAATTATTAATTCTTATGTATGGGTACAAGCGAATTTGACTATAAGTGGGCATAATTACCATTGCAATAAGTCGCTGGAGTGTCAACCTCTGTTGTTGAGCTTCAACAGCAGACATTGCTACTACGGCTTTCGTCCCCAATATTGCCACATCTGATTTCAGGTCTTGTAGCCTTGCCTCTACTGCTTCAAGTTTCAAAACAACGTCAGAATTGCCTGTTCCTTCCCTCATTTTGCTTGGCATTTGAAAACTTCAATAGCCTATCTAGGTTCAAGAGAGTTGGGGAAGTAATAATCTGTGGGGACTTGTCATAAAAATGTGAGGAAATCATACATAACTGAAATTTAAGAAAACCGAGTGCATCGAGTATCATCTTAAGCCCCAGTGTCGACCACCGAGTATTGATCATCATGTGCAAACGTACTCGATCACCAAACACATAATGTAAATGAAAGTCAAACTAATCTGCAATATTAAGACAAAAAAAATTAGATGATGAGACTCATATGTCAAAAAAAGGTTTTATATGAAAGCTTCGGTTCGACAGCCACAATATGAGGGATTGCAAAAAAGTTGATCAAATTAATTACAATAAATAAAAGGGAAGCTCTTAACATGTAGGTGATTAATTCAATAAGAAAATGAAATATTTTAAGAAATTACAATGATTAAATAATATCAAAGTTTAATAAGAACAATACCTGGTACACTTAAAGAAGATCTGTACATGAATTGGCGCATTGAATTTTTGTTTCACATTAATTTAAGTGAATCGAAAACTAAGCAGTTTATCCACCAGCCTGGTAGGGGCAGATTTACCTCCATCTAAAGTATGTAATGTGATGCAAGAAACCAAATAGAAAACACAAACTAAAACTATCTACAGGAACCTATCAAAAATAATAATATTCAAATTAGTATTTATTGTCACACACCAAATAGAAAACACAAACTAATTAATCCACTTGACAAAGACCGACACAAAACATTGCGAATAAGTCATACCTGAAGTTGTACAACAAATTTATAATAACGGAACTCATAATCTAGAACCTTGAAGTCATCTCCTGGTTTTGAACTTCTCACTCACTCCCCTAAACATCTCTTGGATCGACGTCGAGTTACCCACGAATGTATCACACACGCTAGACTTAACATTGTTTGGGATATCACACACGCTAGGTACTAACTAAATTAATATACCAGGTACATATTAAATTAATCGACCACTTTGATCGGGGAACTTGAAATGTAATCATAAAATGCATCATCAACAGAGCTTTGAGAAGTAAACCTTCAAGAATTGGAGTGGAGCATAGGAATGACGTAACAACTCAAAATCTGATCCAATAGACGTTTCAGTTCTTCTTAACTTCACTCTTCTGTACGTACAAAAATTTAAAGCCTTAACAATTCATAGAACAATCCTAAAGCATATACATTAAGGACGAGCAACAGAGTTCTACTTCTTGAAATCCTAATACATCCTGCCAGTACACCCTGTAGAACCACAGTAGCAGTTCTTCATTCTGATCCACTATATAATTGTAATGATCATCATGTGCAAACGTACTCGATCACCAAAGACATATTGTAAATGAAATTCAAACTAATCTGCAATATTAACACACAAAAAAATTAGATGATGAGACTCATATGTCAAAAAAGAGGTTTTGTATGAAAGCTTCAGTTCGATAGTTACAATATGAAGGGTTGTAGAAAAGTTGATCAAATTGATTACAATAAATAAAAGGGAAGCTCTTAACATGTAGGTGATTAATTCAATAAGAAAATGATGTACTTTGAGAAATTACAATGTTTAAATAATATTAAAGTTGAATAAGAACAGTACCCGATACACTTAAAGAAGATCTGTACATGAATTGGCACATTGAATTTTTGTTTCACGTTACTTTAAGTGAATAAAAAACTAAGAAGTTTATCCACCAGCCTGGCAGGGGAGAACTTACCTCCATCTAAAGCATGTAATGTGATGCAAGAAACCAAATATAAAACACAAACTAAAATTATCTACAGGAACCTGTCAAAAATAATAATATTCAAATTAGTATTTATTCTCACACACCAAATAGAAAACATAAAATAAATAATCCACTTGACAAAGACCGACACAAAACATTACGAATGAGTCATACCTCAAGTTGTACAACAAATTTATAATAATGGAACTCATAATCTGGAACCTTGAAGTCATCTACTGGTTTTGAACTCCTCGCTCACTCTCCTAAACATCTCTTGGATCGACGCCGAGTTACCCACGAACGAAGACACCATCTTCAGATCGGTCGGTGGGATATCACACACGCTAGATACCAACTAAATTAATCTACCAGGTACATACTAAATTAATCCGCCACTTTGATCGGGGAACTTGAAATGTAATCATATAATGCATCATCAACAGAGCTTTGAGAAGTAAACCTTCTAGAATTGCAGTGGAGCATAGGAATGACGTAGCAGCTCAAAATCTCACTTCACTCTTCTGTACGTACAAAAATTTAAGACCTTAACCTTTCACAGAACAATCCTAAAGCATATACATTAAGGATGATCAGCAGAGTTCCACTTCTTGAAATCTAAATACATCCTGCCAGTACACTCTATAGAACCACAGTAGCAGTTCTTCATTATGATATTCCCATTAGAATCATAAACCCGATCCACTGTATAATTGTAATGATCATCATGTGCAAATGTACTCGATCACCAAAGATATAATGTAAATGAAATTCAAACTAATCTGCAATATTAAGACCAAAAAAATTAGATGATGAGACTCATATGTCAAAAAAGGTTTTATATGAAAGCTTCGGTTCGACAATCACAATATGAGGGATTGTAGAAAAGTTGATCAAATTGATTACAATAAATAAAAGGGAAGCTCTTAACATGTAGGTGATTAATTCAATAAGAAAATGAAGTACTTTGAGAAATTACAATGTTTAAATAATATCAAAGTTGAATAAGAACAGTACCCGGTACACTTAAAGAAGATCTGTACATGAATGGGCACATTGAATTTTTATTTCACGTTACTTTAGGTGAATTAAAAACTAAGAAGTTTATCCACCAGCCTGGTAGGGGCAGATTTACCTCCATCTAAAGCATGTAATGTGATGCAAGAAACCAAATAGAAAACACAAACTAAAATTATCTATAGGAACCTGTCAAAAATAATAATATTCAAATTAGTATTTATTGTCACACACCAAATAGAAAATATAAACTAATTAATCCACTTGACAAAGACGGACACAAAACACTACGAATAAGTCATACCTCAAGTGGTACAACAAATTTATAATAACGGAACTCATAATCTGGAACCTTGAAGTCATCTCCTGGTTTTGAACTCCTCACTCACTCTCCTAAACATCTCTTGGATCGACGTTGAGTTACCCACGAATGTAGACACCATCTTCAGATCGGTCAGTGGGATATCACACACGCTAGACTTAACATTGTTTGGGATATCACACGCGCTAGATACCAACTAAATTAATCTATCAGGTACATACTAAACTAATCAACCACTTTGATCGGGGAACTTGAAATGTAATCATAAAATGAATCATCAACAGAGCTTTGAGAAGTAAACCTTTAAGAATTGCAGTGGAGCATAGGAATGACGTCGCAGCTCAGAATCTGATCCAATAGACGTTTCAGTTCTGTTCGTTTTGGCTCTCTTATTTTTTCAGTTTTGGTTTTTTATAAATTTGCCATTTTGGCTCAAATCTATAAATACAAGTGTTATTTCTAGGTTTTGGGAGAGGACAAGTTTGAGAGCTATTTTAAGAGTTATCAAAGCTAAAGAGAGATAGAGCGTCCATTTGAGGGGTGAGTTCTTGTGAGGTTGTGAGTGACTTTCTAAGAGAGATAAATTGTGTGTGTGTGTATAAACTTTGGGCTCCTCCATTTATCTATAGAAAGAAGAAATCCTCCTTGGTGGATGTAGCCCAAATTTGGGTGAACCACGATATATTGTTGTTGGAACAAGGTCTTGGGTGTTTTTCGCACACCAAGTGTTTGATAAAATTCTCCAGTTAGTTTTATCGTCTTGGTCGCTAGAGATAGTCTTGCTTTAGTGCAACAAGTGGTATCATAGCTTTGGTTGCATTGTTTGCTTGGTATTTTGGATCGAGGTTGAATCAATTTTGGCAATTTTGGCATTGCTTTTGTTTTTGTTCCAAATGACGAAAAATGTGGAGAGTACTCGAGAATCAACCTCTACAAGCGGAGGCTCTAAGAGATGGGATCCGAGTTATGGATCGAGTGGCTCAATAAAGACGGACATAAAGGCTTTTGATGAGAAGATTAATTTCGGGTTATGGCAAAGATGAATGCGGGGTGTTCTTGTCCAACAGAGGTTGCAATTAGCATTATTGGGGGCAGAGGGATGACCGGTAGGAATGACCAATGCCGAGTGGATTGATATTGATCAAAGAGCGACTTTATGTATTGAGATGCTTATCACGGATGATGTGTTGAATAACGTGATAGCGGAGACCACGGCTAAAGGCATGTGGGATAAGCTAGACGAGATTTATTTAGGAAAGTCATTGTCAAATAAATTGTTCCTCAAGAAGAAACTCTTCAAGCTTGAGATGAAGGAGGGTGAGGATATGATGAAGCATAGCAACGTTTTTAATGCCTTAATAAATGACTTGAACTGGATAGACTTTCAATTCATTGATAAGGATCGAGCATTATTGTTGCTTGCATCATTACTCGATTCATACGAGCATTTTGTGACCACTCGCATGTTTGGGAAGTCTACGCTTCGATGCAACGAGGTTGTGCAAGATATTCAATCTCATGTCACGATGAAAAAGAAGGAAGGTGGAGGTGGCGGGTATTCCCATAATGAAGGCCTTACAGTGAGAGACGGAGGTGGGAAAAATAGCGAGAGGAACTCCAACCGGGGATTTAATGACGGTAGTAGTTATAGATCGAGGGGTGTTGGTGGTAAAGGGCCAAAATGCTACAAGTGCCGGGAATGGGGTCATATGATCCGAGAATGTCCTTTGTGGAACGACAAGGTTGATTTCAAGAGGGCAACGGTAACGAGTGCGAATTATGAAGATGAACTTGGAGAACTTCTCACAATCTCCAAGGTTAACTCTCTTTCCCAAGATGATTGGATATTAGATTTGGGATCGTCGGATCATGTTTGCTCTAAGAGAGAATATTTTGAGACTTTCACAGAAAATGGAAAAGGTTTAATGTCTTTGGCTAACGGAGAGAAGGTTTCTGTTGAGGGTGTCGGGATGGTGAAACTCAAGATGTTCGATGGGGTGGAACGCACTTTGGGTGGTGTGGCCTATGTCCCAAAGTTGCGAAAGAATTTGATATCCATTAGTCGTTTGGATTCCAAGGGTTGTCGGGTGTCGGTGGCGGGTGGAGTCTTGAAAGTCACGTGCGGTTGTATGGTCCTAGTGAGAGGAGAGGAGAGAGAAGGGTTGTATCGTCTAAATCAGACTTCGAGAAAGATGGGGAAGCGGTGTGCACAAGTGATCGAACGTTCGAGGCATGTCTTATCACTACACTAAAATGGGAGATTTGTGAGTGCTGTTAGCACTCACAAATGACCTTTATAACTGCTATTTACCGTCATAATTTAGGGGGTGACAAAAGAAAATTTATAACTCCTAACAGCAGTCACAATTTTTTATAACCCCTATGGAGTTATGACTGGTGACCCCAATTTGTAACTGCTATTCGTAACTGCTGTCAGCAGTCACAAATATAACATTCATAACTGCTGTGAGCAGTTACGAATGTTATATTTGTGACTGCTGACAGCAGTTACGAATCATATATTTGTGACTACTGTTAGCAGTTACAAAATTGATAGTAGTGACAAATTTGTGACTCCTATTAGCAGTTACAAAATTGAATTTGTTAAATGTTGTAAAAGCTATTACAAATATCTTTATATTTTCACAAAATGATGAAATAATGAAAGTAAAATAAATATCATGATAACAAGTCTAAAATTTTTGACAACATTTCATTTATATTTCTCATATTCCAAATATCCAGTACACATAAAACTTGTTTAAACTTAATTTAACATCAAACAACCCCTAAGTGGGCGCCAAGTACAAAATGAACATAGAATAAAAAATAAACTAAAAAAAATAACGACACAACACTTCGATGACATGGAATGTCATGAACATGTAACAAATCATTCTAAATCTAGACCAGGAGTAACCACGCAGTGGATACGATTCGTGAAGTCTAGGTATATCAGCCGTGGGGGGTATTGATGCGGTGACATCCTCCCTCATGTACTCGGAGTATGCCTGTTGAGCAAGTTCAATGGACTCAAATTTTTTGAATACGGCGCCTCGTTATCCATTAACGTGTGCTTGTGTTGCTTGCCACGAAGTGTAAACACCTGTATTTAGGCCTTTGAATACTACGTATGCCGGGTATGCCATGTGTATGCCTGCAAATAATAAAATGTGATTAATATATATATATATATATATATATATATATATATATATATATATAAATTGGTTCGAGATGTAGAAAAGTAACATCTTATTCATAGTTTCTTATATGTTGATTGGTTATAACTGTGTATATATTCAATTGAGTTGTCACGCCGATAATCACAATCGTTCTCATTTAGTCTTGGAAGTGTGTATATTCAATACCTTGGTTCAATTTTATGTTTAGGTGAATTTTTTTTGGGGTGTTTGTGGGGGCGTTGTGTTTCAAGTACAAGTACGAATATTGGGGGTAAATTTATCATCGTGGTACGATGATAAATTTACCCCCAATATTCGTACTTGTACTTGAAACACAACGCCCCCACAAACACCCCAACAAAAATTCACCTAAACATAAAATTGTACCAAGGTATTGAATATACACACTTCCAAGACTAAATGAGAACGATTGTGATTATCGGCGTGACAACTCAATTGAATATATACACAGTTATAACCAATCAACATATAAGAAACTATGAATAAGATGTTACTTTTCTACATCTCGAACCAATTTAAATAAATCCAATTTCAACAGAAGCATAAAAAATAAAAGGCAGACTTCTTAATGGTGAACTTTCAAGGCTATTACCACACTTTCTTAGTACCATTCAAATTATGTGGATGACAAAAATGCCTACAAAGGAAGCAATGAAACTTCACAAAGGTCCAGATTTTTTATCACTTTAAATGCCAACCCCAAAATATAAATAACATCATATAAGGCCTATAAACAATACCGAGCAAGCGAACTCGGTTAAAAAAAGACAACAGGTAACAGCCTATAAACAATCAAAGAAGCTGATCAAAATTTGAACTCAATCAAATAATTAGCCAATTTGGAGAACTTCTAAGAGTTCAAATTTATCTTGCATAAATCAGTGGACTGCAATGAATATGCTCAAGTTTAGAAGTTTTTCGAAGTTCCTTATACAGGTGACTTTAATAAATTGTTTTGGAAATGCATTAAGGTGTTTGTGATTTTATGCCCTCTTTTTTCTTCTAAGATTTCATTGTTAAACTATTGTTAATATATCTTCTGTAGAGATCCTTAATCCAAAATTTATATCGCACTCATCCCTATCACAAACAGATGTTGATATTAAAATGGTTCAATCACTGATACTAATTTGGGAGTTTTTTTTCCACCCCTTGTACGCTGTTATACTGGCGATTATTCTTTTTCCAATTCTATACTGAGATTTACCTTTCTTCTTTTAGGAGTCTGAACGAACTGGTATGCATGGATCTGCGATACTCTCTGATCTTGGCAAACTACTTCCAGAAGATGTTTTGAGAGTAATTTTCGACAAGCTTGTGGTGTAGTCTACCGCT
Source organism: Sambucus nigra (assembly GCA_949130495.1). Classification (NCBI taxonomy): domain Eukaryota; kingdom Viridiplantae; phylum Streptophyta; class Magnoliopsida; order Dipsacales; family Adoxaceae; genus Sambucus; species Sambucus nigra. Next base: position 62,836,081 of record OX422223.1, on the reverse strand, counting down.
TTGAGTACGCCGTAACTCCTGCACTCTTTCTCGCGAAAGCAAGAGGCGGGACCTATACTCTTGAGGTATCGGATCCCAATGATATTGTTGTCCATCGAGCAAACTTCCTTCTCCATAATGGTTTCGGGTGCTATAATGTTTTCAAGAACAATTGTGAAGACTTTGCCATTTACAGCAAAACAGGGCTGCTTGTTCTTGATCAAAGGATATTGGGGCAGAGCGGGCAAGCAGTATCCATAATTGATGGCCCCCTTGAAGCCATTTTATCTACACTGTTAGGTCTAGTTACCACCAATATATACGGTATGGCAGCAACTTCTAGGGGTGTGTACTGTGCTCGCCGATATGCTGCTGACATTGGGATGAGAAGTGATGTAGTGAAGGTGCCCATAGAAGATCTGATCCTTAGGATAGTTGCGAGTGCTCTTCAGGTTGTTGAACCGTATCTCCCAGCATTGGTCCCTTCGGTTCATTAGTGTAGTTGATTTTCGTATCGAAATGATACGTGCTTTTACTTTATGTTTCTCTTGATATCTAATGAATAAATTGATGGACACTAGCTCTCTCAAACTGTGACTGTGACTATAATGGGTGGTTGTGTGATGTTTACTGTTAAAAAAACTTGCTTAATGGCTGTGTTGACAAATATATTATTTTCTATGGGTTTAATCATGTACATGGGTTTAATCATGTACATGGTTTTACTCAATGCAGAGATTTCATATGATCAGAACCCTTCAGAGGAAAATAGAGAGGAACTTCATAGAGTTACATCTATGTATAATCAAAGCCCACGCACTGCAATATGCATATAGAAGAATATTGCTAATTGATTACTAATTGATTCAAAACAGATAGACAGTGGATAGACACTGGATAGACACTGGATACATTCAAAACAGATTACTAATATTCAAAATAGAGTTCAAACACTACTAATTGTTCACTTTGACAATTTGTTCAAATTTCTCAAGACAAATTACTCTGGATCACTTAAGGATAAGACAAAGCAATGGCCAAACCACCCAAGATTTATCGACATCCTTAATAGTGTCCACCCCATGACTTCGACGATACAACGGATGATTCTCTTCTCCTGGCTCAACACTATTAACGTAAACCTTACGTTCAAATATCAGCAATTGATGGCCATGCACCACCGTTCCAGTAGCAGCTGAAGCAATAACTTGTCCACTTGCAATCTTTCTCTCATTTGAAAAATCTAATAAATCGATATATGGATCATGTGGAGGATCAGTTAAATCTCCAATGTTTGGCTCAGTTGAATCTCCAAAGTTTGGCTCAGTTGACGGGGGGGTAGGAATGTAATCATGGGGACTTGAATGCAGAACTGGAGTGTAATCATGGGGACTTGAATGCGGAACTGGAGTGTAATTACGAGGACTTGGATGTGGGAAAGGACTATAATTGCGAGGACTTGGATTTGGTATTTTCAATCCATTCGATTCAAAAGCACTTAAAAGCATGGTAACGGATGATTTGAGAAATGCCATATCCTCATCATATTTTTCTTCTCGTGTCTTTGCTCTAGTCAACTTTGATACTATAGGAGCAATTGCCTTAAGTTTACTTTTGGACACGGGTCCAACACTACGAGTCGCCCCCCTAGTATCTTTTCCTCTAAAGGCAGTCAATGCATCTGTATCAATACTGTTTTGGCTTGAAGAACCTTGGCTACTTCTCAGCTCACTCAATTTTTGCTGCAAAATTATTTATGAATCGATTAAAACCATTGAATGACGAAACTTGAAGGAATTTAATTATTACAACTGAGATTACGAAACTCACCATATCATCAGCTACCTTTGGGTGAAACTCCCCAGTTTTCCGCCTACGACTTTCGAGATACACTTCCGAACGATCAACAGGTCGTTTATTGTTAAGCACCTATAAATTAATTTTCCATTAACTATTTGAGCAAGACATATAATATATATACACATTAAAATAACAAAGGGTTTATACCATCTCCTCGGTTTTCTCAGTATACGACATCCGACCAAGACAATGGACGTCGGTCTTTTTAGCCCTGTTCACCCGGCCTTGGTGTCGTTGTTTCAATTTTGCCTCAGATGCTTCACGCGAGACGAATTCATTCCACTCACGAACAGGGATATGCTCTTTCTCCGGTACTTGATCCTTCAGGGCCTTTATCCCATCACTGTCCAATCCCTTAAAATAAGTCGAGCGGAGGTTACTTCTAAAAGTCAACTGTGATACTATAGGAGCAGAGGTTGCTCTTTCTCCGATACTTGCTTTAAGTTTTGGAATGCACAAACGAATGGCTCATCATTAACATTGTCTTTACTCTTCAACTTGGCCAAATCAACCTTCATCATGTGGGTGTCAGGGTCGACCATACATGCATTCTTGTCCTCCACTCTCACCCAATCACAGTAAAATACAGGTATGCTGAAAGATATATAATCTAATAGGATAATTTGTTTTATAATCCCATAATACGTCATCTCAGCTTCTATCAAGTTTTTATCTTTCGCGCTTGCCCTGAAATGAGTTAATGCTTTATATGAAATGCCGCTATTTTTTTTCCCAATGAGTTTTAACTCGTGTGTGCTTGAAGAGAACACAAAACCATTGACACGATATTGTCCAAACTCCTTGGCTACAAAACTAGGCCCATTTGCTAGACGTCCAAGCCTCGTCGATACTTCACCAGCTTTCAATAACTGAAACCAAGAAAGTATTTGCATTGTGAATATGTTGCAAAGACAGTAAATAAAAGTGAGGTATTACTGTAGTCACCTCGGAAGCTACCCAATGCCTAAAGTCATTGTCTGCGCTCGCGCCTCCCTTCCTCCTCTTGGCATGCCCGCACTCATTATATTGCCTAGGTTAAAACACTAAAAATATTAATTTCTAATGAATATAACATCGAACATATTACATTATTTTACAAAACACTTTAAATAAACTCACATTTTCCATTTATCTATGTCTTCATGCGTCTCGAATACATATCGAGCCACCTGGTTATATTGTGTACTTGTTAGCTTCACTACCTTACCTTTCCCCAGGGCCTCCTCATCAGCAAACTCTTCTAATTCATCAATAAAGCGTTCACGACCTCCAACGTTTGGGTTAGGCATATATTCCTTTGCATACAAGGAAGCCTCTTCCATAATGTACTCCTCAGCAATGGACCCCTCAACGTACCGTGTATTCTTAACGTAATCTTTAAAAGTTTTCATTAATCGTTCGAACGGATACATCCATCGGTACCTTACTGGTCCACATAAAAGTGCTTCATCGCACAAATGCACTAAAAGGTGGATGCTTATGTCAAAGAATGAGGGAGTAAAGTGCTTCTCCAAAACACATATAGCCTCGACCAAAGTTTCTTTCGCTGCCATTATGTGCGTCCTGTTGACAACTTTCTCACACAATAGGGAGAAACATAAGCTAATTTGTAGAATGGCCCTTCGAAGATCCTTGTGTTCTGAAAAACAGTGTCCGAACAACAGAGGGATAAGTTGCATTATCACATGCCAATCGTGGGACTTGCACTTTTTCAAATATTTTGTTGCATCGCAGACAATCCTGCGTAAGTTGGATGAGAAATTAGAAGGGACCTTCAAGCCCTTTAATGTTTCTAAGAACATATTTCTTCCTTCAATGCTCAAAGTATAAGATGCAACTGGCATATGCTTTTTTCCAGTGTTTGTATCTTCTTTCAACCATAATGATCTTTTAATCTGCAAATCACGAAGATCTTCACGGGCTTTTTCTCCATCCTTGGAATGAGAACCACCAATGCATGTGCTTACGAGATGCTCAATGATATTTTTCTCAGCGTGCATTATGTCTATCACATGTCGCACATGATGTTCCTTCCAGTATGGCAAATCAAACATTATTGATCTCCTCGACCACGCCGTTTTCACATCAAGATCCTTTCTTTTACGCTTTTGGGCCAAAATTATGGGGTGTTTCCCCCTCAACTTTTGATCAGCCTTTAATGACCTTTCTTCAATTTCCAAACCAGAAAGTCTTGGTGGAGGTGGTCGCGTCTCGGTGCCTTCTGGGAGAAAATTTCTTCGTATTGACCTAAATTTGTGACTTTGGGGCAGAAATCTTCGATGACTATGATAAAAAAGTCTATCACTTTTCTTAAGCCAGCTGGCTTCAGTCTCCTCTCCACATATAGGACAACCTAGGTAACCATGTACATTGCACCCAGATAAGGTCCCATAAGCAGGAAAATCATGAATTGCCCATATCAACATAGCTCTTAAAATGAATTCCTCCTTTTTTTATGAGTCGAATGCTCTCACACCTTCAACCCATAACTCATTCAATTCATCTATTAGTGGCGCTAAGAAAACATCAATGTCACTACCCGATGCTTTTGGACCTGGTATCAACAACGACAAAATTAAAAACTCCTTTCTCATGCACAACGACGGCGGCAAATTTAAAGGCGCCGTAAACACAGGCCATATACTCTTATCTGTGCTCAATTTGCCAAACGGGTTAAACCCATCGGTTGATATTCCGAGGCGAACATTGCGTATTTCTGTAGCAAAGTCCGGGTATCGCTGATTTGTAGATTTCCACACAGATGAATCAATCGGATGTCGCATGAGATTCTCACCCACCTCCGCTCGACCATGCCAAGTCATTGCCTCTGCTATCCAAGGTATAGTGTACAGTCTCTTCAATCGAGGACCTAAAGGGAAATACTTTAACACCTTCTTAGGTATTTGCGTATCTACTTTCAACAAACATTTATTATGTACTATCATCTTTTGTTCATATCTAGGTTCCTTACATACAGGACAAGCCCGTTTGTCCTTATGCTCCTTATAGTATAAAATGCAGTCATACTTGCAGCAATGAATTGATTTGTATTTCATACCCAAACCTTTCAAATTATCCTTCATGATCGGATAATTGACTGGCAGTGTATTTTCTTTGGGGAGCAAATCTTTTGCCCAGAGGAGTATTGCCGTCACACTTTTTCCCGACAAGCCAAATTTGCTTTTTAAGTTGTGCAACCCAGCCATGGCATATAACTTTGTGTGGTTGGGGTTGGAGTTATGGTATAATGGTGTTGCGGCTGCTGCTTTTAACCGTATATAATCCTTAACTTGGTCCGTATCGTTGCCAACATGATCCTCACATCCTAAAGCATTCCCTCCACTATCTTGCTTTTCTTGTGCTGCGTGCACTTCATACGTATCATTTATGAGATCGTTTAACCTAGCATGTACTAACGGGTCACCATTTGTGTGAATGGCTTCATTGACAAGTATTTCTTCTGGAATATACTTAAATTCCCTCTCCCCATGGAAATGCCAAAACGTGTAGTCAGCTTGCATACCCCAATGAAACAAATGTACTTTTACATCTACCCCTTTCAAGCGTTTCCCATTTTTACAACGATTGCATGGGCATGGGATAATATCAGTTTCGAGATTCTTCGTTGCATAATTCACAAAGTCTTTAACCCCATTAACGTATACTTGCCCCACTCTACAACTTTCACCCATCCACTCTTTATATTGTGGAAACCCCATTAATTCTACAATACAAACAAATATAAACTCAGTAAATTATAAAACTAAATGAAGTTTGAGCTAATATTTAGAACATAATCTCTGGCTTATCATTGCATTAATACTATCATTGCATTAAAACTCACAAGAAAACCCAACCAAGCACAAAACGTCAAAACTTCAACGAGAACAAAACAATGGTTATTTAATTAATTTTTAGATAAAATAAATATGAATAGTATAAAATGATTATTTAAAAAAATCTAACATATTCCCAAACAAGATAATATTCAAAAAACGAAAGAGGTTAAACGATGTGTAGATATACTCACAACAAAACAATCAGATTTGATTATATTTTGTCTAGAGAACGTTGATCACAAAGCTCGGGCAAAATTCGTAATATTAAAAATCCATTTGATTATATTTTGTCAAAAAAATATAATGTCTAGAGTTTTGGATAATATTTTGTCAAAAAAATAACCTCAATACAATTTCTAGGGCTTATTAACATAAAATACAATTTGTATATATATACACTCATAAACACACATATAAACAGAAATCTATACATACACACACATGTAAACATAAATCTATACATACACATACATACACACATATAAACAGATATTTCTACATACACACAAACATACACACATACCCACACATAATAAGAATCGAAATGCGCACACACACAATGAGAATTGAAATTAGGGCTTTAGACAGAAATTAGGGCTTTAGACAGCAAAAATACCCAAAAATATACCTTCACAATTAAGAAAAAGTCTTTAATTCTGGAACACCCAACAGCAAATGACGTTATTGATGAAGAACAGCTCTCACCCAATAGCAAATATACCTGAAACCCAAATGATTTAAGCATTTTATTGTTTTGGGGTAATATTCATTTTTTTTGTTATCAAAGTAAGAAAAGCAAGCCCTATAATAGAACTTGCGAAGCACAACCTCAGGTAATAAGTTCCGAAACTGTAATCTAGGGTTTGCTTTCAAGACTAAAAGCATATGAAAATTAAAAGCATATGAAAATTAAAAGCAAACAAACGAAAAATGGAACTTGCGAAGAGGTATGCGTAGAGATTAAAAGCATATGAAACTGTAATCTAGGGTTTGCTTTCAAGATTCGTAGAGAGAGGGAAATACCTTCACCGATCGAAATGATTCATATAGAGAGATGCGTACAGAGGGAAATGAAAGAGAGAGAAGAGGGCGGGAGCTCGATCTTCACGTATAGAGGGAAAGGTGAAAAATTATGTGACCGCCAATAGCAGTCACAAATTTGTGACCGCTAATAGTAGTCACAAATTGAGTATAAGAGCAAAATTTGTGACTGCTGGGAGCGGTTATAAATTTATGACTGCCAATAGCAGTCATAAATTAAGTTTTAGACCAAAATTTGTGACCGCTAATAGCAGTTACAAATTTGTGACTGCTAATAGCGGTCATAAATTAAGTCTAAGACTAAAATTTGTGACTCCTCATAGCAGTTATAATTTCGTGACTGCTCATAAGAGTCATAACTTGTGTCTACTAATAAACTTGTGAGGGCTTGTGTCAGTTATAAATTTGTGACTGCTTATAGGAGTCACAAATTAATTATATGGTAACATTTGTGACTCCTATTAGCGGTAACAAACTAATTGACTCAAATTTTTTTTAACCAATTAATTTTATCACCCCTAATGGCAGTCACAAATAATTTTGTGACTGCTCCCGGGAGTGACTAGTTTGTCACCCCTATTGGGAGTCACAAAAAGACAGACACAAAATTCACATTTTGGTGTAGTGTATTTGTGAACGAAGCGGAGACATTGGGTGCTAGCTTTTCGAGAGTAGACGATAGTGATGGGATAATACCTACTAGTGGAGGGGATGGATCGAAGTCCCCCTCCAGGGCCAACAGGTGATGTTAACCCGGTTTAGTTTCACACATGCATTGGACGATTCGAATCGAGGAGGTGTAGGATTGTGATGGATTCGAGGTGTGTGTAGCTAGTTCAAGGAAGGCCGATGAGTTATTGTTTGTGAGCATTGATAAACGAGAGTTTTTCGTGACAAAGACTTGGTACATCTTTCGAGGATGAGATTTGGAGGGTGTGAGAGGTGAGGAATTTTCACTCTCATCCGTGGTTATTTCTTAGGGTGGAAGATGGTGTTGATGTGTTTGAATGTTTCCTGTAAAGAAGGTGTATGCTATATGTATTGTGTGGGGGTGTACTCACCGGGTTACATGAGGAGCGAGATTCGCCGTATGGTTACATGGGAAGCATTCAGGGGAGTTCTTAGTTTAGAACTTGGTTCCTCGGCGGGTGGAGTCATTTGGAGTCTTGGAGTGAAGACTTGTGGTATCTCACTTCATGGTTGAAGTTTGAGGTGGCTTAGCGTCGGGTGGAGCGTATTGGCTTGCTGGATGTCAGGATGATCTTCGAGCGGATTTTATGTTTGCATTCCGAGTTTGGTTGGATCGTGAGGATCACTTGGGAGAATCTCATTAGCTTGGTAGATGGTGGGACAGTCTTCAAGTGGGTTCAATTTCAATATTTTAGAGATTGGTTAGATCGTCAGGATCGCCAAGGCGGAGTTTGTTGGTTTTGGCTCTCCTACTTTTTCAGTTTTGGTTTATTTACAAATTTTCCATTTTGGGTCAAATCTATAAATACAAGTGTTATTTCTAGGTTTTGGGAGAAGACAAGTTTGAGAGATATTTTGAGAGTTATCAAAGCTAAAGAGAGATAGAGCTTCCATTTTAGGGGTGAGTTCTTGTGAGGTTGTGAGTGACTTTCTAAGAGAGATATATTGTGTGTGCGTATAACCTTTGGGTTCCTCCATTTATCTATAGAAAGAAGAAATCCTCCTTGGTGGATGTAGCCCAAATTTGGGTGAACCACGGTATATCATTATTGTTTTGCTTTGATGATTGTTTGTATGTTCTTATTGTATCTTCGTTGATGCTTGGTTGAATTGATTGGGAGTTTGCACACTAGTTCATTTTCGGAACAATGTCTTGGGTGTTTTCCGCACACCAAGTGTTTGATAAAATTCCCCAGTGAGTTTTATCGTCTTGATCGCTACAAATAGTCTTTCTTTAGCACAACAAGTTCTTATTCTTAACTTCACTCTTCTGTACGTACAAAAATTTAAGGCCTTAATAATTCACAGAACAATCCTAAATCATATACATGAAGGATGAGCAACAGAGTTCCACTTCTTGAAATTCTAATACATCCTGCCAGTACACTCTGTAGAACCACAGTAGCGTTCTTCGTTCCGATATTCCTATTAGAATCATAAACCTGATCCATTGTATAATTGTAATGATCGGTCAGCTCCTGTACGGGGGGATATTCTCTGCAGTAAAAAACATTACGTGGGGTATTCTTTTGTCATCATTATCGTAAAGAACATTTAGTAAACCCATATTCATGTGAAAAACACGAAATGAATCTTCAAATACAAAATCATGATAAAATAGTTATCTGTAGGTGCACTGAGTTGTCCAATATAAACTTTTAGTTGAAGATTTTCATTATCCAAACTACAATTCTGCATTGGTTCAATAGGCCGTATGGAAGCCTGAAAGGAAAGAAAAAAAGGATATGCTATGACAACCTTTCTTTGTAGTTGTATTATCGAGTTGAATAGCAAATTTATGCATCCAAGTCTATGTTCTTAATTTGAGGGAGTGTATAATATCTAGACTATTACAAAATTCTAACTAACTTTTTTCGATAAAATAGTTTGATGGTAAAAACATGAACGCGCTTCTGAATCATATCAACTAAACATGACATAATACATTTATTGAGAAAAAATAGGCAAATAGGTCACATCACATGGGTGAGAGATACATGAGACTAGGAATATCCATAGTCGGATTTTAAAAGTCATAAATAAAATCGGGGAGCTGAATTTCCAAACTCAGGGAACTATAGGATGTTGTCATGTCATTGATATACTTTGATATTCCCATTGAGTACATTTCGGCATTTATTTAAACATGATGGATGCATATTCCCATTGAGTACATTTGGGCATTTTATATTATTAGTTGCAAATATACGACATGGAGATGGAAAAAAAAATATGAGGGTACTAAGTTGTAAGAACCTCCAACCCAACAAATTTAACAACCAAAGTTACAAAATTCATTCGGACATTTGTCCAAACATACACCATGCAAAATTATCTACAGAAAGAACAAACAACATATAAATGAAAAAATTCAAAGGGGGAAAGAGGACAGTGCCATATGAAGAAATAATAACATAAGACTTAAATGAGATGTAAGGGTTTTAACATAAAATTCGAAACCGACCATTCTTGAATCGGGAAATCTACCCACCGCTCAAACCACAAAGTTCCAACACAAATTTGTATTTAGAACATACATATTAGGTATGTATTTAGAACATACATACCTAATATGTATGAATAAAAACAAAGTTAAAGGTAAATAATTTAGCACTTTATGCTTTAAAAAATGCAAGCATATAAATCGTAACCGAAATAATTTGCAATCAATAGCCGATCATCTCAATTGGGGCGTTTTTGTCAATAAAAATAGTTCGGGGTATTTCTTGATAAACATTCAATGTAATCATGGTGTATCAAAATCAAAATCAAACTAACATTGTAAATCAAAATCAAACTAACATTGTAAATCAAAATCATTATTTCGCATCATGTGGTCTCCAACAATCAAATAAAATACAATTTCTTACCGAAAGTATATATATCAATGTAATCATGGTGTATTCCCAATATTGATGTCATCAACCAACATTAGAGATCCTGAATAAAGAAATAATTACAAAAAAAAGCAGCAACCCAGATTGAGCGTCATTGAAATACATAAAAAAATAATTTAAGTACTCCGATTACCTCACACCTTATGACTACGTATGCACCCTAAAAAACAATTAAAATAATATTGGGAACCTAATGATAACCAATAAAAATAATAAAAAAAATTAATTCAAGGACTCTTCATCTACAACAATAAAAACACACTTACATAGATAAATTAGAACCTAAAGATGATCAAAAGTCAAACATCACAACAAAAACAATAGGTTGTTGATGCTTCATAATTAAAATTTATGAAGTGTGGAAGTGTCAAATTCCCACCTTTGTAGTCATGTTTTCATATTAATTTCAAAATCACATATATATATATACACATAAAAGCATGAACAACCCAAAATCGGGAAAAAGCCCTAATTTTGAAACACATATATAGCTTGCCCTAATTTTGATATGCTTTCTTACACAAATAGAAAAGCGAGAATTGTTATTGTCATTCAAAACAAAAACCATGAATATGCATCTAGAAGAAAAGAGAGTGTATACCTGATCTAAGTACCACATGTACAAAATACCAATAAGAGAGAACCGCTAGTGTATTCAGATCTACAAAGAAAGAACATGTTAGATCATAAATAAAAATAAATCACAAAATATGAAACTAAAAGTAAAAAAACCTAAATTATAAGTCAAAATTTGAAAGCCCTAGCAGAAGAACTTGAGAGTGGAGAACTTGAGCGTGGTGCTGAAGTCGGTAGTGGGGAAAAGACGGAAGGGCGGTGGCGTGGAGAAGTGAGATGGCAGGGTTTTCTTTAGGTTGCTAATGAGAGAACGGGAGAGAAATATACAAAGAGAGAAATGTTATCTTTGTATGAGAAATGAGGAAGGGTCTGAGCGGGAGAGAAGTAGAGAATGAAGTGGTTCTTGAAATGCGACACAGTAAATATGCTGAGACACATATTTCAGGAAAAAACCCCTTTCGGGTAAAACCTCTATTTCACTATGAATATACAAATCGCAACTTACAATTACATAGAGAAATCTGCAATGGATCAACGCGCAGCCAACCCACAAAGACACGCAGTCTTGAACTCAGCAAGAGAATACACGCAGCACCCTCCAAGGACTCACAACCCAAACAACAAAGGAAGAACCGCAGCTCTTCTCAATGACACGCAGTCATAACACTTTGTAGAGACTCCCTCAGCAATGACACGCAACCCTCAGTTGCAAAGATCTCTCCACAAAGGTTTGAACAAACACAAGGTTGTGTTCTTGGGTTACCAAAAAGATTCACCAAGGTTTGGCAATTGTGTGAATCAAAACATGAGTCTTGGGACTCAAAAAATATGAATACTAGAGTAATTTGGACTCTCAAAAACGTCTTCCAAAGTCTTGCAAAATATCTCCCCCGAAGTTGGTTTAAATAGGAAAACACATGAAGAGTTTTGCGAATATAAAATACTGAAATTCTATCCAGCGTACAGGGTACCCGAACCGGTTCGGGGTCCCTGCGAACCGGTTTGCCCCCCCGAACCGATTCGGGCTGGGTTCGAGGAAATTCGCTGGAAAAAGGGGTTAAACACTTAGCGAAAATTCCAAGGCTTTTTCATGGAATTATCTCCATTTTCAAAGGGCCATAACTTGTTCACCGTAGCTCGGATTGAGGTGCCGTTTCTTCCAGTATCTTTGTTGCGGAAAGCTCTTCAACTTTCCAGTTGATCGGTCCTCCGGAAGGTGGCTGTAAAATTACCAAATTACCCTTGAACTTCCCTATCAAGCCTTGTTGCACTGTTTTAACTTCTCTTGCGTACCTCTTGCATTACGAGCCTAAAATCATGGAACGTGGAGTCGTTGAGGCAGATGAGGGACACATGATGGAGATAATAAATGCTTGATTCTCGAAATTCGGATTGAGGCCGTCGTGAGAGATCTTGAGGTGACATGCCAAATGTAGCGGCGTACGACATACACAAATGAAACATGTTCAAAATGAGAAAAATGTCCTTACAGTTCTGACCAAAGTACCCCTAATTTTGAATTGAAGTGTAAGTTTGGTATGTAAAAAAAGAGGGGGAAATCAAAGAATTGATGGCAAAATAGGAAGTGCAGGAATAACTCATATACATGACATCATGAGCCAAACTTGTGACATACATAAGTTTTCTACTTTATTATATAGATATATATATAAACGTAATATTGAGAAAATTAAAAATATCATAATATTTGGAATAAAAAACTTTTTCTAATTTTTTTATAAAAAACTATTTTATAAAACGAGTTATTTTCATTATTGAAATAAAACTAGAGGATATTTTAAAAATTAGTTGGATGTAACTTTTTTAAAGTCTATATTTTATAAAAAAAAAATAGTTTTTTAAAAAAAAGGCATTAGTTTTATAGAAAAAACTGTTATGTAACTTGACGCTAGTTTAATAAAAACTTTTTAAAAAAAATATACATTTTCATAAAAAAATGTTTTATAAAAATAAAGTTTATAAAAATAATTTACATTGAGCTATTTTTATTCTAAAAAATAATGTATACTTTCTTATTTAATCAAACTAACATCCATTTTTTCTCAAATAACAAAACAGCTTTATAATGTTGTTTTTAAAAAAATACTGTTTTTTTTTAAGTTAAATCCAACTTTTCAAAAATAAAGTCCATTTTTTATGTGAAAATAACATCAAATTTTTATTTAACATTGTACAAAATATTTTTTTTGTAACATTTTTCTAAAATAGTATTATAAATAACGCACATCTATCTTTTTATCCAAATGTTATAAATATTTATAAAACTTAATTTTATAAAAATGTTTTATTTAAAACTATAGTTTGTAAAAAAACTTACGCCCAGTTTTTTTTATGACGAAATAGTTTTTATACAACTGTTTTACAAAACTGTTTTCGAAAAATTATATTTTTATTATAAATAAAGCTTTAAAAAAATCTTAACTTTTTATAAAATTGTTTTCTAAAAAATGTTTTTTTTATATTCAATATATATATATATGGGTTCTGTTAAAAATGACACCCAACAAATAATACTGAAAACTTTGGCACCCAATAAATAATAAACAAAAAAAATATCACCCAAAACGCAAATTACTGTTTTTGTGAAATCAACGTGGACCTCATCAACTTGAATTATACAAATTTGTAATAATAAATAATAAAAAACAAAAAATAATAAATAATAAATAATAATTTGTATTACAAACTACTGCATTTCTAATTTACATTTAATTAACTATCTTAAATCAAATTTATATTTGAGTAGTTGTTAACAACTGGGACTAAACCTGACAACGACTCGTACTGAGTCGTATTCATATCGGTTTTAATCGTGTTCGGGTTTTATTGGGTTTGTGATTGAATGAGTGACTTTTTTATTATGTGAAAAAAACATATTTAAATCCGACCCGTTATCTTAACGTGTCGTGTCGTGTTCACCTTTTATTATCCATTAAGATAATGATTTATTTTGAATTGTATACAAGCTGATATATTAACTCATGTTTTAACACAATTATACCATTCTCATTTTGTAAAATTCATTATGATTAAATTAACGTTAAGCTACATAAATTATTTATAAGTCCCAACAATCTATATTATTTACATAAATTGAATGGCCTTAACTAGTTTTATCGGGTATTAACGGATGAAGGGGGTCAATATTGATCCGATCTGTTAACTATCGTGTCTAATCAGATTGACACTGATATGATCCGAAATCTTTAAAATTTCATCCATTAATTTATAATTTCGTTTCGTTTCGTGTTGTGTTATTGAATCAGACCACACGTCTAAATAGGACCATGTTTTCACATTCAATCCAATGGAGCAAAATTGAGTGAAGTCTTAACTTTGAATTTTATGTGAGGTTATAAAAAAGAAGACTAAACAAAGAAAAAGGAAAAGAAAAGAAAAGAAGATGACTTTAAAAAAAAAAAAAAGGAAAATTCCATTCCTATGAAAAAAAAAAGTTGACGTGACCATTAAAAAAGCTTCACTACAATTATTTCCTGTCTGTATATATTGGAGGCTGGAAGTGGTGAGATGGCAGTACCGAAGATTTACAAATTGGATTAGTTCATCAGTTTCTTTGGCAAAATGAGCTTCAATGATGATGAGCCCATTGTTGCAACAGAAGATGTCTCAGGTTTATGTTTTCTTCTTTTCATTTATTCTAAGCACTCAAAAATTTAATTATAAGGGTTGGGCCCACACAATGTCAGCTTATATATCATTCAATTGTTACATATTTTGGTGTACACGTTGACGTATCGTGTAGACACTTAGGGTCCGTTTGATACAAATTGAGCAAAAGTGTTGGCATGGCAAAATTTGTCAGGGCAAATTTTACCTAAGCAAATTTTGCCAAGACAAATATTTTTTTCTCACATTAGGCTATCAAACACCAAATGAGGTAAAACAAGTTTTTTAGGAAAAACATTTTATTAACACATTTTCGTCCATGTTATCGTATATAATAATAAATTTCTTTTTTTTTTATTTTCGTCCCAAATTTTATTTAATAAAAAAACAATTTTTTCTTTTCTTTTTACTTCTCGTTTTTATTTATTAAAAAAGTAACAAACTATATATAAAAAAAAAATTTAACCCCAAAATTATTTATTAAAAACAGTTTTTAATTTTTTTACATTAAAACAGTTTTTATATTAAAACAGTTTTTACATTAAAACAGTTTTTAATTTTTTACATTTAAACAGTTTTTACGAAAAAACAATTTTTTACATTAAAACAGTTTTTACGAAAAAACAATTTTTTATATTAAAACAGTTTTCACATTAAAACAATTTTTAATTTTTTACATTAAAACAGTTTTCTTTAATAAAAAAAATAGTTTTTTCTTTTCTTTTTACTTCCCGTTTTTATTTATTAAAAAAGTAACAAACTATATATAAAAAAAAAAATTTACCCCAAATTATTTATTAAAACAGTTTTTAATTTTTTACATTAAAACAGTTTTTACATTAAAACATTTTTTTACATTAAAACAGTTTTCACGGAAAAACAGTTTTTCCACCTAAGCAAATTTTTTACATTAAAACAGTTTTTACATTAAAACAATTTTTTATATTAAACAGTTTACACATTTTTTTTAAATTTTTTACATTAAAACAGTTTTTACATGAAAACAAATTTTTACATTAAAACAGTTTTTACGAAAAAACAGTTTCTACATTAAAACAAATTTTAATTTAAAACAGTTTTTAAAATATTCATAACAGTTTTTTTAATTATTTAAAACAGTTTTTAAATTATTTTTTAAAATATTAAAAGCATTTAAGAAGTTAGCAAATTTGTTGGAAAATATTTCTCACCCATATAGCAAAGCAAAATTTGCCAACATGTTATGCATAGGAGGTGTTGTACATTGGCAAATAGCTTGTAGGCAAATTTTACTATCAAACACACCAAATTGTAGGCAAATACCATATTTGTCAACTTATTTGCATTTGCCTACCATTTGCCATGGTATCAAACACACCCTTATAGTTGATTTAAATAATAGCGTGCGGGGACCCCAAACGCTAATCAAAGTAAATACGACATTCCAATTGGTCTATCAAAATGTGTCTGAATTTTGTGTTGGTCTAAAATTACTCCGTCCAATTCTATCCTTTTTAAGTATGTTGGTAGGGGTTACAGTTGGGGTTGGGTCTCTGTCTGAATTTATTTTAGGGACAAATCAGGTAGAAATATATTTTAGAAAGACCAAACTTTTTGAGATTTACCTTTTTGAGAATATGGTGGACTTTGGACTTTCATTAGAAACTAGATAGTATAAATTCCTTAACTAAAATGACATGCCAGCATAACATGAACCCAATACGATATTTCGAATATTTTATTTGATACGGAACTAAAATAATGTGATGATTCATTAATGTGGATATATAAAATAGGGAGTTAGTACTAAACTTGAATAACTCAATTTTGCCAGATAGTCCCATTTAATTAGTACTATTTAGAGAAAATAGATAACTATTATAATGTCATTATTAAAAGATTAATCAATATTTGAAACAAACTAAAAAGTGTCACCTTGAGTTGAATTTAGAAAGATGGAAATGTATTTAAGAAAAGCATCATTTTTTATATTTGGTAATATAGTGTTAATGTACAGTAAAATTTAGTCAATTAATGGATTCGTCTAAAAATTTAGACTAGAGGCTTTAGCTATGTTTAGTGAACTTTGGTTGGTTATGATAGCATACAAAGAGTTAAAACTAAAACCAACCTGGTCTTGGAAGTGTACAGTAATTTACAGTGTCCCCCCTCTGCCTAATCAATTGTACTTCTTAAGATTAGATAGCATACTAGGATGTTTTTTTTGAATGTTTGCCTTTGGGATGGCATATTTCAGTGGAAAAACCTACACCATTCCTAGCTGGAAAAACAAAGGCGACCATTATCAACAAGACAGAGGCACCACTCGAAGAAACCAAATTCAAGGTGATGCTGGAGCTCACTGGTGCAGGATCCGCCAATGACAGATCCGGAGTGGATCTTGTGACGGTCTTAGATGTTAGTGGGAGCATGGGGGGAGAGAAGTTGGCAAAAATGAAAATAGCCATGCAATTCGTGATCAGGAAACTAAGCTCGATTGATCGTTTGTCAGTTGTCACATTCGCCGGGAACTCCAAGAGGTTGTGCCCATTGCGCCAGATAACTGAAAGTTCTCAAGCGGAGATTGAAAATCTTGTCAATGCTTTAGTTGCCAACGGTGGTACAAACATCACTGCTGGCCTTCAAACGGGCTTAAAAGTGATCAATGACCGCAGTCTTACCAGTGGGCGTGTGGTTGGCATCATGCTTATGTCCGACGGTCAGCAAAACGCCGGTGGTGATGCTACCCAGGTTCTAATCGGCAACGTGTCCGTGTACACATTTGGTTTTGGCGCCGACCACGATCCGAGAGTACGTTGAAATAACCCTTAAATATTGCAAAAGTTGTATAACTTTACTAATTCATGTGTACTCGTTCGATAGGTGCTCAAGGCCGTCGCAGACAACAGCATGGGAGGAACGTTCTCAGATGTTCAAAACCAGGACAACTTGAGCATTGCATTTTCCCAGTGTTTGGCTGGGCTTCTCACCGTGGTTGTTCAGGATCTGAAGCTAACTGTCATACAAGTCGAATCGACAATCGAGAAGGTGTCTGCCGGAAACTATCCACAATCCAGGGACAATGATGCTGGCTCTGTAACTGCTTCGTTTGGCGATCTCTATGACAAAGAGGTACGCAAGGTCATAGTTGACCTTCTTCTCCCTGCTGTTAGTAGTCGGGCAGGCGCGGATGTTCTTGAAATCACTTACACCTACAGGTGGTACCAAATCCCGGAATTTACTATAAATTATGTTTTGGGTGCTCGGTTAATTTGAATCGATATGATAAATATAATGGATATCTATGCATGTGCAGCAATGGGCGGAAACTGTTTAATGCTAATCCTCTATTTGTTACTATAACCCGCACCGGGACATCCGTGGAGCAAGAGAGGGAGGAGGTGATGATTGAGGAGAACCGTCTCCGGACGGCAAAGATGATAAAAGAAGCAAGAATCATGGCTGACAACAACAAGCTGGACGAGGCTCAGGACAAGCTCGTTGAAGCTGAAAACTTGCTTGAGGATAAGGTTAATGAGTCTAATCCATTGATTGAGATGCTGAAAATTGAGCTGCAACAACTACTGAAGTTGATGCAATCACAACAAATCTATGGAAAGAAAGGGCGTCCTTTTGCACTCTCTTCTGAGACATCCCATGATCGCCAGCGTTTCGCTGCAAGAGGTGATGTGGAAAAACTGCGCTTGTTTGCTACTCCGCGTATGGACACATACCTTGAGCAAGCCAAGTCATTTGACGAGGATCCCAAGAAGCCATTGCCCACGGTGGACGAGGATGTGAAGCAAGAACTCGCTGCCGATCCCCTTGCTCCCATCGTTGGAGGACTTAGCTACTATATTCAGTCGGCCATTCAGTCTCTCAAATCCATTGAGAATATACTCAATAGAAGCCTTTGAATGCATGTGTGCTTTAATTTACAATGTAGCCCAGTAATTTGTTTTTTTCTTTTGCACTTCAATATATCAAACCACCATGTATCCCCAACATTGTTACCTTTGCATATGCCCTAGGCATGGTTTGTTTGTGAAAATATTATAAATAAAGGCTACATTGTGTTGTATGGTTTGTTTGTGAAAATATTATAAACCAAAAGGTGCGTTGTATGGTTTGTTTGTGAAAATATTATAAATAAAGGCTACATTTCATTTTCACATTCCTTAATCTTATGGGTTTTTGATTTATTCAAGGTCGTTTCTTTTCGCATTTTTTATTTTTTGTAATTGTGTATCAAATACTCAATATGCATTCGACATTCGGTTACATGTCACTCATGGAGGGACTCCTATGTGTTAATTTGATAGTTGGAATTGTGTTTCTGCAAATTATATTGATCTCCATTAATATGAACTTATATGGTGTACAGAACCATTGAAATTGTTCGACTTTAATGGTGCATTTTTTGTGTTGTGAGTTATGAACATCCATCATAGTTTATGAAATATATGTAAGGACATAGTCGTTTGAAATAAGAATATACAAATCTCTAATTTATGCTTTCTTGAATTGAAGTATTAGAGTGTCATTATAACTTGAAAACCCCCAATTGGCATCAAACCGTTGCACCCAATAACTTATTTTTCATACATTAATCAATGCTTTGTTTAGACAGTCCGGTCATTGGTAATCTTTACGCAGTAATGTATGTTTGACCGTGTGATTACCATTGCATAATTTAAAAGCTCAAGTTGGTGAATCATTTTTCCTCTTCATTTGACGTTATTTCTTTCAAATTATAGCACACTGCTTAACATGTCCACAGTTTACAATACAAGGATTCTATTACTATTGGACTTGAATCACCTTATTTTATTTGGTAACAAAATCACCCATAATAGTTAAATTATAGGAAACTAAAGGGTAATATTAGAATTAACATAAACATTGGAGGTGTCTTTGTAAATTAGGGAGCTCAAAATGAAACTCATTTTCGGGATGCATCCAAGGGGCTTACAGTATGCTGGTCGCTTTGTTCAAGGGGGATAATCTAGTTTGTCTTCGATTAGTGGTTCAAGTACATTAACGACTCTAAAATTATACTTCTATTTGGGCATTCTTGCTTGGGACATTAATTTTAATTATGTTTTGATGGTATTTCTTTTTATATATGGATTATACTGAAGCAGTTATAATTGTTTTGGACTATGAGGGTGGGCTCATATTTACATTATCATGAAACACTATGCATCTACGTCTTGCTTGTAAAAGGTTATTCGAACTTCTACTCTAATTTTTTCTTCTGTATCATATGTTTCTTATATGCAGATCAATTTGGTGAAGGCAAATTTGAGGGTGAAGGCAAGATCTTTTCAGTTAATATGGTCTTCTTCAAACTTGGTACCCCTTCTACCATTGTAAGCTGTAAATATTCTATGGACTCGTGTAACCCAATTTAGTCGGGAAAATTAAAAATTACTCAATAATTGCAATAATTTACTATTTTATTATCCGTAAACTATGTTAATATAAATATTATGTTAAGAAACAACTAAAAATTGTAACATATAATACAAATTTCTAGATTTTCTTTAATATCTTTAAATTCCCTTGTAACGAAGTTCAATGACCGAACTCTTTCACAATAAGGAATCTTTTAATAAACTATGTTCACAAACCTTTCTGTTGTTAATTTAGATTTAATGTTCAGAAGTTGGAACCATTTGTTGGATAGTCTATACTAGATCAGTTCAAACCCACACAGAGAACTATACTAGTAAAAAGGATTTCCTGATTTTGGGAGTTGTTAGAATATGGTATTTCTAATCATATCCCCATCTGAATCAACTTGAATGTTGTTAGACCATATCTTCATTTGCCAAAATATAAACTTAATGAAACTCTCTGTCTATGGTTGCCGCTTACTATAACTTTACAAGGTTTAGGTACATAGCATTCTTTGATGTATTTTCCCCTTCTTCCTACTTAGCTACTTTCATTTTCTACTTATCATTTCTACTATTTTTGGCAATTTGACCAATGAAAAACTATTATGTTTCCTGACTGGTGGACGATACCCTTCATTACAAGGTTAATTGTTTCTTGTAATCTTGTTCCCTTTACAATTTCCCTTATCCTTTTATGTATGAAGATGTCCCAGTTAGATTCATGTTGTACACTATCTCAATAGTTATAAATGCTCTTATGCATCAAGTCTACCAGAACTACTATCTTAACTAAAATTTCCAAACGGCTTGGGAATCTTTAAATAGGGTCCAACAGTGTAGTCCATTTGTGGGGTTTGGGTGAGGATTGTCTTAAGTTGTCCATTTCAGTTACTTCAATTCATTGTCGTTTGGTGGACTTTGCAGGTTTAGTGAGAAAGGGAGCTTTTTATTTGAATTATTGCATCTCACCGGTCACTCCACAATGGGGACTATTTATTGTTTTCGTTGCGATCATCGCCCAGATCTACAACTTCTGCCGAATTTGTATGCATTTGTCTCTCTTATCCAATTCCATCTTTCAATTTGTGGATGAACTTGCTGCCATTGCGAGTATTTACGTGTTTAACTAATTTATTTTCTGAATATCTTGCTATAAATGTTTACTTTTGTGAAAATTTCATCATTTGAATGTTACCACAACAATGTTAAAACACTTTTTGTTTTTTATATGTTTACCTAGTAACCTGCCTCAAAACATCTTTAGTAAGTACCTCAGTACAAAATGAGGCCACCTCATATTCTCTATTTATTTATTTCTTCCCCACTTCCATATATAATGGTTTTGTAGTATCTCCAATGATTATATGCATGCAATATTATTAATATGACTTATATATTGTAAATCATTGGAGGGGTATTGTCTATTGTTGTTCTCAATTCTAAGGGTTTGATTCTAGTTTTCGTTTGTGCAAGGGATGTTCTTAGGTATTGAGACAATATGTATATTGTGGCTGACCGATCTTTGTTCCAAAAATGTTTTCGTTGAAGCTTTTGGTGGCAATTTTGGGACTTCTATTTGTTGTATAGCTGTTGGGCTCATGTAGGGATTTTTCTTCCTTCCATTTTTTTTTATTCAGTGGGCTGCTGGTTGCACTCCCCTCTTTTCCCAATCAGATATGTATGCACATATACATATTATCTTTCCAATCATTGTTTTAGATATAGATAATACTAGTGGTAACCCGTGCGATGCACACATGTTGAAGATTTGAAAAAAAAAATATTTATCATGTACTCAATTATTAATTTAAATAACGAAAAAATGTATATAACAATTCTTGTGAAGTCATAAAACCTATACCAAGACACATTGGGCAGATTTAGGAAAATATAAAAACGACAAAATAAGACGGCCATTAGACCCATCATTTTATATGGGACAGAGTGTTGGGCAGTCAAAAAAGGCGGAGATGCGAATGCTTAGATGGATTTGTGGTAAAACTTGAAAGGATAAAATTAGAAATGAATAAATTCGTGAAACAGTTAAAGTAGATCCTATAGAGGATAAATTGAGAGAAAATCGACCTAGATGGATTAAACATGTCAAGCGTAGACCAATGGATGCCCCCGTAAGGAAGAGCGATTTATAACACAAGAATAGAGGCAGGCCTAAATTGACTCGGTGGGATATTGTAAAAAAGGACATGATATCATGTGGTTTAATTGAAGATATTGCACTAAACAAAATGGAATGGAAAAATAGGATTCATGTAGTCGACTCTAAATAATTGGAAAAAACTTTGTTGAGTTGAGTTGAGTTGACAAAATAGCTAATCAAAATGGTCTTCAGTCATTTTATGTATGTACACGATTAAAAAAAGTCACACAAAATGATGTGTAAAATACTAAAATCTGATAAGAAAGTGATAATAACTAATTGGGTTTTTTTTACTTCAATACATTACTAATTTTCAATTATAAACTTTAATACAACATAATCAGTTTATTGGACATTAGTCATTTTCCATCACTAAATGTCACCAAAAATTACTTTTAGTGGCAAAATTTTCACTTCTAATAACGAAAATGTATTTAAATCTAATAAACTGATTAATATCAAAGCCTAAAATAAAAAATAGTAATGTATTAAAGTAAAAAAAAATAACTAATTTATACACTCCTCGTATCGAAATCTTTTATTTTATGAGTTAAATACTATTTGGGTTTCACAGGCTTCATTGATTTATGAATTCTTTACTCTACTCTATTTCCTTCTCATGGTAGATCACTCTTCTTGGTTTACTGTACACTGTGGTAGTGACGAACTGATACATATGACAAAGGACTGGTGTTCCATTCAGAAAATAAATCAACAAAATGTCTATATACTATGCTTTGTATTAACAATCCTTTGTATTAACAATCCTAACTTCAATCTCATGGTACATTAATAGGTCCAACTACCATATTCATTTGTGTTAGATCTTTGTTCTTAAAATATTTCTCGCTCACTTTTTTTATTAGTTAGTTCTCTATCTCTACTCACATAAAACTTTCGTTAGTTAAACATCTGTATTATGTTGAGTAAAAATTGCGCAAGCGGTGAACCTCAGGTAAAACTATTTTATCACATAAAAATAATTGTACAAATTTGAGTACAATTATTGACTCACAAAATACAAACTTAAGTGACCCACTGATATCACAAAACTCACTCAATATTTAGGACATACTCTAAAGACACTCACTATTTATTTGGACACTCTTTACTACACTTAGTGTTTTCCTCACTTGATATTTCTTCTCACACTTCATGTCTCAAATGGGGAGAGGAGTCTCCTATTTATACTATGGTGAGGAATTATCTAGAATTTGGACGAGATAAGGAGAGAAGGGTGAGGAAGCTAGAACCTTCAAGAGAGAGGGAGAAAATAAGAACTTTCTAGAATTAGTTTAATCTAGAAAAGGAGAGAGAGGAGGTGTTGACTTCAACACTCCCCCTCAACATCGACTCTCTCTTTCAAACTCATCTCTAGAGATCATGCCAAGTTGCCCTCGAAGTTTTTCTAACTTTGTAGCATTAAGTCCTTTGGTGAACAAGTCTGCAACTTGATCATCTGTCTTGATTGCTTGCATCTCTATTTCTCCTTTAAGCACCTTCTCTCTGATGAAGTGGTGGTGTACTTCCACATGCTTGGTTCTTGCATGGAACACCGAATTCTCAGCCAAACGTATAGCTGATTGATTATCACAATGTAACAATACCGTATAATCAATTGGTTGTTGCAAATCTTTCATTAATTGCATTATCCATGTTGCCTCTTGTGCCTCTGTTGCCGCTGCCCTATATTCAGCTTCTGTAGTAGACAAGGATACAGTAGGCTGCCTTTTACTACACCATGAGATTGCCCCTGAGCCAATACTGAACACGCACCCAGTAGTTGATCGGCGTGTATTATGATCTCCAGCATAATCAGCATCGCAGAAGCCAATCACCTTGAACGTAACACCCTTCTTGTATATTATGCCGAAGTTAAGTGTACTCTTTATGTACCTCAATATTCTTCGGACAACTTCTAAGTGAGGTTTCTTGGGACTTTGCATGAATCGACTAACTACATCGACTGCAAATGCTATGTCAGGTCGTGTGAGTGTTAGATAGATTAAACTACCTACCATCTGCCGATACATAGTTGTATCCTCCAAGTCTTTGCCTTTATGTCCGCATAGCTTGGTGTTGGCCTCCATTGGTGTTGATATTGACTTACATTCTAGCATCCCATACTTGTTCAGCAAATCTGTTGCATATTTTTGTTGACACAGAAATACTCCCTCCTTACTTCGGTCGATCTCTAACACAAGAAAGTGTTTAAGCTCTCCAAGTTCCTTCATTTGAAATCGCACCGATAGGTTCTCTTTTACCCTTTGGATCTCCTCATTATTATCTCCTATGATGATTAAATCATCTACATACACCAGTACTGTTGAGAGTTTTCCACCTTGTTTCTTCACGAATAGGCTTGAGTCTGAAGGTGTTACAGAATATCCACTTTTGACTAGGAACTTTGCTATCTTTCCATACCAAGCTCTTGGAGCTTGTTTGAACCCGTAGAGTGCCTTTCTCAGCTTGCAGACATAGTCTGGTTGGGTTTTACTCTCCAAACCTTTTGGTTGCTCCATGTATATTTCTTTATCAATCTCTCCATGTAGAAAAGCATTTTTTACGTCCATCTGCCACCTCTTCCAAGACTTACTGGCTGCAAGTGCTATTAAGACTCTAACTGTTGTGATTTTTGAGACTGGACTAAATGTTTCATCGTAGTCCAATCCATATTGCTGCGAGAATCCTCTAGCAACCAATCGAGCCTTGTATCTTTCAATTGATCCATCTGGACGAGCCTTTACCTTATATACCCACTTACAGGTGATGGGTTTCACATCCTTAGGCTTTGGTACTAAATCCCATGTTTCATTTTGCTTGAGTGCCTGAAACTCCTCCTCCATTGCCTTTATCCAGTGCTTGCTATGCGAGGCTTCTTCAAACGTTGCAGGATCTCTTTTAGTGTCTTCTGTAAGGGCGGCATTTGCATATTTTGGATTAGGCTTCTGTGGCCTGGAAGACCTCCTTAGTCGTGGCCCGTCATCTTCTATTTCTTCTTGCAGATTTGGTTCATCTTCCTCCAAAGATATCTGACGGATTCCTGTTCTCCAGGGCCTTAGAGCCCTTGGTGAACCATTCTCAGACTCTTCTTCTTCATTGGGAACTTCTATAATAGGCACTCGTTTTTTTGGTTGTTCCCCTAATTTCGCTTGCATCTTGTCTTCTAAGGCTTTAGTATCCGACATCACCGTCGATTGTGAAGACCACCAAGAGGAATCTTCATTAAACACCACATTTCTGGATGTGTAACATCGATTAGTTATAGGGTCACAACATCTCCCCCTTTTCTCTCACTGTCGTACCCCATGAAGATGCACCGTATTGCCTTTTTATCAAATTTAACACGTAGATGATCTGGTACAAACACATAGAACACACATCCAAAGACTCTAAAATGACTTACAGTAGGTCTTCTGTTCCATAACTTTTTGAATGGTGACAAATTTCCCAGCCTTTCCTGTGGAAGTCTGTTGATCACATGCACTGCTGTCTTCATACACTCGGCCCAAAATCGACCTGGAACATTCTTGGCATGGAGCATACTCCGATAGGTTTCTGCAAGATGGCGGTTCTTCCTTTCTGTAACCCCATTTTGTTGTGGGGTGCCTGGACAGGTTAGCTGTTTCCGAATCTTACAATCTTTAAGGAAGTCAGAGAATTCTATTGATGTATATTCTCCCCCATTGTCTGTGCGTAGACACCGTATCTTATTCCCATATTTTCCTTCAATCTTTTCTTTCAATTCCTTAAACTTTATTAATACTTCCCCTTTCTCTTTTAGGAAATAAACCCACACATACCTTGAGAAGTCATCGATGAACGTTACCATGTAACACATTCCACTAGCTGTAACTTGCTTTATCGGTCCAAACACATCTGAGTGGACAAGCTCCAAAGGTTCGTTAGCCTTGAACTTAGACTCCTCATAAGGTAGTTGGTGCGCCTTTCCATATTGGCAGCCTGCAAGACAATATCTTCACAAATCTCCAACCGAGGAAGACCTTTGAGCATCTCCTTATTCATCATCATCTTCAGCTTATGGTAGCTAACATGCCCTAGCCTTGCATGCCATAAATCCGCAGTCTCATTTTTTCGAGTCTTATCTATGTATGCAGATTCAACCGACATCACGTAGACAGACTGTAGTCGTCTTCCTTCCATAACAGGCGTTCCTGGAGGATTTAGATCTCGATACACCTTGACATCTTCTGGGCCGAATACCACATAATTTCCTGAAGATGTTAATTGTGATACCGACAATAAATTCTTCTTCATTCCAGGTACGTGATAGACATTCTGTAGTTGAACATGATTAGGACTGAAGCGAGGAACAATAAATGTCTCCCTAATATGTGAGATTGACAACTTTGAGTTATTAGCGGTCACAACAACTTGCCTTCCTCTATACTCGGACACATCTGACAACTTCTTCTTGTCTCCAGTCATATGATGGGAGCATCCTGAATCCACAATCTAATCTTCTTCATAGTTGATAGTGTCAGACTTGGGAGCTGCGATGAGACCAAACTCTGACTCTGTATCTTCTTCTCGAGAGCCTACCACGGTGGACTCAAATACTGAGAATGATGCTTCAAAATCCCATTATTCTTCATCATGAATCTCTTGGTTATTTGATGTTGCAACATTGCCTTCTATAGACGTCTTCTTCTTGTGCCAACAATCTCTAGCATAGTGACCCTTCTTTCCGCAGTTGTAACATTCATTGTTACGTTGCATAAGGTTTTGTGAGTGACTGTGGTCCCTTCCTTTGTTTGATTGAGCTCCCCCTACACGTGAGCTCCTTTCTTGTTGTTGCGAGGCTGAGTTATGCTTCCTCCAGCTTTTCTCGTGCTGCGATCCTCTTGCAACATTCTGGCCTCCAGCTCTCCTTCTTCCATTGCTGAAAAGTGCCTCCTCACTACTATTTATTTATACCCCACTCATTTGTTTCATAAATATCTCTTGATTAGCCAATAAATTTTCCAACTCAACTAGGGTGGGCTGAGTTGGCCAACCACGTATTGCCATAATAAATCCATTATATTCGGGCTTTAGGCCACGAATAATTATTCTCCTCATACGTGGTTCATTAATTTTTGATTCGGGATCAAGCAAAGAAATTTCTTGGCACAAATCTTTAATTTTCTTAAAATATTGGTTGATGGTCATACCTTCCTGAGTGGTAGTCATTAATTCATTCTCCAACATCTGCAAGTGTGCATCATTTGTCTTTGAGAAGAGAGAGTCAAGAGTGTCCCACGCATCCTTTGGTGTCCTCGCATCCTTGATATGACCCAATAATTCTGGGTCTACTGATATTTTGAGTGCGTACATAGCTTTACCTGCTTTTATTTTCCATTTTCTTAAAGCCTCGGCATTTTCCTGAGATGGTGGTGTAGTGTCGCTACCACCAACCGTCTCCCAAAGATCTTGTCCTTCCAAGTAGGACATCATGCAGGTGCTCCAAATTTCGTAATTGGTGTGGTTTAATTTTCCAAACCCACCACCAAACGTGTTAACCAAGTCTGCCATAATCACGTCCTTAAACTGGACCCTGACCAATTATGCTGACACAGTCCCAGACTGTTTTTAATCTGTTGACAGTACTTCGTTTTAGCAGCACCCCTACAGCGGTTCCTGACCGTTTGGCTCTGATACCAA
Organism: Sambucus nigra; assembly: GCA_949130495.1. Lineage (NCBI taxonomy): Eukaryota > Viridiplantae > Streptophyta > Magnoliopsida > Dipsacales > Adoxaceae > Sambucus > Sambucus nigra. The sequence goes on along the minus strand of OX422223.1, from coordinate 62,808,348 downwards.
ATTGTTGAGTAAAAATTGCGCAAGCGGTGAACCTCAGGTAAAACTATTTTATTACATAAAAATAATTGTACAAATTTGAGTACAATTATTGACTCACAAAATACAAACTTAAGTGACCCACTGATATCACAAAACTCACTCAATATTTAGGACTCGCTCTAAAGACACTCACTATTTATTTGGACATTCTTTACTACACTTAGTGTTTTCACTTGATATTTCTTCTCACACTTCATGTCCCAAATGGGGAGAGGAGTCTCCTATTTATACTATGGTGAGGAATTATCTAGAATTTGGAAGAGATAAGGAGAGAAGGGTGAGGAAGCTAGAACCTTCAAGAGAGAGGGAGAAAATAAGAACTTTCTAGAATTAGTTTAATCTAGAAAAGGAGAGAGAGGAGGTGTTGACTTCAACATATTATATAGTTGATCTTTGTCCATCTCGAGTGTATTCTCTCCAAATTGCATTCTCTTGAGTAGTTACAACCTATCCCTTAATATACTTGGCACAAATTGAATCCTGTCAAAAATATATATGAAAATAATTCAATGGGGCAAGCTGTAACAGGATTGATGAACCCTTTAGGAATTGAATAGTTTGCAGTTTTATAGATGATTTAACCAACATATAATTTTAACTTCATTTAGTTAAATGTGTGAGATTTGGCTTGGATACAAGTACAAGCTTGGCCATGTCCTAACTTTGCTTATTTATGTCATTATTTGAACTCATTGTTGGTTGACCAGATTAATGTTATTTATTATGTGGATGAAATTTTTACACCATTAAATTTGGCTTTTTTATTAAATGCAATATTTTTTTATATGAGTATCAATAAATTTATGTAAGAGGTTTATTGTATATATGCATTAACAAATTTAAGGTTTTGGGAGAATGGCGTTGGTATTGGGGTTGGGAAAATTATAAGGTTTTATTATACAAAATATATTTGGGCGGTGCTATTGTTATTGGGAGTGTTGAGTTATTCATCGTAGTGTCTTATGTAGTCATACCTCTGTTATTTTCCTGCACGGAGTGAATGTGTTGAGTCAATATTGAGATCTAGTTGGAATTTGTTTTTGTCAGGTTAGTAGCATGTTAGCTAATACATGTACCACCTTTTCTTCTATGATTTGTCTACTTGGTTGAGAAAATGGACACGGTGGGCTCTCTGCAACCCCCTAATGGTTAGTACTTCTAGATTTTGTGTCTTCTGAAGTTTGGTATAATTTCAAGATATTATGATTCATTTATTTTCAATTAAATTGCTCAAGATGAAATAGGGTTAACCACTCGATCACACAATTTTGTTTATTTCAGTCACATTGTACTATTTCAGCTTCATCGCCTCTATAGTGTGCACCAAGAAGAAATTTGAGGTAGTATTATTTGATCATGCTAAGTTTCTAGTTCATGGCGTTAAAATATATTATTCATCAAATGGCACTGGATGGGTTTGATGAAGAGGGATGTTTTCTATCATTGATGTAGTTCTGAATTTTCAAAGTTCAAACTTCTTGTCTGCCACCAACTCTAGTTTAAATATTATTTTTAATGGGAGAGAGTATCCTTAAATATTTCCGTTGCGGGTGCAACTCGTATATACAGGAATAATATAAGTCAATTAGCCAGTTTCAATGACACTTCCTGTTTTGTTCATGAATTTATTGCATATATTGGATTATGAATATTATGAGCACTTATTTTTAGCTGTTGCACTAAAATTTTGCCTTTAATTACTATTGCATTTTTTTGGTTTGTGGGGTTTAACATATTGCATTCGTAGTTTCAAATTGCTTATGTTAAACTTATAACCTCGCCATATATATCATTTATTTTTTTAGTTCTTCACTCAGTCATGCTTCTTGACCTTCTTTAGGTGATCCTAAACAAACTTGTAATACCCCCCCCCCCCCATTTTAATAAGGAATTTTGTTCAGTATATGTACTGATGACTCCAATAAACCAAGTAGAACTATGTAAATCATCAATTAGGAAGCATGGATACATGTAGTCTAGATGATACGATACATGGGATACACCAAATCTACAAAAAACTAGGCACTTTATGCTGTTAAGTAAATGTATATTTCATAGGTACCTCATTATATTTAGTCATTTGTTAACCCAATTTGGAATTTTGTTATATATCACCGGCATCCACTTAGTTACCATAAATGGATACATGCCCAACAATTTCGTCTTATAGAACTACCAATTTCAATAGTTGATAATAATGATATACTATACTTAAGTTGATGAGAATGGAACTAGGAAACAATAACTCACTTACTTGATGCTAAATACTAACATGGTTTATGTGTAATTTGTTTTGTTAGGACATATGAAGAGAGAAAAATTGAAAGAATGTTTGTTCATCTTTACTTTATAGTGAAAAACAGAAACTATTATATGCATGATTCTCATATTTTGATGGCAGATTGTTTTTTATTTATTATTAATTTGGTATGAGGTTTACAGATTATTTTTTTTGTTTACATGACGGTGTGAATATTTATTAATTGGGAGAATATTTTGTGATTGTGGTGAATAATTGAGTTGTATGGTGGCGGGGTTTGGCATGATGATTGGCCTGCTCTAGCCATGATCCCTAGACCAGGGAATGCGGTGTACATATTTGCGAGGTTACGTTCCAACAACGGAGACTAGGTGCCTAGCAGGGTGTTTTCATTGCAGTCTGGTGAGATGTTGGTGCTTCGTGGCTATTTTGCGTTCCCACATCAGATTTCTAGCATGAACGGAGTTTTCTCGACAATATTTATTAAGCATAAGTTCTTCATTCTAAGGCCGCTACTATGTCCTCAATTTTCCTAACTCCTAAGCCCCCCTCACCACCAACAATGTTTGTGACCTTCTGAGGAACCCCAGGAAAAAATAGAAATACTTAACCTCCTTAGAACACCATTTTTATAATGAGTCCATTATTAAGGATTGGAAAAATCATAATAACCACTTCAGAAAAATATACTAGGCAGCACTGTGATGTGCCTTACTTGGGGTTTGAAATTAAGGAATGGAGGAAGAGGGTAGCCATTTGGATGGCAGAGGATTGGGTCCCTTGACTCATCAAAGAAAGGATGAACACAAGCTTCCAACTGAAGTATCACCTCATAAAAGATGATAATTAATACTTCATAGTTAGAAGTTGATTGAGTAAGATGGTTAAGCTTACAGCAGTGCATCACTGATTGGATATGTAGGGAAAAAAACTACAAACCAAGTCCACCTCATCTGAAGGTAAAAGTTTCTAGAAGACATGGAAGATGAGGAAAGTGTTACAATTAAGAAGTTGTATTCATCGCATTGTATGAAGTATAGTGGTTAGGTTAAGTCTACCACATATTTAATATGTTCCATATTAGAGGTGTATAATTTCAAGTTCCTATTATTAACTCTATAGTAGTTGCTTACTTGTAAATTGTTTGTCTTTCTTATTAACTACTTTCTACCTTCATTTTATTTAGGTAGCTACTTGTTTACCCATTCATCAAATAGATTGATGCAAAGAATTCAAAACAAGTTGAGCCTATCGAATAACCTGCCCTTTGTAGATGCCTTTTAAAAAAAATAGATTCTTTATAAAAAACAGAGCTTAAGGGAAGTATGCAACTCCCCTATCCATCATACTTGATCAATCCAAGAAGAATGCGTATGATAGTAATGAACTGCTTTTCGCCTAGACGCCTTTTCGTTGCAAGTTGCTAGCTACTTGTGGTATATTTGTTATGTGATAGTACTGAGCTACTTGCCACCAACCATATCTAAGATGAAGCAATGCCGCACATTTTACCTTAAGGCACTGCTTGGTGTGAGAATACTTTTCACCTTGGTGAAAGTATTTGGAGTTAAATCTTGTCTGTATTAGTAGTAAATACAGTTACCAAATATAATTGCATGATTTGTACAAATTAATGAGAAGAATTTAATTCCGAATATGTGATGCTACGTTTGCAATGTTATTTTTCACCTAATTTGTGTAGTTTTCATCATGGTAGAACCCTACACAAAAAATAGCAATTTGGTACACCCTGATATTAAAAATCTGGCACAGTTTAAAACTATGAGGCATGGTTTAATGACAATCTGGCACACTTTAATAGAGTGCCAAAATTTGGCACTGTTTTAAAGTGTATCAAAATTGAGTACACTGGACTAAAATATAAAATACCCTAAAAATGTTAGATAGGAAAGTAAAAGAAGAAGATTAGAGTAGTATGGAGATAGAAGATATATTAAAGCAGAAGGCACACTTAGTATCTTTAACAATAAGCCTTTATATAGGCAAATACACCACCAACTATCTCCACTAAACCAAGTGCAGCAAACTAGATAAGCACTAAGCCATGTGCTATCTCCACTAAACCAAGTGCAGTAAGTTAATGCTCTTGACAAGGTATGAACTAAGCAATATGCAAATAAAGAAATTAAAAAAGCATTTCCAACAATCCCTCCCTTAAATTGAAAGTTTTCAAACATTTAGTTTTAAAAAACTATGTGGGACCCTTCCTCAAGGTGAATTTTCTTGAGTGCAAACTCCAAGTAACTTTCTTATCTTCGAAAATGTAACCAATTTGAGGGGCTTAGTTAGTATATCAGCTACTTGGTCTTAACTTCTGCAGTAAATGAGATCAATAACTCCTTCCTTCGTGAGGTCCCTTAAATAGTGATACTTCACATCTATATGCTTACTTCTACCATGAAGAACACGATTTTTGGAGAGTTTGATTGCATAGCTATTATCACAGTAAATTATAGTGGCTCCCTCTTGTTTGAAATGTAATACTTCAAAATTTTTCCTCAGCCAAACATCTTGACAAGTACATGAAGTTGTAGCAATGAATTCAGCTTTAGTGGTTGACAAAGGTATAATGGGCTGCTTCTTTGATGACCAGGAAATCGCTGCCGAATCCAACATGAAAGCATACCCTGATGTGCTCTTTCAATCATTTATATCTCCAGTATAATCACTATCAGTGAACCCAATCAGATATGACTTTTCATCCTTCTTATACAACAACCCAAAATCAGACGTACCTTGTAAGTACCTAAAGATTCTCTTAGCAGCAAGAAGATGTATCTCCCTCGGGCTTTCCATATACCTGCTAGTAAGACTTACTACGTGCATTATGTCAGGTCTTGTTGCAGTCAAATACATTATGCTTCCCACGATTTGCTTGAAGAGAGTGCTGCCAATCTTCCTTCCTTCAGAATCTTTAACAATCTTCAAACCAAACTCAGTTGGTGTGCTCATAGGATTGCAATTCTTCATCTGAAATTTGTCTAAAATTTCTCGCACATATTTCTTTTGAGAAATAAAAATTCCAGTAGCAGATTGCACTACTTTTATACCAAGAAAGTAATGCATTTTTCCAAGATCAGACATATCAAATTCAACCATCATAGACTCCTTGAATTCATCAAACATAGCACTGTCATTTTCAGAGTAGATTAAATCATCGACATATAAGCATATAATGAGTATTTTTCCTCCATCTTCAATTTTAATAAAAAGTGTATGCTCATATGGACATTTGTGAAATCCTTCCCTCGAAAAAAAAGCATCTATGCAGCTATACCAAGCCCGTGGGGCTTGTTTTAGTCCACACAAAGCCTTTTTTAATTTATAGACCTAATGCTCACTTCCAAACTTAACATAACCAGGAGGTTGATCAAGAAATACATGTTCTTGCACGTCTCCATATAAGAATGCTGATTTCACATCTAATTGGAAGATGGGCCATGAGTTTTGTGTTGCTAGTGCGATCATTAACCTGATTGTGTCATGCCTTGCAACTGGAGCAAAGACTTCTTTGTAATCAATGCCGAACTCTTTCTTATAGCCTTTAGCTACCAAGCGTGCCTTGTATTTATCAACTTCGCCATTCTCCTTCAATTTTATCTTGTACACCCATTTGACACCAATTGTCTTTTGCCCTTTTGGAAGATTAGTCAACTCCCAAGTGTTGTTTCTTTCAATAACTGCAATTTCATCATCCACAGACTTCTGCCACTTTGATTCTTTGACAGCAACATCGAAACATATAGGATCACAACCTGAAAATAGAGAAAAATGTGTAAATGGATCCTTATATCGTTCAATCCCAGTTACTTCATAATTTGACATCCATGCCGATCTTTATTTTTCTCGTTGAGGCCGTTGTTTAGCATTTGCTTCAGCTATAGGAGGACTTTGAGGATCTTTTGGATCATTCAGAAGAACTGTTGGAACTATTCGTTGCTCGTCCTCCTCAAGCTGCTGCCTTCTATCTTCATTTTCACCATTAAAATCTGTTGGAATTGGTTGTCCAACTACATTATTGCTCCATGACCAGCATCTGTCTTCATCAAATACAATATCATGGCTGATAATAATTTTCTTGGTGATAGGATTGTACAATTTGTAAGCTTTTGACTGATCACTAACACCAAGAAAAATGCAATTTTCTCCTTTGTCATCCAACTTTCTTCTCTTCGCATCTGGAATGTGGGCATATGCAATACACCCAAAAATTCTGAAGTAATCCACTATTGGTGTGCGATCGCTCCATGCTTCCTACGACATCATATTTTGAACAGCAAAAGTGGGACTTCTATTCAAAACATGAATGCTCCAATTAAGTGCTTCAGGCCAAAAATCTTTCGGAATGCCGCTACTTCTCAAGAGACTTCGCACCATGTTTAGAATTGTGCGATTCTTCCTTTCACTTACACCATTTTGTTGGGGTGTATAAGTTGCTGTCAGTTGTCTTTTGATGCCATGTGTCTCACAGAAATTTGCAAATTCCTGTGAATTATATTCTCCTCCACGATCGGTGCGTATCACTTGTATTTGGCTGGTAGTTTCTTTCTCAACAAGAAATTTATAATTTTTGAAAGCTAAAAAATCTTCAGATTTCTCCTGTAAAAAGTACACCCATGTTTTTCGACTATAATCATCAATGAAAGTAATAAAATACCGTTTACCTCAATTAGATGTTGGATTTATTGGCCCGCAAATATCGGGATGGACCAGCTCTAACACTCTTTTTGCTCTCCATGTTTTTCCCTTTGGAAATTGCTCACGGTGTTGTTTACCAATGACACACTCTTCACAAACTTGAGAAGGACTTAATATTTCAGGAAGACTAATCACCATATTTTTCTATTGGAGCGTCTTTAATCCACCAAAATTAAGATGCCCATAGCGAAAGTGCCATAGCCAAGTTGTATTTGTAAACTTTACAGAAAAAATAAGCATGAGAATTATTATTCAGATATAGAGGAAACATACGATTGGTTGTCATATTGACTTGAGCGATTAATCCTCGTTTCGGATCTTGAATTCGACAAACTCCTTCTCTAATAGTGATCTCATATCCCTTCTCTTAAAGCTAACCAATACTAAGCAAGTTTGTTTTCAGATCTGGAATAAAGAAAACATTAGAAATAACTTGGTCAGAATTTTCTTTGGTCCGAATTTTGACATTTCCTTTTCCCATGATAGAGACCATAGAGTTGTCGCCAAATTTTACTGTATTCTGAAAAGATTCATCTAAGTCGAAAAACAAAGACTTATCACCACACATATGATTGCTGCATCCAGTATCTAAATACCACAAGTTTTTATGAATTTCTTTCTTTGCGTGACATGCCAACAAAAGGGACACTTCTTCTTCCTTCTCTACAAAGTTAGATTTTTCTCCACGATCTTTATTCAAATTAGATCGATATTCTGACTTATAATGTCCATACCTGTGACACCGAAAGCATTCAACTTTTGATTTGTCTGCTGACTTTGGCTTGTAAGAATTTTAATGATGATCATCATAACTTCTTTCTCTTCCTTGAAAATGAGAAAATTGATTATCTTCTGATTTCTGGTGTGGAACTTTGCGATCATTGTTTCCTCTGCCTCTTCCTCTTCCTCTTCCTCGAGCTCCTCTATTTGACGTTGAAAAATAATTATTAGATGAGACTTGCAATGATTGCTCCTCTTTATCTTGTCGGTTTATTTTCTGTTCATGAACTAACAAAGAACTCTGTAACTTATCAATAGAAAGAGCATCAATATCTTTGGATTCCTCTATCGAACAAATGATATAATTGAATTTTACCGTCATCAAACGTAAAATCTTCTCATTGATTGTGACGTCCTCCAACTTTTCTTCATGAATCCGCATCTTGTTTTCAATTGCCATCGTTCTCGAGAAGTACTCTGAAACTGACTCTCCCGCCTTCATGCGTGAAGTTTCAAATTCAGCACGAAGTGCTTGGAGTTGTGCTCGCTTTGCCCTTGCCGTCCCTTTATATTTCTTCTTCATAAAATCCCAAATTTGCTTGGAAGTTTCTTTGCAAAGAATGGTTTCCAAGATCGATCAATGGCCTGGAATAGGTAGTTCTTGGCTTTAAGATTCTTCAGCCTCTGCCCATCCAGTTCGGCTTTTTGCAGATCAGTTAACACAACACCAGCTGTTGGTTCTGCTATTCCAGTTTCAATAATTTGCCAGAACTCCTTTAATCTCAAGAAGTTCTCCATCAGCATACTCCAGTGATCATAATGACCATCAAAGCGTGGAATAGAAGGCTGAACGAAATTTTTAGAAGCCATTATATATTGCTACTGCAGAGAATAAAAACTACTGTTATTTACTCACTCTGCTCTCTTAGTGGCTCTGATACCATTGTTAGATAGGAAAGTAAAAGAAGAAGATTAGAGCAGTAGGAAGATAGAAGATATATTAAAGCAGAAGGCACACTTAGTATCATTAACAATAAGCCTTTATATAGGCAAATACACCACCAAATATCTCCATTAAACCAAGTGCAGAAAACTAGATAAGCACTAAACCATGTGCTATCTCCACTAAACCAAGTGCAACAAGTTAATGCTCTTGACAAAGTATGCACTAAGCAATATGCAAATAAAAAAACAAAAACATCATTTCCAACAAAAAATCATTATACTAACTTTTTGGCCAGCTCTCTTATTCTCGTTGACCCGCCCACCTTCTCTCTCTCTATCTCTATCTCTCTGCCATACTAGATTGGGTGCATACTGGATTGATACATGTTATATTTTGTGTTTTATGTAAATCTGGGGTTTCGGTTTGTAACCTACGAATTGAAGAAACTGATTTTGGTTTCAAACTAAGTTTGTTCTCTTATTTATGTTTAATGTGTACATTTGGTAATTTATCTTTCTTTTGTTTTGTAGGTTGAAAAATCGGGTATTCAATTCCCACATCGAAATTGGGGGTTTGTTTCTCTCTTATGTATTGAGAGATAAGTTATTTTTTATGCTTCTTTTTTGTATTGAATGTACTATGTTTATTCTTTTATATTTAATTAAAGATGAGCAGGCATGACAAGATGTATTAATTTTATACTGCCATCATTCGCTCTTCAATTACAAAGGTTTAATTTGTTGTTTAAAATGCTATTTTCATAATTTTATACTACCATTGTTTGCTCTAGGTTTTTTATTTTTGCATTCAATCTTCACTGTTAAATCTCTCTCCGAGAGTGTGTGCTATTTTCTGGACTGAATTTGATATTTTGTATTGATTTAGACATTTGGTATTCTATTTTTTTTATTTGGATGTCTTAGGTAAGTTGAGGGATTTTGAAAATTCGTATTTTCTTTATTGTCCCGTAGGTGTTTGACAATATACGCAAGTGACACTTTCGGAGGATATTTTTTGTACTTTGTGAATTTTGTACTAATTTTGGGGGTGTCTCGCAATAATATTAAAATTTGGGGTGTAAGTTAATACATGTGATAAAAGCGAGGTTAAATTCAAAATATTATCAAGTTTGAGTTATACCCCTGAATTTGAAATTATATCTGTTTTTATTACCCCTCCCCCCCCAAAAAAAAAAAAAAACGATTTGTTAAATGTGGAATCAACATTGAACATGACCTTGAAGATCTCATGTTTTGGTTGTTCTTCGTCAGATTCCAGCGCGAAGTACTTTATCTCAGTTGTAAATGTCGTACTTGCATGCAAGACTGTGACGTTATGTTTATTAACCCCTAAATTAAGATCATTAAGTTTTTATCTGTTTGAAATTGGCAGAGTTAAACCTATGGGCCGATTGGAGGTTTTGGATCTCATGTATCGCATTTCTTAACCTTAAATTGTATCCTGGATGGAAACCTGAAGGTAATTCTCCTTAAACACGTGTTATGTCTCAACGTTATTGTTTTCTTTTATATGCGTCATTTGGTAAAAAAAATTGCTTTTTTTTTTCTGATAAAATAAAGGGTACGGTGGGAAAAAAAAGTCATTATGCAGATTTTGATATATGTCATTTTAAACCGTTTTTATGGGGAAAAAAGATGTTGCAATGACTCCTTGTACGTTCTAAAATTATCATTTTTGGTCACTAGAAAGTCCTTTGAACAGGTCTTTGCAATGCATATTTCAGGGAAGTTATTTGCATCAAAAGTAATTTAGTGGAATTTCTTTCAAAAACCGTTGCACTGTCCCTTAAATAAAACAAAAAAACATATTTCTATTGCGCTTTAATTTCAAAGGAAACATGCCTTTGTTGCACTTTCATTTCAAAAGAACGTTTCGCATTTGGTTTGGTTTGTAAATGTATAGTGCTTTAAGAAAAATAGTCAAGAGTGGATCCTGATTATGTTTTGAAATTTGGTGCAGTTGAGATCAATGGTACTTCCTGATAGATGCATTGATCATGGAGCACCACAAGATCAGATTGAATAAGAAGGCCTTTCTTCAAGACATATCTCAGTCAGCTGTGAAATTTGAAGATATACAGGTATGTCCATCCGTCTTATTTATAGTTCAATTAACTCTAGTGTGAAATTCGAGCACATATGGGTTCCTCAGCTAGCTAATATTGCTAAAGCTGCTGGTGTAGAAGTAGTAGAAATAATAACCCAAGTCTCTGATATGCATACTTTTTCTCATAATTTAGGATGAATAGATGAGATTGCTGTCACTCCACATAATTATATTTATTTATTTTTGTATATTTTTAGTGTTATTCCAATTTTTAGGGCAGCTATTGTAGAGCTAATGAATACATTTGGTCTCACGCCAGTGAAGTTTGTGCAAAGGCACTTGCAAAGAACACTGTGAGTTATGTTTCTTTGTTTTCATTCAATTATGATGTTGCGGTGATTTTGCGGTGCAGGGTTATATAAATACAGTTGCTACCTTGGTTATGATATATGCAATACGATTTTATGTTTTGAATCCATTAATTACACCTAGACATAAATTTATATCAGAATCTTACTACTGATCATTTGCCTTTTTCTAATGTTGATATTTGATGTTCTTTTTCCCCTTAATGATACATAGATTACATGCTTATTTCAGGCTAAGATTTTATATAATGTTCATTTCGATGACAACGAGCGTCGAAATGTTAAATCTATGATCCAGAGCAATGTGTATGGTTATATTGGCATTCTTCTTGAGGGGCGTGAACAATTTGAAGAAGAACGACCAATTGAAATGATAAAAAACAAATTGATCAACCTGGTCCTTCAGGTATAATTAGAATGAATTTAATCTTGTATCCTTTTCATTTAGCTTACCTATAATGTTGCTTATCCCTTTATTCCTACATATCATATCTTTGTACATCTTCAAACTCTAAACTAAACTAAACCACTAAACTAACAAATAAAGTGTTTAACATGAGCTTTTGTATAATTATTCTTCTAATTTTAGGCGTGCTATAATTGACATGATTATTCTTCTCGTGTTCGAGTGGATTGCATTTGTTGAACTAGCCATCCTCGCACTGTATCCTCTACTCCCCTTTTTTCATCTTTTACCATGAAGCCTGCTGTAGGGTGACCATAAAAACAGGGGGCCAACCTTTTCATTTATTTTAAACAAAAATAAAGTAATGGAATCGAAGTTGATTGCATGAGTCATTAAACAAAGGACCTAACTAATCTTACGCCGATTACTAGCTAAAATACTCTGTTTGAACATACCCCATTCTTTCTAAATACAATTGAATAACTCCTTTCCCTCGACTCCAATCCCACGCGCGTAGCCCATCAAACGCAATACCTTCACTTCAACTGGATTCAAGTCCTTAATTGTGTAAGACCTTATATTTTTGTCAAAAATTCCGTAAGTGCTTGTGAATAACGACTTCAATGCCACATGGCACAATACGATGGCATGAGCAACCAGTGTTCGGTATTTCCTACCTCTTAAACTTTTTTCCAATTCCACATGCACAAGATAGACCATGGAAAATAATGGAAAGTAATGAGCTCGAAAATTGAATGTACATCTTTATCTACAAAAAAATTCAGTGAATTGTATAAAAATACAATTGCTGGAGACTGAAAACTCATCAATTATGATCCTGAATTGTATATTTCCTTTTTACTAGGTAGCTTGAAACGGATGAAGTTTGTAATCCTATTTAAAAGGTCCATTGTGTTGGTAAATAATTTCATGCATTAATTAATATATCTCAACTTTGTTTTCTGCCTTTAGCTGAGCTAACTAAATTTTTTATGTATCTTATTTGTATTATTCATTTCTTTTTTATATATCTTATTTGTATTAAATTCGTATATTTTTGTGGGTCGGCACAAAGGATAGCATAGGTGTCATTTGTTGTTACATATTTGAATGAATTTTGACTTAACATTTATTTTTATCATGCCATTGGCAATGTGCACTAGATTTCAGATCTTGTGTGATTGAAAGAATATATGTTAGTCTCTATTAAATTGTTGGCCTTCAATCTTGTCAAATGATAAGAATTAATTACTCTTTTTTGTTTGTTTGTTTTATAGGTTGGAACTCATTGGAAGTTCGATAGTTGTGCATGTAGAGGTGAACCAATGCTGCTTGTTAAATGAGGAGTTAAACATTTTAATGCTACTTGAAGAGAAGACTGCGAAATTTGAGATGAATTTCATATGTATTGACATGAATTGGGATAAAATTCAAATTTCCTCATGTATTGAGATGAATTTCATATGTATTGACAAAAATTTCTATTAATGGAATTTGAGCCATTAATTTTTAGTGGGTTTATTGTTTGGATGTGTATTAGTGTTGCTGCGGACTATCTGTATTGTAGTTTTACTATTTTGCCATGCTGGTTTCATATTATTATTGAATTTTTGTTATTCTAAAAAATGTATGAAAATAGTGGAAATATTGCTATTTTTTTGGGTAATATTATTTATTATTAATTTTTTTTCCTTTGATCCAAAAATTTGGCACAGTTCAAAATCGTGCCAAAAGTGTACCAAATTTTGGCACGGTTTTGAACGGTGCCAAAAGTGTACAAAAATGTACTCAATCTGATACAGTTATAAAGTGTGTCAAAAGTGTACCAGAAATATCAAATTTTGGCACGGTTTTAAAGTGTAGCAGAAGTATTCCTGTTTGGCCAAATCACACACTTTTAAATCGTGCTAGAAAAAAATGACCATTTTGAAACACCTAATTCTGACACAATTCAAAACCATACCAGATTTGCCCGGGGACGGTTTAAAAATGTAGCATGGTTTTAAACTGTTCCGGATTGCTATTTTTAATGTAGTGAAAGACGATTGGACACTGGATCGATCCCAAATCCTTCATCGGAGATTCAGTTGTCGTCGCCCTCATTGGCATCATTCAGATACCATTGCCAAGCCTTCACCAACATTCGGTGAGCACTGCTAGCCCTTAACAAATCCCCAGTAGCACCCTTCTTGGTGGCCATTGATCTGTAGCAACCAAAAATTGAGCAAAATTTTAGATCTATCAAATTTATCCCTTCAAAACTATAAACCAAATCTTAGATCTAGAGTACCCAAGACTTTGTTGATGTATGATGAGGTTCACCGAACTCTTCCTTGACCAAAGCATTCTATATACAACGGTGAAGTTACAAAAAAGTACAAAGAGCCATTAACCCGTTGAACAACCCCCCCACCCCACACGGATGGCATCTAGTGAGTCTAATGGGCGTGTCAGTTGAAACTTCGATGAGTCGCCACCTAACCACTCTCCATTGACACCGTACTTCATTGATTGATGATGTAGAAGGGTGTGACAGATAAGGCAATTGAGTTAATAATGAAGGTTCTGACCAGTATGTACCAACAATAATCGACACGATTAGGGCGCGTTTGAGAGTTTTGAAAAGAAAAGAAAGGAAAAGAAAATTGTATTAGGCGAGAAAAAGAAAGAAAGTTAATAAGAGAGAAAAGAAGAGAAAGGAGTTTGTGAGAGAAAAAAAATAACTTTACTTCTTGTGTTTGGGAGTTTGGGAGGAAAATGATTTGTTTAAGGGGAAGAAGGAACAATTCACTAAAAAACTTTCCTTTCTCTCCATTTCTTTCTGATTTGGAAATAAAGTTTTGCAGAGAAAGGAAGAGAGTTTTTTTAAAATTTTCCTTTCTTTTATCTCTGCAAAACTCTCAAACGAGAGAAAATCACTTTCTTTCCTACTTAAACTCTCAAATAAAGGAAAGGAAGCACCTTTTCCCTTCCTTTCCTTTCTTTTCTCTCCAAAATAAGAACTCGCAAACAAGACCTTAAAGAACTTCATATTATGATCTGTGTGTCAATTGTTTTTTGGGGTGGGTGAGTGGCGGGACTTGAGGCATTTAAGAGGAGACCAAAGCAAATTAATGATCAAGTTACTGTGAGTAAGAAAAGAAAAAAAAGGGACGTAGAATGACCAATAAAAGATATTTGTTTAAGTTGGAGGAAAGTATTTTTAGGCTATTTTATTGTTTGAAAATAATCAATCCTTTTTTACTTATTCGTTTTATTTGATAATTTTTTTCGATTGGTTTGAAGACATTTGATCATTTTATGTTAGATTGTTGCTGATGACCATTTGTTGTGAATAAAATATAAAAGGGAAAGAATGCTCCAATATATACTAACCTAGAAATTTAACACCATATATACTTTTTATGATTAGAAACCGTGTTGTTAGGTTAAATATTCGTGCCTGATTACCGAACAAAACATAGAGAGAACTTAAATTGATTTCATTGTCAGGACCGAAACCAAAGTTTACCAACCCAAGGCCTTTGATTCTGTCATTATTCATTTTCCTTAAATCCCGCATTGAATGTTATTTCTATTATGTCTTAGTACTTTGATGACGAATGTGCCTTTAGAGATTTGATGCCATTAAACAAAGGCATAGACTCCATCCAACATTATAAATATGCGTTAAGGAAGAGTTTATACATATGGGTAAGCCTCTATACATATGCGATCATTTACAATAGTACTCTATTATACTAGGACTATGGATATGAAGCCATACAATCTTTTGTATAAATTATAATCTTTTGGAAGGACAGTATTTTGCCTTGGTAAATTGTTGTTGTAGAATCGTTACAACGAAAATATTGCGACTTCTCAAATAAAATCCAGTTTTAATTATTGTCAAATTTTAGTTAAACCCTAAAACATGCATCCAGATGATTTATCCAATAAAATAAAGCATGCAGGATAAAACAAACAATTTCAGGAAAAATCCTCCAAAGGGGCAAAACCTTTTTATTTTCAATATAATTTGTAAAGAACGGTTTACATGGATTATACTGAAAACAAGAGTTACAGACGAAATACCCTCAGGTGTTGGTTCCGATGTCGTCGGCTAGAATCTCCAGCAAGAACTCCAGGTGGTCAGCAATGGAGAAGAAAAATGACTTCTCCACAAGTTAACTTCATAAAGACTCCCTCCACAATAGCACGGAGCTCTCCGGTTGCAGAGTTCTCACCACAAGTTACTCCAGATGAGTAAACAATCCTCTGAAGGTTTAAATATTCACACAAATATATGGGAATGGATTTGTGAATCAAAAAGGCATAAAACCTTAAAAAACTTAAAGTCTGTTTTCTGGGCTGTAAAATGCAAAAATCGTGTGCGAAAAAGACTTGAAAAACGTGTAGAATGAAACCAAATATTTATACAAAAATCGAGGTGGCGGCGGCGTTCGAACGAGATAAGCATGTCGCTCGAACGAGATCGTGCGACATGCCTATCTCGCTCGAACGACAATGCTATGTCGTTTGAACAAGCTCGTCGACCGAGGTAACTCCGCTTCTACACTTAGAAAAATTTATGCTTTTGATAAAAACAAATCAGACTTCGAAAAAATATTTTTTGAAAAAATTCCCAAATATTTATGCAATTATAAACAACTCCAATAAATAATTTTACCAATAATGCGAAGTGGAGTAGTGAGAACGGTTGAGCAGCACGTAGCATGTAGCATGATGCATGTGTAAATATTATGGATGCATGGATTCAGATCAAGATCGTCGTGGATGATCGTGTCAACGTGCCGAATATAGCGGTATCAGAATACAAACTGTGTTCTAAGATAAATAGAAAATTCCTAGATTCTACCCCCGAACATTTATAAAATTATGTCCTTACAGTTGCCCAAACTCTAGCGTCAACAGATAAATGATTATAACACATAAATGCAATCTCTCCAATCCAACCTAGAGATTCTTCACATATTTAAATTCAACTCAATTTCCAATTACACCAAATTTAACCCAAATTATATGCTATGAACACCCAAATGAAATTTCCCTTATATGACATTCACTTACTACATAAATCGTTATCAACTCGTCGTTTAACTTGGGAGAGAAAATACCCGATAACTGAGTCATAAAGAAAATATTAAGGTCTTTGCCTAGTAGATTTGATCTTAAAGTTATCATTTTAAACTCCTTGGGTATGCTTGAATCAACGAAACTAGAAGAGCTTGTAGGTGACTTACAAACTTATGAGCTTGACATGTTTACCTCCAAGAAACTGCCAAAGAAAGAAAATGGTAATGCTTCGAAGGCCCAAAAGGAGGATACAAAATTTTCGACTAATGATTTCGATACCGACTTTGAGGATATAGCCTTGTTATCAAAGAAGCTCAAAAAGTTTCTTAAGTTCCAAAAGCAATCGCAAGATGCCAAACGACTTGAGAAATTTAAGTATAACAAGGAAGACCAAATCCCTAAAAATCGCAGTGAGAATGTTAAGAGGGATAAGTCGGATATATTTTTTGGTTGTGAGGGTTATAGTCATAAGGTAGAGAAGTGTCCCACTAAACTTAAGAAGTACGGCAAGAAACTGATTACATATAATGCCACCTTAAGTGATAGTGAACCAGAAGAGGGAGAGAGTTCCCCCGTTGAGCGCAACTTTATAGCGTTCATGGCATATCATTTGAGCAAAGATGTTAAATCTTCTCATGAGGATACTCATGTGAATGACACTTCCCGAGGCAGTTGAGTGTGAATTCCAAGTGAGTGAGGGTGAAGCTAGTGAGAAAGAGGAGATAAATGTGAAAGAATTGCAAGTTGCCTTTAATGATTTGTATGAGGAAGCACTAAAGGTGAAAAAGAAAAATTGAAGTTGCAATCTATGTTGAAAGAGCATGGCGAAGAAAATAACGATGCAATGATTAAGGATCTTAGGGCACGGGAGAAGACACTTCGGGAGAAACTAGAATATATTGAAGGAGAGAGAGATAGTGTTCTTGGTTTGATGGAGGCTTTGAAGAAAGATATTCTAAAGTTCGAGGATCTAGGCATTTGCTTGAGTCTAGGATTACTGAGTTAAAGGAGATATTGAGTGACTCGAGTAAGGTGAAGTTTGATTTGGAGGCAAGGTCGAAAAAGTTGAATTGGATTTTAGGCACGGTACAAATCAAGGATAATAAATGTGGTATAAGCTTCGATGATCGTATGGCTCCCATTCCCAAAGCCAATACCAATCATGTGAGAGATCCAACTAAGAACGTTAGGAGAGGTCCACATTTATATAATCATTCCCACCGTCGTTACACTTGCACTTTTTGCGGTAAGAAGGGTCACCTTAGGCGTTATTGTTATGACCTTAAAAATACTCCTAGGAAGTTTAAGAATAAAGTCGTTTCAGTTCCCAAAGCCCCTGGGCATCATATCACACCTACTAGGGTTAGGAAATCGAAGTTAAAGGCTTTACGAATTAAAATTCATGGATCTTGTTTGGTTGCACTTGATTTTTCCCACGCTAAATCTAAAGGATAATTATGTTGTCATGTATGTCATACGCTAGTCTCTGCTTCATGATCCATACTCTGCTACTGTTATGACACGTGTATCATTTTGTATTATATTTTTTCATTTATTTGAGTCTTATTTGCAAAAATACAAAAAGATGTTATTTTGATAATTTTTTTTAAAATATAAAAATATTTTTGGTTTCATATATTTTTGAGAAAATACAAAAAGATTTAATTTTTATTTGAGTCAAAATATGTTGAAAAACCAAAAAGATTTTCGATTTGTGAGTTTACATGATTGATGTGGCATATTGTTGTGCTTGGACCCCCATCATTTCATTATCTATGTGGCTAGGACATTTAGTCATAATTTTTTTATGCTTAGAATGATCTTAACCATTTATTATTGGGGTTGTTTCGAAGTTAATTTGCATTTTGATTTGACTTTGTATATATGGCATCGCACACATGAACGAGCTTATATGAATGTTTGACTTCTCATGCATATTCAAGTTTGGTGAGACGTTTTCCTCTCAATTTTGTCATCTATGCGCAATTTGACTTAAGAGGAGATGTGCATGTAAGAACCGTTGCACGTGAGTATATAAATTTCTTATATTTGAAAAAAATATGAATGTGCATGGGAAAGAGTTGAGAGAGAATAATAATCTCGTCGTGACAGTTACCGTTTAAAAGAGATCAAGAAGAAAGAAATATATGCCAAAAATGGCCAATAGGAATTCTCTAAGGAGAGAAATTAGAACCTCAAAAGAGCTAGAAAAGAATATATGAATAATTGAAGGAATTTGGATGGGAAAGTACAACGAGTTTGGACAAAGAATCCTAATATTAAAAAATTGTGTCATGGTGATATTGTTTGTAGAATCGTCAAAATTCTAGCTTTGTGTGCCCATTGTTTGTTTAGTTCATTTAGCTCAAAATATTAATTGTCACATATGGCTAAAATTAAGTTATGAAATTTAGCAATCAATTAGAGCTTCTTGATGATTTCGATGTGTCTAAGTTGTGATTAGACCTGTCAAAATACACGATAACCCGTTAACATGACACGACCCGACACGAAATTATAAGTTAATGGGTTTACCCTTATTGGGTTTGGGTCATTAACGGGTTGACACGGTAGACCCGTTAACACTAACGGTTCGGGTTTGGAAATTTACCTGTACCCGTTTTAACCCGTTTCTACCCGTTTCTACCCGTTAACACTAACGGGTACTATAGGGTCACCCAACCCGTACCCAATAACAATAACCATTAAAACCCATTATTTCTAAATCTTTAAAGACTAACGGGTGCTATAGGGTCACCTAATCTATACCCAATAAAAATTACAATTAAAATCCATTATTTTTAAAGTATTGAAGACTAACGGGTATTATAGGGTCACCCAACCCGTTACCCATTTCGACCCAAAATGATTCGTTAATATTAATGGGTGTTAACGGTTTGGGTCGTGTACCCGTTAATATTAACGGGTCGTGTTTGGGTATTGTTATTAGACCCGTTAGGCTTAACGGGTCGTGTACGGGTTAAGGGTGTTTTCACCCGTTAACCCGACCCGTACACGACCCAAACCGACCCGTTGACAGGTCTAGTTGTGATTCATTTATTGTAGTTCATGCCCTCGTTCATTCCATATCCATGTTTGAGAACATTGATAATATGTTAGCATGTAAATCATATTTTCTATTTTGAGTCTGTTTTGCAGCTGCTTCGTATTTCCAGTTGCTATTTTGAGGAAAAAATTTCACTGGAAAAAAGTTAAACATTTTTAGAACTGGAATATGAAGTCGACTTCTGGATGTCGTTCGAATGACATGCCTAAGTCATTCGAAGGCTGGATCAAGGCGCCTATTTCGCGAGGTGGTAAATGTGTCAGGTATAGGTTGTTAGAATGGTCGTTTTTTCGTCGTTTCTTGCATTGCGTCACGCGACACCTTACTGTTTTGGGTCATTTCTCACTTCGATCGAACGAGATCTTATCTATTTCAAGCGAAACTTCTTGTCATTCGAACGACCTGAGTTGATTTTTTGACTCTTCGTTCTGATTTTGTACCTGCTTCGTATATTTGTTGATATCTTACTGTTTTGGTACATCTAGGTTATTTTGGACAGTTTACATGCAGTCAAATTTGATTTTTCATGATTGATTCATACACTGCATAGATTCGTTTAGTCATAACATTTCTTATATTGATGATTTCATATTTATTACTGTTTACTAGATATAATTTTTTATCTTCTGATTATGATTAGCTCGCTACATCTGTTTATCTAGTATGCACTTCATAAGATTATTCTCATTTCTAAATACGCTGTTTGTTTATATTTTTCACTTATTGTCTATTAAGAGAGAGAGATAGTATGTAATATAGGGGGGAGTTTTGACTGATGAACACAAATTCTTACATATCTTAATCATGATGTTTACATATTAGTATCATTGATTTGAGTTATATTGAAAAATGTGTATAAAAATTAATATCATATGTTTTGCTCACATGTTTAACAAATGGTTTGTTTTACAATTTGGTATTTATATCATATGTTCCTCCATACTTTGCTAGGTATTCGTCTGGTTCATATGTGTAGGTATTCTTCAGCGATTCAAGATTTTACAGCTACATCACATTCAGACATTTTTTGCTACCGGTCCTACATATACTATATCGTGTCCTGTAATTTTTGATTTTGAGTTTATGGGATGGGATTTAGGTGTCATACGGCTTGATGGACCGGTTTAGTATTCACTATTTTGATTTTGTCCCGGAATAGTCAAAGGGGGAGATTTGTAAGGACAAATTTTCAAAGTGTGTCAATTTGTATGTAGTTGACTTATTTTCGGACAAAACTTGTTTGAGCCATAGTTAGATTTTTACTTGTCACGATTCTAACATAGTCTATGATGTGTTTATTGAAGAAATATCGGCCAAGCATCAAAGATAGATCATGCCGAGTTTATTGGTGCACGTTTTACATCTTTATCATATTACAATCTCTCAGGTATGAATGCATAATGTTTATGGGACTTGGAAATTGTTTAAGGATGGTATTTTATTCCAAAATTATTTTAAAATGTTTTAACTTCGTTTATTCTGAGATAAATATGTTTTAGAGATGTCCATATCTTTCCCTTATGTTTTGGAATATCAAACGACATGTCAAGTCTTTCAAACAACATAAGGATATCGTTCTAACAATGCCCCGACTTAAAGTTTTTATTTAAGGCGATTTTTACTAAGAATTTCAGTTGTGCAGAACCAAAATACAGTATAGAACAATTACGTTTTTCTGCATTTGTTTTCCAAGGATTCCAAAGCTAAAACCATCATTATTGTTTAAAAGAAATCTGATCTTTCATGCTCATATGCTATAGAAATCGTGTTTGCACCATTGGAGTTTTGTTCATCCATATTGAATAAGTTGTTTCCTTGGAGTTTTGTGATGAAGAAACATTGAAGCGCGTGTTCTTAATCATATCTGGTTGCTAAATCTGTATCAGTGGATACTAAACTCATGTGATGTGGACAAGTGTCGTGAAAGGATTTCTACGTGGGCACAATGGAGGAGCGGTTAAAGAGAAGAAGAGCATTAAGGATTGTGATGATTGAATCGTTGTGAAAGTCTGTTGATCAAGGGTGAAAAGCGACGCGAGTCAAGCGCCGATCGTTGTTTTCTATTCATCGCCTTAATACAAAAACCTAAATTGCGACTGCACTTGCGATACAAGTATAGCAGTAAGTCGGGTATCGAAAATCCACAGAGACGAGTTGCTAGAATTTATAGGATTTAATACTCCTAAAATAAAAGTGTAAAAGGTGAGAGCTTGGAAATAAAGAAAAGGAAAAAAATAAGAAGTTAAGTCTAAACAAGAATTAATAAAACGAGAGTCGGGATCGTGTCCCCACCATGGGCTAAACAACTATTAATTAGAATTTCGGTTCGAAAACATTTAATCGAGCATTTTTAATTAAGTATAAACATCACATAATAAGGAATTTAACCCAAAGTTGCGAGATTAAACATTTAACAGAAAATGGTCACACGCGTCTTAAATTCGGATTACGGCTATAAACACTAACGTTGCATGACAAAGAAAGTTAAACGCATAATAATCCGACATTAATACGCGAGGTTTCAATTAAATGCAATTTTACACAAAACCTAATTTTCGGAGCTCAACGCCCATCAATGGCGGACACACGACCCAAACTCTATGTAACTACTCACTACACATGATTAAACTAAGTAAAATAACTAATTACCAAATAAAACAAGAATTAAACTATCAACAACTAATAAATCAAAGAAATAAATCAAGAGAACAAAGCTTAAACAAAGAATAGCAGATAATATAAATGGAGGGGAAGATGAATAGTAACTTACACAACCAAAACGGTGTCAACCCTAGGAGAGATAATCCAAACCCATAAATCCCCTCCTCTCTAACCTAAAATGAAAATATATCTTCTAAGAAAAGCCCCAAACATTCTATTAATACCCCAAAATAAACCCCCAACAAAACCAACCCAAAAAACTCAAAATAAGCCAATTTTCGTCCATATCTGATGGGACCGGTCGACCTCTGTTTTGGGACCGGTCGACCGCACTTTTGGAATTTCTCTGAACCAATTTTGACGCGTTGTACGGAAACGGCCATAACTCCCTCATACGAAATCGAAATGAGTCGTGGTCGGAACCGACGCGAAGCTAATTCAATTATCTACATGATTCTGTTTTGAAACCCTCCAAATTATGAAGCATGAAATTACCAAAATGCCCTTGAAATAGAAGAAAATACCGAAACCTTTCAGAAATGGGCATAACTTCCACATACGGAGTCAGAATGATGCACGGTCAGTGGCCATGGAAAGATAATTTGATGATATACATGTTGGTAACTTCATTCCATAAAAAATAGTGAGTTTAAAAAGACCAAATTGCCCTTGTAGTAGCATTCAACGACGGAACTTCTCCGAAATGCAACCGAACCTCACTTTTAGCGTTCCAATACCTACAAAAGTACAAATAACCTCTGCAAAGCATGTATATATCCAAATCCAAGGTTTTCTGGTTAATGATCATAATTATAGGCATTTAGGACCGTAAAAGTGCTAGAATGCATAAAGATAACAGGCGAAAATATGCATTATTCGATACGAATCACACCCCCTAACTTAAACATTGCTAGTCCCTAGTGATGAAACAAGCAAAACCAGTCCACAGAAGGAAATACAAAATGTATATATGCATCGAAATATAATTGCCACTTTCGTAGGGAACACGATTGCATTTAGCATATGCAATAAGCCGTTAAACCCCTAGGTTACCCTAGTGGACGAGTGTCGTCTCGTGAGGGTTTTCAGGGATGATACCCACAAACATCATATGGTTTCCTCAAAATATGCCCAAACCAACATGCTACAAGCCCAACAAAAGTGAAAAATATTTCATATGCATTATTAGCAAAGTGAATGAATTCACACAAAAGTCTGAATCATTAACATTATAGAATGCACCTCATAGAATTGAAACCTTAAAATGTGGGAGGGGAGAGAGCACATGCAAAGTGTGATTTGGCAAAAACTTATATAAATCGGATAAACATTAAAGCAAGCATATATTCAATCCTCACGGGCATTATGCTCATCAAGCGAATTCACTCGAAACAGGGAGGTAACACACGGAACATGCGGGCTAAAGAGTAATTGTAAATGGAAACTAGGCCGCGCACATGTCACAAAAGAAGAACGCTATATATAAACTAAAAAATATAATCTCAATGAAAGGATACCGGACATAAAAGAGGCGAAATGCATTTTCACATATTATCACAACTATTATGACTTTTAAATTACATCAACCTAAGATCACATAGGACTTGTATAGGGTTATAATGTAGGCTAGGCTTAGAGTACGAAACGAGGGAATGTATGTACGGATTCAAAGTGTTCGAAATGAAAACTAGGGATAATAGGAAGACACGAGCAATATCAAAATTGGAAAACAAGTTCCAAAAGGCATTATATATGTCATCGGGGAGAGTAATCAAAGCTTATTGAACTATATACACAACATTTACAACTTTCTTTTTCTTTTCTTTTCTTCTTTTTCTTATGTTTCTCTTTTGTTTTCTTTTGATTTTTGCTTTCTCTTTTTCTCTTTTTTTTCACTACTTTCTTTTCTTTACTTATCAAACTCTCATATGCCTAAATTGCAACCGACATCACAACCACATAATTCAATCCCATGTAACATTCCAAATAAAGGTATGGAAAGTGTATGTATGGTTTAAAACTCAAATGTAGAGTTGGTTATGGGAATGGGGTTATGAAACGAAAGGTTATATTTAGGCTCAAAGGGGTTAACGAGGGTAAACATATAAGGGTGAGGTCAAGGCTAATATGGGTGATATAACAAAGATAGCCTATGATCATTTCCAAAAGTTTAAGCAATTCTCGAATCAAAATAATATATGAAAATCATGATCAAGTAACACATTTGAAGTATGAACTCAATTAATGAACGGTCAAATGAAAGAATAGTGAGATTACCGACGAATTCAACGTTTTCAAAGAGGAAAGAATAGTGTATACACTCACAAACGACGAAAGGTACAAAGCTTACTCGGTGTTAGTATATACAATGCAACAAAAGGTTACCGAGTTATAAAAATCTTAAACCAAATCAATATAGCAAGAATGGTGTATGTGCTCATGGGATTAAAGTTTAATTCATGAAGTTATTCACAATATCAATAATCGAGACTAAAGTCTAATAACTTCTAAAATCGAGAACATGCATCATTGGGTTGTCAATTGGATTGGGCAATTATTGAAATTTATCATCGAAAATAAAGGCATAAAGCCCAAAAAAGGAGAAAAAAGAAATAAAATATTTTTGAAATTTTTGAATTTTTCTAAGAAAAGCATACTTATAAACTAACATGTTAGAAAAAACATGGACACTACCAATGAATGGATAGAATATCCCACACCCCCTAACTTAAAACTTGACATTGTCCTCAATGTAAATTAAGAACCAAGTCAAAGAGAGGAAAAGAGCGATATTACCCAAAAGTGGAGCGATCCCCATAAGAACAAGTCCAAAGCATCTACAAAACAAGTTAGTACCGAGCATAGAAAAAACAAATAACAAAAAGTTAACTAATTACAAAAGACTAAATTAAAAAGAAAGAAAAATAAAAAAGAAATAAAGAATAAAAAGCTAACTATATACAACCTACTATTTAGGCTTCACACTAACTATACACTAGAAGTCTAAATAGGTGTGGGTCTACCATTAAAACGTTTTGACTTTGGAAGATAACCGGTGTACCCTCACATACATGCATGCCTCCCGGAAAATAGGAATTTCGTTCAAACAACGGAAGGCATGTGGGTGGTGGAAAAGGTGGACCATCCCCAATTAAAAATTTGGGAGGCAGGATGGGAGATTTGGATAGGACGGGTGACAAATACACAAGGGGACCAAAAAAAATTGAATTTCCTCCTAAAGATTTAGCAAACGGAATGGGAGGTGGCGCACATGAGGGCAAAGATGCCTTCATGGAAAGAAACTCGGGCAAGTACTCCTCGTCGATGAAAGGGTTGAACATTTTAAAGTTCGGTACTGATTCATCGGGTACTTGTGACGGTGTGATAACGGAGAATGAAAATGGGGAGGAAAGAAATTCAAACCCAAGAGATGAGTTATCATCACTCAAAGTTGGAATTTCAAAGCAGATAGGATCATTTTCAATGAAACTTTCTTCTTTGGGATCCAAAGAAGAAATCATCTCATTGCAAATGGATACTACATCTATTTCATCCTCGCTTTCATTATCAATTAAAAGGTGGGCCAAGTGACGAATGGTTTGTTCCAATTTAGGCATAAAGTCCTCAATTGATTCAAAACATTCATCGACTTCAAAAGTCTCGGAAGATAAATCGTTGTCGGATTCAAATAATAAATCCAAGTCTTGCTCCCAACAACGATTTTCTTCCCGATAACGTTCTTCATACCTCTCATTTTCAAGCATGAGCAAACCCTCGCCGAAAGTCATTGGCCGAGGTACGGATGCTTGAAAATGAGGAGTTTGAAAATCACTAGCGGCACTAAAGTTAAACTCATTATTATAGGAATGTTGAAAACTATTGCAATTTATTTCAAAATTCCTATTATAAGGAGGTAAAGGCCCAAAATCATTATCATCATCATCAAAATACACGCACTCCAAAGTTTGACTTTTGTAATACTCACCCAAAGTGATTTTTGAATTTGTAATTTTTCGGGACTCTAAGTATTGACTAAAAGTCATAGGTTTACGAGAATTTTGAGAATTATCATAATGATTACCGAAAGGATTGGAATAAGACATGGTTACCCCAAAGATGGCTCGAAGTGACGAAATCCACAAAGTGATGCGCGCGCGAAAAATTCAAGCAGTTCTTGGTGCTCAAAAGTAGAAGTCCTACAAAAATATTAGGCAAAAAATACAAATAGAAAAAAATACTACGAAATACTACGAAATACTAAATTAAATAAACTCTAACACAACAAGTCCCCGGCAACGGCGCCATTTTGATCAAGGGTGAAAAGCGACGCGATTCAAGCGCCGATCGTTGTTTTCTATTCACCGTCTTAATACAAAAACCTAAATTACAACTGCACTTGCGATACAAGTATAGCGGTAAGTCGGGTATGGAAAATCCACAGAGACGAGTTGCTAGAATTTATAGGATTTAATACTCCTAAAATAAAAGTGTAAAAGGTGATAGGTTGGAAATAAAGAAAAGGAAAAAAATAAGAAGTTAAGTCTAAACTAGAATTAATAAAACGAGAGTCGGGATCGTGTCCCCACCATGGGCTAAACAACTATTAATTAGAATTTTGGTTCGAAAACATTTAATCGAGCATTTTTAATTAAGTATAAACATCACACAATAAGGAATTTAACCCAAAGTTGCGAGATTAAACATTTAACAGAAAATGGTCACACGCGTCTTAAATTCGGATTACCGTTATAAATACTAACGTTGCATGACAAAGAAAGTTAAACGCATAATAATTCGACTTTAATACGCGAGGTTTCAATTAAATGCAATTTTACACAAAACCTAATTTTCGGAGCTCAACGCCCATCAATGGCGGAAACACGACCCAAACTCTATGTAACTACTCACTACACATGATTAAACTAAGTAAAATAACTAATTACCAAATAAAACAAGAATTAAACTATCAACAACTAATAAATCAAAGCAATAAATCAAGAGAACAAAGCTTAAACAAAGAATAGCAGATAATATAAATGGAGGGGAAGATGAATAGTAACTTACACAACCCAAATGGTGTCAACCCTAAGAGAGATAATCCAAACCCATAAATCCCATCCTCTCTAACCTAAAATGAAAATATATCTTCTAAGAAAAGCCCCAAACATTCTATTAATACCCCAAAATAAACCCCCAACAAAACCAACCCAAAAAACCCAAAATAAGCCAATTTTCGTCCATATCTGATGGGACCGGTCGACCTCTGTTTTGGGACCGGTCGACCGCACTTTTGGAATTTGCCTTGGGCTGAAGACAACCCACTTTTCCCTCTGAACCAATTTTGACGCGTTGCACGGAAACGGCCATAACTCCCTCATACGGAATCGAAATGAGTCGTGGTCGGAACCGACGCGAAGCTAATTCAATTCTCTACATGATTATGTTTTGAAACCCTCCAAATTATGAAGTATGAAATTACCAAAATGCCCTTGAAATAGAAGAAAATACCGAAACCTTTCAGAAATGGGCATAACTTCCACATACGGAGTCAGAATGATGCACGGTCAGTGGCCATGGAAAGATAATTTGATGATCTACATGTTGGTAACTTCATTACATAAAAAATAGTGAGTTTAAAAAGACCAAATTGCCCTTGTAGTAGCATTCAACGACGGAACTTCTACGAAATGCAACCGAACCTCACTTTTAGCGTTCCAATACCTACAAAAGTACAAATAACCTCTGCAAAGCATGTATATATCCAAATCCAAGGTTGTCTGGTTAATGATCATAATTATAGGCATTTAGGACCGTAAAAGTGCTAGAATGCATAAAGATAACAGGCGAAAATATGCAATATTCGATACGAATCATCTGTCTATCTTCCTTTGTAATTTCGTATCATAGTGATTATTTAGCTTGGGCCATTCAATGTTTTTTTCCTTAATGGTTTTCTCGTTCATCGGTGTTGTGTATTTTGTGGACTTGATTTATTTACTTGCTTTAATCACATAGATGCATGTTTAGGATTAAACAAGATAAAATTGGACTTAATTGAAATTGGTTCACAAACTTAGTGGTAAGTAAATTTAAAAATGGGTTTTTAAAAGAAAAATTATTTTTCAGTTTAAAGCACACATTGGAAAAAAGGGGACCTTACAACACATAAGTGGATCGTTTATCTCTAGAAGTAGCAGTGGAGTTGTGCGAACTATTTTCTATCATCTATTATGTTTGAATGTTGACCCATTATTATAATTATTTGATGTTATTTTAAATCTTAACAATTTAGGCATATTAATGAAAATTCTATATAATTGTTAATTTTGAAAAAAAATTAACAAATATTAAGAACCCATTTAACAATCATACTATAAATCCTAAAATTTTGAAAAACAAATGTTCAAATAACAAGAACTCATTTGATTTTCATACTTTAGAAATCACAAATTAGTAACAAAGACCCATATTTAAAAAAAAACCCATATACTCAACAAAATTATAAGTCCGAAATATACATAATAACTTAAATAAAAAAATCTATGTATAAATCTGAATATACATTCCCCTATTTCCAAGCTTCCCCTGACTTTGAAACTAACCAGAGCAACCCACACAACCCACACAGTGAGATGAACTAGTCAATAAGTTGGTTATTTAAGATTTTGACACAAGCTTCCGATTAATATTTAGATAAAAGATCATTTTTTAAAAAGATTAGGATTTGAACTCATGCCACCCTAACTCAGGAAAGGGATGATTCTCTGCGCCTACTTATCCCCAATCACACAGGA
This sequence comes from Sambucus nigra, assembly GCA_949130495.1. Taxonomy (NCBI): domain Eukaryota; kingdom Viridiplantae; phylum Streptophyta; class Magnoliopsida; order Dipsacales; family Adoxaceae; genus Sambucus; species Sambucus nigra. The sequence goes on along the minus strand of OX422223.1, from coordinate 62,779,225 downwards.
ATGCTCGCTTGGCTGCTTACCAATCCTTTCACTTTCAAATAATTCCTCGTGTATCAAAAACTTCTAGCAAAGAGAATGAGACTCACTTCCCACTTCTCCTTCCCCAACCCATTTTTGGGGTGGGCCTCGTTCTTATTGAGCGTACCACCACTAAAAAAGACTACAACCGAAAAAGAAATCTCGAGAGAGACGTTTTCCAGATCGATTTCTAGAGAGAATGGTTTTTATCGGTTTGATGGTTTTAAAATATCGGTTTGATGGTTTTATAAACCATTCAGAGAGAATACTTTTGAATGGTTTGATGGTTTTGAAAGATCAGTTTGATCATTTTCATAAAGAATTATTTTGGACCCGTAATGATAATGGTGAGACGGGTTTAATGGTTTTGAAAGCTTTCAGCAAAAGAAATTTGGGTTTTATTTTTTAGAGGATTATTTGATGGTTTTGAAATCTTTCAGCAAAAGAAATTTGGGTTTTGTTTTGTTAGAGGCTTGGTTCTAGGAAAGACCAACAAATTACTTTCCAGCAAATCGAATTATTGGGCCGCTCAAATGATTTTGACCCACAAACAAAACTAATCGACCCCAAGCACATTCTTTTGGGTAGGTTATTGACGGTTTCATTCTCAAGAGACCATATTGATGGGCCTAGACAGGTGTTGTCTCAATAGGATAAAATATTTTTACCTTTTAGTTGAGATGAACATAATATTGGGCAAGAAGCACAAATAGGAAAAATTATATTATCGTATTCCCTATCCTGATGGTGTTGGGATATTAAATAAAATTCATCAACATATTAAATTATTGAGATTACCCAATAAAGGAATTGTAGAAACTGTGTACCTGAATCCATAGTGATGATTGAGAGTAGGGGGTTGGAGGTCTTCCACAGATTAATCCCTCTCTCTATGAGTTCTCTCTTATTGATGGGAATGAGGAGGAGAGTCTTTGAGTGCATTAGCCTTGGGGACCAGAACCCTTCATTATATAGACATCTAATTAGAACCCCATAAATTCTAATTAGGTGACTCTTGAGTAACCAATAGGTGACTCTTGAGTAACACGACTCTTGAGTAACCAGTAGGTGACTTTTGAGTAACCACACATTTCGAATTACATACTTACTATTGATGTCTTTTGAGCTTACCTAATTAGATCACTTCATTTGCCCAATTTAAATTAAAGCTCAAATATAATTACCATTTAAATATATGAGCCCACCATAAATTATTTGGAATATATAAAATATTCCAACAATCTCCCACTTGGGCTACATAATAATTCTGAATGTAATTATATTCAATAACCTTATGTGCGCATCAAATTTCTTTCTATTCGTAAGACATCTCCCGAATCAATATCCTCCATCTCCTATACCAGTATGAGACCAAAGCGACCTTCGTTACATTTATGTGGTAACTTAATACATCAATGATCACCACACCAAATATATTCAATGACATAGATCAAGTATGGATGTGTGGCTGGAAATCATATGCAATGTGATCTCAGACATGCCTATTTCCAATTGGTCCTAAGTTTATTCCGTAGTGAGATCAAACCTTAGTCTTTTAAACCTTAAGTTATACCATAATTAAAAGATAATACCTTCAGAGTAAACAACAAACTGAAAATACCATCAACTTTATTCTGCAAAAAACTGAAACATACATATAGTATCTGAGTAGTGTTAAATGAAGGAACATTAAACCGAATATAAATCCCCACTAAAACTGAATATCCTTAAACTGAACAACACCCATATGATCAGTGTGCTCATGAAAGACCTTGGGTCGTAAGCCTTTAGTAAATGGATCCTCGAGCACGGAGTTTGTTCTTATATATTCAATAGACACTATCTTACTCTGAACTCTTTCCTTAACAACAAGAAACTTAATGTATATGTGCTTAGACTTCAATAAGCTTCTATTGTTATTCGAATATAAAACTGTTGAATTATTGTCACAATATATATGCAGCGGTCTTTCAATGCTATCCAAAATATGCAGCCCAGTGATAAAATTTCACAGCTATATCGCATGATTTGTAGCCTCATAATAGACTATGAACTTTGCTGCCATAGTGGAAGGTGCAATGAGTGACTACTTAGCACTCCACCGAAAATAGCACCTGCAGACAACATGTATACATAGCCAGAAGTGGATCTCTTAGTGTCTTGGCAACCCAAAATATTGTCATCAGAATACCTAGTGATCTCCAAATTATCTGACTTCCGATAGATGAGCATGTAGTTTTTTTGTTCCCTATGAATACATCATAACCCATTTGGCTGCTTTCTAGTGATCCATTCCAGGGTTACTCAATATATACACTAAATCCGAATGCGTACATACTTGAGCATACAAAAGTCTCTCAATATCTAAAGCATAAGGAACCTTTTTCATTTCTACACTTTCAGTCTCATTCCTGGGGCATTACATAGACTAAATTTATCTCCCTTAGCAATAAGAGTATCTCCTTGTGCAAAATCTTTCATGTCAAATCTAGAGAGTACCTTCTCGATATAACTCTTTTGGGATAATCCAAGGATACCCTGAGAATGATCTCGGTGTATTTTAATTCCCAATACAAAATAGGTTTCCCCAAGATATTTCATTTTAAAACTCTTAGTTAGAAATCTCGTAGGTTCGTGCAATAAGCTTATATCGCTGCTAGCCAATAATATGTCATCGACATAGAACACATGGAAGATAATTTTACTCCCACTTAACTTATGATGTACACAGTCATCTACTTCCTTAACCTAAAAATATAATGATTGATAAAACTTGTGATATCATTTACGGGAAGCTTGTTTGAGACCATATATGGATTTTCTGAGTTTACAAACCATAGACTTTAGATCAACTGGGTCAAAGTTTTCTGGTTGCACCATATATATGGTTTCCTTAATATTATCATTGAGAAAATCCATCTTAACATCCATCTGATACAGCTGTAAATCAAAATGTTCCTTCTGGAATAATTCTTATATTTTGAGTAAGGAAGTCCTCATCGTTGTCTCCTTCAACACTATCAGCAGGCTTAACAATGTTTAGGAGAGGAATTGATTCCTCTTCAAAGATAAAATTCTTATTCTTAACCGTATCTTCCCCCTCAAACGCAACATCCTCAACAAATATCACATTTCCCGTCTCGAAAAAGGACTCAGTTAAGGGATCAAAGAACTTAAAACCCCTCAACCGTTCAGTATACCTAACAAAATAGGAGCTAATAGTTCTTGAGTTTAGATTCTTTTCAATTGTCCTATAAGGCCTTGCCTCAGCTGGACACCCCCAAATGTGTAAATCTTTAATGACAGGTTTTCAGGCTATCCATAGTTCATAAGGGGTTTTAGCTACCATTGTACAAAGTACTCTATTTAGAATACATACTGCAGTCTTAAGTGCCTCTCCCTATAATAAATATGGAAAAGAAGAATGATTAATCATACTTTTTACCATGTCCTTAAACGTTATGTTTCATCTCTAGGAATTTGGCAAAATATTTTAGACGTTGTTCACCTGATCTATCATATCTGCTATAGTATGCACCACGACAGTCAGATTTGACAACTTTAATCTTCTTGCCTAGTTGATTTTTAACTTTGGATTTAAAGGCCTTAACACGTCCAGATCTTGAGACTTCTCATGAATTAAATATAAGTACCCATAATGAGAATAGTTGTCTATAAAAGTGATAAAATACTATTGGCCATTCCATGAAGCCGTAGGGAATGGACCACAAATGCTAGTATGTATCAATTCTAAGACATCATAACTCCTTTTGGCACTTAATTTTCTTATGTTTATCTGTTTTCCCCTTTATACGCCCAATACAAACATCAAAGTCTATGAAATTAAGGGGTTGAAGTATTCCCTCTGACACAAGTCTCTCTATTCTCCTTTTGGAGATATGACCTAAACACTTGTGCCACAAAGCGACAGAATTCTCATCCGTTAATTTTAATTTTGCAAGGTTTCATTAAATGAAGCATTGGTGTTTAATAAATATAATTTATCAATTAAAGATACAGTCGCAACCAAAGTAGAATTTATAAAAAGAGTAACTTTATTATTTCCAAGTGAACTAGAATAACTGTATTTGTCCAAAACAAAAAAATAGAAACCAAGTTCTTTTTTAAAAACGGTATTACATAAGTCTTTATTAATTCAATAAAATGACCAGTTTCAAAAGATAATATAAAGGTCCCAATTGCTTCAATTCTAACTATTTTGCCATCGCCCAGATAGATTTCAGCATCATTTGGCGGTCGGCTCCACAGGCAACCATGCATAGACATACTTACATGGGTAGTAGCACCCGAATCTACCCACCATGGATGTCTATGTGCAAAATCCAAATTAACTTCAGAACAAAACAAAGTGAGAAGTGTACCTTTCTTTACACACCATGTGGCGTAATTAGAACAATCCTTCTTCACATGCCCAGGTTTCTGGAAAAGAAACCAGGAAAGTTTGACCTGAACTTGTTTCTTTTATTAAAAATTAGGTTTGGGTTGTGATGTTACAACTGCAGTACCCTTATCATTAGTCCTTTTCCTCTTTTATGTTCCTTGAGGTAGATGCAATATGAGCAATTTTAGTTGTCTTTTCTCGCTTCAACCTTTCGTCTTCTTGCACACAATGTGAAATGAGCTCATTAAGAGTACATTTATCCTTTTAAGTATTATAACTCACTATAAACTGTCCATAGTGTGCAGGAAGATATATCAATAACAGATGCACGAGCAAGTTACCATACAACTCTAACTTTAGTACTTTAAGTTGATGTTAGATATCTCCATAATGTACTCCCGTATATTTCCTTTGCCTTTATACTTTATTTGGATAAGGTTAGCTAAAAGCGTACTTGTCTCAGCCTTTTCGTTATTTGCAAAATGTAATTCAATATCTTAAAGAAAACTTTTGGCAGTTACCTCATCGGACATACCGCCCCTGAAATCTTCTAGAACATTGCGCTTTAGCATCATTAGACTTAAGCGATCAGAATGATCCCACTTCTCAAAGTTCACTTTAACAAGTGGTATTAGAGCATTTTTATTCTATCACCACCATATAGTACCACCATTCCATCAAAATCACAAATGTCATAAATGTTTTCTACAACAAATCCACCACTACCACATCCAATGAAAAATATTTAGTAACCCCTCGCCCACCCTCTAAGAAGCACTTCCATAATATATTTTAGGGTATCAATCATGAGATTGAAATGATACATATGAATAGATAAACAAGGATGTTAACAAGTCAAGCCTAGAAGAATCGTAGGATGCTTAAGCTTGATTTGAAAATATTGACGAGCTTATAGTTGTGTTCAAGCTTGGTGCATTTATGTCACGAGCCAAGATCGAATGAGATTTCTTTACACGAGCACAAGTCGTGTTCGAGTATCTTGAACTTTTAAACTCTTATATTACATTTATTGGTTATTGAGTCGAATTATTACCGAGCTTGATTAGGGAACGAGCTTAAAAATATGTTCAAGTTTTACTGATTTATTCTATGAGAAAATCTTAAACGAGATTTTATCCAAATGAATATGAGTCGACTTTGAGTATTGGGTCCATATAATGAACAATAACTACCATTTCAAAACATACAACTAACTTATTTTTTCCTTATAGTGGCGGATCCAGGATTTGAGTTCAGAGAGGCAAAATGTAGCTTGAGTAAAAAAATTTGTCATTTATCTTTCTTCTAAAGTATTTTTTCATTACTGTCAAAATACATTAGAGAACAAATTTAAATTACCCTAATTTTTTTTAACTAACTAATTTAAATGTGCATTAACCTAAATATTATTTTCAATTAACTAATTTAAATGTGCATTAAACTAGATTGATTAAAGGGATATTTATTTATTAAATTTGGTAGCATCCAGTATTGTCTATTTTTTCTACTCCCAACTATATTTCATAGACAAAAAGTTCACAATCTATACAAGTCATTTTTAACGAAAAAATGATATTGAAATTAAGAATAGAAAGTCATTAACGCAAAGTAAATACCATTTTTATAATTTGCAGAGTTATTAACATAATTACATGTACCTTTATATCATATATTTAATATGTATAAAAAAAATATTCAAAGAAAAGCATAACAAACCACCAAAATTATGAAAAACATCATCTTAAAACCACAAAACCATTCCTTTCTAACTGCAAATTTTTTTCAATTTATTTAATTTTACACTACCTCATTTTCTAACTTCACGTGTATATCAAACTTACAAAATAATAGTATGTTCTTTTGACTTCATGTTACAAAATATAAACCATCCACAAATATTTACATACCCTGCCATTTTGGACAATAATTTGTTAATGGGTATATATATATGCAAATCCATTTGAGAACATATAAAATTGATATTAATATTTAAACTTACATTTATAATATACAAAATATACAAATATGGACCCACAACCACCAGCGAAGCACTATAAGTGAGGAGGATTGAAACCACGATAGCAGATGGAGAGGCTGTAGAGAAGTGCCGGTGAAAAATCAACACATTAACTTTCATCTTTACATTTACATTCTCTAGAGCTTTATACCCAAGTATAATAAATCGAAAATCTCAGGATGGTGAACACCCCCCGGCCCCGGGACCTTAATATGCGTGCTTCTGCCTCTTGACAACATTTCATTAGTAATTTACAAAAAAAGTTCACATGATATCAATAAAAGTATACAACCTATATGTGGAGAGAAAAATGTCCACATTTAAATTGTTTGTCGATTCCAATTTTTCTAGAAATAAAATTCTTTTGCCAAAATTAGAGAAGTTCAAAATACCATAAAAGGTTCAAAAATGGTATAATTTGACAAAAAGTCAGAAAATTCTGAATCAACATTTACAAAAAATCGAAATAGTATTATTTCAGAAAAAATTGAGAAAACATCAGATATTTTTGAAAAAACCAAATGGGAAAATTCGAGAAATCTGCCAATAAAAACTAATTATGATTCCAATAGGACGTTTTCTAAAAAAAATAGAAGATTTAATCTTAATAAATGTAACTATCATTGCAACATTGGAATAATGAATTAGATTTCAAAAATTCAGAAGTTTGGGAATAAAATAACTAATTTATATGAATACATGGTTCATTTAACTAAAGTCCTCACTAAATAATATTTAAAAATCATCATATATCTATATTTGAAAAAAATTACAATTGAAGATAGTGATATAATAGGTGAGATTACCATACCATATATATCTTTTTAGCAATTCTTTACAAATGTAATACAAAGCAGGCATATACAGTATTTGAATACATGAAAGAATGAAATTCTTGGTTGTACCTTCCATGCATTATAATGATTTTACATGGCCTTTGGATTCAATGTAGTAACACTGGCTTCAATACAAGACATTCAAAGTCGGGAGAGTAATAACCTCTAAACAGAAACGGGGTCGTTCCATAAACTCTATAAGAAAGTCCATTTCTTCCAGCTTTGAAAGGACCTTCATATAACAAAGGGGATAGGGTTAGAGTCTATGTGTGAGAGAGAGTGTGTTTGTGTGAGGGGGAGAGAGAGAGAGAGGGAGAGAGACTTCATAGAAAAATTCTATATTTAAAAGATGGATTAATTTCATACTTAACCATAATGTCTAAAAACATTTTGAATTTTAGAATCGCGTTTTCAAAAGTCTCAATGTTAACTCATTATTAAACCTTAATTAGGAAACTAAACTAAATATGAGCCAATATGACAGTCATTTATTGCATTTTCTACATGGATGACAAATTATCCATTCCATGAAATCTCTCAGCGGAGGTTTAACGGTGTATTAACACTAAAAAAAAATCAGGGTTAACCTATGAAGAACGGATACTTCATTAGGTCCCTTGTGGCGTTGTGATATCCGTATTGGATACTAAGATTCACATATAGTTTCCCAATATGTATCCAAGGCATATCGAAACAAATAAAAATAAATTAGGATAAATATACACATATCCTATTTTAGGTTTTGATTTTTGGATAAGCCTTGCATACGTGAGTGCATGTTGAGATACTTGGGAGATATTATAGAGGGCACTTTTGCAATTTTTGTAGTCCACACATATAATTTCAAAACCTTGTCTAATATCAAATATTTTTTCATAAACTAAAACCTAAGTTGTGATCTGTCATGGACGCCATTCACTAAAACAATTCCCTATCTCATAATGGCATTATGCTATATATATAAACAACATTTGCATATTTATGATGAAGATGAATCATTATTATATCTTTTATACAACTATTATTAACTTACACATTTTGTATAATAATTATTCATAGAGTTTTTAAATTACTAAATTTTAGTACATGTAAAAATATAATATTTTTTTGTATTGTATGTTGTCGTACTGTATCTTTCTTTTTTTAGTTTATCCATATCCCGCGTTTGTGTCCGTATCATATCAGATATGATACCCCTATATTGATTCCTGCTTCCTAAGTAGTAACACCGCAACTTCTGAAAGGGTGAGTCCTAAATTCAAATTTCCCCAAGAATCATAATCAATTTTCAATTAACCCTTCAAATGTTTACAGTAAATTTTGAACTTTTTTCGTATATATTGGGGATAGGGATGTTAAAAATTAGAATATCGTACTCTCTATATCTTCTTATTAATATATACAAATGAAATGCAAAGAAAGCATATTGAGTATTATAATGCATGAAATAAAGGAATTCATAGTTGCACTTTACATGCACTTTACTAAATTTTCATTTTAAATAATAAACAAAAGGCATTATCATAACCATGATTCTTGTTTAAAAATTAACTGACATACGTTTAATGAAAAGTAAATGTCGTACATGGTTTTAATAATAAAATCCCAACCATCTCCCACTTAGTCTTAAAGCCATATATCTAACTCCCAAACCATCTAAATGCAGTTTATTGCCTTTATGTAGAAGGAATAACCGGGTGCTATCTGACAAAACCCTTATAATATATTATCATCTACCTGTTCCATCTCTCGAACTATGTGAACCATACTCTTAATGAGCTTAACCCTTTTATGGGTTACAAGTTCTTTCTAACTTGAAATTATACAACTATTCACATTTAAAAGTGTAATAGCCAATTTCACTTGAAGGAATATCACCCAAGTTACTAGCCGAGCCATATAACCTCTTTAATCGTCTTCGAAATGGCAATAAATTCAGCTTCCTCGGTGAACTCAACAATCCAAGATTGCTTCATGCTCATGCAGCCTATGACTCAACCTCCATAAGTACACACATATTTTCGAGGTAAAAAACTTTGAATTCTTAAAGGACTAAAAACCTAGTCTTTATACCTAAAAGTATAAGACTATTAGACTAAAATACGTTCGCCATACCAAAGGCATAACATATATTTGATCTATAGTATAATATAACATACATGAGACTCCCCACTGCCAAAGCATTAGGCATATTCCTCATCTCTTCTATATAATCAAGTGTCTAAGGACACTAATTCCTAGATAAATTGATGCCATACTTGAAAAGAAAATATTTCCTTGGAATATCGATGCTAATCTTACAAATTCAACTTCTATATAAGTAACTTTGGACAAACCCAACATCTTTTTATCTGATCCAATGAAATCTTGATCATAAGGATATGACCAATTTGTCCTAAGTAATTTATATCGAGGTACGTGGGCAACCACACTCTTATATAAAATAATACATCCTATCTCATTCCTGAATAGGTAAATATTAACCACAAATTATACTGAGAAAGACCGCCTTGTTTCCATGATTCTTACTATAAGAATAAGTATTATTTGGAATTCGATCAAAATCAGGAATTGGTTACCGGAACAAACTGAATGACTCAAGATGTTGGTCTTAGCTTAAATCAATAAATAGATCTCATAAGCATACATCATTTTACTTTTCCAACTTTTTACTATGTATGTGTGAAGAAAATAGTTCAAGAACATATTCTTAATGTTAAAAGAATCCTAACAAACTTTATCTTGGCTACCGCAAGAAGGTTTTCACATATTATATCTCTTTTTTCTAAGTAACTTTTTTTATAAGATTTTCCTTGAAAGTTTGCACCTTTTTATCCATGAATCTTTAAATTTCTTGTGCATCCATATGGGCCAGATGGGTTTCACCTTATTAGCAAGTCTATAACTCCCAAAACTTAATTCGAATACATTGAATCTCATTTTGGTATCCATAATCATTATTCAATGAAAACTTCCTTATCTTGGAATGCCTCACTAAATTTATTGGGACCCAGTTCATATTGTCTGAGATCTCAAAATGATCACCCAAAATATTAACCTTCAGGATCTCTCCTGATGATCCTATCATGTCATGAAACCATTTGATATCTAGTACTAGTGACACATGTATCATGATCACCAATAATACTTTAGCTACCATTAGGCAGTGTATAATAGATATCAAGTTGAATTTAATCATGTACGGGTGGTCTAACAAGATTGGTTAGTTGATGATCCTTTATAATATTATAATACTAGCTTACATTTGGGAAAATGGTTTATTATATAATGCTCTTTCAAGAACCGGACATTGATGTAATAAATTACCTTCTTATGCTTAGTAATATGATATAAACAACCTTTTTTCCCCTTTGGTATAACTAACAAATATGTATGCCACTGTCTTAATTTTAACTATCCCGGCTCCTTCCATAGCATGAGTGCCAAACATCCCAAAATCCCAACATGCCTTAGATTGATCTTCCACCCATTCCGATGTTTAAAGGGAGTTGAATAGACTAATTAAAATGAAACTAAATTCAGAATGTTTATACCAATCTCTTAAGTAAAATCCCAACAAGTATGTTGCAATCCCGAATAACTAACCATATACCGTGTCATATCTAAAATAGTCTTATTCCTTTATTTCCTCTACATAATTCCAATATGGAAAACTAGGAGTAGAAAATGAGGATATAATCCCAAACATTCGATAAATTATCCATTAACTCTTCCAAGGGGTATATGCCCAACGATTAGGTCTCAGAGTTTGGATTAGTTTACCTCACCTATGCTTCACCTTATTCTTATACACTTTGAACTAGTAAAAGGCTCTAGAATTATGCTGAATAATGCAAACACATCCTAACGACTCTTGTCCCTGTTATTTATTTAGGGGGATTTTGTTGGAATGAGAGTAAAATAAATGCCTTGCCCAAGGAAAATAATGTTAAGTGAACTAATAATAGATTAACGATTTACCCTCCTTAATACAAATTGGTATTAGGTGAGATAGTGGCTTGAGATCCGACTAATGGTATTAGATATTGGTTGATCATGTGTTCAGTGTGCCGAGTAATTTAGATAACGTGTTATGGTCTAGGAGGGTGTGTTGGAACATGTCCCACATTGCTTGACTATGCCCATTATGTATTGATTATAAGGCTTATATCCCCGCTCCTTAGCACCTGGGTTTTAAGGAGTAGAATGTGTCGGGTCTTTTCAACTATAATCATAAATGAAATCAAAGAAGAAATTAAAACAACCTCTTCACTTGATAGTCATAGAACCACACTAATCGAAATGAACCATTTTCAACACATCTTTGGCTCTTTATCTTGTGTTTGTGAAGGCCCCTCGATCATTTTACCTTCTAAGAGAGATTCAAGACTAGAATTGCCTCCACTTACAATGAACTCAATTGCCCATTTTTAAACTAGTATTCAAATTCTTTTTAAAATAAAATAATCGAAGCATAAGTGTCAAAATTGTGCTTGGTTTTAGAAGGAAACTTTCTCTTTAATGATTTTTTCATTAAATTATTCATATCAATATTTAACAACATTGGTGAGATAGACCTAATAATGTATAAATTATTTTTTAATGTATCATAACATATAAAAGATATCCCAATTTTGATAAAATAGTTATCAAATAAATTGAATATACATTGAAGAATAATTAGAAAATCGAAACCAACATTTCTAAAACAAGGTAAATTCAAAATTTTCCTACATTAACTTTATGTCTTCGCCATAATCTAAAAGGATTTTCATCTATTTATACAGATGCCTTATTCCAATTACTCATTGTTAGGAACAACCCACTTTTAAGTAAATGCCTAGTTAGAACCTCTACAATGAGTTGTAGTCCTGATTTTTAGTTTATAGTTCTACACACCATGTTATTATAGATTTGACTATAAATCATGCATTTACTTTTGAGAGAGAAACCATCATCATGTCATTTTCCCTATAAAACGAGGAAAATCGGACACGTTGATATCAAAATTTTAGCTACTTCTTATCCTCTTACTTCTTTTTCATGAAAGAAGTAGATATCTTTTTAACAAGATTCTAAAAAACGCGGGACGTGATCGAGACGTGGAGTTTAAGCCTTAAGCCTTAGAAGCTTAGGCGGGCCTTAGGCATAAAAAGGCGTGAAAAGGCGTTTAGGCCTTCTTAATATATTTTAAGATTTTTTAACCATAACAAGGCTATTAAAATACTAAAATTGTACATATTATAAAAATATGTCTCAATATATGCAAATTAAAATACTATTTTATTATTTTGGATGAGATAATGGTCCCGTTCGTAAAAAAATTCTTTAAAAGGCGATATCATTTCATTAAAGCGTTGTTGTTTTTATAAAAAAGTGCGCCTTAAGTGTTTTACCAAGAATAAGGCGTAAAAACATAAGGCAGGGTGTTTCTCTCAGGCCTGCGGAGCCTAGGCGGGTTTTTTTGAACAGTGCTTTTTAATAACTAATATTATCCATTGGCTACCAATGATGCTCACTCTTGGATTACAAAATTGTACCGAGTTCCCCTACCATATCTAATCCAAAGAATCCTTTGTTCAACCAATGATAAAATCATATCAAGAACATGATTTTTACTTGAGCATCACCAACCAACATTGGTGCTTACGAATTCTGATCGGTAAATTATTTAATATTAAACATATACACATAAAACTTCCTTTTTAGGGGGTCTCAACACATAAAACACTAAACTTAAAATAATAACTATGTACTTTAAAATATCATGATTAATATCATCTGATGGGGGGGGGGGGGTGATAGAAAAGTTATCGCGAGGAGTTAATCACAACACGCTTTTATATCATTGATGCGTATTGAGGTTTAATAAGTTTATTATCCCCTCAATTTAGAAAAATGTCCAACTATATTTACAGTCCTTGAAACTTATTCAAGTTAAAAATTTAAGACTAAAACAGTGAGAACAAGTTGAATTCATTTTTAAAACCTTAGAGTCATTATTGAAAAAATTAATTTCCAATTTAAAAGTGAGAATTAGTTGGATTAATTTTTGAAGTCGCATCCCTCCACTTCCAATTAAAAATTAATCCTGTCGGACATCCTAGTTCCTTTATAAAGTGAGATTTCTCTGGGAGCTTAAATTACACCACCTTGAACTAGAAAAAAAATTCATTTTTCATTATATTACTAGACAGTCATGGAAATTTTTTCCCAATATAATGAATAGCCTAGGTCTTTTGGACCTATAACTAATGACAGTGACTTCGCTGGGGAGGATATCTTTAATTACGTTTATGTGTATGCCATCAGTTTATTACTAAAATTTGAATTTGATTGTGAAGTACTTCCCCATTAGGGGGACCGAACTCACTCACATTCAGTTCCTGGAACTATCACTTAAGAATCCCAAAAATATTGGATGCCCTGGTTAATTCCATTATTTGGGGGCCAGACTAGTTAACACGAGGAATTAATCACATCAAAATTCTCAAAACACTAATGGACATCACGGGGTTTATGTGGAATCCCGTATCCAACTTTATATTTTGAATTTGGGGTTTTTAGAAAAACTAGTCATTAAATTCTAAATGTTCGAATAGAATCCTTGATAATTTTCTAATTTACTTCTACAAATTAAATTACTCGGTCTCAATATTTTAGTATTCTAAAAAATTAATCAATTTTAAATTAAAAATAAAATTGGAGATCAAAATTTAATCTACACCTTTAAATTAATTATATGATTAAGTTTAATTTGTAAAATAACAAAAGATCTAGGAAAAGTGTGATTTAATACGATCTTAAAATTAAAACATGTAATGTCTATAAAAACGGGTGTTCCTAATTAATCAATTAATTAGCACAACAAATTATGCAACATAATAATAAATAGAAAGAATTCAAATATGGATAAATGTAAAAGGTAAAAAAATAACACGAATACCCCCCCTCCCCCCCCCCCCCCCCCCAAGTCCATGTAAGGAAGTGTCAATATAGACCCGGTACTCCAATCCACTCCTAGGCAATGAAAGTACGGGTGCTGATGTCAACCTTTCCTTTAGATCATCAAATGCTAACTGACTGTAGTCACTCCAGACAAATGGTATTCCCTTCTGTGTCAGGTTCGTCAAAGGACCAGCAATCTTTGAGAAAACCTTGATGAAGCGACGATACTAACCGACCAACCCCAAAAAGCTCCGAACCTCAGTCGGTGTCGTGGGTTGTCCCCACTCCCTAACCGCTGATACCTTACTCGGGTCCACAACAATGCCCTTGTTGGACATAATGTGTCCAAGAAATTGAACTTCCTGAATCCAAAATCCACACTTCCCTAATTTGGCGTACAACTGATGGTCCCGTAACGTCTGAAGAACTATATGTAAGTGCTCGGAGTGTTCCTCCTCCATGCGATAGTAAACCCGAATATCATCGATGAATACGATCACAAACAGGTCCAAAAGCTCCCTGAATACCATGTTCATGAGGTCCATAAATACTATAGGCTCATTAGTGAGCCCAAACGGTATCACCCTAAACTCGTACGACCTGTACCGTGACAAGGATGTGGTCTTAGGTTCATCCTCCTCTCAAATGCGCAATTGATGGTAACCTGACCTCAAATTAATCTTTAAGAAGTACGCAACCCCTCTCACCTGATCAAACAAATCGTCAATCCTAGGTAACGGATACTTGTTACGTATCGTCACCTTGTTCAGCTCCATGTAGTCTACACACAAACGAAGCGAACCATCCTTTTTCTTCATAAATAACACCGGTGTACCCTACGGTGATGTACTCCATCGAATGAAATCCTGTCCCAAGAGATGCTGAATCTGCTCTCTCAACTCTCGTATTTCCGAAGGGGCCATGCGATATCATGCTCTGGCAATCAGTCTCGTCCCCGACGCTAAGTTGATAACGAACTCAATCTCCCTGATAATCCTGGAAGACATCCTCGAAATCCCTCACGACTGGAATTGATTCCAGAGAAACAACCACCTCTTGTTAGGTCTCCTCCTCAATATAATATAAGTGAGTGCACAATCTTCCCCGGGAAGAGGCATCGCCACTAGGAACATCTCCTATCCCGAAATGGCAAAAACGATCATCCTCTCATAACAATCTACCATTACCCTATAACCCTCCAACCAATCAATGCCTAGGATGATGTCATAACCATCCATATCTAACAGCAGAAGGTCTGCCGCTAGACTCAAACTTCCGATCATAATGCTACAGATCAAGTGTATAAGTGGACCACTACCCATCGGGGACTCCACGCACATAAGGTGAGTGTCGACTGTCTCTAAAAGACCGGTGTCTCGTGCAAATCTTATGGAAATAAAAGAGTGTGTCGCACTTGTGTCAAACAAAATATTACCCATATGACCATGGATAGGAAAAGTACCCGCGACTGCCGACGGTACCAGAGGTGCTGGATGAAAAGGTACTTCCCGAATGTTGTACACACGTTCGTAGTGTATCTGGCCCGGATAGTGCTGTGGGGCCTATGCTGGTGCTGTGGATAACGGAGCCTGCTGCCCCTGTTGGGCACCCTGCTGTTGTGCCCTCTCTCCCTGTGGACAAGTCCTACTCTTGTGACCCTAATGGCCACACATGAGACACTTCCCCTAGAACTGTCTCTTCCCTTAACCCTGTTGGCCCTGATGTTAGCCTTGACAACCTTTGCCCTGCTGGCCTCCCCCTTGGTTCCCTTGGCCCTGACGGCCCTGAGGAACCTGTTGCTGGGAACCTTATTGTCCCTGACTGTCAGATCGATGTCTACCATGCCTAAATATCTTGACTGAGTTCCCCTATCAGGGGTCCTACCCCTGCTGACCTGCAGTCTGTTGTTGTCATTTCCCCCAATTGCCCTGCTCGGCTGGCTAGGCTCACTCCTCTTGCTTCCCTTCACATGGAAGCGATGATCCTGATAATTCACTAGTGCGGCATTGACGACATCTGTATAAGTCAACAGTGATTGGTTACCGATCAAATGTTGCCTGATCTTCCCTGTCAAACCAACCGTAAACTTGGAGATTTTCGTTCCTCGTTGCTTACCTCGTCTGGCATAAAATTAGCCAGGCGGTTGAATTACTCCTCATAGTCATCCACTGATCGATCACCCTGAACCACCTCACTAAATTTCTTCCTCATCTCTGACTCTACTGCAAGCAGAAAGTACTTGTGGTCAAACCTCACCCAAAACTCAGAAATCGTCATCAAGTCCCTCTCTGTTGCGGTGATAACTGACTCCCACCACTGTTAAGCTTCTCCCGACAGACGGAAAGTAGCAAGCATATGCTTCTGCGTCTCGGTACACTCAAGCATGCACATATGGTAGTGAATATTTTTATTCTAATTGCAAGCCTCCACCACATCAGTACTACCCTGAAACTCGAGCGGATGGCCCTTTTAAAAGGTCTCCCTAACCCGCTGCCAAGAAGGTGGCCCTGCCAGGGCCTAAACTGCTGGTGCCACTAGAGGCTATGCCTGGGGATGAGGAAAATGGGTTGCCATAGCCTTTATAGCCATCTCAACTGCCTGAGCCACTATCACTGCCACCTGAGTACTAGAGATCAGCTTAGGTGGCAGTGGTGACGGTGGCTCCTGTGGCTCTTGATGAACCTCCCTCGCCTCATCTTTGGACTCGGCTCTCTTTGCTCATTGTCTCCTCGATGGCATCTGAAAATAGATCGAATAGTATAAGTACACAGTTTATACAAAAATATAATAGCAGAAGTAGGATAACTTAAGCACGTAAGGACAAAATCAACAATCCTAAAATTGGGCACTACATCAAAAGAACGAAACGCTGAAATCTTAGTAAACCACTCAAATCCTATGGACACTAGAACCTGATGATTTGATACCATTTATGACACCCTGCCTAATTAAATCCTGGGTGATCAGTCCTAAATTAAATTAAAACCGGTTTCTCAGTTGGTTCATTCTTAGCATCACTGTCCAAAACTTTTTAATTACTAATCACCTAAGTGAAATTAGACCGGTGCCAAATTTTATCTTTTATTAACCCAAGACAAATTACTCATGAGGAAGTAATTGATAAACAATCAAAATAAACTATGAATCAAACCATGCAGCAATATATAAAGAGTAAAATCTCGCCGAGTCAACATTCAGCTAAAAAAATCCAAAACTGCTAAATAAAACCAACATAATCCAAAACTGAAAATCTAAAATAAAGACTATGGACGACAGGTCCCAATAGAGAGTACTAAAATGAGATCCTACACTAGATCTGAATAAATGAAGCGTCTATGCAAAGTCCTGCCAGCCTCCACAAAGCTGCAGCTATGAGTCCCTGAGCAGAATCCTCAAGTTTGGCATCCCTGTGGTTGGACACCTAAAAGGTTTTGAAAATATTTTAATACAAAGAGTTAGTACTCAAAACGTTTTGAAAATATTTAGCAAGTTATTATCACAATAAAATGAGTTATTGATTACACATGTTAAGATTTTGTGCACACTCTCTTGAGTTACCTCACCCCTCATCTAGTGCAAGCCTAACGTCTTGTACTTAGCCCACCTAGTTGTACTACTCAAGCTAAGTATACTATAGTATCCAACTGAACTTATCTATGCACTAATTTCCCATACCTCCCACTTAGTATCTAATAGTAACCATATCTCATGATTTATATACTTAGACAACTGTTCACGCCTTGTTATCTTTCACCGTTTTATAATTAAGTCTTCCTACTTAATTTACTTTTACATGTATTCACGGCATCTCATTATCTACTAACTCGTACAAGTAGATTCTTAATACAATATACCTTTCACACACAACATATACTTATAAATTCTTTCATTACTAATATGTCATCTTAACAAACATTAAGGACTCTTGGTTCA
Source organism: Sambucus nigra (assembly GCA_949130495.1). Classification (NCBI taxonomy): domain Eukaryota; kingdom Viridiplantae; phylum Streptophyta; class Magnoliopsida; order Dipsacales; family Adoxaceae; genus Sambucus; species Sambucus nigra. The sequence goes on along the minus strand of OX422223.1, from coordinate 62,761,071 downwards.
GAATGTCACCTCGACCCCAAATGCATTTCATGTAGTGGTTCAAAAAATCACCTCGACTAATGAAATTTTATATATAGATTGGTTCAGAAATTTTTCGTCACGACCCCAACGTACTATTTTCATATATTAGTTCGGAATCCTACCTCGACCCTAATATAGGAAATTATACTTTAGGTATTCTCTCCACCTAAGTATCTATATAATTCAGTAGGTATACACAAAACCTAATAATAGTGTTCGTACGTAATATTTTCTCTTTGATATTCACCGTACTTATTTATTTAAGATTTATCTCACCATCGCATTTTAATTGAGTATTCACAAAACTCTAAGGGCCCTAATTACCCATCCATTTATTTCAGTAGTTAGGCTATCTCTAACCTACTGGTATACATCTAGGGATGACATTTACTCTCTCCATAACTCAAATCCCAAATTCCTGATGCATTATTCGATAGGTTTATCCTCGTCGGTCAATCTCTTCAATCTCACACTCAATGATTTTAATGGCCCCCCACTATACACTTAATGGTCTTTCTTCAGTCCCCACATATGTACAATATCATCCATAAGGTCCCCCCAAGCATTGACAAATGATTAGAACTCAACCTAAAAAATAATCCAGAATCAGCCTGGGTCGATATATCAATATTCATCAGTCTATCGATTGATCGAGCAGGTGCAAGTGCAATTCATCTTCTTTATACATTTTCTCACCATTCCCAATTATCCGAACTCACATGATAACACACCAAATTTGCAACCAATGATTTCTAACCATTTTTACATACTCTAGTATGATTTCAAACGATTTAAACATCATAAATCTTCACAAAATTTAGCCCAGAATAATTCAAATTCTCTAATTATTCAAGAACCCTAAAATACGTTCCTCCCATATTTTAAATCATAAACCCAGATTTTAATTCATATTAACAATCATGGTTCCTCTGATTTTCAATCCTCTACAGATATATATTTAACTACATGTGATTCCTACCCAAACATGCAATTAATCAATTCCTTTTCTCCAAGAATATTCATCAAAATCAATTATTTTAAAATCCTACGCATAGATATTATGACTCAAAATAATTTGCAAATAACCACTTGCCTTGTTCAGAGATGATCTGATTTCATGATTGTTGTTGGTGATTGGTTGTCCTTCTCCTCCAATCTTTCTTCCCAACTAGTTTGTGGTGCAAGAACCCTTTGAATCCTTCACCAATTCTTCCTTAGGCTTTGAGAATAATCTTTCTTCTCTCTCTAATGGATTTCCTTTTTATTATGAGGTTTCTAACCCTAACCCCACTTTTAATCAGCTGATAAAACACTCCAAAATTCGTAAGTCTCTCACCCCCATATGCCAAAGGACTAAAATGCCCCCGTACGGTCCAGATTTAACTAAAAAATGCCTCGGTACCCAACTAGTACCCGGGGGTATACTATTTCGACTAATTCGGCCCTTTCAGAATCATCTCTGACCTTTAAATTATCATTTGAGTCACTTAAAGTAATTTCCTATCTCATCCTCAATTTAGTCTACACGCGACACTCAGTTGAGATATAATCAAGTACGTCCATATCACTCGCTATGTCGTACAAATTAACTATCAATATTTTCTATTCACACTTAGTAAATTTGAATCATTATATTAATCAGTGTCTATCTCTCGATTAATATTTAATAATCATAATTATAATTTATTCGCTTAATAATCATAATTATTATTAAACCATATTAAATTACTCTACTCATGTAATTCAAATTAAAACGTATTTTCTATTTAATTACCCAATTAATTAAATTCTAAATACGCAGAAATACGGGGTATTACACAACACGCGTGTTTGAAAACGGAACTACACCCTACACTAGGAATGAAGTAACTGAAGCGTCTAATTCCAAATCCTGCAAGCATCCACAAGTGCTGCAGCTATGCATCCCTCGAATAGATCATCCTACTTGGCATCCTTGTGGCTGGACACCTAAAAGGTTTTTGCAAGTACAAGTCATATCCCAAGTAAAAATCGTTTGAAAATATTTATCAAGCATTTAAATATCAATTTAAACGAACAGTCATTAGATGCACATGTTAGGCTATGGACACTCCCTTGAGTTTCCTCACATCTCATCTATAGTGTACACCTAACGTCCTACCTAGTTAAGCTACCAAATCTAACTAGGTCTCAAGTATCTAATAAGCCTCAAATTAGTCTAGCTCACCCGTACCGCCCATACAGTATGTTACCGAATACCCCGAACTACCATTTAATCATAGTTAAGATTCTCCTTACCTTTCTCGTACCGCCTATACAAGAAGCTATCGAATACCCTTAATAACTAACATATCTCCTATGTTATTATCAAACCCACGTTACCATTTCACAAATTTTATGATTCAAGCCTTACCATTTAAGTTTCTCTAGTTAAAATTTATTTTAGATATTCACCATCCATCTTCTTACTATCTATGCCTTATTAGATTCATCATTAATTAGATTTACACTATCTAATCTCCCTACTATTTGCTCTTTAGTAGATTAATAATTATTTAGATACATACTATATCGTCTCACTATTATCCCAAATAAGTAGATAAATCTTTGTTTAGATACACACTATCTAGCCTCACTACTGTCACACACAAGTACGAGAAAACATCCAAGCATATATATATATATATATATATATATATATATATATATATATATATCGTCCACCGGTCTAGCCACTGTGATGCACATTCAAGTACTCTGCTATCATTCCAAGTGCCTCTCGTACTATATGAAGGACAAATGTTTCGACATGTCTCCTCGAATCCAAAATACAAATGACACATATTGGAGGCGAACATAGTCCCCGACCAAATGGGTCACGCACATATATACGCTCCCATTCAACCGTCGAAACTATCATATACAAGGTCCTATGTTCTAAGTATAAGTCTAAAATCCCCCTAATGGGCTCATCAGGATAAGATCATCCACGACGCAGAACCTCCCCCCTATATCAAGCAGCGTAGGTATGTCATACACATAATAATACATACTAGGCATACACAGAACCTATCCATATGTATATTTAATATAGATACAAAAACGAACTATAATAATAAAACCATATAGGTATATACTCAACCTATAAAATCAATTGATATAGGTATACACTCAACCTATGATTATCACCCATACATGGTATTTTTCTCTTGAATGCTCACTATACAATTTTATTTGATATATACTCTCTATCGTATATTCTCGAGTATTATTTTCTACCCGAAGGGCCTATTGTTACCCCCTAAGTTAATTCAGTAGTTAATCCATAATTTTCCTACCGGTCTACCTCATAATTTCTCTCATCCTCTCCACAATCCATTTCCATTCTCCAGAATTATTACATTAATAATTAAGCCCAACTAGCCTTAGTCTTAACTCTCACATACATGACTAAGTCTCAAACCTATCAAGGTCTGCTGTCATAAAATATATCCTTCATTATATTCTAAATATGTTCCAAAAATGCCCCCGATAGTTATCCATAACTTTTGGGCTTAAAAAGGGAAAATTGTCAAAATCTGGTAAACCGAATCGAGTCGTAAATTTTTTGGCAGATTAAACACCCTGTGGTAAAATGTTGATTACTCTCTTTACAGAACTCGGATTGACCTGATTCAAAACTCATTAGAAATATAAGAAATATATATTTCCAGACATGTATTGATAGCACTCTAATTATAAGTACAATTGAAACGTCATACGTTTAAAGTTATGTAAAAAATTCTGACAGATTACTATGCTGGCAGATCAAACACCCTATAGTAAAATATCGATTACTGCCTCTACATAACTCCGATTGACCTAATTAAAAGTTCATTGGAAAGATAAGACAGAGATTTCCAAAAATGTATGGCTCTCACTCTAACTCTAACTACAATTGAAATGGCATACGTTTGAAGTTACATCAAACATTCTCGAAGATTGGCATCTTGTGTTCATCAATTAAACCCCAAGTCAATCAAGATTCATGTTCTTAAACCAAGAATGAATCAAGAGTCAATATTAATCATCAAATATGTTAAAATATCAGTTTATCTTCACATAGCGATAATTTTTTATGAAACGTTTACATAAATAACTTCAAAGATTCAATCCAAGAATCAAATTCTCCTTTAATAAACATAAAACCCTAGTTTTCTCATGTTCATCATCTTTATTAATCGAGAACTCAGATTTCTCTCTTATTAACCAACCCAAACCAAATGATTTCATTTTATCATCATTAAGGAACATCTCTACATATATTTCTAATTTAGTTTATGAATTAAACCCTTCCAAATTCATATAAAACTTCCAAAAGCATGAAATCAAACCCTAATCTACATGGGTATTATAACATGATTAATATAAATTGCCATTTAAATACTTGCCTCTAAATAGAAGGTGTGAAATTCGTTGATAAGATGGTTTGGTGGTTCTCCCCTCGCTCCGATCTCGATTCCGTTGCATCCGGGGCGAAAAACTGTGTAGGAACCTTTGGATTTCTTCTCCTCTTCCCCTTCTCTTTCCTCTCTTCTATTATAATTGTGCTAACCCCAGTTCCTTTCTCAATATCAAATATAAAATAGCATTTTCGGAGTTCTCTAAACCACAAACTCCCGAATGATCGAAAAGCCCTTAAATAGTGTCGGGTTGGCCTAAAATCGCCCCGGGACCCAAAATATACCCCCGGTTACACTTTTTTGACTATTTTGACCCTTTAGTAATCAACCGTGACCTCAAAATCACCATTCAAGTTACTTTTAAAATCATCTTATTTTCACCTCAAATTACGGAACGCGTGAAATTAACTTAAACATAATTAATTAAATTTAAATCATCCGAATTGAATAATTTCTCCAAATTATTCCTAAATCACCTATATAATTCATTTCCATATTCTTCAAAATATAGGGTGTTACATACTTGTCCCCTTACAAAGGTATTTCGTCCTCAAAATTCAGATAAGGCTAGTATTTCAAGGTTTCTACGCTACCTAAATCATCCATTTAGGATCAATACATACTTTTCTTTTATCCCTTAATCGCGGATAATATTAACATAATTTAACTACGCCAAGCGCCCATACACCCTATACTCCTGCATAACTGCACACATGATACATGGCTCCACTGGCCTCAAATGTCACATAGTTATTATCCCTTATATATCACTGTAAAAATAAACAATACCCATGGTATTAAACCCATGTCCTACAGACTAAACATCTACCCACTTCCAACGTTGCGCTAAGTTTCATGTGTGGGATGTCTCACAAAGAGAAATCCAAACAAAGAGCCCCCCGATACACTACTACCTATCATTGTAGGTCGTTGATATCCATTAGGCCCTTAGTCCATAGCGTGTACCCGTCCCTCCCACCCCCCCCTCCTCCCCAAAAAAAAAATCCCGTCTCTTGACATAAAAGTATACTCATCCACTCCCATGTTACAAAAGACAATATATAATATGACGCTCTTACTATCACTAGTTTCTTAGCACGAATAAATCATGAGCTATATCTCTTTAACTTTGTAATAAGCCAGTTTACCTTGAATCACGTCAATAACTGTCCCTACTCACCGGGATTACAAATAACAATACAAATATCTTCATGTGTGTCTACTATGCAACACACTATCATATATACACACACACACACACACACACACACACACACACACACACACACATGCACTCTAACTTATATACTCATCCATTGACACTATATTTTTAAAACCTCTTAGCTTAAAGTGTTTACTCTACACGTTTAATAATTAAAATTTAAAATCGATGCATCATCATTCAACTACTTCTCATCACTCCAGACGTTAATTAAGGTTCCTAGGTGTAACATCCCGTGACTAAGTGCAAAAAACTTTCTTAATGCACTATTTCCTAGAATTATCAACAAAATCCGTAGGTCCAAAGTACATAACTAAGATATCACGAATCATGTCTCTCGACAAATAAATCAAATCGTCTATGCCTATGTCTCCCAAGGCATCACACGATATGGTGTTCTAGTAATCACTGAGTTCCAGCGCATAAGCAACAATGAGTTAAATATTTTCGATCAACGGTGTATCAGATATAACTTAAATCACATCAGTGAAAGTCCCCACTTACTGAGATAAAACGTAACGAGACAACTATATACTCACAAAAGTTTATGATATAATACAATATATATTCAAGCTTGACCCTCTTTCAGGTGATGTCTCGTGAAAATAAATATCTTATCCTGGCATAACGAGCACAACAGTCTTACCCTACAGTCTACTACTACTCCAACCCTCAGTATTCAGTCACTACGCAAGATAATAATATGTTCTCTTCTTATAACCATTATAAGGTGCAAAAACTACCACATATTGCAAAGCATCCTCTTAGTGTCTACACCTTCCCCTCCCTACGGATGGAACCAAAGAGAGCACCGCTACTCAATGGTATACATATGCACTCCATATTAAAATTAACGACACCTTTAGTAATTCCATTTCACATGTGAATCTAGTATTAACAACTTTCTGTGACTCGCTTGTGTCACAAAATAGACTCCTATCGCCCCGAGATAAAACTCATACTTTCAATTGTCACTAGTATCGGCGATTCAAATGGTTACTGGACATAACACCCTCATCCCAACCAAACCAAGACTTCCTATGACTGTTCTCGTTCCTAACCCCAAATTTATTGTAGATAAGATCTACACATGTGTTCCTACTCTTCACACATAAGACACATCCCTATGTCATCTGTCTCGCCCGATCATTAGGTCTCCGAATGCAACTCTAGTGTTAAAACTGACCCATAATTTGCTGTAATGGTTGTACATCCAGGATTTCATCCTGTAGTTTTCCCTTGCCTTGGTTCGATAATATTTCTTCCTGTGGCCCGTCTCTCGACAATTGAGATACTACTAGAAAACTCCTTTTTCTCTGGTCTAGTCCCTATTAGACATGTCAGGGTGTCCTTATCTCACACATGGTATTCTTGTCCCCGATTGCACCCCCATTATCCCTTTGGCTCCGCTGGCCCTATGGAACTCGTTGCTGGAGTCGATGGTCCTGACTGAATCCACCATCACTTGGTAGAAATTCACTTAATTTGAATCATTTAAATGGGTCCCTATTGGGTATACTCTCCCGTGGTGCTTTTCTAACACTGTTAAATCCAGTCTTACTCCCCTGCTCGATTTTCTGACCCTTAGGATCCTTTCTCATGGAATCATTGATATAAACTTGTAAACGTACGACATTGACAACGTCGACACTAGTCATCCGATTCGAATTTTACACTCACACTTGTTTATTCTACTAACGAGTCCCTTATCAACTTACGGACCCTTTTATTCTCCATATCCCCTTTGTCGAGTATGAAGTTCATTAAACAAGTCAACTTCTCCCTTACGCTCGGTCTCTATCTCACTCACTTGTGATAAGTTCCAAAATTCCATTCACATCTCTATCGGAATAGCAGAAGGAAGATCTTACGATCAAATTATACTCAAGTTCCTCGTTCGATTCATTATACTTCTATATGTGGTGACTAACTCTTGTCATGGTATGTTTCTCCTATGCGCTTAAAATTTTGCTCAAATTTTTTAATCATGGGTATCGTTGCACTCCATCCTACATAGTTGCTGTTGGATTACCTCCTTCCATTGTCTTATCACACTTCCACTTTTTATCGAGTCCTTATATATGGCTCCTCAGAAGAGTCCTCATTCTGACTTTCCCCACCCCTTACTGACTACGATTGGTGAGTGTAAGATTGCACCATCATCATCTATAACAGTGCTTGGGGAAACTACTGTCCCCATGATAATCCTATCGTCACCTTCCTGAACAATAATTATGGTGACTTCTATTGCGATCACCATTTCCAGAATACCCCTTAGCTTCTGCTAAGGCTATCCCCCGGTAGTCCTTCTAAAGGACCTCGATGGTCATCCTATAATGTTCGATGTTCGAAACCTAAATGAACTCGCACAAGAATCCATCAATTATACTTAATAGAAGGAGAACATAAGTCGCATACGTCGGGGAATTCAACAATCCTATCGTAATGATCTATATCAAAGAACGCTACGCTGAAATGTAAAAATCCATACAGATCCAAAGGATACTAGAACTTGATGCTCTGATACCAACTGTGACACTGACCGGGCGGAAAAAGTGTTCGCGTGTAAAGTGCACAATCGTCGTGTATTTCGCCGCCGCGATACAAAAGAACCTAATATACTACTACACTTGACAAGCAAGTACAGTGGTAAGTCGGGTATCGAAAATCCACAGGGAGTGATTGAATTTTAGACTTTAATTGTTTTAATTACTTCAGGAATAAAAGTGGTGTAAAATAAATAAAAGAAAAGGTGATAGGGTGGTTATGGTGACAAAAGAAAATAGAAGTTAACTCTAAATAAAAGGAAAGAGAGGATTGGGATCGCATCCTACCATTCACGGGCTAAACAACTACTAATTAGAATTACGGCTCGAAAGCAATTTAATCGAGCATTTACAATTAAGCATAAACATCACGCAAGAAGGAATTTAACCCAAAGTTGCGAGATAAAATATTTAACTGAAAAATGGTCACACGCGGATTAAATTCGGATAATAGCTATAAACACTAACGTTGCATGACAAAGAAAGTTAAACGCATAATAATCCGACTTTAATACGCGAGGTTTCAATTAAATGCAATTTTACACAAAACCTAATTTTCGAGGTTCAAACCCGTAAATGGAGGAAACGCAATCCCGAACCTATTTATCTAAGGGTACATAATGAATTAAACTAAATTACAACTAATTAAACTAGGAAAGCAAGAAATAAGACAAGTAAACTAATTAATAAAGCATGAAATCTACTCTACAAAGCAAGAAAGTAAGCAAGAACAACTAGATTAATGGATTGGGTGAAGAAAAGTTCAACTTACATACACAAATGGTTGTCAACCAAAAGAGAAATGAAGCCAAGCTCTCAAAACCCACAAAACCTAAGCTAAACTAACCTAAAAATCGTGTATAAACCGATATATTTGCTCTCAAATGAGAGAGAATTGGTTTTATACAAAATATCCCATGGCAAACTTGTAATAAAAGGGAAGAAAACCCAAAATCTGGAGGGCCGAATCGATTCGAAAATGGTCCGAATCGATTCGAAAACAGGGGAAGTTCGCAGCTGGAATTCTGCAGCATTCCGAATCGATTCGGTTTTGGGGTGAATCGATTCGCCCCTACAGGTCTGCAATTTTGCAGCTTTGTCCTGTTTTACGGAAAATGCCGCCATTTCTTCGTTATAGCTCGGAATGAGGCACGGTCGGAGGCTACGCGAAGATAACTCAAAGGAATACAACATCGAAGAAGACATTAGGCTAAAAAACCAAAATATGAAATGACTAAAATGCCCTTAAATGTGACCTTGAGTGTGAATTTGAAGTAAAAACCATCCTAAAAATGCCATAACTCTTTCGATACAACTCAGAATCATGCACCGTCAGCGGCCACGCGAAGAGAAATCAGAGGGATTCAACTTCCATGAAGAGCTCGGGATTCAAACCCGAATGCTGAAATTACTAAAATGCCCCCGAAGCTGCAAAAATCGACGAAACATTTCCGGAAAGCGTCCGAACTTCATACTACGCATCCAAATACCTACAAAAGCTCAATTAACCCCTGCAAAACATGTTAACATAGAAATCCGAGGTTGTCTGGTTAACGAGCATAAGTATAGGGATTAAGATACCCAAGGGGGCTAATAAGGCGTAGGTTAACGGGTGAAATACGCAATATTTGCGTCGTATCACACCCCCTAACTTACACATTGCTAGTCCCTAGCAATGAAATAGGAAACAACAAGAGCTACAAGAAAACCAACACAGGAGAGAGTACAAAAGTATGGTAAAAAAAATAATAAAAAGATAAGGCCACTTTCGCAGGCGATTCGATTGCATTTAGCGTATGCAATAAGCCGTTAAACCCCTAGGTCACCCTAGTGGACGAGTGTCGTCTCGTGAGGGTTTTCAGTGATGGAACCCACAAACATCATAAAGTTTCCTCAAAATATGCCCAATCAAACATGCGACAAGCCCAATAATGGCGAAAAGGATTTCATACGCATTATTAGCAAAGTGAATGAATTCACACAAAAGTCCAAATCATTAACATTATAGAATGCACCTCAATGAATTGAAACCTTAAAATGTGGGAGGGGAGTGATCACATGCAAAGTGTGATTTGGTAAAAACTTAAATAACCCGGATAAACATAAAGGCATGCATATATTCAGTCCTCACGGGCATCACACTCATCAAATGAATTCACTTGAAACAGGGAGGTAACACACGGGCATAAGGAGTAAATGTAAATGGAAACTAGGCCACACACATGTCACATATGAAGAACGCTATATAGGAAATAAAAATTGCAATCTCAGTGAAAGGATACCGCACATATAAAAGAGGCGAAATGCATTTCACAGATTATCAAAAATATTATGACTTTTGAATTACATCAACCTAAGATCACATAGGACTTGTAATAGGGTTGTAATGTATGGCTAGGTTAAGGTACGAAATGAAAGGGATGTATATACGGATTCAAAGTGTTCGGAATGAAAACTCGGGATAATGGGATAATGCAGGCAATATCAAAATTGGAAAACAAGTTCCAAAAAGGCATTAGATATATCATCGGGGAGAGTAATCAAAGCTTATTGAACACTATACACAACATTTACAACTTTCTCTTTCTTTTCTTTTCTTCTTTTTCTCATTTTTCTCTTTTGTTTTCTATTGCTTTTTGCTTTCTTTTTTTCTTCACTTTTTTCACATCACTTTCTTTTCTTTGCTTATCAAACTCTCATATGCCTAAAATTGCAACCGCAATACAACAACAACATTCAATCCCAAGTAACATTCCAAACAAAGGTATGTAAGGTGTATGTATGGCTTAAAACTCCAATTTGGAGTTGGTTATGGGATTTTGGGTAATGAAACGAAAGGCTAGTATTTAGGCTCAAAGGGGTTGACTAGGGAAACATATATGGTGAGGTCAAGGCTAATATGGGTGATATAACAAAGATTGCCTATGATCATTTCACAAAGTATACGCAATTCTCGAGTAAAAAAAAACTTTAAAAATCATGCTCAAGTAATACATTTCAAGTATGAACTCAATTAATGAACGGTCAAGTGAAAGAATAGTGAGATTACCAACGAATTCAACGTTTTCAATGAGAAAAGAATAGTGTATAACACTCACAAACGACGAAAGGTACAAAGCTTACTCGGTGTAAGTATATACAATGCAACAAAAGATTACCGAGTTATAAAAATCTTAAACCAAATCAATATAACAAGGAAAGTGCATATGCTCATGGGATAAAGTTTAATTCATGAAGTTATTCACAATATCAATGATTTGAGGACTAAAGTCTAATAACTTCTAAAATCGAGAACATGCATCATTGAGTTGTCAATCGGATCGGGCAATTATTAAAATTTATCACTGGAAACAAGGCAAAATGCCCAACAAAGGAGAAAAAAGAAAGAAAATATTTTTCAAATTTTTTCACAAAAAGGCATACTTAGTAACTAAATGTGAGCAAATCCATGGACTACACATGAAATGGATAGAATATCCTACACCCCCTAACTTAAATGTTGCATTGTCCTCAGTGCGCATTAAGAACACAAGACAAGGAGAGGAAATAACGATATTACCCAAAATTGGAGCGATCTCCATAAGCGCGAGTCCAAAGGAATCTACAAAACAGGTTAGTACCGAGCATAGCAAAAACAAATAACAAAAAGTTAACTAATTACACTAGACTAAATTAAAAGGAAAGAAAAATAGGAAAGAAAGAAAATTAAAAAGCTAACTATTTACAACCTACTATTTAGGCTTCACACTAACTATACACTAGAAGTCTAAATAGTTGAGGGTCCACCCAAAAAGGGATTTGACTTTGAAAGATCAATGGTGGACCCTCCAAAGTGAACATGCCTCCCGGAAAATAAGAATTCCGTTTGAACAACGGAAGGCATGTGGGTGGTGAAAAAAGTGAACCATCGCCAATTTGAAATTTTGGGCGGACGATGGGGGATTTGGATAATAAGGGGGAAAGGTACACTTGAGGTCCAAGAAAAATCGTCTCTTCTCCCAAAGATTTTTCAAATGGAATGGGAGATGGTGCACACGTGGTGATAACATCCATCGAAAACAAGTCCGGTAAAGAATCCTCATCGGCAAAAAGTGTAGAAATTTTAAAAGTTTCTACCGACTCATAGGAATCAACCGGTAATTCTAATGGTTCGATCACGGAAAACGTATATGGTAATGAAATAAATTCAATCTCCGTCAACATATCGTCGGAAGGAGATTGAATTTCGGGGGAGAGGGAATCACATTCGATGAGAAATTCTTTGAAAAATTGAGGTGAAACACTAGTTTCCACCTCCTCATTGTTTTGCACAAAAGAATCGACCTCGTCGCAAAGTGCTTCAAATCCCAATTCATCACTAATAACTTTATTCGCACTTTGGAGGAAAAGAAGAAAAGTTTCTTCCAAAGTAGGCTTCCTCGGCTCAAAAGCTTCGGACTCCTCATTTGGTTGAAACTCATCTTCGAAAGTAATGAAATGAAAATCGTCATTGGATTCGAATAATGAATCCAACTCAAGCTCCCAATAACGATTTTCATTGCGATAAATATTTTCAAGTCTTTCATTTTCAAGAAAATCTTGAAAATGGAAAACTTGAAAACTATCCCCAAAGTATGAATCATTAGAATAACCATAATAACTATAATAATAGGACATGATTACCTAGTTGTTGAAAGATGGAGAATCCGAGCAAGAAAGTGAGCAACCTCGAATCAAAGTTTCTTAGCGCTCAAAGTATGCAAATCCTGCAAAAAGGTTAAAACAAAGAATACAAATACAAAAGGAAAAATACTACGAAATCATAAAAAAATTACTATCTAAAACATACTCCCCGGCAACGGCGCCATTTTGTGACCGGGCAAAAAAAGTGTGCGCGTGTAAAGTGCACAATCGTCGTGTGTTTCGCCGTCGCGATACAAAAGAACCTAATATACTACTACACTTGACAAGCAAGTACAGTGGTAAGTCGGGTATCGAAAATCCACAGGGAGTGATTGAATTTTAGACTTTAATTGTTTTAATTACTTCAGGAATAAAAGTGGTGTAAAATAAATAAAAGAAAAGGTGATAGGGTGGTTATGGTGACAAAAGAAAATAGAAGTTAACTCTAAATAAAAGGAAAGAGAGGATCGAGATCGCATCCTACCATTCACGGGCTAAACAACTACTAATTAGAATTACGGCTCGAAAGCAATTTAATCGAGCATTTACAATTAAGCATAAACATCACGCAAGAAGGAATTTAACCCAAAGTTGCGAGATAAAACATTTAACTGAAAAATGGTCACACGCGGATTAAATTCGGATAATCGCTATAAACACTAACGTTGCATGACAAAGAAAGTTAAACGCATAATAATCCGACTTTAATACGCGAGGTTTCAATTAAATGCAATTTTACACAAAACCTAATTTTCGAGGTTCAAACCCGTAAATGGTGGAAACGCAATCCCGAACCTATTTATCTAAGGGTACATAATGAATTAAACTAAATTACAACTAATTAAACTAGGAAAGCAAGAAATAAGACAAGTAAACTAATTAATAAAGCATGCAATCTACTCTACAAAGCAAGAAAGTAAGCAAGAACAACTAGATTAATGGATTGGGTGAAGAAAAGTTCAACTTACATACACAAATGGTTGTCAACCAAAAGAGAAATGAAGCCAAGCTCTCAAAACCCACAAAACCTAAGCTAAACTAATTTAAAAATCGTGTATAAACTGATATATTTGCTCTCAAATGAGAGAGAATTGGTTTTATACAAAATATCCTATGGCAAACTTGTAATAAAAGGGAAGAAAACCCAAAATCTGGAGGGCCGAATCGATTCGGAAATGGTCCGAATCGATTCGGAAACAGGGGAAGTTCGCAGCTGGAATTCTGCAGCATTCCGAATCGATTCGGTTTTGGGGCGAATCGATTCTCCCCTACAGGTCTGCAATTTTGCAGCTTTGTCCTGTTTTACGGAAAATGCCGCCATTTCTTCGTTATAGCTCGGAATGAGGCACGGTCGGAGGCTACGCGAAGATAACTCAAAGGAATACAACATCGAAGAAGACATTAGGCTAAAAAACCAAAATATGAAATGACTAAAATGCCCTTGAATGTAACCTTGAGTGTGAATTTGAAGTAAAAACCATCCTAAAAATGCCATAACTCTTTCGATACAACTCAGAATCATGCACCGTCGGCGTCCACACGAAGAGAAATCAGAGGGCTTCAACTTCCGTGAAGAGCTCGGGATTCAAACCCGAATGCTGAAATTACTAAAATGCCCCCGAAGCTGCAAAAATTGACGAAACATTTCTGGAAAACGTCCGAACTTCATACTAAGCATCCAAATACCTACAAAAGCTCAATTATCCCCTGTAAAACATGTTAACATAGAAATACGAGGTTTTCTGGTTAACGAGCATAAGTATAGGGATTAAGATACCCAAGGGGGCTAATAAGGCGTAGGTTAATGGGTGAAATACGCAATATTTGCGTCGTATCAGACACCCCACTTGATTAAATACTAGGTGATCAGGCCTTCATTGAACTAAAAGAGGATTCCTATTATGTTCATTCTTAGCATCACCATCAAAAAGTTTTTTTAAAACATTTACTAACCACCTAGTATTAAAAAAAAGTTGGTGCCAAATTTTATATTTTTATTAAATAAAAATACGCAAAAACAAATACAATAACTAACCATCCACGTAATAAATGAATAAACTGAACAATCATCTGATAAGCAACGGATATAAAATAATACCGAATAAACCATCGGTTCCGAAATCCAAATAAAAGTCCAATATAAATAAAATTCAAATACATAGTCTGACCGCCAAAAAGAAATAACTGAGGGACAACACGCTCGAATGAAATACTGAACTTCACCCTACACTAGGAATGAAGTAACTAAAGTGTTTAATTTCAAATACTGCAAGCATCCACAAGAGCTGCAGCTACGCATCTATGGAACTGATCATCCCGCTTGGCATCCCTGTGTCTGGATACCTAAAAGTTTTTGGAAAAAGGTTTTTGCAAGTATGGGTCAGAGCCCAAGTAAAAATCATTTAAAAATATTTATCAAGCATTTAGATATCAATTTAAATGAACGGTTATTCGAAACACATGTTAGGCTGCGGATACTCCCTTGAGTTTCCTCACCTCTCATCTATAGTTCACACCTAACATCCTGCCTAGTCAAGCTACCCAATCTAACTAGGTTTTAAGTATTTAATAATCCTCAAATCAGTCTAGCTCACACATACTTCCCATACAGTACGTTACCGAATACCCTGAACTACCATTTAATCATAGTTAAGATTCTCCTTAACTTACTCGTACCGCCCATATAAGAAGTTACTAAACACCCTTAATAACTAACATATCTCCTATGTTATTATTGAATCCACGTTACCATTTCACATATTTTATGGTCCAAGCCTTACCATTTAACTTTCTCTAATTAAACTTTATTTTATATATTCACCATCCATCTTCTTACTATTTATGCCTTAGTAGATTCATCATTAATTAGATTTACACTATCGAATCTCCCTACTATTTAATCTTTAGTATATTTATCGTTCTTTATATACATACTATATCGTCTCACTATTATCCCAAATAAGTTGATAAATCTTTGTTTAGATACACACTATCTAGACTCACTACTGTCACACATAAGTACGAGAAAACATCCAAGCATATATATATATATATAATATAGCATCCACAGGTCTGGCCACCGTGATGCACATTCACGTACTCTGTTATTAGTCTAAGTGCCTCTTATACTATATCAAGGAAAAATGGTTCGACATGTCTCCTCGAACCCAAAATACAAATCACACATATTGGAGGTGAACATAATCCCCAACCAAATAGGTCATGCACATACCTACGCTCCCATTCAACCGTTGAAACTATCATACTCGCAGATAGTACGTATCCAAGGTCCTATGTCCTGGGTACAAGTCTAAAATCCTCCCAATGAGCTCATCAGGATAAGACCGTCCATGATGCAGAAACTCCCCCCGATAACAAGCAGTGTAGGTATGTCATACACATAATAATACATACTAGGCATCCACAAAACCTATCCATATGTATATTCAATTAGGGGTGGCAATTTTAGAAACGACACGAAAAAACGACACGGAACGACACGAAATTGACAAGATGTTTCGTGTTCGTGTCGTGTTTTTTTACACGAAGTCGTGTCGTGCCTTAATTATGAGGCGTGTCGTGTCGTGTTATTGTGTTATCATGTTTTTTAAGCCTAAAATTTAAGAAATTATGGTTGTCGTGTCGTGTAACACGAAGTCGTGTCGTGTCGTGTCGTGCCGGGCCAAAACACGACCCGTTGACCCGAATTGCCACCCCTATATTCAATATAGATAGACACATGACCTATAATAATAAAATCGTATAGGTATACACTCAACCTATAAAAATCAATCCATATAGGTATACACTCAACCTATAATTATCACCCATACATAGTATTTTTCTCTCGAATGCTCACTGTACAATTTTATTTGATATATACTTTTTATCGTATATTCCTGAGTATTATTCTCTACCCGAAGGGCCTATTGTTACCCCCTAAGTTAATTCAGTAGTTAATTCACAATTGTCCTACTAGTTTACAGGTAGTCCTCGAGCAAAAATTAAAATCTAACTCACTTTTGTAGGAATCACGGTTGCACTTGGCAAGTGCAACAAGTCGTTAAACCCCTAGGTTGCCCTAGTGGACGAGTTTTGTCTCGTGAAGGTTTGCAGTTAATATACCCACAAAATTCATAAACTTGACACAATTTACAAAAGACACAAATGTAATATAACTAAGTCTTAAATAAAAATTTCATAAATATAGTAAAAATTCACTTTTCAATCTCAACTTATTGTGCGTGTGTGTATAGCCAATGTAACCGTCCATTTCAACAGATTTTATCGTTACATTTCTTATCCGAAAGTTTGTTTTGATTTCAAAATCTCACGGAATGCACTCAGAATCGAACACTCGAAAATGAGTAGTTTCTCTCGAGATATGTTAACAAAGGAGTAATTTTAATGAGCAACTTCACATATATATCATGAAAGAAAGACATTTTATTATGTAAAATCGATTAGTTTTTGAAAACATTGAATCAAACCATATATCCCATTCATTTTCTCCACACTATAACTAACTTCATTTGAGATCAATTAGGACTTTCATTTGGTTGTATTATAGGCTCGCTTTTGGCTAGAAAGAACATATTTTGGAGTTTCAAAAATTTTCTAAGAATATAGAGATTATTAGGGTTTTGACTTTTTTAGGCACTTTCCAACCTCCATTTTCATTTCATTTCTTTTTAGACTCGCATACTCCATTTTCTTTTCTTTTTTCTTCATTATTTCTATCTCCCCTTTTCTTCTTTCTTTTCTCTTCACATATTATTCTAGCAAACATTCTTCTTTTGTCCTTTCACCATATTTTTACCCTAATATTCTCAGAAAAATGGGTATGGATTTTTGGTCTTTCAATAAAAGGCTCGTTTTCATTTTGGCACAAATGGTCTTACAATGAAATAATGTAAAACAATCAATTTAACCTTTATTTGGGGAATTTCAAAAGGTTGGCCTAATATCGTTTCTCAAGTTCCGTTTAGTCAATTTCGTGTCTCAAATCAAATTATTAAGGCATTTAGTGTATACGATTCACATTTGACTTTCAACTTTCAGTAATCGAAGAAAATAAAGATTTTGAGATCATCGACGAATTAGGTGCTGAAGGAAAGTTTGAGTTATTTTAACTCGGATTGATTTAAATCTCTAAAAAATAATGAATGGCACAAAATCTCACCGGTTTAAAATCTCCACATTTATTCGTTAAGCATATTAACTTTTGCCTCAATATCCTTTTTCGATCATATTATATGGCTAAGTATCCAAAAATTTATAAGTTGAGAGATTTGTGAATTAATTCTATATTAAGAAATTGTTCCAAAACTCACTTATATTGAAAATATTTTTGTATTTCTGATTTTTTTGATTTTTTTTTCACAACAGAGAAATATGACCTCAATACCCCCAAACCTAATTTCTACATTGTCCTCAATGTACAAGATAAAAATTGAAAAGGCGGGAAAGATATTACCGTAATGAGGGACTTTTTTCAACGCATAATTCCTGTAAAATAAAAAACCATGATACAACAACAATGACCCAATTTCATATTCACTCGTGGTACACAGGGTCTTGGAGGATAATGTTCTCCACTTCTCGATCTCGCAATTCCAGATACAGTTTCAACCTTTGACCATTAACCTTGAAGATTGCACAATTTTTTGAATTCTCTATCTCAACCGCCCCATGTGAGTAGATTGTTTTAACAACAAAGGGGCCAGGCCATCTAGACCTTAATTTACGGGAAAGAGATACAGTCTAGAGTTTTACAAGAGAACATTTTGACCAGGTTTGAATGACTTCCGTAGGATGGACTGGTCATGGAACATTTTTGTTTTTTCCTTTTATAATTTTGCGTTTTCATACGCATCATTCCGAATCTCCTCTAACTCATTGAGTTGGAGCTTTCGGACCTCTCCCGCAGTTGGTAAATCAAAATTGAAGGCTTTAATGGCCCAGTAGGCTTTATTCTCTAACTCTACCAGAAGATGATAGGATTTTTTGTAGACAAGCTTATACGGGGACATACCAAGTGGGGTTTTGTAGGCAGTGCAATAAGCCCACAATGCATCTAATAATCGTACGGACCAGTCCTTTCGATTTGGATTCACTATTTTCTCAATGATTAGCTTGATTTGCCTATTGGACACTTCGACTTGTGAACTCGTTTGAGGATGATAAGAGCATCCTACTTTATGCACGACTGAACATCTTTTCATAAGACTCTCAAATGACTGATTGTAGAAATGGATTCCTTGATCGCTAATAATGGTTCGAGGTGTACCGAAGAGGGAAAAAATATTTTCTCGAATAAATTTTACCACCACATGATGGCCATTCATTCATCTCGGTATAGGTTCGACCCATTTAGACACATAATCGACTGCTAAAAGGATGTAAAGATTACCATAAGAGTTCGGGAATGGACCCATGAAATTGATACCCCAACAGTCAAAACCTCAATAATCGATATGGGATTTAAGGGCATGATATTTCGACGAGTGATCTTAAATAACTTTTGGCATCGGTCACAACTTCTACAATAGTCATTTAATTCACAAAAATTATGGTCCAATGGAATCTACTCTGCAAAACTTTCGCAGAGATTTTCTTTGTACTAAAATGACCACCAGAGGCTTGATCATGGAAAAAAAAGATTACGCCCTGAATTTCGTGATTAGGGACACACTTTCAAATGATTTGATTGGGACAATACTTGAAGAGGTATGTATCATCCCAAAAGAAATGCTTAGCTTCCTTAAGAAATTTGGAACGATCTTGTTAAGGCCAATGCAGGGGTAAGATAGTTCACAATATTGGCAAAATAAGGAAGCTGAGAAACAAACAACGGTTATTCATCGGGGAAAGACTTATTTAATGGAAACAAATCATTAGATGATTCAACAGTTAACCTAGATAGGTGATCCGCCACTACATTCTCGCATTATTTATTATCTTGGATCTCGAGGTCAAACTCTTGCAGTAATAGGATCCACAGGATGAGTCGGGCCTTAGCGTCCTTTTTAGATAAAAGGTGTCGCAAGGCAGCGTGATCCGTGAAAATGATGACTTTGGATCCTATCAAGTAAGACCTAAACTTTTCTAATGCGAATACGATAGCCAAGAAATCTTTCTCAGTGGTTGAATAATTCAATTGAGCATCGTTAAGAGTTCTGCTGGTGTAGTATATAATATGAGGACATTTCTTGTCTCGCTGACCCAGAACCGCACCTAGTGAATAGTCAGAAGTGTCACACATGATTTCAAAAGGTTGACCCCAGTCGGGGGGTTGCATAATAGGTGCTGAGGTGAATTCCTTCTTTAGCCTCTCAAAGTCTTGAAGGCAATCATCGGTGAACTAAAAAGGTGCGTCTTTGGCTAGAAGATTGTATAAAGGCTGAGAGATTTTGCTAAAATCCTTAATGAATATCCGATAAAAATCGACGTTCCCTAAGAATAATCGAATTTCATGCACAGTTTTTGGGGGTGGGAGATTAGAAATGAGATCAATTTTAGCCTTATCAACCTCGATACCCTTTTCAGAGATGATATGACTTAATACTATGCCTTGTTTAACCATGAAGTGACACTTCTCTAAATTGAGTACAAGGTTCTTTTCTGTACACCTCTTCAGAATAAGGGTAAGGTGGTGAAGGAACTCATCAAAATTAGACCCAAACGCAGAGAAATCATCCATAAAAACCTCACGAAATCTTTCGACCATGTTCGAAAAGATACTCATCACGCATCGCTGAAAGGTATCGAGTGAGTTACATATCCCTAAGCACATGCATCGATAAGAAAAAGCACCAAATCGATAAGTTAATGTGGTTTTCTCTTGATCCTCAGGAGTGATTGGAATTTGATTATAATCAGAATAACCGTCGAGAAAATAGTAATAGGGGTGAATGGCTAATCTTTCAAGCATTTGGTCTATGAAAGGAAGGGGAAAGTGATCCTTCCGTGAGATAGCGTTCAACTTCTTATAGTCTATACAGACACACCAACCAGTTTGAATCCTAATGGGGACTAACTCATCATTATCATTTCTCACCACTTTAACACCAAATTTATTTGGAACAACCTGAATAGGGATGACCCATTAGCTATCAGAGATGGGATAAATAATACCCGCATCTAACAACTTGAGCACCTCATCTCGGATGGCTTCTTTCAGTATGGGGTTAAGTCGACGCTGTGCTTCAAGAGAATTTTTAACATTTTCTTCTAAGTGTATTATGTGCATGCACACTGATAGACTTATCCCTTTAATGTCGGCTATGGTCCAACCGAGGGATTCTTTGTGTTCGCTGACAACATGCAACAACTTAACTTCATGTTCTCTATCTAGGTCAGACGCAATGATAATAGGAAAGGTATCATAAGGGCCTAAAAACCTATACTCGGATGATTCTGGTAACGACTTTAATTCAAGCTCGGGGAATTTTTTAATAGGGGGAGGAATAGGTGACGCAAAGAGAGAGGGGTTTAGGCTTAGATATCCAAGATCCTATTTCCAAGATAGGGTCAGAGTTGAGGAGAGCGTTAACTTCAATAATGGAGCTTTCGATATCAAATTCAGACCCAAAATGGGCGAGGCATGCTGCTAAAGGGTCATCATTATAAGTCTGTTCAAATGTTTCCTGGATGATACTATCAATCATGTCAACTTCTAGAGGTTCATCATCGTCAGGTGGTTGTTTGACTAAATTATATACATTCAGATCTACGGTCATATTTCTAAATGATAAATTCAATTATCCACTACGACACCTAATAACTGCATCAGAAGTGGCGAGGAATGGCCGGCCCAAAATGATAGGAATTTCTGCATTAGGATTATGCCCTTGCTAGGTATCTAAGACCACAAAATCAACTGGAAAGACAAACTCTCCCACCTTAATCCGGACATCCTCAACAACACCTCTTCGAATTTTAACGAATCGATCGGCTAAGGATAAAGTAATCCTAGTCGGCCTTAAATCTCCCAAGCCTAATTTCTCATACACAGTATACGACAGAAGATTCACATTGGCTCCTAAATGCAAAAGGGTTTTCTCAATGGTGTGTTACCCGATCTTGATGGAGATCTTCGGGGTCCCGATATCTTTATACTTAACGGGGTCCTATATGATATGATCAAGATTGCTTGCTCATCGAGAAAAGATTTCTTTGGAATGTTTGTGCTTATCTTGAAGGTAGACAGGTCCTTCAAAAATTTAGCGTATGATGGAACTTATTGTATGTCATCAAGTAATGGGATATTAATTTCTACGTGATTAAATACTTCCAACATTTTATCCCTTGTGCCTTTTTCTTTTGTGGAACTAAACATTGTGGAAATGGAGCTTTCGGGACGTAGGTCTCAATAGATGGTTCGGAAGAAGTCGGATCCACATGTGGGTCCTTCTTTTCCTTACCTTTCTTGGATTCACTCATGGTGGGTCGTGAGACATTATTCTCGACTTCTTTACCTGACCTAAGCATGATTATAGCCTTAGCATGCTCTTAGGTAGTGGACGTGCTAATGTTTTCTTGGACAACATACTGACCCCTAGGCAAGTTACCCTTAGGATTAGGCTCGGGTTGGCTTAGGAACATTCCTTTATTTCTCTTGATTAAAGCATTGGCTAGTTGACTCACTTATACCTCTAATTTGGTAATTGATTGGGTGTTGGCATAAAAATTTTGTTGTGTAGATTGGAGGACAATTTGCGTGGTCTGTTGGAATTGCAGGGTACTTTGAGCAAGTATATTCATCGTTTCTTCTAAAGATTGAATCTTTTGGGGTAAAGGGAACGACGGTGAGGGGGTGATCTTTTGGAAACTCGGGGGTGGGTTACTTGAAGATTGACCTCCACTACCCAGGTATTGACCTTTAGACCATGAAAAGTTAGGATGATACTTCCAACCTGGATTGTACCAGTTAGAAAGTGGGTCGTACTTGGGCTTGTTTTGATAGAGGATGTTTGCTTGCTCGGTGAGAGATTTATGGACCAGAAGGGTGGGGAAACTTTCGATGAGGTGGTTGAAACTATCGCAAAGCAAACACGTACGTGACCCTACATGTTGTACGACGGCATGTGTGCCTCAGTTACCCTCTTTACTCATTTCTAAGACTTCTAAACCTTGGGCTAAGGTGGCCACTTTTGCATCTAGTCCAAAACCTTGTTCTTCTGGGTGAGCATTACCCTCATTAATTATGGTGGTCCTCGAATCCCGATGGGGTGCCCATCGCTAGGACTTTTGAGCAACGTATTCTAAAAACAACCATGCATCGACCTCACTCTTTTCTATAAAATCTCCACTAAACATAAGTTCAAGCATAAATCGAGTAGTGTAATCGAAACCCTCAAACAAAATCTGGATTTGACGGCCTAATTCGATTCCGTGGTGAGGACATTGCAGGAGAAAGTCCTTGAATCTTTCCAAGTACATCTATAAAGTCTCTCCCCCTTTTTGATTTAAAGTATTGATGGAATGACGTATTGCCTCCGTCTTTTGGTTAGGGAAATTTTTTTGCAAAAATTCAACACTTAACTGATTCTATGTAGTGATGGAATTTTATTTAAGTGAGTGTAGACAACTCTTAGCTTTGCCTTTAAAAAAAAATGGAAACAATTTTAGTTTAACAACCTCTTCGGTGAGTTGTTGTAACCTAACCGTTCCATAAATTTCTTCAAACTCACACACGTGGAGGTATGGGTCCTCCTTTTCTGTGACTCGATAGATGGGAAGTAAATGAATTATTCCCGACTTGAACTCGAAATTGTTTGCATTATGAAGGGGAAGAAGTATGCATGATGATTAACTTGCCCTATTGGGATACAAGTAATACTTTAGGGTACGAGTTGCTAGCTCATCTCCCATTTCAGTGAAAATCGAGGTGCTACCTATAACAGTATCGGGAATACTAGACTCGACTCTAGCTAAACGACACGTAGAATCTCGACACCAACCTTGCATACACTGTGCTCACTCGATTTTTTATTTTTATTTTTTTATTTTATATATATATATATATATATATATATATATATATATATATATATATATATATATATATATGTGTGTGTGTGTGTGTGTGTGTGGAAAGAAAATAATCCAACACAGGACCACAAAATTCCTAAGCTAACACAAAGAAATTTTGAGTTTATCTGAATTAGGTGAGGCGAGGTTCGATTTTTCAGATCTAGTTTCCCGATTATTCGATGACAATGGGTCTTCTAAATAATCTCCCTAATTAAAGAGCTCATAATTCTTGACGAGGGAGAATTTAAAAGATGACCAACTCTGGACTATCGCCTCAATTACCAATTTTTTCCTCCAGTTAGGTGGTCGGTACGAAGACTCATTAAAAACCACCAATCCTAATCAAGGTCAAAATGGCAACAATTTGAAAATTCCGTGTTTAAATTAACTTTTAATCCTAGACTTTGAAAAAAATATGCCTATGAGCTATGTGACCCCCTATGGCCAATGTGTAATCAATTTTAAATTAAAATTATGGCTCGGGTAATGCAAATGCTTGGATAGCTTAATGATTTGTGGGCCAAGGAAGGGTGATTAAACCCCTATCTTATCTTAAATATTGATTACTCCCTCTATAGAACTCCGATTGACCTTATTCAAAGAACATTATAAAGATAAGACATAGATCTTTCCAGAAATATATGGATCGCACTCCAATTCTAAGGATAATTGAAATATCATACGCTTAAAGTTACATTAAAAATTCTGACAGATTACTATGCTGACAGATCAAACACCCTATAGTAAAATACCGATTACTCCCTCTACAAAACTCCGATTGACTGGACTCAATTCTCATTAGAAAGATATATTTTTCTAGGAATGCATGGCTCTCACTCTAACTCTAAGTACAATTGAAATGACATACGTTTCAAGTTACGTCAAAAATTCTGGAAAATTGTCTTCCTATGTTCATCAATTAAACCCTAAGTCATTCAAGATTCATGTTCTTCAACCAAGAACACATCAAGATTCAATACTAATCATCAAATATATTAAAATATTATTTTATCTTCATATAGGGATAATTTTCGATGAAACATTTACATAAATAACTTCAAAGATTCAATCCAAGAATCAAATTCTCCATTAATAAACATAAAATCCTAGTTTTCTCATGTTCACCATCTTTATTAATCAAGAACCCATATTTCTCTCTTATTAACCAACCCAAACCCAATGATTTCATATTATCATCATTAACGAACATCTCTACATATATTCCTACTTTAGTTTATGAATTAAACCCTCACAAATTCATATAGAACTTCGAAAAGCATGAAATCAAATCCTAATATACACGGGTATTATAACATGATTAATAAAATTTTCCATTTAAATACTTGCCTCTAAATAGAAGTTCTTAAATTCATTGTTAAGATGGTGTGATGGTTTTCCCCTCCCCCCGATCTCGATTGTGTTGTGTTCGGGGCGAAAAACTGTGTAGGAACCTTTGGATTTCTTATCCTCTTCCTCTACTCTTGCCTCTCTTCTATTATGATTATCCTAACCTTGTTCCTTTCTCAAATATCAGATATACGACTTAGCATTTTCGGAGTTCTCTAAACCACAAACTCCTGAATGATCGAAAAGCCTTTATATAGTGTCGGGTTTACCTAAAATCGTCCTGAGACCCAAACTATATCCCCGGGTACACTTTTTTGACTATTTCGACCCTTTCGGAACCAACCACGAACTCAAAATCGCCATTCAAGTTGCTTTTAAAATCATCTTATTTTCACCTCAAATTATGGCACGCGTGAAATTAACTTAAACAGAATTAATTAAATTTAAATCATCCGAATTGAATAATGTTTCCAAATTATTCCTAAATCACCAATATAATTAATTTCGACATTCTCCAAAATATAGAGTGTTACAAACTTTCTCACCAGTAGCCATGCAAAAGTCTATCCAGATTCTTTTATCTATTTTTGGATCATCTAGATCTCGAGATTTGATAAATGGACATCATGAATGCATTCTATAACGATAATATTATCATGAATGCATTCATAAAAAATGTCCAGGAAAGTAAAATGTGCAAGCTTAAGATATTCATTTATCGACTTAAGCAAGTGTCAGGGTCCTGGAACATCCAGCTTGATAAGGAAATTGAATCTTATAGTTTTTTAACACCCGTATTTTTAATTTAATTATAAAAAGAACATGTTGGTGATTTATGAGGCCCGTGAGGAATTAAAATTTAAGTATGGAATTTTAATAATTAAAAATAACTAATTTCAAATTTTAAAGTGCAACATACCAAAGTTAAGGGACTAAAGTATAAAGGATTGGAAGGACTGGGCAAAAGAAAAAAATAATTAATTTGTTAAAAAATTCACACATGTCAGGAGAGAATAGATTCGGGCTAGGGGCCGAATCGATTTGAAACCTTCAGAATGCCTATAATGATAGATTATCAAGTGTGCAAGTTTGTGGTTTATTGTTGGATGATTCTCCTTAGGTACTGACCAATTTCAAGAAAGTTGGATGAAACATTGGTTAAACTAGTGTGAATGTTGTTTAAAAAGTGTGTTGAAATGGGTTTTTAACATGTAATCATAAAGCTATAAATTTCGGAATTTACAAAACATAAAACAACTTTATTTTATGTGAGGAATTATTAAGGAACCATGAACAAATGTTTTAAAGTAATAGTTAGTATGAATGTGTAAAAGTGCACAAAATTAGTGTTGGTATTTTTGGCATATAATTGAGTAAACAACATCGATGATAGTTGAAATAAGTAAATTGTTAAGTTTAGTTTGATGTTAAATAACATAAAGTTTCGCACAAAGTAACGTATAAGTTAACACAGTTTAATTAGAAATCTTGATATGACAAAATAAATGTTTGGCACAAAAGTGTCATTTTATTAGAAATGGGACGTAAGAGAAAATTCACTAAACTATAAGGACTTTAGTTAATAAGTTTAAATTATATAATGAAAACTCATGTTTCTAAAAGTAAATGTGAAAAGAAGCATTTTGGCAAAGTAAATTACATGCAAGTTTATTAATGTGCATAGATAATGAAAAAGTACGCAAACATGTATTTGAACTCTAAAGATTAAGTTTCACATTAAATGGTAAGTAAAGTTATTTTCAAAACGTGAAATATCGACATCCAAAGTAAAATGAAAATGGACTTTTGACAAAGTGATGAAAATGGTCTTTAAATTTGAAAATAGAATAAAGTCAAAGGCAAAGATGTTAGTAATACATAAAGGAAAAGTAATAAAGACTCAACAGTAAAATGTTTTCCAGGTGTCATTTACCTTGGGTGAAAAGGTTAAAGTAAAGTTAAAAGGCCAAAAAGTATACTTTTATTGTAAATCAAAGTATGGTGGACAATCGGGGATTTCGATTAAAAGATGGTTTGGCCACAACAAAAAAATAATTAATGTAAAGTGAAATAGTTTTCACAAAGGAGAACTGAAAAATTTTAGGAGGGTCTGAACCCCTAGGGTGTGCCTTTGCCTTAGACCCAAGAACACTGATCACTCAGTGAAATGCTGAATAACCCACATGGTATGGTCAACTCCAAATTAAATTCATATTGTAGCATTTGTGGCACTCGATGAAAGGCCGTTTATACAAATGGGATATAGTCCACTTTTTGATAAAACGTAAAGTTATTGAAATAGGTAATAACTACAAAAACGATTAACGAGGGTAAGTGAATACTAGTACAACGAGAGAAAGGTTTGAAATAGACTTAAAGAGAATTAATGTATAGTAATGTATTCTTAAGGATGTACTTTAAAAGTAATAACTTCAAAATATACAAATTTTCACCTTAACACCGGTCATGTGTGTTGAAAAGTAATTAAATAAAGTAATGTTTTGTAAAATAAGGTAGTGTTTTTTAAAAAAGTGACAAAGAATGTGATTTTCTAAAACTAACTAGGCTAGGTTAATGGAATAAGTAAATGTTTTATGCTTGTAATAAGGAAAAATCATTGAATGGGTTAATATAATTTAATCGAAAAAAGTAATAGTTTCTATATAAGGTAAATGGTTATATATATATATTACATGTACATAGTAGTGTCACTATATCATAGCATCGGTCTCTCTTTCTGCTGTTCATTTCTATATTGCATTTTACTAGAACCCCACTAGGAATTGGCTCATATCCCTTCATTGTTACGGTAGGATAAATGCAGTTCCATATTTGAGAGCGTTTAAGAGGTAAGCATTATTACCCTCTTTACACTAACAAATTCGATTACTTGAATACTAAATGCACATTAATGTGTTCTTCACTTGGCTAGTTACTTGATATTACCTGAAAATGGAATTGCATGCTATAAATTGGGACTTTAAATTAGATGAAATGAACTAGAAACATTCTTTAGGGTTTTTCACATCACTAGACACTTGGGACGACTAGTCCGATTCAGGTTGACCCACGGGTGGCCCATAATCTCGGATCGAAGTATCACCACTTGGTTTCAGAGCATTAGGTTTCATGTTCCTTAAGAGAGTGACACGTATTCGTGAGGTCAGTATATAATATTTTGAACGTCAAGCTTCATTTTGCGATTAGTTTCATATAATTAAAGGGAACTCTGGGTTATGCACACATGCAATTATGGCATTATAATCAGGAAATTAAAAATTAAGTGGTGTAGGATTATTCATTAATGATAATAGGTTAAGTCGTCATGCTAGATTTAGTATCCTAAGTTTTGATAACAAAAAATGGTACATGTTCCTATAGAAACATACGGTAACATTGATGTTACAAATGAATGGGCGATGTTCCATGTCATATAGTAAGGTGTGTAGATTGATTCTAAGATTGAATAAAGTATGGTAATAGTTCAATGGTAAATTTTTTTGAGTGCCATTGGGTGCCTTGGATTGAAAAAGATTGTCGTTATGTGAGAATGATGATAATGATTATGAGAAATAACACATTGGGGTGGTGCCTTGTCATAGGTAGCTTATCTATGTGGTTAAAGAAGATTTGATATGCATTAAGTATAGAGTATACATGTGCACTAAGAGTTAGTATCAGTAAATTGCAAATCTTATTGATTGGATATTCAAATGAGCATTGATTATTGAGGAGACTTAGAGAAATGAGTCCTAAGTAAAAAAAAATAATTGCATAATAAACAAGTGTGGTTTAGAATCAAATGGTACTTATAATAATGTATTTAAGTGATTATAGAGTCAGTAGAATAAGGAATGCTAAGGTAAATTCCATGTGGTGGGATAATGACCAGCCTTGTGGAAATCTTTGAAAATTAGAAATAAGGTTGTTTTCTAGTTAAAAGATGTTAAATAAATTAAAAATGTGCATGAAAATTGCAAAAAAGATTACTGAATGGTAAGAATGAGATCATTAGGACGATATCATTGATTATTGACAGGTGGTATGATCTTGTAAATTTTAAAGTCTTACATCCTATAGTTATATAAGGTTCTTATTGGGTTATCGGGGTAAGGATACTCAGGTGCATGATATGATGGTGATAGCTTGGGTTTTGTATTAGGATTTATTGTGGTTAGTTAACTAACAAGGTGAAAGATATCAAAGTAAAAATTATAAGAAGTTTGTTGAAGTCTATGGGTAATTAGAGAATTAAGGGATGGTAATATCGCATAATAATACTCTCAGTTTATGTATGTGTTACCATTTTGATAAAGTCCGATAAGGGAAATGAAAATATTCTTATCATTCCCCTTAATGGTTAAATGATGACCAGGGATTGGGAAAATAGAAAAAAACATAGTCTAGCATGACCTCCTATGCACTAAGGTGATTAAGGGACTAAATGTGTTCCATCGATTATCGTTAGTGACAAGTGTGATATCAAAGAACATAGTGAGGTGTTTAATGATGAATGAATATTAGGTTCGTTCACTCGGGAAAATTATTATAATTCATAAGTTGGCTCATCTACCTTGATTCCCGTAGAATGAACAAAAGGATGGAGTTTATTTCTAAGGAGGGAAGCATAGTATTATGACTTCCGATAGGTATCATACTCATATATATTACATAAGGTTTGCAATCAGTTGTTTAAAAATAATGAAGGGTTGGTCACTCAGTTCAATATATGTAAGGACGATATGGTAAAAGTGATCTATAAGTCTCAATCGCGTGAGGTTGGGTTCGCAACTAGTAACGAAAGCTATACATCTGTGGATGGGGTTTTCCTAGTTCACAGTGGAGTTTTTTTCCACTCGTTGCAATTTTCTATTTTCTCCTGGTCCCAGTATTTGGGACTCGTTGCATGATGGCATTCGAGATATGGTGTGGTTGGGCTCAGCGCTGATGTAAGTTAGGCCAGATGTGGAAGATGCGCCATGATAACTAGGTGCGTATTCCATGTGTCTAATTTTCTAGATTATACGAGTATCGCATGTTTGTGTGGTTGGCCAGATGGATTATTAAAGATTTTTCATGCATTTATTTGAAAAACCTAAAGCATATAGGGTTTCCTAACCATTAACCCATGGTTTATAATCGGAGTCACAAGATTATGTTTGTAATTTAAAGGTTACTTGGATGAATCAATGACAAGTATAAAAAGGATGTCGTGCATTATTGTGTGTAGTGTGACCCGATTATGAGGTTAAAGGTCAATCACAAGTTTGGGAGTAGGAAATGAACTCTAAGGCTTAATCAACATATGTTGTTTGTATAAACTATTGAGCCTAATGAAAGTTATGTGAATTATATAAGGCATAGAGGTGTGTATATAGAGGCTAATATATCAACAAGATTCGAGGAATAAAAGTAATGATAAAGGTGTAGTGTTCGTATAGGCAATGTGATGATTATAACCCATGTAGTCTAAGTAGGCTTTCTCTTGATTGAAGGAAATGGTTAATTTCGGGAAAGAAATTTCTTAAGGAGGGAAGCTGTAAAACCCGCATTTATAATTTTATTATAAAAGGACATTTTGGTAATTTATGAGACCCATGAGGAATTAGAATCTAAGTATGGAATTTTATTGATTAAGAAAAATGAATTCGGAGTTGATAGTGCAACAAATCAAAGTTAAGGGCCTAAAGTATAAAAGACAGAAAGGATTGGGAAAAGGAAAAAAAATAATTAGAATACAAATTCACATATGTCAGGAAAGAATCGATTTGGGATAGGGGTTGAATCGATTCAGCACATGTAGAATGCCTATAATCATAGGTTATCAAGCGTGCAAGTTTGTGGGTGTTTTTAGATGGCTATCGTTGGGGGTTGACCACTTTGTAGGTAAATGAGGACCCTTTAGGTTGTCGGGTAACAATTAATAATGGGTAGGAGCCATGTGAGATGGGAGGGGTCATATAGGGTGGCTTATAGGGGACTACCTACAACACTTTCTTCCATTTATGAAGAGTCAAATTCTACATTAGAGACCAATCCGGATTTTCTATTCTCTCCACTATTTTTCCACAATAAAAGGCTTATATATCTCCTCCTTAATTCATACTAGCTATAACATATTTTTATCTTCCATTTCCAAGTGTTTAAGAGTGTTCTAGGAGAATTTTATTTGAGGTTAAAGAGGAGTTTTGAAGGTGGGTTTTTCATAATGGTTTAAATTATTCATGGAATTTAAAAGAGAAAGAGAAAACTAACTCCTAGAGAAAAACAGAAATCAATCTTGAGGAAGCTTAGTAGACCCCTTTGAGGCCATCTTAGGAGGTGGGGTTTTTTCCTTCTACAAAAAACTATTTTTAACATATTTGTGGAGCTCTTAGGAGGTGGGGAAATTCATCCTATACTGGTATTATCTTCAAAATTTTATAGCATGAATATTACACGTTTTAGGGCATTTACATGTAGGATTTAAGTAAGATTCCCTAGGTTGTTGAATGTAATAGGTGTAACAACCCAGATTTTTTAAATGGGAATTTTTAAATTAATTTTGGAAATCGGAGAAAAATAAAATTTTAGATTTTATAAATTTTATAATTTAAAATGTTGGTTTTTATATTTTAAAAATAAATTTTCAAACGAAATTGGAATCGAAATTAAAATGGAGTTTTAATTGAATTTTTATTCTATAGAAAAGTCCTCCAAACATAAAACCCTCTAAGAGTCCTCGAAATAAAAAACTCTCTAGCAAAAAAAAATATTTAAAAATATTGAATGGTCCGATCGAGCTGAAATTTTTTGAACAGCTTCTTCTCGTCTTCAGATAATTCTCTGTAAAATTTCATCCAATTCCAACGGTCCAATCGTCCGGAATAATTTTTTTAGTGTTTGTATCTTATTAGAACTCTTTTCTTAATCAAACTCTTAATCCTTTATATATCAACTAATTCGTGGCTTGGCTTTTCAAATCACTTTTTCTCAAACTTTTCATTCAGAAGTCCTCTCCAAAATTACATCCTTTCATATACAAACCATAGCCCCAAACTTATTCAAGATTTCAACCTTAGATTAGAAGGCTTATTTAGTGTTTTCTCGAGTATGGGCTAGAACGAGATTTGATTATTTTTGCGAGAAGAATGTGATGGTGTGATTAGATTTTGAGGCTGAAATTATGTGATGATTCATGTGATGGTTTTGAGGTATGGGGTTTTACACAATATGCTCCTAAATCTCGCGAGTGTTTATTCCGTCGAATTCTTGTTAATTGAACTCATATTTTGAATTGTTAAATTCATTGAAATCTGGAAAAATAATTGTTGGAATTATTTTGATTCATGTGGGGTTATTTTTGGTGTTGAGCATGTTGTCATTAAGATTTTAATATGGCACGAAAGTTGGTCACCCGCCAATATTCCTTTTTTCAAATATGCTAAAAAAATGCATAGGCGTCGTACGATGGTGAGGCTTGGTGACCCGGCTAATGTGTTGTTGAGAAATTATAGTGACATAATTGCTTATGAGATTCGCTTTTGATTTGAATATTCATATTTCGTATTGTGACGTTTTATTCACCGCTAATATTTGTTGATCATCTTTCCTGTCGTATTGTGTACTTCCCCATATTTTCTTTTAGTGGCAGATTAGCGCGGATTTTGGGGCGCTATGAAGACTGATTTTAGCGAGGATTATTTTAGGAAGATTTTTAATAAAAGTTGAGAAGATTGTATTATTTTGATGTATAGAGCATTGGAGATTTATTTTATTTCGAGATAGATAGTTTTTTTATTTCGAGAGATTATTGGTTGTATTTAATTTGAAGAGATTTGAGATTAGTGGATTCTTATTATTGTATTACGGGATTTGTTTTAGATGCTCTATACTTGGTTATTTGTGGATTAGTATAGTTTTTATCGATAGTAGCGCTCCGTTCGCTCTCCCCGGGTGGGCGGGGTGTTACAATAGGTTTTCAGGTGTTAGGATGAGCTAAGATGATTTAAAAAAAAGTTTTTTAATAGTTAAATTTCAGAATATATAAAGAAGATTTTTATGAAATAAAAATGTTAAAAAGTATGTTTTAGACTTCAAACAAAGATTTTCAAGAAGAAAGGTTATGGGATTTATAGGAAGTCGTTTTAATGCAAAGTATGAATGTTTATGTGAAATAAGGAAGGTTTTTAAAGGTGTTAAATTTCAGAAATATTAAGTAACATTTTAATTAGAATCGACAGTTAGAAGATAAAATGGTGATTTTCAAACATATGGTGTAATGGACTTTGTTTGAGGATGTTTGAACATAAAATGTATGCTCTATTCAAGTAAAAATAGATTTCAAGAAATTTGGATGAAACTTTAGTTAAACAAGGGTGAATATTGTTTAAAAAGTGTGCTAGAATAGGTTTTTAATATGAAATCATAAAGTTATAAATTTTAAAACTTATTGAACATAAAATAGTGTTGTTTTATGTGAACTATGATTAAGAAAACATGAACAAATGTTTTAAAGTAATAGTTGGTATGAATGTGTAAAAGTTGCTAAATCTAGTGTTGGTAATATTGGCATATAATTGAGTAAACAACCTTGATAATGGTTTAAACAAGTAAATTATCAAGTTGTGTTTAATGCTGAAGAACATAAAGTTTATTAGAAAGTAATGTGTAAGTTAAAAAAGTTTAATTACAAATCTTGAAATAACAAAATAAATGTTAGGTACAAAAGTGTGATTTTATGAGAAACTGGAATTTAATAGAAAATTCACTTAACTGTGAGGACTCTTGTTATAAAGTTAGACTTTAAAGTATATAACGAAAACTAATTTTTTGAAATTAAAAGTGAAAAGAAGCATTTTGGCAAAGTGAATTAAATGAAAGTTTACTAGTGTGTGTGTGTGTATAGTTAAAAGGTACACAAAAGTGAAAGAAACGAGTATTTGAACTCTAAAGATTAAGTTTCACAGAAATGGTAAGTAAAATTGTTTTCAAGGGGTGAAATATCGAGTTTTAAACTAAAAGAAAAATGGACTTTTGACAAAGTGGTGAAAATGATCTTTAAACTTGAAAATAGAAAAAAGTCAAAGGCAAACATATTGATAATACATTAAGGAAAAGTAATAATGACTAAATAGTCAAAATTTTCAAGATGTAATTTACCTTAGGTGAAAAGGTTAAAGTAAAGTTAAAAGGTGAAAAAGCAAACTTTTATAGTAAATAAAAGTACGACGGCAACTTGGGGATTTTGATAAAAATGCGATTTGGCCGCAAGAAAAAAGTAATTAATGTAAAGTGAAATAATTTTCACAAAGGAGAAGCGGGAAATTTAAGAAGCATTCCGAGCCTTAGGGTGTGGCTTCATCTTACACCCAAAACCACTGATTCGGAGAATATTGTGGCATGCTGGCAGTTGGTGACAGGTCATATAACACACATCATACAGTCAACTCCAAATTAAAATTATATTACAACATTTGTGGCAATAAATGAAAGGTCGTTAATAAAAATGGGATATCGTCCACTTTTTGATAAAAAGTAAAACAATTGGACTTGCTAATAATTTCGAAAATATTTAATGATGGTAAATGAATATGGGTACAACCCTGGAAAGGTTTAAAATGTACTTTAAAAGAATTAATGTACAGTAATGTGTTCTTAAAGATGTACTTTAAGGGTAATAAGTTCAAGATATAAAAAATTTCACCTGAACACTCGTCGTGTGTGTTTAAAAGTTGTTAAGTAAAGTAATGTTTTGTAAAACACGGAAGTGTTTTATAAAAAGGTTACAAAGAATGTGTTTTTATTAAACTAATTAGACTAGGTTAATGGAATAAGTAAATGTTTTATGATTGTAATTTAACCAAAATGAAGTAAGAGTTTCTATAAAAGTAAAGGTTCACACACACACACACACACTAGGGTATGCCCATGGCTAAAGGCACAACGATATTCAAAATAACATAATGACAACAAAATAATGATCGACCCGATTTAATTTCAATACTATGCATTAAAATTTTAAAAAAATTGGACAAAATCTTCTTTATTTATAAGACTATCCACCTGTTTAAGGTATAAAAAATATTTCAAAAACCAAATAAATACACTCATGAACCTTGTGTAAAATAAATAAAATTGGGCATATTTCCATTTGTTCATAGGACATGTTCAATGTATAAAAAACACTTCATTCATTGAGACTCATACGTCACCTATTTAACAATATTTTATTAAAACACCATGTACAAAGCCTAACAATTTAAAAAAAAATTGGGCAGAATATCTTGTGTTTATAAGACAATTTTCCCTGTTTAAGGAAAAAAAATACCGATAAATATATTATTACTTCATAACAAACATCGTATAAATAATTAGAAAGAACTTTATTCATCACGGATTATAATTCACGCTGCAACCAAATCAATGCACAAATTTAGCTATTTTTTTCCACTGCAATGTTTCATCCCTTAAAAGTAGACTCCCATGTTCGAGTTGTTCACATTTTGCTAGAAAAGGAATTGAAAAGAAAAAAAATGTTAGTGCAACAGTATGAAAAAAAATCAAGGAAGGGTTCAATTACTCATAAATTGTATCTATGTAATAACAAATTATGAAATTGGAAGTAGCGACTTGCACATTCAATCGAGTGTACTTTATGTACTTTTAAATAACCAACACAACTATATATTTGAAATAACAATCTGTAAGACAATATAAATTATGAACACAATTAGGAACATAGTTAACCCAAAATAAAAACATTGATGGATGTTAATAAATGAAAAAATAAAATTCATATGCAATGTTATTAACAACAGGATGTTGGGTTCAAATTTGTTTGGAACATTATAAACTTCATTATCCTCATAATCCCCAAGCCATTATCAATTTCAAAACGGTCAACTTCCTTTATAAAACTATAACTCAAGAAACTGGTTACTCAAGCAACTGATTACTAAACAAATTTCCACTCATAATTCGTGAAAATAAATAATAATTCAAGCCAAAGTGATATAAAAAAAATTGTCAACCAAAATGGCAACTCATCCTTGCGAAATTCATTAAGGAAATTTGGAAATCTCAGTAACTCAATTAAAAAACTCAGTACCTTAGATTATAAATTTAAAAGTAATTTCCGTACATAATTTTGTTGTCCTTTTTTCTACATATGAGTCGTATAAAAATAAAGAAAGACAAGAAAATCATGTGGGGAAAAAGAGGAAGATCTGTGCATTACTGTTTATAGGCAAGCACACTCATAAGTGTATTAAAAGCATTAGTGCTTCTGTGTGGGTCCCATCCGTGTAAAACCAAAAGGTAGGAACATATTTGATACCTGTATAAGAACTTTGGTATTGGGTGTTAATTAGTTTGAAATGTTGAGTGCCTTATAAAAAATGTGGAAAACAATTATGTGGGGGTCTTGGAGTTTGGACGATTATAGGAAAATGACAACAAAACTGTATATGTAGAAACAAAACACAAATAAGAAAACGATGTTTCTTTTGACAAAACAAAAATAAGCAAACAACATACCTCTGATCTGCCCACCATTTCCTAAGGTACGGAATAGTTGGACCACCATCTTATATCCGATCTATGTTTTTCCACTCCGATGTGTTTTTTTATCTCTCATCTGCTCTCCTCTCTCTGATTTGGTTTTTCTATAGAGAAGATGTGTTTTTGTGTAGTGCAGATAATAAGAGATATATATACCTTGTGTAGTGAAGAGATTGAAGATATGTTTTTTTTCTGCAAGAAATGTGTGCTTATCCTCTCATTCTTGCATAGTGTAGAAATTCAAGATGTGGTTTCCATTACTGAAGCCATCGAATCGAACACCGACACTTGGATGAAGTGTATATTGTAGACGGTGTGTATTCAATCGTTATTGAATCCATCGAATCGTTATTTCTGCAAGATTTTTTCTAAAGGAAATTCTGTATACAGTGGTCGCACTGCAAACTCGAATTTTGGATACGTTGTTGTAGATTTTGGAGAAAAGTTAAAAAACAAAACCCATTTTTCAAAATTGTTAAAAATTGAAAAAATTAACAAATAAAAAAGTAGGGAATATATAGCATGAGAGAGAGAGATAGAGAGTACCATGAAGTTGTGTTGTGTTGGAATGTCACTTAATATCCAACTCTTTTCATACAAACACGGAGGCACCAAGATCTGAACGGGGAGTGGGAGCAAAGATCTAAACGATGAGCACAAATGATAATAAAAAGAAATAAAACAAAAGTAAGCTTCACCACAAATATTAACCATATTTAAAGGGGAAGATTGAAACCTTTCTTTGTGTGGTTGAAATAGATGATTAATAGTGGCTAGAAAGTACAGGGGTTAGATTCAAATCTTGCAGTTGGCTTTTTTATGAGAGGATGTTTCAAATTAAAGTTAAAACCTTTCCAATACTTCCCGATCCACGTGAGGTAGAGATGTGCGAGAAAGAGGATACATAATAAAGAAATAAAGGGTCTCTGTTTCGAGAGAAAATGAAAGAGGGTTTGAGAGAGCAAGTGGGGATATGTGTAATATCGACGAAAATATGATTCTACCCTTATTTTTTAATTTTGATAGAAAGGGATAAATAAATTAGAGTGTCTCAAAAGAGAGGAAATTCAAATTTTTAAGGAGTACAATAGGGAATATATGAATAATTCATCATGTGAGATCATAAGAGGTCTCTTATGACATACATAAGTTTTGTAACTTATCTTTTATCTGTAATACCCCGTATTTTTGACTATATTTATTTTGGGATTAATTAATTAAATTACGTATTAATTGGAAATTAATCCGGGTTAATAATACTAATGTGATGCGAATTGGTATTTGATTATGTGCATATATGATTATATATGAACTTGGTATTTGAAAATTTGTCGTGGGATTTATATACGGCATTTTTAGAAATTTTGTTGAGACGCGTGGGACCGTCGCGTCATGGTATATTATTTTATTATTAAAAGTGAATTTAAAATCTATAATCCGTATGGTCGTTTTGAGTGCGCCAACGCGTCCGGAAGGGTCGAGATAGTCAGAAAACACTAGCCGGGGGTATAGTTGGGTCCCGGGGTATTTTTAGGCCATACCGGCAACTTAAAGGGTATTTTA
This sequence comes from Sambucus nigra, assembly GCA_949130495.1. NCBI lineage: Eukaryota > Viridiplantae > Streptophyta > Magnoliopsida > Dipsacales > Adoxaceae > Sambucus > Sambucus nigra. Next base: position 62,722,711 of record OX422223.1, on the reverse strand, counting down.
GTAATTTGGTATTTTTGGGTAATTAAAAGTGACGAAAATTGAGAGTTGTAATCTGATAAGGAATTGACCCAACCAACCCTTTATTAACCCCATAAGCTACGTAGGTTATCATTTAGTCTTCCAACTCTCCCAAAGCAAACCCTAGCCACCATAGCCTTTTGGAGAAGAAAGCTTGGAGAAGGAGAGAGAGAGAGAGGAATTCTGCGGAGATTCTTCACCAAACCAACACCAAATCCGAAATCAAACCAAGGCAAGTGATTTATTCCATTTAAATTTCAGAGAATGCTTCTTCCATGTTAGATTATTCATAAACTTTGTATGTTCTTGGAAGATAATGAAAAACCCATAAGATTGGAGTTATTAGTTTGAATTTTGGGATATAGGTTGCATGTAGAATGTTACTGGACGATCATATTATGTGAATTACTGCCTTTTGTAATACCAAAAACGGATTTAAGATGAGGTTCATGACTGTTCTTGAGAAAAATCAGAAAAACTAGGTTTTTAATGAAGATTGATCCATATGTAGCCTATAGTTGTTGAAATATTGATTTATGGACGTTAGTAATATTGTAGGATTGTTATATGACATTACTATAACGTTATATTTGAGAATCACACGTTAGAAATAAGTTTTGGAACGTTTTTACAATCTGCAGAACGAAGCAGTCCATAGCCATACCTGTTCGATCGATCGATCGACATTCATCAGTCGATCGATCGACTAGATCGATCGATCGATATTCATAGGTCGATCGATCGATATTCATAGGTCGATCGATCGACCTTCCCAGAATGAGTGAAATTTTCCTTAATATGATTTTAATGGTGGAAACCCTCAGAGAATATGTTTGGAGACTTTGTGAATACCCTTAGCTTTAAGGAAGACCAGTAGGCATGATTATGAAGTGGGACTTTAATCAGAATGTAATTTGAGGAATTATTCTAAATAAATGAAATTCGTTATGTGAGTTAATATTTGGGTTAATAGTACAAATTTGAATAAGTTGATGAAATAAGGTTTGGGGCAGAAGTAAAGACCTTAGGCATAAAGATATCATATGTGAGAATTATGGAAACTTAGTAGTCTATTCGAGATAGGTTTTAAGTTTAAGGAATTACGACGTGAGACGTGTCGACTATTTAAATTATATATTATCGGATTACTTGAAATATATAAGTTTGGGATAATGGTATAATGATGTAGAAAATACCTTATTAAAATGGTGATATCTAAGATGTGTGAATGCTTAGTATATAATTTATGTGTATGACATACCTACCATACTTGCTATCACGGGAGGTTACGTTCGCTTAGGAACCTCTAATACTTGTGTGCCTACGGGGGGGATATAGACTGGTACCTTGATGAACATAGGTCATTGAAAGACTTATTGTGATATTAATAAGTCCGCGGATCGTGGGAGCGTAGGTATGTGCGTGACCCATGTGAAGGTGACTATGTTCGCCTCCATTATTTGTGATGTTGTTATTTGAGAACTATTCCTGAGAGATTCGGAATATGTGATCCTTATGTACGTGATGTACCGGGATAGATAGCAGAGTATGTGTGCACCGGAGCTTAGTTCTCGGGGTGCTCATATTGTATATTTATGATGTGAATAATATACATTTAATTTAATGAGAACTTTCATGTTAATGTAGTGAACATATATATATCACGGTATTATTTTGAGAAACAAAATGGGTTAGCTAGTAGTATAATATATTGCATATTGAGCATCTGAGTTTATATTAAACCCCTATTTAATTACGAGCGTTATAATAGAACCAAGTAATAATGACAGGTCCTATGATAAGTCTAGCTAGATTCGATGTCACTTAGCTAGTGGTTTGTGTCGTTATAGATGGGTAATTACGTTAGGAGTGCACAGTTAGACGAGAGGTGAGAATATCATGTGAGTGCACGTCCTAACATGTACTTTGCATTTAATGTTTTAAATGTTTTTAAAGCACTTGCAGGTTTTTAAAATGATTTCCACTTTCGGGCTCTGACCCATTTGCTTTCAAATATATTTTCTTGTAAAACCATTTTAGGTGCCCAGCCACAAGGACACCAAGCATAGGATCCTCATTCAGGTGACGAGCTGTAGCTATTTGTGGAAGCTACAGGGACTTGCTTTTAGACGCCTCTCTCATTTGGATTCCAGTCTCAGCATCTATCAGTTGTAGGGCATGTTGCCCAATTCTATTAGACATTTTTACATTTCAGTTTTCAGACTCTAGCATGTATTGCTCAGTATTCAGTTTTAGTTATTTATTTCAGTTTACTTATCAGTTGTGGGATTTGTATTGAGGAGTTTTTCCTCCAGAGTTTATTTACATTTTTGTGATGGTTATTCGTTTTACTTCAGTATGGTGAATGGTGTTATTTAGTTATTCATTACGCTTGTTACATGTTAATCAGATTTAATAAAATTTGGCACTTACTTTTTAAATACTAGGTGGTTAGTAATCTTTAAAATGTTTTCGACAGTGATGCTATTAACTGAGCCAACTTGGCATTTTGAATTAATTTTATAAAGGAGTAGCTACCCGGTGTTTAATTAGTCGGGGTGTCACAGGTGGTATCAGAGCATCAGGTTCTAGTGTCCTTTAGGATCTGTACGGCTATTATGTTTCCGCTACGTTCCTTTGATATAGAGCCCTATATTTTAGGACTGTTGTACTCTTTTTGTTTGTACGTTTCGTTCTTCAGCTATTTTAAAGTTTATCTGTAGACTTATAAACTTTGTTCTCATTTCAGATGCCTCCACGACGTGCACGACGAGTTCCCAGGAATGCAATGCCCGAACCCCAGCCCGCTCCAGTTCAGGGCATGTTGAACGCCACTGAGGTTGCAGCTATAGAAGCTCAAGCGGTGAATGCCGCGATTGCCGTGATTCAGCAGGCACCACCTCAGGCGCCGGTTGCCGCGCCAGTCCAGGTTAATGCATTCCCGTCTGCTTGGGAACGTGTACGCGACGCTTTTCAGAAAGCGCATCCGCCAGAGTTTGCAGGAAGCTCAGATGTGGTAGTCTCGAGCCAATGGAGGAAGGATATGCAGAGGCACTTGAGGATGCATGAGTGCTCTGATGTTCAGAAACAGGTGCTAGCTACTTTCAAGCTAGTTGGATCGGCGCTGCAGTGGTGGGAGTCCATTACCACGGCGGAGGAGAGGGATACCCTCACGATTCAGGAGTTCTGGGTGCGGTTTGACCGCAAGTATTTTCCGTCCGCAGTTCATACAGAGATGAGGAGGAAGCTTATGAGTCTGAGGCAGAAGAGCAAGACAGTGGCCGAGTATGAGGCCGAGTTCACTAATCTTTTGAATATCGTTCCAGACGAGATTCCAACAGAGAAGAAGAAGATAGAGAAGTTCACCGACGGGTTGAATTGGAGGATCCGTCAGCATCTGCTAGGGAACCTATCGTTGGCCACGTATTCTGATGTGGTTAACGCTGCACTATTGCACTGCCAGGACCACCGTTTTCATATGGCCGAGGGCAAGCGGTCAGGGGAGTCTAGCCATCAGGGCAGGACTGGAGGACATGGTGCCAGCGGGGCACAGACCGGTCAGGGGCAGAAACAGACTGAGCAGGGTACCCAGCAGGGGGACAATAAGAGGTTCCGGTCAGGGAACTACAGGCAGGGACAGGGAGGTTTCCGTCAGGGCCATCAGGGTCCAAATGGCCAGCAGGGCCAACAGGGGCAGAATGGGCAGCAGTTCCATCAGGGCCAGCAGGGCCAAGGGAGGAATGGTAACGGCCACCAGGGCCGGGGACAGCAGGGGCAGAGGGGAGGGAACTTCCCAGGGAAGTGCTTTACTTGTGGCAAGACTGGCCATAAGAAGCAGGATTGTCCTGATAGGGGCAGGGCCCCACAGCAGCAGCAGGGTGCTCGCCAGGAGCCACAGAGACCCATGTTTCCCGTCGCTCTTCCTGCACCGCCACAGATGGCAGCATTGCCACCCATTCCAGTAGTCCCAGCTCAGCAGGGGCAGCTACAGTATGGACGTGTCTACAACGTTCACCAGGCTGCAGTTCCACAGGCACCGCCCGCGATCGAGGGTACGTTTCCTATCCATGGCACTATGGGTCGGGTGTTATTTGATACGGGTGCTACACACTGTTTTATTGCTACACACTTCGCGAAAGCTTTAGGATTGTTAGCTACGGCAGATAGCACAGTGACGTGTATCGACTCACCATTAGGGAGTGGGTCACTTATTTTCTTTATATGCCGGGGAGTGGGGGTAGAGGTTGGTGGTTTGGTATTACCTGCGGACATGTTAGTGTTAGACATGCATGTTCACGATGTGATCATCGGTATGGATTGGCTCATAGCATATAGGGCCATGATTGACTGCTTCAGCGGAAGCATTGTTTTTGCCATTCCGGGGCAAGAGATGTTTTTAGTGGCGATGCCTCGCCCAGAGGGAGGATCGACCGCTCATCTGTATTACATAGAGGAGGATACCTCTAAGGAGGTTGTGATTCCTTTAGATTCTATCCCAGTTGTCAGGGAGTATTCAGATGTGTTTCAGGAGATACCAGGCTTACCACCCAGTCGAGAGATAGATTTCGTTATTGATTTGCTACCGGGTACGAGACCTATAGCACGCGCACCGTACCGTATGGCTCCGGCTGAGATGCGAGAGCTACGGGATCAGATAGAGCAGCTGTTAGGACAGGGCTTTATCCGTAGGAGTACCTCACCTTGGGGCGCTCCAGTTTTGTTTGTGAAGAAGAGGGATGGTTCACTGAGGTTGTGTGTGGACTACCGAGAGTTGAATAAGGTCACGATACGGAATAAGTATCCGTTACCTCGAATCGATGACTTATTCGACCAGTTGAGAGGAGATTCTTTCTTCTCGAAGATTGACTTGAGGTCGGGATACCATCAGTTGCGTATCAGGGAGGAGGATGTCTCGAAGACTGCGTTCTTGTCGAGATATGGTTCTTATGAGTTTCGGGTTATGCCTTTCGGCTTGACCAACGCTCCAGCTGTGTTTATGGACTTGATGAACAGGGTGTTCAGCGATTTCCTCGATCAGTTTGTCATTGTCTTCATTGATGACATTCTGGTCTACTCTCAGACAGAGGAGGAGCACGCCGAGCATTTGAGGCAGGTTTTGCAGACACTTCGTCAGAACGAGCTGTATGCAAAATATGAGAAGTGCGGGTTTTGGCTGAAGGAGGTCCAGTTCTTGGGTCACATTATTTCCGACCAGGGAATATCTGTCGATCCGGGGAAGGTGTCAGCGGTGAGGGAGTGGGGACAGCCCACGACACCAACAGTGATTCGTAGTTTCTTGGGCTTAGCAGGATACTACAGGAGGTTTATTCGGGGTTTCTCGGAGATAGCAGGTCCTTTGACACATCTTACTCGTAAGGGTGTGCCATATATCTGGAGTGATGCCTGTCAGTTGGCATTCGATGAATTGAAGGACAAATTGACCTCAGCACCTGTGTTAGCATTGCCGAGACCGGGAGTTGAGTATTTGGTTTACACCGATGCGTCCTTGCAAGGACTGGGAGGTGTATTGCAGCAGGAGAGACAGGCCATAGCTTATGCTTCCCGTAAGCTTAAGCCTCATGAGAAGAATTACCCCACACATGATTTGGAGTTGGCAGCGGTGGTATTTGCCTTACGGATTTGGAGGCACTATCTTTTGGGGGAGAAGTTTCAGCTGTTCATGGACCACAAGTCCCTACAGTATCTGTTCACGCAGAAAGAGTTGAATATGCGGCAACGTAGGTGGCTTGAATTTGTGAAGGACTACCAGTTCGACATCCAGTACCACCCGGGTAAGGCTAACGTGGTAGCAGACACGTTGAGCCGTAGGCCAACAGATGAAGTGGCAGAGGTGTGGAAGGCCAAGTGGAAGGAATTGGGACACCAGGATGCAGTGGCCCGATCTTTCATGTCGGTGATGACGGTTACACCGCAGATTGTCACGAAGATAGTACGGGCACAGGCTAATGACTCGTTCTGTCAGGAGCAGATAGTCCGATTACTAGCAGAGGGAGCCGAGTCCTATACCGTTAGCTCAGACGGGGGATTGCGCTTCAATGGGAGATTGGTAGTTCCGGAAGGAGAGGAATTGCGACACGATGTTATGGCAGAGTCGCACGGCTCACGGTTCGCGGTACATCCCGGAGGGGACAAAATGTACCAAGACATGAGGCGGCAATATTGGTGGAGTGGTATGAAGAGAGATATCGCTGAGTTTGTCTCGAAATGCGCCACTTGTCAGCTTGTAAAAGTGGATCATCAGAGACCAGCAGGATTGCTACAGCCGTTGGAAGTTCCGGTGTGGATGTGGGAGAGCATATCCATGGACTTTATCACGGGGTTGCCTACGTCGCAGAGGGGTCACGACTCCGTTTGGGTAATTGTGGACAGGTTGTCCAAGGTCGCTCACTTCTTACCCGTAAGGACTGACTACACTACGAGACAGTATGCCCAGCTTTTCATTTCAGAGATTGTGAGACTTCACGGTGTGCCCCTGAATATCGTGTCTGACAGAGACAAGATATTTGTTTCGAGGTTTTGGGAGAGTTTCCAGGAGGCCATGGGCACGGAATTGCGATTGAGTACGGCTTATCACCCGCAGACCGATGGGCAGACAGAGCGCACCAACCAGATGTTGGAGGACATGCTACGCATGTGCATTATTGACTTCGGGGGTGGATGGGAGCAGTACCTTCCACCGGTGGAGTTTGCTTACAACAACTCCTATCAGTTCACGATTGGCATGGCTCCGTTTGAGGAATTGTACGGTAGACCTTGTCGTTCCCCAGCATGTTGGTTGGAGGTGGGGGACAACAAATTACTTGGGCCAGAAGTGATCCAGGATACTTCGGCAAGGATTGAGTTGATTCGGAGTCGCATTCGGGTAGCTCAAGACAGGCAGAAGAGTTATGCTGATGCGAAGAGATTTTTCATGGAGTTCCAAGTGGGGGACCAGGTTTTGCTCAGGGTATCTCCGATGAAGGGGATTATGCATTTCGGGAAGAAGGGGAAGTTGTCACCGAGGTATGTGGGGCCGTTTCCTATTATTGAGCGGATAGGACCGGTTGCATATAGACTTGGACTACCAGAGCACTTGCATCGGATTCACGATGTGTTCCATATTTCCTCGCTGAGGAAATACCTTAGAGATAATTTGGCTCATTCGCACATTGCTGTGGAGGACATCGATCTCCAGCCGGATAGCTCCTACGAGGAGGGGCCAATTGCTATTTTGGACCGAAGCGAGAGGAAACTGAAGTCAAAGATAGTCCCGTTAGTACGTGTTCAGTGGCGACATCACAATGTCGAGGAGTCCACATGGGAGCGCGAGGATGAGATGCGCGAACGTTATCCAGAACAGTTTTTAGTAGGTACTTTCTAGTTTCGAATTTCGGGACGAAATTCAGTTATTAGGGGGGAAGTATGTAATACCCCGTATTTTTGACTATATTTATTTTGGGATTAATTAATTAAATTGCGTATTAATTGGAAATTAATCCGGGTTAATAATACTAATGTGATGCGAATTGGTATTTGATTATGTGCATATATGATTATATATGAACTTGGTATTTGAAAATTTGTCGTGGGATTTATATACGACATTTTTAGAAATTTTGTTGAGACGCGTGGGACCACCGCGTCACGGTATATTATTTTATTATTAAAAGTGAATTTAAAATCTATAATCTGTATGGTCGTTTTGAGTGCGCCAACGCGTCCGGAAGGGTCGAGATAGTCAGAAAACACTAGCCGGGGGTATAGTTGGGTCCCGGGGTATTTTTAGGCCATACCGGCAACTTAAAGGGTATTTTAGTAATTTGGTATTTTTGGGTAATTAAAAGTGACGAAAATTGAGAGTTGTAATCTGATAAGGAATTGACCCAACCAACCCTTTATTAACCCCATAAGCTACGTAGGTTATCATTTAGTCTTCCAACTCTCCCAAAGCAAACCCTAGCCACCATAGCCTTTTGGAGAAGAAAGCTTGGAGAAGGAGAGAGAGAGAGAGGAATTCTGCGGAGATTCTTCACCAAACCAACACCAAATCCGAAATCAAACCAAGGCAAGTGATTTATTCCATTTAAATTTCAGAGAATGCTTCTTCCATGTTAGATTATTCATAAACTTTGTATGTTCTTGGAAGATAATGAAAAACCCATAAGATTGGAGTTATTAGTTTGAATTTTGGGATATAGGTTGCATGTAGAATGTTATTGGACGATCATATTATGTGAATTACTGCCTTTTGTAATACCAAAAACGGATTTAAGATGAGGTTCATGACTGTTCTTGAGAAAAATCAGAAAAACTAGGTTTTTGATGAAGATTGATCCATATGTAGCCTATAGTTGTTGAAATATTGATTTATGGACGTTAGTAATATTGTAGGATTGTTATATGACATTACTATAACGTTATATTTGAGAATCACACGTTAGAAATAAGTTTTGGGACGTTTTTACAATCTGCAGAACGAAGCAGTCCGTAGCCATACCTGTTCGATTGATCGATCGACATTCATCAGTCGATCGATCGACTAGATCGATCGATCGATATTCATAGGTCGATCGATCGACCTTCCCAGAATGAATGAAATTTTCCTTAATATGATTTTAATGGTGGAAACCCTCAAAGAATATGTTTGGAGACTTTGTGAATACCCTTAGCTTTAAGGAAGACCAGTAGGCATGATTATGAAGTGGGACTTTAATCAGAATGTAATTTGAGGAATTATTCTAAATAAATGAAATTCGTTATGTGAGTTAATATTTGGGTTAATAGTACAAATTTGAATAAGTTGATGAAATAAGGTTTGGGGCAGAAGTAAAGACCTTAGGCATAAAGATATCATATGTGAGAATTATGGAAACTTAGTAGTCTATTCGAGATAGGTTTTAAGTTTAAGGAATTACGACGTGAGACGTGTCGACTATTTAAATTATATATTATCGGATTACTTGAAATATATAAGTTTGGGATTATGGTATAATGATGTAGAAAATACCTTATTAAAATGGTGATATCTAAGATGTGTGAATGCTTAGTATATAGTTTATGTGTATGACATACCTACCATACTTGCTATCACGGGAGGTTACGTTCGCTTAGGACCCTCTAATCCTTGTGTGCCTACGGGGGGGGATATAGACTGGTACCTTGATGAACATAGGTCATTGAAAGACTTATTGTGATATTAATAAGTCCGCGGATCGTGGGAGCGTAGGTATGTGCGTGACCCATGTGAAGGTGACTATGTTCGCCTCCATTATTTGTGATGTTGTTATTTGATAACTATTCCTGAGAGATTCGGAATATGTGATCCTTATGTACGTGATGTACCGGGATAGATAGCAGAGTATGTGTGCACCGGAGCTTAGTTCTCGGGGTGCTCATATTGTATATTTATGATGTGAATAATATACATTTAATTTAATGAGAACTTTCATGTTAATGTAGTGAACATATATATATCACGGTATTATTTTGAGAAACAAAATGGGTTAGCTAGTAGTATAATATATTGCATATTGAGCATCTGAGTTTATATTAAACCCCTATTTAATTACGAGCGTTATAATAGAACCAAGTAATAATGACAGGTCCTATGATAAGTCTAGCTAGATTCGATGTCACTTAGCTAGTGGTTTGTGTCGTTATAGATGGGTACTTACGTTAGGAGTGCACAGTTAGACGAGAGGTGAGAATATCATGTGAGTGCACGTCCTAACATGTACTTTGCATTTAATGTTTTAAATGTTTTTAAAGCACTTGCAGGTTTTTAAAATGATTTCCACTTTCGGGCTCTGACCCATTTGCTTTCAAATATATTTTCTTGTAAAACCATTTTTGGTGCCCAGCCACAAGGACACCAAGCATAGGATCCTCATTCAGGTGACGAGCTGTAGCTGTTTGTGGAAGATACAGGGACTTGCTTTTAGACGCCTCTCTCATTTGGATTCCAGTCTCAGCATCTATCAGTTGTAGGGCATGTTGCCCAATTCTATTAGACATTTTTACATTTCAGTTTTCAGACTCTAGCATGTATTGCTCAGTATTCAGTTTTAGTTATTTATTTCAGTTTACTTATCAGTTGTGGGATTTGTATTGAGGAGTTTTTCCTCCAGAGTTTATTTACATTTTTGTGATGGTTATTCGTTTTACTTCAGTATGGTGAATGGTGTTATTTAGTTATTCATTACTCTTGTTACATGTTAATCAGATTTAATAAAATTTGGCACTTACTTTTTAAATACTAGGTGGTTAGTAATCTTTAAAATGTTTTCGACAGTGATGCTATTAACTGAGCCAACTTGGCATTTTGAATTAATTTTATAAAGGAGTAGCTACCCGGTGTTTAATTAGTCGGGGTGTCACATTATCCTTTCTATACTATAAAATGCTAAGCAGGGGAGTATATCTCCTTTTCAACGAGACTGTCCACGTGGCAATGTGTATTCGAAGAGACCTGCCCTATTTTCCACTCGATTCATATAACCCTCAACCTCTCTATCACTTTTTAGCTTCCTATTTCTAACCCCTTCAGTATCCAAACACATACAACCATGATGGGTAGTAACGAAGTTAATGTCAATGAATCCAAGCTACTTTTATTTTCTCAGTTTCTTAATAAACCAATTGGGGCTAAACATTTGATATTTTATTCTCCTATTTGTAGAAGGTGGTACATGGATCCTTATATAAAATTTCATGCTGGCTTACAATTTGCTTCGACGCCCGTAGAAACAACTATGACAACTCCGTTTCTTGATCGAGCGTGATAATGAGCAGTACGGACGGTGTTGGGGTTAGTGTACGATGATTATTTTAGTTGGGATTTTTCTTTGCTTTTGTTACTGATGTCTTAAGGGGTGGGTTGTGTGGTTTATTCTTTTCAAGATCTGGTGGATATATCATGGGTGTTTTTTGACCTGTATGTACTGGGTTTTGAAGGTTGAAGTTGTATTTGCTTTTTTTGAGGTTGTGTGCTTTGTGGGTGCGCGATGACGCTTCGACCTTTTGTATTCTGACCGAACTATTCGACTGAGTCAGGTGGCAATGCGGTGAAAGACAACAAAAATTGAACACTGGAAGTGGAACCGAATATTGCCGGTAATGTTGAAATCAACTCGTATTGCTGGTATTCTCTTTCCACTTAAATTCTTTTGAACAATTACCCACTTTATTTGCTTTTGAAGCTTTGGAATCAAACCCCAATGATACACAATTGGTAACTTATATCCTTTTGATCGCATCAATGAAAAATATAATTTATAAAATATCATAAAAATCATAGGGGCATATATCAAATAGTCCCTCGAACATTTTTTAATACGCGTTTAGTCCAACCCTCTAAAAGTCATTTACTATGCCGCTGGCGCGGACCTTTACAAGTAACAGAATAAGGAATTTTTTGGTACAAAATAAAACGCTTGGACTAAATATGTATTAAAAAAATGTTTGAGGGACTTTTTGGTATTTGATCCAAAATCATAACTAATTAGCAAATCTATATATACTTACTTTACCTGCATGAACAAGATTTAAAAAAAATTACCTATTACGAAAAATTTATTTTTAAACTACATGAATACGATTAAAATATTATGCGATACAAAATGAAATTGTACGTTCACATGAATAACATGAGCGTTACTCAAATAAAATGCGACGCGATATAACGTATTTTTTTACCTAACACGAATGCATCATAATTAAAACACGACACAACACAATTTTGATACTTGATACAAACATGGTCCAAATAAAACGCGACACAAATATAAATTCGTATTGTATTGACCTAACACGAATATGACTCAATTAAAACATGACATAAATTCGTATTGTGGACATTATATTTTGGGGGTATTTTGATTTTATCACACACTTAGTTTTGATAATTAAACTTTATCACCTAGAAAATAGTTGGCAAAGTCTAATTAGCAAAACTAAATAGATGATACAGTCAAAATAGCCATATATCATTTTACTCAACATGTGTATGGCACAAATAAAACGCGACACGATATGAAATCATATAACTTTACTTAACATGAACACGACTCAATTAAAACATGACCCATTATTTTTTTACCTAACATATATACGACCAAAATAAAGTGTAAAACCTTTCTTTATCATCAGTGAGAGATAACACAAACACGACCCAATTTAAACAACACACAAAATATGTTAGCGCCTAAAAATATGACACTGAACTAGAGCAAAAAATATTACTTAAAAAACGGCTCTAAAGTGGACCTCATATAACATACTTAAAAAACGGACCATTTATATAAAATAATAAAAAAATGAATTGATTTTTTATTGTATTTAAATATTTCAAGGAACCCATAAAAAACATATCAAAATAAACTTTTTGGCTATTTAAAAAAAATAGACAAAATATGTTAGTTTTTAAGTAACTTAAACATTGACATAAAAAACTAACATATTTTGATCGATTTTTTTTTAATAGAAAAAAAAATTAATTTTGAACTGTTTTCTTATTGAGTAATGATTTTTTTACTGGTACTTAGTATCAGGTTAGTACCAAATACGATTTATATGACTTGTACCCTGACGGGACCCACACCATAGTACAAGCCATATAAAGCGTATTTGGTATTAACCCGGTACTAAGTATTTGCAAGAGTAACATTATTCTTTTTTTATTAGTTCCTTGAAATGTTTAAATCACATAAAAAATCAACAAAAAAATATTTTTTTTACTAATTAAAGAAAATGGTCCATATTAGAGACTATATATATATATATATATATATATATATATATATATATATATATATATATATATAATGAAGTAAAACTTATGTTTTTTGTTTGATCGTGGCATTGGATGATTGAGAGAATGGCTGATTAGTAAAAGGTAAGCCTTAAGGTTTTTTTATCGATTAAATTTTTTATCTGAAGTGATTTTTATTTTTGTGGTTGATAATGTTTCAACGAGTTCCATTTCTCTTTAACAATTTATGATTTTAGTTCTTATCTTTAATCTAAAACCACATGTATGTTTTAAGACATGATAATTTTTTCAAATTACTTTAATTTACGCTTTATTATATAAAAAAGTTAATCTATCATAATTAAGATTTTACTTTGGACCAATCAAAAAGAATAATAAGGGCATGGGGGTGTTTGAAAGTATTTTTTATATATATAATTTGTGACATGAACTTTTTTAGATCATGTTAGGATTTTTGTCATAAAAAACTTTCAAATACACATAACGTTTCAATTTAGTAAAAAGAATAAAACGTCTTTAGAATTTTTTTTGTTTTATATTTTGTTTGGAAAGTAAACTTTATTCGAATTAACTATTCACAATTATAAACCCGAATTGTATAAATTTAATTTGCGTATTATATATCATGCCTGCGCATCGCGCGAATTTAAAACTAGTATACTATAAAATGCAATACGAGCATTAATTATTGCTGATCAATTAGCCTACCACATGGACATTCTCTATTTCCCCACTATTAACACTTTCTCTCTTCTATTTCCAACAGGTTTCTACCATGACCTTTGCTTTCTTTTTTGTCTCTTCCTTGACCTTCAATCATCTATTACTTAATCTCAATCTCTTTAGCTTCCATATTAATATGGAGCGAGGTTGTCCATATTAGTATAAGTCTCCAGCGGAGGCATCAAATGGAAAAAAGTCATCTGGGCATATTTGATCATCCATGGTACTATTTTCGTTGCCGGAGTTTTGTCAACGTGCTCATTGAAAACCAATATCTCTCTGGTAAAAACGTGATTTCAAACTATTGGTAAGATCTCGAATGATGAGATACCCTATATTTCAACAAGCAAAATGTTCCAGATCTCAAGGACCAAAAACTACAAATGGGACGATCTTGAATGGGGAGATCATTGTGAAGGCCAAGATTATGCTGTCCGGACCTTCAAACAGTTGATTTTTTCTATAATTTTTTTTTTTATTAATTTTGGTTTTGAATTGAGTTTTGTTTTGTTGTTGTTGAGTGAGCTGGGAGGGATTTTGCAGGTATGAGTTAAATCGGTAAGCCAATTACTCATCAATTTTTGAAACTATTCGTTTATGCCGGTAGCATTGAAGCCTTATTTTTGCAGATCCGATTTTATTGTCTTAATAATTGATGGGTGGATCGTCCTTATGAGTGATTTTTGGTTGCCTATTGGTGAGATAAAAAAAGAAGACATGGATATACCGTAAACCAACAACATTCTGTTGGTGGGGCTTCGTAGGGGTCCGGTTTTAAGCAGGTATGGTGGTGGATTCGAGTTTGTGGATCGGGTACAGGAGCGGCTGGATTCATTTTCCGACGTGTTTGGAAAGGATAGAATGGAGGTGGTCATCGGGTATGAAGGTACTGTTGGAGTTTTGTAATGGAAAGAACGAAATATATTAATTAATTTCTGCAAGGCATGTTCTTGGAACGCTTTCTTTTAGGTAAAATTTCTCCCAATCCGGTTGAGACAGAACCGCGAGTACACAATGGATTTTATAGAATCTGCCTTCAGGATACAATGCAGTGTATGAATAGTTTGTTTGATTCAAACTATGTACTTTTTGATCAAACTGGGAACACTCTAAATTTGTAACTTGATAATGCCAAAAGGTAGAGAACGAAGAGAGGAGAAATTAGCAATTTTTGGTGTCCAAAACAGATGACTGGAACTCTTTTTATAGCCATTTTTGTGACTATTCTTCAATAGTCACAGCTCTTCATGTAGCGACTCAGCAGCCGTTGGATCGTGCCTGTTTGGAACATCTTCGATCTAACGGTTCAGATTGGGCATCCCATCGTAAGCGAATGGACATACCCTACACGAAACACTACGAGTTCATCTAACGATTCAGATAAAGTCATTTCGAATTTTAAAGCCTTTGATTGGATCGTTTAATCACAACCGTTAATCTGTTTTACCTCGTCAAAACTTTAGGCTCCCACGCTCCAAGCGACGATGTGCACGTGCGAAGTTCCAAGTGCGCGTCAAAGCGCACAATGCGACCTAAGTCGCCCAATCGCACTTTCACGTGCTGCGTGTCGCGTGTCACGATTGGTGGTTCTTAAGCACCACCGCAATGCAAAGGATCATAGCCTCTTGTTTGACTTGTCAACTAAGAATCTTAGTTGTCCTTTAGTTGATATACCACTACTTTTTGTAGTATTCTTCCAATGTGGGATAATATGGGATTTTGAGCACTCCCATATCTTTCACACCCATTTGCTCATGTTTCTACCTTCTAAAATAAAACCCAAACTATGTTTAAATTAAAA
The DNA here is from genome assembly GCA_949130495.1 of Sambucus nigra. NCBI lineage: Eukaryota > Viridiplantae > Streptophyta > Magnoliopsida > Dipsacales > Adoxaceae > Sambucus > Sambucus nigra. The sequence continues at coordinate 62,707,400 of OX422223.1, read as the reverse complement.
CACCAATAATATAATAAAATATTAACAACTAAAAATAAAACATCAATAATATAATTAAAATATTATATTATATTGAAATTTATCCAACATTCTCCCACCAATTTCAATATACACAAGAGAGCAAAGCAAAAAAGACAATAAATAACTTTTGGCATTATCACTAAAATGTAGTGCATAAATGAGAAGTGTCTTTCGGACTTGAACTTCCATATAGTGTAAATACTTCAAAGCTTCATCAAGGTGCTGTGGTGAACATATCTTGAACCAAGGACCTTTTAAGACTAGCTGAAACTATCACACATACCGATTCTTCTAGCATGCACTTTTATGGCCTTGTGTTAATCCTGATTTCACGAGCGCTTTAGGATCGGTCTTGATTCCATAGAAAGCGGACACACTTTCGATACTCGTATAGGTAAATCAACTTTAGTGATTCTGCGAGTCACATTTATATGATTTATTAATAAGTAACCTTCATCCTCTAACATGCAGAAAACCAACACTAGGCACATAGGAATGGAACTTTTGTATAAAATTCCTAGTGTTCCATAACTATAATTTAACTTATTAGTACCACATTTAACTCTATCTATATTTTCAAGATATGAGTTGGGTTCCCATTAAATATAGTTGTTTTTATTTAATAGACCTTAGTCCCATTCCTTTTGAGGCGATATATATCATCTCCCTAACAAGACCTTTAGTTAGAGGATCTGCTAAATTCTTGTTCGTTTTAACATCGTCGACTGTAATTACTCCTTCTTTGAGTAATTTTCTTATAATTTGATGCCTTAGACTAATGTGTCTAGATTTTTCGTTATAAGTTTTGTTCGAAACTTTATAAATTGTGACTTGATTATCACAACTTATCATAATAGAAGGAGATGGCTTTTTCCATAAAGGAATATCATACAACAAATTTTTAAGCCATTCTGATTCTTTACATGCATCTGCTAGGGCTATAAATTCATATTGCATTATTGAATCTGACACACATGTTTGTTTCTTGGATCCCCAAGAGATAGCTGCACCTTTTAGCGTAAAAATCCAACCAATAGTTGACTTGGATTTTAGTTCAAGATTATTACAACTTGAATCACTATATCCTTCTAAAATAGATGGATATCCTACATAATGTAAGCCATAATCCAAAGTCCTCTTCAGGTATCTAAGTACCTTAAAAATCGCATTCAAGTGCTCTTGTCCTGTATTACTTGTAAATCTACACAAGACACTCACTGCATAAGCAATGTCCGGTCTAGTGCATTGCATGGCATACATTAGACTCCCAATAATACTAGCATATTTAAGTTGGTCCTTAGCACGCTCAGTATTTTTCATTAATTTGATACTAGGATCCACTGGTGTAGCAGCTGGCTTAAGTTCAAAATGATTATATCTTTTAAGAAGTTTTTCTATATAATGAGATTGAGATAACGCTAAAGAATTATCCTTTCTCATAATTTTGATTCCTAAAATCACATTAGCTTCTCCAAGATCTTTCATATCAAATTTTGATGAAAGAAACCTTTTGGTTTCTTCAACATATTTGAGATTAGACCCAAATATTAACATGCCATCCACATATAAGCAAATAATAACACCAACACTATTTTCAGATTTACTATATATACATTTGTCGGCATCATTAACTTTATATCCATGGGATATAAAAATATTATTAAACTTCTCATGCCATTGCATAGGAGCTTATTTAAGGCCATAAAGAGATTTAACCAGTTTTCACACTTTCTTTTCTTGGCCAGGCAAAACAAACCCTTCAGGTTGTTCCATATAAATCTCTTCTTCTAAATCACCATTTAAAAATGCAGTTTTAACATCCAATTGATGAATAACTAAATTATGAATAGAAGCAAGAGATATTAATATCCTAATGTAAGTGATTCAAGCAACATGATCATATGTATCAAAGTAATCAATTCCATGTTTTTGCTTATAGCCTTTAGCAACTAGTCTTGCCTTAAATTTATTTATAGAACCATCCGGATTTAATTTTCTTTTAAATATCCATTTGCACCCAATAGGTTTAGCCTCGGGGGGAAGATCGTAAATAACCTAAGTTTGATTTGACAAAATTGAATTCATTTCATCATTTATTGCTTCTTTCCCAAAGACATCATCCCTAGATGTTACCGCTTCATGAAATGTTGTCGGTTCATCTTTTACATTAAGAATAAATTTAGTTTTATTCTTAGTCTCATTTAAATCCCCTTCAACTAAATAAATAACAAAGTCAGGCCCACATATTTTTTCAATTCTTTGTCTTTTACTCCTTCGTGGTTCAACGTCATTCGTTGTTTTCGAAGAAGATATAGGTTGTGAATTTTCTTCTAAAGTTGAGGAGTCAACAGTCGGATTATTATTTTCTAAACCTTGATTTAAAGTACTAAACTTTGTTAGATGTTCAAAGAATTGTACATCTACCGACTCAATGATTTCTTGAGTTTCAAGATTTAAAAATTTATAAGTCGTACTATTACTAGAGTATCCAATAAAAACACATTTGTAAGTCCTATTTCCTAGTTTAGGTCTTTTAGGTTCAATTTTTCTTACATAAGCATGACATCCCCAAACTTTAAGACATCTAAGATTAGGCTTACGATTAAACCATAATTCGTATGGTGTAACATCCTTGTTTTTCAATGGAACTCTATTTAAAATATAACATGCGGATAAAACCTCTTCTCCCCACATCGAAAATGGTAAACCAGAACTAATTAACATTGCATTTATCATTTCAACTAAAGTCCTATTTTTTCTTTCCGTCGTTCCATTTTGTTGTGGCGTATAAGGTGCCATAACTTGATGGATTATCCCATGAGTATTACAAAATTGTATAAACTCACTTGGGTAATGTTCACCACCCCTATCGGACCGTAGGACTTTAATTTTTCAATTTTGTTAAGTTTCAACTTCTGCTTTAAAAATTAAAAAATTCTCGAAAGCTTCATCTTTACTTTTAAGCAAATATGTAAATGCATACTTAGAGTAATCATCAATAAAAGTTAAGAAATATTTATTTCCACCACGAGTCATATTACTCTTCATATCACATACATCACTATGAATAAGATCAAGCATTTCGGATGTCCTCTATATAGATTTAAACGACTTTCTAGTTATCTTCGATTGAGCACAAATTTCACATTTAGAAAGGTTATCAAATTTACAATTTGATATTAAACCGAGATTAGTCATATTTTTTATACTTTTATAATTCACATGACCTAATCTACTATGCCATAAAGAAATAGACTCAATCATATAAGCATAACTAATAGCATTGATTACATTAATTTTGATCATCCGTTACAAGAGTATCCTTTGCCAATAAATTGGCCATTCTTTGACAAGACAAACTTATCAGACCCATACACTAGTTTGAAACCTCTCTTATTGAGAAGGTCCCCAGACACAAGATTTTTACACATATCAGGTACATGAAGTACATCAATTAGAGTAAGTGTCTTTCCAGAAGTTAGCTTCAATTCCACAGTGCCTTTCCCAACTACATTTGTGCGAAGATTATTTGCCATCTTCACTTCTTTTCCATCAATTTCTTGATATGTTTTGAATGAAGATCGGTCTTTGCATATGTGGACCGTTGCGCCGGTATCCAGCCACCATCCACTTTCATTATCAATTGATTTTGCTTCGCATACAGTAGCAATAAGATCTTCAACATTATTGGTTTCCTTCGACCCTTGTTTTTCCTTAAATGCCTTCTTTTTAAGACGATATTCTCGAGAATAATGGCCCGGTTTGTCACAGAAGAACCATTTTCCCTTCTTTTTCTTATTTGCACTTTGGTTCTTGAATTTTGAATCATTATTTGCTTTAAATTTTGAGTCTTTGATAATCTTGGATTTTTGATCCTCAACCATATTAACTTTTGAATGACCCTCACCTTGTTCATCCTTATTTTCTTGAATAAGAGTATCATCTTCAATACGAAGGTGACGACGAAGGGATTCCATAGTATAAGTATTTTTATCATGATTAATTTTCTTCTTAAAGCCATTCCGAGAGGATAGAAGTTTTCAAACAATCACCCCTACTTGAAATTCATCTTGAAGATTAATTCCAGCAGCTTTAAGGTCACCAACAATTTGTTGGAGTTCATGTGCTTGTGCAACGACATATTTATCATTACTCATTCTAAAATTCATATAGTTTGAAATTAGAAACTTACGGTTGCTCGCTTCCTCGTTTTGATACTGTCTCCAAAGCCTTCCATAATTCCTTTGCCGTCAGAATCATTCGATGAGCACTATAAACAGTTTGAGACAAAGCATTGAGAATATGTCCTCGACACATAAATTCGTCTTCTTTCTTCTATACACATTTTTTCTTTATATCTTCGGTGTCTTCGGGTGTGGGGTCGGGAATTTGTTCAAGGTTGTCATCTAGAATGTATGCTAGTTTTAGTGATGTGAGGAAGAACATAACTTTCTCTTGCCAATGGGTGAAATTTACGCCATCAAAATTGTCGAGTCGGATTAAGTCTTGGCTCATGACTTGGATAGATTGTGCCACCGTTCCTTCCATTTGAGTGCAGTAATAAGAATATAAATTTTTCCTAAAACTGTTGGAGTTTTGTAATGGAAAGAACGAAATATATTAATTAATTTTTGCAAGTCACGTTCTTGGAACGCTTTCTTTTAGGCAAAATTTCTCCCAATCCGATTGAGACAGAACCGTGAGTACACAATGGGTTTTATAGAATCTGCCTTCAGGATACAATGCAGTGTATGAACAGTTTGTTTGATTCAAACTATGTACTGTTTGATCAAACCGAGAACACTCTAAATTTGTAGCTTGATAATGCCAAAAGGTAGAGGACGAAGAGAGGATAAATTAGCAATTTTCGGTGTCCAAAACAGAGGCCTGGAACTCTTTTTATAGCCATTTATGTGACTGCTCTTCAATAGTCATAGCTCTTCATGTAGTGACTCACCAGCCATTGGATCGTGCCTGTTTGCAACAACTTCGATCTAACGGTTCAGATTGGGCGTCCCATCGTAAGCGAATGAACATCCCCTACACGAAACGCTACGAGTTCATCTAACGGTTCAGATCAAGTCGTTTCGAATTTTAAACCCTTTGATATGTTTTACATCGTCAAAACTTTAGGTTCCCACGCTCCAAGCGACGATGCGAAGTGCCAAGTGCGCGTTGAAGCGAGCAATGCGCCCTAAGTCACCCAATCTCACTTTCGCGCGCCGCGTGTCGCGCTCATGCGTGTCGCGTGTCACGATTGGTGGTGCTTAAGCACCACCGCAATGCGTAGGATCATAGCCTCTTGTTTGACTTGTCAACTAAGAATCTTAGTTGTCCTTTAGTTGATATACCACTACATTTTGTAGTATTCTTCCAATGTGGGACAATATGAGATGTTGAGCACTCCCATATCTTTCACACCCATTTGCTCATGTTTCTACCTTCTAAAATAAAACTCAAACTATGTTTAAATTAAAACACCAATAATATAATAAAATATTAACAACTAAAAATAAAACATCAATAATATAATTAAAATGTTATATTATATTGAAATTTATCCAACAGGTACAAGTTATTGGCAGCAGGTTGAAGAAGATGGGTTACGGGTTTAAAACAGATATGGGGTCCATTTGGGTTCGGCTAGGAGTTTTCCCGGTTAGGATGGTGGGTTAATGGAAGTCAGGAGAGAGAAAGGTGCTGGGGAAGATGATGATAGGGTAGGAGAGAGAGTGTGAGGGGTGATTTGGCGTGTGTGGTGTATGGGGGTTAGTGTGTGGGTTGGGGAGGTCTAGAGTAAGTAATGTTATACTTCCCGGGAGGGAGTTAGCCCCGGGTAGTACATGGAGGGGAATATTTATTTATTTTTTACTTTTTCATGGGTTGTCATGTGATTATTAGGATTATTTGAATCTTTTTATTTAAAAAAAGATGTTTTATTAGAAAAAAATATTTTTTATAAATTAAAAAAATGTATCATTAAAAAATCCTATTTTAATATAAAAATATATATATTTTTTGAAAAAACTGCTTCAAAAAATAAAAGTTAGTTTAATATAAAAAAACTTTTTTTTTCTTTACATTTTTAAACGGTTTTAAGAAATATACAAATTGTATTAAATGTTGAAAAAATAAAGTTTAAAAACAAGAAGGGTCGTTGGCGCTGACCTTTAAAAATAATAGAATATTGGATAAATGGATGTTTGAGAGAAATACAAAAATTGTTATAAATGTTGTAAAATTTAAAAAAAAAAAATACTGTGGACCTTTGAAAATAAGAGAATATTGGTTAAATGGATGTTTGAGGTACTAAATGAGTTAAAAATAATTTTTTAAAAAATCTTATTAGAATAGTTTTTTTTAATGCGGACCTTTAAACATTTTTAAGAATTACAAAAATTGTTTTAAATGTTGTAAAATTAAAAAAAATATAAGTTTAAAAATAAAGTGTGCCGATAGCGCGGACCTTTAAAAATAAGAGAATATTAGGTAAATGGATGTATGAGGAAATGAGTTAAAAACAATTTAAAACAAAACTAATTAAAAAAACCAAAAAACTATTCTAATAAGAAGTTATTTTTTTTAATTATTTTTAATTCATTTCACATGAGAAACCATTGAAAAAAAATGAGGTGCCAACTAGACAAATGAGGACAAATGAAGTCGCCCACTAAACAACCCGGTACTAGCTCGGCTCATAAATTTAAGTAAGATAGAACTAAAAAGCAAATTTTTTTCTTTGAAGTGTTTTTTAGTGTCAAATGCAAACTTTTTACACATGTATGTTACAATATTTTTTGTACTTGCAAAATTTCAGATGCTAACTCCTTTAGAGGATACTCATTGTCACTCTCTTGTTCTCTATCTCCTTCACATTTTTTACTCATTCATTTGTGTATCATTTCACCTTCATTTTGAATAAATTCTGACCGTATCTCTCGCTTTCCCTCTTTCTAAGTAGATACAAGAAATAAACAGTATTAACTTACTATGGCCATATTTATTTTAAAAGTAGCCCCATTTACTTTTTAAATAATATGATTTAAATATTATAAATGGAGTATAAATAAATTTGATCGTTTTAATAATTTATAAAAATATTAATTGTTATAATTTTACCCCATTATATTTTGTCTGATTTCTAATAGAAAATGTAGTTATTTAATCATTGAGTATTATAAGTATATGTACTACATACTCCATTATATTTTTGTAATGATTTTTCAAAATGACATTTTAATAAATTATAATATTTTATATCACTACAAGTTGTAATTAAATAACTACAAGTTGTCTTTTTAATTAAAAACTCGCGCTTTATGCAAATTTAAATAAAAAAAATTATTTGAAAATTTAAGAAATATTTGCTTACCTATGCTCCACACATTGCACATCGCCTACGCATCACGTGGGCTTACAACTAGTTATATATATATATATATATATATATATATATATATATATATATATATATATATATATATATATATATTGCTTGTACGTAGTAGTGTCACTATGTCATAGTAGCAGTAGAACCTAACTGGGCATTTGCTCACTTCCCTGATTTGTTACGACAGGAATGCAATTTCATATTTGAGAGTTTTTCATAGGTATGTGTTCTTATCTTTTTTACGCTAGAAGTTCTGATGACTTGAACCCGAAATTCACATCAATGGGGTCTTCACTTGTCTAGTTACTTTATATAACATGAAAATGGAATTACATGCTAAATATTGGCACCATAAATTTAATAAAAGGAACTAGAAACAATTGTTAGGGTTGTTCACATGACTTCATACTTAACGCATCCAGTCCGATTTGGTTTGACCCATGAGTGGCCCATAAGCTTGGATTGTGGTGTCATAGTTTTGATGAATGCATGGATGAAACTTATGTTTATATGAAGCATGATAGTGAAATTTCTAGTATTATACATAAAAATATTATCCTACTTGGGAACAATGTGATTGATTTATCTAGTCACTCAATATGGAGGACCTAAGAGAAGCCAATCACACCCTTGGTATGAATCTTCTTTGTGATATGAAAAATAGGATATTGGGATTATCCCAATCCAGTTATATTGATAATTTGGCCACAACGTTTAGCATACAATATTCCAATAAAGTATTTGTTACTTTCATGCGTGGAATATCTTTATCTAAGGATTAGTGTCATAGGACACCTGCTCAGATATAGAGGATGATGAATGTACCTTATGCTTCAGTGGTGCGAAGCCTCATATATGTTATGTTGTGTACACGACCAAACATCGATTTTAACATTAGCATGGCTAGCAGATTCAAGTCTAACCTAAGGGATGAGCATTGGACTGTAGTAAAGCACATTTGTAGGAGAAATTTTAATAATTTCTCACTATGGTTTTTAGTTTGGAATATTCTGTTACACCTCTACATCATCATGTATATTCTCAAGATCTTTAATCGAAAGCAAGTTAGTGATGGAATACAACAATCAAAAATTGAAGAGTTGAGATCGTCACTATAAACATTGAGAAACATATATGAGGTTGATTATATGTAACCATTATGTTCATGGGTATGGAGCGTTGTTCGAATGAGGTTTTTACACTCGTTCGATATTAGTTGTTCGAACAAACATTCAAACGGTCTAATTTTCTCATCGCTTTGCAATGGCATGCGATATCTCATTCGATGTTCATTCAAATGACTAGAATATGCCATTCGAATGAGGTCCTATTCGTTTGAACGAGGTTGTGAAAAATTATCTTTTACTTGGCTTCAAATGCAATCATTTGAAGCCTATATCATGGGGATTTTTCTCCTAATTTAAGAGGTACGATCTTGGTCTTCTTTACGAGCCTTTTTACTCATCTTTTGTGATCAAACACTTTGATTTTTCAAATCCAAACCCCTTTGATGTTTTATAATCACTTTATCAAAACTTGAAAAACACATCACTTGTTCATATCCCCGTGGAGTTGATTCTTTGCTAGTGAAGATAGGAAAGGAGTTTCTTGAGAGTGGTTAGTGGACACTGAGGCAAGTGGATCTTGTTGTAGGGAGTTATTGGATATGAACCAATTTTGTTATTAACAAGGAATAGAAGACATAACTGCTATACTTAGTGGAGTATAATTTTTTAAGTCTGTCTGTGTCGTTCTATAATACCTTAGTTGTAACTGTACTGAAAATGGATTATTCCTGATTTTTTTTCCATACATTGCACTATGGTTTGTTTGATTCGATTTAGATTCAATATCTTACATGTTTTCTTTTACCTGATTAATTAAGATAAAAGTAGACTTAATTGAATTTGGCTTGTTTGTGTCCTATTCTAGGATTTCTACATTTCAAAATATAACTAGACCAATCTATAACATTTTTTTAACTTTCTCAAATATTGGAAAAGGATTAGAGATTAAGTGTTAGTTTACTCACCAAAGAGTCTTATTGCCATTACGTATATGGACTCAAACTTTTAGTTGGATAGATATTCAAGGAATTCGACCTTAAGATATTTATTTACCCTTAGAGGTGAAGCCATACGTTAAAGGAGTATCAAGCAATAATGTATTGTTGATTACACTATAGAAGCCGAATATATTGTAGCTTCGTAGGAAGGAAAGGATGTAGGTTGGCTCTAAAGCTTCCTAAGTGATTTAGGTGTGGTTCCTTTAGTGAGATCTAATATTACACCTTATTATCGAAATAGAGGTGCAATTTCTAACTTAAAATAACCAAGGACTTATAAAATGGGAAATAACATTGAGGGCAAGTATCACTTAATACAGGAGATCAAGTATAGAGGCAATGTCATTGTTACTAAGATTGCATCTCTCAAAATCCTGACAAATCCTTTTACAAAGATATTACCATCTTACACTTTTAATTGTCATGCAGAGGCAATGCGTGTTAGACTCATAGGCACATGGATTTAAGACTAAGGGAGAGATTATTGGAGTTTTACTTTTTAAACCATGTATGATATTTTTTTAATAAACGTGTTTTTGCATAAATTTTTATCTATTAGGGTAAATTGTGCCTTCAAAATTATACACGATAGTCAAAGTATAAGAATAGAGAAAATGAGAGATAAAAGAAAGATAACACGAGATGTAGAGTAGTTCGGTCGTCAAAACAAGTCTACATCCAATTTAGAGCCTGATTCTCATTTTATATATTCATGTGATACATGTTGGGAGGCTTATAGGAGTACAAAAAGATAAGTAGGTGAACTATAATAACATACATTCAATAATGCAGCGGAGGTTGTGGCCTTATAGTGTAAACAAGTAGGAGGCCGCAGCCAAGTCTGATTTGGGGTTGCTAGAGAAAGTGACTGGAGTGATCTTCAGTATATAAAGAAGTTAAAGAGATTTAGGTAGAGCTTTAATTCCCAGTTGTTGCTTGTGAAATGAGGAGGTGAGCATCTGTATTCATAGTAGTTGGTTAGGACAACACGTTGATAGTGCCCGTGCCTTGTGGATAAGTATTGATGAGATGGAATCTTTTAGATAGTGGACAACTCGTAGTCCATTGCTGATATGTATGGGTCTGAGGGTTCTTGGATTGTGAGGTACCTGTTCGTTGACTTCTAAGGTAGTTTAGTGCTTAAGTTCCATATCTTATCACTGAACCAGGCTATAGTCTTGGGTGTATAAAGGGGTAAAAGGAGAATAGTTTGCGATATGGTTAGTATGTCTATGAACCAGGTCGTGTACTTATTTACAGGCTGAGTCATTTTTGCCATAGTAGAGCATAATTTTATTATGTTAGCATTGGATTCCATGCAAAGTGTCTCGTGATCATTAGATGCCATATTTTAGGTATAACAGAAGCCCCCCAAGCCTCAGTTTTAAGAGATAAGTTATTTAGTCTTGGGGCTTTGTTCATATCCGCAGATTGTTTCCTTGGGGCCGAAGTCCTGCTTGGGATAATGAGTTTTATGTCTGAGGACTTTTAAAGGATGGAGCCTTGTATATGACGAAGCCTATCATCGAGAGGATGCGGTCTTGCTTGATACCACGATCTATTCCTGAGGCATTTTTAATTATGCAAAGTTTTAAATTCTGCGACCCCTTATATAAATGGTTTGAGGACGTGGCCTCATTTACCTCTTTTAATTTCTAAGAGCTAAAGAGTGAGAGATTTTTGGCAATAGCATGATTATCACTACACCAAAATTGCTGGATTTTCACGGTCATTGACCGTGACAGGTCCAACTTGGTAGGAAAAGTTTGGGGGTGACAACTTTTATTGTCATGGACTTGTCACGGTCATTGACCGTGACAAGTTAGTTAGAAGTGCTATGGTCCTGTCATGGACTTTGACCTTGACAAGGTTTGTCACGGTTAAAGACCGTGATAACCCGTGACAAATTGTCACGGTCATTGAACGTGACAAATCTGGACATAATTTAAAAAAAATATGTTAGGCAGTTTGGCCACTGTCGCTACCCAACTGTATATTTGTACCCGTTATAGCAAAATTATACCTGTTCAAACAGCATATATCCAAATAAAATAAAAAGAATGCACCAATTCATTACATATATATTTCCATATCCAAATAAAACAAAAATACAATCCATATCCAAATCAAAATAATTCAAATATAATCCAAACGTCCAAATAAAAATAGATATAAATAATGTCACGACATAGTGTCTGGGGTAGATTCAAGGAGGAAGGAAGGCCACATGATATACGCATTGAGACACCCCTCAATATGCATCACGCCGCTTTGTTCGCACAACCATAGTGCGGAGTTCTCCTTTTTGGGTATCATATGTGTGACAATCACCTTGGCCTTGATGTTTTGAAGGTTACGTGCATGAACCGGCATACCCGTGACAGTATTCGGGTTCCTCAACCCCCTCGCTATCTGCTTCCCGTCATATATGTCGCATAAAAAGACGCTTAGCCAATTGCTTATTGACATAGTTTGCTGGATGGGAGCCAAGTAAGGGACTGTATCATCAAGCGGTGAGTCCGCGTGTATCGAAGATAAAGAAGGGATATCCACGTCCTCGTCCTCGTCCTCGTCCTCGTCCTCCCCTCCACCACATTCTCCTTCTCCTTTCCCTTTCCATTGCCCTTTCCCTTTCCACACAACTGACACTTCATGAATGCGTACATATCTAGGATCGTCGCCTCCAACCTTTATAGCTTTACGTCATGCATGTCCACCCGATGAGTCAACCCGATGTTTCTCGTCTCCATTCCAGCGATCTTAGATTTACCCACCCGCGACCCCACCACCCTAGTCCTCCCCTTGCGATCAGCATTAACCACTTGGGTGAGTGCGTCAGTGAATAAAGATGCCTTGTCGGCATCAGACTGCGACTCACGCACTTCCTTAAGCTTTACCTCAGACGACAAAAATCACACGATTAGTTAAATAGGTAAGTAAAAAATTATAACTTAATTCACAAAAATTAAACTATCGGATTACTTACAATCGTGGACACGACGCTCAGGGGGCTCTCCTTATCCTTTCCCTTCTTCATCTGAATTGCCACATAGGCATCGAGCCTATGTGGCCTACCCCCAAGGCCACTCCCCATCCCCTGAAATAAAATAATGCAAAATTAGTAAGTAACTCAAAGTAAAATAATGCAGAATAATATTTCTATAATTATAGAAAAATAAAAACTTACCATCCAGTGATCTATCTCGGCGTAAAATGTTCGTCCGGAATAGTGCACGTCCGTCTATTTCACCCAGTTTTCCTTCCCCGATTGGCGAGATTTCAGTTGTCGCTCCTCGATCTCATTGTCAATGAACTTTTGCCAATGTGCTAATGCAATCGGCTCCTTTTCCAGGACGGACTCACACATTCTGATAACGGAGTCCCGGGTCTTCTCAAAGTATCGGGCCCACAAATTCTTCTTCCATGTCTTGTGTTTCTCCCTCAACTGCTCCAACACAGAATTGCGGAGTTCTGGGGCTGGATAAATTGTTCCTGTCAAACAAATACAAAACAAAAAATGTAAGTATTACTTGCGAATAAATATAAATTTAAATTGTAATTGAAATATAAATATTTTACCTGTAGTGCCGCCCAAATAGCTAACTTGAGCTCATTTAGTACCTCCATCCAGATGGTGTACCTCGGGCCGATAATCGTCTTCACCAGCTCAAGGGATCTAGTTAATAAGTCCATCTTGTTCTCAATGGCCATTACCAATTTACCCCATTTAGAGAGCCTAGGGGCCGAGGAGTCCTTTTCTCCCCCACTACCACCGATCCCTGAAGAAGACATCATCATTATGACCATCACCATCCTTGCCTTAAAAACTGAAGGAGACATTTTCTGTAAAAATTGTTGTTATTAGTGCAATTTCAAATGAATTAGAAGAACACAAACACACCTGCACACACACCTGAAGAAGACATACAAAAATTTTATGTGGCCGTGCCACTCTCGAATCGGTCATGACACGAAGTAATTTTAGAAAATAATTGAAAACTCCACCCCCCACCTGCACACACACACACACACACACGCACATATAGAAAGGAAAGAGAGAAATAGAGAAAATGATCAAGTACAAATAAATTAAAAGCAGTAAACTGATGTCCGATAAAAGCATTAAACTATTATCTGATAATTGGAATACTTATTACAAATCTAAAAATTATTTCAAATTCCAGTTATCATAAAAAATGGATTGATATTCGGTAGGATCAACCAAGCCATTCACACTACTGTTTAGACGCTTTGGCGCATCTAGGATGATTGACCACGGCTCATTATTGATATACTCTGAGTAAAACACTTACTTAACCTTTTGAAATGCACAAACAAACGACTCATCGCTCACGTGTTCGTTCCTCTTCAACTTGGACAAGTCAATCATGATCAAATTGGTGCCAGGATCAACTTTACAAGAATTTTTATCCTCAACTCTTACCCAATCATTGTAAAATACAACCTCTTTGAAGCTTACATAGTCCAATTAAAATATATTTCAAATTACACCATAGTAAGTCATTTCAGCTTCAATGAGGTTTTTATCTTTTGCGCTTGCTCGAAAGAAAGTAATAACCTTGTATGAAATGCTCGAGTTCTTTACATTTGTACTTTTCTCGTACACCATTGCGCTGAATACGCAACCATTCAATCGATACTTTTTATACTCTTGTGCCATGAACAAGGGTCCAGTGGCTAGACGAGCAAGCCTTGATGTCGCATCACCCATCTTTAAGAGATGAGAATATAGATAAATTAATTAGGTAAGTTGTAAAGTTTTATTGTAATGTAACATTATATAACAACTATTTTCATTATAATTACCTCGTGTGATAACCACAGCCTAAATTCGTTGTCTGATTGTGTCATTATTTTTCGTCTTTTATTATTCTCACAGGCTTCATATTTTCTGCATAAAATTAATGTGATGAACGTATTACAAAATTAATCATGTATATAATAATCTAAAATAATGTAAAACTTAAAATAATTTAAACTTACTTTTTTCATTCTTCGTCATTTTCATGTGTGCTAAATAGATAATGAGCTACTTGTTCATGTTGCAAACTCGTTACTTTCACTCGTTTGCCCGTCACATGACCACCCTCATCAACGAACTCATCAATGTCATCAACGCCGATCGAGTCAGGCATATATTATCGAGTATAGATTGATGAATCCATGGTGATGTATTCATCTGTAATTGATCCTGCAATGTATCATGTATTCTTGACGTAATTTTTGAAAATTTTCATCAATCTTTCAAACAGATACATCCAATGATATCTAACTGGATCGCAAGGAAATGCCTCGTAGCATAAATGTACCAACAAATGAACACTTATGTCAAAGAATGATGGGGGAAAGTACTTCTCCAACACACAAATCGCTTCGATCACCCCCAATTTTGTGGCCACTATGTGTTCTCGATTGACTACCTTCTCACATAAAAGTGAGCAGTAGATACTAATTTGCATAATAGCCCTTCGCAAATCCTTGTGCTTGGAGAAACAGTGCTTAGACAATAGGGGAACCAATTGTATGATCACATGCCAATCGTGGGACTTACACTTATGTAAATCATGGGTAGCATAATTCACAATCCTTTGCAAGTTGGACAAAAAATTAGACGGAACCTTCAAATTATATATTGTGTCTAAAAGCACCAACCTTTCCCCACTCGTCAAAGTAAATGCACAAGAGGGAATTATTGTCCTTCCCCTAATATCTTCTTTCAATCATATTTGTGGCTTAAGTTTTAACGATTTAAGGTCTTTTTGTGCATTTTCTCCATTTTTCAAATGAGTCCCCCAAGGCATGTGCCCACGATATGTTCATCGATGTTCTTCTCTGCATGCATCACATCCAATACATGGCGAACTAGGTTATTCTTCCAATAAGGCAAGTCAAATGAAATTGACCACCTAGACCATGCCATTCCTGTCTCAGTTTCATTTCCAGTTGGGGCCTTCTCATGCCTGACATTCTTAAATTTAGGATTCTTACCTATATTAGGGCCACAATTAGAAGATTTACATTCAATTTCTGAACCTGAAAGTTTTCTCAGCGGTAGCCTATGTTCAACCCCTCCCGATAAAAAATGGAACCTTTCTTAAATATGAAACTATAAGCTGGGAAAAAAACCTCCTATGGCAATGGTATACATTTTTTGAGCTAGCTGGGAGACGAAGAGATTCAGTCTCCTCTCCACATATAGGACACCCCAAATAACCATGTACTACACAATCGGATAATGTCCCATAAGCTGAAGAATCATGAATTGCCCACATCAACATAGCTTTCAGTGTAAACTCTTCTTTTCTAAAAGAGCTAAATGCTTGCACACCCTCTTACCACAACTCATTTAATTCTTTTACCAAAGGATCCATGTAGATATCGATGTCATCACTTGGTGCCTTTGGCCCGGTTATCAACAAAGACAATATCAAAAATTTAGGTCTCATACATTATAAAGGAGGGAGGTTGTGTGGGGCTAGGATCACTGGCCATACACTTTGATTAGTGCTTAGATTTCCAAATGGATTGAAACCATTTGTTGATATAGCCAAATGAATGTTACGCTAGTCTCGAGAAAAATTAGGGTACTCATAACTCATCCTCCTCCAAGTTGTAGAATCAATAGGATGACACATGAGATTATCCCCTACTTCTGCCCTAGCATGACAAGTCATTGCCTCCGCTATCCATGGTATTATGAAAAACCTCTTTAATCTAGGCCCAACGGGAAAATATTTCAACACTTTTTGAGGAACTTTTGAGCTTGTGCCTTCGTTACCAGTAGATTGGTCATATCTAGGTTCATCGCATACTAAACACACTAAACACCGATCACTATTTTTATACTCCTTTCGGTATAGTATGAAGTCATACACACAAGCATGAATCGATTTATACTTCATTCCTAAACCTTTCAAACCATTCTTCATAACAAGATAGCTATTTGGAAGCGAATTCTCCTTGGGTAGCAAGCCCTTCACCAAATTTAGAATTCCTATCATGCTATTGCCAGACAAACCATATTGGGTCTTCAAACTATGCAAACCAACCATAGCATGTAAAGTTGTTTGATCTTTCTCACAGCCAGAGTATAACGGTTGGGTCACCTTAAATTTTAAACTTTGGTGGTCATCTTCAAGGTTTATCCTGATATCGTCAGTGATATTTTCATGAGCACCTGAACCTTGTACATCATCAGTAACCTCATTCTCTTCCACTTCATGAACGCCGTACGCATCATCAACTCAATCCTCTAATATATTATAATCTATGCCATCCCTTTCTATATCTATCCTACTTGTTGAAGGTTGTTGTGAAGGTTGCTCGGGGACAAAAGGAACTTTCAATTCCCCGTGAAAACTCCAAAAATCGATAATTATATTGCATACCCCATCTTAAAAAATGGAGTTCAACTGTTTTCCACTCAAACACCTTACCACTCTCACACCTAGTACACGGACACGGAAACTCTTCATCATTATGACATTTCTTTGCGTATTTCACAAATTTATTAGCACCTCTGCGAAACGCATCCCCCATTCTCTTTGTCTCACCCATTGACTCTTTTATTTAGGATATCCCATCACAACTACTACAAACAGTCACCTATTAAAGGTAAGAAGCGTATATTCGTGGATTAGTACAAACAAAACTTAGATTTATAGTATGTTTCATTTAATTATTCTTATTTATATTCGATTTTTAAATTTCAAATTCAAATTCAATTTATAATATTAATTCCTATTTCCTCTGTCTCCTCTAAAGGGCGAGTGGTCCTATCCTATTCAAGACCACATATTTCTGTAATATACTTAATAGCTCATTCACATTATTATGATTTGAGAAAAAATCGGCAGCATATCCCCATAGTTCTCCAATTACACGACGTGGATTCGCAAGTGGTAGTGTTATTTCAATTTATCAATTTAAATAACACTCACACTTGCCAATCTAGTATGTACCCATAGAACATTAGGATACGACTGCAGAACTTCCTCCAAAAGTAACAAGTTTAAGCCACTAAGAGTATTATTATACCAAAATTATGCAGTCCCAAACTGTCCAAACGGGACAATTCGAGAGATCCCATTATAGGGATAATAGCTCTCGAATGGGTCTAAGGGCTATTGAATGCATACACATTAGAAGTATAAGGCTAGTATCTATGCGCGCTATATGTGATTTCAAGTATGTTTCATTTAATTATCATAAATGAAACATACTATATATATGAATTAATAATATATTGTTCGTGATGCAAATTAATTTTAGAAAAAAGTTGAAAAGTCCCCCCCTCCCCATTTGGACAATAATCCAGTGGTTATGCCACTTTCAAAATTAACCAACCCAACATCGATCCAATATAATCCAATAGCAATAGCAATAACAAACCAACAAATGTGTATCCCATACTCCTTCTAATTCGTCTACTCAATTTATTCATTTCATCACGTCTTAACAATAATAATTATAAGTCCGAATTCCAATTCCTAAACTAAACATTAATTTTAAGCCCTAAATCAACAATTAATTTCAAGTCCTAAATATGAACAATTAATTTCAACACACACACACCTCCCCCCCCCCCCCCACTGCACCCCCCCCCCCCCCGCCCACTCCCCCCTCCCCCCCACGACACACACACCAGCAAACACACACACTCATGCACCTGCACACACACACACATGTGACACCCCGACTAATTAAATACCAGGTAGCTACTCCTTTATTAAATTAATACAAAATGACAAGTTGGTCCAGTTAATAGCATCACTGTCGAAAACATTTTTATTGTTACTAACCACCTAGTATTTAAAAAGTAAGTTGCCAAATCTTAATTACGTCTGATTAACATGCAATAAAAGAATAATGGAAGAACAACATAATCCATTCACCATAACGAAGTAATGAAATAACCAACAAATAATAATAAGTCCAGAGGAAAACTCCTCACAACAATCCCACAACTGAAAATAATATGACAAGTCTGAATCCTGAATTAATTACATGCCAGAAGTCTGAATAACTGAAATAAATGAAATGTCTCTAAAAGAAATGGGCGACATGCCCTACAACTGATAAATGTTGAATATAGAGTCAAGATAGATGAAGCGTCTACAAGCAAAGTCCTGTAACTTCCACAAACAGCTACAGCTCGTCACCTGAATGAGGATCCTAAGCCTGGTGTCCTTGTGGCTGGGCACCTAAAATGGTTTTTACAAAAATAGATTTGAAAGCAAATGGGTCAGAGCCCGAAAGTGGAAATCATTTTAAAAACAACAAGTGTTTTAATAACATTAAAACATTAAATGAAAAATACATGTTAGGACGTGCACTCACATGAAATTATCACCTCTCGACTACATGTGCACTCCTAACGTACCGTACCCATCTAAATAACATACATATCTAACCAAACCGTAATACGTTCTACCCCTTACTACTCGATTCCCATATTACATTCTAGCGTTATCAATTAAATAGAGGGCTTTACATAAACTCAGATTCTCAATTAGTAATACAATTCACTATCGGTTAACCCGTTATGTTTTCTCAAAACATTACCATAATTATTTTCACAATACCAACATGAAAGTTCCCATTAATTAAGTGTATATTATTCACGTCATAAATATACAATACAAGCACCCCGAGACTAAGCTGCGGTGCACACATACTCTGCTATCCATCCCAGTACATCATGTACATAAGGATCACTCATTCCGAATCTCTCAGGAATCGTTCTCAGATAACAACAATCACAAACAATGGAGGCGAACACAGTCACATCACATGGGTCACGCACATACCTGCGCTCCCACGATCAGCAGACTTATTAACACCCCAATAAGTCCTTCTCTGACCTATGTTCTCGAGGTACCAATCTAGATCCGGGCAACACAAGGATTAGAGGGCCCTAAGCGAACGTAACCTCCCGTGATAGCAAGTATGGTAGGTATGTCATACACATAAAATCATATACATATACTAAGTATGCACACATCTTAGTAGTCACCATAATATAGTTGTGGTATACTTCTCATTCTCGTACCGACATATAATGCTACACAATTTATATGTTCCCGGTTAATATAATTATTTAGGCCGTCAATAGTTCTCGCATCGAAATATACACTCACGTCCTAATTCATAATTTCCCTTAGGTTCAAATTACACTTCTAGGTTTTACTCCTCATTATATCCCAAACATCCCAAATATATCAATTAATCCACAAGGAAGTGTTATCTCTACATATAAGCAAGGTTACGGGACACTCAGGATCAAAACAGGCTAAAAAGCCCAAACTGTCAGCTCGTTAGAAGTCTCGTTCGAACGAGGCTGTTCGAACGAGAGTTCGTTCGAACGAAATGGGCCTTCTAACGAGATCTCGTTCGAACGAAATTCATCGAACGAACCTCCCTCTCGTTAGAAGTCAAACTGTCAACTCGTTAGAAGCTCGTTCGAACGAGCTCGTTCGAACGACCTGGGCAGGTCTTCTAACGAGAGGCCAGTTTCGAGCCCAGAAATTCCTTAACTCGTTTTTCTATCTTTTCTTCCACTCTAATCTCATCTAAACATCAATCCAACAATTGTACATGGGTTCTAATCAATCCTAAACATACTTAGGTCATATATTAACGTTTATATAGTGCCAATTCTTCCTAAACATTATTGAATCATCAAATCCCTCCATTTATCCCCAAATCACATGAACATGAACCCTAAAATTCTTAAATCCCCAATGAGTCTAATTAAATCCGTTTTTGTTTCATCCAAAATATATTATTATCAGATTAATCACCTACATACAGTTCTACATGCAATTCCTCATCAAAATACAAGTTTCAAATCCCAATTTAATGGGTTTTCATCAATCTCCCAAGAACAATACAAATTTTATCAATTTCCTACGCATGGTAGAAACATTCTTTATAATAAACGAAATTAAACCACTTGCCTTATGTATATCTCTGATTTTGATGTCGATCTGATGAATTTCTCTCTCTCTCTCTGCAGAATTCTCCTCTCTTCTCTCTCTACAAGCCTTCTTCTCCAAAGTGACAATGGTGGCTAGGGTTTTGCCTTAGGAACTCTTTTGGAATTAATTCCAATAACCTCCGTAGCCCATTAGGTTATTAGTGGGTTTAGTGGGTAATTTCCAAATCAGATATTAATTCCTAATTTTTGTGGGTTTTAATTTCCAAAAATCCAAAATTACCAAACTACCCTTATACGTTGCCTGTATGGCCTAAAAATGCCCCGGGACCCAAACTAAACCCCTGGCTAGTGTTTTCTGACTATCTCAACCCTTCCGGACGCGTTGGTGCACTCAAAATGACCATACGGTTAATAGAAATAAAATTCACTTTTTAATTAAATAATAATATTCCTGACGCGACTGTCACACGCGTCTCAACAAAATTTCCCGAATTGCCGTATATCAATCTCACGACAAATTTAATAATTCAATGTTCATATATAATCATATATACACATTATAATCAAATACCAACTCGCATCTCGCTAGTATTTTAATCCGGATTAATTTCCAATTAATACACATTTAATTCAATTAATCCCATAAATAAATATCATAAAAATACGGTGTATTACATACTCCCCCCCTAATAACAGAATTTCGTCCCGAAATTCGGAACTAGAAAGTACCTGGTAAGAACAACTCTGGATAACGTTCGCGCATCTCATCCTCGCGCTCCCATGTGGACTCTTCGACGTTATGATGTCGCCATTGAACACGTACTAACGGAACTATCTTTGACCGCAGTTTCCGCTCACTTCGGTCCAAAATAGCAATCGGCCCCTCCTCGTAGGAGCTATCAGGCTGGAGATCGATGTCCTCCAAAGCAATATGAGAATGAGCCAAATCGTCTCTAAGATATTTCCTTAGCGAGGAAATATGAAATATATCGTGAATCCGATGCAAATGCTCCGGTAACCCAAGTCTATATGCAACCGGTCCAATCCGTTCAATAATAGGAAATGGTCCCACATATCTCGATGTCAACTTCCCTTTCTTCCCGAAACGCATAATCCCCTTCATAGGAGATACTCTGAGCAAAACCTGGTCCCCCACTTGGAACTCTCTGAAGAATCTCTTCGCATCAGCATAGCTCTTCTGTCGATCCTGAGCTACCCGAATGCGACTCCGAATCAATTCTATCCTCGCCGAAGTATCCTGAATCACTTCCGGCCCAAGTAGTTTGTTGTCCCCCACCTCCAACCAACATGCTGGGGAACGACAAGGTCTACCGTACAACGCCTCAAATGGAGCCATGCCAATAGTGAACTGGTAGGAGTTGTTGTAAGCAAACTCCACCAGTGAAAGATACTGCTCCCATCCACCCCCAAAATCAATGATGCATATACGTAGCATGTCCTCCAACATCTGGTTTGTACGCTCGGTCTGCCCATCGGTCTGCGGGTGATACGCCGTACTCAACCACAATTCCGTGCCCATGGCCTTTTGAAAACTTTCCCAAAACTGTGAAACGAATATCTTGTCTCGGTCAGACACGATATTTAGGGGCACACCGTGAAGTCTCACTATCTCTGCAATAAAGAGTTGGGCATACTGTCCCGTAGTGTAGTCTGTCCTTACGGGTAGAAAGTGAGCGACTTTGGTCAACCTGTCCACAATTACCCAAATGGAGTCGTGACCTCTCTGTGACGTAGGCAACCCTGTGATAAAGTCCATGGATATACTCTCCCACATCCACATCGGGACCTCTAACGGTTGTTGCAGTCCTGCCGGTCTCTGATGATCCACTTTTACTAGCTGACAAGTTGCGCATTTTGAAAAAAACACGGCAATATCTCTCTTCATCCCGCTCCACCAATACTGTCGTCTCATGTCTTGGTACATTTTGTCCCCACCAGGATGTACCGCGAACCGTGAGCCGTGCGACTCTGCCATCACCTCGTGCCACAATTCCTCTCCTTTCGGAACTAATAATCTCCCATTGAAGCGTAATCCTCCGTCTGAGCTAACGGTATAGGATTCGGCTCCCTCTGCTAGTAATCGAACTATCAACTCCTGACAGAACGAGTCATTTGCCTGTGCCTTTACCACCTTCGTGAAAATCTGCGGCGTAACAGTCATCACAGACATGAATGATCGGGCCACTGCATCCTGGTGTCCCAACTCCTTCCACTTGGCCTTCCACACCCCTACCACCTCATCAACAGGTCTACGGCTCAATGCGTATGCTACCACGTTAGCCTTCCCCGGGTGATATTGGATATCGAACTGATAATCCTTCACAAATTCAAGCCACCTTCGCTGCCACATATTCAACTCCTTTTGCGTGAATAGGTACTGTAGGGACTTGTGGTCCGTGAACAATCAAAACTTCTCCCCCAAATGGTAATGTCTCCAAATCCGAAGGGCAAATACCACTACCGCCAACTCCAAATCATGAGTGGGGTAATTCTTCTCGTGAGGCTTAAGCTTACGGGAAGCATAAGCTATGGCCTGACTCTCCTGCTGTAATACACCTCCAAGTCCTTGCAAGGACGCATCGGTGTAAACTAGATACTCAACTCCCGGTCTCGGCAATGCTAACACAGGTGCTGAGGTCAACTTATCCTTCAACTCATCGAATGCCAACTGACAGGCATCACTCCAGATGAACGGCACACCTTTACGAGTCAGATGTGTCAAAGGACCTGCTATCTTCGAAAATCCCCGAATAAACCTCCTGTAGTATCCTACTAGGCCCAAGAAACTACGGATCTCTGTCGGTGTCGTGGGATGTCCCCACTCCCTCACCGCGGATACCTTCCCCGAATCAACAGATATCCCCCGATCGGAAATAATATGTCCCAAAAACTGGACCTCCTTCAGCCAAAACCCGCACTTCTCATATTTTGCATACAACTCGTTCTGACGTAGCGTCTGTAAAACCTACCTCAAATGCTCTGCGTGCTCCTCCTCGGTCTGGGAGTAAACCAGAATATCATCGATGAAGATAATGGCGAACTGATCAAGGAACTCTCTGAACACCCTATTCATCAAGTCCATAAACATTGCTGGAGCGTTGGTCAAACCAAAAGGCATAACCCGAAACTCGTAAGAACCATATCTCGTTAAGAACGTAGTCTTCGAGACATCCTCTTCCCTGATACACAACTGATGGTATCCCGATCGCAAATCAATCTTCGAGGAGAAAGAAGCTCCTCTCAACTGGTCGAATAGGTCATCGATTCGAGGCAACGGATACTTATTCCGTATCGTGACCTTATTCAACTCTCGGTAATCCACACACAATCTCAATGAACCATCTCTCTTCTTCACGAACAACACAGGGGCACCCCACGGCGAAATACTCCTCCGTATAAACCCCTGACCCAACAACTGCTCTATCTGATCTCGTAGCTCTCGTATCTCTGCCGGAGCCAAACGGTACGGTGCGCGTGCTATCGGTCTCGTATTTGGTAATAAGTCTATGACAAAAGTCTATCTCACGACTGGGGGGTCGGCCTGGTATCTCCTGAAACACATCGGAATACTCCCTGACAACTGGGATCGAATCTAAAGGAATCACAACCTCCTTAGAGGTATCCTCCTCTATGTAATACAAATGAGCGGTCGAGCCTCCCTCTGGGCGAGGCATCGCCACTAAAAACATCTCTTGCCCCGGAATGGCAAAAACAATGCTCCCACCGAAGCAATCAATCATGGCTCTATAAGCTGCGAGCCAATCCATACCAATAATCACATCGTGCTCATGCATATCTAATACCAACATGTCTGCAGGTAATACCAAACTACCAATCTCTACCCCCACTCCCCGGCATATAAAGAAAATAAGTGACCCACTCCCCAATGGTGAGTCTACACACGTCACTGTGCTCTCTGCTGTGGCTAACAACCCTAAGGCTTTCGCAAAATGTGTAGCTATAAAACAGTGCGTTGCCCCCGTATCAAACAAAACTTGACCCATAGTACCATGGATAGGAAACATACCCTCAATCGCAGGTGGTGCCTGTGGAGCTGCTGCCTGGTGGACGTTATAGACACGTCCATACTGTAACTGCCCCTGCTGTACAGGAACTGCTGGAATGGCTGGCACCTGGGCTGGAGCTGGGAGGGCAGGTGGAAAAAGTGGCCTCTGTGGCTCATGTCGAGCACCCTGCTGCTGCTGCGGGGCCCTGCCCCTATCAGGACAGTCCTGGCGTTTATGGCCAGTCTTGCCACAAACGAAATACTTCCCCGGGAAGTTCCCCCTCTCTGTCCCTGTTGCCCCCGGCCCTGGTGGCCGTTACCGTTCCTCCACTGGCCCTGCTGAAACTGCTGTTGACCATTCTGACCCTGTTGGTTCTGATGGACGTTCGGACCTAGATGGACCTGCCGGAAACCTCCCTGTCCGTGCCTGAAATTTCCCGACCTGAACCTCTTGTGATCCCCCTGCTGGGAACCCTGGTCGCCCTGTCTCTGCCCCTAAACAAATTGTGCCCCACTGGCACCATTTCCTCCAATCCTACCCTGATGGCTGGACTCTCCCGATCGCTTGCCCTCAGCCATGTGAAAGCGGTGATCCTGGCAATGGAGCAGTGCAGCGTTAACCATATCAGAGTAAGTGGCCAACGATAGGTTCCCCAATAAATGCTGACGGATCCTCCAAGTCAACCCGTCTGTAAATTTATGTATCTTCTTCTCTTCCGTTGGTATCTCATCCGGAATAATGTTCAGAAGATTAGTGAATTCGGCCTCATACTCGGCCACAGTCTTACCCTCCTGCTTGAGGCTCATCAACTTCCTCCTCATCTCCGTATGAACAGCTGACGGAAAGTATTTGCGGTCAAACCGCACCCAAAACTCCTGGATAGTGAGAGTATCTCTCTCCTCCATGGTGGTAATAGACTCCCACCACTGCAGTGCAGACCCCACTAGCTTAAAGGTAGCTAGTATCTGCTTCTGTACATCAGTTCACTCATACATCCTCAGGTGCCGCTGAATGTCCTTCCTTCACTGACTCGAAACCACAACATCGGAGCTACCTGCGAACTCCGGTGGCTGTGCTTTCTGAAAAGCATCACGTACACGTTCCCAAGCAGACAGGAATGCATGTGCCTGAACTGGCGCGGCTACTGGTGCCTGAAGTGGTGCCTGCTAAACTACGGCTAGTGCGACATTTACCGCCTCGGCCACAATGGCTGCAACCTCGGCGGCATTCATCGTGCCCTGTACTGGTGCGGGCTGTGGTTCTGGCATAGCATCCCTGGGAATCCGTTGTGCACGTCGTGGAGGCATCTGAAATAAGAATAAAGTTTATAAGTTCGCAGTTATAAAATTGAAATAGCTGAAGAACGTAGCATATACAAAAGAATACAACAGTCCTAAAATATAGGGCTCTACATCAAAGAAAGCTCAGGGGAAAACATAATAAGCCGTACAGATCCTAAGGACACTAGAACCTGATGCTCTGATACCACCTGTGACACCCCGACTAATTAAATACCGGGTAGCTACTCCTTTATTAAATTAATACAAAATGCCAAGTTGATCCAGGTAATAGCATCACTGTCGAAAACATTTTTATTGTTACTAACCACCTAGTATTTAAAAAGTAAGTTGCCAAATCTTAATTAAGTCTGATTAACATGCAATAAAAGAATAATGGAAGAACAACATAATCCATTCACCATAACGAAGTAATGAAATAACCAACAAATAATAATAAGTCCAGAGGAAAACTCCTCATAACAATCCCACAACTGAAAATAATATGACAAGTCTGAATCCTGAATTAATTACATGCCAGAAGTCTGAATAACTGAAATAAATGAAATGTCACTAAAAGAAATGGGCGAAATGCCCTAAAACTGATAAATGTCGAATATAGAGTCAAGATAGATGAAGCGTCTACAAGCAAAGTCTTATAACTTCCACAAACAGCTACAGCTCGTCACCTGAATGAGGATCCTAAGCCAGGTGTCCTTGTGGCTGGGCACCTAAAATGGTTTTTACAAAAATAGATTTGAAAGCAAATGGGTCAGAGCCCGAAAGTGGAAATCATTTTAAAAACAGCAAGTGTTTTAATAACATTAAAACATTAAATGCAAAATACATGTTAGGACGTGCACTCACATGAAATTCTCACCTCTCGACTACATGTGCACTCCTAACGTACCGTACCCATCTAAATAACATACATATCTAACCAAACCGTAATACATTCTACCCCTTACTACTCGATTCCCATATTACATTCTAGCGTTGTCAATTAAATAGAGGGCTTTACATAAACTCGGATTCTCAATTAGTAATACAATTCACTATCGGTTAACCCGTTATGTTTTCTCAAAACATTACCATAATTATTTTCACAATACCAACATGAAAGTTCCCATTAATTAAGTGTATATTATTCACGTCATAAATATACAATACAAGCACCCCGAGACTAAGCTGCGGTGCACACATACTCTGCTATCCATCCCGGTACATCACGTACATAAGGATCACGCATTCTGAATCTCTCAGGAATCGTTCTCAGATAACAACAATCACAAACAATGGAGGCGAACACAGTCACATCACATGGGTCACGCACATACCTGCGCTCCCACGATCAGCAGAATTATTAACATCCCAATAAGTCCTTCTCTGACCTATGTTCTCGAGGTACCAATCTAGATCCGGGCAACACAAGGATTAGAGGGCCCTAAGCGAACGTAAACCTCCCGTGATAGCAAGTATGGTAGGTATGTCATACACATAAAATCATATACATATACTAAGTGTGCACACATCTTAGTAGTCACCATAATATAGTTGTGGTATACTTCTCATTCTCGTACCGACATATAATGCTACACAATTTATATGTTCCCGGTTAATATAATTATTTAGGCCGTCAATAGTTCTCGCATCGAAATATACACTCACGTCCTAATTCATAATTTCCCTTAGGTTCAAATTACACTTCTAGGTTTTACTCCTCATTATATCCCAAACATCCCAAATATATCAATTAATCCACAAGGAAGTGTTATCTCTACATATAAGCAAGGTTACGGGACACTCGGGATCAAAACAGGCTAAAAAGCCCAAACTGTCAGCTCGTTAGAAGTCTCGTTCGAACGAGGCTGTTCGAACGAGAGTTCGTTCGAACGAAGTGGGCCTTCTAACGAGATCTCGTTCGAACAAAAGTCATCGAACGAACCTCCCTCTCGTTAGAAGTCAAACTGTCAACTCGTTAGAAGCTCGTTCGAACGAGCTCGTTCGAACGACCTGGGCAGGTCTTCTAACGAGAGGCCAGTTTCGAGCCCAGAAATTCCTTAACTCGTTTTTCTATCTTTTCTTCCACTCTAATCTCATCTAAACATCAATCCAATAATTGCACATGGGTTCTAATCAATCCTAAACATACTTAGGTCATATATTAACGTTTATATAGGGCCAATTCTTCCTAAACATTATTGAATCATCAAATCCCTCCATTTATCCCTAAATCACATGAACATGAACCCTAAAATTCTTAAATCCCCAATGAGTCTAATTAAATCCGTTTTTGTTTCATCCAAAATATATTATCATCAGATTAATCACCTACATACAGTTCTACATGCAATTCCTCATCAAAATACAAGTTTCAAATCCCAATTTAATGGGTTTTCATCAATCTCCCAAGAACAATACAAACTTTGTCAATTTTCTATGCATGGAAGAAACATTCTTTGTAATAAACGAAATTAAACCACTTGCCTTATGTATATCTCTAATTTTGATGTCGATCTGATGAATTTCTCTCTCTCTCTCTGCAGAATTCTCCTCTCTTCTCTCTCTACAAGCCTTCTTCTCCAAAGTGACAATGGTGGCTTGGGTTTTGCCTTAGGAACTCTTTTGGAATTAATTTCAATAACCTCCGTAGCCCATTAGGTTATTAGTGGGTTTAGTGGGTAATTGCCAAATCAGATATTAATTCCTAATTTTCGTGGGTTTTAATTTTTAAAAACCCAAAATTACCAAACTACCCTTATACATTGCCGGTATGGCCTAAAAATGCCCCGGGACCCAAACTAAACCCCCGGCTAGTGTTTTCTGACTATCTCAACCCTTCCGGACGCGTTGGCACACTCAAAACGACCATACGGTTAATAGAAATAAAATTCCCTTTTTAATTAAATAATAATATTCCTGACGTGACTGTCACACGCGTCTCAACAAAATTTCCCGAATTGCCGTATATCAATCTCACGACAAATTTAATATTTCAATGTTCATATATAATCATATATACACATTATAATCAAATACCAACTCGCATCTCGCTAGTATTTTAATCCGGATTAATTTCCAATTAATACACATTTAATTCAATTAATCCCATAAATAAATATCATAAAAATACGGGGTATTACAACACAAACACAAACACACACCACCCCCATACCCCCTACTACCTGCCCCCCACCACACACACATGCACCCACACCTGTATACACACACGCACACCCCCCCCCCCCCCCCCACACACACACATATATATATATATATATATAAAGGAAAGAGAAAGAGAAGAAAAAACTAACCTCAAAATCTCTTAGAGAGAGTGAGAGCAATCGCTTAGTGAGAGAAAAAAAGAGGGAAGTGAAAACGGTGGGAAAAATGAAGAAGGAAGGGTTTTTTTACTTACTAAGTTGTCACGAACCTGTCACGGTCTTTAACCGTGACAAGTTTATAAGCTTGCCATGTTCATTGTTCCTGACAAGTCTGTGACAACTGTACTTGTCACGGAATTGTTACGATCAATGACCGTGATAAAAAAAATTAGTGTTTTTTTATCACGGTCATTGATCGTGACAAGGGTGGCCGGCTGAAAGGTGAAAATTTGGCCTTTTTGGTGGCAGTTGGTGAAAGGTCATATAACACACATGGTGCGATCAACTCCAAATTAAAATCATATTACAACATTTATGACAGTCAATGAAAGGTCGTCAATACAAATGGTATATTGTCCACTTTTTGATAAAAAGTAAAGTAATTGGAATTGCTAATAATTTCGAAAATGATTAATGAAGGTAAATAAATATGGGTACAACCCTAGAAAGGTTTAAAATATACTTAAAGAGAATTAATGTACAGTAATGTGTTCTTAAAGATGTACTTTAAGGGCAATAAGTTCAAGATATAAAAAATTACACCTTAACACCGGTCGTGTGTGTTTAAAAATAGTTAAGCAAAGTAATGTTTTTTTAAACATGGAAGTGTTTTCTAAAGAAGTGACAAAGAATGTGTTTTTATTAAACTAACTAGACTAGCTTAATGGGATAAGTAAATCCTTTATGATTGTAATTTAACCTAAATGAAGTAAGAGCTTCTATAAAAGTAAAGGTTTATACATATATTTACACACTTAGGTATGCCCATGCCTAAAGGAACAACGATATTTGAAATAACATAATGACAACAAAATAATGATCGACCCAATTTAATTTGAATACTATGCATTAAAATTTTAAAAAAATTGGACAAAATATTCTTTATTTATAAGATTATCCACCTGTTTAAGGTATAAAAAACACTTAAATAACCAAATAAATACACTCATGAACCTTGTATAAACTAAATAACATTGGGCATAGTTCCATTTGTTTATTGGACATGTTCAAGGTATAAAAAACACCTCATTCATTGTGACTCATACGTCACCTATTGACCAAGATTTTATTAAAACACCATGTACAAAGCCTAACAATGTAAAAAAAAAGTAGGACAAAAATTCCTTTCTTTATAAGACAATTTTCCATGTATAAGGAAAACAAATACTAATAAACATATTATTACTTCATAATAGACATCGTATAAATAATTAGAAAGAACTTTATCCATCACAGATTATAATTAGCGCTGCAACCAAATCAATGCACAAATTTATCTTCTTTTTTTCACTGCAATGTTTCATCCGTTAAAATTAGACTCCCTTGTTCGAGTTATTCACATTTTGCTAGAAAACGAATTTAAAAAAATGTTAGTGCGACAGTATGAAAAAAATCTCATAAATTGTATCTATATAATAAAAAATTATGAAATTGGAAATAACGACTTACACATTCAATCGAGTGTACTTTATGTACTTCTGAATAACCAACACAATTATATATTTGAAGTAACAATCTGCAAGACAATATAAATTATGAACACAATTAGGAACATTGTTAACCCAAAATAAAAACATTGATGGATGTTAATAAATGAAAAAATCAAAGTCATATGCAATGTTATTAACAACAAGATGTTGGGTTCATATTTGTTTAGAAAATTTTAAACTTCATTATCCTCATAATCCCCAACCCATTATCAATTTCAAATGGTCATCTTCCTTTATAAAACTATAACTCAAGCAACTGGTTGCTCAAGCAAGTGATTACTAAACAAATTTCTACTCATAATCCGTGAAAATAAATAATAATTCAAGCCAAAGAGATGTAAAGAAAAATTGTTAACCAAAATGGCAACTCATCCTTGCGAAATTCATTAAGGAAATTTAAAAATCTCAGTAACTCAATTAAAAACTGAGTACCTTAGATTATAAATTTAAAAGTAATTTCCCTAAATAATTTTGTTGTCCTTTTTTTCTACAGATGGACCGTATAAAAATAAAGAAAGAAAATATAATCATGTGGGGAAAAAGAGGAAGATCTGTGAATTATTTTTTATAGGCAAGCTCACTCATAAGTAAATTAAAAGAATTAATGCTTTTGTGTGGGTCCCATCCGTGTAAATCCAAAAGGTAGGAACATATTTGATACCTGTACAAGAACTTTGGTATTAGGTGTTAATTAGTTTGAAATGTTGAGCGCCTTATAAAATGCAGAAAAGAATTATGTGTGGGTCTAGGAGTTTGGACGATTATAGAAAAAATGACAACAAAACTGTATATGTAGAAAAAAACACAAATAAGCAAAATATTTTTTTCTTCGTAAGTGGTCCCCACCATCTCCACGGACAAAACACAAATAAGCAAACCGCATACCTCTGATATGCCCACTATTAACGAAGGTACATAATAGTTGGGCCACCGAATTATCTCCGATCTGTGTTTTTCCACTCCGATGTGTTTTTCTTTATCTCTTATCTTCTCTCCTCTCTTTGATTTGGTTTTTCTTCGCAAAAGATGTTTTTTTTTTGTGAAGTGCGGATATTTAAGAGATATATATACCTTGCGTAGTGCAAAGATTGAAGATATGTTTTTTCCTGCAAGATATGTGTTCTTATCTTCTCATTCTTGCGTAGTGCAAAGATTCAAGATGTGGCTGTCATTATTAAAGCCATTGAATCAAACACCGACACTTGGATGAAGTGTGTACTATAGACTGTGTGTATTGAATCGTTATTGAATCCATCAAATCATTATTTCTACAAGATTTTTTCTAAAGGAAATTCAATATAGAGTGTATTGTAGACGTTGGTCGCGATGCAAGCTCGAATTTTGGATAAGTTGTTGTAGATTTTGGAGAAATGTTAAGAAATAAAACCCACTTTTCAAAAATGTTAAAACATTGAAAAAATTAACAAATAAAAAAGTAGGGAATATATAGTATGAGAGAGAGGGAGAGTACCATGCCGTTGTGTTGTGTTAGGATTTCACTTAATATCCAACTCTTTTCATACAAAAACGGAGGCACCAAGATCTGGACGGGGAGTGGGCACAAAGATTTGAACGATGAGAAGAATTGATAATAAAAATAAATAAAACAAAAGTAAGCTTCAACATAAATATTCACCATATTTAAAGGGGAAGGTAGAAACCTTTCTTTGCATGGT
The DNA here is from genome assembly GCA_949130495.1 of Sambucus nigra. Taxonomy (NCBI): domain Eukaryota; kingdom Viridiplantae; phylum Streptophyta; class Magnoliopsida; order Dipsacales; family Adoxaceae; genus Sambucus; species Sambucus nigra. The sequence goes on along the minus strand of OX422223.1, from coordinate 62,675,110 downwards.
TGAAATATATTATTAAAAGTGGCTAGAAAGTACAGGGGTTAGATTCACATCTTGGAGTTGGCTTTTTGATGAGTGGATGTTTCAAATTAAAGTTGAAACCTTTCCAATACTTCTTGAGCCACGTGAGGCAGAGATGTGTGAGAAAGAGGATACAGAAGAAAGAAATAGAGGGTTTCGATTTGGAGAGAAAATAAAAGAGGGTTTGAGAGAGAAAGAGGGGATGTGTGTAATAGTTAAGGAAATATGATTCTACCCTTTTTTTTGAATTTTGATAGAAAGGGGGAAATAAATTAGAGTGTGTCAAAAGAGGAGGAATTCAAATTTTTAAGGGGTAAAATAGGGAATATATGAATAATTCATCTTGTGACATCATAAGATGTCTCTTATGACATACATAAGTTTTGTAACTTATTATATATATATTTCTTGTACGTAGTAGTGCCACTATGTCATAGTAGCAGTAGGACCTAAGTGGGCATTTGCTCACTTCCCTGATTTGTTACGGCAGGAATGCAATTTCATATTTGAGAGTGTTTCACAGGTAAGTGTTCTTATCCTTTTTACGTTAGAAGTTCTAATGACTTGAACCCAAAATGCACATTATAGGGTTCTTCACTTGTCTAGTTACTTTATATGACATGAAAATGGAATTACATGCTAAATATTGGGACTTTAAATTAAATAAAAGGAACTAGAAATAATATTTAGGGTTGTTCACATCACTTCATACTTAACGCATTCAGTCCGATTTGGTTTGACCCACGGGTGGGTGTCACAGTTTTGATGAATGCATGGATGAAACATGTGTTTATATGAAGCATGATAGTGGAATTTATAGTATTATACATAAAAATATTATCCTACTTGGGAACAATGTGGGTTATTTATCTAGTCATCTCGATATGAAGGACCTAAGAGAAGACAATCACATCCTTGGTATCAAGCTTATCCGTGATTTGAAAAATAGGATGTTGGGATTATCCCAATCCAGATATATTGATTATTGGTCACAATGTTTAGCATACAATATTCCAATAAAGTATTTGTTCCTTTCAGGCGTGGAATATCTTTATCTAAGGATTAGTGTCATAAGACACCTGATCAGATATAGAGGATGATGAATGTACCTTATGCTTCGGTGGTGGGAAGCCTCATATATGTTATATTATGTACATGAACGAACACCACTTTTACCATTCGCATGGTTAGTAGATTACAGTATAACCTAAGGGATGAGCATTGGACTGCAGTAAAGAACATTTGTAGGAGAAATTTTTATAATTTATCATTATGGTTTTTAGTTTGGAATATTCCCTTACACCTCTACATCATCATGTATATTCTTAAGATCTTTAATCAAAGACAAGCTAGTGACGGAATACAATAATAAAAATTGAAGAGTTGAGATCGTCACTACAATCATTGGAAAAAGGTATATGAGTTGATTATATGTAATCATTTTGTTCATGGGTATGAAGGGTTGTTCGAATGAGGTTCTTACACTCATTCGATATCAGTTGTTCGAACAAACATTCAAACAATATAATTTTCTCATTGCTTTGTAATGGCATGCGGTATCTCATTCGATGTTCGTTCAAATCACTAGCATATTTTGTTCGAATGAGGTATTATTCGTTTGAATGAGCTTTTGAAAAATTATCTTTTACTTGGTTTCAAACGCAATCATTTTAAGCCTATATCATGGGGATTTTTCTCCTAATTTAAGAGGCATGATGTTGCGCTTCTTTACAAGACTTTTTACACATCTTTTGTGATCAAACACTTTGATTTTTCAAATCCAAACCCCTTTGATGTTTTATGATCACTTTATCAAACCTTGAAGAACACATCACATGTTAATATCCTCGTGGAGTTGATTCTTTGCTAGTGAAGATAGAAAAGGAGTTTCTTGAGAGTGGTGGGTGGACACCTGGGCAAGTGAAGCTTATTGTAGGGACTTATTGGACATGAACCACTTTTGTTATTAACAAAGAAGAAGACATAACTTCTATACTTAGAGGAGTATAATTTTTTTAAGTATGTTTGTGTCGTTCTGTAATACCTTAGTTGTAATAGTACTCAAAATGGGGTTTTCCAAATTTTTTTCCCTATATTTGCATTGTGGTTTGCTTGATTCGATTTAGATTCAATATCTTACAAGTTTAGTTTTACCTAATTAATCAAGATAAAATTAGACTAAATTGTATTTAGCTTGCTTGTGACTTAATCTACGATTTCTACATTTGACAATATAACTAGGCCACCCTATAACAGTTTTTAACATTCTCAGATACAAGAAAAGCACTAGAGATTAAATGTTGGTTTACTTAGCGAAGAGTCTTATTTCCATTAGGTATATGGAGTCAAACTTTTAGTTGGATAGATATTCAAGTAATTCAACCTTAAGATATTTATTTACCCTTAGAGGTGGAGCCATACGTCAAAGGAGTATCAAGCAATAATGTGTTGTTGATTCCACTATGAAAACCGAATATATTGTAGCTTTGGAGAAAGGAAAGGACACATGTTGGCTCCAAAACTTCCTAAGTGATTTAGGTGTGGTTCCTTTAGTTAGATCGGATATTACACTTTATTATGACAATATAGGTACAATTTCTAACTTGAAATAGCCAAGGACTTATAAAATGGGAAATAAAATTATGCGCAAGTATCACTTAATACATGAGATCAAGTATAGAGGCAACGTCATCATGACTAAGATTGCATCTCTCAAAATCCTGACAGATCCTTTTCCAAAGAGATTACCATCTTATACTTTTAATTGTCATGCAGAGGGAATGCGTGTTAGACTCATAGGCACATGGATTTAAGAATGAGGGATAGATTATTGGAGTTTTATTCTTTAAACCATATATGATTATTTTTTAATAAATGTGTTTTTGCATAAAATTTGATCTATTAGGGTTAATCGTGCCTTCAAAATTATACACGATAGTGAAAGTATAAGAATAGAGAAAATAAGAGATAAAAGAAAGATAACACGAGATGTAGAATGGTTTGGTCGTTAAAATAAACCTACATTCAATTTGGAGCCTAATTCTTATTTTATATATGCATGTGATACATGTTGGGAGCCTCAAAGGCGTAAAACAAGTGAAAATTTGGTGAACAACAATGACATACTTACAACAACACAGTGGAGGTTGTGGCCTTATAGTGTAAACAAGTAGGAGGCCGCAGCCAAGTCTGATTTGGGGTTGCTGGAGAAAGTGACTGGGGTGGTCTTCAGTATATAAAGAAGTTAGAGAGATTTAGGTAGATCTTTAATTCCCAAATGTTTCTTGTGAAATGAGGAGGTGAGAATCTGTATTTATACTAGTTGGTTAGGACAACACATTGACAGTTCTCGTGCCTTGTGGATAAGTATTGATGAGATGGAATCTTTATAGATAGTGGACAACTGGTAGTCCGTTTCTAACGTGTATGGGTATGAGGGTCCGTGGATTGTGAGGTACCTGTTCGTTGCCTTTTAAGTTAGTTTGGTGCTTAAGTTCCATGCCTTATCAATGCACCAGGCCATAGTCTTGAGTGTATAAAGGGGTAAAAGGTGAACTGTCTGCGATATGGTTAGTATGTCTATGAACCAGGCCGTGGACTTATTTATTGGCCGAGGCATTTTTTAATCGTACTGGAGAATAATTTTATTGTGTTAGGATGGGACTCCATGCAATGAGTCTCTTGATCATCAGATGCCATATTTTAGCTATAATAGAAGCCCCCAAGCCTCAGTGCTAGGAGATAAGTTATTTAGTCTTGGGGCTTTGTTCATGTCCTCGGATTATTTCCTTAGGGCCGAGGCCTTTCTTGGGACAAAGGTTTTTAGGTTTGAGGACTTTTTAAGACTGGAGCCTTGTATATGACGAAGCCTATCACTGAGAGGATGAGGTCTTTCTTGATATCGCGATCTATTGCTGAGGCATTTTTAATTCTACGAAGTCTCAAATTCCGCGACCCCTTATATAAATGGTTTGAGGACGTGGCCTCATTTACCTTTTCTAATATCTAAGAGCTAAAGAGTGAGTGATTTTTGGCAATAGCATGATTATTTTTTGTGAGCTTTCGACAACCTTTTTTACGAGCATTTTACTTCATTTCAGGTTATATTCCCTCATTTTCTCTGAAATTTCTCCATAACCATCATTTTTTTTGTTCCCTTTCATTTCCTTGATTTAATTTTTCCTTAATCCCATAAATTCTCTGGTTATATGAAACAAAATAGGACTAGGGTTTTATAGGGGTTGTTCCCTTAAAATCTTAACCCATGACCTTGATATAGATCCCTAATAATGAATTTGAGTCCTAGTATAAACCCATAATTGAATCAAGCCTGTAAATTCTAATAATTTCTACATTAATATCCTAAAAAATCATGAAGCAGTGAAAAAATCATGGTTTAGCATTTTCTGGGTTGTTGATATAAAAATTAGTCAGTTGACGTGGACCAGTTATATGAAGACACGTGTCATCTTATGTGGAAAAATATATATTCATCTAATAACTCAGCGTACCGAGCTACTCAACTTGATAAGCTACTCAATGTGCAGAGCATCTAGTCGAGAAGATCAAGTGATAATTACAGATTTAATGAACATTCTTATTATATACAGATGTATATGTCTATTAAATAAAGACGTATTGTCTATTCATATTGACAACCCAAGGTCTATAAATACATTGTAACCTCCTCCATAACGGGGCGATCGATCACTTGCGATCATAATTGAAATCAAGGCAAAAAACCCAACAATACAAGACAGTGGACATAGGCCATTTTCATTAAGGCCGAACCACTTTAAAAATCCTTTGTCTTATGTCTTTATTCATATTTATTTATATTTAACTAATTAGATCAAGTCTAGTTTTTTACATCAACAGATTGGCGCTGTCTGTGGGAAACGACTATACGTAGTGTTTTTCACTAACAAATTCATTATACATGGCTGAGCTCCCAAAATCTAGCAATAGGAACAACGACGGAGTTCCTCCCAACCCGTCTGTCCTCCAACTATCATTGAACTCACTAGAATAGTGGCCAGCTTAGCCAGGGGACAAACAGCTATGCAGGAGACCATATGACAACTCATTCAAACTGTTCAAAATGCAACGACTGTCTAGTCAGACCAACGAAGCATTCATAAAAACATCACCTATCGTCTTCGAGATTCAGAAGCAGTATGTTCCCTCATGCTTCCCTCTCCAGGCATATTGAATCGCATCATACTGAGAGGTATAGCGATCCTTCCTATCATCCTGGTCGGATATCTCCCATAAGAGTCATGGACTCTCAAGAAAATGTCACTCTAACTCCAGAACGAACAAGTGCTTTGGAAAGGCCGAGTAGAGTCTCTCCCTTTGATCATTTGGGCCCAGGAGGAATAGAAATCCTCCTCGAATTGCGTCGAGAAATTCTCAACGACCAAATGATATAAGGGAAGGTTCTTCCCAATTGTGCCCTATAACTCGTACAAAAAGATCCCAAGAGGATAATTCAACGCGATCTGTTGCTAGGGAAAATAGATCAGAGGCTGGGAATGATGCATGGAAGGGATCCATTCAGAGGTTGGAAGACAGGTTAGGGGAAATTGCTAAGGCCACAAACCCTCTCCAAAGAACCTTTGTAAAAGGATCACCCTTCGTACAAGCAATTGTGGACTTTCCCACACCCTCAAAGTTTAAGGCTCCTGTAGTTACGCCGAAGTACGATGGAAAGACTGATCCTATTCTCGACATAGAGTAGTACCAAGCTGCTGCAGATATTTATACAGTTCCAGACGAGATGAGGTGCAGGGCATTCTCAGGAACTATCACATGTTCAGCTCAAATATGGTACAACAACCTTCCTCGAGGATAGATTGCCACTTTTCATCAACTGGCAGAGCTCTCTACCAAAAATTTCTATTTTGGTGCGAAGCCAGTTAAGAGGGTAGCACATCTGTTGAGTGTAAGGAAGAAAGAAGGAGAAGGCACCAGGGATTACATTACTCATTTTAATAAAGAGAAACTAGAGGTAATCGATTACGAAGAGAAGATAACCATTACGGCTCTGATGAACGGACTTTTAACAAACAAGTTGTATTATACTCTTACCAAAGATCCCCCCAAAATTATGAACGCCGAAGAAGCTATGGCTGGAAAGAAGAATGGTGAGACCAAAGTAGAGACTAAAGATGAGGGCAGGTTGGAGAGGAAAAATCAAAAGCATAATGGGGGCAGCAAAGCAATCAAAAGGGAAGGAAACTATAGAGCAATTGAGGAAGTATACTAATTATACCCCCTTAAAGTTAGGCATAAACCATGTCCTGGAGGAGATAAAAAACAACGAAGAACTAAACTGTCCCGAGAGATTGAGGATAACCCCTGAAAGGAGGGATAAGTCCAAGTACTGCGAGTTCCACATAGACCATGGTCACACGACCAAGCGGTGCATAACTCTCCAGAATGAGATTGAGGCCCTCATTAGACCAGGAAAATTGAACAAATTTGTTGATCGCCAGAACGGTGAGAAGAACAGCGAAAGAGCATGGCAAAGGTCCAACTCTCCTCGCTGACCAAGAGATGATAAGAAAAGGGACCATAAAGACGACCCGAAGGATGACCCCGATCTTCTTAAAAAGCCTAGACAACCTGAATGCGAGGTATTTTCAATCCTCTTTCATTCATTTGAATTTAATATGATAATAGGTGGAGATGCAGGAGGTGGTGATCATGTCACTAAAAGAAAAGCTTACCTCAATGGGGCCCAAGCTTGCTCCTACACACAGTGGATAAATCTGGCAGGGGAGGATCGTCCGAGGAAGGTTAATAAGGATAAAATACTCATCAATTTTTCCAAAAGTGATCTGGAAGGTGTTTTGTATCCTCATGACTATCCTTTGGTGATCAAGATGAGGATGAAGGATGTAGTCATCTTAAGAATATTGGTGGATAATGGTAGTTCGGCAGATATCATGTTCTACCCTCGCTTTGACTATTTAAACTTAAAACTCGCCCAGTTGGAGCCACACCAGAGGCCCATTATTGGTTTCTTTGGCAAAAAAGTTTTCCCACTTGGGACGATCAAGTTGGATATGCTTATTGGTACCTGGCCTGCCTGCAGAACAGAAAAAGTATGTTTTTTTGTAATGGATAGAAATGTTCAATCAGCCTATAATATAATCATGGGAAGAGTCAGTCTGAAAAAGTTCAAAGAAGTTCCATACATAGTACATTAATGCTTGAAGTTCCCGACCAACTTTGGTGTGGGACTTATGAAAGGTGATCATAAAGTAGCTCAAGAATTCTACTATTCATCTTCCGAATAAGAAGAGTTGGAGGATACCAAGAAGAAGACCACCACTTACCAAGTGGATGAGTCTGAAGATTCCGAGATTAAGACACTGGACCCTAGAGATGAATTAGAGCTCGTGAAGGGTCAGACCATGGAAGCGACGGAGAACATTATTCTGGACGACGAACGACCTGAAAGAACAACCCAATTGGCACTTCACTTGATCCAACAATAAAGCAAGAGTTGGTGGCATTTTTAGGCATAGTAAGTAAGCTTTCGCGTGGAGTCATGAAGATATGCCGGGGATAGACCCAACCTTCTTATGCCATGAACTCAATGTTAATAAGGAGATCAAACCGGTGAAGTAGCGAAGAAGGGTCTTTAGCCCAGAGAAGAACCAAGCTATTCAAGAGGAAGTCGAGAAACTGCAAAAGGCCTCTTTTATTGAGGATGTCAAATATCCTGATTGGTTAGCCAATGTGGTGATGGTAAAAAAGAAGAACAATAAATGGATGATGTACGTCGATTTCACAGATCTAAATAAAGCCTGCCCAAAAGATCACTTCCCACTGCCTCGAATAGACCAACTGGTAGATGCCACCTCGGAGCATGAATTGTTGAGCTTCATGGATTCTTATTTTGGCTACAACCAGATTAAGATAAAACCAGAAGACGGGGAGAGCACCTCTTTTATTACCCCAAGAGGAACGCACTGTTACAATGTTATGCCTTTTGGTCTTAAAAATGCAGGTGCTACATACCAACGGTTAATGAATAAGGTGTTCGCAGAGCAAATTGACAGAAACATGGAAATTTACGTCGATGACATGGTAACTAAGAGGAAGAAAGTTACTGACCACATAGCTGACCTGAGCCAAACATTTGACCAGCTGGAGAAATATCAGATGAAGCTGAACCCGACCAAGTGTGTCTTTGGCATACAAGAAGGCATGTTTCTTGGGTATATTGTGAATCAATGAGGTATTGAAGTGAACCCTATAAGATAAAGGCCTTGCTATAATTACAATCTCCAACTATGAAGAAGGAAGTGAAAAGCCTCACGGGGCATGTTGCAGCTCTTAATAGATTTGTCTCGCGAGCAACTGACAAATGTCTTTCATTCTTTAAGACACTCAGAAAAACTTTCGAGTGGAATGATGAGTGTGAGAGGGCGTTCCAAGAGTTTAAGAAATATTTAGGAACACCTCCTTTGCTGTCCAGGACGGTAGTGGGAGAAAATTTATACTTATACCTGGCCGTCTCAGAAAGTGCAGTCAGTTCAGCATTGATAAGGTTAGATGATGGGGTATAGAAGCCGATGTATTAAACAAGCAAGGCATTTCGAGGAGCAGAGGTCAGGTACCCAAAATTGAAAAACCTAGCGTTAGCATTGATCGAGGTGAGTAGGAGAATGAAGCCGTACTTTCAAGCCCATACCATAGTGGTATACACCGACATGCCACTCATATAGGCTTTACACAAGCTAAAAAAATCTGGAAGATTGATGTATTGGGCAGTGGAGTTAGGTGAATATGACATTGTCTATGAGACAAAGTCTTCTCTCAAAGGACAGGCAGTGGCAGATTCCATTGCTAAATTTACTTACCTAAATACCATCGAACAATAGGGCTGTATCGCAGAACAACCCACGGATGTTAGAGGATCATCATAAACCATCCCCGATCAACTCCCATCAACAGACTTGCAGGAGAGAACGGGGATCGAGCAACAAGAATCCTCTAATAACAGCCTAGAGTCAAGGGATGATCAAAGGAAGCACCAGAAATTCCATCACGGGACTTTATCAGACCAAGGGTTTGATAACTGTATCCCTGTATTGAATTTGTATTTTGATGGTTCTTCGTGTGCCACAGGCAGCGGAGCTGGAATATTTCTTAATAGTTCGGATGGATTAGATATATAATATGCTCCGCGTTTCCAATTCAAAGCTTCCAACTATGAAGTTGAGTATGAAGATATGATTATGGGCCTCAGTTTAGCCAAAACACTGAATGCAGAGCAAGTTACGGGAAGTGGGAGCATATAACGATGGACTTTGTTACAGGATTACCCCGGTCACCAAAGGGGCATGATTCTATTTGGGTGATTGTAGACCGATTGACGAAGTTAGCTCATTTTCTCCCAGTTAAGACCACCTACAATGTTGACAAGTATGCACGTATGTACGTTGATGAGATTATCCATTTACATGGGGCACCAGTGTCAAATGTATCAGATAGATATCCAACGTTCACTTCTAAGTTTTGGCCTCGTCTCTAGAATGCCATGGGCAAAAGTTTGAAGTTCAGCACTGCGTTTCATCCACAAACTGATGGGCAATCAGAAAGGACGATTCAAATATTTGAAGACATGTTACGAGCCTGTGTATTTGACTTCAAAGGTAGTTGGGATGATCATTTGCCATTGATGGAATTTTCATATAATAATAGTTATCAGTCGACTATTGGTATGGCTCCTTATGAAGCTTTATATGCGAGGAGATGTAGAATGCCTTTGTGTTGGGATGAAGTGGGTGAAAGGAAAATATTGGGTCCTGAATTAATAGACGTGACGATTGAAAAGATCAAAATTATTCAGGAACGGATAAAGATAGCACAAAGTAGGCAGAAATTTTATGCAGATAAGAGGAAGTATCCATTGGAATTTCATAAGGGGGATTTTGTATTCCTGCGTATTTCATCGTGGAAAGGCGTTATGAGATTTGGTAAAAAGGGGAAACTAAGTCCAAGATACATTGGACCATATGAGGTGTTGGAAAGAATTGGGCCCCTGGCTTATAGATTAGCACTACCTGCAGATTTATCCCGTTTACATGATGTGTTTCATGTATCGATGCTTCGTAAGTATTTGGCAGATCCATCTCATCAGTTGAAAACTCAACCAATTGAATAGAAGGAAGACTTATCGTACATCGAGGAACCAATGGAAATTATTGATCATAAGGACCAAGTATTGAGAAATAAAGTTATTCCCTTAGTTAAGGTTATGTGGATGAGCCATGGGATTAAATAAGCAACTTGGGAAACAGAGGATAGCATGAAGAAATAGTATCCCCATTTGTTTGGTTAGTGAACTTCATATTAAATTTCGGGGACGAAATTTTCTAAGGGGGGGAAGTTGTGACAACCCGTATATAACTATGATAAATTATAATTAAATCATGCTTATATTATATGATATGAATTATGTGATATTAGTATGTCTAATGTTAAGTGATTATGTTTATTATAATACCACTTTCATAAATCATGAAAGGTCGAATTATTTACAAACACAAATTTTGTTGTTTTCGGTGGAAAGGTTCCTGTTAGAGACTAGTTTTGACGTTTAGAACTTTATAAATGACTTGAGGTGAAAACTAGATAGTTTTAGACATATGAGTTAGGGTTGTAGAACAACAAACGGATCATCAAATGGATACCCGAGTAAAGAGTTATACCGAATTTACGAACAAAGGGCAAAGTTGTCCATTCCCTTTAAGTGGTAATTTGTCTTTTATTAAACAAAATGGTTTAATTTGATTGGTTGTCTTGGGAGGCAGCCTTGGCCGACTTAAAACTCTCCCTCTAACTTATTTCTTCATCAAATTAATCCCTAGTTTCAGTTTCAAGTGTTGTGAGCTTGAGGAAAGAGAAGGTAGAAGTTTAGGACGGAAAAGTGAGGAGAAAAGGTGTAGAAAAATCCGTGAAAATTACGTAAAAGTACCGAAGGTAATCCTAATTGAAAATATTGTCATTTATCTTATATTAATGATTTATATGATATAAATCATCATAGGTTACGAAAGTTTCAGCCCTTTATATGTATGTATGGTTAGATGCAAGTTTATGTTAAGTTGAATGTAGAAACCCTTAAAATTGCTTTGTATTGAAACCCCTTGTATTCAAACTTGCATATATCTTTGTGTGCTTACTGGAATTGAGAAATTCTAATTGGATAAGAAATTAAACTCATATATTCATATCATATTCGAAATAAGATTTATCTCCTTGTGGTTAGGCCGTAATGATGATTTCAAGTTGGTACATGATTGTTGTTTGTATACTTCATTTCGGTATGCCCTAAGTTTAGTTAAGCTTTTGAGATAGCAAATGAAGTCAAAAAATTATGAAACTTTAATTATGTACTATTAAGTATATATACTAGAAAAGGTTTGAAAATCATGGAAAGTTATGTTGTATAAAAATTATGAAAATTCTGGGAATTCGAAGGAACAATAGAGGAGCTTATAGGGAAGATTTCTTGTGTTGTAGAGAAATGGTCATAACTTGCCCTAGGAAGCTTGAAAAATTACACCGCCATTTGTACTGGATATTATATTCATATATGTTTTCATATTGATAAGGTTGGACCCCCTGTATTTGTACAATTTAGGAATATAGGATGGTTAAGTATGTAAGATAATAATTTCAGGCCATACTGGGTACCCTTGAATGAATGTTTGTATTTCGTCCTTACAAAGGGTACTTTGAGTACATGTTTCATGTGTATATACATTGAGGAGTATAATTTCATGTTTACTTGACTTTGGTTATAAATTCCTCATAAGGTATTTCCTACGGTTGAATGTCCGTAACTTTATCAACATGCATATCATTGTTTTGCCTTTACCTATGTTTTATGGAATGTGACTCAATTGGAATTATATTGTTAGCGTATAGTCATGGAAATATACATAATTATGTTTGGATAATATTTACGATTGAGTTTCAGTACTGATTTAGTTGTATTGACAGGTGTAAGGTCTAATCATCCCAGTTCAGCTCCACCAGAAGAAAACGTGAATACATAGTTGTCAACCAAGGTGAGTCTACTCACTGGAAAGAGATATTTGTATCTTGTTGTTGATATTATCAAAATATAATGAATATGAAATTGTTCATTTAGGTTTACCAAAATGGGAGGTTACTCCCTGACCCAGAATGGGGGAGATTTGTCTATTAAAGACAGGGGTTACTCCTCGACCAGGAATGGGGGAGAATTGCCTATTTAGATAGGATATGTGAATCATGATTCGAAAAAGTTGGTCATTCATTATGAATGAGCTGGATAAGTTAATTCATAATTATATGGACATGATATATTGCATGTAAATTTATGCAGTAGTATAGTAGTGATGCATCAACTGGGCTATTTTGCTCATGGTTCCTACGTTCACATTTTTCAGGTAACGCGATGTCACTGTCAAATCTAGGAAATCGGGTTGCGTTTGCCTGGAATGGGAGAAACAAACATTTTGTTTGAATGCAAATGATGTAATTAAGTTAAATTTTCCTTCAATCAAGTTTGTACAAGTGTGACTACTCTGAGGTTTTAAAAAGGTTTTCAGATATATGGATTTACAATGATGACTCTAAAATTAAAACTCTTGTTTATGGTTTGGTTAAATTAATCATGGTTTGACTCACTTTGACTTTCAAACTTAATTATAAGTAACTGGGTTGGGGTGTGTCTGCTTTTGGTATCAGAGACTAGGTTTTTGAGGTTCTGGAGTGAGAAGAGTCTAGATTTTGCAGTGAATGTCAGAAATATATTTTATTTGATACTAACGATCATGTTAGGAAAGATATGTATATCTGCATGTTGTTATATCTTTGATTCATTTCAGATATAAGAGAGTGGAACAAGGGAATGTGAATGTAGGAATAGAAGATGAGGCTTCAAATATGGCAGTAGAAGCGGAGATTGAGCAACCTGTTCTTGGAAATGTAGAACCCGAGCAGGAACAATTGACAGACATGCAAAAAATGGCGCGTGCTATGACTCTAATGGCAGAGCAACAAGCTAGATTTATGGCTCATGTGGAAGAACAACATACCAGGCAACTGGAGGCACAAGCCTTGGCTAGGGCTGAGGAGGTGATACACCGGGAAGAAAGGAGTACTTCACATGAGAAATTTATTAAGATGAACCCACCCTCATTTGAAGGAGCAGTTGATCCAGCAGAGGCAGAAGAATGGGTTAAAGAGATTGAACTTATTTTCGGGGTGATGAGAATGCCTGAAAATCAACGAGTGATCTTGGCGACGTACATGCTGAAAGGAGAAGCTAAATATTGGTGGGATGGCACCAAACATTTGTTGATTACTCCAGGAGGTGGTAATGTGATCTCATCGGATTCTTTTGTTAAAGCCTTGTATGATAAGTATTTTCCTCCGATGTATCGAAAACAAAAGGAGAAAGAATATTTCCTGTTGAATCAGGGAAGCATGACTGTTAGGGAATATGAAGCCAAACTGACAGCCTTATCTTGGTTTTGTTCGAGGTTTATCCGGAATGAGGAAGACATGTGTAGACGATTTCTTGACGGTCTTGAGTTAGTTATTAAATCAAGGTTGTAGGCTTTAGAGACTGTTAATTATTCAGCCTTGGTGAATAAAGCCCTGCTGGTAGAAAATGACGTGAATGAAGCAAGAGGGAATCGAGAACGAGGTGTAAAGAGAAACATATTCAATCCAAGTTATGAAAAAGGTAGTAATACAGAATATTCAAGACTTTGAGGGCAGAAATTTCAGCATGTAGAGGTATGGGAGGTGGTTCGCAGATGGGTGAGGCTAGTAGTGGAAGAGGCTCAGGAGCTTCAGCGCAAGGAGATTCTAATGTTTGTTTCTTTTGTGGTACATCGGGCCATATAAAAAGAAATTGCCCAAAGTTACAGAATATAGAATGTTTTAACTGTCATGAGAAGGGCCATCTGAGAAAGAATTGTCCTATGCTATCTAGAGCAGTTTCAGTTAGTAGTGTGGGGCCTCATAAAGGATCATCTCCAGGGAATGCAACCAGGGGAAGGTATACAGGACAAGAAAGTGGATCGAAGGCAGGAGGAAGAGTGTTTGCGATGACATTGCAAGATGCCCATGCTACACTTGAAGTGGTTACAGGTAAACTTTTTATTGCAAACAAAGATCTATATGCACTCATTGATCCTGGATCTACGCATTCATTTGTGGCATTACATATTTTTTCATATTTGGGTAGACCATGTTCATTCCTCAATTGTGCCTTATATATTTCTACCCCAATGGAAAGTGTAATTCTAGTTGAGCATGTTTATAAAGATTGTGTCTTACGAATGGGTGAGCGAGATTTCTATGTTGATTTGATACCGTTGGCCATTCGGGATTTTGATATTATATTGGGGATGGATTGGTTATCATCATATCATGCTTCCATTGATTGTTTTCGAAAAGAAGTTACATTTCATCTTCCTGGTGAACCCAAGTTCCAGTTCACAGGGGAAAGGAATGTTGTCCCTAATTGTCTTATCTTAGCAATAAAGAGCAGAAAGTTATTGAGTAAGGGTTGTACGGGGTATTTAGCATATGTGGTTGATGTTAGTAAGGAAGCACTTAAAGTTGAAGATATACCAGTGGTTAGAGAATTTTCTGATGTCTTCCCAGAGGAATTGCCAGGACTGCCACCCGATAGGGAAGTAGAGTTTTCCATTAAATTATTTCCACGTACTGGTACGATTTCCCTTGGTCCTTATAGAATGGCACCAACAGAGTTGAAGGAATTGAAAGTGCAATTATAAGATCTGATAAGCAGAGGGTTCATTCGGCCTACTGTTTCGCCATGGGGAGCCCCAGTGTTATTTGTGAAAAAGAAAGATGGGATAATGCGATTATGTATTGATTATCGACAATTGAATAAGGTGACAATTAGAAACAAGTACCCTCTACCTCATATTGATGATTTGTTTGACCAATTACAGGGGGCCATAGTATTTTCGAAGATTGATTTGAGATCGGGTTACCACCAATTGAAAGGAAAGGATAGTGATATTTCCAAAATAGCTTTTCGAACTCGATATGGGCACTATGAGTTTTTGGTGATGCCATTTGGATTGACTAATGCTCCAGCAGTTTTTATGGATTTGATGAATCGGGTATTCCACCCTTTCATTGATTCATTTGTGATTGTATTCATAGATGATGTGTTGATTTACTCGCGTAGCATGGAGGAACATGAGAAACATTTGAGGCTTGTATTGCAGATTTTGAGAGAGAAGAAATTGTTTGCTAAATTCAGCAAGTGTGAGTTTTGGTTGAATCAAATTGTGTTTTTAGGGCACGTAGTCTCGAGAAATGGGATATATGTTGATCCAAAGAAGGTGGAAGCAATTGTTGAATGGGAGAGTCGTAAGAATGTGATAGAAATTAGTAGTTTCCTAGGATTGGCAGGCTACTATCGCAGATTTATTAAAGGGTTTTCATCAATAGCATTACCATTGACAAAGTTGACTCGTAAAGAAGTGAAGTTTGTATGGGATGAAGAATGTGAGAGGAGTTTTAAAGAATTAAAGAATCAGTTGGTTTCAGCCCCTATACTTACTATTCCATGTGGGAATGAGTCTTTTGTGATCTATACAGACGCTTCATTTCAGGGGTTAGGATGTGTTCTTATGCAGAATGGGAAGGTAATAGCATATGCTTCTAGAAAATTAAACACACATGAACGAAACTACCCTACACACGATCTGGAGCTAGCAGCCATTGTTCTTACTTTAAAGTTTTGGAGACATTACTTGTATGGAGAAACGTGTGAGATATTTACAGATCATCAAAGTTTGAAATACTTGTTTACACAGAAAGAACTGAATTTGAGACAGAGGCGTTGGATAGAGCTGATTAAAGACTATGACTGTACCATTCATCATCATCCTGGGAAGGCCAATGTAGTAGTAGATGCTTTGAGTCAAAAATCATCAGGGATGCTTAGTTGCATACGGTGTGCCCGTATTGGAAATATTCTTGACTTGGCATCGATGGGGATTGAATTGAAGTTTTAAAAAGTGGAGGATTATTAGCACATGTCACAGAGAGACCTTTATTGGCAGAACGCATACGAAATTTGCACATCAGTCATCCATTCCTTGAGAAGAAGAAACAAGAAGTTCGGGATGGTAGAGAGAGTGGCTTTGAGATTAAGAATGATAAATCGTTGTGTTATAAAAATAGTATTTCTGTACCGAATGATCCACCCTTAAAGAAAGATATATTAGAAGAGGCACATAGTTCTATTTACTCTATGCATCCGAGAGGTACCAAAATGTACAGAGATTTGAAAGAATATTACTGGTGGAATAATATGAAACTTGAGATTGCAGAGTTCGTAGCTAAATGTTTAATATGCCAGCAAGTGAAAGCAGAGCATCAGAAGCCGGCAGGATTATTGCAGTCTTTGACTATTCCGGAATGGAAGTGGGAGAATATAACGATGGACTTTGTTACAGGATTACCCCGGTCACCAAAGGGGCATGATTCTATTTGGGTGATTGTAAACCGATTGACGAAGTTAGCTCATTTTCTCCCAGTTAAGACCACCTACAATGTTGACAAGTATGCACGTATGTACGTTGATGAGATTATCCGTTTACATGGGGCACCAGTGTCAATTGTATCAGATAGAGATCCAACGTTCACTTCTAAGTTTTGGCCTCGTCTTTAGAATGCCATGGGCACAAGTTTGAAGTTCAGCACTGCGTTTCATCCACAAACTGATGGGCAATCAGAAAGGATGATTCACATATTAGAAGACATGTTACGAGCCTGTGTATTTGACTTCAAAGGTAGTTGGGATGATCATTTGCCATTGATGGAATTTTTATATAATAATACTTATCAGTCGACTATTGGTATGGCTCCTTATGAAGCTTTATATGGGAGGAGATGTAGAACGTCTTTGTGTTGAGATGAAGTGGGTGAAAGGAAAATATTGGGTCCTGAATTAATAGACGTGACGATTGAAAAGATCAAAATTATTCGGGAACGGATAAAGATAGCACAAAGTAGGCAGAAATTTTATGCAGATAAGAGGAAGTATCCATTGGAATTTCAGAAGGGGGATTTTGTATTCCTGCGTATTTCATCGTGGAAAGGCGTTATGAGATTTGGTAAAAAGGGGAAACTAAGTCCAAGATACATTGGACCATATGAGGTGTTGGAAAGAATTGGGCCCCTGGCTTATAGATTAGCACTACCTGCAGATTTATCCCGTTTACATGATGTGTTTCATGTATCGATGCTTCGTAAGTATTTGGCAGATCCATCTCATCAGTTGAAAACTCAACCAATTGAATAGAAGGAAGACTTATCGTACATCGAGGAACCAATGGAAATTATTGATCATAAGGACCAAGTATTGAGAAATAAAGTTATTCCCTTAGTTAAGGTTATGTGGATGAGCCATGGGATTAAATAAGCAACTTGGGAAACAGAGGATAGCATGAAGAAATAGTATCCCCATTTGTTTGGTTAGTGAACTTCATATTAAATTTCGGGGACGAAATTTTCTAAGGGGGGGAAGTTGTGACAACCCGTATATAACTATGATAAATTATAATTAAATCATGCTTATATTATGTGATATGAATTATGTGATATTAGTATGTCTAATGTTAAGTGATTATGTTTATTATAATACTACTTTCATAAATCATGAAAGGTCGAAATATTTACAAACACAAATTTTGTTGTTTTCGGTGGAAAGGTTCCTGTTAAAGACTAGTTTTGACGTTTAGAACTTTATAAATGACTTGAGGTGAAAACTAGATAGTTTTATACATGTGAGTTAGGGTTGTAGAACAACAAATGTATCATCAAATGGATACCCGAGTAAAGATTTATACCGAATTTACGAACAAAGGGAAAAGCTGTCCATTCCCTTTAAGTGGTAATTTGTCTTTTATTAACCCAAATGGTTTAATTTGATTGGTTGTCTTGGGAGGCAGCCTTGGCCGACTTAAAACTCTCCCTATAACTTATTTCTTCATCAAATTAATCCCTAGTTTCAGATTCAAGTGTTGTGAGCTTGAGGAAAGAGAAGGTAGAAGTTTAGGAAGGAAAAGTGAGGAGAAAAGGTGTAGAAAAATCCGTGAAAATTACGTAAAAGTCCCGAAGGTAATTCTAATTGAAAATATTGTCATTTATCTTATATTACTGATTTGTATGATTCCTCCACCATTTAATAAAATATCCAACATTCCTCCACCATTTTATAAAATCTCCAACATTCCTCCACCAAAACTCTTACTCACTTATTTTATAAAATCTCCAACATTCCTCCACCATTTTCAAAATAAGTTTTTTAAGTCTTTGATTGTCTGTAAGACTGTGTATAAGCATTGGTGTCTCACGACTTGAACCAATACCCTGTGAAGGTTCGTCAAGGTTAACCATGAAAGTATAGTAGACTTGTCTTTGAACTATCAATCGATATTGATTAACCGGATTTGTCTTCAAACACAAATCTTTTAGTCACTGATTATCCATATAAGCCGACACATGTATTAGGCCTTGTGTCTGTACCTTGATTTCATGAGTGCTTTAGAGTCAAGACCAGTTCTCATAGGAAGCGACACCACTTACACACTCATATAGGTAGATTATCATAGGTGTCCATGTAACTTAAAACACCACAAATCTATTAATCTTAAAGTCATCCTCTTTCATTAGTCATTACATGTTCTAAGCACTTATCCTTGGGATGTTAAATTTTATAGTTCTTACAATCACGTCGTATGATGTACTTTAATCATTGAACTTGAGACTTGAATATATCAAGTTTCAAGTTAAATTTTATAGTGCTTATCAGATTCATGAATTTTAAAACCATAAGAAATAATGACTTTATCAAATTTTTCATGCCATTGGTTAGGTGCTTGTTTTAGGCCATATAAGGACTTAATAAGTTTACATACTTTCTTTTCTTGTCCAGGCATAACAAACCCTTCAGGTTGTTCCATGTAAATTTCTTGTTCTAAGTCACCATTTAAAAAGGCATTTTTCACATCCATTTGATGAATCTCAAAATTATATATAGATGTTAATGCAATTAAAATTCTAATAGTGGAGATTTTAGCAACAGGTGCATAGGTATCAAAATAATCAATTCCTTCTTTTTGTGTAAAACCTTTAGCAACCAATCTAGCCTTGAATATATCAATTGTTCCATCTATTTTCATTTTCTTTTTAAAAATCCATCTACACTTGATGGGTTTAGATCCTGGAGGTAAGTCTACTAACTTCCAAGTTTTATTTCCCAAAATTGAATCAATTCCATCATTTATAGCTTCTTTCCAAAATGTTGAATCTATAGACTCAATTGCCTCACTATAAGTTTATGGGCCTGTTTCAACGCTAAGAGTCAAAGAATATTGATTACAAGATGTGTCTCTAGTTCCTTCAATAAGATAGACTACAAAATCGGAACCAAAGCTTTTTTCTTTCCTAGGTCTCTTACTTTTTCTAATCTCTACTTGTTCCACTGGTGGAGTATCAGAGAAATGTGAAGGAGTATTTATTTCTTTTCATTATTAATTCTAGAAATAGAAGAAAACCTTTGTTCATAAAAAATTGCATCTCTCGATTCAATTATTGTATTTACCTCAACAGAATCATTAGGTTCACTAACTAAAAATCTATAAGCCTTACTATGTTGTGCATAACCTATGAAAATACACTCAACACCTTTGCTTCCTAATTTTTTCTCTTAGTTTCAGGTAGTCTTACAATAGCTCTACAACCCCAAACTTTAAGATAATCTAAATTAGGTTTTCAATTCTTCCATAATTCGTAAGGAGTTTTCTTATTATCTTTAACAGGTATCCTATTCAGAATATGACACGCGGTTAAAAGTGCTTCTTCCCAAAACCCTTTACTTAAACCAGAATAAGAAAGCATAGCGTTAACCATTTCAGTTAGTGTCCTATTTTTTCTTTCTGCTACTCCATTTTGTTATGGTGTATAAGGTGCAGTAACTTCATGTATAATTCCCATATCTTCACAAAATTGAGGAAAGTGATATTCACACCTCTATCAGATCTAAGACATTTTATTTTAGTATCACATTGATTTTCAACTTCATTTTTATATGTCTTAAATCTATTAAGCACATCATCCTTGGAGTTTAAAAGATATACGTAACAATATTTTGAAAAGTCATCAATAATGTAGCAAAATATTTACTACCACCTCTAGTAGGTGTTCCATGCAAATCACAAACATCACTATGTACTAATTGCAACAAAGATGTATTTTTTTCTATTTTTGGAAAAGGCAATCTTGTTATTTTTGTTTGCATACATATTTTACACTTTTCATTCATATCATTCTCATATTTAGGAATTAAATTTAAATTAACCATGAAATACATTGTCTTTGTATTAACATGTCCTAAACGACTATGCCATAATGAAAGACAATCAACGATATAAGCAGAAGAATCTTTTTCATTGATATTAAGCCTAAACATGCCCTCATACAAATATCCTTTGCCTACAAAGGTACCATTCTTAGTCAGAATAAATTTGTCTGACTCAAATACAAGCTTAAAGCCAAATTTGTTAAGAAGACTTCCGAAAAGTAAATTTTTCCTAACATCAGGAACATGAAAAAAGTTGGTGAGGCTAAGGATTTTTTCGGAAGTGAATTTGAGATCCACTGTCCCTTTGCCTTTAACCGCGGCAGTAGATGAATTTCCCATGTAGAGAACATCTCCTTCCACTGTTTCATAGGCAGAGAACATGTTCTTGTCCTTACAAACATGCCTTGTGGCACCAGAATCAACCCACCAAAAGTTGTCTTCTCCAAGCATATTAGCCTCGGATATCATAGCAACAAATTTTTTCTTTGTGTCTGATATCCCTCCGTTTTCCTTTAGTTTCTTGAACTCACGACAATCCTTCTTGAAGTGACCTAGTTTGTTGCAATGAAAACAATTTCCTTTCTTCTTTTTGCTTGCTTTAAAATTATTTGAAAAATTCTTCCGCTTCTTATTTTTTCCAAGATTGCCATATTTTTGCTCTTTTCCTTCCTCCACCACATGGACATTAGAAACAGAATTTTCTTGTTCCTCTTTACCATCTAGAATTCGAGACTCTTGTTCAATTCTTAAATGAGTCTCTAATTCTTTAAGTGAAAGATCCTCCTTTTTGTGTTTGAGTTCTTTCTTATAATCTTTCCAAGAAGGAGGAAGTTTTTCAATTTTGGCAGCAACAATTACATTATCATCCATATTTAATTTTTTCAGTTTGCAATGATTTATGATGCGTTGGATGTCATGAAATTGTTCTAGCACAGGCCTATTATCATGCATTTTAAAGCTTAAAAATTGACCAATAAGGAACTTCTTACTTGTAGCGTCTTCCGTAAGATATTTGGTCTCCAATGTTTCCCACAAAGTTTTTGCAGTCCCAACATTTTGGTACAAGTCGAACAAATTATCAGCAAGTGCATTGAGAATGTGACCACGACACAAGTAATCACCGGTCTCCAATTTTGTACGTTGCCTAGTCTGTTCCATGGTTTCATCTTCATCTTCATTTGGTTTCGGTTGTGATAAGACATATACAATCTTCAATGTTGTTAGAAGAAAATGAACCTTTTTCTGCCAACGCAGAAAATTACCACCATCAAAACGGTCCAACTTGACAAAGCCTTCTGTTATTTGTCGAAGTGATTTGAAAGAGTCGGCCATTTCTGATAAATACTGTATTTAGATTGTTGGATAATATGAATGCAAATACAGAAATAGAACTCTTTATATATCACAGTAATGTCAACTTCAATACAATAATGTAACTTCTGAATAGATACTAGAAAACTTCAAGGCGTGATGTCACTTTCCTAAATACAGTATTTGTCCCACACGAACGACTTCGGTATACAAATGGGAATCAACAAATCTGTACTCAAGATATAATGAAGTGATTGCACTGTCTGCAAATTGTATGTTTGAAGACAGCCTTTAGATGCAGCAGCGAAGAAAAGTCAATTAAGTTCTTATTCTGTTTCTGTGCACAAAACATAATAAGAGAATTTGTATCTCCTGAAAATTGTAAGAGAGTAATAGCAGGGTTTGGAAATCTGAAACTGGGTTTTTTGTTATTATCCAATTTCGTTTTAGGCAACCTTAATTTATAGATAATGAAAAGCTTTGTCTTCAAGAGTCATGACTGTTGGATCAACAGTCTTAATCAATTCCAAAATGGTATGACTGTTAATTACCAACAGTCTTAAGTCATTTCCGAACGGCAACCACTACGGCATGCGAAGTGCAAAGTGCGCCACTAGCGCATCTACAGCCCACTGCCCCGCACCCGCGCGTGTGCGTGTGCGTACGGTGCTTCGCACCGTATTGAGGTATCTTGAATAGCCTCTTAAATGTTAGATAAATTAACTATTCATCTTCCATTTGTACTTATTAAGTGCACAAATTCTTAATATTTTTCCAATGTGGGACTCAAAGGTTTCCCACTCTTTTTATAGCTTAGTGGTGACACTTAGCTTTGTACATTTTCCAATGTGGGACATTATCCCTTTTTATATTTGGGTTAGCTTCCCACCTCTTCCACACACTTCCAATGTGGGACCAAATTTTTAAGCTTTTACACCCAAAACTCTTACTCACTTATTTTATAAAATCTCCAACAAGATTGTGTACATATGGAGGAAAGTTTGACATTATAAAAGGGGGTATGGCTTAAAAAGACTGATGACATGCTCGAAATGGCCAAATGCTGCTTCTTAAGAAAAGAATGGTTTAACAATCATCTTCTCATGATAGGCCTCCATATTTAATACGAATGCTTTATAATATTTTCTCTTATGGTGGGTTTAGTGGACAAGATTGATGGATTGAGAGTATGAGAGGACTAAAGAAGACGATAACTCATCTAGAGTTTACTAGACTCTAGAATTAGTGGGAGATGAGAAACACGAATGTATAAGGGTACTAATATGTCCTTGAACCAAAATGATCATGCAAAATCACCTATATAAGATACACGACATAAAGACCCTTGGATAAGGCTACACATATTATATGACGCTTGACAAGGTGGCAGAGGTAGAAAATTATTATTGTCTACCTAAGGGGGGACTTCCTTAAAAAATGGGTGGTTAGATAATGGATGGACAGTAGATATGATAATGTCTCAAATTGTTGAGTCTGGATGACTATTTGATTGGTGGAGTGATTGTTTATCCAACTCATGATGAGCCATTTGGATTGAGGGGATTATCGAAAGAGTTTCAATGTAATTAGGATAAAAATGAATAAGAATCAGAGTGAGGGAAGGCTATTCTCAATGAAAGTGCACATCGAAAGCCTTTGAAAGAAGTTGGCATTACTAGCCCCTTTTTGAAAAGCATTGGTTTTACCATTTCAATGGAATAATGAATGGAGAAATAATGGTTATCATTCCTCGAATATGGTGTGACCTTCATCGGAGGACAATAACCCTTTCAGAGAACCTCGTAATAAGGCACTAATGAACATTTGGTCCATTATGATTTGTCAAGCCCCTAGGGTGTTCAAGACGTGGATGCAAGATACGAGTATTATTATATTTTTATCCATTATTATTATTATATTTTTATGCTAGCCAATATTATGACCCATTCCTTACAGAACTTCTTATTTATTCAAAGCCCCTTGCTCGAAGGATACGAGTAATAATTGAAATTTTGAGGTCCTGAGTCCCAAACTACCTCTTGGGGAACTTTTTTGACGGTCAAAACCCGTTTGAGAGATGTCTCCTTTAAAGAAATATCCTGCATGAGGTTATGAAAGACTTTTTGAGAGGCTAAAGGATCCCTTCTTTGTATATAACCCCTCACAGTATACCTTGAAGTATGTGTGACAGGGCCATTTTGATATACCAAAATGTACATGAATTGAGCCTCCCGATATACTTTGTGGAGATAGTATGTGGGAGATCTGACTTGATATACCCGGTGTAAGAGTAAGATTTATAATGCTTATTAAGTTTTTTGGTTGGCATATTCCGTTACACCTCTACATCATCATGTAAATTCTCAAAAGATTCAAGTGAAGAAAATTAGTGACCGAAAGAAATAATTGAAGATTGAAGAGTTGAGATCATCTCACATTCACATGGAGAAGGTATATGAGGTTTATTTTGTGTAATCAATTTATTGAGGGGTATTCTAAAAGTGTTTAAAAAGATAAAATATTTTTCCAAAATATTTTAAAATGTTTATTTGAAAATTTTGCAAAGTCATTAGAATGACATTGGATGTCATTCGAATGAGTATACGGTTCTCATTAGAACAACTTCGAAAGAGAGTTTTAATGAGATCAATTTTGTCAAACCATGGCCGGTTTGGAATCTAATTAAAAACTAAGTTTGATGGGTGTTCGAATGAGAAAGGATACTTCGTTCGAACGAGATGTACCTCGTTTAAACGAGTTGGAAAAAAATTATTTTGATTTCAAATGTAATCTTTTTAGTTTATCTCTTGGATGTTTTTCTCCCTGTATATACAGATACAATCATGCAATTTCTATTAAGCCTTTTAGGCATTGTTTTGTGATAAAACTATTTTGTTTCTCAAATCAAAATTCCTTGGATGATTTAAGATCACTTTATCAAAACTTCAAGAACTCATCTCTTGTTCTAAACCTTATGGAGTTAATTCTTCACTACGGAAATAGGAAAGGAGTTTCTTGTCTTATGGTTTGTTGTTTGTTTTGATTTGATTTAGATTCATATATTTTGTAGGTTTAGATTCATCTAATTAATCAAGATCAAATACGGATTAAGTTCAATTTGGCATATGTGTGACAGAATCTACAATCTCTACATATAATCGGACTGCCCCACGAAACTCGTTTTACAACTTGGTATCAGTGCTTGATTCCACAAGTTATTTAGATGAATCCTGGTGGTCATATGGGAAATTCTTACGATAAGAAACTTTTGTTTGATGGCTCAGATTATGCCTAATGGAAAAATCAAATGAGCTCGTCCCTAAAATTAATCGACGAGCACGTCTGGCTTACTGTTTAAAAGGGGTAGAATCCTCCTATTGTGACTAATGAAAATGTTATTAGTCCCAAACCAATCGCAATTTGGACTGAAGAGGATATTAGATTGATTAATTTTAACTCTCATGGCTTAAATGCTATTTTTGGTTATTTCACACCCAACGAATTTCATCGTATCATGACGTGTATCATGTTTAAAGAAGCTGGGATATCTTCTTGCTCACACACGAGGGATCCAATGTTGTCAAATCTTCTAAGATTCAAAATCTCACCACATAATTTGAGATTATTAACATGCCTAAAACTAAAAATTTTAATGAAGTCTATGGCCGTTTGTCTCGTATTGCGAATTTTAGTTTTGATTTTTGTGCTCAAATTCCAGGAACGAGAGTTATTAAGAAAATTCTGAGATCACTCCTATCACGTTTTAATGTGAAAATCACCATCCCTAACTGTAGCAACCTACATCTTTATTTTTATTAAAAATGTAAAGTTTAAATTATTATTTTTTGAAATGGCATTTTTAAATTTAAGTCATAAATAATTAAGCACCGAATAGATATTTTTACAAAATCATACATATAAAAATTGTGTTCGTTTAAGATAATTTTTATTTTAAACTAAAAAGTCCCGAGTTTAAAGTTAAAATAAATTTTACGTGTTAAAAAAGAAGTATATATATATATATATATATATATATATATCTTTTTTTGTCCTATATAGTTTTAAAGAAAAAAGGGGTTAGCGGACTTACCTTTCTCCTCCCTATTTATAACCAACAAAAGTTGTTTTTTCAAAAGGAAAAGAAAAAAATTCAACTTCCTTCTTCTCCTTCCTTAACAGGTATGTACATGATTTTTTCCTTTCTTTTTCATTCTTTAGATTATGTGTCTGTGTGTGTGTATACAGTACTACTCTTGTGCTGACCAGTTCGCATTTTAAGAGTGCAGACCGAATATGTGTCACCTGACGGTGAGCTCAGTAAAAAGAGAGAGTGAACCTATAATTTAACCGATAATTTCTAGAGCCACCACCAATTGAGACATATCCGGTCCGCACTCTTAAAATACGGACTGATTCGCACAAGAGAAACACTAGAGAGAGAGAGAGAGAGAGAGAGAGAGAGAGAGAGAGAGAGAGAGAGAGTCAGGCTCCTGTGCGGGAGCCCAAATGGGGGACTCCCGTGCGGGATATTTTTTAGAAAAAATAATATTTTTTTTGTGTAGGTTATAAACATTTCAATGCACCCCTGCAAAAAAAATCAGCTCAAAATAACACTTTTGGTATTTTAAAAAAATGGGTCAAATTTTGACACTACTTATGCAACTTAAAATACTTTCAAAATTTGACCCATTTTTTTAAGATACCAAAAAGTGTTATTTTGAGCTGATTTTTTTTACGTGGGTGCACTGAAATGTTTATAACCCACACAAAAAAAAATAAAAAAAAATAAACATTACATATATATATATATATATATATGGGTAAACACACGTGTGACGAAATAAATAAAATTCGAGACAAAAGTAACATCAGATTACCTTGCACTTTTATGGATAATTATTTATTTTAAGAGCATCAATAATAACTGGGGAGTACATGTGAGTGACACTTGAGTAGTGTTCCTATCCTGTTATTTATTCTCTAAAGGTTTTGGATTGACATTTGGTTATACTCGTGTCTTATTTATTTCCATGCCCACTATAAAAGCTGGTAAGTATGGAATTATCAGTTCAAACTTCTTGATTTTCTTTAATGTTATTATGAGAAACATTTGTTTCCGCTTCATTTGACAAACACTGAATTCCATATACACTCTAACTTTTCTCTCTCTCTCTCTCTCTCTCTCTCTCTCTCTCTCTCTCTAGAGAGAGAGAGAGAGAGCACTACAAGAAAACTATTTTTTTACGGCACTTTTTTCTCTGTATTATTTGAAAATGCAAAGAATTTTTTTTCCCAGCATTTATTTATAAGTATTGAAAATTTACAGCATTTATATTGATGTGCAGCCTAAATAGAGCTTTTCTTAATTAATACTAGCACTGGAAAAATTATGGGCTTGGCCTAATTTGGGCAGGTCAAATATGGGTTGGGCTAAATGTGGGTTGGACCAAATATGGGTTGGGTTAAATGTAGGTCGGGCCAAATATGGACGAACCAAAAATGGGTTGGGCAAACCCATTATTTTTCTACTAAATTAAGTATTACAATCCGAAGTATATGTAAAAAAACTCATATTTTACTTATAACTTTTAAAAATGAGTATTATATTTGATTTGTATATTTTAAAATTGGGTTCTATATTTGATTCCTTGTTTTCAATTATGGGTCCCATATTTAACTCATAGCTTTTAAATATGGGCCCCATATTTAATTCATAACTTTTAAATATGGGCCACATATTTAGATGACTGAGCTAATATGGGTTGTTTTATTAGTTGGGCCACATTTTGCCACTACTAATTAATATTAAAATAAATGTGGTGTTTTTTTTGGCGTTTTATACCTAATGCCACAAAAATTAGGAAAAAAAAGAGCCGGTGTTTTTTTTAGAAATAGCGCACTACTTTCTCTCTCCCACCCACGCTCTCCGGCCGTATCTACCTCAATCTCTCTCCCATCACGTTCAATCTCTCACGTATCTCGCTAAACCTAATCCTTCCCGAAGGTGTCTCTGTATCAACCAACCCATCCACCTCAATCTCGTCTTCTTTTCCCCCTATTTACGGAAGGAAGAGGGATCACGTTGCTAACATTCAACATTGTTAAGGTTTACAAAGCATTGGAAATCCAAATTGGTTCGGAGAATCAATGGGTTTTGATCTTTGAAGCTTTAAGGTAAATTGCATTTTTTTTTAAATTTTATTTTCAGTGTATGTTGTTATAGCCTAGTGACAATACGTTGACAATTTATTTAATGGATTTATGCGTTCAAAATTCTATCTTATCAAATTCTATCTGAGCTTTGGTAATATATTGTATGTGGACTGAACTGAGACAAGCAGTTCTTGTTGGTATATTGCCTTTTTTTTCGGTATCTATTTTCATGTTGCATATTGGGTTTTGATTGGCTTCTCTCTCTCTCTCTCTCTCTCTCTCTCTCTCTCTCTATATATATATATATATATATATATATATATATATATATATATATATATATATATATATATATATATATATATATATATATATACACCAGTGTACATAGAGTGTAATTGGAAAACGAAAACAAATTTGTTCCCCAACAAAATAAAAAAGTAATTTAAAAAAAAAACGATCATAACAATATAAAGGAAAAAGAATCTAGAAATGCATACCTTTAAACCGAGAGCTCAAAATATTGATTGAAACAAAAGTCTTAGAAATATATTTCTGGGGAACATAAATGATGATGAAATTAATAAAAAAAGGGGGGGAAAGTACTCTTAGGTCCCTCACAAACAAATTTTAAACACTAAAGGAATTTTGATAAATTTTAAACACTTAGGTCCACTAATTCTCTTCTTGTAAAAGTCCACACTAGTGGCATAACAAATGCACCTAATTGTAAATTGTCCTTAAATGTTTAAATTTTTTTACCAAGGCACCTAACTGTAAATTGCCCTAAAAAAATGCTAACCGGGAAAAAGTAGATTATAAATAAAAAATAGAACCTAATAGATTATATACCTCGTTCATTGAAATCGGACTATAGAAATGACTGGGCTAATATGTGTTGTTTTATAGTTGGGCCACATTTTGCCACTACTACTTGGTATGATGGCGTTAGGCTATAGAAAGTACATTCATGTGACACTTGAAAATCAATAATAGAATTTTTATGTTATAAATGAGTTTTTTTAATTGTTGTTAACTAATTAAGGTTAAAATATATTAATAGTTAAGTTTCCCCATTTTATAAGAGTAAATATTGGTAGTTTTCATATAAGGCCATATCCAAATTGTGTTATAATTAGAGTCTTACTATTTATAAATTTACATAGTTTCGAAGGAGCATATTAATGATTTATGGTTTAACATTTTGTTTATTTATTGTATTTTTTATGAATCTTTCCTAATGAATCTAACAACAATTTTATTTTAGTGTGAGGTAATCAACAATCTTTTCAAATGGATAGTGATAAGAGTTGGATGGAGTTGTCAAGAGTTTCTCTGTCTTATATTAAAGGAGTTAATGGGTTTCTTGATTTTGCATTTTCTAATAAATACCCCGAGCTAGTGATCAAGTGCCCATGTAAGAAATGTCGAAATACCATTAGCCATAAAAGATAAGTTGTTTATGAGCATCTCATCATACATGAGTTTGTTAAGAATTATACTAGGTGGATTTATCACGTAAAAGGTGCTCCATACACAATGAGAATTAGTGGAGCGGATGAAGGGCATGACTCAAATACAAGAGATGATATGCGTGGACTACTACATGATATATTCAAAAAACGAAGTGAAGAGGGTATGCGATGTAACGACCAGTATGAAGACCAGGATGGGATGGATGAAAATGCGTCAGCATTTTTCAAGTTGTTAAAAGATGGGGAACGCGAGTTGTACCCTGGTCGCAAATCTTTCTCATCACTTTCATTTATTGTTCGGCTATTTCATATGAAAACACTTTATAAGTGGAGCCACACATCATTTATAGCCTTGATTTAATTATTAAAAGAGGCACTTCCGTAGGGTGAGAAACTGTCAGGTTCATACTCTCAAGTAAGAAAGATAGTTAATGATCTGGGGTTTGATTATAAAAAAATTCATGCATGTCCAAATGATTTTATGTTGTATTGGAAAGAGAACAAAGATCGTGAGGATTGCATAGTATGTCATACATCAAGATGGAAGCAATTTTTGGGTGAGTCTTATGATGAAGAAGCTAGGGGTCAAAAAATTCCTGCAAAGGTTGTTAGGTACTTTCCACTGAAACCAAGGCTTCTGAGATTTTTTGTCATTGAAAACATCCTCCCTCATGAGATGGAATGCGGAGAAACGCGATGACGACGACATATTAAGACACCCAGATGATTCTAAAGCATGGAAAACCTTCGATCAACAAAATCCAATTTTTTCTAGTGACTCGTACAATGTTAGGCTCGGACTAGCAGCCGTTGGCTTCAATCCTTTTAGAACAATGAGCATATATCATAACACATGGCCCGTTGTTTTGATGATATACAACTTGAATCCGTGGATGTGTATGAAACAACCTTATCTTAAACTGTCTACGTTGATTGACGGTCCACATAGCCCAGGAAATAATATTGATGTTTACTTGCAGCCTCTCATTGACGAGTTGAACGAATTGTGGAATGATGGCATACTTACTTACGATGCATGGACTAAAAAATATTTTGTATGTGTGCATCGTTAATGTGGACCATTAATGACTTTCCTGCGTATGCAAACTGTTCAGGTTGGAGTACAAAAGGGAGATTGGCTTGTCCTTATTGCAATAAGAACATTCGTTCACAGTGGTTACAGAATGGGAATAAATTTTTCTATATGGGTCATCGTTGGTGGTTGGATCATAACCATAAATTTAGAAATGATACCATAGCTTTTGATGGGAAATTTGAAGAGAAGTCAATCCCACTCAAGTATCCGGGGGTGATATCTTGGAGCAATTAGAGGCAATGGAAAGAAATAATGAGAAGGGTCACTCATCGACGACGAATAAGAGAAAAACGATTATCAACGGTGAAGGGAACTGTGATAGTTCTCTAAATTGGAAGAAAAAAGTACATTCTTTCAGTTACCATACTGGAAGGATCACTTGATTCGTCACAATCTTGATGTTATGCATGTAGAGAAAAATGTGTGCGATAACATACTTTAGACATTGTTAAATATTGATGGAAAGTCAAAAGATAATATAAAGGCTCGTCGAGACCTTGAGAACATGGGTATTTGAAAATCATTGCACCCTAAGAGCTTACCAGATAGCAAAGTATATTTACCACCAGCATGCTTCACAATGAGTAAAAGTTATAAAGACATATTTTGTAAGGTTTTAAAGAATATCAAAGTCCTAGATGGTTATGCATCTAATATTTTACGGCGTGCAAACATTAAAGGCCGGAATATTTCTGGACTTAAGAACCACGATAATCATATCATAATGCAACAACTATTCCCGTTAGCAGTACGAAAATCATTGCTTACGAATGTAGCAAGGTCTTTAATCGAATAATGTATTTTTTATCGGCAACTCTGTTCAAAGACAATGACCTTCAAAGAATATGAATATTTTCAAGATCGTGTTGCTCTTACACTCTGTTATCTAGAGAAAATCTTCGCCCCAAATTTTTTCGATGTTATGGAGCATTTGACAATCCATTTAGCTAAGTAGGCAATGATTGCTGGACCAATATAGTTTCAATGGATGTATCCCATCAAGAGGTATGTTTCGTGTATGCATTATGTTTGTGTCATCTAAATTAATGCATATAAATACTATATTTTTTTTACAATGACAAACAGGTTTTTATTCACACTAAAAGAATATGTTCGTAATCCAAGTTGTCCAGAAGGTTCAATTGCTGAAGGATATCTAGCAGAGGAATGTACGACATTTTGTGCGAGGTACCCGGGTGATGTTGAGAGTAAGTTAAATTGACCTTTACGAAATGATGAAGCCGATGAAAACTCAAGTTCAATAGGTCGTACATTAGGTAAAGCAGCAGCATTTATGCTTGATGACACTTCATTTTCACAAGCACATCGTTACATGTTATTCGACCCCGCCGCAGTGAAGCCTTTTTGCGAGTAAGATAACATTTGAATGGATTTTAAACTTTATGTAATTAAATATCCCTATAAGTTATACAATTTATACATATATGTTTTACAGGAAACATATAAGAATTCTAAAACGGGAGAGACCTCGTGTGGGACACTACGAAATTAACCGCATTCACAACGAAACGTTTCACAAGTGGTTTGGCGATCATGTAAGTCATCTTTGTATTTATATGTAACCAAATTTTAATATGTTAATGACACAAATAATTTTTACACTTCTAATTTTTATTACTCAATCATATGAAAAAATTAGGTACGGAATCTAAGTGAGGGCAAGGTGTCAAAGGAAGTTACAATTTTGGCTTCAGGCCCCTCCCAATGGGCTAGAAGATATACGGGATATATTGTAAATGGGTTTAGGTTTCGCACAAAGCAGCATGAGAGAAGATTGAATACTCAGAATAGTGGAGTTAGGCTTGATGCCACCACCGAAAGTTTTACAAGTGCAAAGGACAAAACGACCTGTTTCCGGGGATGTAACATATTATGGAGTATTAATAGATATATTTGAACTGTGCTATTCAAATGATTTCAAGTTTGTGCTATTCAAGTGTGATTGGGTTGATACCCATTCGGGGATGACCAAGGATGATTTTGAGTTCACATTAGTGAACTTCAAACATTCACTATACAAGCATAATCGACTGTCAGATGAACCGTTTATATTAGCATCTCAGGCCAAACAAATTTGGTATTGTAACACCCCGTATTTTTGACGATTTAAATAATTATGTGATTAATTACTTTTGGTAGAAATAATTATGTGATTAATTATTGTTGTTGGATTAATTAAATTAAAAATGCGAGAAATTAATTTTATTAATCCGGATTGAAATAATTATTAACTAGCGTGACAAGGGTTAATACTTATTGTGGAGAATTATTGAATATTACTGTGTGATATGAAATATGGAATTATAAAATTTGATAAATTATCGAAAGTGAGAAATACGACAACTTGATAATTTAAGTCTGACACGCGTGTGAGTCGTGTCGGGACTAATTGAATAGAATAAAAAGAGAATTTATTTTTATTAACTCGTATGATCATTTCGAGTGCGTCGTTGAGTCTGGAAGGGTCGAGATAGTCAAAATAGTATTCCCGGGTGTTTAGTTTGGGTCCCGAGGCGATTTTAGGCCTAACCGACACCCCGAGAGGGCGTTATGGTAAATGGTATTTTTGGGCTAAATTAATGGACGAAAATTAAGAGTAATTATATCAGCCATGGAAAGTCCATTAGGGTCAATAAGTTACAGGAAGTTAAGAACGGATATAGGAGGTGTGAGGGAGAGCTAATTCCAAGAGAAAGGGGCCAAGATAACACCATCTTGCACAATCACCACCACCACCGTGTAGATCGGGACAAGGGGAACACACCCATACCAATATCACCAATGGATTAGACCGTCATATTCTAGCAAGTGTTTATTACTTGCTTTCTTTTAGCAATAATCATGCTCATGTTAGTGTAGGTGAAATTAATCATGATTTATATATGAATTGGGTGAAAATTGGAGATTTAAATTATGATTAAGGATTAGTTTAATTAGTGGTTGAAATTCCTTCATGTATGTAGAGTATTAATCACGGAATTGGATTATATATTGATGAACGAATCTGGATTGATTAGGTTCTTTAAATGAAAATTTGGGAACTAGGGTTCATATGAATTAATTTGGGGATTTTAAATAATTATGATGTTTAATGACGAATTAATGATCCTAGGATGTTGGGAATGATTTATAATCCATTAGGTGTTGATGGGTATTGATGATGAGGCGTTGAGTGTTGAATCTTCGAGGTTTTTAGGTCCAAAAATGGTAGAAAACGCTGAAATTTGGTAAAGAAGGCGAAACAGTGGGTCTCGCGCAAAGTTGCGCGAAGTGGTTCAAACGAGATGGGATCTCGCGTGAAGTGGTTCGAATGACATATGGAAGTGGTTCAAATGAGATGGGAATCTCGCGTGAAGTTGTTCGAACGACATTTGTAAGTGGTTCAAATGACATGTCATTCTGTTTCGAACGAAATGTCATTCTGGTTCGAACGACATGTCATCTGTTTCAAGCGACATAAGGAATTTTTGGGAATTTTCTTAGAGTTCAGTTTTGAGTTTAACGATTTATTAGAGTGAGACAAACTTCCAAATAGTAAATTTAAATAAGACGCAATTTCGGGAAAGGGAGTGAGAATAAATACTTTAATTATTTCGGTATAGAGAGAATATACCTTGGAGATTACGAGAGAGATAATAATCTAAATATTTATACTATACGTAGAGATGAGATTAAAATACATATGAGGAGTATATTTATAGGTTGGAGAAATACCTATTGTGGTGACAATTATTATGCAACACAAATAGATAAGAGAAGCGCAATCACCAAGCAAGAATAAGGAATGCAAAATGCCAATCACACAACAAAGGATGTACGTGGTTCAGCAAAAAGGTGCCTACATCCATGGTAGTGCAGTAATTATTATTTCTATATACTCCGGGGAGTGATTACAGAGAATACGATGTGTCCTTTGCCCTGGACGTAGGGTTTATTATATACATGTTCAATGAAGGGAGTGGGGGTGTTGGACTCCCCCACGTTTTCCATATTTTCCTAGAACCCCCCTTAATGGGATCATGGGAGGAGACTAAATCATAGTCGGTTGAGATCTGGGGGGTCTGGACTTTGGGCCGCTTCAATTGGGATACTCGTCCAGGCCCTCCATTCTATTTTTGGGTACCAGCTCTCAAAACTCAGATGAAATCACCTTTCTCGAGGGAATTAGAAGAGGAGGAATCCCCCAAGAAGTTCGCTATTCCAAGGTTCAAATTTATGATGGTAAGACTGATCCAATTGATCACGTCAGGCAGTACCGACAGGCCATGACCCTTTGGAATAATCGAGACACACTAATGTGCCGAATGTTTCCCTCGAGCCAGCATGACGTGGCGCAAAAATGATTTGAAAGGCTCCCCCACCGGTCCATCAGGAGTTTCAAGTCCCTGGCCGAGCTCTTTAATGCCCGGTTCATTACTAGTAGCTCCCACCCCAAAAGGATGAATGCTTTGCTGACAATGAAAAAGATGCCTCAATAGACCCTCTGAGACTACGCGAAGAGGTACTGGGAGTTATTCAACGAGGTCGAGGATTTATCGAAGCAAGTGGCAGTGGCCTCTTTCAAAATTGGGCTACCCAGCTCTTCCCCAGTTTTGTCACTGCCCTTGGCAGCGAGCTTAGCTCAACCGTTTTACCCTGTAATGAGGCGGGTGACATCTTCCACCTTGGCATACTTCTCGATGCGGGCTATTAGGTCATCGATGGTCATGGCTTCCTTCTTCGTCAAGGACTGGTACAAGAGGGAAGAGATGGGTAGCCCAATTTTGAAAGAGGCCACTGCCACTTGCTTCGATAAATCCTCGACCTCGTTGAATAACTCCCAGTACCTCTTCGCGTAGTCTCAGAGGGTCTATTGAGGCATCTTTTTCATTGTCAGCAAAGCATCCATCCTTTTGGGGTGGGAGCTACTAGTAATGAACCGGGCTGTAAAGAGCTCGGCCAGGGACTTGAAACTCCTGATGGACCGGTGGGGGAGCCTTTCAAATCATTTTTGCGCCACGTCATGCTGGCTCGAGGGAAACATTCGGCACATTAGTGTGTCTCGATTATTCCAAAGGGTCATGGCCTGTCAGTACTGCCTGGCGTGATCAATTGGATCAGTCTTACCATAATAAATTTGAACCTTGGAATAGCGAACTTCTTGGGGGCTTCCTCCTCTTCTATTTCCCTCGAGAAAGGTGATTTCATCTGAGTTTTGAGAGCTGGTACCCAAAAATAGAATGGAGGGCCTGGACGAGTAGCCCAATTAAAGCGGCCCAAAGTCCAGACTCCCCAGATCTCAACCGACTATAATTTAGTCTCCTCCCATGATCCCATTAAGGGGGGTTCTAGGAGAAGATGGAAAATGTGGGGGAGTCCAACACCCCCACTCCCTGAAATGAACATGTATATAATAAACCCTAGGTTCGGGGCAAAGGACACATCGTATTCTCTATAATCACTCCCCGGAGTATATAGAAATAATACTGACTGCACTACCGTGGACGTAGGCACCTTTTTGCTGAACCACGTACATCCTTTGTTGTGCGATTAGCATTTTGCATTCCTAATTCTTGCTTGGTGATTGCACTTATCTTATCTATTTGTGTTGCATAATAATTGTCACCACACCAATAAATTATAATAGGATGTGTGTATGCCTATTATGGGAAATTATTGTTAAGAGCACTAATGTGTGACAACCCAGGGGTGCAAGAATCTTATAGTTAAGCGCACTAATGAGTGATAACTCGGGGGTGCAGAAATTCTATTTTTAAGTGTACTAATGGGTGATAACCCGGGGGTACAAGGATGATTATTGTTAGGCGCACTAATGGGTGATAATCCGGGGGTGCTGGATTATTATTGATAGGTGCATTAATGGGTGCTAACCCGGGGATGCATGATTTTCTTAATAGGTGCATTAATGGGTCTTTGCTCGGGGGTGCATGATTAGTATATATATGTATAGGGATGATGTGACTATATATATATATATATAT
This sequence comes from Sambucus nigra, assembly GCA_949130495.1. Lineage (NCBI taxonomy): Eukaryota > Viridiplantae > Streptophyta > Magnoliopsida > Dipsacales > Adoxaceae > Sambucus > Sambucus nigra. The sequence goes on along the minus strand of OX422223.1, from coordinate 62,638,618 downwards.
GGACTTGTGAATATTTCTACTGTGTGAAATTAGTAGACTTGGTAATAATATTAATCATTACTTTGCACCGAGTGGTCTTAACCTAAGGGTGCAGGATTAGTGTATATATATAGGGATGATGAGACTATATATATGTATAAGTGTACTTGGGTAACTTTCTACTTTGTGAAACTAGTAGATAAAATGGAAATGAGAAATAAAATAATCTTAGTGGATAAAAGATTAACAATTCAAACGGTGAATAATGAAACTTAGTATGTGAGATAAACTATCGGAATAACGTATTGTATGGACGATACATGGATACTACTAGTGAGCATAGTTAGTATTAGTATGGTTTCTGACTAGTTAGACTGGGAGGTATAACTAGGGGAGATTAGATGTATGTTAGGTGTGCACAATAGACGAGATGTGAGAAACTCATGTGAGAGTTCGATAACTAACATGCGTATAAGACTTGTTTTAAGAACCAGTTTTAAATACTTGCTAAATCATTTTTACACCTCGGGCTCTGACCCGTTTCTTGTATTTCTCCTCTCTTTTGTTATATATATATATATATATATATATATATATATATATATTCGTACAGGTGCCTAGCCACAGGGACACCGGTTCTAGATACTTGGATGGTTTGCCGAGCTGCAGCTGTTGTGGAAGTTCCGGGTCATTGAGATTAGATGCTTCTCTCATTTTATTCAGTTCCTAGTTCAGATACTTCAGTTCGGGCATGTGTCGCCCATCCTCATTAGCGGGATTATACTCAGTTCCTTGGTAGTTCTTTTCTGTTGGATTGAGTATCTATTTTGGTTTTGTTTGTGACTTTGAACTGGAAGGTTTTATCCAGTCTTAATTATTCAGTATTTAATTCAATCAGTATTCATTTCTTGTGTGTGGTTTATAATTCAATGTTCAGAGATTAATTGACCTAATTGGTTTAAAAACCTTTTGTCTCTTATATGTTTGATGTGAATGTTTATCTTCATCTTCAATCTCATCCTCATCATTTATCTACGTCAACAATGACGTTTTAATTTGATTACTGCCCTCTTAATTTAATGTTATGGTAATGTATTTGCATATAAATACAATACTTCTTGTAATTGATTTTTTTAACACTTGTTCCTAGTCATATATTACAAAATAATGCCAACATTTTGTTTGATACCGCTATATTTATTCTCGGCATTTTTTTAATGCCGCCAAAAGTGTGTTGAACATTTAATAGGTGTTGCAAAAGATTATTATCAACATTTTTTAATGCCGTTAAAAGGTTATTACCAACATTAATATAAATGCTTAAAAGTGCTGCTAACTTTTTGCGGTATTTTTTAAAATGTCATTGTTCTTTTACCACATTGGCTACCGCACTTGTGGAAATGTCGCTATAAGTGCTGCTAACTTTTCGAGGTATTTTTTAAAATGTCGTTGTTCTTTTACCACATTGGCTATTACCGCACTTGTAGAAATGCCGCAAAAAGTACCACAAAAAGTGTTACCGGCATTTTTAGTGCTTTTTTCGGCATTTCATTTATGCCGGGAAAAATCAATATTCTTATAGTGGAGAGAGAGAGAGAGAGAGAGAGAGTTAGGCTCATGTGCATACTAAGTTTGCACATCATTTTTTTAAAATAGTAAAAACAACATTATTCATTTGATTTTTTTGTGTGATATTTAAACATTTCAATGGACCCATGTAAAAAAATCAGCTCAAAAAAACTTTTTTTGCTATTTTTAAAAAATCAGTCAAACTTTCTCTACTTTTAAGCACTTTAAAAGCTGTGAAAGTTTGATCGATTTTTTAAAAATAGCAAAAAACAGTTTTTTGAGCTAATTTTTTTTAGATGGGTCCGTTGAAAAGTTTAAATATCACATAAAAAAATCAACTCAATTTTTTTTTTAATGCTTTAAAAAAAATGGTGTGTGCCAGCACTGTGCAAACTTAGTGTGCACAGGAGCCTGCCTCTCTCTCTCTCTCTAACAAGTATATATATATATATATATACTTGTTATAGAACTAGTAAAAACCTATTCGGTATCATTGTTTATTTGTTTCCTTCCAGTTATTTTGCACTGGTACCTATAGGAGATGTCGAACACTTAAGGAACCACATTACGCCAGCAGGACATATGCAGAAAAATCGTAATAAGATAATATTTTGAATTACAGTGTAAGACATTTTAGTTATTATAAATTCTCAATTATCTTAGTATGCATAGCTCAATTATGATTTAGCATTATTTAAAAATAAAAATCACCCCCGAGAAATAAAGGTGTGACGAGTTGATATCAGAGCCAAGCTTAAGTTAGCCAATACGGGACATAAGTTAAGATTATGATTAGGAAAGTTTCTAACGTTATAAGAATAGTAAGGATAAGGCATTAAGATAGGAATTAAGGAATATCGGTCTCAAGTTACATGGAGGATATATGGATATTAGGACATTGTCTAGGAAAATATTTTAAGGATAGAAGTAAAGTTGCAAGGTTAATATGATTAGATAAGGGTTATGAGAAATATTCTGGAACTATAAGTTGAGAGATGTGATAAATTCAGATATTCGAATTTTATATGTGAGAATAATCATTATGAATTTTAGAAGTATCAATATATTATTGAGGATTTAATAGCATGCTAAGAAAAGTATCTTAGAAAGAGATTGTAAACAATATACTCCACAAGTCTATTAATAGTATAATCCTTTTCTTTAAACTATTCAATCACTCTCCCTCAGAATGAACTACTTCATCTGGAACTCTATTTTCATCTTTGAAAATCATCTCATTTTTCTATCGACCTTTATATTTTTGTCTTTCACATTGTACTCTTATTATACTGTATGCTATTTCCACTAGATTACGAGACTATGTCGCTTATGTTAGAATGGTACTTGGATAGGATTAGACTGGAAAAATTATATAAGAATTCCATGATCAGAATTAGGAATGTCTTTAGGAACAATTTGAAGTATAAAAAATGTTTAAGTTGAACCATTATAGTCTTTAGAACGTAACGAAGTCATTTACTAAATCGTATTCCATAAACAATAATTTTCTGTAGTTTTATACAACATTGGAATTGAATTATGATTAATAAACCACTACAATATATCTTATAACCACTCTAAATTATTTTTTGAAGTCACTATGATTCAAGATATCATTGAAATTTTAATATCCCTAAAAACATTACGGGTTTCATAGTGAAACATAATTTCTTGCCTATAAACAACTAACATAGTAATGATCATATGAAACCTTATCTAAACCTTCTACTTGACCTTAAGATATTTTTGTTAATGAGCAATATAAATTTTCATCCATGGTATGTGATTTTGACTTAGTATTATTTCATGAAATGCTCATATCATTATATGATAACCTCGGATGCTTTATGAACTCCTTTGTGTTGTTCTGAATATGTTACGCTTGATGCAATTCTAAAACCCCTATGTTAATCTTGAAACAATAAGTTCATGTTAACCTGATTCCATTAAATTTGTTCTTATATAGCATACAAAATAACCAGGAAATAAACTACCATTACACCCATTGTAGTATTTGTGACACCCCGAGTAATTAAATACCGGGTAGCTACTCCTTTATTAAATTAATACAAAAATGCCAAGTTGGTTCAGTCAATAGCATCACTGTCGAAAACATTTTAATAATTACTAACCACCTTGTATTTAAAAAGTGAGTTGTCAAATTTAACTAAATCCGATTAACATGCAATAAATGAATTATGAGAAGTTGACATCACCAATAATATAGTCACCATAGAAAAATCATCCGATAATAATGAGTCTGGAGGAAAACTCCTCACAACAAACCAAATCCTGAAATCAATAAATACAAAGTCTGCATCACTAAAATTAATTACAACCCAATGTTTGAAATAACTGAATAAATAAGATGTCTCTAAAAGGAGTGGGCGACATGCCCAACCAATGATAAAACTGATAATGGAGTCCAGATCAGAAATGGAGGCGTCTACAGTCATGGTCCTGTAACTTCCACAGCAGCTACAACACGTCACCTGAATAGAATTCCTATGAATGGTGTCCTTATGGCTGGGCACGTAAAAAGGTTTTCACAAAAATAGATTTGAAAGCAAACGGGTCAGAGCCTGAATGTGAAAATAATTTAAAAAATTGCAAGTGTTTAATATCGTTAAACAGTGAATATAAAGTATATGATAGTGTGTGCAGTCACATGAGTTCCTCACCACTCAACTAAGTGTGCACTGCTATCGTACCCATACCCATTTCTAGTTGCTCGCATATCTATCTAGTTGAATGCTAAATCTAACATTTCTATATCCAATTCAAATCCCAACATCTTATATTTAATAGAGTATTGTACCTTATTCCACAGTGTCCCCACTTTAGCTCTACAATTATTAGAAATCTTACATTTTCACTTTACAACCGTTGCTTTTATTTATATTCATAATTATTCACGACAATTCATTTCAATTAACTGTATATTATTATCATCATAAATATACAATACTAGCACCCCGAGAGTAAGCTGCGGTGCTCACATACTCTGCTATCAAATCCTGGTACATCACGTATATAAGGATCACGTATTCCGAATCTCTCAGGAATCGTTTCGTTAACAACAAACACAAGCAATGGAGGCGAACATAGTTCACATCACATGGGTCACGCACATACCTACGCACCCATGATCAGCAGACTTATTAACTTCTCAATAAGCCCTTCTCTGACCTATGTCCTCGAGGTACCAATCTAAATCCCCCCGTAGGCACAAAAAGATTAGATGGCCCTAAACGAATGCCAACCTCCCATGATAGAAAGTACGGTACGTATGTCATACACAGATAATTACATGTACTAAGCATTCACAACTCTTAGATATCACAATATTTCATTAGTCGTATACTTCTCGTTATTATACCAACACTTAGTGTTCTACAAATCTCATGCCCCCGGTTAGTATGTATTTAAATTATCAATTATTCTCACTACATGATTAGTTACTCACTTATCAATCCACAATTGACATCCGGTTTAAGACACTATTCTAAGTTCTACTCCTCAATGTAGCCCAAATCTCCCAACTATATCCACTAGTTACTAAGGGAAGCTTATCTCACCATTTAGATAAGTCTACGGGATAATAGAAATCAAATCAGGTCAAAAATCCATTCTGTCAACTCGTTAGAAGTCTCGTTTGAACGAGGTCGTTCGAACGAAGGGCTTCGAATGAAATACCAACTCGTTAGAAGTCATACTGTCATCTCGTTAGAAGTTCGTTCGAACGAGGTCGTTCGAACGACCTAGGCAGGTATTCTAACGAGATGGCAGTTTCAACCCAGAAAATCCCAACTTCGTTTTTCTCAAATCTTCTCTCCTCTAAATCCACCCTAAGATCATCCAAAATGTATTTTAACGTATTTAAACCTTTTCTTTAAGGGGTCAATTCTTACAAATTATCATGGAATCAATATGAATCTTCAAATTTTTCCCAAAACCCTATGAACATGAACTCCCAATTTTCTTATGCCTAATTTCCCATCAAAAATCCATTTTTTTAAATTCTCATAAACAGCTATTCAAGTAATAAATTAGTCCATTAAGATACTACATGCGAATCCTAACCCAAATTCAAGTTTCTCCAACAAATTTCATGGGTTTTTCTTCAAAAATCAAGAAAGATCATTCCTACACTAAGCATGGAAAACATATTCAATGAATAAAGATACTAAATCACTTGCCTTAGATTGTTCTTCAGAATTTGATGTTGAAGGTTGAAGGTTGATCTCTCCCCTTTCTCTATAACTTTTCTCCCAAGGTTGAAGATGGTGGTTTTTGTCTCTTGTAACTCCTCTTCCCACTTCTCTCAAAACTCCTGTAACCACTCTCTAACCTTTTTGAAGGTAATGGCCTTAGTGGCCCTTCTAAAATAATAAATATTAACTCCAATTTTCGTGGGATTTAATTCCCAAAATTTCAAAATTACCAAACTGCCCTTTCAAGTTGCCGATATGGCCCAAAACTGCCCCGGGACCCAAACTAAACCCCCGGCTAGTGTTTTCTGACTATTTCGACCCTTCCGAACTCGTTGGCGCACTCAAAATGACCATTCGGTTGATGAAATTAAAAATTCACTTTTTAATTCAAATAGTTACATTTCTGTCGCGACTGACACGCGCGTCCCAACTAAATTTCCCAAATTGTCGTATTTCAGTCTCGCGACAATTTTAATATTTTTAATATTCATATCTTGCCATATATACACATCATAATCAAATACCAACTCACATCTCGTTAGTATCTATATCCGAATAAATTTTCAATTAATTCACATTTAATTTAATTAATTCCCCCATAAATAAATATTAATAAAATTACGGGGTATTACATACTTCCCCCCTAATAACAGAATTTCGTCTCGAAATTCGAAACTAAAAAGTACCTGGTAAAAACAACTTTGGATAACGTTCGCGCATCTCATCCTCGCGTTCCCATGTGGACTCCTCAGCATTATGATGCCGCCACTGAACACGTACCAACGGTACTATCTTTGATCGTAGTTTCCGCGCGCTTCGGTCCAAAATAGCAATCGGCCCCTCCTCGTAGGAACTATCGGGCTGGAGATCGATGTCCTCCAAAGCAATGTGAGTATGGGACAAAACATCCCAAAGATATTTCCTTAGCGAGGAAATATGAAACATATCATGAATTTTATGCAAACGCTCCGGTAACCCAAGTCTATAAGCAACTGGCCATATCCGCTCGATGATATGAAATGGCTCCACATATCTCAGTGCCAGTTTCCCCTTCTTCCCAAAATGCATAATCCCCTTCATAGGAGATACTCTGAGTAAAACTTGGTCCCAACTTTGAATTCTCTGAAGAATCTCTTCGCATCAGCATAGCTCTTCTGCCGATCCTGAGCTACCCGAATGCGACTCCGTACCAATTATATCCTTGCTGAAGTATCCTGAATTACTTCCGGCCCAAGTAGTTTGTTGTCCCCCACCTCTAACCAACATGCTGGGGAACGACAAGGTCTGCCATATAACGCTTCAAATGGAGCCATGCCAATGGTGAACTGATAGGAGTTATTGTAAGCAAACTCCACCAGTGGAAGGTACTGCTCCCATCCACCCCCAAAGTCTATAATGCACATACACAACATGTCCTCCAACATCTGATTTGTACGCTCGATTTGCCCGTCGGTCTGCGGGTGATAAGCCGTACTCAATCGCAATTCAGTGCCCATGGCCTCCTGGAAACTTTCCCAAAATCGTGAAACAAATATCTTGTCTCGATCTGACACAATATTTAGGGGCACACTGTGAAGTCTCACTATTTCTGCAATAAAAATCTGAGCATACTGTCCCGTAGTGTAGTCTGTCCTTACGGGTAGAAAATGAGCAACTTTGGTCAAACGGTCCACAATTACCCAAATGGAGTCGTAACCCCTTTGTGACGTAGGTAACCCCGTGATAAAGTCCTTAGAGATACTCTCCCATATCCACATCGGAACCTCTAATGGTTGTAGAAGTCCTGCCTGTCTCTAATGATCCACTTTTACCAGCTGACAAGTGGCGCATTTAGAAACAAACACGACAATATCTCTCTTCATCCCGCTCCACCAATACTGACGTCTCATGTCTTGGTACATTTTATCCCCACCATGGTGTACCTCGAATCGTGATCCATGTGACTCTGTCATAACCTCGTGTCGTAAGTCTTCCCCTTCCAGAACAACCAGTATCCCCTTGAAGCGTAATCCCCCGTCTGAACTAATGATATAGGATTCAGCTCCCTCTGCTAGTAATCGCACTATCTGCTCTTGACAAAACGAGTCATTTGCCTGAGCCTTTACCACTTTCGTAACAATTTGCGGTGTAACAGTCATCACAGACATAAACAATCGGGCCACTGCATCCTGGTGTCCCAACTCCTTCCACTTTGCTTTCCACACCTTAGCCACCTCATCTATTGGCCTACGGCTCAACGCGTTTGCTACCACATTAGCCTTCCCCGGGTGATATTGGATATCAAACTCATAATCCTTCACAAACTCAAGCCACCGTCTTTGACGCATATTCAACTCCTTCTGCGTGAAGAGGTACTGTAGAGACTTGTGATCCGTGAACAACCGAAACTTCTCCCCCAAGAGGTAATGTCTCCCAATTCGAAGGGCAAATACAACTGCCGCTAACTCCAAGTCATGGGTCGGGTAATTCTTTTCGTGAGGCTTAAGCTTACGGGAAGCATAAGCTATGGCATGACTCTCCTGCTGCAGCACACCTCCGAGTCCTTGTAAGGACGCATCGGTGTAGACTAGATACTCAACTCCCGGTATCGACAATGCTAACACAGGTGGTGAGGTCAACTTGTCCTTCAACTCATCGAATGCCAACTGACAGGCATAGCTCTAAATGAATGGCACAGCTTTACAAGTAAGATGTGTCAAAGGACCTGCTATCTTTGAAAAACCCCGAATAAACCTCCTGTAGTATCCTGCTAGGCCCAAAAAACTACGGATCTCAGTCGGTGTCGTGGGCTGTCCCCACTCCCTCACCGCGGATACCTTCCCCGGATCAACAGATATCCCCCGATCTGAAATGATATGCCCCAAAAACTGAACCTCCTTCAGCCAAAACCCACACTTCTCATACTTTGCATAGAGCTCGTTCTGACGCAATGTCTGCAAAACCTATCTCAAATGCTCGGCGTGCTCCTCTTCTGTCTGGGAGTAAACCAGAATATCATCAATAAAGACAATGACGAACTGGTCTAGGAACTCTCTGAACACCCTATTCATCAAATCCATAAACACGACTGGAGCGTTGGTCAAGCCAAAAGGCATAACCCGAAACTCGTAGGAACCATATCTCATTAAGAAAGCCGTCTTCGAGACGTCCTGTTCCCTGATACGCAACTGTTGGTATCCTGATCGCAAATTAATCTTTGAGAAGAAAGAAGCTCCTCTCAGCTGGTCGAATAAGTCATCAATTCGGGGCAACGGATACTTATTCCGTATCATGACCTTATTCAACTCTCGATAATCTACACACAACCTCAATGATCCATCCCTCTTCTTTACGAACAACACAGGGGCATCCCACGACGAAGTACTCCTCCGGATAAACCCCTGACCCAATAACTGCTCAATCTGATCCCGTAACTCTCTCATCTCTGCTGGAGCCATACGATAAGGTGCGCGGGCAATAGGCCAAGTGCTCGGCGTCAAATCGATCACAAAATCTATCTCTCTACTCGGAGGTAGTCCAGGTATATCCTGAAATACATCGGCAAACTCTCTAACAACTGGAATTGCATCAAGTGGTATCACCACTTCCTTAGAGGTCACCTCCTCTAAATAGTACAAGTGAGTGGATGATCCTCCCTCAGGGCGAGGCATCGCCACTAAAAACATCTCCTGCTCGGGAATGGCAAAGATAATACTCCTACTAAAACAGTCAATCATGGCTTGGTACGCAACTAGACAATCCATACCAATAATCGCATCGTATTCAGTCATCTCCAACACTAACATATCAGCGGGTAGAGTAAACCTCCCGATCTATATACCCACACCTCTACAAATAAGGGAAATCACAGAACCCCTACTCAACGGTGAATCTACACAAGTAACCGTGCTCTCGGCGATGTCTAATAACCCAATAGTGCATGCAAATCTCATGGAAATGAAACAATGTGTGGCCCCCGTATCAAATAAAATACGCCCCGTAGTCCCCTGAATAGAGAACATACCCTCAATGGCAGGTGGATCCTGTGGAGCTGCGGCCTGCTGAAGCTGATACACTCTCCCATACTGAAGCTGTCCATGTTGGACTGGGATCGCTGGAATGGGTGGTAGTGCTGCCATCTGTGGTGGTGCTGGAAGGGCGGCGGGAAACATAGGCCTCTGTGGCTCGTGTCGGGCACCCTGCTGCTACTGCTGTGGGGTCTTGCCCCTGTCAGGACAATCTTGGCATTTGTGGCCAGTCTTGCCACAAATAAAGCACTTCCCCGAGAAATTTCCCCCTCGCTGTCCCTGCTGCCCATGGCCCTGGTGGCCGTTACCATTCCTCACCTGGCCCTACTGGACATGCTGAAAATGCTATTGACCATTCTGACCCTACTGGCCCTGTCTGAAACCTCCCTATCCACTTCTGAAACTCCCAGACCTGAATCTTTTAGGATCCCCCTGTTGGGAACCCTGGTCACCCTGCCTGTGCTGTCCCTGAGCAGATTGTGCCCCGTTGGGACCATTTCCTCCGGTCCTACCCTGATGGCTGGACTCCCCTGATCTCTTGCTCTCAGACATGTGGAAGCGATGATCCTGGCAGTGAAGTAATGCAGCATTAACCACATCAGAATAAGTGGCCAACGAAAGATTACCCAACAAGTGTTGACGAATCGTCCAAGTCAAACCATCCATAAACTTCTGAATCTTCTTCTCCTCAGTCGGTATCTCATCGGGAACAATGTTCAAGAGATTAGTAAATTTGGCCTCACACTTGGCCACGGTCCTTCCCTCCTCCTTGAGGTTCATTAATTTCCTCCTCATCTCCGTGTGAACATCTGACAGAAAATATTTGCGGTCAAACCGCACCCAGAACTCCTGTATAGTGAGGGTGTCCCTCTCCTCTGCGGTGGTAATGGACCCCCACCACTGCAATGCAGATCTGACTAGCTTAAAAGTAGCCAGTATCTGCTTCTGAACATCTGTGCACTCGTACATCCTTAAGTGCCTATGAATATCCTTCCTCCACTGACTGGATACCACGACATCGGAGCTACCTGCGAACTCCGGAGGGTGTGCTTTCTAAAAAGCATCACGGACGCATTCCCAAGCATGCGGGAATGCATGTGCCTGAACTGGCTGTGACAACTCGCACTCCGAGGTAAGGGGTGGCCAGCCCGATACTCCGACATATACGGAAATCATGGATGGAAATCATTCTCAGCACCAACTAATATAGTAAGAGTATCCGAGAAAACCACCCATTACTTTAGAAAACGGGTTGTCAAAACAATTTAATTGATTTTAAAAGTTAAGTTAAGAAAACAGTTTAAACAACCCATTCAAGAAAAATTGTGGAATTCTAAGAAACATAAATAACATATGATTAAAACGGAAATATACAAGGGGAGGACCGAATATGCTATCGGTCCACAGCTACATAAAAGGATTTACAACATGTATGTTACGTATTACATTCATTAAACAAGTACAAAGTTTGGGCCACTCGCCCGAATGACAGACCCGATCATAACTAGATATAAAAAATGATGGCGTCTAGCAAAACATCCTGTAATATCCGCAAATTCATACAGCTCCTTAAAAGCAAAAGAGTAGGAATATCAATACGGGCGTCCTTGCGGAGGAGCACCTGGGCGGATACAATAACATGCACAGCATAGAAGAAAATGAACGGGTCAGGACCCGGTTTTTATATAGTTCCCAGATGAACAAAAAGCATGCTAGATATGAACAGTTAATCATGAGATTTAACATCCGAATTCTACCAACCTAACAATGAAATATGAATGAGACAATTAAAGTGACAAGCCTAAAATAAAACTATGCAAGAGAATGAAATGATGCATTAATAACTTTAAAAACCTCTATTCACCAATTTCCACTTTAATCCAGTTTCATCTCCTTAATAGGAATATAATATCATCATATTCTTATTTCTTTCCAATTCTTATTCCTTAGCAGGAATGCAACCCTCAAGTCCCACTTGAGTTTAGAAAAGTTATATTCTTATACATATAACGATTCTAAGAGCTCCCCTCCGAGTTTCCCCACTGGGCGCGCCCCTAAATGACTATCATCTTCCAGGGGGCCATCAAACAAGGCAGCCTGGGTACCTAACGCACGTCGGGAAGTGGCCATATGCCTGCGAGTGAGTCATAACCACACCCGGAATTACCTCACTAGCGCAGAAAAATACATATAATAAACCCGTATATGGCCGAGGACTATAGTCTCCCTGCATTCACTAGTCAAGGAACATCACCTCATGCGCGAGCTTCCCTTATGATAGCATTTAGAGAGGTGTGTTTAAGTAAATTAGCATTTACTATAAAAACCATACTTTTCATTTTCATTAGCATTTACGCGTTTCATTTGTTTGAAACTAGGTTCATAGGATATCTTATTCATTTTCATCATAGGTTATGCCTCAAGTAAATATCCAAAGGATTTCATTCACCTCTTGAACATAAGGTCTTATATCCCTCAATTATCCCCCGAAAGTCTCCAAGTATGGGTCTACAACTCCCATCCATATTTATTAGGATGCACAAGGAAAAGTGATGCCTTAACATCACTTAGGACAACCCCTCCCCCGGACTTAACCCCAAGTGAAACCCATTCAACACTAGAGTGTCAACCAACTCAACTAGGACCCTAAAAGCCAAGGTTTACTTCATTCAAGAAGAGTCCTAAGTTCCTAGGAGAAGAAAAGAATTTAAAAACAAAAGTAGAAAATTGGAAGAGAAATAGGGGACCGGTCGACCGCGTCTCAAGTTTTAGCTTTTGAAAGAAATCAGAAAGTTCATTTCGGACGAGCCGGTCGACCGGTAGGGGACCCGCGGTCGACCGCGCCCTCAATTTCATGCCTTTGAAAGAAAGCAGTGTGCCCTCCTCCCAAGGCCCGGTCGACCGGTCTGAGAGACGCGGTCGACCGGTCATTGCAGACATAGACCAATCTTCCTATTTCTTTCACACCAACCCAAAACTAACTATCAACCAAACCCAATCAAACCTCATTTAATGATACTAAAAGATCATAAATGCTCCCATCAACATTTTTCTACTTCTATCCACCATCAATCTCTACCAAAGATATTAATACCTTAATACCCTTAAATCTAACCAAAAACCATAACTACATTACATCAAAACCATTACATAAGTAACCATACTAGTTATCCATCTTAAACCATATAATAGCAAGTAGAAAACTTGCCTTGGGGCTTCAATTTCAGTCTTGGTTGAAGAGGAAAGCAAGATCAAACTACCAATTCTTCAATCTCTCCCTTTCCTCCACAAGTTCTTCCACTCTCTCTCTCTCTCTCTTAGGGCTAGAACACTTAGGGCAATTAAGAGGAAATGAAAGGCTTGGTAAATAATAAAACGTGGCCTTAGATAAAAAGGTCTCTAGTTTTAAATGTCAATACCGCAATAAATAAATTTTTAATACGCAATATGCCAAAACCAGTCAAAAGTGCCCAAAATCTCCAAATACAATATGGCACACATTTTGACTATCTCATACCTCCCGGAACCAACTACACCCTCCAAATTATCATTTGGAAATTTTATAAGCCATTTAAAGTTCCGGTTTCATTTTAATTCAAATTTCCATTTTAATTTTCATGACAAAATAGAGTACCACATGGTAATAATTACTTACACACATGGTAATTATACAACTCATTAGTAAATATTAACTTATTTCATCAAATTAATACTTACCCACATCAGGCATTTTATATACGCAACTACTCAACACAGTAAATAAATATAAAATGGGCTCCCAAAAGCGAGGGTTGTTACATACTCCCCCCTTACGAGGGAATTTTGCCCCCAAAATTCAAGCGTACCTTGGATAAAAAGATGCGGATACTTTTCCCGCATATCATCCTCACGCTCCCAAGTAGATTCCTCGGCGCTGTGATGACTCCATTGTACTCTCACCAAGGGCACCACTCGAGATCTTAATCTACGTTCCCCATGCTCCAATATGGCTACGGGTTGCTCTTCATAAGAAACATCGGATTGTAATTCTATATCCTCAAAAGGAATGTGCCAAAGGGCACCATCACACCTCTTATACTTTTTCAAAGAGGAGATGTGGAAGACATCGTGAATCTGTTGCAAAGGTTCCGGTAGGGCAAGTTGATACGCCACTGGACCCACCTTAGTAATCACGGGAAAAGGTCCAACAAAACGCGGTGCAAGCTTCCCTTTCTTTCCGAAACGCTTAACGCCTTTCATAGGCGACACTCGAACCAACACTTGGTCTCCAACCTCCAATTCCACATGTCTTCTTCCCGCATCGGCATAGCTCTTTTGTCTATCTTGGGCTATCCGAATACGATTTCGAATGAGCTCGATCTTAGAAGAAGTATCCCGAATCATTTCAGGTCCGAGAAACTTGTTATCCCCCACCTCCAACCAACATGTGGGAGACCTACAGGGCCTACCATACAAGGCTTCATAGGGGGACATTCCAATAGTGAATTGGTATGAGTTATTGTAAGCAAACTCAACCAATGGGAGATATTGTTCCCAACTACCTTTGAAATCGAGCATACACATACGAAGCATATCCTCTAACATTTGGTTAAACCTTTCGGTCTGCCCATCTGTCTGAGGATGATAGGAAGTGCTCAATCTCAATTCCGTTCCCAGGGACTCTTGGAAGCTTTGCCAAAAGTGGGAAACGAAGATTTTATCTCTATCAGAAACAATATTCAACGGCACCCCATGCAATCTAACAATCTCATCAATAAACAACCGAGCGTAATGAGCAGTATTATAATCGGTACGGACCGGAAGGAAGTGCGCCGACTTTGTCAAGCGATCCATGATAACCCATATAGAATCGTGACCCTTTTGTGACATAGGTAAGCCAGTGATAAAATCCATTGATATACTCTCCCATTTCCATACGGGAATTTCTAACGGTTGCAACAAACCTGCCGGTAGCTGATGATCAATCTTAACTAACTGACAAGTAGTGCATTGAGATACGAACTCTGAAATATCTCGTTTCATACCCGGCCACCAATATTGACGGCGCATATCCTGATACATTTTATCATTTCCCGGATGCACCAAAAATTTTGAATCGTGAGATTCTGCCATCACTGCCCGTCGCAAATCCCCATCCTCCGAAACGATGAGCCTTCCATGAAAGCACAATCCACCCTCAGAACTTACCGAGTAGGACTCCGCTCCCTCAGAAAACAATCGGTGAATGTGGTCTTGGAATTCTTTATCCCTGCCCTGGGATCCCACAACCCTTGCCACAATCGTCGGAGTAACGGTCATCACAGACATAAACGCCCTAACAATCGCATCCTCATGACCGAGTTCTTTCCATTTATCTTTCCACACATCCGCTAGTTCTCCCTCGGGTTTTCTACTCAAGGCATCTTCCACCACGTTCGCCTTACCCGGATGATAATGAATATTAAATTGATAATCTTTCACGAACTCCAACCACCGTCGGTGTCGCATATTTAAATCTTTTTGAGAAAATAAATATTGCAACGACTTATGGTCCGTGAAAAGACTAAACTGCTCCCCGAGAAGATAGTGCCTCCAAATCTTCAAGGCAAAGACAACTGCGGCTAATTCTAAGTCATGCACCGGGTAATTTCTTTCATGAGGCTTGAGCTTCCTGGAAGCATAGGCAATAGCTTGTCGCTCCTGCTGAAGCACACCTCCCAAACCTTGTAGAGATGCATTGGTAAAGACTAAATATTCCAACCCCGGCTTGGGTAAAGCGAGGACTGGAGCCGAAGTCAATCTATCTTTAAGCTCATCGAATCCAGCTTGACAGGAATCATCCCAAACAAATCTAACCCCTTTCCGGGTCAAATTTATCAAAGGACTAGCAATCGTAGAAAATCCCTTAATAAATCGGCGGTAATAACCCGCCAAACCCAGAAAACTGCAAATCTCGGTAGGCGTCATGGGATGACCCCACTCCCTCACCGCAATAACTTTACTTGGGTCCACCGATATACCCTGTGAAGTCACGATATGACCCAAAAACTGCACTTCCCGCAACCAAAAACCACATTTCTCAAACTTAGCATACAATTGGTGAACCTTTAATCTTTGCAGGACCAACCCCAAATGAGTAGCATGGTCATCTTCCGTTTGAGAATACACAGGGATGTCATCGATAAACACGATAACAAATTGGTCCAGGAAGTCCCGAAATACCCTATTCATAAGATCCATGAATACGGCAGGGGCATTGGTTAGCCCAAAAGGCATAACCAAGAATTCATAAGACCCGTACCTTGTCAGAAAAGCAGTCTTGGATACATCTTGCTCCCGTATCCTCAACTGTTGATACCCCGTTCTCAAATCTATCTTAGAGAAGTAGGTCGCTCCCCTGAGCTGATCGAACAAGTCATCTATACGAGGCAACGGGTATTTATTCCGGATGGTGACCTTATTCAACTCTCTATAGTCAATACACAACCAGAGATAACCATCTCTTCTCTTCACAAACAATACAGGAGCACCCCATGGCGACGTACTACGCCTGATAAACCCCTGCTCCAACAACTGCTGAATTTGATCTCTTAGCTCCCTCATTTCCACAGGAGCCATACGATAAGGAGTTCGTGCAATCGGTCGAGTTTCCGGTGCTAAGTCAAACACAAACTCAATCTCTCGACTAGGAGGCAAACCCGGTATTTCCCGGAAAACATCCTCAAAATCTCGAACAATAAGAATAGAATCTAAGGGAACAATTATATCCCGAGAAATCTCATCCGCAATACAATATAAATAAGTACCAGTATCTCCCTCTAAATGAGGCATAACCACCAGGAACAAATCTTGTCCCAGAACGGCGAAGACTATACTCTTCCCGTAACAATTAACCATAGCATGATACTTAACAAGCCAATCCATGCCCAAAATCACATCATACCCGACCATATTTAGGACGAGTAAATCGGCCTCAAAACACAAATTTCCAAGAGTGATCCCTATGCGTTTGCAAACAAAGAAAATGAGTGAACCGTCACCCATAGAAGACTCAACACTAGTGAAAGTGTTCTCAACAGATTTTATCAACTCTGTGGACTGAGCAAAACTTCTAGAAATAAAGTAATGTGTCGCACCCGTATCAAACAAAACGCGACCCATATGTCCCTGAATAAGGAACTTACCCTCTATAGCTGGCGGCGCTGGCTGAATAGGAGGAAGCATAGCATCCTGAATGTGGTAAACTCTGTCATACTGTTGTTGACCCTGCTGCAAAGGGACAACTGGATTTGTTTCCTGTGGAGGAAACTGAACATAAGGCTGCTGAGGAACTCGAGGAGTTTGTCCCCCAATCACTTGAGGACAATCTTTCTTATAATGTCCCGCTTCCCCACATTGAAAACACTTCCCCACCATATTTTCCTGGCCTCGACCTCTGTTATTTCTGAACTGTCCGAACCCTTGGCCCGGATGGCCTCTACCTCCCTGACCACCCCGACCCGCTTATTGTGGCACTGTACCCTGACCTTGCCTGTTCGCATTACCACCCGTATTAAACCCGCCAAAGTGTTGTCTTTTCGACCCATCCCCTGGCTGGGGATCCCTGTCTCGCTACTTATTACCCGTAGGTTGGGATGAAGGAAAGGCTTCTCCATTCCCACTCACCCCGGGCTTCCCTACTTGCCCCATTCCTGTAGCTTTCTTGCTATTCTGTATAAACAACCGATGCTCCTGACAATGGAGCAATGACGCATTCATAACTTCACCAAAAGTTTGCAAAGCCGAATTACCCAGAAAATGTTGCCGGATTCTCCAGTTTAGACCTCCCATAAATTTTGAGACTTTTCTTTCCTCCGGAGTCACCTCTTCTGGCACAAAACTAGCTAACCGGGTAAACTCTTCTTCGTATTCGGCAACAGACCGTTCTCCCTGAACTAGGTCATGTAGTCTCCTTCTCATCTCCCTTTGAATCGCGGGAGGAAAATACTTCCGGTCGTACAAGACCCAGAATTCAGTGATCGACATAGTGTCTCTCTGTTCTGGTGTAGTCATCGACTCCCACCAATGTAACGCTGCCCCAACCAACTTAAAAGTAGCAAGGACTTGCTTCTTCTCCTCACTACAATCCACCATTCGTAAATGGCGTTGCATATCTTTCTTCCATTGATTTGCTCGAACAACATCAGAGCCTCCATCAAATTCGGGGGGATGGCCCTTTAAAAAGGACTCCCTTACTCTTTCCCACGGAGAAGGTCCCGTAGGTGCTTGAGCATCCTGTGCCCGCTGTTGAGCTTGTGGCATCTGTTGAGCTACTGCAGTCATGGCAGAATTAACTGCATGGGCCACAATGTTGGCTACGTCCGCAGCATTAAAAGTTCCTTGGGGCGGTGGAGGACCGACAAACTCTTCTACAACTCTATTGCGTCTCGCAGGGCGACCTCTCTTAGACGGAATCTGATATGAAGGGACAATCGTGTTAGAAAACTATTCACAACAATCTATTTCACGGAAGATCGCAATTATAAGCAACAAAGCAGTCTTATCATTAGGCTCTATAACAAAGAACGCTACGGTAGATCGTGACAAGTCCACATAGATCCTAGTACTCTAGAACCCAGTGCTCTGATACCATTTGTGATAACCCGCACTCCGAGGTAAGGGGTGGCCAGCCCGATACTCCGACATATACGGAAATCATGGATGGAAATCATTCTCAGCACCAACTAATATAGTAAGAGTATCCGAGAAAACCACCCATTACTTCAGAAAACGGGTTGTCAAAACAATTTAATTGATTTTAAAAGTTAAGTTAAGAAAACAGTTTAAACAACCCATTCAAGAAAAATTGTGGAATTCTAAGAAACATAAATAACATATGATTAAAACAGAAATATACAAGGGGAGGACCGAATATGCTGTCGGTCCACAGCTACATAAAAGGATTTACAACATGTATGTTACGTATTACATTCATTAAACAAGTACAAAGTTTGGGCCACTCGCCCGAATGACAGACCCGATCATAACTATATATAAAAAATGATGGCGTCTAGCAAAAGATCCTGTAATATCCGCAAATTCATACAGCTCCTTAAAAGCAAAAGAGTAGGAATATCAACACGGGCGTCCTTGCGGAGGAGCACCTGGGCGGATACAATAATATGCACAACATAGAAGAATATGAACGGGTCAGGACCCGATTTTTATATAGTTCCCAGATGAACAAAAAGCATGCTAGATATGAACAGTTAATCATGAGATTTAACATCTGAATTCTACCAACCTAACAATGAAATATGAATGAGACAATTAAAGTGACAAGCCTAAAATAAAACTATGCAAGAGAATGAAATGATGCATTAATAATTTTAAAAACCTCTATTCACCAATTTCCACTTTAATCCAGTTTCATCTCCTTAATAGGAATATAATATCATCATATTCTTATTTCTTTCCAATTCTTATTCCTTAGCAGGAATGCAGTTATCATAAATAATTCAGTGGAAATATGCAACCCTCAAGTCCCACTTGAGTTTAGAAAAGTTATATTCTTATACATATAACGATTCTAAGACCGCCCCTCCAAGTTCCCCACTGGGCGCGCCCCTAAATGACTATCATCTTCCAGGGGCCCATCAAACAAGGCAGCCTGGGTACCTAACGCACGTCGGGAAGTGGCCATATGCCTGCGAGTGAGTCATAACCACACCCGGAATTACCTCACTAGCGCAGAAAAATACATATAATAAACCCGTATATGGCCGAGGACTATAGTCTCCCTGCATTCACTAGTCAAGGAACATCACCTCATGCGCGAGCTTCCCTTATGATAGCATTTAGAGAGGTGTGTTTAAGTAAATTAGCATTTACTATAAAAACCATACTTTTCATTTTCATTAGCATTTACGCGTTTCATTTGTTTGAAACTAGGTTCATAAGATATCTTATTCATTTTCATCATAGGTTATGCCTCGAGTAAATCTCCAAAGGATTTTATTCACCTCTCGACCATAAGGTCTTATATCCCTCAATTAGCCCCCGAAAGTCTCCAAGTATGGGCCTACAACTCCCATCCATATTTATTAGGATGCACAAGGAAAAGTGATGCCTTAACATCACTTAGGACAACCCCTCCCCCGGACTTAACCCCAAGTGAAACCCATTCAACACTAGGGTGTCAACCAACTCAACTAGGACCCTAAAAGCCAAGGTTTACTTCATTCAAGAAGAGTCCTAAGCTCCTAGGGGAAGAAAAGAATTTAAAAACAAAAGTAGAAAATTGGAAGAGAAACAGGGGACCGGTCGACCGGTCCCAAGACCGCGGTCGACCGCGTCTCAAGTTTTAGCTTTTGAAAGAAAGCAGAAAGTTCATTTCGGACGAGCCGGTCGACCAATAGGGGACCCGCGGTCGACCGCGCCCTCAATTTCATGCCTTTGAAAGAAAACAGTGTGCCCTCCTCCGAAGGCCCGGTCGACCGGTCATTGCAGACCTAGACCAATCTTCCTATTTCTTTCACACCAACCCAAAACCAACTATCAACCAAACCCAATCAAACCTCATTTAATGATACTAAAAGATCATAAATGCTCCCATCAACATTTTTCTACTTCTATCCACCATCAATCTCTACCAAAGATATTAATACCTTAATACTTTTAAATCTAACCAAAAACCATAACTACATTACATCAAAACCATTACATAACTAACCATTCTAGTTATTAATCTTAAACTATATAATAGCAAGTAGAAAACTTGCCTCGGGGATTCAATTTTAGTCTTGGTTGAAGAGGAAAGCAAGATCAAACTACCAATTCTTCAATCTCTCCCTTTCCTCCACAAGTTCTTCCACTCTCTCTCTCACTCTTAGGGCTAGAACACTTAGGGCAATTAAGAGGAAATGAAAGGCTTGGTAAAGAATAAAACGTGGCCTTAGATAAAAAGGTCTCTAGTTTTAAATGTCAATACCGCAATAAATAAATTTCTAATACGCAATATGCCAAAACCAGTCAAAAGTGCCCAAAATCTCAAAATACAATATGGCACACATTTCGACTGTCTCATACCTCCCGGAACCAACTACACCCTCGAAATTATCATTTGGAAATTTTATAAGCCATTTAAAGTTCCGGTTTCATTTTAATTCAAATTGCCATTTTAATTTTCATGACAAAATAGAGTACCACATGGTAATAACTACTTACACACATGGTAATTATACAACTCATTAGTAAATCTTAACTTATTTCATCAAATTAATACTTACCCACATCCGACATTTTATATACACAGCTACTCAACACAGTAAATAAATATAAAATGGGCACCCAAAAGCGAGGGTTGTTACACTGGCGCGGCTACCGGTGCCTGGGGTGGTGCCTGTTGTACAACGGCTAGGGAGGCATTTACCGCTTGGGCTGCAATAGCTGCAACCTCGGCGGCATTCATAGTGACCTGAATTGGTGCAGGCTGTGGCTCTGGCTGTGCATCCCTAGGAACTTGATGCGCACGTCGTGGAGGCATCTTAAATGAGAGTAAATCCTTATAAGTTCGCAGTTATTAACTCAAAATAGCTGAAGAGCGGAGCATACACAAAAGATTACAACAGTCCTAAAATATAGGGCTCTACATCAAAGAAAGCTCAACGGAAAAATAACAAGCCGTACAGATCCTAAGGAAACTAGAACCTGATGCTCTGATACCACCTGTGACACCCCGACTAATTAAATACCGGTTAGCTACTCCTTTATTAAATTAATACAAAATGCCAAGTTGGTTCAGTTAATAGCATCACTGTCGAAAACATTTTAATAATTACTAACCACCTAGTATTTAAAAAGTGAGTTATCAAATTTAACTAAATCCGATTAACATGCAATAAATGAATTATGAGAAGTTGACATCACCAAAAATATAGTCACCATAGAAAAATCATTCGATAATAATGAGTCTGGAGGAAAACTCCTCACAACAAACCAAATCCTGAAATCAATAAATATAAAGTCTGCATCACTAAAATTAATTACAACCCAATGTTTGAAATAACTGAATAAGTCAGATGTCTCTAAAAGGAGTGGGCGACATGCCCAACCAATGATAAAACTGATAATGGAGTCAAGATCAGAAATGGAGGCGTCTACAGTCAAGGTCCTGTAACTTCCACAGCAGCTACAGCACGTCACCTAAATAGAATTCCTATGCATGGTGTCCTTATGGCTGGGTACCTAAAAAGATTTTCACAAAAATAGATTTGAAAGCAAACGGGTCAGAGCCTAAACATGAAAATAATTTAAAAATGTGCAAGTGTTTAATATCGTTAAACAATGAATATAAAGTACATGATAGTGTGTGCACTCACATGAGTTCCTCACTTCTCAACTAAGTGTCCACTCCTATCGTACCCGTACCCATTTCTAGTTGATCCCATATCTATCTAGTTGAATGCTAAATCTAACATTTCTATATCCAATTAAAATACCAACATCTTATATTTAATAGAGTATTGCACCTTATCCACAGTGTCCCCACTTTAGCTCTATAATTATTAGAAATCTTACATTTTCACTTTACAACCGTTGCTTTTATTTATATTCATAATTGTTCACGACAATTCATTTCAATTATTAGTATATTATTCCCATCATAAATATACAATACTAGCACCCCGAGACTAAGCTGCGGTGCTCACATACTCTGCTATCAAATCCCGGTACATCACGTACATAAGGATCACGTATTCCGAATCTCTCAGGAATCGTTTCGTTAACAACAAACACAAGAAATGGAGGCGAACATAGTTCACATCACATGGGTCACGCACATACGTACGCACCCATGATCAGCAGACTTATTAACTTCTCAATAAGCCCTTCTCTGACCTATGTCCTCGAGGTACCAATCTAAATCCCCCCCGTAGGCACACAAAGATTAGATGGCCCTAAACGAACGCCAACCTCCCATGATAGCATGTACGATAGGTATGTCATACACAGATAATTACATGTACTAAGCATTCACACATCTTAGATATCACAATATTTCATTAATGGTATACTTCTCGTTCTTATACCAACACTTAGTGTTCTACAAATCTCATGCCCCCGGTTAGTATGTATTTAAATTATCAATTATTCTCACGACGTGATTAGTTACTCACTTCTCAATCCACAATTGACATCCGTTTTAAGACACTATTCTAAGTTCTACTCCTCAATGTAGCCCAAATCTCCCAACTATATCCACTAGTTACTAAGGGAAGGTTATCTCACCATTTAGATAAGTCTACGGGATAATAGAAATCAAATCAGGCCAAAAAGCCATTCTGTCAACTCGTTAGAAGTATCGTTCGAACGAGTTCCTTCGAACGAAGGGCTTCAAACGAAATACCAACTCGTTAGAAGTCATACTGTCATCTCGTTAGAAGTTCGTTTGAACGAGGTCGTTCGAACGACCTGGGCAGGTCTTCTAACGAGATGGCAGTTTCAACCCAGAAAATCCCAACTTCATTTTTCTCAAATCTTCTCTCCTCTAAATCCACCCTAAGATCATCCAAATTGTATTTTAACGTATTTAAACCTTTTCTAACCATCCTAGATCATTCCTTAACATATTTAAGTGGTCAATTCTTAAAAATTATCATGGAATCAATATGAATCTTCAAATTTTTCCCAAAACCCTATGAACATGAACTCCCAATTTTCTTATGCCTAATTTCCCATCAAAAATCCATTTTTTTTAATTATCATAAACAACTATTCAAGTAATAAATTAGTCCATTAACATACTACAAGCGAATCCTAACCCAAATTCAAGTTTCTCCAACAAATTTCATGGGTTTTTCTTCAAAAATCAAGAAAGATCATTCCTACACTAACCATGGAAAACGTATTCAATGCATAAAGATACAAAATCACTTGCCTTAGATTGTTCTTCAGAATTTGATGTTGAAGGTTGATCTCTCCCCTTTCTCTACAACTTTTCTCCTAAGGTTGAAGATGGTGGTTTTTGTCTCTTGTAACTCCTCTTCCCACTTCTCTCAAAACTCCCGTAACTACTCTCTAACCTTTTTGCTGATAATGGCCTTAGTGGCCCTTCTAAAATAATAAATATTAACTCCAATTTTCGTGGGTTTTAATTCCCAAAATTTCAAAATTACCAAAATGCCCTTTTAAGGTGCCGGTATGGCCCAAAAATGCCCCGGGACCCAAACTAAACCCCCGGCTAGTGTTTTCTGACTATTTCGATCCTTTAGAACTCATTGACGCACTCAAAATGACCATTCGGTTGATGAAAATAAAAATTCACTTTTTAATTCAAATAGTTACATTTCTGTCGCGACTGACACGCGCGTCCCAACTAAATTTCCCAAATTGTCGTATTTCAGTCTCGTGATAATTTTAATATTTTCAATATTCATATCTTGCCATATATACACATCATAATCAAATACCAACTCACATCTCGTTAGTATCTATATCCGGATAAATTTTCAATTAATTCACATTTAATTTAATTAATTCCCCCATAAATAAATATCAATAAAATTACGGGGTATTACAGTATTATTTGCCTATAAGACTCATATTATTGAGTATCTAGTTTTATTTACCATATGAATGCCTCTCTTTGAAGTTTTGGTTTGATAATGTTACTTTATCTCCAGTTATCTAGATTAATTATATTCAATTATTTGGATTCATTTATCTCCAAAAGTTTTGGATTGAGTTGTTATTTGTATTGCTATTAACCCTAAGTCTCTAGAATAGATAATTGTGGGTTATTATTTTAGAAACTATTCACAATCATAACCTTGTGAACCTGATAATTTTATTTCTAGTGACATCATCATATGAATTATGAAATATTACTTTCGATGAATTATTGTTATACCTACCTCATGTTGCCAAAATCCTAATCCTAAATAAATAATTGTTGATATTAATCAACAAGATATTTATACCATATTGTACCACATCCGAAACCCTTAGCTTCAGAGTACTTGTTATTTTCCTTATCTAAGATTACCAGGAAGATACAATAGATCAGAGAAAGCTTCAAGGTAGCCAAGATACATTGGACCCTTTAAAATTATCAAACATGTTAGCTTTGTGGCCTATAAATTAGATTTACGTGCGGAAATATCCAATATCCATAATGTATTCCATGTGTTCCAGTACGTTAATATATTCCAAACCTAATACATCTCAACTTTATGACCACACTAACAACTTGCCTTTTGTAACTAAACCCCTTTCAAAACTTTAGATTCCCATTACTTCATAGCATTAGCCGGTTCCTTATTTTATATAGTTCATTTTAGTTTCAAAATTACGTAAGATTCATCAGTGAATGTTCTTACACTCAATAAGGAATGTTTTAATTCTGAACACTACCTCCCGATAAACTTCTTTGGAATATAGTACCCCTGTGACCCTCTAGAGTTTGAATAGTGTACTGTAACCATTCAAGTTAAGAGAAATGGAATAAAGTAAACATTAGTTCAAACCTCATCCCAATTATTTATATTAACCCCAATACAAGTTTTTAGATAACCAATTAGTACCTATTCAAGAGAAATTCCTATTTACTCTATATGTTATCTTTTGCATAAATATAGGAAACCTGAAGTCCTTTATTATATGGTAAGATATCTCAAGGTAAATCCGTATCACAAGAGTCGAATACATCTTCACCTAAGGAAACTTGAATTTAAGACAAAAACATTGAATGGAATTTTAAAGATTATAAATCCAAGTTAGAAACCAATCTAAAAAAAAGGAAACATTATAGCCAACCCCATATTTTTCAAGATAACCAATATCAATGATTATCCGAACATCAAAAAGAAAATCTTATAACCATCGTTCCCAAATCCCTTTGCGTTGAAACTATAAACCCAAAGTAAGACTCGATAATTATTAAGCGATAAGGAAATAAGTCTTTGACTTAAAGATACATTTCATGTATCTGATGAACTTCTCCAAACTCTTTCGATCCCGGAATGCGAGTGAGATCACATTAACTTAAACTTTATTAGTGAACTACCTCGTACATACCAAGGATTTAATTTTGTGTATGGATGATAATAGACCAACTCACCAAATTTTTCGTTCACTCCAAATAAGAACTAATAAATTTTTCCAAAAACTTCAGTATTAGGATTTATAGTAAGATTATCGACATGAACAACTCAGTCGATAAGCCTAGAATCTTAGATTACATCGAGTATTGGAATAAGGACGTTTTTAGATTGTACAAGACAATTGAAGAAAATAAATCTATATTAAACATCATTATGACCTAACTCTATCTTG
Source organism: Sambucus nigra (assembly GCA_949130495.1). Lineage (NCBI taxonomy): Eukaryota > Viridiplantae > Streptophyta > Magnoliopsida > Dipsacales > Adoxaceae > Sambucus > Sambucus nigra. The sequence continues at coordinate 62,612,556 of OX422223.1, read as the reverse complement.
CCTTGAGTACACAACCCATTTTTTAAGAAAACACCAACCTTATCGCTACAACTTTATCACCATCAGTATTTGGATTTAATAATACTCCTAAACAATAGTATCATCTTCTTCAAAACAATATCGATGATAGTAACATCTTTCACATTATGGTATAAATTATATTTAAACCTCTTTACCTTCCTTAGTATAAATACCCTAATCTTAGTAAACATTATCTATCTATATGGATATGTTTAGAGTAACACTGATGTACTTTAAAGAACCATTGACTTTTATATGTCTATGGTAGATTTCATGAGATGAATTCTACAATATTAGACACCATACCTATTGTGATCCTTCATAGAACCATGCAAATTTGGGTACGATTAAACCAATAAACCCATTGGAAATCACCAAACTACATTAAACAGCCGATATATTCTCCCAATAAAACCAACACATGACTTCACAAATATAGTAAAAACTATATAGTAGTTCTCTAGATTGTCCGTTGTCTATGGAAATGCTATTAGGATAAATAAACATTATGTACAGTACCACAAGAGTAGAAATTGAAAATCCAACATTAAACTTCATAAATTTAGATAGAATGGGGATTTCTTTGTATGAAAATTCTAAGTATTTTTGAAAACTATGAATTATAAATCAGATTATATGTAAACCTTCGTTACTCAAGCATGTGCGATGATAAATGACACATGCAAAGCTTGTAAAAATTCCGATTAATTAGATAAAACCCCAATTGTTCTAATCATGGCTACATCCGGTATTTCTTATATGGTGATTTTATACAACCTGTAAATCACTAAAGGACGATGCAAGAAAAATCTTTAAATTTATATCTTTACAACCTCGAACAAATGAGTTATCATTTTTACGATATATCTTATACAATGAAGTACCACGAGTATTTGAAACTCTAAGACTATAGAAAATTTCGAGGTCAATTTTTTTTAGGTAGGTAGATTGTAGCAACCTACCTTTCTATTTTTATTAAAATGTAGGGTTGAAATAATTATTTATTGAAATTACATTTTTAAATTTAAGTCCTAAATAATTAAGCACCGAATAAATATTTTTACAGAATCATGCATATAAAAATTGTGTTCGTTAAAAATAATTTTTATTTTAAACTAAAATGTCCCGAGTTTCACGTTAAAATAAATTTTATGAGTTAAAAAAAATTGAAGGGTATAAAATTCTAATTTCCTAAATTGAAACTTATGGAATAAAAGTTGAATCAAGAAAGAATTCAATATATATATATATATATATATATATATATATATATATATATATATATATATAAGAGGATCCTTTAGGTAGTATATTTTCAGCCTAAGATTATTTGAGGTTATAATGGGGCATGACAGTGTTAGATTCAAACTTAATATGGGATTATGAACACTAAGGAACATTAAATTAATAAGGGTGTCAAACTTATTAGGGGCAATTTCGGATAATATTTTCTGAATCTTAATGTACCGGACAAGTGAGTGAGTCCGGGTATATTGGTTGAGTGATACCAAGGTAATAAATTAATTAATGAGTAATTAATTAAATTTAGAGTCAGAATATAGACTCAGGTGCATTTTAGGCTTATGCTACGGGAGTTGTACACGGTATAGCCGGGATTAAATTTAAATCATATATATATGGTAATGTGATAGCATATATATATACTAGGGTGTACCCGTGCCGATGACACGGTTGTAAAATCGATCTGCATATTTCGTAATAGTAAATAGGTCCGACAAAATAAGGCACACGCGATGCATTTATATATTTAAATAAATGTGAACACGATGCATTTATACATTCATATATATGCGGTAGCAAATGACTAGCTAAATAAAATAAAAGCCATTTTTTCTTTCAAGAATATTTAGATGTTTAACATGTTACATTCAATAATAAATTTGGTCTCGAGTAATTGTTATTATAACACACTCACATGCCCATAAGACAATTTCCTTCAACATGTTACATTCAATAGTTTATCCAAATTTGATGCATCTCGTGTGTTCTTTAAACAAATTTTAACAGATACCAATTGTTATTTATATTTTGGTGCAACAAATATCTTATTGTAATTAATTTTGAGTGGAACTTTTACTGTTATGGTGTTCATATTTTCTTCATTAGACTACCATCTCGATTTCCATTTCTCCAAAAATGAGTTAAAAAGACTCTCGAGGAGAAAAAAAAAGCAGTTTTCCAGAGATGGGTTTCTTCCCATCTTTCTTACAGGTTTTCCGACAATGAGTTTCAACCCGAACTTTCTCCGTTTCTAATTGTGTCTTGTATTTATATTTTTTATTTTTTTCCATTCCAACCGATTTTTTTAACAAAATTCATAAACCAATACCTTTTCCTCATTGGCCATTTTGTATGTTAAAATCACGTTCAATTCACAAAATTACTTTGAAATTTTAAAAATACATGTGTATACAATTAAGAAACTAAAAATCAATAACTTGACCTCAAGATATGCTGGAACACATATCTTATATGTTAGTTTTTGGAAGTGAATATAAACTTCAACCTTTATGTTATGACCAATCACTAATTATTTAAGTTAGCACTATCTTAACATAAACAACATCAATTTGTTCGAAACTTGATAAATCAAATTGGAAAATGACTTAAATGTAATACCATTTAGTAAAAACACTACATACACTCAAAAAAATCCAATAAAAGAAAAATTGATAAATATATATATATATATATACTAGGGTATGCCCGTGCCTGAAGGCACGCCGAAAATTTTCAAAGTATATAATCTAAAAACAACGAAAATTTAGAAAGTACATAATCGCAAAACGGCGAAAATTCCCAATAAAGGCACGCACTTAATTTTGAAAAGTTTAATGTCATGTATAATATGAATAAAAATTATTTTATATATTAGAAGTGTAGATTTTCAAAATATTGAATCGTCTAAATTTAAGTTCTAAAATTTCTTTTTTACAATACAAATATGTGAACCAATTTTTTTTAAAAAAAGGGCAAAGTCCCCTTTGTTTATAGGACTATCCACCCTGTTTGGAAAATAAAAAATAAATCAAACAAAATAAATAGTCCGTTTTGGACCTCGTATAAGCATATGATTTACACCAAGAGCATGGCATATGTGTCCGACATTTAACTGTGGAGTTTCATGCCTAACTAAGAACATTTTTAATAATAGTCCATCTTGGATAATAATAATAGTCCATTTAGTTTTAATCGTTATAGAGTAGTTGAGAATTTTACACACGAAAAGAAAATCAACACATTTATTCGAAATTGACATTTTTAAAGACAAATATCAGAATTTTCTTTCATGGATGTTTATAAAAAAAACTTTCGTTATTTATTTTAAAAAATGGACGTTATTTGTATTCAAATAAAATTGACGTTATTTATATTAAACAAAAAAATTGGACATCATTTTTTTAATAAAAACTTGGCAAATTAATCGTGTCATTAGGGATCGGGTTATTCACGTGACATTTATACAATGACACGATTATTTCATAATTTTACTCGCGTTATTCATGTCAAATAGTCTTTTAATGTAGTGCAAAAATTATGAGTCATGTCATTCTTGTCGTGTATTAAAATAAAAAATAGTAATGTATTAAAGTCAAAGCATAGTTTCTTACAAAAAAAAATATTTTTTTAAAAAAGTTATGTTTTATAAAAATTTGAAAAAAAAACGTTTATAAAAAAAATTATAGCTTATAGTCCTTATACTAAGTTTCGTCGAGTGTTTAGTAAAATCATGATGTAAACTTGTTTTTTTAATATAACTAATGTCAACTTTTGTTGAAATAAATAATGAAACATTTTTTTTCATTCATGCTCATTTCAATAAATAATTAGTATAAAGATCAAAATATATAGTCTACAATTTTTTTATTCACGCTCATGTCAATAAAAAATTAATATAAAAATCAAAATATATAATCTGACCCAACTTTTTTTAGGTATGAATTTTGTTTACACATCACCCAAAGAACAAAGTGGAACTATTATAAATGCAAATTTTATAACTATTATAAATGCAAAGAAAGTGGAAAAATGAAAAGAATATTCCCGAGTCTCATTACCTTTTTTCTTATATTTTTTACTGTTACAGTCTCCTCTTTCTTGTAAATTTTTTGAAATGTGAGTTATTTCTTTGATTTTGACGCTACCATCGTGAGATTTTCCTTTCTTTATCATGCATTTTCACCCTCACATAAACATATACATACATAAGGGTGTTAATTTCTTTCGTCTGATAGGTTTCCATGCCTATAGCTGTTAGAAGTTTTGATAGACAACAAATGGTTTTGGGGTCTTATATGTATGTCAATTAGTTACCGCCATTCTTTGCTTGAGTTCTGTTTTTTTTTTTGGTGAAAGAAATGCTTGAGTTCTGTTGGAAACTTTTTAGAAGCCTTTACAAAAGAACATGTTATTTTCTGTTAGGAGCTGTCCGAATTAGCAGTTGATAAAATTAAGCTTTTTTTATTTGAAAAATCATTTTTCCTAAACTTAAATACCAGTTAAATATTTATTTTTTGCGTCAATAGTATTTTTATTAAGTGTTTTGTAAAATTATTTAATGTTTTTAGAAATATTTTTTATAAAATGTTTCGTCAGTAACATTCTTTGCTTTGAGTTTGGTTAGAAACTTTTTAGAAACCTTTACAAAAGAACATGTCATTTTTTGTTAGGAGCAGTCCAAATTAGGAGTTGATAAAATTAAGTTTTTTTATTTGAAAATTCATTTTTCGTAAGCTGAAATTCCTATTAAATATTTATTTTTTTGCGTCAAAAATATTTTTATTAAGTGTTTTGTAATGTTTTTTTATAAAATGTTTCGTTAGTTTTAAAATGTCCTTCAGCCATACTACAATACTTTTTTGTGGGGCTCGAGGCCAATAAATTATTACCCCCCATAATTTGTTAGGTAAAAACTCAACCTAATCCAAAATACTAAAAAATTATAATTATTACCCTCTAATAAATTACTTATATGCTACCTTAAAATAAGGCATATTAGAAATTAAAAATAGGTATTTGAAGAATGATTGCACAAAATAGTATAATTACTCAATAAAGTCTAGCCTAAAAATAACAATAATTTTATTATATTTTACAACAAAATACAGAAATTTGTAGAAAGCATATTCCTACACAATCAAACTGTGAAAAAAAGAAAAGAACACTGAAAATCTCAAATCACTCATTTCAATTGTGCTTATTCTAAGGAAAGGTTAAATTTTTAAATGTTGAACTATAATATTAGAAAAAAAAACTGTAAGTTATAAAACATTTTAGACAATTTCTTCATTTCTTAAAAACATTTTATATGGTTTGGAACAATTTTTAAGTTCTGTTAAAAGCACTAAATAAATAAAACATTTTAACTTTGGCTAGAAAAACTAACTAAATAAATAAAAACTATACAACTTAACTATATTTTTTTGAAAAAATAAAAACTATTTTTTTGTTCTACATTCTTTTAGTTCAGTAACCTTTAAAGTGCAAAATTCTACAATCCTACGTTATTTTCTTTTTGTCAGAGTATATAGTAATCATCATTGGACAGTACAACTTTATAATATACATTTATTTACATCATGTTTAGACAGTTGTAGTACACCTCGAGTCATGTTCAGACCTCTCTTTTATGCCTTGGTGTAGTCCGATCTTATGGCCTAGATTAACATACATAAAAAAAACTCAAACTCCCTCTACTGCCTGCAAACCCATCCAACACAGTATGACCAATATGACCTGCAAACATTAAAAAAATAGTAAAGAACAAACTTATACCCATACATTAAAAAATAGCAAAGAATAGCTCAAACCCATAAAATGGAGAACAATTGCTTCTAAAGTGGAGAATAACTGCTTCTAAAAAAAGAAAAAGCTCATACCAATCTGATACACACATAAATGTACAGAAATTATGAGACAACAAACTTATTTAGGTTCGAGAAGGACAAAAAATGGAGAACAACTGCTTTTAAAGTGGGTTGAGTAATCAGCACATTTGTGGTAAAAAATAAAAAATAAAAATAAGCAACATACCAGTCAATGAAATCTGCAACCCACCGATTTAAATCTCAGTAGATCTGAAAGAGCTAAGAATAACCAACACATCTGAGTTCAAAAAAATAGAGAAGCTTGAATACCACATTTGGCAAAACACATCTACAACAAAACGGCGTGGCCAAATCTGATTTAAAACTCTACAAACCTGTACATCATCAGGTTTCGATCAGATGGAGAGAAGATAGGGAAAGATTATGGTTTAAACAAATTTCGTATCACAGACACAGAGATACGGAAAAAACATGTCAACCCAAAAGTTTTTTTTTAATTAAAAAAGCAAAGATTATTAGGTTTTTAAACCTGAATAGTTTAAAAAACATACAAATATATGTTAACTCTAAAGTTATACAGATATATGGGAACTAAAGAGATTATATGTTAACTCTAAATATTTTTAAACCACGAACAAACCTGAATAGTTTTAAACATTTTTAAACTATCTAAAGTCATACAGATATATGTTGACTCTAAACATTTATAAACCACGAACAAACCTGAATAGTTTTTCAAATCAGATGGAGAGAAGGTATACATCAATAGGTTTTGATCTACAAAAACACACATGTTTACCTCTAAAGCCGGTCAAAGCTTCTTCCATGCCTCTAAAGTCGGTCAAAGCTTCTTCCACAAACAATCGTGAACAACATTACACAGATATATGGAGATCTAAAAAAATAGAGACAAAAAAAATTCAAGATCTGGAAATTTTAGATCTCAAAACACGACTCCGAATCAAAATAAGAAAAAGCATCATCTATAAAAATGGAAACCAAAGAACACCATATATGCCACAAGTACTCTAGAGTTTACAGGACCTGGGCATCTAATCTTGGTTGATATTACTTGCCGGTGCTAGCTCCGGCGTATTGCGTCAGGCTTCTTACACATTGAAAAGGGACGGACGGAGGTGAAAGGGGGCGAAGGTGAAAGGGGGCGGACCTGGGCGTATTCTGTTTTACATTCGGTGTATTCTGTTTTAGATCGACCGGTTGTGGATCTCAATTTGGAGAGCTGTGAGGAAGGCGAAGGTGAAAGGGGGCGGACAGCTGTGGAGCTCGGAGGGCTAGGGAGGCCGAGGTGGACAGGGGGAGGAATGGTGAGGATCTCAAAGAGAGAGAGAGAGAGAGAGAGAGAGAGAGATTTGGTTACAAAAATACAGATTCGGTGGTTTCAAAGAGATGGGAGAAATATTGAGTGCCTCGAGCCTTGCGCTCTCTAATGAAATAGTTTACCTCGGGCCTAGCACCTTGCAAGCGGTAAATGACTCATCTGACCAAAGAGTCTTCCCAATATCAAAGAAAAGAGGCAGTGAACAAAAAATTGATAAGTCATTTTGACCATACTATCCCCAATTTTAAATTAAAGCGGAAATTTGGTAGGTAAAAAAAGAGAAAGAAATCAAAGAATTAAGGGATAAAATAGAAAATGCAAAAAAAATTCAAATAGATGACATCATCGTTGAAGCTTATGACATACATAAGTTTCTTACTTTATTATATAGATATATCATGTTCATTTCAATATTTTCACTCGTGTTAGTGGTGTGCTTAGCCAACAAAGATAATTTTGCAAAAATCTTTGTGAGGCTCGAGACCGATAAAAAGAGCTTCTAACTTAAATGAAACTTATTTTCTTTTGAGAAGTCCAATAAACCAAAAGAATGAACCATCAATTTATAACCTACTTACATTTAGAAAAATATTTTTATCAAATTACATTGTATTTAATTTGACTTGGCCCCAGAATGACATCAAGTAATACAAAATAAACTATAATGTCCAAAATCATATGGTCAAAATAAAATAAAACGGATTGAAGTTTATAAAATTGATTGAGCTCAAACAAAACTTTATATTTTCCAACAATAATATGAAAAAAGTTTTTTTGGAGGGTTTTATTAGCGATTTTGTTCGCCATAAAAAAATTATATTTAATTGATTTGATGTTGTGATTGGATAAAGTTGACGGTTGTTCATAGCAACCTTACAGGGATTGATATGTTAAAAAGCGAACAGGTGTAGACTTCCTACCTGCCATTTCTCGAGCCGTGAGCTTTTTTTAAATTAAAAACCATTCATAACTTTCTATCAACATTTAATGGGAACAATCTATAAAAAGATAAGAATAGATGGGGAAGGCTTACATAACAACACAAAAAGTGTGATAGAATTAATTATTTTTTTGACATCGAGCTACTTTATTAACATCAATATTAGAGCACCTAATAAAAAAATTCCTAACAAATACTGTTGGAAAAGGAAAAGCAGTTCAAATGGAAAGCAAGATGCAACTAATACGCAAGTACAATTATAAAAAACATGTGTAAAACCTTAACATCAAAACTTTAAACCAACCCCCTAAAAGAAATTCTTTTACACTTCTGTAAAAGTGCACATCTGGCAAAAAAGAAATAAAAATAAAGGGGGGATCAGCACAACCATTTTGGTAAAGTTGTGAAGCCGGAGTGGAGGTGGTAGAAGACATTTTGCGAACCTTTTCACGAACCCAGTTTGTGCTTGGGGGCCCATTTTGTCCTCTTCTTCATTTTTCCCTGGTCAATCATCTCTCTTTAATCCTTCAACCCTACAAAAATATAAAACTCAATAAAAACATTACAAATACACCATAACTCAACACTATAAAACTCCATAAAAAAATAAATTAGAAATAATTATTATTCTAAACATACAGATCAACAATATTATTTTTAATTGCGTCAAATTCAGGGGAAACAACCAAACATAACTTGAGTTTTTTGCTTTTGACGCGATTTTTTGTTCGGTCCATTGGTTTTTTGCTTAAATGGGTTTGCTGAGTGTGGTGTTTATTGTTAGATTCTCTTTATCTACATGGAAATATGAGAATGGAAGGAATTTAGTTTGGTTTTTAGAAACCAGGCAATTTGAAACCCATTGAAAATAGAAGTGGTTACTAAAGTATAAATAATTACAAACCCAAAAAAACAACGTATCAAACCTGCTAAAGGCGAGGGAAGTGGAACCGCGGATTTGGTGGATCAATCTTCAACTGACTGGGCCTCTGAAATAATTAAGGAAACCTTTAATAAGGGGTCTATAAGCTTTCTCGGGCACAATGAGATGAGGATGGTACCCATCTGCCTCTGAGATGACTTTTCTTACATTGTGTAGTGAAAGAAATATGATTACCAAATATGCAATCAAAAATATTTCGCAGTGATCATGAAATCAGAAATATGATTACAAAGTAAATAGCATTACACATTCAACAATTGCGGTTACTATACAATCATATACCTGAGGACGACACCGCTTCCTCTCTCTCATAGCCCGACTCACGCAGATCCCAACCCCCATACCATACCCATTTCACCTTTAACAAAGTACCTGTCCAAAATCAAAATCAAAACATATGAATACAACGTTCTGAGGTCTTACACTTCAGTCACTTCATATCTTACACCAAAAACATGAATACAACTCCATAAATAAAAATATAAGAAAGTAACTGATTATATACACACGAATATAAATCCCAGAATGAAACTTGATCAACACAAACTTGATGGAAAAACCTCACGACATATTGGAGATGAAAGTTGAAAGGTAAAAATTCCATGTAGATACTGACAGCGTTTCCAACTCTAAAACCCCAACCCCTCACCTTCTATGTGTTCCTAACTTTTTGAGAGGGACCCATTTTAGATCCAACTCATGAATCCACTTCATATCTGAAATGTTAATACAAAAAACACTTAAGTTAAAAATGTACACCACCAAGCACATGAACACATGGAGAGAGAGTGGTTTACTCGGAAAAAAAATGCATTTGTTTTGGCTCCAAAATGGGGGACCTTTGGAGTTGAGATTTGAGTTCTCACATAAAAAACAAACATATGGATCGTCTATGTTTGTGTGAGATGTCTTGGCCGTAACTTTTTGAGAGGGACAGGGTTCGCGTATATGGGTATGATGTTTTGACTATAAAAGATTTGAGAACAGATATATTTTAACTGTAAAAGATCTTATAGATTGTTAATGTTGCGTATATGGGCATGATGTTTTGAGAGGCTCGAGGTACTACTTTAGGGGGGTTTGAAATCGTGGGAACACGTGGGTTTCTAGTTTACCTCTGAGATTAAATCTCATCTATGAGTTAGTGTGGACAAACAGGAGAGATATAGATACAAAACATGTTTATATACATTTTGTATATGAAGTTATATGATGTGGCAAAACACCCTCCTCCTTTATTTTATATATATACTAGCGAAATGCCCGTGCCTGAAGGCACAGCAAAAATTTCGAAAGTACATAATCGCGAAACAACGAAAATTTCGAAAGTACAGAATTGAAAAACGACGAAAATTTTCAAGGTACGTAATTGCAAAATGAAAAAAAAAATTAGTTCCCCAACAAAATAAAGTGTAATTTTAAAAAAATTATCCATAATTTCCTATGTTCGTAGGACTATCCACTCCGCTTAACAAATAACACATAGTCCAACAATATTGAAATAATCTAAATTCTTCAAACAGGTTCACATATAACATGAAATTTAAAAAAACAAAGTATCAATTTTTTAAAAAAATTGAACACAACCTCCTTTATTTATTGAACCACCCTCCTTAAGGGATAACAACAAATTAGTTAACGCTAATTATACAAACCTATAATGTAATTATACACAACTATGCATACTAAAAATGATGAAATCATAGTTTATTGTGTCCAACAATTTGAAATACAATTACCAAAAAAGAAGTAACCCCCTTTTCGGAAAAAAAAATATGGAACAACGCGGCCACGCAGCACCTCCATCTCGAACTCCTACCACTTTTTTGTTCGACCCACGACCTCAAACCTCTCCAACTCAAGTTGATCTACAAAGCAACAATTTGATTTATAAGAATAAATAACTATAAATAAAAAAGTTAATGTGAGAAATATGTATCGGACTTATGTCTTACCACATTTTCATTTGTAATGCTTGCTTTGAAATAAATAAAGAGACCTGCCAACATAAATAATAAGAAAATGTGAGAACTGAACCATTAGTATTCATGTAAAAGAAAATGAAAATTAACAATAGTGAAAATTATAAACTAAAGTACTTGTAAAAGAACGGATAAATAAATGTCTCACACCAAAATTCAAGTTTCTTCACATTTGGGTTGGGGAGCTGCTATAGGTGCAGGATCCACAGTTCATGCCACAATATTTGAACTTAAAAATAGATATGGGGAAAAAATTTGCAAACCTGTAGTAGAAAAAATTAGTGTGCTAGTGTGTACGTGTAATAAAGTGAGGGAGAGATGGAGGAAACATGGGGACCTAAGTTCCCCACCCTGAAGAGATGAATAGAAAAGGGAATCGGTTTTACCGTGTCACGCTGTTGGAATTATTCGGAATGCTCGCTAAAGTTTTTACAAAAGCAGGGACTGCACATTAAAGTTTTATATATACTTATTATTTTTTATACTGAGTTGACAATCTTAGGGAAATAAGACTTGATCTCTATCATAAAAAAATATGACAAAATGAAAAGAAAAGAAAACAAATACTATTTAGCGAGAACATTTCTTTGTTTTAAAAAAATAAAGTGTCAAAGTTTTAAAAAAATTGGGCAAAATCTCCTTCGTTTATTGGACTATCCACCCTTCTCAAGGGATAACAACAAATCCAACGATATAAAAAAACAAATTTGCCCAACAAAAGCTTCAATGAAACAAACATATTAAATATATATATATATATATATATATATATATATATATATATATATATATCAATGGAAGCCCAAATAATTATCTTCCACTATAATTATTGTCCGTTCTTTTCCAAATGCGACCTGGTACAAAAAAAATGTAGAGTTAGTAAATTGAAAAATCTAGTAAAATATTATATAAACAAAGTTAATTATTAATTATATAGAAAATACACCGTGTCGCTAACACACCGTGTCACTAGAGAAATCAAACTTATGCAAAAAATAAAAAAAAATAAAAAAATAGTAGAGCCAAATCTAATTTTTTTAACAGATTTATGTTACAAAACTGAAAATAGAAAATAGTAGATCTAAAATACCAAATCTGGTGGAGCGGTAGCAGCGGATCGTCGTGGTCGTGGTAGCGTCGTCGGAGTCTCACATATTGATCAAAAAAAAAAAATTGACCCTGAAAAATTACAAAATCCAAATATTATTACACACAATAATTGTAAACAAAATCAATAATCTTTGTAAATAACCATCTTTTAAAGAACCCCCGGTGTTGTAATTGCATTGACGATATTTGGAAATGACAACTTTCAATGTTGCTACAATGGTTCAAGCCAAATGAAAAAAAAATATGTTGGGCATTAGACATGAAAATAAAATAAAATTAGATAATACACATAAAAACCACTAAAAATCTACCAATAAAACCAACAAAGCTACATTATCCACTAAATATCCATTTAACAAAATAGTACAAAGGCAATTGTATGAATCCAAGCCAATAACTAAAAACACGGTAAATAAATTAAATTAGAACATAAAAATTAAAAAAAAATTGAACCTGAAAAAAAACACAAACAACAAAATCCAAATCAATCTTATGCAAAAAAAACCCCAAAACCAAAATAAAATAGTATAGCCAAATCTAATTTTTTTAACAGATTTAAGTTTCAAAATTGAAAATAGAAAATAGTAGATCTAAAATACCAAATCTAGTGGGGCGGTAGCGACGGATCATCGTGGTCGTGGTAGAGCCGTCGGAGTCTCACATATTGATCAAAAAAAAAATTGAACCTGAAAAATAACAAAATCCAAATATTATTACACACAATAATTGTAAACAAAATCAATAATCTTTGCAAATAACCATCTTTGAAAGAACCCCCGGTGTTGTAATTGCATTGAAGATATTTGGAAATCACCACTTCTAATGTCGCTGCGATGGTTCAAGCCAAATGAAAAAAATATATGTTGGGTATTAGACATGAAAAGTGTGCAAAAATCAGTCGAGACTCCATTAAATTAAGAAAAAGGGCTGTTATTACAAAATTGCAAGATTTATGAAATAAAAAATAGTAAATAGAAATGACTAATTGCAACTAAACTCTCGAAGCACACCATTGTATGAGAACCCGATCTCTCCCAAATAGTCATGAGATTGTCCAACTTAAAATTATCAACCACACGTGTACTAATGTCTAGCTATGTAAATTACCGAGGTACTAAAAAAACTCATCAACTACATACATTATCTTGTAACCAATAAAACTTGACTCTTGGTGTCAAAGACAAAGATTTAATTATCTCATGTGTGTCTCCCTAACATATAAGAGTAATTTTCTCTCAAAGAGTCTCAAAACAAAAAATTCAAAATATAAATCTAGAATAAGAGAGAATGTGTATACCTAATGTAAGTACCACATATCCAAATTACCACTAAGAGAGAACAGGTGTTCTTAGATCTGCAAACATAAAACATATTAGATGGATAAAAAAAAATATATCATAAAATAAAAATAAATCCCAAAATGTGAAACTAAAATAAAAACCCTAATTTAGATCTGCAAAAAAAAAAAAAAAAAAAAAAGCCCTAGCTTGGATTACTTGACCAATTTAGATCTGCAAAACAAAACAAAAAAATCCAAAACAAAAAAGCCCTAGCTTGGATTACCTGTCCGGCAGCAGCGGGGAGAAGGACGACTGAATCACCTAATTTGAACAAAACAAAAAATGAATATATATCTGCAAATAAAAGATTAATCAGATAGAACATTAATCATAAAACCAATGAGCGGGGGTGGGAGAAATAAGGCTGTGATGGAAAGCCACAAATGAGGGGGGCGGGAGCAGGGGAGGGGGCGGCGTGGAGCATGGGGGAGTGGGGGGAGGGGCGGGTAGGAGCGGAGGGGGAAGTCAGGCGGGTAGCGGGGGAGGTAGGAGGCAGCGGGGTGGGTGGGGGGGATGGGACGGCGGCAGCTGAACGCCAGGGGCAGCGGGGTGAGGGGGGAAGAGGCAGGTAGGAGCGGAGGGGGAAGTAAGGGCGTAGCGGGAGAGGGAGGAGGCAGAGGGGTGGGGGGAGGGGCGGCGGCTATTGAAAGTTAGGGTAGGTTTTTTTTTGTGCTGAGAGAGAATGAGATGAAGAGGAAGACGGGGTGTGTAGTGAGATAAAGCCTTTTGTTTTCTTCATTTGCCATGTCACAATAGGGACAATCCTACATGGCATAATTACACACCATTAGATCGCTCCAAAAAATTCGTTTTTAACCGTAGATTTTTTAGAACAGTAAAACACCCCCCTCTCATATAATATATATATATATATATATATATATATATATATATATATATATATATATATATAATGTGTGTGTGCTATTAAAATATCGGTGACTATATATTTATAATTATTTATCCTCTAGTGCTATCACAGGAGGTTGCTCGATATGGGTGAATCCCCCTAGCTTGACAAGTAGGGAGAAAATATCTCCAAGTTATAGCGTCCAAATAAAGGTGAGATATTGAGATGATTGTCTTCACACTCGGGAAAATATGACCACCACCACTACGCTTATATTTTCATGTTTCGACTCAGCTGTATTTAGCCATCTCGGGAATCCAGGTGGGACTGAGTAAACCTAGGATGATAGAACTTTAGAGACGCATCCGGTGAGTTATTACTCGAAATGATGGGTTTTTATATATACGACATATGTGTAAATGTTGTATTATGGTTCTACGTATATAATGGTGTGAATAATTATACGCGGGCAAAATACATGTAGTGAAATGTATTAATTATATATAACTCGTGAAGAATGTTATATGGTCTTAAATGAAAATTGATTAGTTAAGTTGATGTGGTAAATAACTTACAATCCATATATTAAACATACTCGGGCTAGAGTAATGGGACAAGAAGGAGTTATAACAAGAACTAGTTACGGGATAAATGACAAGGTGGGTTATAACGAAAATGTTAGCTGCGCACAATAGTTAAGGGGTGAGCGGGGCCTCAAGGGAGTGCGACACTAACTCAAATATGAACAACATTCATGCATTTTAATTTACAGCAATTTTATCACTTGCTAAATATTTTCAAAATATTTTGGGTTCTGACCCTTGCTGCCAAATATTTTAAAAACCTTTTAGGTGACCAGCCACAAGGATTCCAGGCTTGACTATATTCCAAGGTTGCACTGCTGCGGCATATGTGGATGTTGTAGGAGCTTGAGTAGTCGCCTCTTTCATTTATTCGTAGTTTAGGAATGTGATCTCAGTTGTTTTTAAAGCTTGTTCCTCATAGCTTATTTTAGATTTCTTCATTTCATATTGTATGGGACTTTTACTATCTGTGAATTATGTGGTTTGGATTGTAGCCGCTGGTTCACCCAGTAAGACTTTGTTTTAGCTATTTGATGGGAAGTTTAGACTCTATTACTATGTGATGGTTATAATTAGTTTTCCATTGTACTTATATTCATTGGTTATTGAAAGATAAAATTTTGACACCGACTTAATTAACTAATAGGTGGTTAGTAATTTATATGGTTTTCAACAATGATGCTAAGAATGAACAGGATAGAAATCCCGTTTTAATTTAATAAAGGCCTGATCACCCGGTATTTAATTAGGCGAGGTGTCACAGATGGTATCAGAGAATCAGTATCTAGTGTCCATAGGATCTGTACGGCTTATTAGGATTTCAGCATAGCGTTCTTTTGATAAAGACCCATATTATTAGGATTGTTGGTTTATCTTCACGCTTATGAGACATCGTACATCTGCTATTAACAGTGAACTAATACAACTCGTTTAAAATTTCAGATGTCGCGTAGGAGAGGTATACCGGCTTGAGCAGCAGCCAAGGATAAGGTGAGGGAGGCTCAATAGGAGCCAGAGGTTCCGAAGCCACAGGCCCCACCAGGGTTAGTGACCATCGCTTAGGTGGCAAAGATCATGGCCCAGGAGGTTGATGCAGCAATGACAGCCATGAAAGTTCATTTTCTACAGCCACATCCATTAGTGGCCCTAGTTGTTGAGTCCCACCCGGGGCCGTTAGAGTGACGGAGAGATCGGGAGGCCTTTCAGAAGGTCCACCCACTAGAGTTTCAGGAGGGTTCTCAGGTGATCCTAGCTTGCCAGTAGAAGAAAGATATGCAACATCACCTTTGCATGGTTGACTGCAATGAGGTACAAAAATAGATGTTATCCACATTTCGATTGATCGGGGTGGCTATATAGTGGTGGGAGTCTGTTACTACTATTGAAGAGAGAGATACGATGACCATCGTCAAGTTTTGGGTGCTGTTTGACTGCAAGTACTTTCCTCCAATAGTCGAGGCCGAGATGAGGAGGAAATCTAGTGAGGTGATTCAGGGTGACCATTCTATGGCAGAGTACGAGGAGGAGTTCACCTATTTGGCTAAATTTGTGCCAGACGAGGTGAGCAACGAGGATCGAAAGAAGGCAAGTTTGTAGCTAGTTTACCCTGGAGGATTAGGCAGCATTTGATCGGGAACCCTGCATTGGTGACATATACAGACATTGTCGATGCAGCTTTATTGCACTACCAGGACCATCGCTTCCACCTGAAGGGTGTGACACCCCACCTAATTAATTACCGGGTGATCAGCTTTTATTAAATTACATCAAAATGTCCGGTTGGTTCATTCTTAGCATCACTGTCGAAAAATAATTTTCTTTATTAATCATTTAATAAATAATTAAGCTAAGTGTTAAAACATTTGATTTTATAATTTAAGACCTAAAGTTATGATTTAATATGAAACTATTTTCATGAACACAAATGATAATATTAAAACCAAACCATCCAAATGAAATCACCAATCTAGATTAAACAATCCAAATAATAAATCCCCAATCTTAGGACAAGGAAATAAATAGAACAATCCCAATAATAGCTAAATCCTGAAATGATACTAAATAGAAGTCTGGAAAGTCAAGAATGGAGTTGTCTACTACAAGGACCTACAACTTCCACTAAAGCTACAGCACATCAATGGTCTAAAGATCTAGGCGTGACGCCCTTGTGGATATATATATATATATATATACACACACACACACACACACAAGATAAAGGGAAAATGACAGGAAACGGATCAGAGCCCGAGTGTAAAACAACTTTAAAAATAGTTCAGCAAGTATTTAAAATGCTTACCAGTTGATATTACATACAAGTTAGTACCTCGACACTCACTTGGGAATTCTCACCCCTCAACTAGTCTGCACATTTAACGTACTAATGAACTAATCTAGATAAAACTAACTCAATTCACTAGTTTAACCCAATACACTAGTCTAACCCAATTTCCCTTCATCAAATTCTATTTCAAGTAATCGCATGATTATAGTATATATTAGGTAACCTTTTCTTATGAATATATTAAGCCAGTTATATTCATCTCATTATAGACTTAAGTTCACAGCCACTTAAATTCATTTAATATTAATTATTCTATTGGTATCTACTTACAAGCACAATAGATTAATCACAGGTATATATATTTATCACTCATAATATATATACTAATAGGGAACACCACATAAATCTATGGTGCCAGCATACTCTGCTATCAAGTACCCGTATCTCTTATACAAAAGGCAATACTAATCCAGAATCACTCTCAAACTGTATTAACACAGAACATACATATTGGAGGCGAAGCATAGTTCACATTCACTAAGAGGTTAGCACATACCCTCACCTCTCTTAGGACCTTCTGACTACCATTCTCAGATAGCATGTACCAAGGAAACTATGTTCTAGGGTACGAGTCAATATCCCCTATAAAGGTCCAATCGAGATAAGACGGTCCCGATGCGAAAACCCCTGTGGTAGCAAGTAGCGCGGGTATGATTACACACAGATAATTAGATAATAAATATTCACACACATATTTATATTTTCATCCTTCAGATAGGTACACACACGACCCATATATTATATTTTGACCATACGCGGTATGTAGCGCCCGAGTCCTACGTACAATTAATTCACTCTTGCTTTCTCAGTTACCGTAAGTCCTTAAGTACTTCCCGACTCTCAAAGTTTATCATTTTAATAAATGCCAAATCAGTAAGTACACCCTCTCTTTACCCTACTGGTCTACGTTATCATCGACTTGCATAATTCCCAATCTATCACACACACGATTATAACTCATTTTATATTCTCGTAACCCTATGGTTCAATTCCATATGAAATCATATTACCCAATCCTTATCCACCACCCTATTGGTCCCTTTTAAGTCCCATTATGATATTTAATTTATGTCGACATTCTTGAGTCGGTCGATCGATCAAGCAGGCGTTGGCCCAGTTCTGCAATTCTAGCCTACGGGTTTCATCAAATATAAATCCTCAAACCTCCATTAACATGTTCCAAACTCCCAACCAAACCTTATGAACGTTATATAAACTAATATAGAAGATTTCTAACGTAAAACATTCACAAATTCGTCAAGAATTGACATCAAAGGGGATTAATTCAAGAAATTATCAATTAACCCTAGTTCATATAATTTTCTCAACAATTCATTTAATTTCTAGATTTTTATCTCTACTAGGCATCAATTTCGTGGGTAATATTCTACATATGACAAATATCCATCCTAACATGGTTTCTACTCCAAATTTGTAATAGAAATCTTCCAAACAATCTTTTATTTTCATGAAGACATAAAAGAATTAATTCCTACACTAACATGGATGTGTTATCAACTAAAGAACAACAAGTTAGGTACTTGACTCAGAGATGAAGTTCTAATTCTCTGGTGTTTATGGATATGGTTGCATCCCTCGTTCCCCGATCTACACGTTGGTGTTGAAATTCAGCTAAGGTGGTGTAGGTAGGGTGGTTTTCTCCTTTGGAGTCATCTCTCTTCTCCCTTCCTTAGCCTCTCTGTAACTCTACAATTTCTAATCCTCGAGGACTCTAACTCCCATCAAATATAACCCTTCAATTTTCATCCATAATTAAGTCTTAAAATGGAAAATTACTAAAATGCCCTCTCGGGTTGCTGATTAGGCCTAAAAATGTCCCGAGACCCAAACTAAACCCCCGGGTTCACATTTTTTACTATCTCGATCCTTCCGAACACGTTAGCGCACTCGAAATGGCCATACGGTCGACTTATAATTTAATTACTTTTTATTCCATTAATTTAGTCCTGACACGGCACATGCACGTCCCGGCTTAATTTCTATAATTGTCGTATTATTCAGTCACAACAATTTCTAGTAAATATTTATTTTAAACTACGGATTAATATTAAATTAATTCAACCCAATTTAATTTAATTAATCCCATAATTAAATGTCATAAAAATACGGGGTATTACAAAGGGAAGCAATAGGGGAAGTGAGCCTAGTGAGGAGGGAAAGGCAATTGGGGGTGCTGCTAGCAGAGCACAGCAAGAGGCAATCAGCCATCATGGGCAGGATACCCGTTAGGCGAATTCTTCTAAAAGATTTTGACCAAGATGTCAGGGATTTAGGCAGGGCCATCAGGGCCCTAATTAGTAGTAGTATTAAGTTCCTCAGGGCTGCCAAGGTCAAGGGAATAATGGGGGAGGCTAGCAAGGCCAACATCAGGTACATCCTCGTCAGGGCTAGCGTCAGGGAGACTTTCAGAGGCGTTCCTTTGTTTGTGGACAGACAGTCCATCTGAAGAGGGAGTGCCAATGGAGAGCTAAGGGCCAAAAACAGGGTTCCCAGGAGGGAAACAGGCGCAGATGCCTCCACCCGCCCCACGAAAATAAGGGCAAATGCACTACGGGCGTGTGTATAATGTCTAGGATGTCCCATTCCACTAGCACCTTTAGCGCCGCTAGTAGTTGAGGGTACGTCTTCTATTCATGGGCATGAGGGTAGGATTTTTTTATACTGGAGCATCGCATTCATTCATTAAAACTGGATTTACTAGAGATGTCGGTTTGTTAGAAACCGTCGGTAGTCTCCTTATATATGTAGAGTCACCAATGGGCAGTGGGTCACTTATACACTCGATCTGTAGAGGAGTAAAGGATGTGATTGGGAGACTAAGTTTAACAGTAGACCACCTCCAAGTGTTACATATGGAGGGATAAGATGTTATCTTAGGCATGGATTGGTTAGTAGGACACAGGGCGACGGTAGATTATTTTAAGAGGACCATAGTGTTCTCCATTCAGAGACAAGAGATATTTTAGTGGCGATTCCTCTTTCTGAGGTAGGATCGCACACTCATTTATATTATATTGAGGAGGATTCCTCACAGGAGGTGGTGATTCCGTTATACTCGATTCCACTCATAAGGGACTCTGAGGATGTATTTCAGGGTACACCAGGGTTACCACCCAGCCGGGAGATTGAGTTCGTTATTAATTTAGCACCGAGTGCGAAGAAGAATGCTCGAGCACCTTACCGCATGTCCCCTTCATAGATGTGTGAGCTGAGAGAGCAGATTTATCAGCTTCTGGGCCAAGGTTTCATTCGGTGGAGCACATCGCCATGGTATGGATCCTATGTGTTTAGGGTGATGCCATTTAGGCACACCAATGCTCCAGTAGTGTTCATGGATCTCATGAGCATGCTATTCAAGGAGTTCCTCGATCAGTTCGTTATTATATTCATAGACGATAATTTGGTCTACTTGCACACAGAGGAGTAGCATGTAGAGCATATGCGTATAGTTTTATAAACACTACAGGACCTATAGTTGTATGAAAAATTCAAGAAGTATGGATTTTGGCTATAAGACGTGTAGTCTATTGGCCACATTGTGTCAGGTCGGGGTATGGCTGTTGATCCGAGCAAGGTATCGACGGTGAGGGAGTGGAGACAGCCCACGACACTGATCGAGATTCATAGTTTTTTGGGGTTAGCCAAGTACTATCGCCGCTTCATTAAGGGATTTTTTGAAGATTATGAGTCCGTTGATAAATCTGACTCACAAGGGAGTACCATTTATATGGAGTGACCACTATCTGTTAGATTTCACTGAGCTAAAAAAAAATTAACATCAACACCCGTACTTCCTTTTCCTAAGGGAGGGTTGGAGTATCGAGTCTATACTCATGCATCCTTGCAGGGACTTGGGGGTGTGTTCCAGTAGAAAGTAAAGGGATATAGCTTATGCGTCTTGGAATCTTAAGCCCCATGAGAGGAATCACTCCACCCACGACCTTGAGTTGGTAGCGGTCATTTTTTCTTTGAGGATATGGAGGCACTATCTTCTATGAGAGTAATTCAAATTGTTCACGGATCATAAGTCACTTCAGTATCTCTTCACACTGAAGGATCTGAATATGAGACAGAGGCGGTGGCTAGAATTCATGAAGGATTACTATTTAGATATACAGTATCATCCTGGTAAGGTTAATATGGTGGCAGACGCATTGAGCCGACGACCTACAGGGACTTGGCAGAGGTTTGGAAAGTAAAGTGTAGTGAAATTCGACACGATGATGAGGTCACTAGGGCATGTATGGTAGTTTTATCTATCACTCCTAAGATTATTATGCGGGTAATGAGAGCACATGCGGAGGATCATTTGTTCCAGGACAGGGTACCATAATTACTAGCAGAGGGTGAAGAGTCTTACTATATTAACTCAGAGGGAGGTCTATATTTTAATGAGAGGTTAGTAATTCCATAGGATAAGGATTTGCGGCATGCTGTTATGACTGAGTCCCATGGTTCGAGATTTGTTATACATCCCAACGGGAATAAGATGTACCAGGACATGAAGATGCAGTACTGGTAGTCAGGGATGAAATGAGACATAGCGAAGTTTGTCTCGATGTGTGTTACATGTCAACTGGTGAATGTTAACCATCAGAGACCTTTAGGGATGCTACAACCACTAAAGATTCCCATGTGGAAGTGAGAGAGCATTTTTATGGACTTTATTATGGGGTTGCCAACATCATAGAGGGGTCACGATTCCATATGAGTGATAGTGGATCGATTGACCATGGTATCCCATTTCTTATTGATTCGCATTGACTTTGAGATAATGCAGTACACGCAGCTGTTCATAGCGAAGATAGTCAAGCTGCATGGGGTGCCGGTTAATATTGTGTCTGAAAGAGACAATATCTTCGTGTCTCACTTCTAGCAGAGATTTCAGGAGGCCATGGGTACATAGTTGCAGTTGAGTACATCCTATCATCCTCAGACAGATTAGAAGATTGAGAGGGTAAATCAGATGCTGGAGGATATGCTTAGGATGTGCACTATGGATTTTGGGGAGAAAGGGAGTGATACCTTCCATTGGTGGGGTTTGCATGTAATAACTCTTATAATTTTTAATTAGCATGGCACCATTTGAGGTAATTTATGGTAGACCTTGTCATTCGCCCTCTTGTTGGTTAGAGGCGGGGGCAACAAATTATTGGGGCCAGAAATGAATCAAGAGACAACTGGCAAGATAAAGTTGATTTAGGGACGTATTCAGATAGCTCAGGACAGGCAGAAGAGTTATGCCAATGATGATCGGAGACATGTGGAGTTAGAGGTTGGCGTTCAGGTATTGATTCGGGTTTCTCCCATGAAGGGGTGATGATGTTCAGCAAGAAGGGGAAACTAGCGCCAAGATATGTGGGACCTTACTCTATCATTGAGAGAGTGGGACTAGTAGATTATAGACTGGGTTTTCTAGAGCATCTTCAGCGTATATGTGACAACCCGAATGTAATTATGATGAATTATATTTAAATCATGCTTATCTTATGTGATATGAATAATGTGATATTAGTATATCTAATGTTAAGTGATTATGTTTATTGTAATCCTACTTTCATAAATCATGAAAGGTCGAATTATTTACAAACACAAATTTTGTTGTTTTCGGTAGAGAGGTTCCTGTTAGAGACTAGTTTTGACCTTTATAAAATTATAAATGACTTGAGGTGAAAACTAGATAGTTGTAGACATGTGATTTAGGGTTTTAACACAACAAACGGATCATCAAATGGATGCCCGAGTAAAGATTTGTACCGAATTTTCGAACAAAGGGCAAAGCTGTCCATTCCCTTTAAGTGGTAAATTGTCTTTTATTAAACCAAATGTTTTAAATTGATTTGTTGGCTTGTGAGGCAGCCTTGGCCGACTTAAAACTCTCCCTCTAACATATTTTTTCAGCAAAACAAACCCTAGGTTCAGTTTCAAGTGTTGTTAGCTTGAGGAAATAGAAAGTTGATGTTTAGGAAGAAAAAGTGAGGAGAAAAAGTGTAGAAAAATCTGTGGAAATTACGTAAAAGCCCTGAAGGTAATCCTAATTGAAATTCTAGTTATTTATCTTATATTAATGATTTATATGATATAAATAATCATAGGTTTACGAAATTTTCAGCCCTTTATATGTATGTATGTTTAGATGCAAGTTTATGTTAAGTTGAATGTAGAAACCCTTAAAATTGCTTTGTATTGAAACCCCTTGCATTCAAACTAGCATATCTCTTTGTGTGCTTACTGGAATTGGGAAATTCCAATTTGATATGAAATTATACTCATATATTCATATCATATCCGAAAATGAGAATTTATCTCCTTGTGGTTAGGCCGTAATGATGATTTCAAGTTGGTACATGGTTGCTGTTTGTATACTTAATTTCGGTATGCCCTAAGTTTAGTCGAGCTTTTGAGATAGCAAATGAAGTCAAAAAATTATGAAACTTTAATTAAGTACTATTAAGTATGTTTAATGGAAATAGTTTGAAAATCATGGAAAGTTATGCTGTAGAAAAATTATGAAAATTCTTGCAAGTTGAAGGAACAATAGAGGAGCTTGTAGGGCAGATTTCTTGTGTTGTAAAGAAATGGCCATAACTTGCTCTATGAAGCTTGAAAAATTACACCATCACTTGTATTGGAAAGTATATTCATATATGTTTTCATATTGATAAGGTTGGACCCTTGTATTTATACGACTTAGGAATATAGGATAGTTAAGTATGTAGGACAATAATTTCAGGCCATACTGGGTACCCCTTGAATGATTGTTTGTATTTCATCCTTACAAAGGGTACTTTGAGTACATGTTTCATGTGTATATACATTGAGGAGTATAATTTCATGTTTACTTGACTTTGGTTATAAATTCCTCATAAGGTATTTCCTACGGTTGAATGTCCGTAACTTTATCAACATGTACATCATTGTTTTGCCTTTACCTATGTTTTATGGAATGTGACTTAATTGGAATTATATTGTTGATGTATAGTCATGGAAAGTTACATAATTATGTTTGGATAATATTTATGATTGAGGTTTAGGACTGATTTAGTTGGATTGACAGGTGTAAGGCCTAATCAACCCAGTTCAGCTCCACCAGAAGAAAACGTGAATACATAGTTGTCAACCAAGGTGAGTGTACTCACTGGAAAGAGATATTTGTATCGTGTTATTGATATGCTCATAATATAATGAAAATATGAAATTGTTCATTTCGGTTTACTGAAATTAGGGGTTACTCCTCAACCAGTAATGGGGGAGATTTGTCTATTAATGACAAGGGGTTACTCCTTGACAAGGAATGGGGGAGAATTGTCTATTTAGACAGGATATGTGAATCATGATTCGGAAAAGTTGGTCATTCATTATGAATGAGACGGATAAGTTAATTCATAATTATATGGACATGATATATTGCATGTAAATTTATGCAGTAGTATAGTAGTGATGCATTCACTGGGCTATTTTGCTCATGGTTCCTATGTTCACATTTTTCAGGTAACGCGATGTCACTACCAAATCTAGGAGGTCGGATTGGGTTAGCCAGGAATGGGAGAAATTATGATTTTGTGTAAATTTAAATGATGTAATTAAGTTAAATTTTCCTTCAAGCAAGTTTGTACAAGTGTGACTACTCTGAGGTTGTAAAAAGGTTTTCAGATATATGGATTTACAATGATGACTCTGAAATTGAAACTCTTGTTTATGGTTTGGTTAAATTAATCATGGTTTGACTCACTTTGACTTTCAAACTTAATTATAAGTAACTGGGTTGGGGTGTGTCAACTTTTGGTATCAGAGCCTAGGTTTTATAGGTTCTGGAGTGAGAAGAGTCTAGATTTGGCAGTGAATGTTTAGAGTATATTTTGTTTGATACTAACGATTATGGTAGGAAAAATATGTATATATGCATGTTGTTATATCTTTGATCCATTTCAGATATAAAAGAATGGAAGGAGGGAATGTGAATGTAGAAATAGAAGATGAGGCTTCAAATATGGCAGCAGAGGCAGAGGTTGAGCAACCTGTTCATGGAAATGTAGAACCTGACCCAGAACAATTGACAGACATGCAACCAATGGCACGTGCTATGACTTTAATGGCAGAGAAGCAAGCTAGATTTATGGCTCAGATGGAAGAACAACAGGCAAGACAACTGGAGGCACAAGCATTGGCTAGGGCTGAGGAGGTGATACACCGGGAAGAAAGAAGTACTTCACATGAGAAATTTATTAAGATGAACCCACCCTCATTTGAAGGAGCAGTTGATCCAGCAGAGGCAGAAGTATGGGTTAAAGAAATTGAACTCATCTTTGGGGTAATGAGGATGCCAGAAAATCAACAGGTAACCTTGGCAGCGTATATGCTGAAAGGAGAAGCTAAGTACTGGTGGGATGCCATGAAACATTTGTTGATTACTCTAGGAGGCGGGAATGTGATCTCATGGGATGCTTTTGTTAAAGCCTTGTATGACAAATATTTTCCCCCAATGTATCAAAAATAAAAGGAGAAGGAATATTTCATGTTGAATCAGGGGAGTGTGACAGTTAGAGAATATGAAGCTAAACTTACAGCCTTATCTCGTTTTTCTTCGAGGTTTATACGGAATGAGGAAGATATGTGTAGCCGATTTCTCTATGGACTAGAGTTAGTTATTAAATTAAGGCTATCGGCTTTAGAGACTGTTGATTATTCAGCCTTGGTGAATAAAGCCCTGCTGGTAGAAAATGACGCGAGTGAAGCAAGAAGGAATCGAGAACGAGGTGTAAAAAGAAGCAGATTCAATCCAAGTTATAAAAAAGGTAGTGATACAGAATATTCAAGACTTGGAGGGCAGAAACTTCAGCGTGGTAGAGGTATGGGAGGTGGTTCGCATAGGGGTGAGGCTAGTAGTGGAAGAGGCTCAGGAGCTTCAGCGCAAGTAGATTCGAACGTTTATTTCTTTTGTGGTACATCGGGCCATATAAAAAGAAATTGCCCAAATTTACAGAGTATAGAATGTTTCAACTGTCATCAGAAGGGCCATATGAGAAAGAATTGCCCTATGCTATCAAGAGCAGTTTCAGTCAGTAGTGTGGGGCCTCATAAAGGATCCTCTCCAGGAAGTGCCACCAGGGGAAGAGGTACAGGACAAGCAAGTGGATCGAAGGAAGGAGGAAGAGTGTTTGCGATGACACTGCAAGATGCCCATGCTACACCTGAAGTGGTTACAGGTAAACTCTCTATTGCGAACAAAGATTTATATGCACTCATTGATCCTGGATCTACGCATTCATTTGTGGCATTAGATATTGTTTCATATTTGGGTAGACCATGTTCATTCCTCAATTGTGCCTTATATATTTCTACCCCAATGGAAAGTGTAATTCTAGTTGAGCATGTTTATAAAGATTGTGTCTTACGAATGGGTGAGAGAGATTTCTATGTTGACTTGATACCGTTGGCCATTCGGGATTTTGATATTATACTGGGGATGGATTGGTTATCATCGTATCATGCTTCCATTGATTGTTTTCGAAAGGAAGTTACATTTCATCTGCTAGGTGAACCTGAGTTCCAATTTATAGGAGAAAGGAATGTTGTCCCTAATTGTCTTATCTCAGCAATAAAGAGCAGAAAGTTATTGAGTAAGGGTTTTACAGGGTATTTAGCGTATGTGGTTGATGTTAGTAAGGAAGCACTTAAAGTTGAAGATATACCAGTGGTTGGAGAGTTTTCTGATGTCTTCCCAAAAGAATTGCCAGGATTGCCACCCGATAGGGAAGTAGAGTTTTCTATTGAATTAATTCCAGGTACTGGTCCGATTTCCCTTGATCCTTATAGAATGGCACCAACAGAGTTGAAGGAATTGAAAGTACAATTACAAGATCTGATAAGCAGAGGTTTCATTCGGCCTAGTGTTTCGCCATGGGGAGCACCAGTGTTATTTGTGAAAAAGAAAGATGGGACAATGCGATTATGTATTGATTATCGGCAGTTGAATAAGGTGACCATTAGAAATAAGTACCCTCTACCTCGCATCGATGACTTGTTTGACCAATTACAGGGGGCCACAGTATTTTCAAAGATTGATTTGAGATCGGGTTACCACCAACTGAAAGTGAAGGATAGCGATATTTCCAAAACAGCTTTTCGGACTCGATATGGGCACTATGAGTTTTTGGTGATGACATTTGGATTGACTAATGCTCCGGCAGTTTTTATGGATTTGATGAACCGGGTATTCCACCCTTTAATTGATTCATTTGTGATTGTATTCATAGACGATGTGTTAATTTACTCGCGTAGCATGGAGGAACATGAGAAACATTTGAGACTTGTATTGCAGATTTTGAGAGAGAAGAAATTATTTACTAAATTTAGCAAGTGTGAGTTTTGGTTGAATGAAATTGTGTTTTTAGGGCATGTTGTCTCGGGAAATGGGATATATGTTGATCCAAAGAAGGTGGAAGCAATCATTGAATGGGAAAGTCCTAAGAATGTGACAGAAATTAGGAGTTTCCTAGGATTGGCAGGTTACTATCGCAGATTCATTAAGGGATTTTCAGCGATAGCATTACCACTGACAAAGTTGACTCGTAAAGAACTGAAGTTTGTATGGGATGAAGAATGCGAGAGGAGTTTTAAAGAATTAAAGAATCGGTTGGTTTCAGCCCCTATACTTACTATTCCATGTGGGAATGAGTCTTTTGTGATCTATGCAGACGCTTCATTTCAGGGGTTAGGATGTGTTCTTATGCAAAATGGGAAGGTAATAGCATATGCTTCCAGACAATTAAAGATGCATGAACGAAATTACCCTACACATGATTTGGAGCTAGCGGCCATTATTTTTTCTTTAAAGTTGGGGCGACATTACTTGTATAGAGAAACTTGTGAAATATTTACGGATCATCAAAGTTTTAAATACTTGTTTACACAGAAAGAACTGAATTTAAGACAAAGGCATTGGATAGAGCTGATTAAAGACTATGACTGTACTATTCATCATTATCCTGGGAAGGCCAATGTAGTAGCAGATGCTTTGAGTCGAAAATCATCAGGGATGCTTGGTTGCATACAGTGTGCCCGTGTTGGAAATATTCTTGACTTGGCATCGATGGGGATTGAATTGAAGTTTTCAAAAAGTGGAGGATTATTAGCACATGTCACAGTGAGACCTTTATTGGCCGAGCGCATACGAAATTTGCA
Source organism: Sambucus nigra (assembly GCA_949130495.1). Classification (NCBI taxonomy): domain Eukaryota; kingdom Viridiplantae; phylum Streptophyta; class Magnoliopsida; order Dipsacales; family Adoxaceae; genus Sambucus; species Sambucus nigra. The sequence continues at coordinate 62,584,049 of OX422223.1, read as the reverse complement.
GACCAGTGATCCATTCCTTGAGAAGAAGAAACAAGATGTCCTGGATGGTAAAGAGAGTGACTTTGAAATTAAGAATGATGAATCTTTGTGTTATAAAAATAGGATTTGTGTACCGAATGATCCACCCTTAAAGAAAGATATATTAGAAGAGGCACATAGTTCAATTTACTCTATGCATCCGGGAGGTACCAAAATGTACAGAGATTTGAAAGAGTATTACTGGTGGAATAATATGAAACGTGAGATTGCAGAGTTCGTAGCTAAATGTTTAGTGTGCCAGGAAGTAAAGGCGGAGCATTAGAAGCCGGCAGGATTATTACAGTCATTGCCTATTCCGGAATGGAAGTGGGAGCATATAACGATGGATTTTGTTACAGGATTACCCCGGTCACCAAAGGGGAATGATTCTATTTGGGTGATTGTAGATCGATTGACGAAGTCAAACATTTTCTTCCAATTAAGACCACCTACACTGTTGACAAGTATGCACGTACGTACGTTGATGAGATTATCCGTTTACATGGGGCACCGGTGTCAATTGTATCAGATAGAGATCCAACGTTCACTTCTAAGTTTTGGCCTCATCTCCAGAATGCCATGGGCACAAGTTTGAAGTCCAGCACTGCGTTTCATCCACAAACTGATGGACAGTCAGAAAGGACGATTCAAATATTAGAAGACATGTTACGAACCTGTGTATTTGACTTCAAAGGTAGTTGGGATGATCATTTTCCATTGATGGAATTCTCGTATAATAATAGTTATTAGTCCACCATTGTTATGGCTCCGTATGAAGCTTTATATGGGAGGAGATGTAGAATGCCTTTGTGTTGGGATGAAGTAGGTGAAAGGAAAATTTTGGGTCCTGAATTGATAGATATAACAACTGAAAAGATCAAAATGATTCGGGAACAGATAAAGATAACGCGAAGCAGGCAGAAATTTTATGCAGACAAGAGGAAGCATCCATTGGAATTTCAGAAGGGAGATTTTGTATTCCTGCGTATTTCACCATGGAAAGGTGTGATGAGATTTGGGAAAAAGGGGAAACTAAGTCCAAGATACATTGGACCATATGAGGTGTTGGAAAGAATTGGGGCCCTGGCATATAGATTATCATTGCCTTCAGAGTTGTCTCGTTTACATGATGTGTTTCACGTATCGATGCTTCGTAAGTATTTGGCGGATCCATCTCATCAGTTGAAAACTCAACCAATTGAACTGAAGGAAGACTTGTCATCATCGAGGAACCAAGGGTATTGATCGTAAGGACCAAGTATTGAGAAATAAAGTTATTCCCTTAGTTAAGGTTATGTGTATGAGCCATGGAGTTAAAGAAGCAACTTGGGAAATGGAGGACAGCATGAGGAAACAGTATCCCCATTTGTTTGGTAAGTGAGCTTCATATTAAATTTCGGGAACGAAATTTTCAAGGGGGAAGTTGTGACAACCCAAATATAATTATGATGAATTATATTTAAATCATGCTTATCTTATGTGATATGAATAATGTGATATTAGTATATATAATGTTAAGTGATTATGTTTATTATAATCATACTTTCATAAATCATGAAAGGTCGAATTATTTACAAACACAAATTTTGTTGTTTTCGGTAGAGAGGTTCCTGTTAGAGACTAGTTTTGACCTTTATAAAATTATAAATGACTTGAGGTGAAAACTAGATAGTTGTAGACATGTGATTTAGGGTTTTAACACAACAAACGGATCATCAAATGGATGCCCGAGTAAAGATTTGTACCGAATTTTCGAACAAAGGGCAAAGCTGTCCATTCCCTTTAAGTGGTAAATTGTCTTTTATTAAACCAAATGTTTTAAATTGATTTGTTGGCTTGTGAGGCAGCCTTGGCCGACTTAAAACTCTCCCTCTAACATATTTTTTCAGCAAAACAAACCCTAGGTTCAGTTTCAAGTGTTGTTAGCTTGAGGAAATAGAAAGTTGATGTTTAGGAAGAAAAAGTGAGGAGAAAAAGTGTAGAAAAATCTGTGGAAATTACGTAAAAGCCCTGAAGGTAATCCTAATTGAAATTCTAGTTATTTATCTTATATTAATGATTTATATGATATAAATAATCATAGGTTTACGAAATTTTCAGCCCTTTATATGTATGTATGGTTAGATGCAAGTTTATGTTAAGTTGAATGTAGAAACCCTTAAAATTGCTTTGTATTAAAACCCCTTGCATTCAAACTTGCATATCTCTTTGTGTGCTTACTGGAATTGAGAAATTCCAATTGGATATGAAATTATACTCATATATTCATATCATATCATAAAATGAGAATTTATCTCCTTGTGGTTAGGCCGTAATGATGATTTCAAGTTGGTACATGGTTGCTGTTTGTATACTTGATTTCGGTATGCCCTAAGTTTAGTCGAGCTTTTGAGATAGCAAATGAAGTCAAAAAATTATGAAACATTAATTCAGTACTATTCAGTATTTTTAATGAAAATAGTTTGAAAATCATGGAAAGTTATGCTGTAGAAAAATTATGAAAATTCTTGCAAGTTGAAGGAATAATAGAGGATCTTGTAGGGCAGATTTCTTGTGTTGTAAAGAAATGGTAATAACTTGCTCTATGAAGCTTTAAAAATTACACCGTCACTTGTATTGGAAAGTATATTCATATATTTTTTCATATTTATAAGGTTGGACCCATGTATTTATACGATTTAGGAATATAGGATAGTTAAGTATGTATGACAATAATTTCAGGCCATACTGGGTACCCCTTGACTGAATGTTTGTATTTCATCCTTACAAAGGGTACTTTGAGTACATGTTTCATGTGTATATACATTGAGGAGTATAATTTCATGTTTACTTGACTTTGGTTATAAATTTCTCATAAGGTATTTCCTACGGTTGAATGTCCGTAACTTTATCAACATGTACATCATTGTTTTGCCATTACCTATGTTTTATGAAATGTGACTTAATTGGAATTATATTGTTGATGTATAGTCATGGAAAGTTACATAATTATGTTTGGATAATATTTATGATTGAGGTTCAGTACTGATTTAGTTGGATTGACAGGTGTAAGGCCTAATCAACCCAGTTCAGCTCCACCAGAAGAAAACGTGAATACATAGTTGTCAACTAAGGTGAGTGTACTCATTGGAAAGAGATATTTGTATCGTGTTATTGATATTCTCATAATATAACGAATATGAAATTGTTCATTTCGGTTTACCGAAATGAGGGGTTACTCCTCGACCAGGAATGGGGGAGATTTGTCTATTAATGATAAGGGGTTACTCCTTGACCAGGAATGGGAGAGAATTGTCTATTTAGACAGGATATGTGAATCATGATTCGGAAAAGTTGGTCATTCATTATGAATGAGCCGGATAAGTTAATTCATAATTATATGGACATGATATATTGCATGTAAATTTATGCAGTAGTATAGTAGTGATGCATTCACTGGGCTATTTTGCTCATGGTTCCTATGTTCACATTTTTCAGGTAACGCGATGTCACTACCAAATCTAGGAGGTCGGGTTGGGTTAGCCAGGAATGGGAGAAATTATGATTTTTTGTAAATGTAAATGATGTAATTAAGTTAAATTTTCCTTCAAGCAAGTTTGTACAAGTGTGACTACTCTGAGGTTGTAAAAAGGTTTTCAGATATATGGATTTACAATGATGACTCTGAAATTGAAACTCTTGTTTATGGTTTGGTTAAATTAATCATGGTTTGACTCACTTTGACTTTCAAACTTAATTATAAGTAACTGGGTTGGGGTGTGTCAGTATACACGACGTGTTTCACGTGGCATCGCTAAAGAAATATTGGAGGAGCAAGAACGCTTTTTGGCACGTTCCACTCGAGGAGATTGACTTACAGCCAGACGTCTCATATGAGGAAAGACCCGTAGCTATTATGGATTGTAGTGAGCGCAAGTTGCGATTTAAGGTGGAACCAATAGTAAGAGTTCAGTGGGGATATCACAGTGTCGATGAGTCTACATGGGAGTGGGAGGATGACATGCGAGAGAAGTATCCAGAGTTATTCGTCGTAGGTATGACCTAATTTCGAGGACAAAATTTTCTTATAAGGGGGAGTATGTAACACCCCATATTTTTGTGCATTTAGTACTTAATTAATTCGAATAATTTTATATTACTTGTGTGTCGTAGTTTTAATTGAATTAATTATTATTATTAGTATTTATTTAAATATTAATGAGGAGAGTGAATGGTTAATATCTATGTAAATGAAATTACTAAGTGAATAGTAATAATTTTTTTACGTCATAGAGAGTAATCATAATGGGCCATTTATTTATCTCAACCGGGAGTCTGATATAAAATATATTGGGTGTGAGATACGAACTTTTGGTAAATTAATTAGGATGATAATTTTGAGTGCACGGATGAGTCCGGTTAGGTCGAGATAGTCGGAAAAGAGTACTTGGGGGTAGCAAATTGGTCTCAGGGCATTTTTAGGCATTACTAGGGTCACACGGGAGTGTTTGGACCATTTTAATAAAGTTCACAAGCTTAAAAAGGCAATTGGATTAATAAAACCTAAAAGTGAGAGGGTGTGGAAGTCATAACTCATTTAAGAAACCCCAATTAAGTAAAGGAGAAAAAGAGGAAGAATTTGGAGAACTCTTGGGAGCCAAAAGCAAGAACAAGTGTGGGTGTTTTTCATCAAATACTAATCTACACCAAAGAATTCAGACCCTACAAACCCTTTAAGGCAAGTGGTTAAACTTTATTTTAAATTAATTGTAGATTTCAATTAATATCATAGTGGGCGTGTTGATTTTGGGTTGGGTTGATATCTAAATTGGGTTTCGAATATTTTACATTTATGAACTGTAAAGGATTTGAGAATTTGATTAATTAACCTTCGATCTGTGTTGGTGTCTTTATTAAGATTGGGGATCTTAAAATCGTAGTTTTACTATGGGTTATAAAGGTTCACCTGAAGATATCTAGGCAGATGGTTTATAGTAGATAAATCTGGGTTATTGAGCATTTAAGCTCTCCCATGGCAGACTGAGCTAAATGAAAAAGGCGAGAGAGAAAACCCAGGGGTCATTCGAATGACCAGGGATTCGTTCGCACGATAGTTAGTGTCATTTGAATGACTTGGGTTTCATTTGCACAACAGACAGTATCGTTCGAACGACATGCTGATTCATTAGAACGACGTGTTAAATCCATCAACATTTTTGTTTCCTTCTACGGTTTGGCTTGGAATTGGCTTGAGGACTTTTACAGTTAAGGGGATCCTTTGGGAAGTATACAAAGATTATTTGAGGTTATAATGGGGCATGACAGCGTTAGATTTAAACTTAATGTGGGATTGTGAACATTAAGGAACATTAAATTAATAAAGGTGTCAAACTTATTAAGGCTAATTTCGAATAATATTTTCTGAATCGTAAAGTACGGGCCAAGTGAGTGAGTCCACGTATAATGGTTGAGTGATACCAAGGTAATAAATTAATTAATGAGTAATTAATTAAATTTAGAACTGGAATATAATCTCTGGTGCATTTTAGGCTAGTGCTATGGGTGTTGTACACGGTATAGCCGGGATTAAATTTAAATCATATATATACGGTAGTGTGATAGTATATATATATATATATATATATATATATATATATATATATATATATATATATATATATATATATATATATATATATATATATGTGTGCTATTAAAATATCGGTGACTAGGTATTTTATAATTATTTATCCTCTAGTGCTATCACAGGAGGTTGCACGATGTGGGTGAATCCCCCTAGCTTGAGGAGTAGGGAAAGTATAATCCCCAGTGTAATACCCCGTACTTTTACGCATGTTTATTTTATTATGAAATTATGGAAAATGAGGATTAATTAATTTAAAGGGAGAAAATTTAATTTGTAATTAATCCGATTTAATGTTGATAATCACTAGTGTGACGAGAGTTAGAAGTTATCGAAAATAATATTATGGGCGGGATGAGATACACGGCAGTCATGATATAATTATTTGGGACGTGCGTATGAGCACGTCACTGGTATGTATCTGGGGGCTAAAAAGGTAAATTATTTTTTTTATAACTCGAACAACTATTTTGAGTGCACCAAAGTGTCTGGAAGGGTCGGAATAGTCAGAAACACTACTCGGGTGTTTTATTTGGAGTTCGGGACATTTTAGCCCAAAACGACACCCCGGAGGGGTATTTTGGTCTTTTGGGATTTTTGGACAATTAAATGGACGAAAATTAGGTTTAATTAAAAGAATTAAGGGTTAGTGGTTAGTGGTCTGTCAATTTCAACTTACGTGAGAAAGAGAGAGAAAGAGAGAGAGAAACAAGGAAGAAGAAGACTCCATAGGAGCCCTAAGCCAAGAACACAAGCTTTCACACCAAAAATTACACTAGCGCATATATGGTGTCAAGAGGATCAACCACATGCCAATTTCAGTCCAAGAATCAAAAGTTCATTCTGAGGCAAGTGTTTATCTTGCTCCTCTTTTAGCATATATTGTTCCTGTTAATTTAGGTTTAATGATATAAACTTGATGCAATGAAAACTTAGCGTTAATTGGACTGAATTGTAGGGAAATCTTATGAATTGGATATGGGTATACATGTAGATGTTTTGCCCTTTGTTAGACTATTAAAATCTGGGAACTTTATGTCTTAACCACGAATTATAATAAGATTTTTGGACAATTAAAATTTCAGGTTCATAATTAAGAGATTTATTGAAAATTAAAGAGATTGTCGAATTTCATTAAAGTAAGTAAGGATTTGATCTTTAATTTGTGTTGGAAAGTATCTTGGGGTGATTTGGATTAGTGTAGGAACATTTAATTTGGGTTGGGTTGGGTTGAGTATTTGTATGTTTTTTAATATTAAAAGTTAAGAAAAATTGAAATTTGGAAGAACTGGGTCTATTCGGAATTCTCGTTCGAATACATGCTCAGGTCGTTCGAATGACCTCATTTAAACGAACCTTAAAACGATATTTCCAATGACCTTTCTAACGAGTTGCTGAGTTCGTTCGAAGTGGCAACTTCGTTCGAACAAACTCGTTCGAACGAGAATCTCGGAACTTCTAACGAGCTTCCAGAATGAGTTTTTACGGTCCGTTCGAGTTAAAAACCATCCTAGGGTTATCCAAATGAGTGTATTAACCTACGTGAGTAACGGGTGGCTTAAATTACAAAGTGTTAGGGAATTAAGGGTGTAATGGTCCTCGGGGTATTGAATTTGTATGAAAATCTAGGAGAGAATGTAAGTCCTAGAGAGGTTATATATATATACGGATATCGTGGAGAGTAACGGCGTTAATATTACTTACGGATTATAGTATTTTGGCTATGTGAATACCTAATAATGTATATAATATGTGTGCGTGCTTATTACTTGGAATATCATGTGTATGACATACCTATATACTGGCTATCGAACGGGGGTTAACGCGTTGTGGACGACCATATCTTGTGTGCCTTCGGGGGATTTTGAGTCGCACCACTAGAGCATGGAAGCTAGGTATGGGCTATCTGTGAGAATGATAGTGATGACGGTCGTATGGGTGCGTAGGTATGTGTGCTGCCCATTGGCTTGGGACTATGTTCGCCTCTAATATGTATATATATTTTATTGGTTCTTGAGATATTGAACATGTTGTCCTTTATGCAATAGCGTTGCAATGGCACTAGATAGCCGAGTATGCCTAGCACCAGGTTTTTTTAACCAGGGGTGCAGTATTGATATATTTGTATGTATACATAGTGAGATTTTATATATGTATACTGAGTTCCTATTATGTGTTTCATGTTGGCTACTTTATTAAATTATATACTCATTGGGTCACTAGTTGGGAATAAAGAATGATATGAGAATGAGTTATAACATCCTTAAACCTATTCCTAAATAATGGTAATATATTGGTTTCGGGTTATTTAGATATTGTATCTAGCATAGTGGTAATCCTACATATAGGCAGGTAGAGTGAAGAGACTAGTATGGGTAGTTAAACTCGCTAGGTGTGCACATTAGATGAGAGATGATCATCTCAAGTGAGTATGATAAGTTAACATGGATAATATATGTGTTAATTAAATCAATTTAAGCATTTGCTATATTTAAACTGTTTTCTCCTCGGGCTCTGACCCGTTTTTCTACAAATCTCTTTTCTTGTTCTATTATTTTAGGTGCTCAGTCACAGGGACACCAGACTTAGGAGATTTCATTCATTTGTAGAGCCGTAGCTGTTGTGGAAGCTATGGAATATTGCTAGTAGACTCTTTTGAGTCTATTTGTCCTTATCTATCAGTCATTTATTTCAGTTGGACATGTCGTCCCTCCTTTCTTACATTAAAAAATTTAGATTTGATGGATTCTATTATTAGACTTGGATTTCATGTATTTGGATTATTTTATGGGATTTTGAGTAGAAATGTTTACTCTAGTTCTTTATTTAATTTCAGTTAGTTCTTTCCTTATTATTATTGTGTTATATGGTGATGATTGAATTTTTCCCTTTATTGATGGATATTGATAAGATAAAATTTTGACACCAACCTTTTCAAATATTAGGTGGTTAGTTTTTATTAAATTAAAATTTGAGTTTTCGACAGTGATGCATTATCTGAACCAACTTGATATTCTGAAATTAATTAATTAAGTACTGATCACCCGGTAATTAATTAGGAGGGGTGTCACATCCAGATCCTAACGTCCTTATAGATGAGATATTGAGATGTTTGTCTTCACATTCGGAGAAATGTGACCGCCTCCACTACGCTTATATTTTTATGTTCTGACTCGACGGTATTTAGCTGTCTCGGGTATCCATGTGGGAGTGAGTGTACCTGGGATGATAACACTTTAGAGACGCATCAGGTGAGGTATTACTCAAAATGATGGATTTATATATATACGACATATGTGTAAATATCGTATTATGGTTCTACGTATATAATGGTGTGAATAATTATACGCGGGCAAAATACATGTAGTGAAATGTAATAATTATATATAACTCGTGAAGAATGTTATATGGTCTTAAATGAAAATTAATTAGTTAAGTTGATGTATTAAATAACTTGCGAAGCATATATTCATCATACTCGGGCTAGAGGAACGGGACCGGAAGTAGTTATAACAAGAACTAGTTATGGGATAAATGGCTAGGTGGCTTATAAAGAAAGCATGAGGTGTTCACAATAGTTAAGGGGTGAGCGGGTCCTCAAGGGTGTTCGACACTAACTTAAATATGAAGAGAATTCATGCATTTTAAATTAATGCAATTTAATCACTTGCTAAATATTTTCAAAATGTTTTTGGTTCGAACACTTGCTGCCAAATATTTTAAAAACCTTTTAGGTGTCCAGCCATAGGGACGCCAGGCTTGACTCTATTCCAGGGTTATGCAACTGCAGCATATGTGGATGTTGCAAGAGATTGAGTAGTCGCCTCATTTATTTATTCCTAGTTTAGGAATTTCATTTCAGTTGTATTTCAATCTTGCTGATCACAGCTTATTTTAGATTTCTTCATTTAAGATTGTATGGGACTTTTACTATTTGTCAGTTATATGGTTTTGATTATAGCCGATGGTTCACCCGACAAGACTTTGTTTTAGATTTTTGATGGGATTTTTAGACTCTATTACTATGTGATGGTTCTATTTAGTTTTCCATTTTACTTATATGGCTTGCCTATTAAAAGATAAAATTTGGACACCAGCTTAATTAACTAATAGGTGGTAAGTAATTTACAAGGTTTTCGATAATGATTCTAAGAATGAAGCAGATGGAAATCCTGTTTTAATTTAATAAAGTCTTGATCACCCGGTATTTAATTTGGCGGAGTGTCACATAAGTTTGGGGCATCAGTGTCAGTAAAGACTATAGAGGATTAAGTCGGATCCATTTATATGTGTTTGTTTTCTGTGTGGAGGTAGGGGACATATATGTTTACCCAACTGCGGAGGCATGGAGTTAGAAAATTCAAGGTCAATAAGGTTAATAGGGTTTTAAGCCTTAGTATCAGCGATGTTCATATTGCCCCCAACATCTAGCAGTTTCGAGGTTATAGGCACTTCCAATTCCACCAACCATAGAGCTATAGCCACCGTTCCTATATGTTCAGGTTTATTAAATAGTGAAGGTCTGTTTCACATTTATGGAACCTTAGCTATAGTTTTGTTTGACATGGATGACACAAACTCATTTATATCACGTAGATTTATTGATATTTAAGGTATGATGCCAAGATCTTGTGATAAAGATTTATTTGTTTCTACTACTTTGGGTGTTTATACTTGTATTTCTAAGGTGTATGAGGGTAGTAGGATAGATATTGGTCGGTTACGGTTTCTAAATAACTTGTTGCTTTTTGTATGAATCATCAAATCACATAAAGTATATCCAAAGTCTAAAAAGTATGTATCCTAAGATATTACAATGATATATTATACTTAATATCTTATTGTAATCTCTTTTAACTCATTTTCATGTGAATAATGTCATAGTGTCATTAATTATATCCCCTCTTAATTTAACATTACCATCTTTTTCAAGAAGGAAATCTCTTTCCCCTATTATAGGAAGAAAATTTCTCCACCTTTTGTCATCTAATTGATAAAGGAAATAACCTTAAACCCAGAAATAAATTTAGCCAAATGAGTAAATGATAATTTTCATAACAAAATAATTAAAGTTTTATATACCATAAAGATCTCTGAAGGGTGGACACATCTGAGGAGAGGGAGCAGGAATCCCTTTTTATACAAGACATCACCCACAAGAGAGAATTTTGCAGCGTTGAACCTTAGCTTCCTCCTTTCCATCTTTGATTCTGGTAGTAGTCCCTCTCTGATGTATTTTATAAGAGGGTCCATCCATGAGGCCCCCAAACTCATATTTAAGCAAGGTTTAGCAACCTCTTCCTCTTCAATTGTCGGCTTGAGTAGAATCTCGACTGGCACTGTTCTTCTTATGTCTATTTTTATTGTTGAGGCCAACCTCGCGAGTGCATCAGCTCGACTGTTATCTAGCCAAGGTATCCTCTTCATCTTTACTTCCTTAAAGCTTTCTATCATCATTCTCACTCACTTTAGGTATCTTGCCATCCTTTTATCTTTGGCCTCATATACCCCCAGGATTTGGTTCACGACTAATCTTGAGTCACTGTGGACTAGGAGATGGACAACATTGAGGGCTTTAGCCAAAGAGAGACCTGGTATTAATGCCTCGTACTATGACTCATTGTTGGAAGCTTTAAATTTGAACCTCAACGCATATTTAATATCTGTACCATCTAGTGTCGACACTATCAGCCCTGCTCCACTTCCGCTTTCATAGGACGACCCATCAACGAAGAGGTTCCAGATGGTTTCATACGAAGAGAAGTTACCCTCAGCTAAAGTCCCCTGCCTGAAGATGTATCTCTCTTCTTCATCCTTAGTTATTCTTTATCTGACAGCACTTGTCTCGGTCTCGTTCGGAGTTCACAACTACAGCCTCTTGATTCTTCTCGACCTCGGCCTCATCCCAGATAAACTCGGTCATAAAATCTACTAGTGCATATCCCTTGATGGCAAACCTGGGTTGATAAACAACATCGTACTCCCCTAACTCGATTGCCGAGGTCATTAGCCTTCCTGACTTCTCAGGCTTATAGAGCACCCATCTTAGTGAGGAATCAGTGAGGAAAACCATGGAGTGAGCCTAGAAGTATGGCTTCATTTTCCTACACACATGTATCAAAGCATAGGCTAACTTTTCAATCTGAGGGTACTTCTTCTCTGACCCTTGAAGTGCTTTATTGTTGAAGTACACTGGTCTCTGCACTCCATCCTCTTCTCTTACTATTGCAGCACTGATGGCTGACTCTGAGACAGCTAAGTATACATATAGCTTCTCACCCTAAATTGGTTGGGATAGTAGTAGGGGAGAACCGAGGTAGGACTTCATCTCTTTAAAAGATATGTCACATTCCTCATTCCATTCGAAGGCCTTTCTAAAAACTTTTTAAAAAGGCAGATATTTATCTCTATCTCTAGATACGAACCTATTGAGTGCAGTCACTCGTCCGGTCAACCTTTGAATGTCTTTGATGGTTCTGGGTGTCTTCATTTCTAGTAATGCCTTGATCTTCTCAGGGTTAGCCTCTATTCCCCTTTTATTGACGATGAAACCTAAAAACTTTCCTGCTCCTACCCCGAAGATACATTTGTCCCGATTGAGCTTCATTATGTATTTATCCATGGTGTCAAAAGTTCTTTTAAGGTCGGCCACATGGGTGTCGGCCTTCAGACTCTTAGTCAGAATGGCATCCATGTAAACTTCCATGGACTTGCCTATCTGATCTTGGAACATCTTATTTACAAGACGTTAGTATGTAGCCCATGCGTTCTTTGGGCCGAAGGGCATGACCTTGTAACAATAGGTCCCCTTGTCAGTAATGAAGGTTGTCTTCTCTGAGTCAGCCGAGTCCATAAATATCTGATTATACACTGAGTATGCATCCATGAAGCTTACGAGCTCATGTCCAGCTGTGGCATCCACCATCTGATCTATACGAGGTAATGGAAAATTATCCGTTGGGCAAGACTTGTTTAAATTAGTGAAGTCAACACACATCATCCATTTCCCATTACTCTTGGGTACTATGACAGTGTTAGATAACCACTCAGGGTATATAAATTATTTGATGAACTTAGCTTTTTTAAGCTTTTGAACCTCCTCTCTGATGACTTCATACTTCTCTCCTGAGTATATTCTTCTTCTCTGCCTAATGGGCTTGGCATCCTTTATAACATTGAGTTTATGACACATTATCTCAGGATCAATACCTAGCATGTTTGCATGGCTCCATGCAAAGATACTCTGTCACTTCCTTAACAGCTTAACTAGCTCCTCTTTGATCTCAGGCCTTAGGGTTTTGCCGACTTGGATGGTTTTTTTCGGCTCGTCCTCATTGAGGATGATGGATACTACCTCCTTCGCGACCTCTCCCTTTATGAGTTTTGTTTCATCTCTAGGATCAAGGGTGTTAATGTTGTACGTGGTTGTTGTCTTCTTATGAGCATCTATCTCTTCTACAGAGTTGAAGTAGCATTCTCGAGCCGACGTTTGATCACCTTACACTTCCCCTACTCCATAAAGAGTCAGGAATTTTAGCATCTGGTGGACTGTTGAAGGCACGACCCCAAATTCCTTGAGGGTTACTCGTCCCATGATGAGGTTGTAAGCTGAGAAGATATTTTCATCCATCATAAAGAAATTAATTTTTCTGGTCAACCTCTTAGGACATTCATCTCCCATTCTCACATCCATTTCATACATTCCCAATGGATGGACTTTCTCCCCGCTGAAGCCAATCAAGGGGTGATGGTAAAGGACAAGCCTTGCTCGGATGAGAACCAAACTCTTGAGACAGGGCAAAAAGATAATGTCTATAGAGCTGCCCCCATCTACAAGGATCCTCTGAACTTCACATCCATGCACCCTTGTGGTGATGACTAAAGGGTCATCGTAGAGAGCTAAGATACCTTTGAAATCAAGTTGTGAGAATACTACTACGAGGGTGTCCATATCTACCTTCTTTCTCTTCTCATGTTTAACCTCTGCAGAAGCCAAATTCATAAATTTGGACGTAGTCACTGTTTTGGCATTTACCAAGTGGGCCTTGCGATCAGTAACCTCTGAGCCACCCCCTGCCAGTCCTCCGCAGATAGTATTCACACCAAATGAGATTATACCGACTGTCTTTACTATGACATTATCATCTTTTGGTGGGAGATCAGGGTCATCATCATTATCATCTGAGGCATCAGCTCTTCTGGCAGGGGTATCTTCTCGACATTTATCATTTATTTTCTTCTTAGGATAATATCTTCCTCCCTTTGAAGCTCTACCATCTACATACTTTTTGAGCTTTCCAGGCTTTAAAATTTTTTCAATCTCATCCTCCAGGGCAAAACACTTGTCACTTAGATAGTCGTGATCCTAATGGAACTCGCACCATAAATTCTTATTTCTCTTATGTGGAGGAGCCTTCAGCTTCTTTGACCATCTCAGGGACCTATCATTCTTTATTTCATTGAGGATGTGTTCGCATCTCACAGTTAAAGGAGTATAGTTTGCAAACTTGTAGTCTACAGCCCTCTTCTTTCCATCTTTTTTCTTCTGAAATTTCCCACTGCTACTTCCATTCTCATCTTCATACTTCGCAACCATTACTTCTTCTACGTTCACAACCTTTTCAGCTATTGTTAAAAGCTCGTTCATTGACTTAGAATGTTCTTCAATAAGCTTCCAGAGTATCTTTCCCTTCTGAAGTCCTCCAATAAGGGTTGTCATGGCTATACTCTTTTAATAATCTTCTACCTCCAATTTTTCCTTATTGAACCTCATGATATAGTCTCTGAGGCTTTCATTCTTCCCTTGCTTTACATAAAGCAAGTGTGTTGTCTTCTTCTGAGGTCTTGCCCCAAAACATAAGTTGTGAATAAATCGCTTGGCCAAACCTTTAAAATTCTGAATTGAATTTTTAGAAAGAGAAGTGAACCAGATATGTGCAGCCCCAGTTAGTGTGCTTGAGAAATCTCGGCACCTCATCTCATCAGAGATTGAATAAATGTCTGCTGCAGATTGATACATTTCAATATGATGGACTGGGTTAGTACTTCCATCGTACTTGGGAGATACCACTAGAGGTTTAAATTTGGCAGGTGTTGGGAAGTTCACAATCCTTTCCATAAATGGTTAACCCTCTGAGTACCCCCTCTGTAACGGGTCTCGGCTTTTGATAAGATCCTCTATCTTCTCTTCCAGCCTTTGAATAGAGTCATTCCATGGTTTGGCAACGTCGGCTTGGCCGAGGTTATCCCTAGCCACTTCCAATGGGTGGACTGAGGGTTCCCCAACTGCCACACAACGTCGGCTGTTGACCTCCCCCTGACCATAGTCTCGGCCATGATAAGGCCGATGATCACCACCTTCTGTTCGTGAGCCAACTATGCTTCTTGACTTGGATAGACTCTCCCTCAGATCATTAATTGGGATGAGCCTTTTAAAGACCGACCCTCTACTCAAGCGATCAAAAGCTGATCCTCTTTGTTGTGCATTACCATCTCGTCTTTCACACTGACCTCAGCTCTGTTGTACAGGACGTACAGTGTTGTTTGAGACCTCATATGGCTCCCAACAGTCTATCGGAGCATCCTCTACCTCAATGTCATCGTACCTATCCTTAAGGAAAGGGTTTCCTTGACTCTCGAGGAGTAAACACCTGGGGTCATCAACATCCTTCCTCCGCTGAGGAGTAGGTTGGTCCTTTCGCGGCGCTTAGGGTGGTCCCCTGGCCTTATGCTGTGGCTGAGCAGCTGCCGGAGTAATCATCTCCGGTGAGACCCTAGGTGGTCTTATTATTATGTTCTGGCTTAGCTGGGCAAATTGCTCCTGCATCACTTGCTGAGTTGCAGCTAAAGACTTCAAGGCTACTACAATCTCAGACTGGGGTGGTGCCTGGCTGGAACTGGGTCCTCCAACACCAGACGGTGGAGGTGGTAACTCTGGTGCCATGGAAAAGACTAGAGACATCGATACCTTAAAGACCTCTTTCAATGGTGAAATAGATCCACGCAAAGGGTGAGGCCTGATTCACCACCAGAGTCTCCGATGAGGTTAAGCAGTAAAGGAGGGAGAGATGAATCCTCTCGTTCCCACAGACGGCACCAAAATGATGATACTGTAAACACCACCATCATATGAGGTGTTGATAAGCTCAAGCTAGTAATAACAATGGTAGAACAAGAGTATATATATCTGGTCGAAGGTGGTGAGGAGAAGAGGATGAACACTAGTATATCAGTGGTTTAGCCAATCTAGCCTACGTCCATTGTGAGTGTGTGAGTAATTTCACTATAATAAGGGCAGTAATGGCCTATGATATAATCTCTCAAGATTTATCTCTCTACTGTGTAAACCAACAGAGTTTCATATAGGGTTGAAATTATCCATCCCTTTACAAGGTAGAGGAAGACCTTTATATATAGTGCTTAGGGGGTGTAATGTACCCCCCAAGCATACGATGAGCATATGTATAAGGATCGAACCAGTATCCTGTTGACACCTGGATGATCTCATGTAGATAATGATGACTAAATATTCCCTCACGTGAGGGGAATGATTTAGTTATAACTGCCTAGCCCACGTGTTCCAAGTCTTTCATGTGTTTGCGTATACTCGAACATGTGCCATTACCTGTAGTAACCTCGGCCTGGCCGAGTACGAGTTTGGGGAGGTTTGATAGTGTTGCTTTGTCCTGTCAGTAATCAGATTGACCTCGGCCTGGAAGACTGGCCAAGGTTAGGCATGAGGTAGGATGCAACGTCGACTGAGGCAGAGCACGATGTTGGCAATAACCTGATCTTATAAGGTGTTGTTGACCTCGGCTGCTGCCCAGTCGAGGTTGGTAGTAGAGAGACGACCTTGCAGAATATGATCTTCCCGACTGCTGTTGTAGGCCTTCTGTCCACTCGTCTCTGAGGCAGACCGAGGTTAGTGACCCTGAGTACGAGGGTACACTTTGGGCATATCAGTCCTTCTCCACCAGACTCGAGTTCTTGGCTTTCTTCGAATTCTCAAATTCAGTGTTGGCATTTGTGAGGTCAAGTCCGCCTTACTCCGAAGACCTCTTTCGTCCTCCAAATCTTCTTTTAACTTTATGATGGTCCAAGCCTTATCCTTTTGTTCCTTCCATCTCTGGGCCATGTAAGTCCTGAGGATGATCATCTATGACATAAAGGAAGTCAATCACGTGGCAATGAGAATGGTTAATATCAATAAGGCCGAATGAAGTTATTACTTGACACCCCAACTGGATGATGGACCTCCCTCAAAGCGATCCCACTCGTCAGTCCCCATGGCCTCGTGAAAAGTCAATTAGTTCTCCTCTGGATCGTCATACTGAAGTTAAGGTGGTCTGCGGCTCAAGTGCTCAACCTTGGGGGTTTAATCATCAATAATCAACCTTGTTGAGGCAAAAGTTGGAGTGGTATTAGCCTCCATGGGCTTCTTTCCATCATGCCTCAGAAGAGGTCATTCAACCACTAACAGAAGAAAGGATGTCTCCCCAAAATCATTTGCTTGACAAACAGTATCAATGTCCCCACATAATGGGATGGGCGGCGTCTCAACAACTACGGGAGAGTTTAGTTGAGGGGTGGTCAAATCGACGAGATAAGGGGAGGCCAAAACTTTATTGTTCCTTTACAAAGTTGCTCTGAATGCTCGATGAGATATGGCTCCACTAAGTGACAAAATATTTCAGGTAAGTCGACAAGATTTAAGACTTGGGAAAATATATTTTGATATGAACAATCACACCTAAGGACTTTGGGAAACACAAAAGTATAAATAAAAGGAGAAGAAGATACCCTTAATTGGTTTAGGAGGGAGATGGAGGGCATCGCGATCGTAAACTTCTTCACCTCACCGATAAGTCAGAGAAAGTTCCTGTATATGATGGATAATATAGTTTGAAATGCAAATGAATTCCATACGAAGAATGAAGCATAAAATTATACAAGTATAAGACTCACTAATATCCGGTTCATTCCAAACAAGTGGAACTATAATATGACGACCCGTAAGGTCATCCTGCTCATCGCACTCCCAACCGTTACCACGAAAAAATAGAAATTGATGCCTCCAATCATGGTTAGATGAAGGGAGGAAGGTAACAAAACCTACATTCCTATTTCTACAGACACAGGTATACTACCCCCTTGTGAGGCTATGGGTTTGTAGATATCTGAATATTTAGTGGACCTTTCTAAACATATATATACACAGACAAGCACACACACATGCACACATACATGCATGAACTTACAAACATGAATATACATAGAGGGATAAGGATAGGGAGGGGGAGGGGGGGAGAGAGAGAGAGAGAGAGAGAGTTTATGCAAAAGAAATTATTCCACGTGTAATTTTTATTATAGAAAAACAAATGGAGTTTATATTTAATACATGGATGTCATTATAACTAGATTTTTTAAAATAAAGAAATAGTCGTAAACAGAGTAATTTTAGGATGACAAAAATTCTGACATTTTTTGTGACACAAAGATGTATCATATTGAAATTTGTATGTGTCTGGGTTACATTAATTATTATTGACACCAACTAATATAGATATGATACATTAGTGTGTTACTCAAAATGTGTAAAAATTATTTGTCAGCATATAATTACTCGTCGTAACAATATGTGCAACCATGTACAATATCTTATCATCATACATATCGAGTATATATTCTCCCATTTGAATTTATTTTCCAAGGCATAAACATAATGTCCCTCTCTAATTTATTGGCTTCTAGTAATTCGAAAGCGATCTTCAACTTTTCTTGTATTTGCATTCACAAACTGCAAAATAATTTAAACAAAATATGTTTGTGAGATATCTATGATTCACTCTTAAGTTTTCAATAACTACTTACTAACAGGGTTTTTATAAATTCTCAAACATAATCTAGGTAAGGAAAATTAGAGAGTAGATTTATTGATGTGCTTATCTTGGAGTTACTAGTTGGTTCATATAGTGTATGACCATGTCTGTATCATCCATTTTTC
Organism: Sambucus nigra; assembly: GCA_949130495.1. Taxonomy (NCBI): domain Eukaryota; kingdom Viridiplantae; phylum Streptophyta; class Magnoliopsida; order Dipsacales; family Adoxaceae; genus Sambucus; species Sambucus nigra. Next base: position 62,565,405 of record OX422223.1, on the reverse strand, counting down.
TTAATGTGTCTAATGGGATACATCATGAAACGTTGAAACTCATTAAGGGACTGCTTATTAACTAATAATTTCATCAATTCATTTTGTGTTATATGTCTGTGTTAAACTTTATTATATTTACCCATAACCATAATCAATATAATCATATTATCTTAAGACTCATGATACTTAATAAATTGCAAGTATTTTGTTACAAATAATGGAGTATGGTTTAACCTCCTCAAATTGGAGTGGGTGAATCCAAAAATTCCATACATTAATCAACTTAACTATCCATAACCAAAAAATAATAGGGTTGTGTTTCTCACATTTAAATTTGGTAAATTTTGACACTATAAATATATGTTATGTAGACTAGTTAAATTCTTTACCTCAAACTCAATGTGGCATGTACCTTTGTTTATAAACTTAAATATCAATATGTCTATAATTTAATTTGTTTTGCAAATACAGAAGTTATTAAAATCGGTTACGTGGATAGTCATTTTGCAAGCAACGTCGGGAGATAATTTTAATGAAAAATTTAGTAAAATGTTTTCGCACTTTTTACAAGGCTAGCATGGGGATATCGTAATTTTAAAGGGGCGTTAAACAATTACACAACAAAATGTTTAAAAATTTAAAAGATAATCACATTGAAATTATGGGCATCTTATCGCATTGTCAAATATAAAATCGAATTTGGCATGTTTTCACATGACAAGATGTAACACTTCATTTTTTTTTTGGGGGGGGGGGGGGGGGGGCGCTAGACATTTGAGGGCCTTAGGAGGTCTCCTATACCCAAGACTGACTCTAGCTTTCTATTCATGTGATACGGGAGGGTTTATCTCGTGAAAACATGTACTAACCTCAAAATTTAAAACTTCCTTTGTTGCATGAACTCGTACATAGCCAAATGCAGAAATCCGTGACAAGCTCCAACTATCCACCTATTTATATATGAAGAACAATGAAGTTTAATTACTTAATAGATAAAAATATATGTACGTGTGTGTGTGCGCGCGTGCATGTGTTCCCCTTAGATAATACTATAATTAGGCATAACCCTATGCTTTAGATAAAAAGTTAGACTTAACCCCTTGCATGTGCATAAACTCGCTTATACCTTATGCATACAAGCGACACGTCTAATTATTGAATATCTAGGCAGGTATCTTTAGATACAATATTATCTCAATGGGTAAAGTAAAAAAAACTATATATATATATATATATATATATATATGTGTGTGTGTGTGTGTGTGTGTGTGTGGAGAGAGAGAGAGAGAGAGAAAGAGAGAAAAGTTGGTGAGATGTAAAATCTACTTACACTACTAGGAGGGAACTCATCCAATTTAAAACCAGCCATCCCAATAACTGCGTGAATGGGTCCATTGTAGTTGGTACCATCATATGTGTCAATTCCATTTGCATCTTTCTTAGGTATTGATTTGCAATTATTTTGATATATTGCACAAGTTCTCTCGTAGTTATGGACGTGGCCAAAGAGAACCAAATCAACCTAGTTCATGGAGATCCCAACTATAAATAACATGCATAAATTTGCTAAATTTTCAATTGACCTCAACACTTGTGTGATATCTATAACTTACTCCAAATTTAGTACAGAACAAGAGGATGTTGTTATGCACTTCAATTTGTAAAAAATTATAACAACTACTTGAATTTAATGAAGGAAAAAAAAATAGATCATGAGAGATTATTTTATAATGGTAAGAATTCAGTATAACTAATTTCTAACGGATTTCGAACATTATAAATTAATTTCTCACAGTTATTTATAGTAATCAATTTTTAACATTTAAAATCCGTTAGAAATATAGTGATCCCCTAGTTTGATGTAATCGGGTACGCACCTTATTCTCTTTGGTTTATAGCTTATTAATGTAGGAGTATAATACATAATAAGTTAAACAAATTGTCTTATATGTAAATCTCGATCACATAACAAAAAGTAACAAGTAACAATTGTGCTTTCTCTGACCCATATTAACAGTGGTTCTTTCTTTTTTGACTAACGATACACTTAGTGAGTAAGTACCGAATAGGCTTTACATGCTTGTACCATGGTGGGGCTCACATCATGGTACAAGACATTTAAAACTTGTTCAGTCCCGGTACTAACTATGTTAGAGTAAAATTTAATATATGGGCTTATAGATGAAATAAATATGAATTATAGGCTATCAAATAGAATTAGGACAATTAAAATGATTAATATAAGTTTTGGGGCCTTAATAATGTATTATTAAAATGTGGGTTTTAATGTGTAGAGACAAGCATAACTGTCAAAAGGAAACTTGGTCTCTTAATGAGCTCATCTCATATTGTGTTCAAGAAGAGGAAAGATTGAAGCAAGAAAAGGCAAAAATTTCTCATCTGGCTAATACTTCCAAGAATAAATGGAAGAAAAGAAAGAAAGATAAAGAAGCTCAGTGGTTCCATATTAAAAGAAACAACATAAAAAAAAGTTGATGGTTATTTCTTCTATGGAGCTATGGGACATAGAAAAAAGCAATATACCAACTATCATGCTTGGCATGTAAAGAAATGTACACTTCTTAATCTAGTTTGTTCTGAGGTTAATTGGACTTCGGTACCTAAACACGCTTGGTGGATAGATTCTGGTGCAACCACTCATATCGATGTGTCTATGCCGGGTTGCTGAGCTGCCAAAAGCCAAATGATGGTGAAAGATACATTTTTTTGGGCGATGGCAAGAAGGTTGAAGTTGAATCAATTGGGATATTTAGGTTATTATTAAAGTCTGATACTTATTTGGATTTGAATGAGACATTTATTGTATAGTCATTTAGACAAATTTTGGTTTTTATTTCTCCATTGGACAAATTCGGTTATACTTATTCTTTTGGAAAAATAAATTTAGTCTTCTTTATAATTCAAATTTGGTTGGTACTGGTTTTTTATTTTATGTAGATAACCTTTATATACTTGATACGATTGCTTCATATCATGAATATATAAATACACCAACATTTGAATTTAAATTAGTATGGTATTACAAGTATGAAAGTAATATTCAATTTGAAAGGTCATGGGTTCAAAACCCCTTGGGCTCCAAACTTCAAAGGTCAAGGAAACTAGAAAGGTCATGGAGACTTGAAAGGTCATGGGTTCAAAACCTCTTGGACTCCTTCATAATTTCTATCATTTAAGAGGCTTAAATGCTATTTTTTGTAGTACATATACATACATACATATATATATATATATATATATATATATATATATATATATATATATATATATATATATATTTGTGTGAACCATTGTTGTATGAGAATATGATATATAAGAAGAAAATAACAAATGAGAAAGTATGATACAAAAAATAGCACTAGGAAAAACTCAATAATATCAATGTTCTATAATTCCAATTTATATACATGTAGAAATTATATTTTAACATGTCAAAGCATATAATAAAAGGGACATATATCAAATAGTTCCTTGAATATTTTTAATACACATTTAGTCTTAACTTTTTTATTTTGTTCCAAAAAATCCCTAATCACATAAAAACACTAAAAAAAAGGACAAACTGAACAAATGAAATGAAATCTTAATTTTTGTTGTATCGCGTGACATGAGAGGACAAATTGGATAATGTGTTGTCTTAAAATGAGGTTTAAAATTGCAGATCAATTTTGAAAAAATTGTAAAAAGTATTTTAGGATTAATTTTTTTTAATAGAATATTTAAACATTCCATTTATATCATGTAAAATACAAAATTTATACAGTATTTTTTTTAGGATCAAATATCAAAAAGTCACTCAAACATTTTTTAATACACATTTAGTCCAAACTTTTTATTTTGTATCAAAAAGATTCTTATTCTCTTATCTTTAAAGGTTTGCGCCAACGGCATGGTAAATGCTTTTTTGATATGGTGAAGGACTTTTTGGTGCAAAATAAAAAGGCATGGACTATATATGTATTAAAAGAAGTTCAAATGACTATTTGGTATATGACCCCTTTTTTACGGCGTACTATTATAAAGATAAATTTAGTTCACTTTGTTTGAAAAAAAATATATTTGACCTTTGTATTTATCTAAAAGTTGAAGACAAATAGTTTATATTATTTATAAAGGTTAAATCAGCACATATTGACTTTGCCCTTTTTTTTTGTAAGGTATTTTTCATACCACGAGGTGTTCGGGCGAGCTTAAGCGTACCTCGACTAATCTCCGCTCTCAGTTCGTGGCTTTCGCTGGCCAAATATTATTTTAACACTGCGACGAATCGAACTGGAAACCAAACCCAATTCACTTCCAAATAGTATCTCAGTGATAATCTTATACCAATGGACCAAGAAGTTTGATTTCTTTACCGGTTATTTGTGCTTGAGAAGTATGCTCAATCTTGCCACATAGGCAAGGCGGTCCTATGCAGTTGTTTAACGCGGGCTAAATATAATTTCTCAATTATTAATGGAGAAAACAAACCACCCCACCCAACTCAAATAGATTCGTTGAGTGTAACTTTTCGAACCAATTTAAATTAACACCCTAGCCCTGTTACCAATGGGGCAAAAAAGTTAAGATATCAATTACTAACCAAGTCTCATTACCATTGGGCCAACCCCTGGTCTCAAGCTTTACTTTAGGTTCTACTAGAACTAGGCCTGTCAATGGGTCGGCTCTGAACCCGGACCCGACCTGAACCCGATCCGTATAATAGGGTCTGAGCATATTTTTTTGGATCCGAGACCCGAAGAACCGAATACCCGAAGACCCGTTTATACAAGACCCGGACCCGAAGACCCGACCCGAATTGTACATTATTATTTTGTATATATATACATATATACTATAAATTTATATATATTTATAAATATATCTTATCAATATAACATGTAAGTATTCTATATAAAAATATATATATATATTTATGTATATAATAAATATAAGTAATATATGTTTTATTTATACGAATAACATTCTACAATACATTACAAAATATTTTAATTTAAGATTGAATAATAAAGGAGGATAAAATAAAATAAATATAAAATAAATGTACATATTTGATAAGACCCGGACCCGAACCCGAGACCCGAACGGATCCGGGTCTGGATCCAATATTGTAGACCCGATGAAGACCCGGACTCGAACCCGAACCCGATGAAGACCCGATTATACGGATCTGGATCTCCTTAAACCCGACCCGTCTCCGACCCGTTGACAGGCCTAACTAGAACTACTTAAAAGATTTCAACCAACTAAGTCTTTATTTATTTATTTATGCATGTGAAGAAAAGTCAAAGGTACACCAAAGTATTCAAATAAGTAATGAGCCTTTTGTATAGTGCCGAGTGTAACCTTTTATCATCCAAATTTTTTTAACTCACCAAAAATCATTGTACATAAAATTATATAGGGTAAACTGCAACCCTCGTTGAACTTTAAATTTTTTCTATTTGTTTTAAACCAGAACTATTGTTTGTTCAAGAAATTTATGCTTTTTTATAACAATGACACCCCATGTGCGTTCTTAAAAAACATTGAAATATTTCTACTTAAATACCATCATAATATGTGTTTTTAGAATTTAGTACCTATGCTATTAATTTTTCAATTAAAGTTAAAGGTCAAGTGATAAAAGCTTGGCTTTCTAAAATTCAAATAATTAATAAATATTAAGAAAATATTAGTTATTTTGAGTATTTTTTGTTATTCTCTCTCTCTCTCTCTCTCTCTCTCTATATATATATATATATATATATATATAACTAGACATTAATGGAAGAGATATCAAAGTCAGATAGAATTAGGAAAATGAACTAAAGTCAATTACCCATATGATGGACGTGTATAAGTAAAATGACCCCTGTTAAATGGTAAAAAACAATCAGAGGTTTATTTGCACGTACTAAAATACATTTTTTTTCTTAAATAAAGAATTTATTAGGATAGAGATGAAGAAACGCCCTTCATCGGTCCACAGACGAAAATGAAAACTTTTAAAACAAAATATCACGAAGCGTGCATAAAAGTAAATGAATCCTTAAAATAAATTTAGTACCTACGATATCTTGAACGTGTTTTCCTTCGAACGATATGCCATTTGTTATGATTCGAAGTAGAGTTTACGCCGTTCGAGACAATATTATGGATTTTCACATATAAATCAATGCCTCGATAATCGTGAATTTGAACAGTACTGGGATTGACTTGGGTTTTTCGTGACAATGGAAAAAAGATTGATGTCGCTTTGATGTCGCTTTGATGTGATTGTTCATTGTCGTTGGCACAAACCCATTTCCATAAGTAATGTGAGTCTGCCCCAGCGGCATTGACCAATCACATCTCAGAGACATCAAACTTTTTTCCTTATAACAATGTTCTCTAAAGTAGGCCTATCTTCTTCAGTTTTATTGGCTTCATCAGAAGATCAAGACTCAATAATATCATTATGCAAAACTAATTTATCCCTTTTTAACATGATGGAATCATGGTGGATTAAATGTTGAATATATCTATGTTTTTGCTTATTTGAGTTGCCATAATAAAATCCTTTTTGTGAAGAGTTGACAATAGCTAATTGTTTGATCAGAGATGGGCCCCGTGTAGCCAAATCCTCCTTATATGCTTTACAAACCTCCTTAGAGTTTTTCTTAGGATGAGAACAAGTTGTAACACCTCGTAATTTTTGGGTTATTATTTTAATTAATTAATCCGATAATTAGTAAATTACTTGGGTCATAAATTAATGGGAATATTTAAAAGTGAATATATTTAAATAAGTTAACGGGTGAGAGTTAATTTTTAAAATTTATTGCGGATGGCGATTTTAATCACGCGGTTGAGTCCGATAGGGCCGAAATGAGTGGTTATATACATATATTGGATGTTGGGGCTTAATTAGACATATTTGAGCTCCGTATAGAAAGTATGAACCCTTTTTATAAGGCCCATAGGACCAAAAACGTGAATAGGATTTTTAACCTCAAATGTGTAAGGGTTAGGCAACATTAAATCACATTAGAAGACTAAAAAGAGGGAAAGCTAAAGGGAGAGCTAAAGAGAACAGAAACTTGGGAATCTTATAGAGATTGTTTCAACTGCAATTCAACACCTTCATTCAAAGCCCTAGATCTTCATTTTTTTGGCAAGTGGTTTAAATTGTGATTATTAAATGGCATCTATCTTTTCATATTAAAAGAGGTGGAATTCAATTAAATTCTAGGGCTAGTTCTTGAGCAAATTGGGGATTTCCTTTTAATGGGTGTTATAAATCTGTAGGGGTTTTGATAGTTGATGAAACTGTTGATTGAATTGAATCTGGGGACGTTTTAAAGCAGAAATATGTTCGGAATAGAGGTTGAAAACTTGTTAATGGCGGACTGGGTTTTGAGCAGAAGAGAAAGAGAGGAGAAATACCACGGTCGTTCGAACGACCTGGTATTTCATTCGAACGAGATCCACTGTCATTTGAATGATAGGGCTCTTCGTTCGAACCATCTCTGATGTTTTCTAGGTTTCTGCAATTCCCCTAATTCAGACCTGTTGTGTTGGGAATTTACAAGTCCTGCCCTAACTGAATTATGAAATTGAGTATTAAATTAGGGTTTAATTTGGGAATAATTAACCTTGAAATTTATTAGACTTGATTGCATGAATTTGGAGATGTAAGTTCATGGTTTAGCATATTGTAATCTTATTGTTTAAGTGATTAGACTTGATTGCATAAAATTGAAGGGTGTATTGAAATTATTGAATTTCGTGTCGAGAGATAGAGAGTCCGGGTATGCCTGAAAGGGATACACCAAAATAATGAGAATTAATTAACGTGTAATTGATCAAAATGAAGTCGGACCACAGACTTAAATATTTTAGGCTTGGGTATGGGCATAATACTCCGGTAGCCTGGATTTCTATATCTATGTCGATGTGTAGTGTATATATTTGTGTGAACCATTGTTGTCTTAGAATAGGGTATATAAGAAGAATATATATATATATATATATATATATATATATATATATATATATATATATATATATATATATATATATATATATGTAAAGATTTTGTGTGTAGTCATTAATTGCTTTATGAAAGTTAATGTTAATAATAACCGTTAGAAATGTACTAAATTCACTTAGGGTATAATAGTGGGGCATTTAGTATAAAATTCAGGACAAGGCTAGTTGCGGGAAGAGTGACTAGGTGTATTATGTATAATGCATTAGGCGTGCACATTAGTTGAGGGCTGAGGTATACTCAAGGGAGTACGCGACACTATCGAAAGTCAGATCAGTTAGAGATCGTCGGATATTCTGACTCGGATTTTGTTGGATGTCAGGCATCCAATCATGGAATATGGTTGCGAACTTTTGTCACGGGGTTGCGTATTGTGGATGGAATTGAAAGACCACTTAAGTTTTTTTGTGGCTATAAATCAGTAGTATTGTATTCCAATAACAACAGGATTTCTACAAAGTCAAAGTTTATAGACATCAAGTTCCTAGTTGTAAAAGAAAGAGTTCAGAGTGGGCTTATGTCTATAGATCACATTGGGACAAACTACATAATTGCGGATCCGCTGACTAAGAGATTACCACCCAAGGTCTTTCATGAGCACATTGCTCATATGACTGTAGTTTCTTTTCAGGATATTCCGGTTTAGTGGAAATTTGTTTTTTAGATGCTTTCATAGACACATTTGTTGTGGATTTTATGGTTATTTACTGCAGTAAAGTATTCAGTTTATATTCACTCTGATTTTATATGGTTTGATCTCACTAAGGTTTAAGGAGGACCAGTTGGAAATAAGCATGTTAAGATCACATTGCATGAAATTTCCATGTTGCACATCCACACTTGATCTTTGTTATTAGTTGCATTAATATATGTGATCATTGATGAGTCTACTTATGAAATATGTAATGACGATCGCTTTGATTCTATGTTTGTGCAATTAATGGACAAGATTATTAAGATGCATAAAGTTTTTATAGCAAAAACTCATGAGCTCATAAAGTATAATTCAAGTTTATAAAGTTACATATATAGTCGAAGTGGGAGACTGTTAGAGTAAAATTTAATATATGGGCTTATATATGAAATAAATATGAATTATAGACTATCAAATAAATTAGGCCAATTAAAGTGATTAATTTAACTTTTGGGGCCTTAATAATGTATTATTAAAGTGTGGGTTTTAATGTGCAGAGACGAGCGTAATTTCTATTTTTATTATGGATTAAAATAGAATTATACAAAATATGAAAAAATACGATTATCTTATAAATAGGGGTCATGATCCCGAGATCACACAACTCTCTTATTCTGATTCCCATTGTCAGGAAAAAATTCAGGCTTAAAATATACATGTTGATATGGAAGATCATAAGACCTCAGTCTCAGATATTTTACTTTTCTCGTTATGGATTCAGGTACGCTACCCCAAATTCAATATTTTTTATTTTTTGATAATTCAATATGAATGTTCTTGTATGTATGATGGTTTTCACAAAATAGAAACTAATCCAACAAACTACCGATAAGCAAAGTATTATTCTTCCTTTTTTAGTCCTTCTCAAATTGATAATTGCGTTTTCGAAAATATTAAAAGTAAGTGATATTTAAAAGTTACTTGTTTCAAAAATACCTATAAGAGAATAATGATCCAAATGGAGGTATTATATTCAAGTGTATTCATTATTTTTTGGATGATAAATTTAAAAAGTAAATTTCTTTCTAAATATGTTTTGACTTTCAAATGAGTATTATTAATTTGATAAGGGGACTAGTATTCTAGAATTGTCCCAACAAGATCTTTAACGTATAACGAGTTGAATATAGACATTGAAGATTTACCTTATTGGCAAGCAACAGTGGCTCTACGGAGAGAGTAAATTTGTTGTCAATACCACCACATGAGGAATACATGGGTCTGTGCCTGCAATCAATTAACAATTGTTCTTTAAATCACAATTTGTAATTAATTAACTGTAAAAATATTTTGAAATTGCTCATTAAAATTTAAAAAGGGCTTTTATTAATAAGTCACATTTATTATGAAGTATGTAGTCAAATACATCTTACATTTTTTTAATTTTTACTTCGATTGGTCCCATTAAATGCATATTTGCTTCAATAGGTCTTATTAAAAAATATATATTAATAATTATTAGTTGAACAACAAAATAAATAGGTAATTATTACTCGGGCAAACAAATAGTAAATATGGAATGTAGTAATATTTTTTAGGATCAAATACCAAAAAGTCCGTCAAACATTTTTTAATACACATTTAGTCCAAGCCTTTTATTTTGTACCAAAAAGTCCCTTATTCTCTTATCTTTAAAGGTTCGCGCCAGCGGCAATGTAAAGCCTATTGGGCATGGTGAAGGACTTTTTGCTGCAAAATAAAAAGACTTGGACTAAACGTGTATTAAAAACAAATTCGAAGGATTATTTGGTATATGCCTCTATTTTTTATATGTTCAAGCATGTAATAAAATCTAGTGGGATATTTTTTATAATTGGACCAATTAAAAATTATCTTACATAAACGAAATTTATTTGTTAGGCTCGCATACGAGGATTTTTGAGTTGTTTGAGATATATTTACCCAGTGAAAATTAACCAAGGAGTTCTTGATCGATCAACTGCAGCCATGTCCTTCTTCATCCACTCATACTGTTGAAAAGATAATAAGAAAATTGAAGTGCTAAGCAACATTGTATATGTATGTTGCATTAGCTTGTCTAATATATGGTTATAGAATTATAGGTTTCCTATTTATTTACTAAAATGACGTCAAATTTGTGTTCTTTGTTATCAAAATCATGTTAACCGTTAAAATATGGACATATTGTGTGCATCATAGTTGTTAATATCATATGATGCACCATATGTATCCTACTATACCATACGATAAAATCACAAAATGACGGATAATGAATTGTTTAATTATAAATAACGTTGTATTTTATTGTTGTCTGAGTTTGTATGGTAGTAATTCCAGTCTGTATCAGGACGCAATATTAGTTCGTTTTTTTTTTCGTATCAACAAAATATAATGTAATTGCTTACTTACATTAATGCGAAAAAAAATTCATTTTGTTTAATATATTTATAATTTTATAGCCTATGTTATTCCAATTTTCTTATAATATATGGGTGTGTTGTGAGTGTACCATAGTTCTTAGAATCATGTGATACACGAATCATTCCACAGTACAATAACAAAATGACCGGTACTAAATAATTTAATTACAAATAACAATGTAGCAGTAATATCAGTTAATATTGGCTCATTCAGTTCCGTATCAACATAATATAAAGTTGATTATTAAATCTTAATAAACACAATTGTTTAAAAAAAAGTAAATGATTTATGCTGAGAAATCTAATAATGTCCTAAAATTGGTTTTAGATTAAAATATAACTTACCATGCTATATTATGTTTTATGTAACTTTGTAATGTTATGTATATTAAGGATATTATTATGCTCTAAGATTTGGAGGACCAAAACTGAAGCCTATTATTTAGCCTCCTGTTTTTATTTTTAAGTCCGTAGTATTGTGTAAGGCTATCTCCAATGGGTAAGTAAGAGACAAACAATGTAAAGTTACATTTTGTAGGATACATTTTGTAGTTGGTTTACACAATAGGACAATCTAAATTTAGTTTTGGACGGGAGAGTTTTATCGGCCCAAGGGTGGGGCCCTCTTTTGTTTATATTATTTATATAGATAACACGATTTGTTTGTTTATTTTTTCCAAAAATAAGGTTGGACGGACAACATTTAACCGCCCACAGTCTGGGCGGTAAACACTTATCCGCCTAGCTGTATAGATTTGCATTTCGGCTACATTTTCTCTTTTCAAAATGTGCATCTTTTACGGGAAGAAAAGATACAAATGGGCACATTTAGCCTCTCCAATGGAGATGGCCTAACAACTCATCATGCAAACTGTATAAATGCATCATTGCATTCACCGTTTGAGTAACGAAAATAATAAACCATCATTTCATCAATTTATGAAATTCTACAATGTAAAAAAAAAAGGTAATTTTATTTAGATTTGTATAGTATATTATGAAGCTGTACGTTATAATCCATATATGAGATACAATCAGATCCATGATTTTAGTTAAGAGGGGGCAGGCTATGATAAGAAAAATTAACAAAAAAGAAAATGTTCATAATATTAGATATCAACGATATTAAAAGTGAAATTAAAAAAATGTGTTAGAATAAAATAGTCCTGACATATTATATGTTTATTACTAAAGTTATTGATACTTTATTATCTTGAAGTTTAGTCACTTCTACATTTAAAACCCTAATGTATCAATTGGCACATGGTGATTTGCAGTCAGTGGCGGAGCCAGGAATTTGTGTCAGGATGGGCTGTCTTAAGGGTGATATCCGAGGGTTCGGGGGCGGGAGCTCCCAAGCCGAATTTTTTTGAGGTTATTTAAATTATTTTAAGAAAATTCACCAAAAGTCCTATTGGGGATGCGCTGAATTTATATTTTAACACTTTTTTTTTTTATAAATTAACACAACTAATTTTTTTTTTTTTTTTTGGGGGGGGGGGGGGGGGGCTCCCATGCCACCCCTGGCTCCGCCTATGTTTGCAGTTAAATTTATTTGGAGTTTTACGTGCCATTATTGACGCATTGTAATTTGAACTGTAAACATGATTAAACTTCAAATTGGTAAAGTGCCAATAACCCATTTAATTATTGAACTTCTAACACGTTAAGTCAAAACATGCAATTAATACATATGACAGAGCAGAACAACCTAAGTTTTATTTAGATATTTTGTAAGAGCAGCACTATAGCGACCGGATTTCTTGACTTAAAAACCCAACTTAATGATGTGGCATGTGCCACATCATTAAGAAACACACTCCTCTATATTATCACACCATAAAATTATTTTTTTTCAGAATATATATTTTAAATTAAAAAATAAAATAGTTAATTAATTTGAAAAAAATTATTTTTAGTTGATTTTTTATGTTTCACCCTAAAATATTTAAATACTATACAAAAAAATTTAACTCAAAAATAATTTTTTACTATGTTAAAAAAAATGTCTGCGTCAGCGGTATGTACAATCTGTCGAACCGCCTTTACATATCGCTGACACTAATAATTTTTTTTAAGAGTCATTCTACACCGACACAGATTTGCGACACATTTGGTGCGATACAGTGACATGTCGCACCGGTATTGACTACTGCCGCTGGCGCGGACCCACATTCATAAAGCAATAACCAATACCGATGCGACACGTCACTGCGTCGCATCACTCCGAATCGCAAATCTGTGTCGCCTAGTATTATTGTTTTTTTAAATACCACACAAAAAACTCAACTCAAAAATTATTTTTTATTATTTAAAAAAAATGGTCAACATCAGCGATATGCATAGTTGTCAGATCACTTATACATACCGCTGGCGCGGACCATTTTTTTTAAATACAACAGAAAAAAACTAAGCTCAAAAATAATCTTTTTATTATTTTAGAAAAAATAGTGCCCACCAGCAGTGTGTATAGGTTGTGGAACCGACTATACATATCACTGACGCGGATCAATTTTTTTTAATAGTAAAAAATTATTGGGGAAACTACTCTTAAGTCCCTCACTGACAAATTTTAAACACTAAAGGAATTTTGACAAATTTTAAACATTTAGGTCAAATAATTATCTTATTGTAAAAGTTCATGCTAGTGGCAAATCAAATTGACCTAATTGTAAATTGTCCTTAAATGTTTAAAAATTATTACCAAGGGACCTAATTGTAAATTGCCAAAAATTATTTTTGAGTTGAGTTTTTTTTGTGTCGTATTTAAACATTTCACGTGAAACATAAAAAAATCAACTCAAAATAATTTTTTTTAAATTAATCAACTTTTTTTTTAATTTGAAAAATATATTTTGAAAAAAAAAATTATAATGTGTTTTTACATGAATTTGGAGTGTGTTTTTTAATGATGTGGCAAAGCCACATCATTAAGTCTCATTTTTATGTCAAAATTGCATGTCCCTCTAGTTTTATTCATTTTGTAAATAGCTTGCAGATCTAAAAGATTCGAAAACGACTCTTTTAAACTATTGAATTTTGACGCTGTTATTGAAATTTTTAGATTAAGGGACTATGTACAAAACTGTTGTAATTCAGGAGGAGTTTGACACATTTACCCATCTTTTAATTAATACTATATATCAAATACTAATAGTAATTAAAAAATGAATAGTGATACTCTTATTGGGTCTTAACCTCGGGTTAATACAGGAGGCTCCCTTTTTTTTCATTGGTTCTCATGTGAAAACTATTTCAAAAAATATATTTTAATATAAAAATATATTTTTTTGAAAAAAACTATTTTAAAAAATAAAAGTTAGTTTAATATAAACAAAAAAAAATTACATTTTTAAATGGTTTTAAGAAATACAAAAATTGTTTTAAATGCTATAAAACTAAAAAAAAATTAAGTTTAAAAATAAGGGGTGCCGCTGGCGTAGACCTTTAAAAATAAGTGAAGATTGGGTAAATGAGTGTTTGAGGGACAAAATGAGTTAAAAAAATAAGTTTAAAAATAAAGGGTGTCGCTGGTGCGGATCTTTAAAATTAAAAATAAAAGAATAGGTAAATGGATGTTCGATGGACTAAATGGATTAAAAAATTAAGTTTAAAAATAAGAGGTGCCACAGGCACGGACCTTTAAAAATAAAAGAATATTGAGTAAATGGGTGTTTGAAGAACTAAATGGGGGTAAAAAATGACTACAAAAATTGTTTTAAATGTTGTAAAATTAAAAAAAATTAAGTTTAAAAATAAGGGGTGCCGCTAGCGCGAATCTTTCAAAATAAAACAATATGGATAAGTGGGTGTTTGAAGGACTAAATGAGTTAAAAATAATTAAAAAAGTAAAAAAAAAATATTTTAATAAGAAATTGTTTTTTTTTTTAAAAGGGCTCCTGTACTAACCCGGGGTTAACACCCGGGTTGTCTATCATTATTCTTAAAAAAAAATTAGGAGGCCACCCATCCGAGACCTTCATTGCATCCCTCCCTGGATACAATACACAATTTGATAACTACGGGGTGTTTGTATGTGTGTGTATATATATATATATATATTTGTTGACGAATAGGCTTAGGGTATATTTTACAAATAAGTATTACTAATTCTAGGCCCACTCATAACATACCCCCATTTGTTAGACTGTCAAAGTTAGATTGGATAATTTTATTTGTTGATGTGGAAGTAAGTATGTAAAAAATGAGTCCAACTCAGTATTTGTTGACCATATTTACCTGCTCTGAATTTTGTGACCAATCATGCTCGGTAGAAATAACAGTGAAATGAACACTTCCTTGTTCAATAGAATACCAGGGCTTATCTTTTGCTTTGGTAGGCATTTGAAAATAAGTCTCATAAGGAACTCCACATTCTCCACCCGAGTCTGGTGTTGTGTAAACTGATCCTGTGTTCACATAATCCCTAAAAAAGTCCAATGCATGCATAACCATCAGTGTTATTCATTCTTAGTTCAACCCATGAATAATTTTATTCAAACGCATGTATGCAGTTCAAATGAGTAATTTTATATTGAAGCGTATTTGAGGGACAGTTTTGTTGGAGTAAAATTTAATATATGGGCTTATATATAAAATAAATATGAATTATAGGCTATCAAATAAAATTAGGGCAATTAAAATGATTAATTTAAGTTTTGGTGTCTTAATAATGTATTATTAGAGTGTGGGTTTTAATGGAAAGGGACAAGCGTAATTTTTATTTTTATGATGGATTAAAATAGAAATATACGAAATATGAAAAGACACGATTGTCTTATAAATAGGGGGTCATGGTCCCCAGATCACACTACACCATTCTTCTGATTCCCATTGTCACAGAGAAATTTAGAGAGGAAATAAATAGCATAAGACCTTAGACTCAGATATTTTAATTTTCTTGTAATTGATTCACGTACGCTTTCGCAAAATCAATAGTTATATTTCTTCATAATTCAATATGAATGTTCCTGTTTGTATGATAGTTTTCACAAAATAGAAATTAATCCAACATGTTTAACTTATACAATGACGTGCTTTAATTGCATTTGTTGGTGATTGAGCTTTAACCATTTTAATTCATACATGCAATTACAATTATGATGATGTATCACTATACCAAAATGGCCAAAATGTCACATTTCAGCCAGCCACCCTTGTCACGGTCATTAACCGTGACAACAAACACGCGTTTTGTGTCACGGTCATTGACCGTGACAAGTCCGCGACAAATGTAGTTGTCACGGCTCTGTCACGGTCAATGATCGTGACAATTCTTAAAATAATTGTCACGGTCAAGGACCTTGACACGACCGTGACAATGTCTTTAGTAAAAAAAGTCTTAGGCTTCTTTTTTCCCACCATTTTTTGGTTTTCCCTCTCTCTCTAAGCGATTTCAGCTAGCTCTCTCTCTCTCTCTCTCTCTCTCTCTAAGGTATGTTTTTTTCCTCTCTTTCTCTTTCATTTCTATATGTGTGTGTATGTGTGTATATATATATGTGTATGTGTGTGTATATATGTGTGTGGTGGGGGTGGGGTGCGCTGTGTGTGTACGTGTGTGTGCAGCTGTGTGCATGTGTGTGTGGCGGGGGGAGGGGGCAAGGGGTGGTGTGGTGGGGGTGGGGTGGGTGTGTGTGTGTGTGTGGTGGGGCAATCTTAACAATTGTATAGCTTTAATTAATAAATTTTATAGCTTTAATTGTAATTTTAATTTTATAGTTTTAGACGAAAGTAAATTAATAATTAGTGCCCATTTCATATAAAAGTAGGATTGTCCCTCATTGTAAATTAATAAATTAATAATTGTATACGTTAATTGTTAGTTTAATTGATGAAATGAATTAATTGGGTAGATGAATTAGAAGGAGTACGGGATACACATTTGTTGTTGACATTGTTGTTGGATTATTTTATTTAGTAAATGTTGGGTTGGTTAGTTTTAAAAGTGGCATGACCACTGGATTATTGTCCATATGGGGGTGAGATTTTTCAACTTTTTTTGAAAATTACTTTGTATATCGAACAATATATATATAGTATGATAAGTAAATATACTTGAAATTAAATATAGTGCGCATAGATACTACCCTTCTAGTTTTTATGCGTACACATTCAATAGCCCTTAGACCCGTTCGAGAGTCATTACCCCTGTAATGTGATCTCTCGAATTGTCCCGTTTGGACAGTTTGAGACTATATAATTTCTGTATAAGTGGCTTAAAGTTGTTATTTGGAGGAAGTTCTGCAGTCGTATATTAATGTTCTCTGGGTACATACTAGATTGACAAGTGTGACTGTTATTTCAATTAATCAATTGAAATAACACTCACACTTGTCAATCTACGTCGTGTACTTGGATAACTACAGGGATATGCTGTCGAATTTTTTTCAAATCGTAACAATGTGCATGAGCTGTTAAGTATGTTACAGAAAAATGCGGTCTTGAATGGGATAGGACCACTCACCCTTTAGAGGAGATGGAGGAAATAGAAATTACTATTATAAATTGAATTTGAATATAAATAAGACATAATTACATGAACCATACTACAAATCTAAGTTTTGTTTACCTTTAATAGGTGATTAGTTGTGGTAGCTGTGATGGGATATCCGAAATACAAAGAGTGGATGGGTGAGACAAATAGAATGGAAGATATGTTTCGCAGATGTGCTAACGAATTTGTGAAATATGCAAAGAGATGTCATAATGATGAAGAGTTTCCGTGTCCGTGTGCTCGGTGTAAGAATGGTAAGGTGTTTGAGTGAAAAACAATTAAACTACATTTGTTAAGATCGGGTATGCAAGATAGTTATCGATTTTGGAGTTTTCACGATGAATTGAAAGTTCCTTTTGTCCCCGACCAACCTTCACAACAACCTTCAACAAGTAGAATAGATGTAAAAGGGGACGACGTAGATCATAATATGTTAGAGGATTTAGTTGATGATGCGTACGGAGTTTATGAAGAAGAGGAGAATGAGGTTACTGATGATGTAGAAGATTCCAGTGCTCGTGAAGATAACACGATAAAACTTGACGATGACTACCAAAGTTTAAAATTTAAGGCGACTCAATCATTATACTCTGGCTGTGAGAAGGATCAAACAACTTTACATGCCATGGTTGGTTTGCACAGTTTGAAGACGCAGTATGGTTTGTCTGGCAATAGCGTGACGGGAATTCTGAAATGGGTGAAGGGCTTATTACCCAAGGTGAATACACTTCCAAATAGATATCCTGTTATGAAGAACAGTTTGAAAGGTTTGGGAATGAAGTATAAATCGATTCATGCATGTGTGTATGACTGCATACTATACCACTGGACCCTAAAGACGGGTGATGCGACATCAAGGCTTGCTCGTCTAGCCACTGGACCCTTGTTCATGGCACAAGAGTACAAAAAGTATCGATTGAACGGTTATATTTTCGGCGCTAAAGTGTACGAGGAAAGTACAAATGTACAGAACTCGAGAATTTCATACAAGGCTCTTACTTTCTTTCGAGCGAGCACAAAAGATAAAAACCTCGTTAAAGCTGAAATGACTTACTATGGTGTAATCCAAAATATATTTGAATTGGATTATATAAGCTTCAAAGATGTTGTATTTTACTGTGACTGGGTAAGAGTTGAGGATAAAAATACTTGTAAAGTTGATATTGTCACCAATTTCATCATGGTTGACTTGTCCAAGTTGAAGAGCAACGACCACGTGAGCGATGAGCCGTTTGTTTGTGCATTTCAAAAGGTTAAGCAAGTGTTTTGCTCGGAGTATATCAACAACGAGCCGTGGTCAATTGTCCAACACGCGCCAAAGCGTCTAAATAGTAGTGTGGATGACTTGGCTGCTCCTACCGAATATCAATCCATTTTTTATGATAACCCGAATTTGAAATAATTTTTCAATTTGTAATAAATATTCCAATTTGTACCGAAACATCCATTTTTAATGCCTTTAATTGATTTGCACTTTATCATTTTCACTCTTGTGTAGTGTGCGTGTGTGGAGAGGAGATTAATAAATAAATATTCCAACTGAATCTAAGTTTTGTTTATACTAATCCATGAATATACGCTTCTTACCTTTAATAGGTGATTAGTACATAGTTATTTGGGGTGTCCTATTTGTAGAGAGGAGACTGAATCTCTTCGTCTATCCGAACACTAAGAAATGCCATAATCCTATGAAGTGATACTCTGCAAATTCCTCCCAACCGTTGTGTAGCCAAACATCACCAGTTGAAGTTGTCAATTCCACCACTTGGAACCTCTAGCAAAACATGGGAAAATATGGAAGGTGGGATTGACAACTTCAACTGGTGATTTTTGGCTACACATCGGCTGTAAGGAATTTGCAGAGCATAACTCCATAGGATTATGACATTTCTTAGTGTTCAGATATGAAGGGAATTATATTTGACACGATTGCCAGGGGTACATTAGCTGGAAGGAGGTGCCATATGAGTTCAAGTTAGCTGTTTGGGTGGCACTACAGGTAATGTATTTATATTTATATTTATATGAATATTTCGATTTCGATTTCGATTTCGATTTCGATTTCGATTTCGATTTATATTTCAAGTTAGCGGATACTAATTTTACTTTATTTTATTTCAGGGGACCGGGAGTGGCCCTAGGGGTAGGCCACATAGGCTCGATACTTATGTGACTCTTCGAACGAGAAGGGAAGGATAAGGAGGTGTCCCCGAGCGTCGCGGTACAAAATCTCTTTTCCAGCTAAATAGTTTATAGATTTGAGATAATTGATGGTGATGTTGTTTCTTCTTAAATAGTTTCTATTTTGAATGTTTATTTCAATTATCTATAGTTTATTTGGATATATGATGTTTGAACAGGTACAACGTTACTATAATAGGTACAAATATACTGCTGGGTAGTGGTAGTGTCGATACTGCCCAGTAGATTTTTTTTTTAAATTCTGCCCAGAATTGTCACGGTCATTGACCGTGATAATTTTTTTAAAAAGGGTAAAGGCTTTGTCACGGTTATTAACCGTGACTAAATTTATCACAGTCAGGGACCGTGACAATTCTAACGAACTTGTCACGGTTAAGGACACTTACACATCCGTGACAAAAAAAGTTATCTCACTTCGAATTATCACGGTCATTGACCTTGACAAGTTGAACCTGTCAAGGTCAATGACCGTGATAATTAGGCAGATTTGGTGTAGTGTATCATAATGTTACACATGGCATGAGACCTTTCAGAAGATATGTTTTTTTTGGGTAAGTGACAAGAAATCATGGATTTAATTTTCAAAAACTGTCAAAACAATATTTAAGGTTCGCAAAATGTACATTGAATTAAATAATAAGATGCTAAAATATATTTATGTTGGAACATCCAACTCAAAATCAAATGGCAATGGATGGAGGGTCCTCAAGATCTTATATACTATGGTGTGAGATTTTAAATTCTCAATGTTGAACTTTTAGTCTTTACACGCTCATGTGGCGTGACTTGGGTCTAACACGTGGATGTGTTTATAAATTATATTGGGTGACGTGGAGCAATTGGGTCGTTGGCCTATAAATAGTCTGCTCTAATACCATATTAAATATTGGAGCATCCAACTCAAAATCAATTGACAAAGGGTGAAGAGGACTCAGAATCTTATATACCGTTAAGTCATTAATTAAAGGATCATATTTGACTTGATCTGAGCCATTGGTTTGTTTTGGGGGGTTCTTGAACATACAGTCATTGATGCAGTGACCACTCTTCATACAGAAAGAAAAGTGAGGGGGACTTTCATAAACAATCTCTTGCCAAAAGCCATTATCCCCATTGCCTATCCAAAGTCTAGTAGGTTTAGTTTCAAGGAGGTTTAATTCAAGACATATCCTAACAACACTTGTCCTATTAATTGATACAGTGGAGGCATCTAGGAATACAAGGAGCACCTATTAACTAAGAAATAGAGTATAAGACAGATTTAGTAAAGAAATGGATAGGGAGGTTTGGAAAATTTGCCCACACAGGAGTTACGGGACTTTCTTCATCTATTTTGAAGGATGGAGACCATTTAAAGGTGCGCATGGGGAATTTACCAATGAACCATTGTTGTCTAAGCCATAAGCGAACAAAATCTTCCTCACATTTTAATCTGATCAAGATGTGTTTTGAATCTAACAACCCTACTGTGCATGCTGCCTTGAAATATAAGGTTAAAAAGATTTTGCGAATGGAATCTAATGAGGGTCGACCACGAGAGAACTTACCTATGATGGAGTGTTTAAACGGTTTAGCAAGAATCTTGATATCCTCGTGGGAGAAATTTACTAAAGGTTCACCTTTATAAAAAGAGGGTTGTTTGAGGGAGATATCTTGTGTTGTTTTTGCAATAACAACAACACTACACCAAAAATGCTAATCTAGCACGCTGAGATAAGGAGAATCTGGTACGGTTTAAAACCGTGCCAAATTTTGGCACGGTTTATTAATAATCTGGCACGGTTTAAAATAGTGCTAGATATCGGTACGATTTATTAAAAAATATTATCCCAAAAATTCAAGCGGGATCCAACCAATTTAACCTCAGTCTCTATTTTCTCTTTCTATCTCTTACTCTTTCTCTCTCCCCGCTACCAACATCGTCCCTCTCCTCTCATCCCTTCATCTCCCCCTCTCCTAGCTTTCGCCTCTCTCCTCGCTGCCTCCTTCTCTCCTCGTTGTCACCCCTTCTCCCTGCAACCGCCGTTCATCCAGTGGCCCAGATGACCCGCATCCAATCTCTCCCCCAACCACTTCTCCCCACTGTGAATGGTAGAATTTAGGGTTTTCCCCCATTCCGGGTGATTTCAAACTATGTGTGTTCTTTCCATTTAGGTTTCAATTAGATTTTTATTATTGTTTAGTTTTATAGGGGTGAAAGAGAGTTTTAAATTGAGATTCAAAAGATGCATAAATTTATATCTAAGGTTTCAATGTTTTTTTGACAAATTTATTATGATGTTCTTAAAATGGAATCTTGTATGTTATGTAGGTTTTTGGTTTGTTCCAAATCAGGTATTAGTTCTACAAACTCTTTTAGGGGGTATTAACCTCTTAGAACTGTTATGTAGAATTGTTATGTACATATATGACAGTTTTCCCATTATAATTACTTTTAATATGATATATACATGCCATTTGTCAATTTATTAGAGTTGAGTGCATTTTGCACTTACTTATATATTTTGGAAATATACAACACACATGTTCTTTTGCATTCACCTATTTGATTAGAGGTACGAAAATAATTTTTACTCGATAGTTATCATTGTCTGTTTAAAACGTCTTAATTAACTAGCCCTAGAGGAGAGCTATATGGGATTTAGTTACTAATTACAAAACTTATGTTGAAATTTTAGTATAAAATAATGTGTTTATATTTTTACTTACTTGGGGAATTGTTGAAAGAGGTTGTTGATGTCTCTACCTCCAAAATAGGCAAGCACGAATAGGACACGTGTCACTTGGTTGCAATTGATATATTCAATGTTAAGAAGCTCGAAGATATTGTCCCATCCTCTCAAAACTGTGATGTGATAATTCATTTTTCTCTTGAAATCTTCTTGTAAAAGCTTACAACGTTGTATATATGATTCTTATATTATGATGGGGTCTTCTTTGTAGGTTCCTCGTGTCAACCGTCCTGAGAAGAAAAAATGCCTCTGAAAGATTAGTTTTTCTATCGATGATGACATGAGGCTACCCATTAATGAAAAAAACTTCCAATTTTTACAGAACCTTCTAAACATAATTTTCTTTAATTTTTGTTTTAACCGAGATTGGTTACGCCAATGATTACTCGAGGCTGCCCATCGATGAAAATATGCTTGGCCAGGTATTACACAATCTTATAAAATATTGTCTTTCGCACAAGATGTGAAGGTGTTAAAGCATCTTCTGTGTGTTTATCTTCTTTTTTGAAGTCTCATTTTTTTTCTCTCCTTTAAAATCAAACAATAAATATCTATCAATTTAGCAGTTAAGCTTGACTTGAGGTGGGGTGTGGTAAAATAGATTGAAGTTTTGAGCCTCATGGTCTTTATTAGAGGGTTGAGCCTTGAGGCTTTTCGGCCCAAGTTTTACTAACCTCTCACCTCAGGTTAGTCGTATCTCTCATTGTTTAATTGTCTAACTAAGTACATATATAAAATATGATCATTGATGTTACTTTATTTGTCAAGAAGCATCACAAGAACTCATCTCAATTTAGCAGATAAGTTGGATGTTGTTTCTCAACTTAGCGGAGAAGTTGAATGCTGCTGTTACTTTATTCTTATGAGGTTTGTATGTTTTTTTATAATCACCACTAACCACCTTCTAACCTCATTACAAGTGAGGATCCTTATACTATGCAGCAGCATGTTATATACTATTATTCCAATCTATATTCATCTAATGTAAATGTGGCGGATAGTGGTGTGATTGATTTTCTAATTTTCTATATACTTGATGAAGAAGATAATGACTTCCTCGCTATGGCTTTCTGATAAGAATTATGTTTTATATGTCCTTATTTACCCTTATAAGAATTTTGTTGTATATTTCCTTATTTACTGTCAATGGAGCTAATACAACTCTAGTTATCAAAACGTGTATGCATATGAATGCATGTTTGTGTTTTACTTTTAACCTTGGATTCTCTTCTGCTGCAACATGCTTTGCTCATAAACCAAACTCTACTACCAAGATTATCAATAGTAAGAAACTAATTTTATGTCTTTATGAGTGTGTTGTTTCTTATAACTATGTTTGGATTTTGCTCAAATTTTTGTTAGATTAATTGAAACTCTTCTTAAATTTGCATACATCTTTATTCTTTAATCCAACTTCTTGTGGGTATTTTAAAATTCTCTATAGGTGTTAGGAAAGGGAACCCCCTCTCCCCTCTGATTTTCTTTCTTGTTGAAGAAGTGTTAAGGAAAGGTATGTCCTCTCTAGTTTACAGAAACAAATCAACCCCATTTCTTCCCATCATGGAAATTGAATTCCATCTCATCATTTTAATGTTGGTGAAATTTTGGTTTTCTTCTAAGGAAAGGAACCTCTAATCGATCATCATGACTTTACTATGTGTATCTTGCAAGGGCCTTTGGTAAAAGAGGAATTCAGGAGTTGGCGACGGCGACCTAGTTGTTGAGTATTTTCATGTGCTACCATATGCGGGGATTATGTCTGATTTGCTTTCATGGAACCGTCAACGTTATCCCTTATGTAGTTTACTTTTATTTGTTACCGTCTCATACTCTAAATTCTTTATTTATCTTTTAAATATTCTTATTTTCCTTTTTATACATAAATTGAATATCACTAACTTGAACACATGACTCGAAATGGTCCCGTAAAAGGCACTAACACCTCGCACGAAACCAATGTAACTCGTAGGAACTAATCGCGTAGTCCCGGTTTGGGAATATCACGATAGTCTAAAAATATCTATATTACTTTGAAAAACATGCCGTTAAAGGGTGAAAACCCAAACCAGCCCTTAAACGACCCTATAAGAGACACTAACACCTGCAGGAGACCAATGTAACTCGTAGGAAATGACTGCGTAGTTATGGGTCTCCCGTCTTGAGAATATGACGATAATTTGAAAATATCTAGATTAAACATAAAAAAGCCATTAAAGGGTGAAAATCCAAACTAGCCCCCAAGCAGCCTCGTAAGAGGCATGAACACCTCGCACGGGACCAATGTAACTCGTATGAACTAACTGCGTAGTCACGGGTCTCGTGGTTTGAGAATGTGACGGTAATTTAAAAATATGTAGATTATGCTAAATACCAAGTCGTTAAAGGGTGAAAATATCATGTAGCTCCCAAACGGCCTGTAAGAGGCATTGACACCTCGCACGGGACCAATGTAACTGGTAGAAACTGATTGCGTAGTCACGGGTCTCCCAATTTGAGAATATGATGATAATTTGAAAATATCTAGATTAGGCTAAAAATCAAGCCATTAAAGGATGAAAACGCAAACTAGCTCCCAAACAGCCCGATAAGAGGCATGGATACCTCGCACAAGACCAATGTAACTCGTAGGAACTGATCGCATAGTTACGGGTCTCTCGGTTTGAGAATATGACAATAATTTGAAAATATCTAGATTATGCGAAAAAACAAACCGTTAAAGGGTGAGGTGAAAATTCGAATTATCCCCCAAACGGCACCGTAAGAGGCTTGACCACCTCGCACGGAACCAATGTAACTCGTAAAAACTGATCGCATTATCACGGGTCTCCCAATTTGAGAATATGACGATAATTTGAAAATATCTAGATTATGCTAAAAAAATAAGTCGTTAAAGGGTGAAAACCAGAACTAGCCCCCAAACGACACTGTAAGAGGCATGACCACCTCGCACGGAACCAATATAACTCGTAAGAACTGATCGCATTATCATGGGTTTTCGGTTTGAGAATATGAAGATAATTTGAAAATATCTAACTTAGGTTAAAAAAGCCGTTAAAGGGTGAAAGCCCCAGCCATCGTCCAAACGGCCCCATAAGAGGCATGAACACCTTGCACGGGATCAATGTAACTCGTAGGAACTGACCACGTATTCACGGGTCTCCCAGTTTGAGAATATGACGAAAATTTGAAAAATCTAGATTACGTGAAAAACAAGTCGTTAAACGGTGAAAATGATATTCAGCCCCCAAACAGTCCCATAAGAGGTCTGGACACCTCCTACGGGATCAATGTAACTCGTAGGAACTGATCGCGTAGTCATGTGTCTCCATATTTGAGAATTTGACAATAATTTGAACATATCTAGATTAGACTCAGAAACAAGCCGTTAAAGGGTGAAAACCTCAATCAGTCCCCAAACGGCCTCGTAAGAGGCATGAACACATTGAACGGGACCAATGTGACTCGTAGGAACTGATTGCATATTCACATGTCTCCCGGTTGGAGAATGTGACGATAATTTCAAAATATTTAGATTAGGCTCACAAATAAGCCATTAAAGGGTGAAAACTCCAAACTATCCTCCCAAACGGCCTTGTAAGAGGCATGGACACCTCGCACGGGATCATTGTAACTCGTACTAATTGACCGCGTAGTCACGGGTCTTTCTTTTTGAGAATATGACGATAATTTGAAAATATCTAGATTAAACTTAAAAACAAGCCGTTAAAGGGTGAAAACCTTAACCAACCCCAAATATCCCCGTAAAAGGCACTAACACCTCGTATGAGACTAATGTAAATCGTATGAACTGACCACGTAGTCACGAACGATACTTTCAGTTTGAGCATGTAATAATAATTGTAACTCGTATATGCAATTTTTTAGATTGAATACGATTTTTTTTAAAATGATTTGGTTACTAATATCATATCTTTTTGTGTCTTTTTTTTGCAGGATAACATTCAATCACTAGCTTTTATCTACGTGGAACACATGAAGAAGTCAATGGCTTACAACCATTCAGGATTCTATTTTTTTGTGATATGGCCGTGCAGGCTTTAGTAGTTTTATTGTTTACTTTTATGGTCGTGCAGGCTTTAGTAGTTTTATTATTTACTTTTATGGTTGTGTAGTAGTTTTATTGTCAACTTTTATAGACGCGCAGACTTTTGTAATTTTATAGTTGTATTTTATAACCGTGTGTGCTTTATATTGGCATATTTTGTATTAGCAGATTTTGGAATGCTCACAAAATAGAAGAAATTTTGTCCATTTTTTTATCTGGGAATTATTAACACTTGTAATATTTTGAAATTTGTATGTACATTAGTTTACCAACAATGTGCGATATTCCTAATTTGTAAGTTTTTTTTATTTTCTTTTGCAAATAATAAATATTTTTCCTACTAGATTTGGAGTTTTTTGATTTTCCAGATTTGTTTTCAAATATTATTTTTTTATTAATTGAAACATCTAGCAACGTTTAAAATTTTGCCAAATTATTAAATTTGAGTACGCTTATAAAACAATCTGGCACGCTTTACAACCGTGCTAAAAGCGTGTCAGATTTAATATCTGGCACGGTTAAAAGCGTGCCAGATTGGGCAATCTGACACGGTTTTAAACCATGCCAAATTCTTTTTTTTTATGTAGTGAAGTAGCGAATGATTTTGCCCAAGGATTTATTATAGGTTGAGGATAAGGAGGCTTAGGATCTATATATATGCAAGATCAATTATGTGCTAGATGCATACTAAAATGTTTTTTTTAATGCACTTTTACCAATATTATTTGTGGCAGGACCTTATTGATTTATAGTAAACACTTAGATGGAAAATATAACCCTAGTTTTAAATTGGTTGGAAGGGTATATACCTTTCATGGTTACCAATAGCTGTCATGTAAGAAACTTGAGAAGCAATTGGGCTGATGAGATGAAGGAAATAATCCCATTCTACTAAAAAGCCCGTGGCATAACTTATGTCTCCAATGTGAAAAATCGAGTTTATATTTCCTGATGATATTTCTTCCTCAATGGCTTTGACAACAGCGAGAGATCCAGGCTAAAATTGGTTATAAGAAAGTAAAATCAAGTTAGGTGGAAACATTCATTTTTCAGGAAAAGTTAGTAAAATAAATGAGTTAAAAAAATGAGTTACGTTGTGAGATCTTTGTAATTCAATCCTTTGAAGGTGGGTAAGATATCTTTTATATATATATATCAGAAATTCTCTAAAACGGACGTCCGTTTTAGGGCTAAAAACGGACTGATTTTTAAAAAATCGTAAAATGTATTTTTTTGAGTTGATTTTTTTTCCTGGTATATATAGACATACATGGGTACCCCTCAAAACAAAATCATCTCAAAATGAATTTGTTTGCTATTTAAAAAAAATCTTTCAAAATCTGTCTATATATGTCAATATATGTTTGGGTTTGCGCCAGCAAAATTTGACAGATTTTGAAAGATTTTTTTTAAAATAGCAAACAAATTCATTTTGAGCTAATTTTTTTTGTAGGGGTACCCATGTATGTCTATATATCTCAGAAAAAAAATCAACTAAAAATAATGTATTTTTCTATTTTTAAAAAATCGGACCATTTTGGTCCATTTTTAGTCCCAAAAACGGACGTCCGTTTAAGAGAAGGCTTATATATATATAATAGAAAGAGGAAGTATTTGTGGGATGAGATGTTCTTGAGTTTTGGAGAAAAATTTCTCTATAGCATTACCTGTTAGCGCGTCTCGCGCATGTCCGTTCGTGTATATTCGTGTCGCGGGTTAGACTCTTGTCAAATTAATATATAACATTCGGGAGAGTGTTCGCGCTTCATAAATTTTGAATGGGTGAAAAAATATATAAGTAATATTTAAGCAATCAAACACACCAATATTAGCAAATATGTCATGTTTCTCAATTTTCATGACATATGCTACCACTCAGATACACCACGATTGCTTCATTTGATTTTTTAATTTTGAAATTAATATTTATCACTTTTTTAGCATTATTGGTCTTAAATGGATAATTCACCTATAATGTCTCGTAATTTATGGTAAGAATATAAATCATATAATGTTAGTTTTCTATTAAAAGTTCAACTTCAGTATTAAAACTTTAATTTCAATTATAGAAATTATGTGTGAGTGTCTATGCCCAATAGGGCAAAATTCCCTGGGATTCGAAATATCTTTTCAAGAAATAATCATATTCGTAATCTCCTGGATATACGTTCTCGGACTTCAAATTTAATGAAGAATGTTATGTAGCAAGAATAAATTACTCCAAACATAAGTACTTGAAAATATGATTTAACCTCGTCAATTATATCATCTTTTCTGGTACATTATGTTTTTGCGTGTTATTTTTTATGTGTAATGTGTTTCTTATTTGTGACATTGTAGGTATTTACACGTCTTAATTACTTATCATACCTGAATATAATGTTCCACAGATGCATCACGAGGAGCCTTTCCCATATCACCAAATGCAATGAATTTGAGTTCAGCTGATCCCTCAGCTGGTGGAGTTTGAAATTTGATTTGATCACTCCAACCAACTGAATCACTACATTAATCGTACACATAATACAAAAAAATAAATAAATAAAATTCATCATTGGAAAGATTAAAAAGGGTCTATACATGTAATCATATATTTGGGTGTTTATAAGTCATCAAAACATTATTCATTATGAAAACATATATAAAATAAAAAACATTGTAATGAATTCTTATCGCATTATAGTCGATCCACGTGGCATTCTATACAGGATTTTCCCTGCTTCTCTCTCTTCTTGCACTTATGTAATAAATTGCCTCATTGTAGACGTGATCTACCCGGTTCACTCTCCTCTTGCATTTATTTAATATCTTATTAATGAGACTATGTCACTTGGACATACTATTCTCTTATATTATTTATATAACCTTTCTATATTTACCCCTCTTTAGTTTTTGGGACTACCTTGAAGGACATTTTTAACACCACTCTTTTAGTTTTGGCTTTATTCAAATATTTGACACAAGTAGTTCCAAGCGAT
Organism: Sambucus nigra; assembly: GCA_949130495.1. NCBI lineage: Eukaryota > Viridiplantae > Streptophyta > Magnoliopsida > Dipsacales > Adoxaceae > Sambucus > Sambucus nigra. Next base: position 62,535,845 of record OX422223.1, on the reverse strand, counting down.
TTTTTTGATAATTGAGTTGTAGCTGAACACGTGAAGAAGAAGTCACACGCCAAAATATCACTTTACTAGATCGAACAATTGATCTCTACAATCGAGGTTTGAGAAAGATATTTTTAAGATTATGGTAATTCTTTCAGGCTTCGTTTGATTATTCTAACATAATAATAAGTTAGATTCATTTATAAATTGGTTAATTTATAGATTAGTCCATTAATTGTATTTGATTTCATTAATAGAATGATTAATTAATTGACCTATTTTAATTCATGTGTAAAATCTTTAATTTGAACATTTTATAAAAAAAAAGTGAAATGCATTCATTTAAAATACGAGTCATGAAAATCTCATATCACTACTCTTCTCTCTCTCTCTCTCTCTCTCTCTCTCTCTCTCTGCTTCCCTCCATCACCCCAAACCCCACCCTCTCAATTCGTTTTTAACTATTTTTTTTTATGATTGAACATTATCATCAATTTCAAATTACCAAACATCACGTAAAATTGGATTTAAACTCATTTCAAATCCTCCCATTTAGATAATACCAAAAGGGTCCAAAGTGAATTTGGAATTATGGAGTCGATAGGATAAATCTATTTTTGTAAAAGAGTTAAATTTTTTTTAAAGATTTTGCAAAATATCTCATGTAAGGTATCCATCACACGAAGCAATTTTCAGACGAGACATTTAATTTTGGAACAAAAACTCTCCTAAGAAAAATCAATTTGTACAAGAATGGGTTGTACGGATATTCTTTTTTTGATAACCTTGAACCTCAACACGAACGAGCACTTTGGATTCCCACATGAGAGCTAAAAAGGGGGGATATTGTGCCAAAGCCACCCTAACACACACCCCACTTAATATATGTATTCATTGGGGTTGGGGGGGGGGGGGGGGGGGATCAAACCCTCAACCTGTCGTCCAAAGAGCCCGCCCCTCACCGCCGAAGAAACCATGGTAGATTACGAATATTTTTATGTATGTGGTATTTGTTTTTTAAACAATAAGCCTGGTAAATAGCTTTTCTATCATACGAGAACCTCGCATGAAGTTTCTTGTTCGTATAAGGAATATCTCATATGTAAAAGTGCATATTTTTAGAGAATCATGTCTCCAAACTGTTGTTTTTATGTCGAACCCTCAACCTGTCGTCCAAAGAGCGCGCCCCTCACCGCCGAAGAAACCATGGTGGGAAGGGGGGGGGGGGGTCGAACCCTCAACCTGTCGTGCAAAGATCCCACCCCTCACCGCCGAAGAAACCATGGTAGATTACGAATATTTTTATGTATGAGGTATTTATTTTTAAACTATAAGCCTGATAAATAGCTTTTCTATTGTACGAGAACCTCGCGCGAAGTCTCTTGTTCGTATAAGGAATATCTCATATGTACAAAAGCATATTTTTAGAGAACCATGTTTCCAAACTCTAGTTTTTACGTTTGCATAATACAGGTTTAATAAACATTATATCGACGAGCAGCCAACTTTTAATTAAAAAAGTCCGACTTTTGGTTAAAGCGAATTTTCATGAGATTTTGTTAGGAGAGATACATAATTTAGGGGGACTATTTATAATCACATTCTTGTTAGGATGTAAATATGTCCTTGGCAATATGGCTATATCTTTTGTTAATGTACATTAACTTAGGACATAGTTTCTTTACATATTGGTATTTTGATGATTTTGTCAGGGTGTAAATCATTTGATTTTATGTAAATGTAATCTATCCTTTGTGCCTTTAGACGGGATAGTCATAGGTGATATGTTTTTTTTATTTGTGTTTAATCTTGATTTGCTTCAGTTTGTCATATATTAGATAAATAGGAAGATTGTAAGAGTATAATATACACACGTGCCCCCGATTTGTAGTATTGTCTTATTCCAATTTTTGAAACATACTTTTGTGCCCGTCCAAGTGGTATTTGTTCTATGAGAATGCTTCTTCAACACGCATGATCTTGAAGCCAGTTCATCCTCTTCAACACATGATCACATTTAGGATGATGGTATAATGACCTGGAGGACATAACATTTTCTTAATTATGAAATAAAAATGGTGAAATCGTTCCCAAAACTCTTAAATGTATTTTTTTTTTAGATCATCAACTATCATAGTATTTTTGTATATCAAAATTTATCTTTAAAAATATATTATTCGTCAAAAATCCAGAATATTCACTACAATGAAGCTTTTCTTTACGATTCATGAATAGGTTGAGTTGTTGTTGTAAGAGCTTGTATCTTCCACAACTTAAACCCGTGGATTTTTTGTTGGAGTCAAGCTTTTCATCGACTCATGAAGAACATTTGTTGGTTGAGTCTTGTGTCTAAGCTACTCAAAAAAATCCCTACCTCCATCAGCGACCCGGAGTTGTTGAGGCTTCGCGTCTGCAAAGCTAAACATTGCGAACGCAAAGAACCTATTATTTATAATCTTTTTGGCAAAGTAAATTTATTTCTTAATCAACACCTTTTTTTTTGGCTTATATGATATAATAAATCTTTCTTTCTCTTTTGAAAGCATTTTGGTACCATATGTTTGTGTGGCTTAGAATGATTTGTGGGTTTGGAAAAAATTAAACTTATTTACAAATCTACTTAACCCCCATTTTCTCTTCTTCACAAACCATCTTTTAAAAAAATTCAAGAGAAATTTTTAATCAAAAGAAAAGCTATATTTTTGGGTTCTTCATTTTCAAGAACATAAAATGATTTTAGGAATAAAAGCCAAGTTCATCCTTTTTCATATTTTCTACATTTCTTTTTTGGTCAACTTTTTATATTGATTAATAACAAATAGGAATAAGAGAATTTGTGAGCCATTATATACTTTTATGGCACAAAATATTTTTAGAACTTATGACCTTTATTCCTTTGGAGATTTGTGGCTGTGTGGTTAATTTTAAATCAAGAGATACTTAATCTATAAAGAAGAAAGCGTTCGACTTGGTTTAAGGGAAAAATTGTTAATTTATTAAACAAGGCATGGAATATGTTCACTACACCAAATCCTGCGAATGGTCACGGCCCTAGTCTGCGACCAACTCAATTTTTGGTGTGGCCATATTTATTACCACACTAAATCATGGATGCTCTGGAAGTGGTAACGGACCAAATTCCTGATCACTATGGGTCACGAACTTGGGCCGTGACCAGGGCGTGACAACCTTGGCACCAAATTCGCGCCAAAATTCCCTCCAAACTGGTTACGAATGGGTCACGGACTTGGACCGTGACTATAGGCATAACAAAACACAAAACATACACAAATTGTGTCACGGCTGGGGGTTGTGACCATTTATGGGTCTGGGTCACGGCTATGGGTCGTGACCATCCTCCATTCCAGTAGTGATTTTGATGAAGAAAGGGTCGTGCATGGTGGGTCACGGCCTAGAGTCGTGACCAGGTTCAGTCCAGCAGGTTACCCCTTCATTTATTGGTCGCGCATGGTGGGTCACGACTATAGGCCGTGACCAGGTTTAGAACTTAAAAAAAAAGACCCGCTCAAAATCATTTCTATCGAACGAATTCTCTCTCAAGGCTTGTGCGATTTCGTTTCAATTTGTGCGATTTCATCTCATTTCTCTCTCTCTCTCTCTCTCTCTCTCTCTCTCTCTCTCTATATATATATATATATATATATATATATATATATATATATATATATATATGTGTGTGTGTGTGTGTGTGTGTGTGTGTGTATGTGTGTGTGTGTGTATAGATTTATGTTTATATGTCTGTGGATGCATAGATTTATGTGTATATGTGTGTTTAACTACGAACAAATAAATTATTTTTTATGTCAATAAACCCTAGATTTTATGTATGTGTATGTATATGTATAGATTGTATGTGTATATATGTATAGATTTATGTCAACAAAATATTAGGGTTTAAGTAAACCCTAGATTGTAGATGTGTAGGTATAGATTATGTCAATAACCCCTAGATTGTATATTTGTATATTTTGTGACAAAATATTATTCAAAACTCAAGACATTATATTTTTTTGACAAAATATAATTAAATGGATTTATAATAAGTAAAAAAAATTACAACCACCTTGTTGTGGGCTATATGTATGCATAGATTTATGTCAAAAAAATATTAGGGTTTAAGTAAACCCTAGATTGTATGTGTGTGTATGTATAGATTATGTTAATAAACCCTAGATTGTATGTCTGTGTATTTTTTGACAAAATTTGCTTGTCTTGTTTTTTTTAATAAAATATAATTAAATGGTTTTTTTTGAGATACGAGTCGCAAACACGTATGCACATTACTATAGTGAGATATTGTTGGCTTGGTTGTTGGATACTATGTTGAACTTATTGAATTGATACTAGTGTCGATAAATGTACATGTTATTAAATTTGTTGGGTGTGTTCTTGATTTGCCTATGAAAAAGTATATCACATATCTTGCGATTAATGTGCATTTTTTGACTTTTACGTAAAGATATTAGGAGGATACAACTTGACATGGAATAAATACAACTTAATTCCGTTCATTTATATTTTAACTTGACGTGTATACCATAATTCTGTTGATTTCATACAGTTCTGTTTTAGTTTGAGATTTGTTGTGATCAACTTGATTGTATATGTATTTTTAAACCTTAAAATGGTGGCATAATAATCACAACTACATTGATATTATTGGAACCTGGTTGATATTATAGATTTTTGTTCTCCTTTGCCTTTGTGTACTTTTCTTTACATATTATAGGTAGCAGGTTACTCACGTTCGTTCGAATTGCGGTGTTAAAATAGGGGAATAAATCTGCGTCGTATGTAAATCTATGACATATTATAGGCAACAGATCTAATTCTTCAGTAGTTTGTTGAGGTTCTTTCTTTAATTCTACATACCCGTTCTTCATAACACATTTTTTACATATTGCAGATCTAACATATTAGATACCAGTTTTCATTACATACCGGTTCTTCATTACACACCAGGTACTCTTTACTTTAACTAAAGTAGTTATATAATTGATATACATTATCTATTAAATCTTTTAGATGATAGAAGGAGTACGGAATAATTATTGGTTTTGTTTGGTTTGGTCGTTGGATAATTATTGGTTGTTGTCTTGTTGTTGGATAGTATGTTAGAAGGAGTACGGGATAATTAGAAGGAAAATATGATAATTATTGGTTTGATTGTTGGATAATATGTTGAAAATATTTTAGATTCCCAGTTTCAAATACGACGATAACTTGCTAATGTCTAGATATAAGCTTAAAAACATGGCGTTAGAGGGGAGAAACCCGAAACACCCCACAACCAGACCCGTGAGAGGGTGAAAATACGAAATAGCCCCCGTACGGTCACGTGAGAGGCACCAACACCTCTCACGGGACCAATGTAACTCGTAGGAACTGAACGTGCGATCATGAGACTCTCGGTTTCAGAATACGACGATAATTTGAAAATATGAGGACTTAGGCTTGAAAACAAGTCGTTAGAAGGCAAAAATATGAAACAACTCCCGTACGATTCCTTGAGAGGCACCAACACTTCTCACGAGACCAATGTAACACGTAGGAACTGATCGTGCGATCATGGGACTCCCGATTTGAGAATACGACGATAATTTGAAAATATGAGGACTTAAGCTTGAAAATAAGGCGTTAGAGGGGGAAAATACGAAACAACCCCCATACAATCCCGTGAGAGGCACTAGCACCTCTCATGGGACCAATGTAACACATAGGAATGGACCGCGCGATAACGGGACTCCCGGTTTTAGAATACGACGATAATTTGAAAATATGAGGACTTAAGCTTAAAAACAAGGCTTTAGAAGGGGAAAACATGAAACACCCCCCGTACGATCTCGTGAGAGGCACCAACACCTCTCACGGGACCAATGCATCACGTAGAAACTGACCGCGCGATCATGGGACTCCCGGTTTGAGAATACGATGATAATTTGAAAATATAAGGACTTAAGCTTGAAAATAAGGGGTTAAAGGGTGAAAACTCAAAACAGCCCCCGTACGGTCCCGTGAGAGGAACCAATACCTCTCACGGGACCAATGTAATATGTAGGAATTGACCGTGCGATCATGGGACTCCCGGTTTTATAATACGATGATAATTTGAAAATATGAGGACTTAAGCTTGAAAACAAGGCGTTAGAGGGTGAAAACTCGAAACAGCCACCGTACGGTCCCATGTGAGGCACTAACACTTCTCATGGGACCAATGCAACTCATAGGAATAGAGCGCGTGATCACGGGACTCTCGGTTTGAGATTACGATGATAATTTGAAAATATGAGGACTTAAGCTTAAAAATAAGGCCTTAGAGGGGGAAAACACAAAACAGCCTTTGTATGGTCCTGTGAGAGGAACCAACACCTCTCACGGGACCAATGCAACACGTAGAAAGTGATCACGCGATCATAGGACTCCCGATTTAAGAATACGACGATAATTTAAAAATATGAGGTCTTAAGCTTAAAAATAAGGTGTTAGAGGGTGAAAACTCGAAACAGCCCCCATACAGTCCCGTGAGAGGCACCAACACCTCTCACGGGACCAATGTAACTTGTACAAACTGATCGCGCAATCAGGGGACTCCCGATTTGAACATACGACGATAATTTGAAAATATGGGGACTGAAGCTTAAAAGCATGGCGTTACTGGGTGAAAATGCTAAACAGCCCCTGTACGGCGAATAAAAATATACATCGGCTACAGCAGCTACATTGCAGCTATATATGACTTATATAACAGCTATCTATTACCATATTTTTTTTTGAAAGAGGATTAACCCCTAATTTTTTTGATTAAAAAGAAGAAAAGCCCTTCCAGGTGGCAATACAAATACTTAGAAAAGGATCAAGTCTAGTTGAGCAAATTTTGGTAATAATCTTGTAACAAAAATTACAAAGACTAATAGGCCTGAAGTCACCACTATGAGTAGGATTATGGGATTTTGGTATGAGGGAAATTTTAGTAACATTCCAATATTTTGGAATGGTTGCTCCTAAGAAAAAACTTTGAACTGCACTCGTCGGGTCCATTTTTATAATCTCCTAGCACTTTAGAAAGAAGACCCCATTAAAACCATCTACACCAACATCACTATCCCCATTCATAGTTTTAATAGATAGTAAGATTTCTTCTTCACTAGGAATCTCAGTGAGAGTTTTATTCATTTCATCTATCATCATTTTAGGAATTATATTCAAAAGAGCATTATCATTTGAAACTGATTCTTCTTAAAGAAGATTTTCAAAATGATTTATGAGTTCAGAGGAAATGTCAGCCTGGGACTCTAGCCATTTTCCATCCTTATCTTTCACTCTATGGATCCAAAGATTTATTTCTTTTTCTTTACAACAGCATCATAAATTTTTGAATTTTTGTCTCCATCTTGAATCCACTGGTGTTTAACTTTCTGCTTCCAGAATTGTTCCTCTAAAGCAATTGAAAAATTGAGTTTTGCTTGGGTTGCTTGCATCTCTTCTCTAGAAAAATTAGAAAGATCATTGATATACTGATTTTCTTTGTCCAACAACTTATCTTCCAGGTTTGCTACTTATTGAAATATGTTCTTGAAAACATCTGTGTCCACTTCTTAAGCTCCTGCTTGAGTCTTTTCAATTTCATTGAGAATTTATGAAAGACCCTTGGCATTATTCTTCCCAAGAAAGCTTCACTATTCTTTAAAATTCCTCATGCATAGTCCACATGTTTTTGGAATTTGAAAGGCTTGATGATGTTATCAGCTTGAGTTTGAATCGAAATCAAAAGAGGAGAATGATCTGAACAGTTCTTATTAAGAAGCTTGATTGAAGTATTTTGCATAAAAGAGAGCCAAGCAGAGTTAATCAAAACTCTATCCAATCTTTCACATATAAGATTAGCATCTCTTTTATTCAACCAAGTGAACTTTGAACTCCCATATCCCACATCTATAAGGCCTGCTTCCTGAATGAACGATCGAAATTTGCCATACTTGACTGATCAGCATTATTTCCTTAGTTTTTTTTTTATAGAAGAGTGGGCTATGGTGTTGAAATCATCCACAACCAATAGCGGACTATCATCAATCATTGATGTATTAATCATTAAGCCTTCTCATAAAGACAATGTTTCTACCTTACAACATTTTTCATTTACTAAAGTAATGCAAAAAGAGTTAGGAAAGAGAGGTTGAGTTATATTAAGGAGAACTTGTTGAATACCATTATTGATCAACTCAATATCCATCTCAAATCTCCAGAACCACTAAATCTTATTATTAGAATTTTCCCAACATCCTTAAAATTTAAGGAAACTACAAAGCTCTTGAATCATCTCTAGGTTGATTTTTGGTTCCAAAATAGCTAAGAAAGGAATATAAGCTATATCTGGCTATATCTACCAGCTATATATGGCCATATATAGCAGCTATATATGTCCATATATAATAACTATATATGAGACTATATAGCTTCTATATATGGCCATATATAGCTGCTATATAAGCCATATAGCTTGAAAACAAAGTGCTAGAGGGAGAAAATACAAAACAACCCCCATACGGTCCCGTGAGAGGCACCAACACCTCTCATGAGACAAATGTAACACGTAGGAACTGATTGCGCGATAATGGGAATCCTGATTTGAGATTACGACGATAATTTGAAAATATGAGGACTTAAGCTTGAAAACAAGGCGTTAGAGGGTGAAAAGATGAAACAGACCGCGTACAGTCCCGTGAGAGGCACCAACACCTATGGCAGGACCAATGTAACATGCAGAAACTGACCACGCGATAACGGGACTCTCGGTTTGAGAATATGACGATAATTTGAAAATATGAGGACTTAAGCTTGAAAACAAGGCGTTAGAGGGTAAAACTCAAAACAGCCACCATACGGTCCTGTGAGAGGCACCAACACCTCTCGCGAGACTGACTAATATATAGGAACTGACTGCGCGATCACAGGACTCCCGGTTGGAGAATACGACGATAATTTAAAAATATGAGGACTTAAGCTAAAAAACAAGGCGTTAGAGGGTGAAAACTCAAAATAATCCCCGTATGGTCCCGTGAGAGGAACCAACACCTCTTACGAGACCATTGTAACACGTAAGAATGGACCACGTGATCACGCGACTGCGGATTTGAGAATATGATGATAATTTGAAAATATGAGGACTTAAGTTTGAAAAGAAGGCGTTAGACGGGGAAAACACGAAACAACCCACATACGGGTCCGTGAGAGGAACCAACACCTCTTACGGTACCAATGTAACATGTAGGAACTGATCGCGGGATCACGGGACTCCCAGTTTGAGAATACGATGATAATTTGAAATATGAAGACTTAATCTTAAAAACAAGGCGTTAGAGGGTGAAAACTAGAAACAACCCCCGTACGGTCCCTTGAGAGGCACCAACACCTCTCGCAGGACGATTGTAACACGTAGGAACTGACCACGTGATAACAGGACTCACGATTTGAGAATACGATGATAATTTGAAAATATGAGGACTTAAGCCAAAAAATAAGGTGTTAGAGGGTAAAACTCGAAACAATCCCCGTACGGTCCCATGAGAGGCACCAACACCTCTTCGGGACTAATATAGCACGTAGGAATTAACCATGCGATCACGGGACTCCCGATTTGAGAATACGATGATAATTTGAAAATATGAGGACTTAAGCTTAGAAACAAGGCGTTTGAGGTTGAAAACTCGAAACATCCCCCGTAAGGTCCCGTGAGAGGCACCAATACCTCTCACGGGACTAATGTAACACATAGGAACTGACCCCGCGATAACGATACTCCTGATTTGAGAGTACGACGATAATTTAAAAATATGAGGACTTAAAGTTAAAAAAAAGGCGTTAGAGGGGGAAAACACGAAACAACCCCCGTACGGTCCCGAGACAGGCACCAATACCTCTCGCGGGACCAATGTAACATGCAAAAAATGACCGCGTGATAACGGGACTCCCGATTTGAGAATACGATGATAATTTGAAAATATGAGGACTTAAGCTTGAAAACAAGGCGTTAGAGGGTGAAAACTCGAAACAGCCCCCGTACGGTTCTGTGAGAGGCACTAACACCTCTCACGGGACCAATGTAACACATAGGAACTGACGCCGCGATAACGATACTCCTGGCTTGAGAATACGACGATAATTTGAAAATATGAGGCCTTAAGATAGAAAACAAGGCGTTAGAGGGTGAAAACTCAAAACAACCCCCGTACGGTCCCATGAGAGGAAGCAACACCTCTCACGGAACCAATGTAACACGTAGGAGCTGATCGCGCGATCATGGAAGTCTCGGTTTGAGAATAGAATGATAATTTGAAAATATACGGACTTAATCTTGAAAACAAGGCGTTAAAGGATGGAAACTCAAAACAGACCCCATACAGTTCCGTGAGAGGCACCAACACCTCTCCCGGGACCAATGTAACACATAAGAACTGACCGCGCATAACGGGACTCTCGGTTTGAGAATACGAAGATAATTCGAAAATATGAGGACTAAAGCTTGAAAACAAGGCTTTAGAGGGTGAAAACTCGAAACAGCCCCTGTACGGTCCCGTGAAAGGCACCAACACCTCTCACGGGACCAATGTAACACGTAGAAACTGACAGCGCGATCACGAAACTCCCAATTTAATAATATGACTATAATTTGAAAATATGAGGACTTAAGCTTGAAAACAAGGCGTTAGAGGTGAATACTCGAAACAACCCTTGTATGGTCCCGTAAGAGGCACTAGACCTCTCACGGGACCAATGTAACATGTAGAAACTGGCCGCGCAATTAGGAGACTCCCGATTTGAGAATACGATGATAATTTGAAAATATGAGAACTTAAGCTTGAAAACAAGGCGTTAGAGGGTGAAAACTCGAAATAGCCCCCGTACGGTCCCGTGAGAGGAACCAACACCTCTCACGGGATCAATGTAACACGTAGGAACTAACTGCGCAATAACGGGAGTCCCGATTTGAGAATACGATGATAATTTGAAAATATGAGTACTTAATCTTGAAAACAAGGCGTTAGGATGAAACCTCGAAACAATCCCCGGACGGTCCCGTGAGAGGAACCAACAGCTCTCACAGGACCAATGTAACACGTAGGAACTGACCGTCCGATAATGGAACTCTCGGTTTGAGAATACGACGATAATTTCAAAATATGAGGACTCAAGCTTTAAAATAAGGCCTTAGAGGGTGAAAACTCGAAATAGCCCCGATACGGTCCCATGAGAGGCAGCAACACCTCTCACGGGAACTGACCGCACAATCATGGAACTCTGGGTTTGAGAATACGACGATAATTTGCATATTTCTAGACTTAGACAAAAAAACATGACGTTAATGGGTGAAAACCCGAAATAGCCCCCGAACGGCCCCGCGATTATGGCACCAACACCTCGCATGGGACCAATGTAACTCGAAAGAACTGACCGAGCGATCACAGGACTCCCGGTTTGAGAATAAGATGATAATTTGCATATTTCTAGACTTAGGTATAAAAATATGGCGTTAGTGGGTGAAAACCCGAAACAACCCCAGAACGGCCCTGTGAGTGGGATCGACACCTTGTACGGGACCAATGTAACTCGTAGAAATTGATATGTTAATAATTATAACTCATATATGCAATTTTTCAGCTTGAATAATTTTTTTTGTAGAATTACTTTGTTACTGATATCATTTTTTTTTTATCCTATCATTTGTAGGATTTTTGCACGTGGAACAAATGAAGGTGGCAATGGTTTACAACATGAATATTGTTTATATAATGTTGTGGACATTTATGATTATGTTTTTTTATGTGTTACATCCGTGCATGCTTTTATTGTTTAGTTTTATGGTCGTGCGGACTTTTATAATTTGATTGTTAAATTTTATGGCCGTGAGGGCTTTATAATAAGCAGGCTTTAGATTTATACGATTTTGAATGTCCAGAAAATAGAGAAAACTCTGCCCAATTTTTTTTGTCTGTGAATTATTAAGACGTGTAATATTTTTAAGTTTGTATATATATTAGTTTATTAACAACGTTCCCGTTTCGCAATTTGCGATTTTTTTAATTGTTTTGCCAATAATAAATATTTGTAACACCTCGTATGCGTCCAACGTTACACGTAGCAACCGATCGTACAGTCACAGATCCCCCAATTTTAGGATTGGGCCAAAAAAATACATTTAAAAAAAAATTATAGTTGAATATGGTCATGGGCTTTGTCCATGACCATTTTTATTTTTTTCGTCACGCAGAAAAATGGTCACGGCCAAAGTCCATGACCCCCAATCGTGACGAAAAATGGTTGCGGCCAAAGTCGCGACCATATTTTTCCTTTTTTTTTCGTCGCAGTGTGGGTCACGAACTTTGACCGCGACCATTTTTTGTCACGGTTGTGGGTCACGGACTTGGGCTGCGATCATTTTTTTCCTTTTTTTTCGTCACGAATTGGGTTGTGGGTCACGGACGAAGGCCGCGACCATTTTTTTCCCGTCACGGTATAGGTCACGGCCTAAGTCCGCGACCATGTGCTGTAACCCCCTGCGGGCCATGACCATTTTTTGGTCACAGACTTGGGCCGCGACCCACGACATTGGTCGCGTCCGAAATGGTCACGGCCCAAGTCTGCGACCCACAGTCTTGGTCAGGGATTTTGGCCGTGACTATTCGCCAGTTTTGATATAGTGGTTGAGATTCTCATCAACATTATTGAGGTTTCTAGCTTGTTAGGAACTGGTGGAAGAAGGGTGAGTCATGAGTTAATTCAAAAGTAGTGTAAGAAGCTCATCTTCTATGTATGTCTTTACAAAGTTTTTAGTGAGAATGTTGCATTGGCTCAAGGTTTTTTTCGGTTAGTGAGTGTTTCTTCCTATTTTCGTTGTTATGTGTTGATTTACTTTTTCGCATAATTTATCATTCATTTGTTTGATAATATTGAAATATGAATCGTATCATGAATTATTTGTAAATCCTATCACACAAACCTTTTAAGGTTCCCTCTTAAATTTAGGAAGATTAAAATTTGTAAAACAAATTTTAATTTGGTGTATTCTACTACTCGAAGTACAAAATGCACTATTAAGGAGGATATTGCTATTTATAGAGTGCGCTTGTTTCTTGCCATAGTAGGAAGAAAATTTTAATTTATTTATTGACCTTTAAGGCCGAGTACATTCCATCTGGGAGTTATTGAACTCAACTCCTTTCCAATATAAAATGCTTTCCAATTATGGGATATGGCAAGAGACTATGGAGATTTATTATGATAACATGAGTACAATTAATATCTCTCATAAACCCATTCATCACTCGATCGAGAAACATATCAACGTATGGAATCACTTTATATGTGATCTTGTTGAGGATAACATTGTGTCTTTGAGTTACATCCCCAATGATACTTAATTTGCTAAGAGTTTCACTAAGCCTTTAGATTTCACTAGGTATGAGGAACTAATGATATCTTTTGTCGTTCGTACCATTAACTAATATTGGAAAAAAAATTATTTTATTGTAGTATCTTCTCTCATGATTTCATCTTTTACATCCTACCTAGATATATATATGTAGTATATTTGTTTTGTTTTGTTTCTTAAAATTGAAATTTTTTTATTCATTAATTTTTTTTTCCAAAAACTAAAAAATGATCGTCAGCTTTATATTTTCGTTGATAGATGGTGTTGAGATGATTAAAAATTTGTGTAACACATCTTCTTATATATTTTCTTATTCTTAGATTAGAATCCTACTAAGGTAGTGCAAAACTATTTGCTTAATCTATCTATGAATTTGTTCAGGAACAACTCATATTTATTAGATAGTGTCCTTTATCATATCGAACACATATACATGAGTTGAATTAAGGTGTATCTTCAATTTATATATGAAAAGCTTTGTTTGAAATTGTTTCCACTCAATCAGACCATATTTTATTGGCTAGATATTCTAGGTGTGCTTGTATGAACTATTTTTAGTGTGGTTTTTATAATGTGTTATGAAATGGTAAGAGCTACCTAAAGAGGGTGATAACCACCGTGGGCCAAAGAAACATAATTTTGTGCTGATGAGAAAATATATAAGTCTATGAAAGGTCATAATCTCATTAAATAATTGAAAATTTTACGAAGCGCAAATTTAAGGAAGAAATAAGTCGAAGATCAATGGGGTGTCACACTTTCGTGTAGTATGTGATTTTTTTTGGCTTTATTAGACTGCTAAGCCAAGAATGCTAGTTGTTGGTCAGTGTAAACCTTTGTGATCTTAACATTTGAATAATGTAGTTGACTTTATAATGTTTTCAACTATACCTTGAATATAGGGAATCATGAAACTATATGAGTTGTCTCTTCTATTATTTTCAGACTTTAATTTCATTCCCTACCATATTAAATAACTTGTGTGGAATATCATAAATTGAGCGTTATCTTGCATTAGTACACAAATTGTGTTTTTCTTTATATGTAGTGTTTCATTTTGGTCATGTTTTCTCCATGGACATCTCAATTGAGTTGGGTGTGTGATCTTGTAAATGACCCATTCGGTCCTGGATTTTTTTTCTTTCATCGTACCAAGGCTTGACCAACCTGGAACCTCCATGAAAATGCCCCTTTGGAGGGAGATCTTGTCTCTTACTGGGACACACACCTAAAACAATTAAGGGAATGGAGCATCCTTTTCATCACAACTTTCCCTCGCTTATGCCAAAGGCCCATATTCTTGACCATAGTTATGAGCATCATGTCAAGATATAACTATTGTTGGAGTAGAATAGCTTATGGGAGCCTTCATAAAGCTGTCGCAAGCTCTTGAATTTCCTTTTTGTGAGCCTACATTTTCTATATGTTTTTGGTTAACTTGGCATTGGTCAACATGGTCACTAACAAAAAGTAAGATATGGTAACAATTTTTTCCATAGGCGCTGCTAAACTGATGGAGTGGGAATTTTATTTGTCCCCAGCCTCACTAAATAACCACCCTAAGGGGGGAGGCAAATATATGCTAACAATAATTAACAAAATATATGGAAGGGGTTTATCACCTCTGTTAAGGTGACTACATCCACTATGAAGACGGTTCATTATTTATATATTATCCTATGACAATTATAAGAAGCATGACCTACCTTAGGCTTTGACTAAGGAGGTCTGAGGTAATCTGAAATGGGAAGATAACCTCTAGGGAGTAACTAATGGACCCCTCGAAGTGTTATTTATTCACTTAGGACTAGTAAGACAAATTAATCACTACACAAGTATGGTGCCCTAAATACAATATGAGGGGAGGACGTGGTAGTTTTCCTATAAAATTGTTGAATATAAATTATTTTAGAATTTATCTTATACTATATTACTTTAATTAGATCACTCACAACCTTTCCCACCTCTTCCTCATGAGGGTTATTTGGTGTTATCATT
This sequence comes from Sambucus nigra, assembly GCA_949130495.1. NCBI lineage: Eukaryota > Viridiplantae > Streptophyta > Magnoliopsida > Dipsacales > Adoxaceae > Sambucus > Sambucus nigra. The sequence goes on along the minus strand of OX422223.1, from coordinate 62,520,421 downwards.
AAATAAGACTCAATTCATCAGGCCACGCAACCATGGGGTGAGTGAGGGTATGTGAAATAGTGAGTCTACTTCTCACTTACCCATTAGATTTGTTGACTGTCGCTTGCTTGGTGCTTTGCGATAATTCCTAACATTTATGTATCAAGAATGAGGTACTAAAGGTACCACGATCATGGGGGCAAGGGACCCTATTCTACCAAGGATTCTGGAGCATAAATGAGGATGATTCTATAAAAACGAGGCTTGGATGAGCCTCTACTAACGTACTCCTATGTTTTGTGAAACTAAGTGAGTCCTTAAGACGAATTGTCGGACTTCTAATGGATTTGTATTGACCTAGATATGCTCCTTAATAAGGATCTATAGTCCCTAAGGACTAGTTCAAATCTTAGTACTTTAAGCCGAGCTTTGTCATGAGTGATATAATGTGGATAAGGATTTTTATGGCGTTCGTAGGTCCAGTGGACCTTGGTTGGAGGTAACGACTTCTTGTTGAGGTATGGGGTAAAAATATGGAGGGTCTTTGACCATCTTTCTAACTTTAGCTTGCTATGTGAGGTACCTCTCATGCGCTCATGGTATGATATCTTAGTATAATCGTATGAGATCACTCTTAGTATGATCATATGATAATGGGTCGTACAAAGATTTTTTTTCTTCTGAGGTATATATTTCTGTATAGTAAGCATCGTAAGAATTTATTTATCGTGCAAGAACCTCGTAAGAAGTTTCTCGTTTGTGCTAGGGGAATCATATATGTACGAAGGTTTATTTTTCAGCAATCATGTTTCGAAATAAAAAAATTCAACATCTTATAAATAAGTTTGTGAAACATTTTTTCAACGAATATCACAGTTTTACAAAATCATTTGATTTTTAAAGATTTTTCATAAGTATTTAGAACCTTGAGAAAACTTTGAGTTTTAAAAACACCCTTGCACCTCCTCCTGAAGACATAAAACAAGAAATCATATAGGATGAAGACATATCATGAGAAATCATGTGGGATGATCACGTTCCCAGTTGAAATTAGTGGATGTCAAGACCTTCGGGTTGCGCAAGTTTGTGTGGTTCATTATAAATGATTGCTAGTACGAGCAGATACATGAAATTAGAGAAAAGTGGAAAAAAAATTGTATGGTATCAAGTCTTATGTAGGTCGAGGTATGATTTTGTGCGTGTACTATAATTCATTATTCAGTACCAGTGGACTTAAAGGGTTGCGGGGCGATATTAATATTTCGTAAGGGTTTCCACTCTAAAAATTTGTGTTACTTTATCTGTGGGTTCTTTTATTTTTCCATTCTAATTAATTTTGCATCATTCACATTAAGATCAAGATCTTATTAATTTTATTTGATAAAATTAAAAATTGGATATAATATCAACGAACTATTTCATAAATATAGAATCTAAATATGACATGAAATTAACAGTTGTTTCGAGGATACAATTTATTAATTAAAATTAATGAATTAACTGGACTTAGATTTGCCTATGACTTTTTCAAGTTTATAAATAAGGGGACTAAGGCAGTTGATAATTATCCTACCCCTTGGTCGTGCTTCGACTTAAATGGTCGAAAAAAATATCTATCCATAGAAAATAACTACGAAGGAAGTCTCTTTGACAAGGCTTTAATCCTTGTTGGTAGAATTTCAACATATCTTTGTCATCAAGTCTTACAAAATATTTAAAATTGGGTTTTGTTAGCATAATATAAAGTTAATTCCAAACACACACACACACACACATACATATAGAGAGAGATGTAAATCTAGACAATTTATGTGCACAAGTCGCCTGATAAATTTTCAACCGTATCATTATAAAGATTTTTTTAAAACAATAAACAAAAATGACGGCGCGACATGTCTAGTGCCGTTTGAACAAAAATATCTAGATAGGAATTAACACATTTTTATATTAAAAAATGACTTAGAATATAAATTCCAAAATAGCTTTTGAGTATATTGGAAGATGATTTGAAATTTGAAAAATTTACTCCCATCTTGGAAAAAGGAGCAATATGACATTAGGGATTGTCTTAGTTTTTTTTTTAATTGTACAATTTGAAACATTGAATGAACTAGTAAAAAAATTACCTTCCATATCTATAGGAGAATCTGGTTAAAGGTTGGAGTCCTGTCATAACTGCGGAATGAATGAAACCTGGGTCATGCCACCCAAAATCACTAGCTGGACTTGCTAGTAATTTTGAACCTATCAGTTTTTTACCATCCAAATAAAGAAAAACATTAGTACTCTAATTATTATATTGATTATCGTAGATTGTTGTATATATAGTATATATTTAAGTAAAAGGAATAATTGTTTTTGAAAAATCGACTACGGGGTATGTGGAAATCTGACTTGGGAGGTCATGGGTCAAATTAATTTTAAGTTGTCAAATTTCTCTAACTATTTTAAATTCTAATTTCAAATAAATAATTAATTAAAAACATTTTTGACTTGCTTATTTGTTATGTTTAAACCACTTGAGTAGTGGAGAAAATCATGAACTGATGATGTGTTTCACATTTTACATTTAAACAGATATATTTTTCCAGTATAACTCAAGCGTCTCTTCAGAAAAAGATACTAAAATATATCTTTCTGTACACTATTTTCCACATACATCATCGATAGTGATATGATCTAGTTGTTGAATCTTAGGAGGTGTGTGTTCTTGAAGTTGGTGACAATATCTTTAACACTTTATGTTTACAAAAACCTCGACGGATAACTTTTCATATTTGTTTTTCTTCTATGAATTGCTTTCAACCAATAATTCATTTAACAACATAGATAATCTACATACAATAAATATGTGATTAATTCTATAAGACTCAATTCTACAATATAATATGGTTGAGATTGTGATGAAGATCTAAATCTTGTAAGATTTTTTTGAGTCACTTGAAGATTGTTATTCCATTTTATTTGAAATTTTATACCATCATGTGTTGGAAAATTGGAACTTAAATGGGTATTTAAAGCTGTCCAGATTTTTCTGGACAGATTTTTGAGCAACTTTGAGCTCAAATTTAGGTGGGACCCACACTACGAAAATTATGGGACCATATACGAACGCGTTCACCTCCGCAAGGAGATTAACGTAGTATATTCATATGTCCAATTTCAATAAGTTATGAATGATAATTATGTCCCCAAAGTGGCTCACAAAGCAATGGAAGTTAATGAATTGGGTGTGTTTTAACTCTTGTCCCACATTGGAAGAGTAGTGGAATTTTGATGAGTTAATAACACCCCAAGTATGGACTAAGGCTTGGATGCCTTGGGGGTATCCCAACTCTTTGAAGGGGAGATGACCTAAGCTATGCTCGGGTTGACTTTCGGTCAAAAGTCTACACGCGCGCGGCCGGCCGGTTGGGCTTGGGCTTATAAAAATTCTTAAATTTTTGGGCCGAATCTAATTAACTTTCTGGGCTTTAATTAATTAATTACGAAACTAATTAATCTTTAATTAACTGATAATCAGTTAATTCCAAGAGTCAGCAGTTAACTGCTTTGACAGTTAATTTCGGTTTTGACTGTTCCCAACAGTCAAGACATTTACTATAAATAAAAAATGTTTCCCCCTCAGTTTTAAATACTGAAAAAATAAACCCTCCAAAATTCCGAAATTGTTACTGCATTATTTCCTCTGCCCAGAAAATTCTTTTCTTCATTTTCTGCATTGCATGTTCTTGGTTGTGTTGAGTACAAAACACAGAAATTGTGTTCGCTGGGATTAGTCATTGTTGTGCTGCTTGATTAAATCCGAAAATCTGTTCTATCTTGGGAGGCAATTATTCATTAAACTCAAGCACGTTGGAGGAATAATTTTGTCTTAAGGAGACTGTTCAATAGGGCTCGGATTTCTTTCTAATTATTATTATTTCTGCAAATTCTAGTAAGTATTTCATTTCTATAATTTTGTTTCTATTCTGTCATCGTTCATAATTCTATACAATTGTTATTTATAAATAGTAGACATAACATCATGATCTTCAGAGAAGTTCACCCATACAGAATTGAAGTATGATTAATGAAAAGTCCATCACTGAGGCCCATGCTACTATATTTCAGCACCAAACCATAAACATCACCACCACCACCACCACCATCACCACCATTCCTATCTAGTAGTCTTTTCCTCTTCGACAACCTCTACTACCATCGACTAATTTTTCGACGCGTCTTCTCTATTAAAACCACAACCATCGTCGGCAATCCTGCTTCAATGAACTGAGCTTACAATATAAAAATGATAAAAAATAGACAAGTTGTTGACATATCGCTACTATCGAGGATTCTTCTTTGTCAACACCATAACCATGATCGACTCGTATACTCCATCCATTTCACATCATCTGCCCCCCCCCCCCCCCCCCCCCCCAGGGTTAAGTGCTAACAAATATGAAAAACTATTATTGTGAACTCCACCACAAACAAAATGTTTTCCTCTCACTAATGATTCCACTCTACCAAGCTCAACTACCAATCAAAAACATATAAGAAAAACATGGTCGTTACCACATCTATTTTGGTACATATTTTTACAACCACATCATGCCCGAAGTATACAATCCAACGACCTCAACTCCCCATGAAATGTAAAAAAATCACACATTATAAAATTTCTCATCATTAAATTTGAAAATTTTCAATGTAAAAATTCAATTTTTCGCACTATGAATGGTGAAATTATACAATTCCACACTATGGCATTATTTATCATTGTATGGTTAAATTTCCCACTAAAAGCTCAAGAATTAGAGACTTTAGAACCTATACTATGTACATCTCTTTTGAAATATTTCCTCGATAGCTATCCAAAGATGTGGATTCCATACGACAATAGCTTATATTTTTGGAGATACTGAATTTTAAACTTTCTACATAAAAAGACAAATATGAGATAAATTAACAAATTTGTTTAGAATTTAGCAGTCTCCCTCTTTGGGTCTCTTATTAATCTTGTATGAGGGTTGGGTTGATTATTTTCACATCATTTAATTATAAATTTTACAAAAAAGTTTTAATATTATGAAGTAAAAACATCCAAATGTTTGAATTTTTGTAAAGAAGCCCCTAAATATCTTAATAAACCCCATGAATGTTGCATAATATTATAGACAACCCATTCTAAAGAAATTTTAAAGAGTTTTCAGTGATTCATAGTGGGTCTTCGTAACAACATGCATAGTTCATTGGGTTTTCTTACGGCATATATAGTTTAAGGGGGTGGCAAACATTTAAAATCTCATGATTTTTCCTTGAATAGCCCCCCCTCCTCATTATCATCATCATCATCGTCATCATCATCATCATCATCATCATCATCATCATTATTATTATTATTGATGAATCAAATTTCAAGTGGAGAACCAATTTACAAGAGTAAAAATGTATGAATCAAATTTCAAGTGGAGAGCTAATTGGCAAGAGTAAAAACGTGCGAGGAGGAACTCACTGCACATGTTCTGTTGTGAAAATGTAGTAACTTTTGATGTCTCCAATTTGCCATTTCCATATTGGACTTGTTGAGGTTTTTTATCCCCGCTAACCCATGTTAATCTCATCTGTATATATTAAGAATGAAATGTTGTTAAAAAAAATTCTAAAGAGATAATGAACGAGAAGGAAAAAGCAAAAATAATATAGGTATGTCTAAGACAAATTGCCATTAGCTAAAAATAATTATTCAAAGCTCATATGGATTTGAGTTACCAAAAAATCAACTTTAAATTTTGAGAAAGATAAGTATAAGTTGATCTAATAGGTAGCTAAAAAAAGGTTATTTTGAATTTATCCCTTTTACTTGTGCAAAATTAGTGTACCCCCCACCCACCCCACCCCACCCCACCCCCCCAAAAAAAGAAGAGAATTTTCATTGACAATTTATTAGATAAAAAGTGTTGGAAAAAGGTTCTTTTAGGGACAAATTCGATGAAGTAAAAGTTCATAGGTAAGGGTAACCATTTTAGATTTATCAATATATAGACATGATATGTTGTGTTCATGTCGATTTTTTTTAAACATAGTCGTGTTGTTGAAATTATAACTCGTATAACCATGTTGTGTGGTGTTATTTGTTTTTTACTTATATTATTGTGTTTAATTAAGTGTAAATTTATTAAACATGCAGAGCCGGTTTTCAAGGGAGGCGGCCACCTCGGGCCCCCGATTTTTTATGAATTTTAGGGGCCCCAAATTATATATATATATATATATATATACACAGACACACACCAATTGACACCCACAATGCCCAAACCAAGCACTTGTTCAAATCCCCAACCAACTCTTCGAATCCCACACAAATCGGCAATCCAAGCAACTCATCAAATCGCACAACCCCCCACACAAATAGACTATTATATAAACCCATAAGTTATGACTCATCATATCATACTCATACACCAAACACAAATCGGCAGCAGCATAAGCCTTGCCTTACCTTTATTTTTTGATGAACCCATAAGTCTTGCCTTGTCTTGCCATATCTGATGATATCAACTAAGGCGACAGAGTGGGCAAAGAAAAGAAATGGGTACAACCTTGACTTTTATCTTTTAGAAATGTGTACAACCTTTGTTTTTAGTAATAGTAATTCAATCCTATATTTTTTTTTAGAAATTTTATAAATACATTTTTCTTTTATTTCAACTAATTTGACACAGGTATATTGTGGTTGTGAATTAAATTTTTTGGAAGGAGGAGGTGGTTAATTTGGATATTTCGTGCTTGGAATTAAAGATTGCTTATCGAATATTACTTACCATTCCCATCACTGTTGCCTTTGCAGAAAGAAGTTTTTCAAAGTTGAAATTGATCAAATCATACCTTTGGTCAATTATGTCTCAAGAACGATTGAATGAATTGGCTATATTATCAATTGAGAAAGACATGATGGAGACGCTTGATTATGTCGAGTTAATTTCTCACTCTGCTTCAAAATGCGAGAAGAGCTCACATCAAATGATATGTTGTTATTCTTCCTCAATTTATTTTTCTTTTAGAAAGGAGAGTATAAGAGTGTGATTTTTAGACCTTTGTGCTTGATAATAATAATAAAAAAATATTTTGAGTAATAAATATTTTTTTAATTTATAAATTAGAAAAATAAATATCTTATTATATATGGGGCCCCATTTCAAGAGTTCGCCTTGGGCCCCTAACATCTTGGGACCGGCCCTATAAACATGTTAGTTATCTCATGCTTAAAATGCTTTGTATTCGTTTTCGTGTCTGAATGGTGCTTGTCATGTCACATCCTTCTCGTGTCTAAATGGTACTTGTCGTGTCATTTCATGTTAGGATGCAACCGAGATTAATTGTTAATTTATTTTGCTTAGCAATGGTCGCGCTATTTTCACTTGATGGATTATTTGGGGTTTGACATTCATTAATTCTTTAATATTGATTTTGGTTCCCAACATTTTCACTCCTTGGGGTTCGACCCTCCTAAATGACATTTAGCGATTGAAAAAAGTTTCGAAAAAATTATTTGGTAATTTTTTTGTAACACTTTTTGCGTCACTAAAAGTTATTATGTGGGTTAAACGCCAAGAAATATAAATTACAAGTTAACTCAATTACCTATTAATGGGGTCAAACTCCAAATAACCCATATTTTTATAAAACATATATACATGACTCTTTTGGGGTTAAGGTCTAACTGGTGACGAAATGTTGAGATTAAATAAGTTATGAAATCCTATGATTATGGACTCGGGGGAGGGGGGGGGGGGGAAGAGAGAGAGAGAGAGAGAGTTAAACTCAAACTACTAATTGATTTATCTTATATTATCTTATTCGATGGGATTTTGGTATATAAGTTTGATAGGTATCTTTAGTTACCTACTTTGTGAGGTGTCTTACACCGTTTGAGACTCTTGGATTTTATCTCCTATTTGAGGAATGTTTCCCCACTGAAAATTGGATATAAGAGACTTGGTACATCTCCATGTTGTGACTCAATAGATAATTTTGTGAGTGAAAGTTAAGTATTTAATTTCTCTATTAATATTTGGGGACCAATTTTGGGTATCTTCTAGTGAGATTTGGGTAGAATCTAGGTACCTTTGGTGAGATTAATATTGTGTGGGTCTTCAAATATTGTATGTGAGGGTTATTTGTGAAAAAAAGCTTATTTTGTGTGAGAAAATAACAAAAGCACTATCATTAGTAATCTTCTCCTCTTTAGTGACATGTATCGCTTGTGGATTTAGACAATTTGGCGAACCACATAAATATTTTGTTCTTCCATCTCTTTTATATATTTTGTTTTGAATTTCTATATTTTAACGTTATTGTTTGTTGGTCACGAAGCATGAGTCGATCACCACGCATTGAGGTCTCGCATAATAAATAGGTATCAGAGCCTAGGTTTCAAACTAGGGCCTTTTGTTCTGGCATCCAGGATGAAATGATGTGGAGAAATGGGAAGAATAACTTTAGCCTTTGGAAAGTGAAGGTGATGGACATCTTTGTCAAAGAGGGCTTGATCCATGCCTTAAAAGGAAAATATGATGTAATGAAGGATGATGTTCAATAAGACTGATGATACGAAGGCATACTCCACAATTTGGTTGTATTTGTCTAATGAGATTAAATACAAAATTATGATATAGACTTTATCTAAGGTGATTTTAATAAATATTGAGAAGCTTTATTTGAAGAATTCTTTGACAAATTAGATTAGTATGGATCCGAGTACTTCGTTGCAAGACCAACTCAATGAGTTTAATAAGACTATATAGAAACTATTAAATATAAAGGTGAAGATAAGGTTGCAATTTTATTAGCTTCTCATTCTAAGAGGTCTGATCATTTGATGACTACAATGATTTATGAGAATAAAAGTATCATTTTGTATGAAGGTGCATCAAACTTTCTCTCTAATGAAAATAGAAGGATTATGGTTAAGGGTGACGGTGATTCCACAATTCTATTCATTCAAGAAAGTAGGAGAGCCGAGGTTCGATAAAATTTACGATCAAGTCAAAGGGGAACAACGATCGAGAATTTTACTGATGTCACTAGATTGCGCACATCATAAATTCTTTTCGAAGAAAAAAGAATAGTAAAGGAAATGAGAAGTTTCAAGGCTCATCAACAGCGGCCGATGCAAGTGATTCAGAGGATGTTTATAATTTCTATTTCATTGAAATCCACTTTGGTGAGTGATTTAATGACGCTTGGATCTTTGATTGTGGTTGTTCAATTCATATGTGTCCCAATAGGGATTATTTCTCCTCATACAAAGAGATGAAAGTTGGTTCTAACTTGATGGCCGATGGGAGAGCATTCAAAATTAAAGGAATTGGATCAATAAATATCAAGACATATGATGTGCTGATGAAAACTTCGAGTGGTGTTCGACATGTTCCAGGTCTTTGGGTGAACCTTACATCAATGGGTGTATTAGACTCCATGGATTATAAGGTTGTAACATTGAGTGGATCTATGAGGATCTTGGCAAGTTCCCTTATGGTGTTTAGCGGCACCAAGGTGAGAAATTTATATATTTAATGGGTCGAGATATGGTGGGGTATTTGTGGTAATTGGAATGTCACATTCGAAGCTTGACAATGGAGGAACAGGTAAGCATGACTTGGATTATGAGAAAAATGTCAATCTTTACACTCAATTCGATTGAGGGGACTATATAACATCATAAGAGAGTGAAATTCACTTGAGATGGCAACCAAAATCGCAGTAGTCCTTAGAGACAGGCGAACCTATGAGGATGGGCATGTTATTAGCTTGCGGTATTCATAGTGAAATTTAGTTAGTCCTTTCGGGAGCCACGAAAATGGGTAAAGGGCAAGAAGTTGATCATGATAAATTTGTACGGGAAAGTTGGGGGCGCCCAATTCTCCCAGCAAGGGAAAATTGACTTTCAATTTTCAACCAGTGGTTATGAGGTAGTTAGGGGAGGTTCCTAGGTGTAACGTCGTACCGAGGTATTCCGCGATTCTATGGAACTTTATGAGTTTAACATAAATGGTGGAGGCATTCTTATGGCTATGCAAGATATACATCAGTTGTAGAGTGAGCCAATGGTTAGGTTTGAGGATAGTTAAACTTAGCCAGAAATTTTCATTAGAGTTTTGATGATGGAGATCTTATATTTTTGTGATGACCGTCATATTATGTTTTGCTTGATTGTTGGTTGGAAGTTTGCTGGAAGCAATTTTGTAAAAGAGATTTTATGGAGGGGATCTTAACTAGCAACCTTAGTTTCGTCTCAGTGAAAATTGGATTTGCTACAATGAAGGTTCTTTCCACCAACGAATTTTTTTGGAAAAATTCTATGTTGTGGAGCTCGACCACTGAAGGTAGTTTGTCGCTTCAGCAAACTGGTTCGACACCAGGTTTGGAAGACTTAGTTTGGTATTTTTTATACTCGCCATGGTGGAGATTTGTAGAGATTGATTCGATTTTAAACTACAATAATTATAGACTCTAGGAGAGAGAGTTTGAGTTTAACTCAAAACACCTCTCACACTCTTGAATTTTATTATCTATTTAAGGAGTGCTTCCCACCGAAAATTAAATATGTCGAAATTGGATCATCTCCGTCTTGTGACTCTAAAGAACTTTGTGAATGAAAGTTAAATGTTTACTTTCTCTATTGAGATTTAGAGACCAATGTTGAGTATTGAGATTTGGACAAAATTTAGGTGTTTTTTATGAGATTAATATTATGTGAGTCTTTCATTATCATGTGTGAGGGTTATTTGTGTGAAGAGAGATTATTCTTTGTGAGAAATAAAAAAAAAACTTTTATTTTTAATTCTTTTATATTTAGTGACATGAATAATCGGTGGACAAAGCCAATTTGATGAAAAAATGACCACTATCTTAATAATAACCCTCGTATACTCAACCTTGCTTTTACCAAAAAAAGGAATCAAAGTAGAAGTGCCAAAAACAATTGCGTACCGATTTTCCTGTAGAATCAACGCTGGAGAGATGTCCATATAATGGCTTTCTGGGATTGGCAAAGATAAAGGGCTGAGATCTTTTTATAAGGCATGGTGTGGCAAATCCACCAGCAAAGAATGCAAATTCAATATCAGTTCGGATATTTATAATATGAAATGTTAATGAGGCACTGCATGTGGATATCATGCATCTGCCCATGCTATCTCGTTGTTTGCATTCCTTTTTCTTGCATTTCAGATAATCTGGATCATTGCTTGCATATTGTGCCTGCAATAATAATGTTCTTAGTCAAAATTAAAATTATACTCCCTCCATTCATTAGAGTCCTTCTAAGCCCATTCACATATGTGATACATTTTGTACGATAAACTGGCGTGTCGTACCTTGGTCGTGTTCAGAGACTTAAATGAAGTGTAATTCATACTCAGGTCGATACGAGTGTGACATGTCAGAGTGTGTCGTATCATTCTGTGCCACATTTATGAGTAGGCCTAGATTTATTGTCATCCATTATTCCCATTTCTAAATTTAATGCAGATTTGTGTGAGACTACAAATATTCTGATCCAAAAATATTCTTAAGAGGGCAATTAGGTAAATGCATGTGTTGCATTCAAATATATTTGTCATTTTTAGTAGGATATGATATATTTGAAAAATAATATTTTTACTAAAATATTTGTCATTCGGGCAACGGTTAATATTTTGAGATGATCAGAGAATTTATTTATTTTCAAAAGGTTAGCGCTAGTTCCCAAAAACTTGGTCAACTTAATAAAAACATTTAGTGGTCTGAGTCTTTAGCTTTCGTCAAAACCTTTGATATCAGTGTAGATGCAAAAATAACAATATATCTGCTTAAATAATAATTCAAAAATTGTAAAACTATCATGCAAATGCTCAATAATAGTGAAAAAACTGTAAATAATAATACTAAGGACTACACTGAAATGCAAAAAAAAAAAAAAAAGACCCAGGCCAACACGGTCGGCTTTTCTTACACGAATTTCGGGAAACAAAAGGGGGAGGTGAGTTTGTTCTACACTAATTTATTTGTGGGCTATATAGTGAGAAAAGGTGGGTTTTGCATTGTTCATTTTCTTTCCGTAGTATTAGGAAGCGAAAGAACACAATTATTTCTAATACTAGTTTATCATATGAACAGGAAGGGAAAAAAATACTTTGATCCGGTTTGGTTGTCTCAAAATTATAAATTGACTCATTAACTGTGTTTGGTTTCATTAATAAAATGATTCATTAATTGTCCCATTTTAACTTATGTGCAAAATCTGAAATTAGATCATTTCACAAAAAACGTGAAATGAATCCATTTGAAATAGGAGTCATATAAAAGTGCATGTCCCCTCTCTTCTCCCCCTCTCTCTCTCGATATATTTTTACCTTTTTTTTCATAGAACCTTAATATCAATTTCAAATTATCAAACATCGTGTAAAATTGGATTTAACTCATTTCAAATTCACTCATTTCAAATTCACTAATTCACAATGAACATGCACTTTTTTATTACGAGGTTTTGCTATTTAAAAAAAATAATCGAATAATTTGCGCAACCAAACTGTCCTTTATAATTAATAAAATTTCAATGACTGTTATAAGCTTACATATCATGGGGAAAAGCTATTTTGATTACGAGGTTTTGCTAGGCCAGATGAGAAGTAGAAAGAAAGGTGGATGAAGGAATATGGAAAGAGAGTATCTTTTGAGTTATTTTTTTAAAATCACGGATAAAATTATAATTGGGAATATTTTATTGTCTTATGATGAGATAACTCGCATTTATTCCACCCTTCGTATTGTTGGGTATGTATGTTAGTATATATATTTATTTTGAATAAAGTAAATAAGTTAGTGGGAGTGGCCAAGTGGTAAGTTAGTGGGGGTGTGTGCATGAGGTCTTGGTTTCAAGTCCTAGGGAGCACACTAATTATTTAGCGTCAAAGATTGGGCCTTGGGCCTTGGGCTCTTGGGGATTTCTAATTTTCAAAATCGTTTTAATTTTTTAAACCGTTTTAAGTCTTTGACTATTTCTTCCACTATAGCTGTTAGTGGAGATATTAGTGGGTTAGTTGGCTAAAACCTCTACCCATGTTTTTTACCATTTCCCTTATTTAAGAAAATGCTACAGAGTCAAAAAAGAATCAAAAAAAATCTCTCTCACGTTATCTGCAAAAATACTTTTGCTATTTTCTGCAAATCACTTTCTCTGCAAAAATAATTTTGCTACTTTCTAATTTTCGTTAATTTTCTGGGAGTGCTGGAGTATCCTGAGAGTTCAAAGATTTATCACAAAGCTGGTGTGTAAATCTGATCGTTGAATCCTGGGAGGTGTATGTTCACGAGGCTGACAGCTACAAATATCAGCGAGCAATTTCACCTTTAGGACTTTGTGTCGAATACAAACCTCGATCGATAAGTCCTTCTAATTTTTCCTATTTTAAATTTGGATTATTTCGTTTATTCTGCAATTATTACCGCAACAATCTATACATTAAAAGAATCTCAAAGATTTCTTTAATTTTTTATGGGAAAATAATTAATAGTGGGAAGATGTGTAGTGCACTCAATACATTACTTGGCATGGTGACTGACGCAAATAAGCATTGAATAAATGAAACCCATGTATCCTTACCTGACTCTGGTACTCAAAAATGGCCATAAGCTAAACCATGTGAGGCGGTCGCATGGGCCCATCCCAAAATTATTTAATACAATACGAATAACTTTTATTTTGTGCTAATTTAATAAGAAGTCCCTAATAGCTTGCAGAACTAAGATATATTTAAAGTTGGTAAAAACAATTTATTTAAATAAATCAAAACAAAAACTCCCAAGCTAAATTATGTGATTATTGTTCAATTTTATTGATATTCAATATTTATCATTGTTAGTGGCTCTTGGGAGTTCTTGTTCAACAATGATAAAAATTGTGCCTCTTAAATTAATTTCACCACGTGACTCGTTCAATTTATCCCCTTATTAAATTATTTGAAATTTAAGAGAGGAGATGAAGAGTTTGTTTTTCCTTTGAAGAATTTGTTAATCATTTAAGTATTATATATATATATATATATATATATATATATATATATATATATATATATATATATATATATATATATATATATATATATATATATATATACAGTACTGCTCTTGTACAGATCGTCTCACAAATTAATAGTGCGAACTGTACATGTGTCACCTGACGGTGAACGCAGAATAAAAAGAGCGGTGATATTTTAGCCGATAATTTATGAGTTTACCGCTAAGTGACATATATCCAGTTCACACTGTTAATATGCGAGAAAATTCGCAGAACAGTAGTATATATATAGGCAGGTTCTCATACCACCTATACATATCATCTGTGTGGATTATTTTTTTTAAATAGTAAAACAATATTTTTGAATTCATTTTTTCTGTGTAGTATTTAAACATTTTAAGAAACCTCACAAAAATAAATCACCTCAAAACAATTTCTTTTACTATTTTAAAAAAATCGGTCATATTATGTAAGTTTTTAACAGCTTAAAAACGCACATAGTTTGACCACTTTTTTTAAAATAACCAAACAATTTATTTGAACTGATTTTTTTGTGGACTCTCTAAAAATGTTTAAACACCATACAAAAATAAAAGCAACTCAATATATATATTTATTTGAGAAGTTAACTATATTTGTGTGTTTGTTTGACGACAATGTTTGATCACTTTATAATAAAAAATGCGTTTCTTTTTTTTGCTTAAATAAAAGAAACAGTGATACTCAACAAAATTGATGATTTGATCATTATATTTTGCAATAAGAATTAAAAGATCTAACGATAAAAATAATTTACTTTATGTTATATCTCACATCGTCACCATTAAGAATTAGATTGATTGAGGCAATGATAAAATGACACTTTCAACATTAAGTTGTAGCATTGTGTCCGGAACTATTTCATTAAAATTATGTCATATTTGTTTTTAGCACAATTCTCATAAAAAGAGTAGTATATCATAGAAGGATGGATATCATTTACTTGATATAAGTGGATTTCATGTCAATTAGTTTTTTATGCAAATTTAACTCCAATTTTTATGTAATTATCAACTAATAGAAAATTTTCCTCATTAAAAATATTTGGATACATATTTCTATAATATTTGAATAACAAGTTTCTCGTAGGCTTTATATAGGTAATTTGTAAAATGTCTATGCATCGCACGGAGTTAAAATCTAGTTTAATTTACTCTAAAGATTTATATCACAATCGCCTACCGGTTTTCAACATAAATAAATATTTATGAAAAATATGCTCCACGCGCCAACCAATGTAGTTTGCCGCTAAATACAATAAAAATGAATTTTTTTCACAACGGAAGGTGACATTTCAATGGGAATTTTAATGGTGAAATATGTAATTTGTATCATTCATACAAGTGTGTAGCAAGTTGAGTCTTAGACTTCAGTAATTGCGTGTTCCAACCAACAAACATGCTGGTTCGTGTTTTGAAAATTCTCACTTTGTTGGGCTTACAAATGAGAATTATAAACTGAACTATTTTCTACCAAAATGAGTAAATTAATAAAACTCAATCATCTAAAATGATTGCATAATTCTACAAAATTTATAATTCTGAAACGCAAAGGCTCTAATTGGGTACTTCAAACTCAAACGTTAAACAGTGAAAATATTTTGCGATAAATAAAATCGTATTGAATCAATTCACAAGGAAACTGTGACTATGCAAGATACATCATTAATTTGTTCACATGTTACCTTCACAGGATAATGACAGAGAAGTGGTAGCTCAGTTAAATCACCTGTCTGCCAATTCATAATACTATAAAACGGACAACTTGATATACTGCATCACAAAAAGCATAGAGAATTATGTATAAAAAAAAAAAAATCTTCGACACAGTAATAATTGTTGATTTTTGACTTTAATATCAATTAATTAATTTATTAAACCTCAATATATTAAAATAAAAAACTAATAATGAATTAAGGTTAAAAAAATCATTTAAAGTGTCGTAAAAAGTTAAATATATATATTTTTTGGACACTTTATTGCAAAGACCAGTATATAAATCTTCCAGGAGCCAAAATTGATGAACACAAATAAATAGGGGCCAATATGAAAATCACTCTAAAAACAATTTCAATCTTGAAACAGTTTGTATCCAAATTTTTGGTCCCATACGGTCAAAGTCAAAATGCTAAAAATATACAAAGCCAAATCAAAAATTTGAAACAAATGAACTAAAAATTGCAGTTAATAATAATATTCTTACTCAGAATGAGAAGGTGAGATCATGGCAACCCAATCACTAGCCGAAGGGATCAGAACTCCACTAATAGTAACCTTAACATATTGTTCATCAGAAAGGTAACCCATTTTTGAGCTGACATTAATTTGTATATATGGGTTTTGTTTGGGGCAAATAGATAAAGTTTTCCTGTTTAGTATCCGAAACTCAGATATAGCAGTATAGTTACCAAATTCTAATGTAGAATTTGCAAGTATAGTATTTGTAGGCAAAGAGAGAGAATTAGAATAATAATCCAAAAAGGGAAGGAAGAAAAAAATGAAAACCCAATATAAAATGGGAGAAGAAGAAAAACCCATGGTTTCAAAATTATGATGTAAAGTTAAATCTTCACATATATATATACAACACTCACAAACATGCACGAACACATACACACATATGTATGTGTTGGATGGTTTTGGAAGAAACAAAGGAACTTTTGTGTGGACAGTTGATCATTAAGTGTGAACGGTTAGATTAGGTCAGAAGGGACATTGAATGTTTTGATGTGCCTTGTTGGTTAGGTTGATACAACTTAGGATTGATGATAACTGTTTTTTGCCTTTTAGTAAAGGGTAAATTTTACTTAATCCCCCATGTACATAAAAAAATCATGTTTGGATATATCGGACATTGAATAATGTGGCTTGGTTAGGTTGATACAACTTAGGTTTGATGATAACTGTTTTTTTATCTTTTAGTTAAGGGTAACTTTAATTAGTCCCTTGTATTTGGAAAAATTTCATGTGCACCTCCTCTTATGTTTTGCGTAGTATCATGAGGTTTTCGGATTTTTAAAGTTTTTTTTTTTTGCTTTTTTAACAGAAGGTAATGTTAGGAGTAATTTAATAAATAATTAATTCAGACTTGAACAATTAATTAAATATAATGTCCTACTTAATTTTTTAAGGACATTATTTCAATATATTGATTGTGGAAACTAAGCCGACTCTGGACATTTTGGCTTGAGTCCGAGCTTTTAAACCACGTATGAAATGATGTATTCAAATCTATTTATAATAAGAGCAAAGAGAAAATCTTATAAATAGCAACAAGAAAATATTTTGACTGAACGGAAGAAAGAAAGAGAAATAAAAATGTGCTTAAAGGGAAACACCTGCTCACAAAATTCTCTCTATTACTACAAATCAAGACCTTGGTTTCTCATTCTTCTCTTTAAAGAGAGCCAAGAAAGAGACACCTAATACCTCCATAACCTTGAACCTGACACCAGGAATGTCTCCAACTGCGCGCCCCTTATGACCAAATTTGATAATCAGTACCTCATCATTCTCTTTAATATAGTTGAGGCAACCGTCATTTCGTACAAAGGCAACTATCTTCTTTTCGTTCTTGATCAACTGTACTCGAGCACATTTTCTAATAGCAGAGTTAGGCTGCTTAGCCTCAATTCCAATTTTCTCAAGAACAATGCCTTTTGCGTGAGAGGAACCAGCAAATGGTCTTTTCCATTCATTTCCGAGATGGGACTTCTTGTAAGACTTATCCTCCCACCTTTGCCTTCTGCGATAGGACTTCAGCTTGCGACCAGCTCCCATTCTATGTGCCTTCCCCATAAGAATTAATATTTCATAGGGTTTTATTTGGATAAGTCATCATATTGTTTAAGAAAATTATGATGGATTAGTTTTCTAATTAAGGTCGACTATGATGGGTGGTAGAATTATAGAAAAATTAGAAAATTTGGGCCCTATCTCACCCTATATGTAGATTATATTCCATCAATAATCTACATAAAAATAAGACCACTACAACGAATCTGTCGTTTTGTCACGGTCGACCGTGACAAGTCTTATGAACTTGTCACAGTCACTGACCGTGACAAGTTCGTGACGACGCTCAGGGACATCTCCTTATCCTTCTCATTCTTCGTCCGAATATCCACATAAGTATCGAGCCTATGTGGCCTACCCCCAAGGCCACTCCCCGTCCCCTGAAATAAAATAATGTAGAATTATTATCGGCCCCGCAAAATAAAATAATGCAGAATAATATATTTCTGTAATTATAAAAAAAAAAATCTTACCATCATCCTATGCTCCACCTCGGCGTAAGATGTCCGGCCGGAGTAGTGCACATCCGTATTTTTTGCTCGATTTTCCCTCCACGATTGGTGAGATGCCAATTGTTGCTCCCCGATCTCATTGTCAATGAACTTTTGCCATTGTGCCAATGAGATCGGCCCCTTCGGCGGGACGGAGTCATGCATTCGGATAACGGACTCTCTAGTCTTCCCAAAGTATCGGGTCCGCATATTTTTCTTTCACGTCTTGTGTCGCTCCTTTAACTGCTCCAAGACGGAATCGCGTAGTTTTGGATCCAAGTTGAATTGTTCTTGTCCAACAGAAATAATGTTAGCTGCGAATAAATATAAATATAAATATAAATATAAAATGAAATTGAAATCGAAATTGAAATTGAAATATCCATATCCATATCCATATAAATATAAATACATTACCTGTATTGTCGCCCAAATAGCTAACTTGAGCTCATTTGACACCTCCCTCCAACTAGTGTACACGGGCCGATGATCGTCTTTACCAGCTCGAGGGATCTCACTAATAGCCCCATCTTGTTCTCGATGGCCATCCCCAATTTGTCATATTTGGGGAGCCTTGGGGCTGAAGAGCCCTCCTCACCTCCTCTACCACTGAGCCCAGACGACATCATTATAATCAACATCATCATCTTCGCCTTAATACTTGGAGGAGACTTTTTCTCTAAAAAAATATTGTTATTAGTACAAATCAAAATGAATTAGAAGAAGACATGCAAATATGAACAATTACTACAAATCCAAATGAATTATTACTGTTTAACACCTCAATTCTGAATTCTCAAATAACACCATCTAACTCATAATATGTACAATTACTAAAAATTCGAAGCATACCCACCCCCATCCCTACTGTCCACACACACGCACACTACACAAGAGTGAAAATGATAAAGTACAAATCAATTAAAAGCATTAAAAATGGATTGATAAAGTACAAATTGGAATATTTATTACAAATTGAAAAATTGTTTCAAATTCGGGTTATCGTAAAAAATGGATTGATATTTGGTAGGAGAAGTCAAGTCATCCACACTACTATTTAGACGTTTTGGCGCATGTAGGACAATTGACCACGGCTCGTTCTTGAGATACTCCAGGTAAAACACTTGGTTGACCTTTTGAAATGCACAAACTGCTTAGAATTCATTATACTTCATTCTCAAACCTTTCAAACTGTTCTTTATAACAGGATAGAAATTTGGAAGCGTATTCTCCTTGGGTAGTAAGCCCTTCACCCAATTCAGAATTCCTGTCACCCTATTGCCAGACAAATCGCACTGCGTCTTCAAACTGTGGAAACGAACCATGGCATGTAAAGTTATTTGATCTTTCTCACAGCCAGAGTATAACGGTTGGGTCACCTTAAATTTTAAACTTTGATAGTCATCGTCAAGGTTTATCGCGATATCTTCACGAGCACTTAAACCTTGTACATCATCAGTAACCTCATTCTCCCCCGCGTCATAAACTACGTATGCATCATCAACTATATTCTCTAACATATTATGATCTACATCGTCCCCTTATACATTTATCCTACTTGTTAAAGGTTGTTCGGGGACAAAAGGAACTTTCAATTCACCATGAAAACTTTAAAATCGATAAATATCTTGCATACCCAATCTTAACAAATGTAGTTCAACTGTTTTCCACTCAAACACCTTACCAATTTTATACCTAGCGCACAGACACAGAAACTCTTCATCATTATGACATCTCTTTGTGTATTTCACAAATTCATTAGATCCTTTGCGAAACACATCCCCAATTCTATTTGTCTCACCCATCCACTCTTTGTATTTCGGATATCCCATCACAGCTACCACAACTAATCACCTATTAAAGGTAAGAAGCATATATTCATGGATTAGTATAAACAAAACTTAGATTTATAGTATGTTTCATTTAATTATGTCTTATTTATATTCGATTTTTAAATTTCAAATTCAAATTATAATAGAAATTTCTATTTTCTCCATCTCCTCTAAAGGGTGAGTGGTCATATCCCATTCAAGACCGCATATTTTTGTAATATACTTAACAGTTAATGCACATTGTTACGATTTGATAAAAAATCGACAGTCTATCCCCATAGTTCTCCAACTACACGACGTAGATTGGCAAGTGTGAGTGTTATTTCAATTGATCAATTGAAATAACAGTCACACTTGTCAATCTAGCATGTACCCAAAGAACATTAGGATACGACTGCAGAACTTCCTCCAAAAGTAACAACTTTAAGCCACTAAGAATATTATTATACAGAAATTATGCAGTCCCAAACTGTCCAAATGGGACAATTCGAGAGATCTCATTACAGGGGTAATGACTCTCGAGCGGGTCTAAAGGCTGTTGAATGCGTACGCATAAGAACTAGAAGGCTAGTATCTATACGAACTACACTACACCAAAAA
Organism: Sambucus nigra; assembly: GCA_949130495.1. Taxonomy (NCBI): domain Eukaryota; kingdom Viridiplantae; phylum Streptophyta; class Magnoliopsida; order Dipsacales; family Adoxaceae; genus Sambucus; species Sambucus nigra. The sequence continues at coordinate 62,499,639 of OX422223.1, read as the reverse complement.
GGCTAAATTGGTACCCTTTAGCAGGCCAGCCTTGTCAGGGTCATTGACTGTGATAAAAAAATACGTATTTTTTGTCAGGTCATTGACCGTGACAAGACCGTGACAAAGGCTTGTCACGATTATTGACCGTGACAAGTCCGTGATAAGTACCATTGTCACGGGCTTGTCACGATCAATGACCGTGACAATCTTATGAACTTGTCACGGTCAATGACCGTGACATGTCCGTGATAATTTCTTCAGTAAAAAAACCCTACGCTTTCTTTTTTTTCCCTCCCTTTTGGTTTTCCCTCTCTTTCTCTCTCTAAGTGATTTCGAGCTCTCTCTCTCTCTCTCAGGTATATTTTTTTCCTCTCTTTCTCTTTCATTTCTATATGTGTGTGTATGTGTGTGTGTGGTGGGGGCAGGGGGTGGGGTGGGGTGTGTGTGTACGTGTGTGTGTGCGTGTACGTGTGTGTGGGGGGTTGGGGGAGGGGAGGGTCAGGGGGGTTGGGTGGGGGGTAGGGCGTGGTGGTGGTGGGGTGTGTGTGTGTGTGCAGGTGTGTGTGTGTGTGTGTGGTGGGGTGAGGGGGCAGGGGGTAGTGGGGTATATGTGTGTGTGTGTGCAGGTGTGTGTGGTGGGGGGAGGGGGCAGGGGGTGCGGTGTGTGTGTTGTGGGGCAATCTCAACAATTGTATAACTTTAATTAATAAATTGTATAGCTTTAATTGTAACTTTAATTGTATAGTTTTATATGAAAGTAAATTAATAATTAGTGCACATTTCATATGAAAGTAGGATTGCCCCTCATTGTAAATTAGTAAATTAATAATTGTATACTTTAATTGTTAGTTTAATTGATGAACATAATTAATCGAGTAGATGAATTAAAAGTAGTACGGGATACACATTGGTTGTTGACATTACGGTTAGATTATAGTTGATCGATGTTGGGTTGGTTAATTTTAAAAGTCGCATGACCACTAGATTATTGTCCATATGGGGGTGGGATTTTTCAACTTTTTTTGAAAATTATTTTGTATAACGAACAATATATATCTGGTATGATAATTAAATGAAACATACCTGAAATTACATATAGTGCGCATAAATACTAGCCTTCTAGTTCTTATGCGTACGCATTCAATAGCCCTTAGACCTGTTCGAGAGTCATTGCCCCTGCAATGAGATCTCTCGAATTGTCCCGTTAGGACAGTTTGGGACTGCATAATTTCTGTATAATAATATTCTTAGTGGCTTAAAGTTGTTACTTTTGGACGAAGTTATGCAGTCGTATCCTAATGTTCTCTGAGTACATACTAGATTGACAAGTGTGACTGTTATTTCAATTGATCAATTGAAATAACACTCACACTTGCCAATCTACGTCGTGTACTTTGAGAACTACGGGGATATGCTGCCGATTTTTTTTCAAATCGTAATAATGTGCATGAGCTATTAAGTATATTACAGAAAAATGTGATCTTGAATGGGATAGGACCACTCACCCTTTAGAGGAGATGGAGGAAATAGAAATTTCTATTATAAATTGAATTTGAATATAAATAAGACATAATTAAATGAAACATACTATAAATCTAAGTTTTGTTTATACTAATCCATTAATATATGCTTTGTACCTTTAATAGGTGATTAGTTGTTGTAGTTATGATGGGATATCCAAGATACAAAGAGTGGATGGGTGAGACAAATAATATGGTTGTTATATAACGTTACATTGCACTCAAAATTTTATAACTAATATAATTAATTTATCTATATTCTCAGCTCTTAAAGACGGGTTATGCGACATCAAGGCTTGCTCGTCTAGCCACTGGACCCTTGTTCGTGGCACAAGAGTACAAAAAATATCGATTGAACAGTTACATTTTCAGCGCTAAAGTGTACGAGGAAAGTACAAATGTACAGAACTCGAGCATTTCATACAAGGCTCTTACTTTCTTTCGAGTGAGCGCAAAAGATAAAAACCTCGTTGAAGCTGAAATGACTTACTATGATGTAATCCGAAATATATTTGAATTGGATTATATAAGCTTCAAAGAGGTTGTATTTTACTGTGACTGGGTAAGAGTTGAGGATAAAAATGCTTGTAAAGTTGATCCTGTCACCAATTTGATCATAGTTGACTTGTCCAAGTTGAAGAGCAACGACCACGTGAGCGATGACCCGTTTGTTTATGCATTTCAAAAGGTTAACCAAGTGTTTTACTCAGAGTATATCAACAAAGATCCGTGGTCAATTGTCCAACACGCGCCGAAATGTCTAAATAGTAGTGTGGATGACTTGGCTGCTCCTACCGAATATCAATCCATTTTTTATGATAACTCGAATTTTAAATAATTTTTCAATTTGTAATAAATATTCCAATTTGTACCGAAATATTCCAATGCGTTTGGACAGTTTGGGACTGCATAATTTCTGTATAATATTCTTAGTGGCTTAAAGTTGTTACTTTGGGAGGAATTTTCTATTATAAATTGAATTTGAATTTGAATTTGAAATTTAAGTTTTGTTTAAACTAATCCATGAATATATGCTTCTTACCTTTAATAGGTGATTAGTACATAGTTGTTTGGAGTGTCCTATTTGTGGAAAGGAGACTGAATCTCTTCGTCTATCCTTTATATCCAAACATTAAGAAATGCCATAATCCTATGGAGTGATGCTCTACAAATTCCTTCCAGCCGTTGTGTAGCCAAACATCACTAGTTGAAGTTGTCAATTATACTTTCCATACCCCACCACTTGGAACCTTTAGCAAAACATGGGAAAATATGGAAAGTGGAATTGACAACTTCAACTGGTGATGTTTGGCTACACAACGATTGGAAGGAATTTTCAGAGCATAACTCCATGGGATTATGGCATTTCTTAGTGTTCAGATATGAAGGGAATTATATTTGACACGATTGCCTTGGGTACATTAGTTGGAAGGAGGTGCCATATGAGCTCAAGTTAGCTGTTTGGGTGGCACTATAGGTAATGTATTTATATTTATATTTGTATGAATATTTAAATTTTAATTTCGATTTATATTTAGATTTTTATGAATATTTTCTTTTTGGGTGGAACTACACTATTATTATGAATATTTGCTTGTTAGGTGGCACTACACTCTTGTGCAGTGTCTTGCAATGGCTAATTCTTATAGTGGAACTGGAACTGGAAATTGGTGCTGAATTTTCTCAAAAGTTGTCCTCTTCTAGAGGTTCTTATCTTTGAAGTACGTCAAGGGTTCATAACATCACTTCCGGATAAATTGTTTATAGATTTGAGATAATTTATGGTGATGTTGTTTCTTCTTATATTAGGGTTTTTTATTTTGTTGTGAATAAATTGGGACATCGTGGTTGGAATGGTATGTACCTGATTTTTTGAGATCACACCTAAAGACAATCGAAATTACGGGATTGGGGTCGAATAATGGAGCTGAACAGTTGAGGTACTTTGTGGAGAATGACAAAGTTTTGGAGAAGACTATAATAAAGATGAAGGGTGGTGTTGAACAATTAAAGCTTCCAAAGTGTTCAAAGCACATGATTAGTAAAATAAGTAAATTAATAAGAACATTGAAACGACAAAAATATAGCATGAAGCGAAGTTGTCCCGTTTGCATATTGTTTCTATTTTAAATGTATATTTGCACTATCTCTATTTTATCTGGATATATAATGTTTCAACAGGTACAACGTTGCTATAACAGGTACATATATAATGCTGGGCAGTGGCAGTAGCAGTGTCCATACTGCCCAGCAGATTTTTTTTCAATTCTGTCCAGAATTGTCACGGTCATTGACCGTGATAAGTTCTTGAAAAAGGAAGTTATCACGGACTTGTCACGGTCGTTGACCGTGACAAATTTTTTTAACATTGTCACGGGTTTGTCACTGCCCTAAAACGTGATAAAACTTGTCACGGTCAGGGACCGTGACCATTCTAACTAACTTTTCACGGTCTTTGGCCGTGACATGACTGTGACAAAAATAGTTGTATCGCACAGAATTGTCACGGGCATTGACCTTGACAAGTCCAACTTGTTAAGGTCAATGACCGTGACAATTCGACATATTTGGTGTAGTGCTATATGTAATTTCATGTTTGTTTCATTTAATTATCATACTATATATATATTGTTCGTGATACAAAGTAATTTTAAAAAAAATTTGAAAAAATCTCACCCCCATATGGACAATAATCTAGTGGTCATGCCACTTTTAAAATTAACCAATTGAACATCGATCCAATACAATCCAACAGCAATGGAAACAACAAATGTGTATCTCGTACTCCTTCTAATTCATTTACTCAATTAATTCTTTTCATCAATTAAACTAACAATTAAAGTATACAATTATTAATTTACTAATTTACAATGAGGGGCAATCCTACTTGCAAATGAAAGGGGCACTAATTATTAATTTACTAAAAAAATTAACAACCAATTAATATTTAATCAATCATTTTTTTTACAAGGGGCACTACAATATGAGGGGCAATATCTAATAAATCAATAAAATTTTAATTAAAAAAATACACATACGCACATACACACACACACAGCCCCCCAGTCCCTACCCTGCCTGCCCCCCACCCCCTGCCCTGCCTCCTCCCCCCCTACTGTGACTGAACACCACAAACGCACACACACATATACATACACACATGCACATATACACACGCACATACACACACACACACACACACACAATGGCCCCCCTTTCCTCACCCCAGCCTTGCCCCCTCCCCCCCCACACATATATACACCACACACACACACACACGCACATTTACACACACATATATACACACGTGCACATACACACGCACATATACATAAATGGAAGATAAATAGAGAGAGAAAGCGTACCAAAATCGTAGAGAGAGAGAGTGTGCAGCCGCTTAGAGAGAGAGAGAAATGGAGGGAATAGAAATCGGTGGGAAAAAAGAAGAGGGATGGTTTTTTTACTGACAGAATTGTCACGGACATGTCACGGTTATTAACCATGACAACATTATAGGTTGGTCACAGTAAATGACCATGACAAGTCCATGACACTGTAATTGTCACGACCTTGTCACGACTAATGATCGTGATAAGCCTTTGTCACGGTCATTGACCGTGATAAAAAATGCATGTTTTTTTGTCACGGTAAATGACCGTGACAATGCTGGTCGGTTGAAGGGTGTCAATTTGACCATTTTGGTGTAGTGTACACAAAACACTGAGCAAGAGAGAAATTTTCAAAATTCCAAATTATTATAATCTTTTTTTAAAGAACAAGGATTTACTGGAACAATGAAACAAAGAAATTGGATCATAAAATTATGAGCAAATCTAATTCATATCAATGGAAAAAATTATGTGTTCTTTTTCAATTAAAGTATAAGTATAATAAGTGAATACGTGAAGATCAAGATCGTGTTATTGCGACCGAGTTACATGTTTAGGCAGAATCATATTAATAAACTCATGATTAATTTATATTGTTCTTAAGTATGGTTTTACATACGGTATTAAATCTTAGACTTTAGGATCTCATATTATTCCCCAATTATAACAATCTAAAATGAAGTATGCATAAAATTGCGTTTACATGTTTGAGAATTATGTGCAATTTGTGTGGCATTTTACGTGTACTTCTAAATCTGGATTGAAAAAAAATGATTTATGTGAGTGCCTAGGGCATTTCCAACCATTTTGTGAAGATTTACTAATGTTCATAATTAAGTAGTTTAGATGTCAAACATAGGCTATAATCTGCATTGACAACTTTAGATTTATGTAAGTGAGTGTTAAAGTGTCAATGTACTACATTTATTAAGCCACAATTATAAAATTATTGGACATCAAATGCAGATGTCGCAAGTCTTGGGCTATGATGAATTGAAAGTTAACAGGTGATATGTGTTTTAGTAATAAAATTATGAGACATTACACTAAATAAGATGGATAATCATAGCACCCCCTAGTCATGACTTTGATCTATGATCAGCTGGTCACGGCCTAAAGTCGTGACCATAGTTAATAATTGTGTAACTAGTTTCATGACCATAAAATGTTTTTGACCCTAGTTGGAGCTGGTCATGACCTTTAGCCCTGACTATGGTGGATCACAGACTATGGCCGTTGCCACATCCATGACCAATGCCAAATTTCCCTCCAAAGGGGACCAATTCAAGATGGTCTCGAAGAGCGATCACGATTCAGGTTCGTGACCAACCCTATAAAAATGACAAAGTTGTAACACCCCGCCTAATTAAATACCGGGTGGTCAGTCCCATACCAAATTAAAATAGAATATACGGTTGGCTCATAGTCTATAGTGTTTCATTCACACCATATGACTTATCAACAAAATCAACATCCTCGCATCCTATAACATCTCTTAACTCCCGACGTCGTTAAGGTTCATGCGCGAAGCGTCTCGCAAAGCGAAATACAAATAAGGAACCCCTCCAATAAACTACTACTTAACTTTTTCGATTGTGGAGGTCCGTCAAATTCAAATACGCAACCGGAATAACCTCATCCCCTCTTTCAACCAAATGTGGTCCGAACTCTCATCTCTATCCAGGAGCCATCCCACTAAGCGCTTGTATTACACTCAGTCCTTGCGCAATCAATAATGATCTTAAACTCACACCTTGATGTTCAAATTGTAACCCTAAGGCTACCCAGGTATTATATTAAATCTCCCCTACTGGACCTATCTTTAATCCTCATGCATACCAATTATAATCCAACAAATGAAACTAGCAACCGAAATTTCTTTCAATTTGATTATCATTATTCTAATCAAATTAATTTGAATCTTAACTAGGGCCTACTGATCTTCTCTAAGTCCCATAATATCCAATTAATAATCACCAAAGATCTACAAAAGGTTTGGGATAATATACAACATTAAAAATAAACAACTTTAACAATTCTGGGGAGGTCGATCGATCGAAGGCAGGGGGTCGATCGATCGATCGCCCAGAAAACAGCCCAGTTTTTCTACATTTCTTCTACTACGGGTTTAACTATTTTTTATCATTCAAACCTTCATATTAACACCCCAAATGACTTATAATCCTTACTACATGATATATAAACATATATAAATGATTTATAATGCTCTAAACATCCTAGAATCATCAAGAGATTGAATTACAAGCATGTTTTTATCCTCTTTTTCTAGAAAATTATCAACATAATATCTTCAAGAACACATCAATGGTTTTTAGAATGTCTTCAATAGATTTATGATTATTTCGTGGATTACTTGTAACACCCCGCCCGCCCGGAGAGAGCGAACGGAGCGCTAATACGATAAAATAAATCAAAATCCACAAGTGACAAGGTATAGAGCATCTAATATAAATCCACTAATCTCAAATCTCTTCAAATAAATATAACAAATCTCTCGAATTATATACAACATCTAACTCGAAATAAAATAAATCCCAATGCTCTATACATCAAAATAAATAATTAATACAAATCTTCCAAATTGTATTAAAAATTCTTCCCAAAATATCCAAGATAAAATCAATCTCTAATAATCCATAGCTCCCCAAAATCCATGCTAACCTGCCACTAAAAGCAAATATGGGGAAGTACACAATACGACAGGAAAGATGCTCAACAAATATATTAACGATGAATAAAGCGTAACAACACGAGTATGCATATTCAAATCAAATGCGAATCTCAATAGCATTTATCAATAAATTTCTCAACAACACATCAATGGGTAACCAAGACTCACCCCATTCGCATATGCTTTATCAAGCCATAGCCGGGAATAGGTATTTTGGCGGGTACTCAACATCCGTGCCATATTAAAATCTCATGACAACGTGCTCAATAACAATATAATGATACCACATGAATCAAAATAATTTCAACAATTATTTTCCAGATTTCAATGAATTTATCAATTCAAATATGAGTTCAATTAACAAGAATTTAAAAAGAACGACACTCGCGAGATTTAAGGAGTATATTGTGTAAAACCCCATACCTCAAACCATGATGAGAAACCAACGATCACATCCTCAAGATCAACACAAAAGATCTACAGAAGCTCCTCTAAGAACCTCCAACAAAATAGCCCCAAGTACACCTCTAATCTAAGGTTGGAACTCACAAATCTCAAGGGCCAATGTGTATATAAAAAGAAGAGGAATATAAGATATATTTGCTGCCAAAATTTGTGCCAAAAGTATGTTAAAAGGGTTGCCCACGACTTCCTTTTATAATGCAAAGAAATGAAGAGTTGGAATCTAGAAGACTCCTTTAAATAAGGCAAAGAAATGAAGAGTTGGAAGTCAAAACAACTCTTGAAAATTACTTAATGTTCGCCGACTTAGAATTCCAAGAGTTAAAAACATTTAAAAATCATTTTAAAATTCGTTTTAACTCCGATTTCGAAACCGTTTGCAATTCTCGCCTTTAAAAATAATATTCAACATATTTGAGCAATAAAAATAATTTTATCTAAAACTTTACTTTTCCTCTTTATTTTGAAAATAGCTCAAAAATTATGCGGGTTGTTACACTTCCCCACTAACAATGGAATTTCGCCCTCGAAATTCGCCGAATGCCTAACTCTCAAAATCAGGCCACTATACTAACTCCAAAAATAAATCACGTCTCCCAAAAATAAATTCCTCGCCTCTAATCTCGAAACTTATCACGAATATCACCTAAAATTTGCTATCTCCAAAAATTGCTAACCACGCACTGAACCCAAAACCCAAGCCCCGAGGGTTGCCGTATACCTAAGCTCTGATACCATTTGTAACACCCCGCCCGCCCGGGGATAGCGAACGGAGCGCTAATGCGATAAAATAAATCAAAATCCACAAGTGACAAGGTATAGAGCATCTAAATATAAATCCACTAATCTCAAATCTCTTCAAATAAATACATCAAATCTCTCGAATTATATACAACATCTAACTCGAAATAAAATAAATCCCAATGCTCTATACATCAAAATAAATAATTATTACAAATCTTCACAATTGTATTAAAAATTCTTCCCAAAATATCCAAGATAAAATCAATCTCTAATAATCCATAGCTCCCCAAAATCCACGCTAACCTGCCACTAAAAGAAAATATGGGGAAGTACACAATACGACAGGAAAGATGCTCAACAAATATATTAACGATGAATAAAGCGTAACAACACGAGTATGAATATTCGAATCAAATGCGCATCTCAATCGCATTTATCAATAAATTTCTCAACAACACATCAATGGGTAACCAAGCCTCACCCCATTCGCATATGCTTTATCAAGCCATAGCCGGGAATAGGTATTTTGGCGGGTACTCAACATTCGTGCCATATTAAAATCTCATGACAACGTGCTCAATAACAATATAATGATACCACATTAATCAAAATAATTTCAAAAATTATTTTCTAGATTTCAATGAATTTATCAATTCAAATATGAGTTCAATTAACAAGAATTCAAAGAGAACGACACTCGCGAGATTTAAGTAGCATATTGTGTAAAACCCCATACCTCAAACCATGATGAGAAACCAACGATCACATCCTCAAGATCAACACAAAAGATCTACAGAAGCTCCTCTAAGAACCTCCAACAAAATAGCCCCAAGTACACCTCTAATCTAAGGTTGGAACTCACAAATCTCAAGGGCCAATGTGTATATAAAAAGAAGAGGAATATAAAATATATTTGCTGCCAAAATTTGTGCCAAAAGTATGTCAAAAGGTTTGCCCACGACTTCCTTTTATAATGCAAAGAAATGAAGAGTTGGAATCCAAAAGACTCCTTTAAATAAGGCAAAGAAATGAAGAGTTGGAAGTCAAAACAACTCTTGAAAATTACTTAATGTTCGCCGACTTAGAATTCCAAGAGTTAAAAACATTTAAAAATCATTTTAAAATCCGTTTAACTCCGATTTCGAAACCGTTTGCAATTCTCGCCTTTAAAAATAATATTCAACATATTTGAGCAATAAAAATAATTTTATCTAAAACTTTATTTTTCCTCTTTATTTTGAAAATAGCCCAAAAATTATGCGGGTTGTTACATTGCTATGTACCTACAACATGAGTTTGATTCCTACATATGTTCATATTTCCAGAAATCCATTACAACTCCATTTTTATCTTCCAAATAATGAAAAATCATCTCTTTTATAACTATTCTAACATGTACAATATACAAACTTAGATTACAATTATCAAACACTTTCCTCTATTGAAGGTCTGATCCTTTGGGGTGGTGTATCACAGGTGGTTCTCCCTTCTCCAACCAACTTCCGGTGGTGGTGACCTTTGGTTATTTGGTTCTCCTCCTCTCCAAGTAAGCTTTTCTCTTCCCAAGCAACCTTTCACTCTCTCTAAGAAGATGACCTTTTAATTTTGTGTAGAAGAGATGAATGAACCAACGTTCAACTAATCTCCAAATACTTATAATAAGACAAAATCCGAAATCACTATTCAGCCCCTTGTAAAAATGACTAAAATGCCCTTTTGGGTTGTCTTTTTATTTCCAAATGACCCGAGACTCAAAACCAACATCCAAATAGACTTTTCGGACTGTTTCAACCCTTTCGGACGCAACGACGTAGTCGAAATGACTATAAGATTGATGTAAAAATAAATTTCCATATTAATTTAGCAAATTAGTCCCGACACGTCCCATACTGCGTCTGACTAAAAATTCAAATTACTGAATTAGTATCACACAACCACATCAATAACATCACATTCATATATTACCTAAATATCTTTAAGTAATATTCAGAATCATTCATTTTAATGTCCACAATTTGGATAAAACCCAAATGAATTAATTTATAATAAAATCCAATTAATTCATTAATTTAAAATATAACCCATTTTAAAAGTCATTAAAATCATGGGGTATTATATACTTCCCCCCCTTATAACAGAATTTTATCTCGAAATTTGGAAAGATAAATCATACTGGTAAGGTCAACTCTGAGTATAAATCTCACATCGCAAGTAATTTATGTCGTACCGCCCATACAGTACATTAACGAAATCCCCCATTGATGTTATACGCCAAGCCTCACCATATAGTTTCAACTGAATCGAATTTAAACTTGACGCAATCTTCCCTATACCATCCTCGTGAAAATTTTTGGGAAAAAGTGATCCTTAATCATTTAGTAAATACATCTTGAAGTCACAACTACTTACTGTTTCACTATTATGAAAGATACTACAATCCAACCATCCAGGGCGCCCATACACCCTATCGTACAACTTTCATTATAATATTTATCACAAAAGTTATAAACTCATATCCTAAAGACCTAACTTATTTCGACTCCCAACGGTTATTAGTTTCATGCGTGGGGTGTCTCGCAAGCGAAATCCAAACAAGGAACCCCCCCGATACACTACTACCTAAAGTAGTCGGTCATCGAAACTCCTTAGGTCCTTAGTCAATAGTTTATAACCTCTCTACAGGCTTTATCGATTTCAAATAAAAGTCTACTCATCTACCCTCTTATTAAAGACAAGATGCTGGCTATATGCTCTCATATACCACAAATCAATCCACGTCGATAGTCACATTATGATTGGACATGCCTAAAGTAAGTAATTCCGTGATAAAAATCAGACCCACATGATGACATGTAAAAAATATAGGTGTCCCACGACCCCTCGGTGAGTCTACGTAAATAATAGTGCAATAAGCTAAGTTTAGCAACCATATTGCCCACACAATATTAATTGCTACAAAAATCAATATACGCCTCATAATTCCTTAGATAGAAAGAATACCCTCATTTGCGGCTGGTGGTTGTTGATTCGCACTATTATAACTTTGCTCTGATGAGTCAAGAAAAATTTTACCCCAAATTTTCAGTTATAGTTAACCACACTCCACTATATGCCCAAGCCTTTGAATATATTGCCTTCGTTAGGTAACACACACAATTCTCGCATTTCAAGAACTTCTATTGATAACTCTCCTCAATTTTTTCATAATAGGGGTGACCTCAACTATGGTCATCATACTCGAACATACTTCATAACCTCCTAAGTACGATCTCCGCTATCCTTTCAATGGCCCTCTTCTGCCATACTTCTCGTACGAACCCGTCCGAATGCAAATAAGATTCACCAATATATACGAAATCTTACCAAAGAAATCAACAATCCTAAATATAGGGCTCTACATCAAAGAACGTTAAGTTGAAAACACAGTAAGCTATATAGACCCTAAAGGACACTAGAACCTGATGCTCTGATACCACCTGTGACACACTGCCTAATTAAATACCGGGTGGCTAGTCCTATACCAAATTAAAACAGAATATACGGTTGGCCCATAGTCTATAGTGTTTCATTCACACCATATGACTTATCAACAAAATCAACATCCTTGCATCCTATAACATCTCTTCACTCCCGACGTCATTAAGGTTCATGCGCGGAGCGTCTCGCAAAGCAAAATCCAAACAAGGAACCCCTCCAATACACTACTACTTAACTTTGTCGGTCGTGGAGGTCCGTCAACTTCAAATATGCAACTGGAATAACCTCATCCCCTCTTTCAACCAAATGTGGTCCGAACTCTCATCTCTATCCAGGAGCCATCCCACTAAGCGCTTGTACTACACTCAGCCCTTGCGCAATCAATAATGAGCTTATACTCACATCTTGATGTTCAAATTGTAACCCTAAGGCTGCCCAGGTATTATATTAAATCTCCCCTACTGGACCTATCTTTAATCCTCATGCATACCAATTATAATCCAATAAATGAAACTAGCAACCGAAATTTCTTTCAATTTGATTATCATTATTCTAATCAAATTAATTCGAACTTACTGATATTTTCTAAGTCCCATAATATCCAATTAATAATCACCAAAGATCTACAAAAGGTTTGGGATAAAATACAACATTAAAAATAAACAACTTTAACAATTCTGGGGAGGTCGATCGATCGATCGACCAGAAAACAGCCCAATTTTTCTGCATTTCTTCTACTATGGGTTTAACCATTTTTTATCATTCAAACCCTCATATTAACACCCCAAATGACTTATAATCCTTACTACATGATATATCAACATATATAAATGATTTCTAATGCTCTAAACATCCTAGAATCATCAAGAGATTGAATTCAAAGCATATTTTTATCCTCTTTTTCCAGAAAATTATCAACATAATATCTTCAAGAACACATCAATGGTTTTCAGAATTTCTTCTACAGATTTATGATTATTTTGTGAATTACTATCTACGTACAACATGAGTTTGATTCCTACATATGTTCATATTTCCAGAAATCCATTACAACTCCATTTTTATCTTCCAAACAATGAAAATCATCTCGTTTATAACTATTCTAACATGGAAAATATACAAACTTAGATTGCAATTACCAAACACTTGCCTCTAATGAAGGTCTGATCCTTTAGGGTGGTGTATCACAGGTGGTTCTCCCTTCTCCGGCCATCTTCCGGTGGTGGTTGGTGGTGGTGACCTTTGGTTCTCCTCCTTTCCATGCAAGCTTTTTTCTTCCCAAGCAACCTTTCACTCTCTCTAAGAAGATGACCTTTCAATTTTGTGTAGAAGAGATGAATGAAACCACGTTTAACTAATCTCCAAATACTTATAATAAGACAAAATTCGAAATCACTATTCACCCCCTTGTAAAAATGACTAAAATTCCCTTTTGGGTTGTCTTTTCATTTCCAAATGACCCGAGACTCAAAACCAACATCCAAATAGATTTTTCTGACTATTTCAACCCTTTCGGACGCAACGACGCAGTCGGAACGACTAAAAGGTTGATGTAAAATTAAGTTTCCTTATTAACTTAACAAATTAGTCCCGACATGTTCCATACCGTGTCCGACTAAAAATTCAAATTACTAAATTAGTATCACACAACCACATCAATAACATCACATTCATAAATTACCTAAATATCTTTAAGTAATATTCAGAATCATTCATTTTAATATCCACAATTCGGATAAAACTCAAATGAATTAATTTATAATAAAATCCAATTAATCCATTAATTTAAAATATATCCCATTTTAAAAGTCATTAAAATCATAGGGTATTACATTGGTCATGACTACTCACGTGAAAAATTAAAGTCACAACTTTGGGCCATGACCAATCTCTTTGTATTAAAACGCCCCAAGTAACCTCTTTATTTTCACATGAACTATCTCTCTCTCTTTCTCAAACCCTGAAATCCTCGTTTGATCACCTCTCTGTCCGGTTTCCTCTCTATTTTTTACTCCCTCTCTCTCGATCTCAAAGGTAACATTTTTCTCTCTTTCATACTTGACCGTGTTGATAATTAGAGATCAAATTAAATTTTGCATAATTTGTATGTGATTGTTTGATCTGGTAGAATTATGATCTGAATCAAACAGTGGAGTTGTTTAAGATCAAGTGTCGTACATTTGTTCTGATAATAGTTGGTAATTTAACTATGTCTAAGCGAGAGCAAAAAGATTCAATTACAATCAAATTTCAATTTTTTCGTCAAATTCTTGAAGTTCATTTTTTGGTCGTCCATACTTTTTATGCATCTCAAGATTAATCAACTTTGTAGTGATTGGTGTTAGGCGTAGTTTATTTCCTATTTTTTTTATAAATTCCCCACATTGAAGAACAAAATAATGAAAGATCATTACTCTCGGAGAGTTGTGCATTGTGAGGGTAACACGTCAAGACAACACATTATTGCAAATGTGCCATTACCTAGGTGAATCATTTCCTTTACTACATTTTTTAGTGCTTCGTTATTTATTTAATTTGCATGTTGTTTTTGAGTATTTTTGTTTACGACTATGGAATATATACGGGAGTTTTTTTCTTTAATAGTTTTATCTTGTGTAATTTTATGGGCTAGAGTTATTATTATTATTTTAGCACATTTATTTTAGTGAATTAAATTGTTAGAATATTTAATTGATTAACCTATTAACTAATTGATTAGTTTTTTGTGTCTACGATTGTCGGTGCTCAAGTCTGAATGTGAAATGATGTGGGTTAGTGTCAGGTTGACAATCGACAGTAAAAGTAATGTCAAATCTTTACGATGGACTCTCTAGTTAAAAGAAGAAACGTAAATAAAAATATCATACATAAAATTAGATTTGGTACATGAAATTTAGGAACATTTACCAACAACTGTAAAAAACTTATCTATACTTTAAAACGGATAAAAATCAACATAGCATGCCTATAAAAAAACTAAATGAAAGGGTGAAAAGGCTAGAGAGATAGGTGAATGTTATAAATTACTTTATTCGAGAGGAAGGGAGAGATAATCGTAAAAATGGGGTAGGCATTGTTGGCTATCACTATATAAAAGATAAAGTAGTGGATGTTAAAAAATGGAGGGATAAATTAATAAATATTAAGATTGTCTTAGATAAAATAATTTTGAACGTGATAAGTGATTACACTCTCTAAGGAGCTTTAGATGAAAATGTAAAGAAATTATTTTGGAAATTATTGGATGAAATATTACAACCTACACATGAAAACATATTTATAGGAAGTGACTTATGAGAACACACTACATGGTTGACTCACTTGAGTCTGTACCATACAAGAGTTCCAACTAGTTTGGATATGGTGACAATGGGCTTAGATTTTTTGAGTTACCTCTCCTAAGTATTCAAGCTACATCAACAACATCATCCAGACAAAGAACTGTAACAACCCGCTTAATTAAATATCGGGTGATCAGTCCTTCATTTAATTAAATCAGAGTATCCAGTTGGTTAATTCTCAGCATCACTGTCGAAAACACTTTCTTTATTAATCACCTAATAGTTAATTAATCTAAGTGTCAAAAAAAAATTCCTTTTTTAATTTAATTAAAAACATTCCACGACACGGAATAATAATATGCAATAACACAACACAACTAAATTTACTACAACAAGAATAACTGTGACTGGAATAACTCTCTAGTTGAATTATAACATTTATACTAAATAAAACTGATATCCACAATGCTTACATAATTAATTACAACCTCTAGAATCCCGGGTGACATGTCCTAAATGAAGTAGACACTACATATGAGTGAATCAACAGAAATGAAGCGTCTAAGAAAAATCCGCATCTCTGCTAGTAGCTATAATCCCTCGGAATATCCATAATATATGCTGGGCATCCCTGCTACTGGATACATGATGTACAAGATATAGTAGAGAAGAGAATATGCAAGGAAACGTGTCAGAGCCCGATTGTAAAAGATTTTAAAAATAGCAAGTGATTAACAATCACAATTAATCATTTATTATGTATATGTTAGTTTCTCGGGCTCTCTCTTGAGAATTCTCACCTCTCATATAGAGTGCACACCTATCGTATCTCAGTAACTTCCTAGTTAATGTTCCCTCATAACTAGCCTTAATATCACTGTGATTTTAACCCATATCATAAACCCATATGTACCATAACATACGTAATATAATTATTCATATTCATTTCTCTTTAATATGAATTAGTCTTGTTACAACCTTAGAATTAAGTGTTCACTTACTTCATTAAATTCATATTTCATTATTTACTGCTATTTACAACATCACACAGTAGATTAAATCACAGTTTATATTTTTAATCTACAATTTCTCATAAAAGATTACATCTCTATATCTACAATGTCACACAGTAGATTACATCACAGTTTATATATATAATATCACACTAATTATATATATTAATACGGCAACTCCCCAGTCACAGTTGCGGTGCATGCATACTCTGCTATCATGTCCTGATACATAATCTCACTGTATAGAGGACTATTGATTCAGCATCTCTCACAAATCATATAACATAACACAAATATATTGGAGGCGAGCATACTCCCCAACCAAATGGGTCACACACATACCTACGTTCCCATTTCACTATCGAACTATCATATCTCGAATAACACGTTTTCAAGGTACTATGCTCAGGGTACGAATCTAAAATCCTCCTAATTGGACGCACAAGGATAAGACCGTCCATAACGCGAAACCTCCACCCTGATAGCAAGCAACGTAGGTATGTCATACATACAAATAATAATATGGGTATTCATCACACATATATAAATATAACATCAATAAGGTATTCACTCAACCATATGATAATAACAGACAATCATCTCACCTATATATATAGAATAACAATAGGTATTCATCATACCTATATATAACCGCAGGGTATACGCACAACCCATATAATAAATACCATATGTAGTATAATTATATCCCGAATATCCTACGTACTTTTTTATTATGACTTTAATCCTCAAAGTATATATTTTCTAACATATCTAACCGCACGATGGTGATCATTTAATCCTCAAATAAATTTATTAGGTAAACATCACGTTCTACAAATCCATATCATCAATACTCCAGAATTTCTACAAATTAACTTCACTTTAATTAGGTTTAATTCTCGATAACCCTTAATTCTCTCTTAACCCTTTACTCCACCTCTTAAGGTTAATCCCAATTATACCTAAAGTTATACCAGTACTTTGTGACTCTCCTACTACCTGTCCTAACCCTAAATTATCATTTATCCGATTTAAACCCCAAGTAATATAATTTTCTAAAATAACTCATTTTAATTACTCAGTCGTTAATTTTTCCTCATTCACAATCCCAAAATAATATTTTTCGGGTCTTTAGTATATCCTACTGCCCTTCCCTAAGTCCCATTAAGTTCATTTAATCATCATCAAAGATTCCTCAAAGTTGGGATTGAATCAAAAGTTAAATGGAGAAAAATCACATTTTTCAAGGGAGTCGATCGATCGATCAGTCGATCGATCGATAGTCTTAAGTTGATCGATCGATCAGACAGTGCCCAGATTTTTTCATTGTTTTTCCTACGGGTTTCATACTTTTTAATCATCAAAACCTTTATCAAATAATCCCAATCTCCCCAATATTCATTCCATATGATAAACCAAGATATATAAATGATTTTTAATAATTAAACCAACTAAAATCATCAAGAAGGTTGGATTAAAACATACCATTTTCATAATTTTCAGAAAACTCATATTTTATTATTTCTTCAATAACATCATATAAACTAAGATTTTCTTTGCCAATAATTCCCAAATTTCGTGGGTTAAATTCTATACTCAAAAGAAAATTAATCCTACATCATTATCCTTTCAAAGATTCAATTAACATAACCATAATTCATCTTTGATTATGCATCTTTTAGAATTTTCTAAACAAACTAACATGGACAAAATACATGCTAAATTTGCAGAAAATAACCACTTGCCTCTAATTCACAGGTCTGGTCCATTGGGGATGATTCTCTACTGGTGGTCCTCTCTTTTTTTCTGCTAATTTCCGGCAGTGGTTTTGGTGGCTCTTGGTGGTGCAATGTGGTTGTCCTTTGGTTTCCTACAAACGTCTATTTTTCTCTCACAATGACTCTTCCTTTTCCCCAGAGAAACTCCTCACTCTCTTTTAATTTCTTTTTCTCTATGTTTTTAGAATGAATCGATAATCTAAACCCCTTAGACTTATAAATAATCTCCCAAATTCGTGCATACTATTCACCTCCCTAGTAAAATGATCGAAATACCCCTTCGGGGTGTCTTTTCGGTTCCAAAGTGCCCCGAGACCCCAATCAAACCCCCAAGTAGATTTTTTGACTATTTGAACCCTTTCGGACACTTTGGCGCAGTCAAAACAACAAATCAGATGACGTAAAAATAATTTACTTTTATTTCATTAAATTATAATCCCGACGCGACTTAAGTGCGCGTCCCGACTTAATTTCCATAATTATCGTACACATAATTCGCGATAACTTATAAAGTCATAATCAATTATAAATTAATAATCATATATATTACTTTAATCAATGAGTAATATTCAACATAAATAGCATATTACTATATTCTCGAGAAATATTTAAATCCGAATTAATTTCCAATTATATCACAATTAATTCTAATAATCCCATTTAAAAAGTCATTAAAAATACGGGATATTACAAGAACCTTTATCAACTACCAGAAAGGGAAGTATTTCTATACTCTTGAACACACTATAGGACACATTTCACGCATATAAGTTTTAATAAGTGTGCACAAGCGTTTTGCATAATTTTAGGAATTTGTAAAAATTTTAAATAATTTTGAATTAAATAGACATGTGTTTTAAAATATTTTAGGGCTTAAATGAAAATATTTTTATTCCTAAAAAAACTTGGTTGGGTAGAATTCGAAAGCGACAGAGACTTGTGTGGGTGGATTTTATATTTTATAAACATAAAAAAGACACATTTTTTTAATCCTTGAGATCACTCCATGTGTTGATATTATACCGACTGAATTTGTGTTTCTTATGTGTCTAAATTGAGAGTTTCAATTGTCACCATTAGATCTCTTTTTATCAATGGTCTGTATGCGTTTGAAGCAATCCTTGTGCTGGCCAAATAAGCCAATCAGAGCATATATAGAAGTAGTGCATTTGTAGACCTTAGATGCAAACGTTGAATAGTTAAACACATCTTAACCATTGATTTCATTCGACCTTATGGATCCTTCCATGAGTAGTATATAAGGACTCCTTGGGTCAGCCATTCAGATACTTTTGTCAATCGTGAGATTGAGAGGAAAAAAAGAGTAGAGAGAAAGTAGAAACAGTAAAGATGGAGAAAGGGAAAGCATATTTATATGTTCAAACTTTTATTTTATCAGAAACTAAACGCCTTCCTTTGAAGATTTTCATACCAGAATATGAGAGTTAGGGTTTCTAGGGTATTTCCATTAAGTTTTGGTGTGTGGTTTGGAGGATTAAAGACACTCTTCATTCTAGATCTTTCTTAGGGTACCACTCTCATTGCAAATCTCAATTTTCTTCATAGAAAGTGTGAGATTTGCTATGAGAAACATTTCACTCAATAGTAAGGGTTTCCTTATTCTTTTCTGTTTGGATCTTTTATATTTACTTTATATTTAGTGAAGCTCCACTCTCTATTTCAAGTAACTTTGAAAAAGAGATTTCTAGTTGCATAAAGTCTTAGATCTGAAATCGTTTTGTTTTAAAAATTCATAGTTTCAAATTTTGTGAAATCGATTCGTCCATAAATAAGATTTTGAAATAATAAGATCTAGTTTTAAGAAATATTAGTTTTCAGATCTGAAAAATTCTTGAAGTATGATTTTCAAAAGAGATTTGAAGTCCATTGCATATCATTTAGAAACATTGAATTTTGTTAGAATTAATTTGTATTAATCATTGAGAGAAGTGAGGGAAGGCTGCATATCCAAATTATTCTAATAACAGACCTCATGAGAGAAAACCAGATAAACACATTACTGAAAATAATAGTAGACATGTCAAAGACCCTAAAAAGACTGAAAGTTTTAGATGTGGTAAATTAGTTCACTTTGCCAGTAAGTGTATAGTTAAATTGAACAAAAATAATAATAAGGTCAATCTTTGTAAGACATGGGATGATTCAAGCGACTCTGATAAAGATGATTCTGAATCATCAAATATCTTTGACCCTTGTATGTCTTTTTCACAAAGATTGTGTATACTGATGATAAGAATGAAAAGCATGTTGAACTTGATGTTAGAATGCCTAATATTGATATCCCTTATGATATCTTGCATGTTACTAGTTTATCTGCTCTTTCCCTAGAGAATGCTAAAATTGTTGATACTTCTAGTAGTTCATCAACGGGGTGTGTGAGTAAAAGTGAATGCGTCATTGTTGAATTAAATGGGTGCGTGAGTACAACAAATGAACCGTTAGGGGACAATTCACACTTTGCACTTAATGAGCCCGATAATGACGATCTTCCTGACATTGACACACTTTACAAAAAAAAACTTAAGAAGAGAACAAGACTTGAAAAGACTGTTAAGGACATCACAGAAAAAATAGAAGCCCTAAGTCTTATGGTAAAACAGAGTGTCGAGGAATATACCACTCAATGTCTGGCTTATGAAAACAAAACTATGTCCTCTCTGAAAAAATCCAAGATCTTTCAGAATCAAATAAAGTTTTGGAAAAAAAAATATAAGGCAACCTTATTAGAATTGGAACAATCCAAAGAAAAGTTTCAACAATTTTAAAAAAATGTTCAAAATTTGAAAACAATTCTAACTGTTTTGAAAGTTGTGTTGCCTCTAGTAAAATCAATTATGAAGATAAAATTTGCATAGGTTTTGAACAAAAGGATAAGGCACAATAAAAACCTTTCAAAATGTGAAATTTGTGTATGTCGAAAAAAGGCCTATTGACATATGTCCAGATTTTCAAGATTTAAAGGTTAATTTTGATTAAAAAAAAGAGTCAGACATTTTGTTTAAACAATGTCCTAAGCCACCTGTTGTACCCAAGGCTAAGTACGTCTGCCCCCTATTAGGCATGGAGATTCCACGTTTCAACCTGTTGCAGTTTGACATAAGACCAAAGTCCAACAGATGAGCAAACCTATTTTCAAAGGTTTTCAAAATGTAAAGAAACCATCTAGCCACCTATACTGTTCATACTGTGATGTTTATGGACACTTCTTAGAAGAATATTTTCAAAAACATTTGTATAAGCCTATCTTTCATTCACATGTTTATACAAAGTTAACTATTCTAGACAAAACATAAATAACTATATACTTCCTAGACAGCCCAATAAGAACTCTAAATATAAAAATATGAAGAATAGATCTAACTCTAAAAAGAAATCTAAGAGGAAGAGTCCTAGATCTATGTATAAATCAAAACCTCACAAACCTCTAAAAACTATATCTATATGGCATAGAATGGATGATATAATACCCCAGTTGAAGTATAATATTGTGATTAGTAGTTTAAATCACGAACACACTGCTTCTGGTTGTTACTTAGACTCTAGTTGTTCCAAATATATGACCGGAGACGATACTAAACTAACCGAAAGAACTAACTTCTCTAGAGGAAAGGCTTTGTTTCGGGACAGGGTATCAACTCAGATCACAGGAAAATGGTAACTCTAAGAAAAGGGACTACCTATCCTCAAAGATGTCCTTTTAGTGAAAGGGCTTAAAACTATTTATTTAAGTATATCACAATTTAACGGCTCCGGACATACAATCAAATTCTCAAAAACAAACAGCAAAAACTAAAATGATAATAGAGATGGCATCATTACAGGTCTCCACACTCCAGATAACTGTTCCACAGTAAATCCTGGTACTGAGATTTGTAATATTGCCATAATGGATGATAATGAAATCTGGCATAATAGGTTGGTTCACATAAAATATTATAGCCTTGGAAAATTAATCTCCTAAGAAATAGTTAGAGGTCTGAATAAAATAAAATCTATTTCAAACGTTGTTTGTGGGCCATGTCAGGAAGGAAAAACAGTTAAAACTACTCACAAGAAAGTTAAAGATAATTTAATAACAAACCATAAGAGCTAATCTACATGAGCCTAATGGGTCCCTCTCGAACTATAAGCCTTTGTGGTAATAGTTACATTTTAGTTATAGTGGATGATTTCACTCGATTCACTTGGGTAGCTTTCTTAAAACAAAAATTCGATACATTTTGTGAATTTTTGAAAATCCTTTTATGTATTGAAAATGAAAAGGATACCCATGTAAATCGAATTCGTAGCGATAGAGGAGGTGAATTTAAGGAGTTAGGCATAACAGAATATTGCAACTATAATGGTTACCAACATGAATTCAGTACTCCTAAAACACACTATCAAAATGGTATACTCGAACGTAAAAACCGAATAATCCAAAAAATGGCTAGGGTAATGATTTATGCTAAGAATTTTCCAAAATACTTTTGGGTTTAGGTAGTTCAAACAACATGTCATATAATCAATAAGGTTTACCTCAGGAAAAATACTAAAGAAAAACACCTTATCAACTTTGGTATGGAAAAAAGCCCAACTTAAAATATTATCGAACATTTGGGAGTATGTGTTATATTTATAAAGACAGAGAGCAACTGTCAAATTTTGAAACCCGTGGCAACAAATCCATGTTTTTGGTTTACTCCCCTAATAGCCGGGCTTATCGCTTTTATAATATGCGTACCAAAGTTATAATGGAACCAATAAATGTGAAAGTTAGTGACACTAACATTGAGAGTAAAAATCAAGGGCCAATTATAATGGATGAGTCTGAAAACCTTTATAATTATGACTCTCTAGAGATAGTTGATCATTTACCAACAGAGACTCCTGAAGTACCTAACTGGGTTTCTAAGGATTATACTTTAGATAAAATAGTTGGTAACCCTGATGAGCCAGTACATACACGATCCCAATTATGCAATGTTGCAAATTTTCCATGCTTTGTTTCTCTAGTAAAACCAAAGAATTTGAATGAAGCACTTAATGACTCATTTTGGATAGGTTCTATGCAAGAATATCTCGTCCAATTTAAAAGTCATGTCGCGTAGTATCTTGTACAGCGGCCTAAAAAAGGGTTATCAGGACTCGGTGGATTTTTAAAAATCAAACAGATGAATCTGAGATGATAATTAGAAATAAAGCCAGATTAGTTGCCCAAGGATATTCTCAAGTTAAAGGGATAGATTTTAAGAAAATATTTTCCTCGATCACTCGCCTCGAGTCTGTTCGATTACTCTTAGCTATACACTGTCACCTGCAATTCACGCTTTATCAAATGGATGTAAAGTCCACTTTTTTATAAGGTATTTTGACAGAGGAAACCTATGCTTAACAACCAAAAGGCTTCATTGACCTTTATTACCCAAATCATTTCTATCGATTGAATGTGAAGCCCTTTTCAATGTTTCTTACGTGTATAAATTGAGAGTTTCAATCGTTACCCTTGGATCTCTTTTTATCAATGGTTTGCATGAATTTGAAGCAATCCTTGTGCTAGCTAAATAAGCCAATCAGAGCATAAATAATAGTGGTACGTTTGTAGACCTTATATTCAAATGTTGAATAGTCAAACCCATCTTAACCATTGATTTTGTTTGACCTTCTGGATCCTTCTATGAGTCGTATATAAGGACCGCTTGGGTCAACCATTTAGAGACTTTTGTCAATCGTGAGATTGAGAGAAAAAAAGAGACTAGAGAGAAAGGAGAAATAGTAGAGAGAGAGTGAGAGAGCGAGAGAGAGAGAGAGACACACACACACACACACACACACACACACACACACACACACACACACACACACACACACACACAGAGGAAACCTTTTTATATGTTCAAACCTCTGTTTTATCAGAAACCAAAGACCTTCCTTCGAGGATTTCTATACTAGAAATCTATTTTGAGAGTTAGGGTTTCTAGGGTATTTCCAGTAAGTTTTGGTGTGTGGTTTGGAGGATTAAAGACACTCTTCAACCTAGATATCTCTTAGGGAACCACTCTCACTGCAAAATATCAATTTCCTTCATAGAAAGTGTGAAATTTTCTACGAGAAACATTTCACTCAATATTTAAGGTTTCCTTGTTCTTTTCTATTTGGATCTTTTGTATTTACTATATATTTAACAAAGATCCACTCTCTATTTCAAGTGACTTTAAAAAAGAGACTTCCAGTTGTATAAAGTCTTAGATCTAAAATCGTTTGTTTTGAAACTTCATAGTTCAAAGTTTGTGAAATCTATTCATCCATAAATAAGATTTTGAAGCAATAAGATCTAGTTTTAAGATATGAAAAATTATTGAAGTCTTATTTTCAGAAGAGATATGAAATATATTTCATATCTTTTAGAAACATTGTAATTTGCTATGATTAATTTGTATTAATCATTGAGAGAAGTGATCTACATTCTTGCATGTAGTTATAGTCACTTCACGAGCACTTTCACTCTCACATGAACACATAGTTTAGTGTGGTTCATTTTGATAGGCTATGATTGGTTGAGCTACTACAAACATATATAAGGAGGAAAGCCGTGTTGCTGCCAGAAAGATCAAGCTAGTTCAGAATTACCTCAGTGAGGGGGAATCTTGTAGGTACATTTCTAACTTAGACTTAGGATCTTGGAATCATGCTTAGGTGCTTGTAATGTTGTAATTTCTTTTTTATTTTAGTGGAATTTTAATTTTGTGGCGTAGAGGTCACCATGAACGTTTCCTTTACTTTAGGTTTTTACCACGTTAAAAAATCTTGTCTGATGTGATTGTTTTTTACTTCTTTCATACTATTGCTGCACTTTTTTACTAAGGTTTGATTTTCTAAACCCTATTTCTTAAAGTTCTGAAATAACTCGTTCATAGTTTTAAAACACATATTGTGTTACTATACTGTTTTCTAAAAGAGTTGCCTCAAAAAGAAAATCGGAACCTACTTAAATATTTTAACCGGTGTTAAACAACTTATTAAGGCTATTTTCAACTTGAACGGCTATGTATGAGTAGAATGGGATGGGCTATCCAAGAATACACGAAGGTTGTGGTTTTGGTAAGAGAAATGAAGGAGAAAAACTATCTTTGAATTTGCTAAGGCCTACGATCTAGCGTTAAAAAAATACATTTTTTTAAAAAAGGGAAGAACATTTAATAGCATCTAAAAGCGGAGAGAATAAAACTCAAATAGATTACTGCTTGCTTAGAATAAGAGACCTGAACACATGCAAAGACTGTAAAGTTATACCAGGTGAAAGCCTAACAAATCAACAACGCCTATTAGTAACAGGTTTAGCCATTAAAGGATTTAAGTATCAAAAAAACAAATTGGGTTATCAAATATAAAATGGAAGGATTTAAAAGGAGGCAAAGAGATAAAATTTAGACAAAATTTGCAATTAAACATGAAGTGGAATTGGGATGAAAATGTTAACAATATTTGGTCAAAAACAATGAATGATATTGAGATAATAGGTAAGCAAATTTTAGGTGAGACTAAAGGTAAAAAAATTAATTAAAAAAGAGACTTTGTGTCGGACTGATAAAGTGCACCAGATAATACAAAAGAAACGAGTAAATTTTAAAGAGTGGAAAAAATAGGAAAATTCAAGAAGACTTATTAAAAAGGTATAGGAAATTAAAAAGTAAAAAATATTATTAGAAATGCGTAACAAACCGAACTATATAATATTTATTGTAAATTAGGTACCAACGAAGGTGAAAAAGAGATATATAAATTGGCAAAGAATAGAGATAAATTGACAAGGGATATGGGTCCAATTAATTGTATTAAAGACATAAATAATAATATATTATTTAACAATAAACAAATTCTAGATATATGGGAAGAATATTTTCAAAAATTATTGAAAAAAGAATATCCCAAAAGATGTCGAGAATATAAAACCGAATATAGGAATGGTATGCCCGGATATATTAATAAGAAAAATGGGAAGAAATATAGCGATTGGCTTGGATAAAATATCCAAAGAGTTGTGGAAAACCCTTGGAAGTCTAGGGGTAGAATGGTTAACGTGTTAATTTAATAAAATTTTAAAAGAAAGAAACATGCCAGTTGAGTGGAAGAAAAACAACATAATACCTTTGTATAAAAATATAGAGGATATACAAAGCTGCGGTAATTATAGAGGTATCAAATTGATGAATCATACTATGAAATTATAAAAAAGGTTATAGAACACAGATTATGAAATGTGTCAACTATTTTGGACAATCAATTTGAATTTATGCCAGGGTGATCAACCAGAAAAGCTATTTACCTATTAGGACAGTTAATGGAGAAATATAGATGTAAGAATAATAATTTACACATGGTCTTTATAGACATAGAAAAGGCATATGATAGAATACCTAGGGATATAATTTCATAGGTTTTAAAGAGAAAAATAATCTATATTAATAAAGTTATTGAAGATATGTATGACAATACAAAAACTAGAGTACGAACTATTTGTGGAGAAACTATTGGTTTTATTATTAAAGTATGTCTACATCAAGGATTGACTTTAAGTCCTTACTTATTTACCGTAGTATTGGATGAGATTACTATGGACATACAAGAAGATGTCCCATGGTGTATGATATTTCAAACGATATAGTTTAGTAGACACTTCAAAGGAAGCCTTAGCGATGAGAGTAGATATTTGGAGAAATTCATTAGAGTCTAAGGGGCTAAAAATCAATAGAAATAAAACTAAATTTATGGAATGTAAAGCATCTGATAGCATAATGTTAAAGATTGAAGAAAAAGTGATCAACAAAACTAATAAATTTTGTTATTTAGGTTCAGTAATACAAAATAATGGGGATATTGATGAGGATGTTATGAGTTGAATATCAACCGATTGGATGAAATGGAGACGAGCAAGTGGGGTGTTATGCGATAGGATGATAACTAATAAGTTAAAAAATATTATAGAACATTTATTAGGCCAGCGACCCTTAATGAAGCAGAGTGTTAGTCTTTAAAGAAAAAATATGAACAAAGTCCCCATATTAGTGAGATGTGAATGCTCTGCTGGATAATAGAAATTACTCGGAATGACAAGATTAAAAATCAATATGGGAGACAAAAATTAGGAGTAGCTCGCATTAGCAATAAAATAAGATAAAGTAGAATTAAGTGGTATGGACATGTGTTGCATAGACCGGTAGATGCACCAATAACAAGAGAAAAACTATTGAAAATAGAGGGTAAAAAAGAAAGGGACCGCCCTAAGCTATCGTGGGAGAAAATTATTAGGGGAGATCCTAATGAATTAAACGTGAATGATAATATTGCTTATAATAGATTAGAATGGAAAAGGAAAATTCATGTGGCCAACCCCATGTGATGGGATTGAGGCAATGATTATGATTATTATGATGATGATGATATATTTGCGTATATGTGTTTATTTATGTGTATGTGTATTTGTGTGTGTATACCGTGCAGTGTGAGTCTGTGTGTGTGTGTGTGTGTCTATATATATATATATATATGTGTGTGTGTGTGTGTGTGTGTTGATTAAGGGATGTTTATTTTAACCCTGATAAGTTTGAAACCCTAACTTTCATGTATATTGAGAAACGTGTGTGCTCGCGTTCAAATGATCAAGTTATATATAAAACCCTTTTAACACAAACAAACCCTAAACATGCAGCAGTATGGGAGCCTATATGGTCACTTTCACCCAACTAGAGGAATTAGACAAGGAGACCCATTGTCTCCTAGTCTCTTTATTCTAGCTGCTGAAACTCTTTCTAGAGGCTTGCAAAGTCTGACCTCTCATGGAACTATAAAACCTTTTTCTCATCCTAGAGGATGTAATTTAATAAGTCATCTTGCTTTTGTAGATGATCTTATTTTATTTACAAATGGAGGTAAAAGGAGTCTTAAGAATCTAATGTCTTTTCTCTCCTCTTATGAAGCACAATCAGACCAGCTCATTAGTGTGGATAAAAGTCAGTTTTTTACTGGATCTAAAAGTTCTCCTAGATTTGTTCACTCTATAGCTGAAATTACAAAATTCTCTCATGGGATTGGGCCAATCAAATATCTGGGGGCTCCTCTGTTTAGAGGCAGAATGAAAGCTGCTATGTTTGATTCACTTTTGAAAGGAATTACAGCAAAAGTTCTGAGCTGGAAGAATAAGTTTCTGTCTCTAGGTGGTAAAATTATTCTTCTGCAGTCAGTTTTGAGATCTATGCCTATTTATATTCTTTTTGCTTTATCTCCCCCTAAAAAGATCTTGAGATTAATTGATAAACTTTGTTCTTCTTTTTTGTGGGGAATAAATAAAGAGAATGGGAAAAAGCATCACTGGGTGAAATGGGAGGACTTATGTTTTCCAAAAGATGAAGGAGGCTTAGGCATAAGATCTCTAGATTCTATAGTTCTTGCGAGCAATCTCAAAATAGCTTGGGAATATAAAAAGGGTTCTTCTATATGGTCTGTCTTTATGAGGAACAAATACCCAAATATGCCAATTTCTCAAGGGTCTCGAACTGCTATAAGAATAAGTAGAGTGTGGGGAACTTTGGAAGAGAACTCAATTAAAGTGAGGGACGAATGGATTTGGACTCCTTCTATATCCGGTGAATTTTGTTTTTCTTCAACTGTTGAGGTAGTTAGGGGATCAAAGTTGAGATCAGTATCAAATAGATTCATTTGGGATAGTAAAGTTCCTTCTAATCTGTCTGCTTTTGCCCGGAGAGTGGTGCATAATGCAGTGGCTCTAGATGGTATTAAGATTGCCTCTAGATGCCACTGCTGTTCTAAATCTGAAGAATCCATTCCTCATCTTTTCTTCTATGGTCCTATTGCCTCTCAAATTTGGCTCTTCTTTGAATCAATGTTAGGGATTCACCCTCTTGGGAACTATAATTCTAAGATCATGACTTGGTGGCTGAATTCAAGCTTTGAGTTACTTCTAAAATGGTTGTGCAAAATGCTATTCTGCTGTATCTTATGGGAGATTTGGCTATCTAGAAATAAAGCCAGATTTGATAATGCTACAATGCTTCCTGCTAATATAATGCAGAAGATTATCCAAAGAGCTCATGATATTGTTTCTTCCTTTCAGATCAGTCCCCCCTCCTCTCATAGAAGTATTGAGGCTTGTAAAAGTCTTCAAATAGAATTTAAAAAGAGGGTGCATCCTACTTTTATAGCAGTTTCTTGGGCTAGACCTGAGCCTATGAACTATAAACTAAATACAGATGGTGCATGTGATCCTCTAGGACGAATAGGCATGGGAGCAATTTTGAGAGACTCTAATGGAGCGTTTATCTGGGCATATGCAGATTATGGAGATAATGGTTCTAATAATTTGTCAGAGGCAAGGGCAATCAAAGAGAGTTTGGAGCACTGTATTTCTCAGAGATGGACAAATCTAGTAGTGGAATCTGATTCTAAACTTCTAGTAAGTTGCATAAATGATAAGCTCAAAACTCCATGGCGGATCAAAGATCTAGTTCTTCAAATTCAAGATTTAATAAAGATCTTTGATATCAAAGTTATTCATTGTTTCAGAGAGTCCAACTCCACAGCTGATCTTCTATGAAAATATGGCCTGCAATCTCAAGTTAAATCAAATTTCTCTACAGTTCTAGAACTTCCTAGAAATATTAAAGGTGCAATTAGAGTTGATGATACGACGCAAATATTGCGTATTTCACCCGTTAACCTACGCCTTATTAGCCCCCTTGGGTATCTTAATCCCTATACTTATGCTCGTTAACCAGACAACCTCGGATTTCTATGTTAACATGTTTTGCAGGGGTTAATTGAGCTTTTGTAGGTATTTGGATGCTTAGTATGAAGTTCAGACGCTTTTCGGAATTATTTCGTCGACTTTTGCATCTTCGGGGGCATTTTAGTAATTCCAGCATTCGGGCTTGAATCCCGACCTCTTCACGGAAGTTGAATCCCTTTGATTTCTCTTCGCGTGGCCGCCGACGGTGCATGATTCCGAGTTGTAATGATGGAGTTATGGCATTTTTAGGATAGTTTTGACATGAAAAGTACACTCAAGGTCACATTCAAGGGCATTTTAGTCATTTCATATTTTGGTTTTTTGGCCCAATGTCTTCTTGGATGTTGTAGTCCTCTTAGTTATCTTCGCGTAGCCTCCGACCGTGCCTCATTCCGAGCTATAACGAAGAAATGGCGGCATTTACCGTAAAACAGGACAAAGCTGCAGATTCAGACCTGGTGCTTGCGAATCGATTCGGCCCAAAACCGAATCGATTCGGTTTGCACCAGAATGCCAGATATTTTCTTCCCCTGTTTCCAAATCGATTCGGTCCTTTACCAAATCGATTCGGCTACAGGAAAAGTCGAAAAATCTTCATTTTTAAGTTGGTTTTTGGTTGGGTATATATATGTAAACATTGTGTTAAGTTGGAAGAACGTTTTTAGGTTAGTTTTAGTTAGGGTTGGAGGGTTTTTGCTTGGTTCTTCTTCAATTTCTCTTGGATTGACACACAAATTGGTTGTAAGATTGACTATTCATCTTCCCTCTCCTTTAATATAGCTTGTTTTCATTCTTTCCTTGCTTTCTAGATAATTTCCATGCTTTATAATTAGGTTTTCTTGCTTTAATTTATTGCTTTCTTAGTTAATTAGTTTAATTTAGTTAATTTCATGCTTAGTCCGTAGATAAATAGGTTCGGGATTGTATTCCGCCATTTTCGGGTTCGGAGCTCGAAATTTAGGGTTTCGTGTAAAATCGCATTTAATTGAAACCTCGCGTATTAAAGTCGGATCATTATGCGTTTAACTTTCTTTGTCATGCAACGTTAGTGTTTATAGCGATTATCCGAATTTAATCCGCGTGTGACCATTTTTGATTAAATGTTTAATCTCGCAACTTTGGGTTAAATTCCTTCTTGCGTGATGTTTATGCTTAATTGTAAATGCTCGATTAAATGTTTTTCGAACCGTAATTCTAATTAGTAGTTGTTTAGCCCGTGTGGTGGAATGCGATCCCGATCCTCGCTTTACTTTTGTGTAGCGTAACTTATTCTTTTGTTTTGTCACCATAACCACCCTATCACCTTTTCTTTTATTTATTTTACACTTTTATTCCTGAAGTAATTAAAACAATTAAAGTCTAAAATTTAATCACTCCCTGTGGATTTCTTACGACACCCGACTTACCGCTGTACTTGCTTGTCAAGTGTATTAGTAGCTTAGGTTTTCTTTGTATCGCGGCGGCGAAACACACGACGATTGTGCACTTACACGCGCACACTTTTTCCGCCGCATCACAAAATGGCGCCGTTGCCGGGGAGTGTGTTTTAGATAGTAATTGTTTTATTATTTCGTAGTATTTTTCCTTTTGTATTTGTATTCTTTGTTTTAACCTTTTTTGCAGGATTGCATACTTTGAGCGCTAAGAAACTTTGATTCGCGGTTGCTCACTTTATTTCTTGGATTCTCCATCTTTCAAACAACGAGGTAATCATGTCCTACTATTATAGTTATTACGGTTATTCTAATGATTCATACTTTGGGGATAGTTTTCAAGTTTTCCATTTTCAAGATTTTCTTGAAAATGAAAGACTTGAAAACATTTATCGGAATGAAAATTGTTATTGGGAGCTTGAGTTGGATTCATTATTCGAATCCAATGACGATTCTTATTTCATTACTTTCGAAGATGAGTTTCAACCAAATGAGGAGTCCGAGGCTCTTGAGCCGAGGAAGCCTACTTTGGAAGAGACTTTGCTTCTTTACTCCCAAGGTTTGGAAAGCCTAAATGATGCTGGAATGAGACTTGGTGCACTTTGCGATGAGATGAATTCTTATGCACAAAACAACGAGGAGGTGGAAACTTGTGTTTCACCTCAATTTTTCAGAGAATTTCTCATCGAATGTGAATCTTTCTCCCCCGAAATTCAATCTCCTTCCGACGATGAGTCGATTGAGATTGAATTTGTTTCATCACCATATTCGTTTTCCGTCATTGAACCATTAGAATTACCGGTTGATTCCTATGAGTCGGTAGAAACTTTTAAAACTTCTACACTTTTTGCCGATGAGGACTCCTTGCCGGACTTGTTTTCGATGGATGTTATCCCCACGTGTGCACCATCTCCCATTCCATTTGAAAAATCTTTGGGAGATGAGTCTATTTTTCTTGGACCTCAGGTGTATCTTTCCCCCTTATTATCCAAATACCCCATCGTCCGCTCAAAATTTCAAATTGGCGATGGTTCATTTTTTTCACCACCCACATGCCTTCCGTTGTTCAAACGGAATTCATATCTTCCGGGAGGCATGTTCTCTTTGGAGGGTCCACTATTGATCTTCCAAAGTCAAATCGTTCTAATGGTGGACCCTCAACTATTTAGACTTCTAGTGTATAGTTAGTGTGAAGCCTAAATAGTAGGTTGTAAATAGTTAGCTTTTTAATTTTCTTTCTTTCCTATTTTTCTTTCCTTTTTAATTTAGTCTAGTGTAATTAGTTAACTTTTTGTTATTTGTTTTTGCTATGCTCGGTACTAACTTGTTTTGTAGATTCCTTTGGACTCGCGCTTATGGAGATCGCTCCAATTTTGGGTAATATCGTTCTTTTCCTCTCTTTATGTTGTGTTCTTAATGTGCATTGAGGACAATGCAACATTTAAGTTAGGGGGTGTAGGATATTTTATCCATTTCTTTGTTTTGTCCATGGATTTGCTCACATTTAGTTACTAAGTATGCCTTTTTGTGAAAAATTTAAAAATTTTCAAAAATATTTTCTTTCTTTTTTCTCCTTTGTTGGGCATTTTGCCTTGTTTTCGATGATAAATTTCAATAATTGCCCGATCCAATAGACAACTCAATGATGCATGTTCTCGATTTTAGAAGTTACTGGACTTTAGTCCTCAAATCATTGATATTGTGAATAACTTCATGAATTAAACTTTATCCCATGAACATATGCACTTTCTTTGTTATATTAATTTGGTTTAAGATTTTTTATAACTCGGTAATCTTTTGTTGCATTGTATATACTTACACCGAGTAAGCTTTGTACCTTTCATCGTTTGTGAGTGTTATACACTATTCTTTTCTCTTTGAAAATGTTGAATTCGTCGGTAATCTCTCTATTCTTTCATTTGACCGTTCATTAATTGAGTTCATACTTGAAATGTGTTACTTGATCATGATTTTCATATATTATTTTGACTTGAGAATTGCGTAAACTTTGTGAAATGATCATAGGCCCTCTTTGTTATATCACCCATATTAGCCTTGACCTCACCTTATATGTCTCCCTAGTCAACCCCTTTGAGCCTAAATACTAGCCTTTCGTTTCATTACCCAAAATCCCATAACCAACTCCAAATTGGAGTTTTAAGCCATACATACACCTTACATACCTTTGTTTGGAATGTTACTTGGGATTGAATGTTGTTGTTGTATTGCGGTTGCAATTTTTGGCATATGAGAGTTTGATAAGCAAAGAAAAGAAAAGAAAGTAGTGAAAAAGTGATGAAAAAGAGAAAGCTAAAAGAAGCAAAAGAAAACAAAAGAGAAAATGAGAAAA
This sequence comes from Sambucus nigra, assembly GCA_949130495.1. Taxonomy (NCBI): domain Eukaryota; kingdom Viridiplantae; phylum Streptophyta; class Magnoliopsida; order Dipsacales; family Adoxaceae; genus Sambucus; species Sambucus nigra. Next base: position 62,465,715 of record OX422223.1, on the reverse strand, counting down.
AGAAGAAAAGAAAAAGAAAGAGAAAGTTGTATATGTTGTGTATAGTGTTCAATAAGCTTTGATTACTCTCCCGATGATATATCTAATGCTTGTTTTGGAACTTGTTTTCCAATTTTTGATATTGCCCACATTTTTCCATTATCCCGAGTTTTCATCCCGAACACTTTGAATCCGTACATACATTCCTTCATTTCGTACCCTAGCCTATCCTACATTACAACCCTATTACAAGTCCTATGTGATCTTAGGTTGATGTAATTCAAAAGTTTAAATAGTTTTGATAATCTGTGAAAATGCATTTCGCCTCTTTTAGTGAGTGGTATCTTTCATTGAGATTGCAAGTTTTTCATTTCCTATATAACGTTCCTCATTTGTGACATGTGCGTGGCCTAGTTTCCATTTACATTTACTCTTTATGCCCGCATGTCCCGTGTATTACCTCCCTTTTCATAGTGAATTCATTTGTTGAGCATAATGCCCGTGAGGATTGAATGTATGCTTGCTTTGATTAGTATACGGTTTATATAAGTTTTTCACCAAATCACACTATGCATGTGCTTTCCCCCCTCCCACTTTTAAAGTTTCAATTCTATGAGGTGCATTCAACTTGTTAATAACAACGGACTTTAGCTTGAATTCGTTCAATATGCTAATAACATGTTTGAAATTTTTTTCGTTGTTGTTGAGTTTGTCGCACGTTTGGTTTGGCATATTTTGAGGAAACCATATGATGTTTGTGGGTTTCATCCCTGAAAACCCTCACGAGACGACACTCGTCCACTAGGGTAACCTAGGGGTTTAACGGCTTATTGCATATGCTAAATGCAATCGAATCGCCTGCGAAAGTGGCCTTTTGCTTTTATACCATACTTTTGTACTTGTCTCCTACTTTTGGTCTGCTTGTAGTTCTTGTTGTTTCCTATTTCATTGCCAGGGACTAGCAACGTGTAAGTTAGGGGGTGTGATACGACGCAAATATTGCGTATTTCACCCGTTAACCTACGCCTTATTAGCCCCCTTGGGTATCTTAATCCCTATACTTATGCTCGTTAACCATACAACCTCGGATTTCTATGTTAACATGTTTTTCAGGGGTTAATTGAGCTTTTGTAGGTATTTGGACGCTTAGTATGAAGTTCGGACGCTTTCCGGAATTGTTTCGTCGACTTTTGCATCTTCGGGGGCATTTTAGTAATTCCAGCATTCGGGCTTGAATCCCGACCTCTTCACGGAAGTTGAAGCCCTTTGATTTCTCTTCGCGTGGCCGCCGACGGTGCATGATTCCGAGTTGTAATGATGGAGTTATGGCATTTTTAGGATAGTTTTGACATGAAAAGTACACTCAAGGTCACATTCAAGGGCATTTTATTCATTTCATATTTTGTATTTTTGGCCCAATGTCTTCTTGGATGTTGTATTCCTCTGAGTTATCTTCGCTTAGCCTCCGACCGTGCCTCATTCCGAGCTATAACGAAGAAATGGCGGCATTTTCCGTAAAACAGGACAAAGCTGCAGATTCAGACCTGGTGCTTGCGAATCGATTCAGCCCAAAACCGAATCGATTCGGTTTGCACCAGAATGCCAGATATTTTCTTCCCCTGTTTCCAAATCGATTCGGTCCTTTACCGAATCGATTCGGCTACAGGAAAAGTCGGAAAATCTTCATTTTTAAGTTGGTTTTTGGTTGGGTATATATATGTAAACATTGTGTTAAGTTGGAAGAACGTTTTTAGGTTAGTTTTAGTTAGGGTTGGAGGGTTTTTGCTTGGTTCTTCTTCAATTTCTCTTGGATTGACACACAAATTGGTTGTAAGATTGACTATTCATCTTCCCTCTCCTTTAATATAGCTTGTTTTCATTCTTTCCTTGCTTTCTAGATAATTTCCATGCTTTATAATTAGGTTTTCTTGCTTTAATTTATTGCTTTCTTAGTTAATTAGTTTAATTTAGTTAATTTCATGCTTAGTCCGTAGATAAATAGGTTCGGTATTGTATTCCGCCATTTTCGGGTTCGGAGCTCGAAATTTAGGGTTTCGTGTAAAATCGCATTTAATTGAAACCTCGCGTATTAAAGTCGGATCATTATGCGTTTAACTTTCTTTGTCATGCAACGTTAGTGTTTATAGCGATTATCCGAATTTAATCCGCGTGTGACCATTTTTGATTAAATGTTTAATCTCGCAACTTTGGGTTAAATTCCTTCTTGCGTGATGTTTATGCTTAATTGTAAATGCTCGATTAAATGTTTTTCGAACCGTAATTCTAATTAGTAGTTGTTTAGCCCGTGTGGTGGAATGCGATCCCGATCCTCGCTTTACTTTTGTGTAGCGTAACTTATTCTTTTGTTTTGTCACCATAACCACCCTATCACCTTTTCTTTTATTTATTTTACACTTTTATTCCTGAAGTAATTAAAACAATTAAAGTCTAAAATTTAATCACTCCCTGTGGATTTCTTACGACACCTGACTTACCGCTGTACTTGCTTGTCAAGTGTATTAGTAGCTTAGGTTTTCTTTGTATCGCGGCGGCGAAACACACGACGATTGTGCACTTACATGCGCACACTTTTTTTGCCGCATCACTTGATAGGATCTGTTATCCTTATCTGAGGAAAATATCTAAAGATGTATAGGAATTTTGGTTCTCTTCTGCTTTGTAAAGGCCATGGGAGAGGCTATTTCTCTCTTTATTAATAAAGTTCTAGTTTCTTAAAAATAAAAATAAAAATAAAAAAAATGCCGCAGTATGTGATTGAATAAATCGATAATCTACACAAGAACATTCAAACACATGCAATTAAGGAAAAATCCCCCTCAGGGGCAAAACCATTTATTTTCACTATAATTTGTAAGAGAACGGCTTACAATCGGATTACAATGAAAATACAAGTTGACTAAGAATTACCCTCGGGTATCGGATTCTGTAGTTGCGGCTGGAAGAAACCCTTTCCAGTAGGGCTGCAATGAAGAGGAAGGAGCGGTCCACTTCACAAGGGTTGAACAACAGAAATGGTGTTCTTGGGTTACCAAACTTGATTCACATAGATATGGAAGATGTGTGAATCTAAAAACCTAGAATCATAGGACTCAATAGGTGAAGACTTTAGGGTTGATATGCTCTGAAAATCGTGTGTAGAAGTCTTGGAAAAACCACTTCCCGTAGTGGGATTAAATAGGAGAACTTGAGCCCTAAACTTCGGAACATGATCTGAACACGATATGTTTGAAATTATCCTCGTCGGATCGGTCCGGTCTCTTTAGGCGGATCGGTCCGGTGACATCGGATCGGTTCCTTTTTTGAAGGCGGATCAATCCGGTTGGCTTCGAATCGGTTCGGCTTTTTAGCTTCATCGGTTCTCTATGGATTCGGGGTATACTGGCCTCACCTCAGCAGGCGGATCGATTCGGTACCTTTAGGCAGATCGGTCCGGAGGAATCGGATCGGTTCTTTTATCTGGGCCGGATCGATCCGGTCTGTTCCATGATTCCTTTTCTGCTTTTGATATTCGGATTCCTTTGATGAGTGTATGATTCTTGAATTTTCTCAACGGTGTAACGGCGTATGACATATAAAATGCAAATGGACAAAAATGTCCTTACAAATCTCCCCCTATGTCTATGCCGGTACATACATAAAAACAAACATCCGAATTATCAAAATAACAATGCCTATACAAATCTACCCTTCCATGAACCCAAAACTGAAAGAGTACAAGTGAATAAGACTATTTCGTTTGATCTTCAAATCTTCAGGAATGTCAACGCTTTTCTCACCAGAGTGTGTAATTCAGTCATCAGAGTAGTACCTACACACATGAGACAAAGCAAAATACCAAGTGACATATCGAGTTTGAAATGAGATAAACATATATACCAATTTATGAACAAAACTCAAAATTTCAAATCTCCCCCATAAGATGATAATTATTTCTCCACCTTTTTATGATGTCCCCAAATAGACAAATGAGAGAAATAAATCAAATAAGCAAGTGCGGGATGTCACAAGGATAATATCACACCATGAATGAACATAAAACAACCAAGTCGGTGATAGCGTAAAAGAATGGGTGTGATCAAAATTCGATAGGAAAATCAAAGCATACAAACATGACATATGTGCACGATGAATATTGGATATTCCTAACGAATGAACTCAAATGCTTCCTTTGGTGTAAAAGAATGACAATATAAGATATTGACTTAATCAAATCAACAAATCAAAGCTCAAAATGATTTTCACACCAATAACGTCCAAAATGATTTTATGCTTTTTCAGGACTTTCAAGGAAGGGAAAACCCGTTTATATTCTCCAACCAAACTCCCTCAGATATTGTATGGAATAGAGGCATACTAAATTCTCAAACTTTGGAGAATTAATGGTGAAATCTAAGTGGCCCATATTTGGCATGTATAGCTTTTTATTGCCTTTAAATTTTTTCGGGCTCTTTTAACCTCTTAGGACCTCGGATATTAAAATTCCTCCATTTTTAGGTCCTTTTTAACGGTGGCTTTTGCGCAAAGGATAGATGATTACCTTTCGCAGCCCCTCCCCGTTATACAAAAACACACAGTCTCACCAAAACGGTTTTTACATGCATTCCAATCTTGTCAAGTTTTATCGCATTTTATACATTGTATAGACAGGATTGAGATGGAAACACTCAAGCCAACATGAGATTGACAAGTGCAATAATCAAATATAGTCGTGCATGTGTGCAATAAAGGATATAGGAGTCAAACATGTAGGAAGATATCACTAATTACATCTCAAAGACTCCAATCAATGTAAAGCACATGGATGAAATGATGTAGCCTCTCAAATCTCTATCAAACAGTCACATGGATAAATGGAATGAAGTTGTGACTTGACTATCTTACATGCTCATCCATAAAAGAGCAAAATATAAAAATCTTTTTGGATTTTTTTTTTTAAATTTTGTCAAAATAAAATCTTTTTGTGCTTTTCTCAAAATTTTCTGAAAGGGAAATCTTTTTGTATTTTTCAAAAGAAATAGAAAAAGCAGCAAGAATAAAACAAAGCTGTACAACTAAGCAATGGTACATATAAAACAGACTAGCAATAGGAAGCATATGATATGAACATGAAGAAGCATCCTATTCTAGACATAGACCAACCCCTCAGTCAACTGTGCAAATCCCTAAAGATTTCCTAAGACTCTCAAATCTAAGGGCATCTAAAGGTTTCGTGAAAATATCGGCTAACTGACGGTCGGTAGGGACAAAACTCAGGGATACGACTTTCTCTTCAACTAACTGACGTATAAAGTGCTCACGTATCCTGATGTGTTTTGTGCGCGAATGCTGAACTGGATTGTGGTATATGTGTATCGCGCTCGCGTTATCACTGGAAATGGTCATGGTGTCCTGTGATATCCCATAATCCTCCAGCATTTTCTTCATCCACAAGAGTTGTGTGCAACAACTCCCGGTGGCTATGTACTCAGCCTCCGCAGTGGACAAAGAGTTGGAATTTTGCTTCTTGCTCAGCCAGGAGACAAGAGCAGAACCAAAATAGAAACACCCACCAGAAGTGCTCCTACATCCATCTACATCCCCAGCCCAATTGGCATCCGAGTAGGCGGACAGACGATCATCGGTATCAAAGAAATACCAAATCCCGTATGACAGAGTCCCACTTACATATTTAATAATACGTTTTAGAGAAAGTAAATGTGACTCTTTTGGGGATGCCTGATATCGCGCACAGACTCCAACACTAAAGGCGATGTCGGGACAACTGGCAGTCAAGTAGAGGAGACTACCTATCATACTCCGATATAAGGTTTGCTCTACGTCCTTGCCTGAAGTGTCCTTACTAAGCTTGGTAGTGGTACTCATAGGTGTACGTGCATGCTTAGCGGAGTCTAAACCAAATTTCTTCACTAGGTCTCTAGCATACTTGGATTGGGAGATGAACATCCCATCCTCTAGTTGATGAACCTGGAGACCAAGGAAGAATGTAATCTCACCAACCATGCTCATCTCAAACTCACTTTTCATCTCCTCCTCAAAGTGGTGAGCATGCTGGGAGCATGTGGATCCAAAGACTATGTCGTCCACATAGACCTGGGCAACCAAAATAGCACCGTCATCTCTCCTGGCGAACAACGTCATATCTACTCCCCCTCTCTTGAAGCCACGAGCTAAGAGATAGGAAGTAAGCCTCTCGTACCAAGCACGGGGTGCTTGCTTCAAACCATACAAGGCTTTCCTCAGATAGTAGACGTGCTCAGGGTGCTGAGGGTCTTCAAACCCTTTTGGTTGTTCCACATAAATCTCCTCCTGTAGAATGCCATCCAGAAAGGCACTCTTGACATCCATCTGATATACCTTGAAGCGCAGATGACATGCGATGGCGAGTAGAAGACGGATGGACTCAAGCCTCCCAACAGGAGCAAATGTCTCCCCAAAGTCTACACCCTCTATCTGTGTGTAGCCTTGAGCGACCAACCTAGCCTTATTTCTGATTATGGTACCATATTCATCCATTTTGTTCTTGAAAATCCACCGAGTACCTATCACATTAGTCTCACTAGGTCGGGGGACTAATTCCCAGACATTATTCTTTTTAAACTGAAGCAACTCATCCTGCATAGCAGATATCCAGTGTTCATCCTTGAGTGCTTCTTTGTGGTTCTTGGGATCGACTTTGGACGTGTAGCAAAGATGGCTAACAACGTTCTCTAGCTGAGCACGAGTCTTGACCCCTACAGTGGGATCACCAACAATGGAAGAAGGGTCATGACTCTTGCGAACCCAAGCAGGTGTGTCCCCTAACTCAGGAATAGGGTCCACAGAGTGTGAGAGAGGAACAGGTAAATCACTGTCAGAATAATCCTCATCCTCACACTGAAGGTTAGGATCAATAACCGTCAAAGGTTCGTCATCTTGCACAGTAACGTTTATTGATTCCATAACCCTAGAGCTCGTCAGGTTAAATACCCGGTACGCTCTACTATTCGATGAATATCCTAGAAATATTCCCTCGTCGCTCCGGGAGTCGAACTTTCCTAATTGCTCTCTATCCCGTAGGATGTAGCATTTACTCCCCAAAACACGGAAATACGCCAGGTTGGGCTTCTTGCCGGTCCACAACTCATAAGGTGTTTGTAGTGTGTGTGGACGCAAATAAACCCTATTCACCGTGTGGCATGCAGTAGACACTACCTCTGCCCAAAATCTCCTAGAAACTTTACGACCTAGAAGCATAGATCTAGCCATCTCTTGGATCATTCTATTCTTTCTCTCAACAATCCCATTTTGCTGAGGAGTTCTCACAGCAGAAAACTCATGTTTGATCCCAAGGCTATCACAGTACAAATCCACCTTTGCTTCCTTGAATTCAGTGTCGTTGTCACTACGTATTCTGTTAATAGTGACACCGTGTTGATTTTGCAGGACACGGCACTTGGTCATTAAGAAATCTATAGCATCGAATTTCTCTCTCAGAAAACCTACAATGGAGTACCTGGAAAAATCATCTACCATCACGAGGATGTACCTCTTACCACCTAAACTCTCAGTACGAGTGGGACCCATAAGATCCATGTGAATCAACTCCAGAACATGAGAGGTGGTAATGGAATGCAACTTCCTATGAGGACTACGAATTTGTTTTCCCAGCTGACAGGGTCCACAAACGGTCGAAGTTGACTTTCCAAGAGATGGTAAGCCACGTAATAGGTCCTTTTTAGATAAACGATTGAGATCTCTAACGTTCACGTGACCTAGACGTTGGTGCCACAGATCCATAGGAGTGATCGTGGCGCTGTTGCAGACAAGTGAGGATGTGGGCTCAGTCCCATAGCAATTATCCTCGGTCCTCACCCCTTGCATCAAAAGTTTACCGGCTTGATTGTAGACTTTACACGTGTCCCGGTCAAACTTTACTACAAAGTCAGTGTCGCACAGCTGGCTAATGCTGAGAAGGTTTCCTTTCAAACCTTTGACGTACAAAACATTTTCTAGCTTAGGAAAACCAAGTAACTCGATAGTCCCTCATCCTATAATGCTAGACTTACTCCCATCTCCAAACGTGACTCTGCCATATTGATAATCCTCAAGAGTAGTAAAAAATGAGGCATCACCTGTCATGTGTCTGGAGCACCCACTATCAAAATACCACTGAGAGGTATTATGTGCTTTGAGAGCAACATGAACAACAAAAGCCTTTTTATCTTTCTTAGGAACCCAAGTCGAGATTACCTTTTGTTTGCCTTTGTTGTTGTTGATTTTAGCTGGAATGTGAGAAGCTTTCACTAACGGCAAAGACATCCGTCGAGATTCTTCCATTAAACTTTGAGTCGTGGCAGCTAAGAACTCAACTCGCTCTCTCAGACTAGAAAACTCATCAGTATGACGTGGCGGAGCAGTAGTACGTCGTGTCCGACCCATGCTATAGCAAGTTTCCCTAAGGTGGCCTTTTCTTTTGCAATAAGTACAAAAGAGCACAGTCAAAGGCGGACCTTGGTTTGTTTTTCTTGGTCGAACTCTCCTTCGAGGTTTTTTATGGTGACCATAAGGAGTTGTAGTAAACTCAGGAACTGGTCCAAGTGCAATTTGGGACGTGGAGGCACCATCATATCCAATTCCTTGACAATCACCAAAACCTAAAGCGGGGCCGAGGAGCATCTTTCCCATCTTCCCAGATCTGTCCTCGATTTGTACCTTGACTTCCCGTGCTCTCTCAAGATCATGAGTCAGCTGGGCAACAAGGGCTTCAAGTTTCTTCCGAGTCTCCACGGAGGAATGGAGATGACTCGTAAGACTAGCCACTTGCTTAATCAAGTCCCCTCTTTCTTTCTCTAAAACACACACTCTCTCTCTAAACAAATTCTCATTCTCGACACATGTAGAATCTCTCTCTCTCAGGGCGGTGAAGGTGGAGAACTCTCTTTCTCTCGCTTTCTTTAAATCTTCCTCTAGGCAAGTGATCTTAAGAACTAACGCTTTGTTACGCTTTTTAGTTTTAAAAGACTCAGAATATAACTCAGCGTAGGCGCGTTGTATATCACTCTCGCTCTCACTTGTGTCATCCTCCCCCTCATTCACATCGATCTCACTGTCGAGGAGTCCCTGTGAAGCATCATCCTCAACGTCGTGAGGAGAACTAGGAGTGCTCACTTGGCTGGCCATGAATGCGGTGAAGTTACACTCATGCGGTGACTCATCTCCAGAATCCACCGTCTCGACCTCACTGTCGTCACTAAGGGTAGCATTAAGGACAACTTTCCCTTTCTCTCTATTCAGACGATTGGCACACTCAAAAGCGCTATGACCCCTACCATCACACTCAAAACATCTCTCACTTTCTTTCAGAGGAGGATTTTTGGAAACTTTTTCATTTTTCTTTTCAAACTTATTTTTCTCAAATTTCTTTTTATCTTTAAAATTGCCATTTTTCTTAAATTTGAGAATCCTCTTGAAATTTTTTGCGAAAAGAGCCAAATCATCTAAGTCAAAATCGCACTCAGAATCTGACGTGTCAGTCTCTCTCTTTCTAGATGACTCTACCCTATTTCTAGCTGACCCCTCACTCCTTCTCTCTTGGGCTTTAAGAGCAATTCCCTTATCTTTAGATTTAGCATTTTTAGGGAACATATCAATTTCATAAGTTTGCAAATCTCCTACAAGTTCTTCCAATTTTAGCGTATTTAAATTACCCATAGAATTTAGCACAGTGACTTTAGGGATAAAACGCTTAGGCAAAGAACGAAGAATCTTTTTAACAACTCTAGCATTCGAAATATGTTCACCAAGATTAAAACTAGTATTCACAATGTCAGAAAGTCGAGCATAAAATTCATCAAAGCATTCAGAATCATGCATGGTGATTGTTTCAAATTGAGTTGTCAAGTTTTGCAACTTAGACTCTTTCATAGCATTAGTTCCTTCATGGGTAAGTTGTAAAATATCCCATGCCTCTTTTGACGTGGTACACATCATTATGCGTTTGAACTCATCAGGTGTGACAGACCCAGAAATAGCACTTAGACCCTTAGAATTAAAAGATGACCATTTAATTTCTTCATCAGACCAAGAAATGTCAGGTTTCAAGTTGGTCACATTATCAACAGTCACAGTGGGAGGAGTCCACCCTCGTTCAACCAAAATCCAGACACGTTCATCAATGGCTTTTAAAGCCGACCTCATACGGGCTTTCCAATAAGCATAATTTGTACCGTCAAAAACAGGCATTTTATAATATGACTTCTCCATTTGAACACGCACTTTTTCAAAAATCAATTTTTTTGAAAATTGATATCTTAGAATTTTTTTTGCGGAAAATAGGAATACGCGATAGATTAGCGTAACCTGCTCTGATACCAATTTGAGAAACGTGTGTGCTCGCGTTCAAATGATCAAGTTATATATAAAACCCTTTTAACACAAACAAACCCTAAACATGCAGCAGTATGTGATTGAATAAATCGATAATCTACACAAGAACATTCAAACACATGCAATTAAGGAAAAATCCCCCTCAGGGGCAAAACCATTTATTTTCACTATAATTTGTAAGAGAATGGCTTACAATCGGATTACAATGAAAATACAAGTTGACTAAGAATTACCCTCGGGTATCGGATTCTGTAGTCGCGGCTGGAAGAAACCCTTTCCAGTAGGGCTGCAATGAAGAGGAAGGAGCGGTCCACTTCACAAGGGTTGAACAACAACAATGGTGTTCTTGGGTTACCAAACTTGATTCACATAGATATGGAAGATGTGTGAATCTAAAAACCTAGAATCATAGGACTCAATAGGTGAAGACTTTAGGGTTGATATGCTCTGAAAATCGTGTGTAGAAGTCTTGGAAAAACCACTTCCCGTAGTGGGATTAAATAGGAGAACTTGAGCCCTAAACTTCGGAACATGATCTGAACACGATCTGTTTGAAATTATCCTCGTCGGATCGGTCCGGTGACATCGGATCGGTTCCTTTTTTGAAGGCGGATCAATCCGGTTGGCATCGGATCGGTTCGGCTTTTTAGCTTCATCGGTTCTCTATGGATCCGGGGTATACTGGCCTCACCTCAGCAGGCGGATCGGTCCGGTACCTTTAGGCGGATCGGTCCGGAGAAACCGGATCGGTTGTTTTATCTGGGCCGGATCGATCCGGTCTGTTCCATGATTCCTTTTCTGCTTTTGATATTCGGATTCCGCTGATGAGTGTATGATTCTTGAATTTTCTCAACGGTGTAACGGCGTATGACATATAAAATGCAAATGGACAAAAATGTCCTTACATATATGTTAATCTTTGTTTATTTTAATCCTAATTAAGATTGAAACCTTAATTTTCATGTATATGTTAATGTGATCTATTTTAACCCTAATTAAAATTGAAACTCTAATTTTCATATATATGTTAATGTTTATTTATTTTAACCCTGGTTAAAATTGAAACCCTAATCTTCATGGATATATTTATTTGTATTTATTTTAACCCTCATAGAAACCCTAATCTTCATTTATATGTTTATATGTATTTATTTTAACCCTGGTTAAAATTGAAACCCTAATCTTCATGTATATATTTTTTTGTATGTATTTTAGCCGCCATTAAAATTGAAAATCTAATTTTCATGTATATGTTTATGTGTATTTATTTTAACCGTAATTAAAATAAAAACCCTAATCTTCATGTAAGTGTTTAATGAGAAATTAACCTACTTTAGTGAGATATTATGATTATTGGTATGTATCTTATCACGTAGATAATAGAAGGAGTATGTGATAATTATTGGTTGCTAGATTGGTTGTAAAATAGTATGTTAGATTTTGGGGATTGATAATACATATATACTTTCAAACTCTCTCATAATAAACCCCAATAAAATGTGTCTTAACACTTATGGCGAGTTCTTGTTTGGATTTTACCTCGGTGAGATCCAACATGCACAGAATTAAGAGAAGCGTAGTGATGAATCAATACATTAATCAAACTAATATACCCTTATACCCCATATGTTAAAATAAGATAAACTTAAATTGGATCGGTTGAAAAATAATAAATAGTTCTTAATTAATTAGAGCCCTCATTTGTAGGACTCATATTCACACCCTTATATATTTTTCTCAAGAAAAATGAGGTACGGTGATAATCAGTGGCAATAAGAGTATGAAAGGTTGCAATTGGACCGCACATATACCTCTTTTACTAGTGCGCGTAGTATAGAGGGTACTCATATTTATAGGTATGAGAATAAGAAGATCAAACAATTTAACTACCTTGCAAATCGTGAAGTTAATCTCCAGTAAGAGTACTTGTTCGATCATATTCTATTTTCCCTGTCAGAAAGATGGGATTACGCTATAGAATATATATTCCACGTACATAGTTCCGATGTATCCCTGACCTTGCTTACATTATTAGAGAAGGTAGAAAAAAATTCACCCGTTATGGATATAACTACGTTCATAGATCATTGACATAAACTGTGATGTCTCACGACATATGCACATTAAGTTGAATCTTGCCAATAAATTGAAGAAGATGGGATCCTGAGCACATATCACGGATATCTATACATCAATCATAGTTACGCTTCGTCCTAATTGGCTGTGTGTAAAATTCTAAAGATTTTTAAAAACTAATGCCGAATGGATGGAGATCAGACACGTCGAACACACTCCCAAAATGTGTGTGTGTGTGTATATGTATATATATATATATATATATATATATATATATATATATATATATATATATATATATATATATATATATATATATATATATATTGTTGATACCAAAAATTATCCACCTATGTGGACCAATAAAATATGGGCATTTGTCTCCTTACGTGACATCACTTCTAGTCGGTAGCCTTTTTATTAGCCCCAAGGATAGTTTCTCGGCGGGCATGCCAACCAACATAAAAAATGCAGACCATCAAAGTAAATAAACAGTCACCACTTGGGGGAAACAACCAAGGGTCCTTCTGCACGTGGTCTAGACTATCAACCATCACATTCATTATGTACGGGTGTAAATGCTTGAATATACAAAGACATTCCAACCCTTGATCTTCGGGTCACTAAAAATACATTGTATTCCTTTCATAAAAGTCAAGATAAAACGAATTCTAGGATATTATTATTAATAAGAGTACCTAGATTTCTATAATCACTCAAATTAATACAATAACAGTGGATGTTGGATTTCTTACACATCCAAACAACTTTAAAATCACTTTATGTCTTGTATGATTATTTCATTACAATCTTATATTTTATCTATGATTATAAAATTAGATCTAGTCCTTTTTTTATATCAACAGATTGTGCTCGTCTGTGGGATTGTATGTCTAATACCGTTCTCTATCTTATACATCTTCATTCAAGGGAAAATGAATGACCCTAAGAGTAGTACCAAAAATAAAGGCAACACAACCATCTCATATGCTCCGCCTACAGCAGCCAGCCTGAATGGAATTCTTGCCAATATTTTCAGGATCAGGATGCCATTGAGGAAATAATGAGGCAATTGGCTCAATCGTTACAAGATGAATATCCATCTCTTTCAAGGAAGAAAACGGTTCCTTCACCAAAGAGAGAAATGCCACCTCCGCCTCCTAGGCATAGCCAACATAGCTATTCCAGATATTCACGAGATAAATCTTACTGTCCAGGTGTATGTTCATCACTCAGATCCACATAATTCTATGATGTCCATTATTTTTTTCCGGAAAGACCAAACGTTTTGGAAAGATTGAGTAGAGCTTCAATTTTTTATTCTTTGAGACCCCAAGCAAATAGGAATCCTCCCAGAGAGTTATTCAGAGCCAATGGACATCCAACTAAATATTGTGAAGCCTCAATCAGGTCCAGATGCAGTGTCCAATGATCTGTGCGTGCTAAGCATACTTTTTAGGAAGAGATCTCTGCATAAACACATGGTCTGGATAGCCGAGCTGCTTCACACAGATCTGATGCTGGCTACCCTTCATGGAAAGGATCAATCCAACTATTTGAAGATTGGTTAGGAGAAATGGACAAGGTAAAGAATCCATTTTAGTGGAATTTACTAAGGGATCTCCCTTCATCTAACTAATTATTGATTTCCTAAATCCATCCAAGTTTTAAACCCCAGTGGTTACTCCCAAATATGATGGTAAAGCTGACCCAATTTTGCACATTGAGTATTATTAGGCTGCAGCTGACATATACTTTATTCCTTATGAAATGAGATGTAAAGATTTTTCCAGCACCAATACTGGTTCAGCCCAAATATGGTACAATAACTTTCCCTGAGGACAAATTTCCAACTTCAACCAGCTTGCCGAGCTATTCATTAACAACTTATGTTTTGGGGCCAAGCCAGTTAAGAGAGTAATCCATCTCTTGAGTGTCAGGCAACGAGTATGGGAAACCACGAGAGAATACATCACTCGTTTCAACAACGAAAAACTGAAAGTGGTTGACTATGAATAGAAAAAATTCATCACCACTTTAATGAGTGGATTATTCCAGAAAAGCTATACTACGCTTTGAAAAAAGATCCTTCCAAAACCATGACCGAGCTCATGGATAAAGTAGGAAAAATTATGAATACTGAGGAAGTAATGGTTGTAAATCAAAGTCCCACCACTAAGCCTGAGAAGAGGGAGTAGAAGGAGCAAAAATTGAAGAAAAATGATAAGCTCAAAAAGTATGGAACATATACTCCATTGACAGTGAGTATTCACCACATCTTAGAAGAAATTAAGATGATAGAGATTTACGAAGGCCCGAGAAGTTGAGGGCACCGCCTAACAGGAGGGATAAATATAAATATTGTGAGTTCCATAAGTATTATGTCCACATGACCGATAACTGTATCACATTGTAAGATAAAGTGGAATCCCTCATTCATCGACGAAAGTTGAATAAATTTGTTGATCTTCGAGAAAGAAGAGATACATGAGGAATGTCAAATTCTCCTTGCAAACCCAGAGATGACAGGAAAAAAAACCATGAATATGGTTATGAAGACGATCCTGGCCTATTGAAGAATCCCAAATAACCAGAACTTGAAGTAGTTATTAAACATTTTATCTATTTTGATCGTCATGTAATTACAGGTGGAGATACATGAGGAGGAGATCAAAATGCAGAGAAAAAGGCCTACCTAAATGAAGCATAAGCCTATTCCTGTATTCAACGAATCAATCTGAATGAAGATGATCTCCCCAGGAAAGTCAATAAAGACAAACTGGTAATTGGCTTTTCCCAGAATGACCTATTTGGGGTTATGTATCCCCATGACGATCTGTTGGTTGTCAACTTTAGAATTCAAGAAGCCATCATCGCCTGGGTTCTAATAGATAATGGAAGGTCAGTTGATATCATGTTATACCCCTACTTTAAGAGTGTAGGACTGAAACTGAGCCAACTGGAGCCATATCACAGGACCTTGATAGGTTTTAAGGCTAAAAAGTCTACCCCCTTAGGAAAATCAAGCTAGAAGTGTGGTTCGACACTTGGCCAACAAGACACACTAAAAATATACGCTTCTTTATAATGGATAAAAATGTCCAGTCTGCTTATATTGTGATCTTTGGTAGGGTAGGAATAAAAGAGTTTGAAGTCATACCATTCATAGTCCATCAGTGTTTAAAGTTCCATACTCACTTTAGGGTTAGTGCTGTGAAAGGTGATCAAAAGGTGGCTAAAGAATGTTATTACTCCTCAGTCGAGAAAGAAGATTTGGTTGATTTGAAAAAGAAGACCACTACTTATGAGGTAGACACTACAGAGCCCAACAATGAGTCAAAAGTTAATACTCTAGATCCTCGAGATAAAACAGAGTTAGTCAAAGGGCAGATTATTGAAGCCACCGAAAGCATAATCCTGGATGATGACAAATCGAAGAGAATCACCCAAATTGGCTCCACACTGGATCCATTCCTCAAACAAGTTTTGAATGCATTCTTGAGAGAACAGAGGCATGTGTTCGCTTGGAGTCACGAAGATATTCTTGGGAGTGATCCCGACTTTCTCAGTCATGATCTCAACATAAACAAGGATGCCAAGTCGATCAAGAAAATGAGTAGGGTGATCAATTTGGAGAAAAAACAATCCATATAGGAAGAGGTGGGAAAACTATAAAGGCCCCAATTCACTGAGGATGTAAAATATCCAGCGTGGTTGGCCAATGTTGTGATGGTCAAAAAGAAAAATGATAAGTGGCGAATGTGTGTAGTTTTACTGATCTCAATAAAGCCTGCCTAATGGACCATTTTCCGTTGCCTAGACTTGATTAGTTAGTCGATTCCACATCAGGACATGAGCTGTTGAGCTTCATGGATGCTTATTCTTGATATAACTAGAAAACAATGAAATGAGAAGACATGGAAAACACTTCATTCATTACCAGCCAAAGGTACTTATTGCTATAACGTAATGCCTTTCGGGCTAAAAAATGTTGGAGTAACATACCAGAGGTTGGTCAACAAGTTTTTTAAAGAGAGGATTTGTAAAAATATGGAGGTTTATATAGAAGATATGTTGACTAAAATTAAGAAATCTTCAGATCATATCAAGGACCCCAGTTAGACTTTTAATCAGTAGAAAAAGCTTTAAATGAATATAAATTTGACAAAGTGTGTGTTCGGTGTGCAAGAGGGAATGTTCTTCTGCTTCGTAGTGAACCGAAGAGGAATTGAAGTTAAACCTGTCAAAATCAAAGATCTAATAGAAATGAAGTTGCCGGCCTACAAGAAGGATGTTTAAAGGCTTACTGGTAGAGTAGCTGCTTTAAATCGATTTATTTCCTGAGCAACTGATAGGAATTTACCATTCTTGAAGGTGATTAAAAATTCCTTTGAGTGAAACGCAAAGTGTGAAGATGCATTTCAAGAATTTAAGAAGTAGCTGGGATCACCACCTTTATTGTCCTGACCTGTTTTGGGAGAAAATTATACTTGTACTTATTTTTTCTGAATCCGCAATTAGCTCAGCACTGGTTCGATTAGAGAATGGGATCAAAAAATAGTTTACTACACCAACAAATCATTCAGAGGAGACGAAACTAGGTACCCCCACTTCAAAAAACTGGCCTTAGCTCTCATTGAACCCTTCAGGCGTATGAAGCCTTATTTCCAAGCACACACCATAGTTGTGTACAGTGATCTACCTCTTCGGCAAGCACTCCACAAACCTAAGAAGTCAAGAAGATTGATGTACTGGGTAGTAAAGAAGGGAGAATATGACATTATCTATGAACCAAAGTCATCATTGAAAGGATAAGCTTTGACGAATTTCATTACAGAATTCACCTATCCAGAGGTTACCGACCAACAAAACTTGCTTGCTGACTAGACTTGTTCGAAAGAGAGCCCAACTCAAAAGCAAGCCATAGTTGTACCTGACCAACCTGAATCATCCATAACTCAATTAATGGCTCAAAAGTATGTAGAGGAAAGTAAGAAGATATTTTTCCATGGAGTTCTGTCTGCGGAAAGCTTTAGCAGTGATTTTCCATTGTAGAATTTATATGTGGATGGATGTCCATACGCAAGTGTAAGTGGAGCAGGTATTATACTTGAAACTCTTGATTATATTGATGTTGAGTATGTCCTTAGGTTTTAATTCAAAGCATCAAACAATAAAGATGAGTATGAACCTTTGATAGTCGGACTGGAATTAACACATTCATTAGGCACCGAGCAAGTGGTGGCGCACAGTGATTCACAATTGGTTGTCAACCAAGTGCTTCATCTATATGGAGTCAAGTGAAAGTTGATGACAAGATACTTGACCAAGGAAATGGAAGTCATCTCCAAATTTCTGGGCATACAAATGAATAGGATACCAAGAATAGCTAACGCCCGAGCTAATGCACTTCTCAGCTACCTTCAGTAATAAGAATAGAACTTAAGAGAAGCATTCCAATTGAGATTTTGGTAATCAGGAGCATAGATGAGGATCCAATGATCAGTTTTATTACTGTAGATTTGGGACCTTCCTATATGGATCCAATCAGAGCTTACATTGAAAGAATCCTACCAATTGATCCAAAAACATAAAAAAGGCTCCGATATAAAGTAGCCAGATATGTGTTGGACAAAGGAGTTTTATATAAAAGGGGCTTCACCATTTCCTTGTTACTCTGCGTCCATCCATTGAAAGTTGATAATTTGATCAAGGAAGTGCATGAAGGCTCTTATGGAGCTCATTAAACTGGTCGGTCATTTTTCTACAGAATCAACACACAAGGATACTATTGGCCAACTATGAGGGCAAAGTGTAGGGTCTTCACAAGAAAGTGTGATTAGTGCCAGAGGTTTTTTACAATTCACAAAGCATCCAATGCTGCTCTAGTACCAATTACTTCTTCTCTGGCACCAATTACTTCTCTTTGGCCATTTACTATTTGGGGAATTGACTTAGTGGGCCCACTGTAAGTAACCAAAGGCAGGTTCAAGTACCTACTAGTTACTATTAATTATTTCACAGAATGGATGGAAATAGAGCCGTTGATAAAAATTCCTTATGAGAAGGTGTACCAATTCATTTAGAAGAATATCATATGTAGGCATGGCATTCCTTATGCCTTCATTAAAGACCATGGAACCCAGTTCGATAATGATTTATTTAAAGCATACGATGTTCAGTCCAAGATCTAAAAACTTATTCTGCACTAGGCCATCCGCAAAGCAATGGTGAGACGAAAGTGACAAATAAAATCTTACTCGATAGATTAAAGAAGAGGCTTGATGCTGCTAAGGTAAATTGGATTAATAAACTTCATTCTATTCTTTGGTCTTATAGAACAATGTCGAGGACAACAACTAGAAAAACACCTTATATGCTTACATTTGGAACAGAAGCCATGGTACCTACCGATACAGGCCTACTAACTCACAGAGTGATGGATTTTGATTCTCTAAAGAATAATTTAATGAGAAGATTAAAGTTAAACATGTTGGAAGAAGTTTGAGAAGATAACACTCTTAGAAATGTTGCATACCAATAAAGGACTTCACGCTTTTATAATAAAAGAGTCAAGCCGACCAACTTAAAAGAAGGAGACTATGTCCTTAATAAGGTCATACAAAAGGGCAATAAGTTTGAGGCCAATTGGCATGGCCCAAATCATATTTCAGGAGTCATTTGACCAAAGAATTTTTTACTTGAGACACTAGAAGGGGAAGAATTCAAGAACCCTTGGAACACCGAGCACCTTCGCAAATATTATTAGTGACTAAACGCATTGGCATTTTGTATTTATGTTTACTTTATATTCAACAAAACTATCTTTCAAGTTTTATAAAAATTCGTATTTTAGTTCCTTAAATTTTTTCAATTTTTTTCGAAGTATGACAATATAAATCCCACCAAAACAACAAACACAAAATGTCTCTTGGTCTTAAGCTCTTGCCAATCAACAACACATACTTAATCAAGTTAAAGTTATCGGCCAATCAACAGCACATACTTAATCAGGTTGTACTTATCAAATCCGATATCCATCAACATCTTAATGCACAGTCGCATCTCACCCAAGTTATTACTTCATGTACGACTTACATGTATAAGTCATAAACAAGAAGTTATTACTTCATGTATGGCTTCGTATTAACAAGTCACGAATAAGAAGTATTACTCGACCAAGTTAAATACAGGAATACGCTCCTAACAAACTTGGTGGGCACTAATAATTTACTTCATGTATGAATTTGTCTTTGACAAGTCAAGAATAAGAAGTATGTAAAACTTCGTATACAACTCAAACAGTTAGAAACAAGTTTTACCTTAGTAAGTTAAATGCAAGAAGAAGTGTATACATTCCTAACCATTAGAATACACACATATATTCCTTACACACTTGTTTGACACTGATAATTGATGTTATACTTGGATCAATAAAACTATCTGTAGTTTCATCTAAGTGCATTAGTAAAATCTATTGCCCTAAAATCACAGTTTAATAATTCATTATTAGAGAATAACTTAGTTGACTGATTGATTATCTAATCATAAGTTGACAACACAAAAGTATGAATTTTTATGCAAATACTAACTATATTACATTCAAGATCAAATGAGTACAAAATACATAAAAGTTATTCAGCTGGACGTTTTCCTGGAACTTTGGAAGTTTGTGGCACTCTCTCAATACCAGCAGGAGGATCATCTAGGGTATAAGCGAAATTAATGAAGTTAAAATCCCTCAGCATTTTTCTATTACTGTTGCTCGTCACATTGATCAGATAAGGAGGACGAACTATTTCATAAGCATCATGAAGATCATAATCTCCCAGGAATTTGGTGATTAAGCATTGGGGAATGGCATCAAGAGGAAACCATGATATGTCTAACTTAAATGGGGGCTTTTCACAATCCAGCAAATCAGGCTCATTCTAGTACCATAGCTCACTGTTTTGATCATATTTCAGCAAGGTCAACAAGTAAGTCCATCCCCATTTGTAACCTTCACGATGATTTTGGATAAGGTGATCATTAACATGGCTAAGGGCCTCATTATAGCCTTCAATCCAGACCTCCCTAGGTTGTTTATAAAATTGAAAGGTACACCTTTCAACCTGATATTGAAGTTTCTTTAAGACATCACTCTTCACTTTCAACTGAACAGATTGGTCGACAATGGAATTATCCTTAGCTTCCAGTGGTATAGACAAATAAGCAATGGCTTGACTGTTTATTTTTAGTTGGGCAGCTTGGTCGGCTAGTGTTTTTCTAGTTCTTGCCTCTTTTACGGTTGGTCGGACAGTCCTTTGTTACCTTGAAGTTTGCCTAGTTTTGGCTTTCCGTAGTGCTTCAAGTTCTTTTACTAATCTGGCATTCTTAGTTTCTAAGAAAGAAGCACCCTCATCAGCTCCACTAGCAGATGACTTTTTTAGGCTGTTTAACTCAATTATGAGCCAATTATTTTCCTCTTCAATAATTTTAGCTACATCCCTAGCTTTATCCACTTCTTGGTTCAACATGGACTCTTTTCTTCTACATATAGAGGCATACTCTGCAAGCTTCTTCTCAAAACCCTAACCTTCACTCAATGATTTATACTTAGCCTTATAGTCGACATGGGGAGAAGATAAACAAAACTTATGGTCTTCTTACAGATCTTTAATCATGTCTTAATAAGCAACATTATTTGTCACTGCCCTATCATATAAGCAATGAATATGGATGTATGACTCCCTAACTTAGTCAAACACAGCTAGACCAAGTAAGCCAATAAAGTCTTCTTCAGATAAAGGAACATGGCCAGCTTCCAAAAGATTTCTACTCCTCCTGAGCAGGTCCGATTCAGCAGAAACCATGGCCTTTTTCCTTGCATCAAAATAAAAATTACAAATATAAGAACACAAGTGTGATTACTGAGCAAATGTAATACAAGGTGTGTGACTTAATGAAGATAACTCAACCAATAAAGATAAGTATGATAAATGCAACGCATTCAACTAAAAGAAAATATTTTTATTAATAAACCAGGAGGTGTTACATAACAATGATCATAATATAAGGCAGAAGAAAAAATGAAAAAAAGGAGTTAAACCTTCTCCTTATCCTGAACATTACTCCCAGAAAGCAGCTCGATAGATGGGATGGCTTCATCCATAGGCTATAAGGCAGACCCAATAGGCTAAATGGAGGATTTTTAGACCCTTTCTCATTCTCAAAATCTTCTTATGAGTTTGGAGGAGAGAATGGATTAAGCCTTTAAAACATCTAAGAGTCTTCAGCGGTGAAGACTCCCTTGAGGGCATCCGATCGGCCATCATTAAAAGACTTTTTCCTGACGTACTCAATTTGTGCTAAGGCATCCAGAAATGCCTTGTCCCACCCTTTATTAAAGGTATCTTCCTTTGTCTTCTTGTTCTTGGCCTTCTCTGTAACCAGGTCAGTAGTAAGACCAACTTTTTTCTCCTTGACAGACTTGAGGAGGTATTGATTCTCCACCAACTTATTTTTGGCCACCTTTGCCCTATATTCCAGCAGTTGTCGATTTCCCCTCTGTAGTAGTGGCTCTATCATTATCCTTTTTCAGTTCTCCACCTAAGTTTTTTGCTTAGACTCCAACACTTGCCTTGAAGTCTCCACAGATTGCCTTAAACCTTCAAAGGTCTCTTTTATATTTCCTCCTTAAGAATGCATTTGATCGTCCTTGTCCATTAATTAGTTTAAGTTTACCCAAAACTGCACAAAGTAAAGGTATCAGATTATAAGAAGAGGAGAAAGACATTAAGAGCAAGTAGTAAAAAGGAAAAAGTTACCAAAGACAAATTTGGCAAGCATTTTCTGCCAACTTCAATCGTAGCAGAGATGCAACAGTTGCTTTATCAGCAGAGCAAGTACCAATCTTGATCAATATCCTAGTCATGCCTGGATTAATAATAATAGAGGATGACCCTGAAATGGCAATATCCTCTTAATTTTTCTCGACCAAATCCTGGTCGGTAGAACTCTTATAAACTTGCTTATTTGAAAGTCCTATTCTTAACCTATTGAATTGAGGCGCAGCAGCATCAATCTCCCCAGTAGTGATGACTCGGGGAACTTTTTTTTAGCAATTTGGAGGTTTTCTCTGACTTCTTGGCATCAACATCCTTGCCAGTCTTCTCGCCAGCTCTCTTAGTAATGGGAGACAAAGCTCTAATCATTAAGTCAGGAATTTTTCACTTTTCCATATCATAAAGTCGGAAGGTGGGAATAGTAGAAATGTCCAATAACTCGAGAGAAGATAAAGTCCCAAAATCCTCCTTAGCCCCTACAGATTCCTCAGTTGAAGAAGTAGGAACTGGTTCCTCTTTAAGATTAATGGGGGCTAAAGCTGCAGCAGTGGTGGGCTTAGCAATGAAAGAAGTAACTAAACTCCTATATTGCAACAAGTACGAGGCTAATATGGGGTGTTCCTCACTAATCCTCAGATGAATGATCTACAGGAATTTCAATTATCGAAGATTGATGTACTCTTCTTTAGGACACTCTCTCTTTCTCTTAACGGTGCAAAATAGGATAAGAAAACACTAGCCAGCATATCATCAAACAGTTGGTTAGCAAAAAAGAGAAATATAGTAATCAAAATCAACAACCTATGACAGGTCTTACTTGAGGGCATTTGGGCCCCTCATACCCTTCTCCTCTTTAAAGAGGAGCATATTGCCAATTCGTTGCAATAACCTCATAATTAAAATAGTATTTATTCGAGTCTGGAAGATTGACAGTCAGGGCTCTATTGGCAAATCTAGTTTTCATATAGTAGGTACTCTCACTAGTAACCCATTTATGACAAAACATCAGCTCATGGATGCCAATGTGGGTTCCATATATTTGGTTAAGCCTATGTATCTCATTCACTACCCTCCAAGTGTTAGGGGCTACTCTAGCAGGAACGACATCAAAATACTGACAAAAATCTAAACATAAACTATTAGGGGGAAAAGTGAAACCACACTCAACTATGAACAAAGAGGGAATCCAATAACCCTCTGGTAGTGATAACACTTCAACAGGTGGTATAGGCATTTCTAACTCTACCCAATAAGGAATGTTCCTTTCCCACCTAAATTCATCTAGAGAATCCCCGTGAACTATGTAAACCATGGTTACAGTACAGAATGGAAGAAATCGAAAAGAAAGGGAAGAAGAGAGCTTATAGAGAAAATGGTGGCAGAAGGAAAGATAGGATGCAAAGGAAAGCTCAAAGAAAGAGAACTAAAAGAACAAGGAGAGTTCAAAACTTGGAAAAGTTAGGGTACAAAAATTGGTAAACTCTCGTCTCTTATAGCTCACCTAGAAAATTGTGCAAGAAATGATCACTTGTATTGACAATTGATGTTCTAGCATCTACACAGCTCTAAAAGAATGAAAATACCAATATGTCTTTTGGTGGTTCGCTAATTTTCAAATTATTTACAAAAATGCCACCACAAGATCAAGCTATGGAAAATTTTCACAAGTCCAACAAGTCATCTTACACTAACCAACTCTGAAGAAAACATACTCCATCCTTTCAATAAATATATCAAGAATGAAGTATTTGGGGATTCTATTACTACCAAAAATTATCCACCAAAGTGGACCAATCATAAATGGGCATTTGTCTCCTTATGTGGCAACAATTCTAGTCACTAGCCACTTCACTAGTTCCGAAGATAGTTTCTCGGCGAGTATGCCAACCAACATGAAGAATGAAAATCATCAAAGTAAATAAACAGTAACCACTTAGCGGAAATAGCCAAGGGTCCTTCCACTCGTGATCTAAACTATCAACAGTCACATTCATTATGTATGGGCGTAAATGCTTGAATATATAATGGCATTCCAACCCTTGATCTCCGAGTCACTATAAATACATTGTATTCCTTTCATAAAATACAAGATAGAATGGATTCTAGGTGATTATTCTTAACAATAATACATATCTTTATGTTATCCCTTGAATCAATAAAACAACAGTGCACGTAGGCTTTCTTACACAGCCGAACCACTTTAAAAACTCTTTGTCTATTGTATGCTTATTTCATTACAATCTTGTATTAAAATATGATTATAAAATTGGATATAGTCCATTTTTTTACATCAATATCTATATAATAAGTTATAGAACTTATGTGTGTCATAAGATTCAACTATGACATCACAAGATGAATTTTTTTGCCCTTCCTATTTTACCCTTGAAAATTTTGAATTCCCTATATTTTGACACACTCTAATTTGTTTCCCCATTTTCCTCAAAATTAAAAAACAAGGGTAAAATAGTATTATATCATTTTGATCTCATTTTTCTCTCTCTCAGTATCTCCTCACTTTCCCCTCCCACTATTTCCCAACACATTATGTCCTCTCTCTTCAACTTCAATACAACCACCATCCCATGCCTTCCTTCCCACACTGACACAATACAAATCCTCCCACGCTGGGCTCCTAAAGGTTATATATCTCTCTCTCTTACACACACAAACATCAACACCCACACACGCTGGGCTCCTTCCACGCTTTGTAATTTTTTGTTCTATGTCTTTGAATTAGTTTTAAGGTCAGGGTTTCTTTTGTTTGATTTTCAAGGTTTGATCGTAGATTAAGAGGTACTTAACCAAGATCTTCAACTCCCTACCCAGTGCTAGCGACCATCAGGTATTTTTCATATCTTAAATTTTGCAGATCTTTTATTTTTACGGGTTATTTTTTAGATCTTAAATTTTTTTAGGGTTTTTGTTTATAAGTTTTTTACAGGGTTCTTCGTTCCAAATTTACGGAGCACCAACAATTGGTGTTTAATTTTTTACAGGGTTATTAATCATTGTCTTTTGGGGGGATGTTTGGAGTTTAAATCAGTTTTATTTATTTCTAATTCAAATTTTAGGCCTTATTTATTAGTTTGTTTTGTTTTTAGATACTAATTTGGTGCCTCTATAATTTGTGTTGTTAAAAAGGGTTTCAATAATTGGTCGAATTTGAGTTTATATTGTTAATATCGTCTTATGTATTCTTAGTGTGTGGGATGTTAAAATATAGAGTTGTTTTTCTATTAAGTATTACCTAAGCCTCATTAATCTAATATTGTCTTTGGTATACAATTTTTCACCAGATGCTTTGTAGTGCGGTAGTGTCTTGTAACCGATTTCTTTAATAAAGATTTAATCGAGTTAAATACTTTTTATATCAACTGATTTTATTTCTGTTTTTTGTGTTCATTATAGGTGTTTCACCGTTGTCTCAGTTTTACCATTGGAGCAAAGTAGAGTTGGGAAGACATTAGGTATCAAATCTAACTCTTTATATGTCATTGTACACTATACTGTCAAAACGTATCAAATCTGCAACTAATATATAGGATTGCAATCTTCTCTTCTTGGATTCTAGACTTTTCTTTATGGTTCTCCTCTAATATTTAATTATCGTAAGTTTATCTCAAAGCATTATAGTTTTGATAGTTCAAGATGAGTGATTTGGGGCAAATTTCACGATTGGGACTGATTTCGGTGGGATTATTATGTGTTTAGTTTCATGGGCATGGAATTTTGTTAGTTGTAGTTTTCTATTAGATTACAAAATGTGATTATATATCCACATTCTTCATACATTTGTTTCAACATTTTTAATGTCAAGTATCATTGATTATGATGCCGTGACAAACATAGTTGTTGGGTGAAGAAAATAATTAATTTACTGATTTTAACCACTGTTCTAAAAAACTCGCCTAGGCTCTGCCTAGGCACGCCTAGGCTAACACTTAGGAGAAACGCCCCGCCTTAAGTTTTTTACGCTTTACTCTTGGTAAAACCCTTAAGGCGCACTTTTTTCCAAAAAGAACGATGTTTTAGTGTAACGATATCGCCTTTTAAAGAATTTTTTTACTAACCGGGCCATTATCTCATCCAAAATAATCAAATAGTATTTTAATTTGCATACATTCAGGCATATTTTTATGATATGTACAATTTTAGTATTTTAATAGCCTTGTTATGGTTAAAAAATATTAAAATATATTAAGAAGGCCTAAACGCCTTTTCATGCCTTTTTACACCTAAGGCCCACCTAGGCTTCTAAGGCTTAAGGCTTGACCTCTACGCCTCGATCACGCCTCGCATTTTTTAGAACCTTGATTTTAACTAAAGTAAACCGCCATCATGTTCTTTTGTTTCCATATCCCCCTTTAATTTTTTTGGTTCTCCCTAGATCAGTGAGTAAATTATTTGTTTTTTGCACTGTATTTCATGGTATATTAAATTGATGATATCATTATGATGTTTTGTATGAGTATCTACACGTTTTTATTATTTTCTTTTCCCTATTTTAACATGGATCTTTTTAATTCACCTTGACTTTTCAGTCTATATGGATTTTTACAGGTAGTGGCTAACTCTTTGATGTATGGTTTGGACACCACATTTGATTAAGTGATAAGTTACGGACTTAACCACCAAGCTAGTTTTTGTCTATAGTTTAATTATGCTTATACACAAGTTGTTAATAATTTATAACAGTGATGCATTTACATCTATACTAACATTCCTACAGTGTTGGATCAAAATATAGGATCTCTGCAAAATGGCAATAAGTGTTCTTGAAACTCTTTTCAATTAATCCTTATGTTTTACTACACATTTTCAGAGTGATATTTTTCATGCAATAGGTGTTCTTGAAACTCTGTTGTTGTATGTCAAATTTTTACTGGTTTGATGTCTGATATTTTGGAGTCTATTTTTCTGATTTTTACGGGTTTGATGTCTGATTTGGGTTATACCTATATTTGGAACACAAATCAGATACAAATAGGTATATATGGATTTTTGGAACCCGGATCAAATACAAATAGATGTAAAATGGAGTATATACCTGTTTATATGGATTTTACAGATGTAAAATAGGTATATATGTGTTTATATGGATTTTACAGGTGTTAAATGGAGTATATACCTGTTTATATAGATTTTTCGAGTCTGCTTCCGTATAAATAGGTAATCCATATAAGCAGGAGTTGAATCTTCACTGCAAGATACTTTTATGGGTGAAGAAGTCATGTCCTATATGTGAGACATATCACCGAAAACAGATAATGGTTTTTCACCCTTTCTCATTTCATTCCATTTTCTTCCTTTTCAATATGTTTTTGTCAAGACCATTGAGGGAACTTACAAATTTTTTGACATTTTTTTCAAGATTATTTTTATGATAGTTGTTAATAAATGTTTTCGAGAAATGGAATTTATTTAAGTTATAAATGATGGTTGGGAATGATTTAAGTTATAAATGATGGTTGGTAATACTTTCATTTTTAAATTCTTATGCATTGTAACCGATGGATAAGTGTGATATCCCCATCAATGTTTTTTGACTTGAGACATCTGATACACATAGGCAAATGGTTGAGATACTGGAAAAAAATCATTTTACTACACATGAATTTATATTGAACCCTTTACAGTCTGGCGTGCTGTATTCTAGGCCACATTACTTCTGCCTATTATTCATTTTGGGAAACAACCTAAGTGTATCAGTGGTGGCTCCATTGCTCCATTATCATTTCACGACACCATAATGGATATATAAGCACTAGTTCTTATGACAAAAACTGTCAATTTTTACTCCTTTCATAGTTGTCACAGGAGTGAGAAGAGAATCATTGCCAAGCCTAAACAGACCACAACTTGATATCATGACATTACATTTAATTAGGGTTTGAATATTGATGGTGTTAACGCAAAAATTCTCCATCTATGAGGACCAATTAGAAAAGGACACATGTCATCCTACGTGTCAATATTCGACACCCGAAAAATGTTAGTCGGCACCCGAGGAGAGTTGGTCGGCACCCGAGGAGTGTTGGTCGGCATACCAACCAGGAATATCAAAGGATAACTACACATTTAATGATCATTAATGTACATTTATATTGTAGATGACAACACATAGCATACCAAGCAATTAGATTCGTTGAATGTAGACATAATGTATAAATGTCTACATACAATGAATCTATTTATCTCCCATTACTATAAATACATGTATTCCCTTAGCCAAAAGGGACAACTAGGAAGAGAGATCCAAAAGAGAGATCCAAGAGATCCAAGAACCGAGAGACACCATACACAAGATCCATACCTTTTTCTCTCTCTACACCACATTGTGCTATTGTAAACCCCTGGGAATAAAATAACAGTGGACGTAGGCGTTTCCTTATAGCCGAACCACTTTAAAAATCTTTGTCTCTCATGTGCTTGATTGGATTGCTTTTATCTATTTATCTGTGATCATAAAAATGGGATTCGGTCCAGTTTTTTGCATCAACAGATTGGCGCCGTCTGTGGGAACGTATTACAAGCGTTGTTCTCCATCAAAAGCTAAGTTTTGATTTTCTCTACGTATAATCAATTATACATACATCTTTTGATTCAATCATGATTTTTATGTTTATATACATAAATTAATTGTCCAATTTTTATCTGCAAAATGTTGCATATCATGATTTTTAAATCATAACTATTAGATTAATTCTTATTTAGAAATCTGAAAAATAGTGGATTTCATAAATCATAACTTGTTGCTTGATTCTCAAGTTTCTATATTATATCATCAAATAAATATTTTAAATGATTACATATACCAATATATGTGACGATGATAAGATTTAATCATTTTCATTGTTGATTTTGAAATAAATTTTGTAAGATCTTTGATGCCTATTCAAATTCCCATTATATTTTTAATCAGAGAATGGGAAAAGGTTAAAGACCATGAAAATTTTCCTCATGGAAATCATGACCCATATCTACTTTCTCTCTCTTCAAGTTTGAGTCTCTTTGCATTCATTTTTATGAACTATATTTGGCTAATCTTCCATCTATGTCAATAAAGTCAAATTGATTGATTTTTGATATAAATTTGGTAATAACTTCTATCATTCAGCATATTTTTATCTCTCCAACTAGGGAATAGGAAGGGATCAATATAAAAAATAATTTTATGTAACAAAAAAAAAATCATTACCCACCTCTTGTAAAAGAGGATCAGTAAATAATCATGACCATATCAAGACTCTGGGCACAAATTTGATAAGTTGGCCCCTCGTTCATCACATCACAAGGTTTCTTTGTCGAAATCACACGATCTAGTGGGTTATATATTTATTCATTTAATTAACATTCTTAAGGCTTAAATTTTACATTGAATGTTATTTTTTGATCTAAAGATTCGAGATATTCTGGTCATCCAACCATATATTCTATAATTTGAGATATCCTTAAATGTTGGTCGGTAACATCCATGTTGTTTGTTGGCAGCAGTAGAATCTTGGGGTATTAAAAAATGCTAAGCACCCCCGATATTTCTTTAAACACGAGTTCGGCTTGGGGACAAGCAGGGGGCTTAAGTCTTTTTAACTTATGATCATCCAAAAAATATTTTTAAAACCAAGTGATAAATAATTTTCAAACAACAACTAATATCTGATTAGTTGTTGGAGATTAAATAATTTTACGTCTTATTTATGATGCATATTTGATAATAATTTGTCCATCTCACACACATTTGGCATATTATTAAAAATTTTATTTCTCAAGCATATACATATCATATATTGATTGGATGAGTAAATTATTCTCATGACTAATCAATTCAACCTATACAAATGGTAGAGCAAGATATTAATTTTTACAGGTACAAGATTCAACTCCGACGAATGCTCGGAAATAATCTTACTCTTCTGAAAAATATTATCATAGCTCGGCAGTATGAAATTTCACCTCAGCGAGGAACTATTGATTTTATTATTGCTATGATATCTGCTCCAGCACAAATGATTCTATATATCCATTGGGATTTATATTCTATATTCATCTCAATATGGAGCACGGCGAGATACTTATTATCATATTCATCTCTGAGGAGAACTATAACATTTATTATATTTCACCCCCAACGGATAGTTGGTCGGGGTAATTCTTATTTATATGCAGGCCCAGCAAAGTTCTCGGCCATATTCTTATGTTCTGGAAAATATTATTCTTATTCGGCAATCTGCAATTATGCCTCGACAAGATACTTATTCAGCTTTAAGGAGAATTACAACATTCGTTCGGATAATTCTTATTTATATTCAGGACTGACAACGTTCGCGGTCATATTCTTATGTTCTGAAAGATCTTATTCTTGTTCGGCATTATATGATTCTACCTCGACTGATCGGCGAGGCACTTTATTATTTTTAATTATTCTTTATATCTATTTGGATGCATATTCTATTCTCATTTCAGCATGGAGCTCGACAAATATTTATAATCATATATTCAGCTCCAAGGATATCTCCAACATTTATATTATCTTATTCCCAACAATCTGTTGAGGAGGTCTCCAGCATTTATTATATCTTATTCAGCTCCAAGGATGTCTCCAGCATTTATTATATCTTATTCAGCTCCAAGGATGTCTCCAGCATTTATTATATCTTATTCCCAACAATCTGTTGGTCATCACCGAGGAGGTATCCTGCATTTATATTATCTTATTCCCAACAAATCTGTTGGTCAGCGCCGAGGAGGTCTCTAGCATTTATATTATCTTATTCCCAACAAATCTGTTGGTCAGCGCCGAGGAGGTCTCCAGCATTTATATTATCTTATTCCCAACAATCCGTTGGTCAGCTCCGAGGAAGTCTTCATCATTTATTATCAATTACCACCAACTCCGATTGGTAGATAAAATCCAACTCCGGTTGGTAGACAAAATCCAACTCCGGTTGGTAGATAAAATCCAACTCCGGTTGGTAGACAAAATCCAACTCCGGTTGGTAGATAAAATCCAACTCCGGTTGGTATTGGTCGATAAATCTCATTCAAAGTTCACATTCCACAGTTGGGGGCTTCTATTGAAGATATATTTATCCATTTGGTGGCACATTCTTATATCATCATGCAGTCAATCATCAAATTCAACTCCACAAACTCAAATGATCGGGGCCCCGACCAATCATCATTCAGGAGTTATTTTTCTTACTCAAGAATTACTTTTGATATTGAAGTTCAGGAGGTATATTGAAGTTAAGGAGGTATATTGAAATTCAAGAGGTGTATTCAGAAGTATCAGGACATGATGAAAGAAAGCGATAAGTATTCCACCGAGGAACTCTGTCAGACCAGAAATTAGAAGACAAGTTGCCTATATGGAGGCTATATGTAGATGGCTCATCTTGCACTACAGGCTGTGGGGCAGGGATCGTTTTGAACAGCCCAGACGAGGTCGACATGGAATACGCCCTACGTTTCTAATTCAAAGCTTCTAATAATGAGCCAAAGGAGAATTGATGATCAAGTATCAAGAAAAGGTGATGGAGTTAGTATCAGAGTTTGTTGCTGTTTAACTGGTAAGAATATCAAGAATGGAGAATGTGAGAGCATACGCCTTGGCCCGATTAGCATCAGCTACTCGTACCGAGCTGCGAAGAACGATACCAATTGAAGTATTAGAAAGTCGGAGCATAGATGAAGACCTGACGATGAATATTATTACCCTTGATTTAGGACCATCTTGGATGGATCCCATCAGAGCATATATTGAGGAGGAACAATTACCGGAGGATAAGCTCGCTGCCAAGAAATGGAAGTTTAAAGTTGCTCGGTATGTACTAATTAATGGTATTTTGTATAGACGAGGAATTATGGCAGGTTTGCAAAGATGTGTACATCCCTCCGAGGTGAAAGAATTGATTAAAGAGATCCATGAAGGGTCCTGTGGAGTCCATGTAGCAGGTCGGACACTTTTGCAAAAGGTGATGACGTAGGGATACTACTGGCCGACGATGAGAGCTGATTGTATAGCTTATGCCAAGAAATGTGACAAGTGCCAACGCTTTTCCTCCATCCGAAGAACTCCACAAACATTGTTGACACCCATCACTTCTCCTTGGCCATTTTCCATGTGGGAATTGATTTTGTTGGACCACTGTCGACGACCCGAGGAAGATTCAAATACCTCGTCATTGCCATCATCACAGACTACGGAACACAATTCGATAACGAGGAGTTTGCTGCTTATTGTCATCAGTCAAACATTTTGAAGGTTCATTCAGCACCAGGTCATCCTCAGAATAATGGACAAACTGAAGTGACGAGCAGAACATTACTAAATGGTTTGAAAAAGAGGCTATGTAAGGCTAATTGGATTAATGAGCTACAGTCAGTATTGTGTGCAACACTACGCTGCCCAGCAATAAAAGCAAACACCGATAGTTCAAACCCACGATCAACTTCGGTTGGTCAGATAGTTCGAAAGAACCAAAAAATACTCCTTTGGTTAGGAGGTGACACTAGCGTGATCAACTACGGTTGGTAAGATAACTAGTGGACAGTTCGAAAGAACCAAAAAAAATACTCCTTTGGTTAGGAGGTGACACTAGCGTGATCAACTACGGTTGGTAAGATAACTAGTGGACAGTTCGAAAGAACCAAAAAATACTCCTTTGGTTAGGAGGTGACACTAGCGTGATCAACTACGGTTGGTAAGATAACTAGTGGACAGTTCGAAAGAACCAAAAAATACTCCTTTGGTTAAGAGGCGTACACTAGTGTGATCAACTACGGTTGGTAAGATATCTAGTGGACATATAGTTCGAAAGAACCAAATAGTTCGAAAGAACCAAAAATACTCCTTTGGTTAGGAGGTGTACACTAGCGTGGTCAACTACGGTTGGTAAGATAACTAGTAAAAAGTTCTTTGAAAAATAAAATACACCAAGTATGGTTGGTCGGGAATAAAAACCCACTAACTGTAGTTGGTCGACAAGAAGAATTTATTGACCTTAGTTGGTCGGATACATTTTATAAAGACAAAAATTTACCAAGTATGGTTAGTCGGGGATAAACTCTCACTAACTATAATTGGTCGATGAGCACAATTTAACAACCTTGGTTGGTTGGAAAAAAATTAAACATTTTTATACTCATTACTTTATTATTAAGTGATCGGGCAACATTTTTAATACTTGTAATTCTTTTTATTACTAAGTTGGTCGATGAACAACACAATATTGTTATCTTTTTAACAGATACATATGCATAAATGTAAAGTGTTTGATATTTACAAAACAATAGCAATTAAGATTGCGAACAAAAATGAAAGTCTTTCATTAAACTCAAAAAACAAAATACATTGAGAATGAAAATGTATACTAACTATTACATTGAGATTCCTATTCTATTGGTTTCTTTTACCTCTTCTTTTAAAACAGGTTCCTCACCAGCAGGAGGATCATCCAAAGTATAAGGGGAGTTTATGAAGTTAAGATCTTTCAACATTCTGATATTCATCACAGATGATCTGTCCGAGAAGCACTAGCTCATTCCCGAGAAGCTCTTGCTCGTCCCTGAGAATCACTTGCTCGTCCCCGAGAACCTCTTGCTCGTCCCCGAGCAGAGGTAGAAGTCAAAATCAGTATCTACAGCACTGAGATATTTGCTACTACTGTCTCGACCAATAATGAAGAAGAAATTGTGTGAAAATGTTTCGAAGTCCACCACTAGCTTGGTACTAATCAGATTGAAGAGTTGGGTTCAAAAGCTAGTATGTTACTCGACAAAGTATTCAGAGGATCATAAATAAGAAGAATCAAGCACGTGAAGTTAGCATTCAGTTGCTCGGCACAAGAGGCAGTTGGTCAGCTAGCAAACCAATCAACATATTTGAAGATTATGACAAGCTACAAGCTGCATACTATGGCATGGCTGCATCCAAATTCCCAGGGGTGATACATAGCACACGGAGTTCCTCAAAAGAAAGATTAGCAACCATCGATCAGCCTGCATCATATGTCGTCCAGGAGATAATGCACTTTATGTTGAAGAAATCAAGAAAGTAGATCAAGATTTTCACGAGCACCGAGCAACACTGCAGAATAAATACTCCATCCTTTCAAGTAAACCATCAAGCATGGAGCATTGGGGGCTTCTGTTAACGCAAAAATTCTCCATCTACGAGGACCAATTAGAAAAGGACACATGTCATCCTACGTGTCAATATTCGACACCCGAAGAATGTTAGTCGGCACCCGAGGAGAGTTGGTCGGCACCCGAGGAGAGTTGGTCGGCACCCGAGGAGTAATAGTCGGCACCCTAGGAGAGTTGGTCGGTACCCGAGGAGTATTAGTCGGCACCCGAGGAGAGTTGGTCAGCACCCGAGGAGTGTTGGTCGGCATACCAACCAGGAATATCAAAGAATAACTACGCATTTAATGATCATTAATGTACATTTATATTGTAGATGACAACACATAGCATACCAAGCAATTAGATTCGTTGAATGTAGACATAATGTATAAATGTCTACATACAATGAATCTATTTATCTCCCATTACTATAAATACATGTATTCCCTTAGCCAAAAGGGACAACTAGGAAGAGAGATCCAAAAGAGAGATCCAAGAACCGAGAGACACCATACACAAGATCCATACCTTTTTCTCTCTCTACACCACATTGTGCTATTGTAAACCCCTGGGAATAAAATAACAGTGGACGTAGGCTTTTCCTTATAGCCGAACCACTTTAAAAATCTTTGTCTCTCATGTGCTTGATTGGATTGCTTTTATCTATTTATCTGTGATCATAAAAATGGGATTCGGTCCAATTTTTTGCATCAACAGATGGGTATCGGTTAAAAATTGCACATCGACACAATTCATTATAATATGGAATTATATCCCCTATTTAAGACTATATAATGACATTATAGGTTATGCTTGAGCTTACTTCCCCACAACCCAAACCTTAATTTCTGAGGTTTCTGAATTTTTTAAGTTAAATTTTCTAAGATGAATTTTTTATTGAGATACTAAAGTAATTTGAAATTGAAATTACTAATTATGTATTGCAACTTCGATTTTATTTTCAAGTTGTAATTCATTAACAATAATTTTCTCCATCTCTTTCTCATAGTCACTATATCCATTTCCTCCTGAAATCACGATAAATGCATCATCGGGAATGGTTGTACATGATGACTGCAAGCTACAACATCACGATCATTTTAGGTGATGACAATTAACTGTTTAACTATTTAATGGCTCCACCGCCTCGATGACCAGACTTCCTCTGTAAAAGTGTTATTGTGGTGCCCTTATTAGAGCAATTTTCTTGCTTCTGGTGGTGGTTTGGAGGATCATTGCATCAGGTTTTGGAACACACACACTAGGGCGTGTTTAATCTTGGTGAATACGGGATCACAGGTGTGTTGTTTTCTTTGGAACAGACACGAGCGCAAGCTTTTGATCTCCCATGGTTTTGAAAAGAATCAACTCACCCTTTGAAAGTAGCCCTCTATGGTTAAGGTGATAGAGTTGTACAACCATACATCAAGAGTTCTATGTATGTCTTAGAGCCCAGATGGGTATTGTAACACCCCGTGTTTTTATTTATTATTTAATTAATTAATTGAAATTTTTGAGAAAAATAATTTTTTGAATTTAATAATTTTTATTGGCTAAATATGTTGGTTATAATTTTAGAAGAATAAAACTTCAAGCGAAATTAAAATCGGAGTTAAAACGGATTTTATATTGATTTTACAATATTTTGTCTTATGGCATTTTTTTGGGTAAACTGTCAGGTTTTTTGGGGTGATCGATCGATCGACCCCTGGGTAGATCGATCGACCCTCCCAGAAAGCATGCGTTGTGAGCTGTTTTTTTTAGAATTTGTGTAGGATTAGGACTCCTAATCACTATATAACCTTGTTAATCCACAGGGGGACTTCTCATAATCACTTTTTCTTCAATTTTTCACTAGAGAGCACTTCTAAATATTTTTCCCCTCACCCATAATCATCAACCTTCAATAAAATCAAGTTTTTGTCAGAAGTTTTGGCACAAGTTTTTGAAGGCTTAATTAAGGTTTAATCAAGATCGTGCAAGAACACTCTTTTGCTAATTTTTCGAGAGGAATCCAGATTTGTAATAAGATCTTCAACACAATCTTCACAGGCATGAATACTCTATTATTTTCCTTTAGTATTATGTGTTTTAAGTGTCGTCTAAACACTTAATTACATGTTTTCTTAAAAATAATTAGTAACTTAATTAGAAAAAGTGGACACTAATTATGGGGATGTTTTTATAAAATATTTTAATCTGAATAATATTCATAACCTTTGGGTACGTAGGATTCATGAGTGATTTTGGGTTTTATTGGTGTAGGTTGCATGTAGAAAAACCCTAGTTTTAAAATAATTGATTTTTGGGTGCGTATAACTCATGTAATACATGTAGAGATAATAAAATTTAGTTTTGATGAATAAATGTTGAAAACTTGGTTTATTTAATTTAAAATAATTAAATGAGAGTACTTGGGTATTATTGACGTTGTGATAATTAAATTAGAGATTTAATTGAATTGGACTACCATGCGTTGTTTTATACATTGATTAATTATTGCTTGCTTGTGTGACTTGTTGGTATTATGATGTTGCCTTTGTGACGACGGGTTGTTGGGTATTATTTCTCTCCCTATATTTTAGGATGCCTTCTAGGTATGGTACTAGTGGGTATGCCTTTTGATGATTTACGCCTTCTAGGTATGGGACTAGTGAGGGTAGATTATCGCGTTTTTATCATCTTGAGGGTGGGCTGATTTTTATTACTTTATCGTCATTACGATAGTCTAAGTACGGGACTAAGTTAAGATTTATGTTAGAAAATCCTCCTATACATAGGATAGGACGTATTGATAACTTGGGGACCCTTAGGTATGGTACTAAGGGGTATTTTTGAGGATCTCACATCGAATAAAAGGGTGGGGTAATGTATAAATTGTGAAATTAAGAAATTGATAATTAATGCCTAAGATAAAAACGGGTATTAAAATTTGTGGCGACATAATGTGTCGGGGCTGACAGTTTAAACGGGCCAGAGGGCGATTTATGTCATTTCGTGTGTGGAACCTTGTCATGTGTCGGGGCCGACAGTAAACGGGTCAGAGGGCGATTGATAAGGGTAACCTTGTCATGTGTCGGGGCTGACAGTAAACGGGTCAGAGGGCGATTGACAAGGGGAAGTGTGACAATTTGAATAAAAAAACAAGTGAGAACAATAATAAAAGTTGGTTAATTTAATTAAATTAACATCGTGGGACTTGGGAATTTAA
Organism: Sambucus nigra; assembly: GCA_949130495.1. Classification (NCBI taxonomy): domain Eukaryota; kingdom Viridiplantae; phylum Streptophyta; class Magnoliopsida; order Dipsacales; family Adoxaceae; genus Sambucus; species Sambucus nigra. The sequence continues at coordinate 62,428,107 of OX422223.1, read as the reverse complement.
AATCATATTGGTGTGCCTTTATAAATGGGGATTTTTTTGGGTAGTTAGTAGATTATAATTATCGCGTTTAGTTATCCCGTTTAATTTAAAATATTCTATTGTGATATTTATTGCGTATAATGCTACTGTCTGGATTCAAGGATCCTATTTGAGGGGAGTAGTGTGTATTCTTGCTCAGGGATTTGGCTCTGACCCATGCGTTGACTAATCTTTTTCAGGATTTGATTTGGGGAAGCTGCATAAGTTTATCAGAGTTATCATTGGAGGTGTAGCTGAAGATATTTACGTTATGGCATAGTCTAGTTAGACTTTCTTTTCCAGTCGTATTATGAGAATTCTTTGGAGTTTTATTGGGCCATTCGGTTCCAAAGTTGTTTAGATGATTTCTGTTGGGATTATTCAGATTTTTATTTAATCATTATTGGAGTATGGATTTCTTTTGGAGCTAGCATGTGATGGATCTTTTATCGCTTAGTTGTTGATGATCATTAGAGATTGATTCAATTATGTATCTTATGGATTGGTTTATTTATGTCTCTATCTGTCTCATGCTAAGTATGGTATTTTATTTAGTTCACGCCCGGCTTAGTTTTGGTGGCGGCCGACGCCAGAATTAGGCGGGGTGTGACAAATTTGCAGCAGGTTAATGCTTGACTCTCATTGTGTTTTCCCAAACAATATTCTAGATTAATTGTTAATGAATTTTTCATAATAATATTTTTTCTATTGGTTGCTAATCTCTTGACAACTTCATATTTTGAATGCTCTTTTTACAATAATGTATTATGGTCCGATTTTTTTTTAGGATTTGCAATTTGTGGTGGGGAATTTCAACCTTGGACATTTTATCTTTGATTGGATTAGAGCTATTGAGGTATTTTTATGATTTAATTTTTGATGATCTAGAATAATAGCTATAAAAATACAAATTATCAATTAAATATTGGTATTCGATGTTAATGTATTCAATGTTGTTTTATTTGAGTTATAATTGTCTAAAAATATAATTTATAATTTAAATATTTGTAATAACATAAAAAGAATCTTAAGTTTTTTCGGGGATTACTACCCCCCAACCCTCGTCATTGAGTTGTGCCCCACCCAGACTAAATTTCTGGCTCCGCCACTGTAGATAGGTATATGTGTTTGATCGATTACTGTAAAGGGTTGTGAATTTTGAAATTGTTCCTTTACTTTTCGATTGTGTGTAGTTCCATCAATTCTAAATTTTAGGGAGAGCTCTCCCTTCGGAGGCAAATGAATACCCCAAAATCTACCGTATGAAGCTTTAGGTCACTAATGAGCTTCGTGCCAAATCCAAGTTTTGATACCCCATCTTATATGTATTTTTTATTGTCTGTTTAATGAATCTTATTAATTGGTGGTGTTGATATAATCTTATGAAATTTAGGTTGTTTTTGTTGATCATGTTCTTTTTAAGGAAGCTTAAGAAGGTGAAGAAGAGCATTGGTGAGATAATTGCCATCAATGAGGTATATTATAATATTATATCTCTTAATCTTTGTTACATGTTTGGGATGTCTCTTAATAGCATCCTAGTTATGAAATAAAAAGATTAAATTTTTATGTTATATATATTCAACTAACTATGCCAAATGATTTTTTCCCTTTAGCTTTTCCAAAATCTTAATTTGAAACGTACTTACGAAGTTTTTAGCTTTGCTAACCAATACCCTTAATTAGGCCCATTTCCTTTAACTACAAGTTGTTCTTGGGCCATTAGGAGTCCTATACTCCTAATACACTATTATAAATTAATTTTAATGTGATAAGATAATTCTTTTCTTATTGACCAAATTGTAGGATTTGTTGTTCAACGGTTGAGCTAAATGACTCACAAGTTTTTAGTGTGGTTGTCATATTTTTTAGATTTGATAATGTTGTTTATATTGAATAGACATTTTTCGAAGAAATGTCTGTGATGATAATAGCATTATCCTAACTTTTGTACAAATTTTTTATTCATATTTGACGTGATTCTCTTAATAAATAGTTTCATGAATTCAAGGACATTAACTTCTTTTAAATGTTGTGGTCATGTAGTTACTTTGACAACTTTGTGTAAGGGTGAAACCTGCCTCAGGGATTATTGATCTGCTAAGGTTCATGAATATGTGCATCAGTAGTTTTTAGTTGTTGGCAATTCTTGCATTACAGGGTAATGAATTTCGTACTTTTGCAGATCATTTTATTATCCACTAGAGTTGGAATCTATTATAATATTTATATGTTCTTATGTTTTATGTTTTAGTGCGTATGCGCATGTGTTTGTGATTCCTTAGTAACATGACACGTCTGTATAGTTTTCTGTGCTAAATTTATCACCTGAAGTGTCTTTAAATGATAAATTCAATTATGTCGATATATTTCTTGGTCCTTGAGCTTTGTAGTGTTTTCGGGGGACTTTTTATCTTTAAAGTAAGGTTTATGAGACGGATTTGATATGTTAAGTAAGTTTGCTTCATAATTTTGAGTTTGATATTGTAAAATCAATCAACTTGCGCCTTCAATCAATTCGACTTGCAGTTTATATGTAAGAACGAAAAGGGCTTGTTCTTTACAGAGAGGGGTGTTCGTTACCGAGAGGATTGTCATTTTTTCTAGGACTACCAATGTAAGATTATATTTGTCTTTTTTTAATTACACAATTGATTGTTGGGTTTTATTTCATTGATCAATTTACTTACTATAACTCGTATAAGTTGGTTATTTTAGATATCTTACCTAAGGAAGAAGCTAGGTATAAATAGATTGCTAGAGTCGATTTCATTGAAGATTTTAGGTGAACAAAACATATCTATGAGGGAAGAGAGTCTAGTCACCCACCTCAAGTAGCAACATTTTAAATTTTTTATCATCAAATTTCCCATCTCTTACCAAGTAATCAACGCATTGTTTCCAAACCTGATAAAAATTATGGATAGATTCTCCATCGAGGACGAGATAGTTTGATTGACAAAACAACCTATTAAGGTACGTTGACATCAAAGATAGAAAAAGTTTGAAAATAGTACATACGTTTTTTTGAAAAGCTTGATATTTTTTGGGAAAGAGATGAGTGAATAGGCGAGATGTTCTCCACTTCTTATCGAATTTTTTCCATGGAGATAACAAATGACATATACACCTTCAGAGATGCATCGTAATGACATCTTTTTGGTTGATTTTGAATGAGAAGAATATCTGGAATATTTAAAGATAAGGAAGTAGTAATGGAAAGATTTTCGAAAACGATCGTGCTAAAGGCACCCCCAATTTTTCTCCTGAGCACCACATCACAATATTTATGGGCACATTGTACAATCATTTTAAAGCGCACCTTTAGCACAACCCTTTCGAAAAATATCAAAACTTGAGCTATATGATAGGCATCACTGCCTCAAAGCTTTAAGACTTCTCATTTTTATCTTTGGTCATTAAGCTGGAATGAATATTTTTAGTGATATTATGTCCTGGTTAGATGATCAAAACCCCATGGTTGCCATTTTTGTGCGCAGGTTTTTGAGGTTAGTTGGCTGGATTTTTTTTCTATAGTCTATTTGTGTATGCATTTCTAGAGGTGAACAACTTGTCAATAGGTTTAGAGAACCTTTCTTGGGAAATTTTGTAGTAAGATTACTTAGTATGTTTGTTTATGATGCTATTGTTCATTTTTATAGTTACAAAGATAATTTCATGTGTATTTAGTTGATTATTATTATTTTTTTAATATTTTTTTACAATTAGGATTGCACCCTTTTACATAATTGTGAATGAGAAGTATTAATGAAGTAAGTTCCACAATACATTATCCTCTTCCTTTAAGTTCCTGCCAGCTTGAATATATGGAAAGACAACTTCTTTAAGGTTTTACATATGGCAAAATTATCTACAAAAATGTGGATATACAATTGAACTCTTTACAAAGTTGAGATGATTATTATCTTCATGGTAATAGTTAGTTACGATGATAATTGTGAAGCAATGGATTGTGGAACCTAAAATACAAGGAAACCTCCACATTCTCACTCTCTAAATGAGATAGGTTGTAGAATATTATGTCTATTATAGGTAGAAGTATTCTTTGTGAAATGGTAAGATGATTAAATGTCTTAAACATTTAACTATTTCCCCTTATCTTCATCATGACTCGGTTGACAGTATTCATTTTTAGCACTGATTTAGTGTGTTTGACATATTAGTGGTGTCATATTTTAGGATCTACCTAATATTACTTCAAAAACATTTGAGTGCTATATCTCAATCAATCTGCCCTGGCCATGTCATGGAGTAAAGATTTGAAACATGTTAGTGCATGCACACAAAATTGTACCCCAAGTACCAACTCACTCAAATTGACAAATGCCATCAATTTCTATGTCTATATAAAGCACAACATTCACAATTAAAAAAACTCACAGTCAAATCGCTCTTCCTCCCTGTCAAATGAAAATGCTTGTTTTCAAGTAAGCTCTCAAATAAGAATCCCTAATATCTAGATTTATTTTTTTTCTTCTTATTTCAGTACCATAGATTAACATATTGTTTTGTGTATCTTTTTTTTTTTCAGATCTGAAGAGTAGTTACAACTCGTCGAAAGAGAAGACATTGATGACGAAGAAGATTTGTTCTAAGCGATCGACAAATGTATATATACAATATTGATTTCTCATGGAATAAATTCTAGAGACGTGAACAAGCTTCAAGATGTTGGGATCTACACTTGCAATGGCTTGTTGATGCATACAAAATTACAGAAGCTTTTAGGGAATTTTCGAATGTGGGATCGAGACTTTGGCAATTACAGAAGCTTTTGGGGAATTCAGGTTAAAATTGTGGATACGCCAACCGATCAGAACACGTTGTTGCTTTGCGATTAATAATTTTTCCCAAGTTGTTATGTTAACTTCAATTCCGAGCATATTATAAATAGTATTATTGCATTGTGACAGATCTGGAAAAACTCGGCACGCTCATACTCTATGCGGTTATACACAGGTTATTTTCTATCTTAATTGAAATTTGCTCATGGAAATTTTGAGGTCTGAAAACTTTTGTGGCTTGACATTGTTTAGATCTAATACTGTAGTGCAATTGATGTTCAAAGGCTGACGTTAATTACTACTTATCGACTCACTAAGTTCAAAAAAATGAAAATGAATCAAATGGGATTTGTTACAAGATTAATTGAGAAACTTTTTTTTGGCCTTATATAGTTGTGATGACGACCAAGGGCAGTGGACTCAACGTATAATATGGTGTTGTTGGATTCAGTCTTTCCTTACAGTTAACAGCAAGGTGGATTATAGGTACTCAATGAAATTTCTCCTGATAGACATTGTATTTTAGGTTCCTCTAAGCATAATCATTGATTATTTGAGAGTTTTGGTTTCAATATATCTGTAGTAAACTTAACTTAATTGATGATTTCACATGCTACTTTTTGTTTTATGAAACAGGTCATGTGTTGAAAACCGTTGATTGTCATTGTTTCGTGTCAACATTGATCTAATGTTATTTTGTTTCCATCTACTTTGAAGGTTGATTGTACGGTGAAAAATGAATTCGAGGTAATGTCCTTTCAAGAAGTCATCCAAACATATCAAGTATTGTTTTTATTTGTTTTAGGCTTAATTTTAAGTTAGAAGGTCATGTATTGTATTTCCACAATCCCACATTCGTAGGACATCACTTTCCACGATCTTATAGTTATTCGGGCATATCCTTTTACATCCTCAAAATTCATTGTTGTTAACATTAATATGGAGAATAATTGTTTCCAGAAGTTAAAGTCAAGTTAACGGGTCGCTAAGTGGAGCTTTTAAGGTAAAACCTATGTTTGGGTTATATCTCCATTAAGTACTCTATATATGTTATCATGTTTTTTCCCAAACAATAAGCAAATCATTTATATTGATTTAACACATGTCGAATATATTGTTTTCATTCTTTTTACAAGTGCAGTCCTTTTTGGGTGAACGTGAGTTGGCTTCTAAGGCTAAAGGTGGTTCCTTAGATATCTTGCAAAAGTTAGTTCTCTGCTAATATGCTTATTTTAGTTTTTTTTTCTATTTATGTTTTCTCTTGATTTGGCTTCCTTTTTTATCCCCCCAAAAATGTTAAATGTCGAGAGTTATGGATTCTATGTTGAAGCATCCGCAAAACTATATGACAAAATTACTATACTATCTACTTCTCTTTTTTGTGTGGCTGAATTTACTATGCCAGGTTGACCACGGACCATTGAACAACTATCTCCATACACCCAAAGGCTACACCACCAATCTTTTTGTTTGAAATGAGATGAATAGGTAAATAGTCTCTCTGAATGGCTCGCACTGTAACATCAGGTAAATAGATGTAAAATATTGCTCTACCCTTTTACTTTCTACAGTTCCAGAGATTATTTAATGAACCTAACATTGTAGAACGTAAGGTATACTTTCTTTTTAAAAACATTGAGTTCCAAACACTATCGACTACCGACTATAAGTTATTCTATTGTTTTATTTACCACGATATTGCATTTATTTTTTTAATCTTCATATTTCTAAATTATAAGCAGTCATTTAAGCCGTTTATTGTGATTTTTCGGTAGCGGTGGTCAATTAAATTTAAAAAACAACAGTTGGAATTGATGATAATATATGACAACAAAATAATGAAAGGCTTTTTTTTCTTTTTTCATCAAATTCTCATGAACATACATAACGAACTCCATTAAATCTCTATGGAACTACACCTTTAAGTAAGAAGAGAATAGTAAAAATAACAATGTATTGAAGAATATTTCTTATCACTTCCCCAAAAAATTATCCCATTAGTTCATTCATTGCCCCATGATACCACTGACAGATGACAATATTTATTCTGTCTTTATTTTAGTTGTCCATGTTCTTCTACTCCTCCCAAAATATTTAAGGACTTCATTAATAAGAATGACAGGTGCTGAGACCAAGAATACCTAAAGTCATTCATTCAATCTCAATGGAACTATACCAAACATGTCCTCCAGAAAGGGGACATAGAGTATCAAGCAATGGAGGCCAAATGAGATTGACATGGCTACTAGAAGCCAAGGATACCTCCATGGAGGCATTGTAACCAAGCTGTTATCTTCAGAGAGGGCGTTGAGGGCATTGAACATCTCGATACACACTAACAGAGAGAGATAAAGTCATTGCCTTCACTTTACCCATCGAGAAATAGTCACACGGGTTTGATAAAGTAATCAGGCGCCCCCCGCCAATTGTGAATGGGGCAATCGAGAAGTTTGACCATAAGGGGCAGTCTCCCCAGTTACGAAGCTATGATAGTACAACTAGTGTGGGCCCGTTGCTCACAAGATTGATGCCCAGAAAAGATGCCTGAGTGTACCACAAGATGAATATTCCAACCGTTGCTATGCCAACGTACAAACCAATTACCATGTAATGGAAAAGAACCCATGAGTTTATGAGAGAATCATTGCTCTTGTAGGGAGGTTTGCGCATTATATCAACATCGGTTGGGTTAAATCCAAGAGCTGTAGCAGGTGGGCCATCAGTAACTAAATTGAGTTACAGAAGCTGTACATGTATCATCTTGCACTCTGGTATCCCCAATGTAGCAGTCGAGAATATTGATATAACTTCACCAATATTAGATGATATCATGCACTTGATAAAATCTTTTATGTTGTCATAAATTGAGCGACCCTCTGCAATGGCTGAAACAATGGTACTGAGTTTGTCATCTGCCAGAACAATGTCTGAAGCTTCTTTTGACATTGAAAATTGCTTGATTAAGTCTTTTTGTTATAGAGATTTTTAATGTTGGTCACCTAAACCTTTAGTACTCAATAAGTCATGAACTCAACCTCAATCTAAAAATCCTTAATGACTTAATCGTTAATCCACTTTTCTTACCTAGAGTTTCCGTAGTTATTTTATGTGAATTGTGTCCACCGTCGTCTTTTGTTTTCCAATTTATGTCCTGCTTAGTTTTCACATATTACTTTCATGATGATAGGGTGTGACCGAGGATAAAATAGTTGAAGCTCTTATTGCGAATAGTGCAACAGATGAAAAGAAAACATCATTTTCACAAGTGAGTATGGCTTATAGTAATCAAGAACTGTGTATAATGTAGATATTTGCATATTGAATTGAAGTCCGTCTCCAGGAAAAATATAGGCTTAAGAAGCAGAAGAAATATGACCCGGTGTACTGTTGCGGCGTCCTTTTGCACGAAGGTAAATTCATGTTGTCTTATACGCACTCCTCGTAAGATAATATGAAATTAGTCTTTTTGTTTTCACAATTTTATAAAATGTAAATGATATAAGCAGAATCATTTTCACAACAACATTTGAAATAATGTCTCTTTCTCTCATTCATTCAATTTTAAAAGTGCAGTGATTATAATGAATGGCCAAGGACCTTATTATAAGTATGTAAAATGACTAAAGAGGGCACACTAAAGACATTTCGAGGAAATGTCTCCCACTAACCTAATATGACAAATAAAATAGATAAAACCTAATAAAACATAAATAACAATACATAAAAATTACAAATAAATGAAGGTATATGTTACTCTCCCCAATTTAGAAAAGCTCACCCACCATCATCATGAAAATAAAAGAGGTGACTGAGACATTCAAACACTACCATTCTCCCCAACTGAGAAAGGAGGTCATCTACTGAAACGCCCGACATATCGATTAGTAAACGGGTGGGGGCAACTAATTCAAAATCCCAATGATGGGCGTTGGGGGCGAAAACTGGAAACAGCCACCTAGCGGCCTAAAAATAGGTACAAACACATCAAGCGATAATAAAGAAACTTGTTTAAACTAACCGCATCCTCATCGGACTCTCGGATGGACAAATTGACTAATATACAATTCTTTGGGGGGGGGGGGGGGGGGGTAAAAATGGGAGTTGGGGAGCAAAACATGAAAATAACAACCTAGCGGTCTAAAAATAGGTACAAAAACATCAAACGATATCAAAATAACTTCTCTAAACTAATCGCGTCCTCGTCGGACTCTCGGTTGGACAAATTGGTTAGCATACGCTTCTTTTAGGGGTTAAAATTGGCGTTGGGGTGTGAAAACTGAAAGAAATCCAGCGGCTTAAAAATAAGTACATCAAGCGATACTAAAGTACATTGTCTAAATTAACCTTGTCCTCATCGGATTATCGGTTGGCCAAATTGACTAGTATACGCTTCTATTCAGGGTTAAAAATGGGTGTTAGGGGGTGAAAACTGAAAAAAAAATCTAGCAGCCTAAAAATCGGTACAAACATATCAAGCAATACAAAATTAACTTGTCTAAACTAACCGCGTCCTCATCGAACTCTCGGTTGGCCAAATTGATTGGTATACGCTTCTTTTGAGGGTTAAAAATGGGTGTTGTGGGGCAAAAATTATAAACAACCACCTAGCTACTTAGATTTAGGTACAAACACATCAAGAAATACCAAAGTAACTCATCTAAACTAACCGTGTCCTCATTGGACTCTCGGTTGTCCAAATTCACTGGTATACCCTATTTTTTGGGGTTAAAAATAAGCGTTGGGGGCGAAAGGTGTAAACAACAACCTAGTTGCTTAGATTTAGGTACAAACACATCAAGCGTTACCAAAGTAACTTTTCTAAACTATCCATCTCCTCGTCAGACTCTCGGTTACCCATATTGACTAGTATACGCTTCTTTTGCGGTTAAAAATGGGCGTTGGGAGGCGAAAATTAAAAATAACCACCTAGCTGCCTAGGTTTAGGTACAAACACATCAAGCGATACCAAAGTAACTTGTCTAAACTAACCGCGTCCTCATCGGACTCTCGGTTATCCTAATTAACTAGTATACGCTTCTTTTGAGGTTAGAAGGGAGGGGGGACTAAAAACAACAACCAAACGACCTAGGTTTAGGTACAAACACATTAAACGATACCAAAACAACTATGGAAGTTTGTTGTGTATCGATTAATCCCCAATAAAATTACATGTATGTCAATGGAATGAGAATGTACTAGTATTTTATGTTATATACTCCTTTATGATTACACATTTACTAAGTCTGATTTTTTTCAACAGGTTCTTCGTGGAAAATATGAAATTACTTTTGGGAGAATGGAGTCTAACTTTTGCAAGGAATCTCATGAAGACTACTTATGGGAGAATAATCTGCTTAGAACTTAAATGATTTTAGACTTCGTTTCAAGTTTATGGTTAAAAGCTTGACGGTTTATCTTCTACAACATTTTATTTTCAGAATTTTAATGGTTATGAATGAAATATAGTTTCAGATCGGTTTAATATCACCGAAATGTAGTGTCATTCATGTTGTCACGTGTATTTTGGAATTATGTTTTGAGTGAAATTTGTGGGCATTGGTTGAGAACGCGTTATTATTTATATATATATATATATATATATATATATATATATATATATATATATATATATATATATATATATATATATTTGTTTAATAAGATTTTTTTTGAAAAAAATATAATAATATTGCTAATGGACTTTAACCGTTACAAATAAAATCATTCGTTACAAATATATGACACACATAATCCGTTACAATGTATTTTGTAACAGCTTTTATCCGTTACAAATTATGTATTTGTACTAATGCCAAATCTGTTACAAAATATATTGTAACGGTTTTCGTCCGTTACAAACATTCATTTTGTAACGGATTTTATCCGTTACAAATTCTGTTAATAAAATAAATAACGCCAATTTTCTAACGGATTTAATCCGTTACAAATATTTTTTGTAACGGTTTTTGCCCATTACAATTGACCTGTTTTAGTGTACTGTCTCCCGTGGCAGCTTCGGCCAAGGGGGCAGATGGTTTGGGGGTTGCAGGAGCCTTGGACTTCAGATGGAAGTGGGCATCATTGGGAAATAAGGGGGTAACTCTTCAGGAGATTCTTTAATGGTTGTACTCAAGGGAAACTCAACCCCGAGTACGGAGTTCCCCTTAAGACTTAGTGCAGAAGAAGAGAAAGAAATTATTGGGGGATATTAAGGGGGGGACTGAATGTACTCACGGATTTGTTCCAACTTCCTTAGATGTAACTTGGTTGAAAATGAGTGGATACATTCCCCTTCCTAGTGGAACTAGGGAGGGTGACACGGACACCGTTAGTAGACGTCACACCAAGCACCGCGGCTGCAGTATAGAAGGTGAAGGCTTCAGCGAAGGTGTCCTTTGAGTGGTTGGCCTGGAACACAGGTCGAGGGGCCCCTTGATCGAACCCAAACTGCCTGTTGCATCTATCAGGGTTGTAAGGCTCAGAGGTGTATCCTCATTCAGTGTAGAAAGGGAGAAACCCCGGGGTGAAAAGAAGCACTACGGCTTGCGAAGGATCTTCTACAACCGGACTGAACTTAACCGTTGTGGATGTAGAAGGAAAGAAGCCCCAACTATGGGGGTTAACGAAAATGTATTTTATCCCTAATTAATTAAATTAGTTTAATTAATGTACATTTTAGTTTAACTTAATATATTGATTTTGATGATTCCAAACATATTTTTATTAAGTTATTCTATAAATATTTATTATTGTATAATATTTATAATATAATCTTGTTAATATACCATTATATACATATATTTATTATACTATATAATGTTTGCATTTATGTATTGTCCTGATTACATATCTATTCTGACTAAGTTATACCTGCTTATATCAAGTTTTTATTTTCATGACTCAGTAGGCCTCGACTCTACTCAATGATATATCTGAGAAAAGGTATTCACGTGTGGCGCACATTTACACTTGACACATTAGGCACTCATGCATATATTAATTGTGATAATACGAATGGTTGTCTAAAACATTATTTTTGTAAAATTTGAATTTATTTTTACTAAAAATTAAATTCTTATTTTAAAATAATTTTCAAAATGTTTTTAATACAATTCAGAATTAATTTTTAAAACTGAAATATTTTCATATGTATATATGTTTATATATTCGTGTTACACTTATATAAGTTATATATATAGTTTTTACTATCATATGTATATGCGTGTGTGTCTTGCGTGTATATATACTATCATATCTATTATATATGCATGTTATCATATATGTGGTGCTTAGTTTCTACTTTAGTTCTCTTATACCTGTTGGCATGTTATAATAAGAGACTTGATCTCTTGCCTTTGATTTGACCTTTTGGAGAAGCCACCTGCTTAGACTCTCGGCCATAGCCCTATAGTCTCGTAGGTATATTTGTGTTGGAAGCCGAGACCTGCTTTTTCCATTTTGTCATGTCTGAGTTTTTGACCATCTTTAGTTAGGAGAAATCTTAGTCACATAAGTTTAAAACCTTATTGTTGTCGGCTTGTACCTGAGCACTATTCATGACATCAGCTAATAACACCTTGAGCCTCGTGTGAGTTAGCTGTTTTGATTCATCAAAACCTACTACATCCATGTGCAGACAAGTTTACTCATATATATAAAATATTTATATATACAAGGGGTAGTGCCACGTTTTTTTTTACTGTTGGCTGTTGTGAGTTACTTAGTTTTTACACACGTTGAGCCACGTGAAAATGTTGAAGCTAACAATTTAAACAGTTTTTTTTCTCTAATGTCTTGTCCCATCCTTAATTTCATGTGCTCTCTTCGTCAGCCTTTATCAGAGGCCTATGTAGATACTACTCCCATGTAATCTAGACCTGCTTTACTTGAGCTCCTATTGTTTCTTTCTCAGGCAGTAAGCTAGCCTAAGTATGTGCGTAGTATATATATATATATATACATGTCCTTATATGTTTAATATTTTTTTGGGATTGTTGTCTTAACAATTGCATGCGTGGCTTTTGGTTTGGGCCTAATAGCTTGGTCTAGCACTTGAGTGCGTTGTCCCATCTATCCATAGAAGATAAGACCCTAGCAGGTCATTAAGACCTTACAGCTTTTGCTGTTGGCGTGTGCATACATACATATATATATATATATATACACACACACACACACACACACACACACACACACACATGCCTGCATGCGTGTTACCCCTTGTGATATTATATATATTATTACATATGTGCATGCGTGGTAATACTGTTTTATGTTAATACATTATATATATACTATATGTTGCGGTGTAGCTTTGACCCTATAACAGTTATAGGCTTGACCCTCTGATTTGAGTTGGCCGAATTAGACTACTTAGATGACTTGGATTTGACCGACATATCAGTTTCTATCAATGAGCAATTAATGATATACCTGCGTGTCCGATTGTATTCAAGCGGTTCTTTTTTTTTAAACCTTAATCGTCCTTACCCTTTGTCTACTACCACTGCTACACGCTATTAGTTTTGCCAACGTCTTGAACGTTCTGACCTTATGTTATGTTCTACACCCCTATAATTATATATATATATATATATAAAAAAATAGCCTTCGACACTATGTGTATAAGACTTGACCTCATGCCTTGGCCGATTGCCTTTATCGAAAACATGGGTCTATGCCCTGTCACTTCTGTCTAAGCACTTTCGGCCCCACACACTCACACAGTTCTGACCAACGTTATGTTGCGTCATCTTTGGCAGTGAATGGGTTCAACTGTTGCACCATTATTGGCCGAAAAATGAGTTCAAATCTTTTATTATATTTATATGAGTTGGAAAAATTATGTTTTATTAAGTACATTATATATATGTGAGTTCAAATTTTTTATTCACAACATTATATATATATGCATGTTCGAGAAATAATTTTTTTTTACTATATATATATGTTTTCTTGCAAACCTGTAACTTAATTGTACATGTGTCAGATCTCTTGCCACCAGAACTGACGTGTGTTATATTTCCCAGGACTGTTCATTAGCCCATCTTTTGAACTGTGCCTTGTCCTTATTAAAAAATAATATCACATATCTCCTATGAGATTATCTTTAGCTTTTCTTGAGACATGCACTTGAACAAAGTCAGTTACTTACTTTGTCCCATTTATCTTCTTGACAGAAAAATGTTCTTAACACACCAGTTATATTCTTTACACAATGGTTCCACATTAATACATCAGTTTTGTATTTTATCTCTTGGACTAACAATATTTTTGCAGAAAATATATGGGTTATCTATCAAGCCATTCTCAAATGACATATACTTTCAGATGTCTATTTCCATGCTACAACAGCTATATTTTTATGGAGAAGATAAAAGATGAAGATTTGATATCAGATTTGCAATTGATTTTCAGCTATCTCATCTCAGCTAAATCAGGAGCATTTAATGCTCAAAATGCTTGTGTCTAACAGCTAGTTTCAAAAGACACATTTAAAGCTTTGAAGAGTTGCATTGAAGACGGGGGACTTGAATGAAAATATGAGAAAGACTTATTGAGAGAATGTATTTTACTACTCAGCTACACATTCAAGAGAGCAATAAATTTTATCATCTGCTCAATCATTGAAGAAGAAGACTTGTGCCTACTTCAACATCATTTATTGAAGTCTCATTAAAGAAGGAGAAACTAAGATTACAAATTGTATTTTAAGGAGTTTCAGTATTTTTCCTTGTACTACAAAAATTCAGATTTGTTGTGAAGCTTTGTTGAAGCTTCGGTTTGTACAGGTGATTGGTTCCTACCCGCAAGTGGGCCACGGGGTTTGAAGCTCGGAGTTAGCTTGCAAACAGTTGTACGCGGTGGTTTGATCCTACCCGCAAGTGGATCAGGTTTAGTGAAGCGCAAAGGAGACAGGGGCTCTAGGCGCGTGGACGTAGGCCGGGATTTGGTCGAACCACGTTAAATTTCGGTGTCATTTATTTTCCGCACTTATATTTATTTATTTGCGTATGCTTGCTTGAGTTAATATTTTCAGCACACTATCCTGCAAATAAATTAATTCCGAAATTTGACTTAATTAATTTAGAGATTAAAATATTTATTTTTGAACTAAATAATTAATTTCAGAATATTACTTTATATTAAATACAAAAATTAATTTAATATTCCTAGAGTGTTAAAATCTGTATTTCTAGTTGCTTAAATTAATTGGTTGCATTTATTTGATATTGTTGGATTTATTCTTTATAGTTTTATTAATCTGAAATTTGTCTAAGTGATTTAAATTTACTATTTTTCTAAAATATTAATTTGACTTAAAGTTTGTGAAAACTCAATTCACCCCCCCCCCCTCTTGAGTATAATCTGGGCAACAATTGGTATCAGAGCGAGTGCCCTTCTTATTTTTAGATTTAACAATCTTAGAGTTAAAGATCATGACAAACTTTTCTGTATTTATTTTAAATGCTTCACTCTACATTTTTATTATTTGTATGCTAAAATGTTTGATGTCTTGTAGTTATTCATTGTTTCATTATGTGAGAAGAAAATGGACACATACTCAACCTTGCATTTCAAGCTTTATTTTAAAGGAAGAATTCAATCCTTGCTTATATGCTAATATTGATGAATCAAGCAGTGAGGAGACAAATGTTACTTGTCTCATGGCAAATGATAATGAGGAGGTACTCTCTAATCCTAACTCTAGTGATAGTGATAATGATGAAGTTGATGATTATGAAGTTTTACAAAATGTATTCAATGAATTATGTGAAAGTTTTGAAGAACTTAAAAAGAAATATATTGATCTTAAAAAGTCTCATTCATTACTTTCAACTAACTATGATTCTATGTCAAATGATTTTGATGATTTGAAATTAGAAAATGAATCATTGAAAAATGAGATTAAAACTTTTAAAAAGGATAAATCTGTAAATGTTACTCACCCTCTTGAAATTAAAAATAATGAATTAAAAAGAGAGATTGATTATTTAAAGAAATCTGTAGATACTTTTACTAAAGGAAATGAATATTTTTATAAAATTGTAGAAAATCAAAGAATTCGTTTTAATAATAATGGTATAGGATATGATGAACAAAATGAGAAAAAAAGTTATTCTAGTGTATTTAAAAATGGAGCCTCATCTAGTCATCCTACCTACTTATGCACATATTGTGCTAGACATACACACTTTTCCAAATTTTGTCATTTTAGAAAAAGAAAGTACAAGAATACAAAATTAGCTTGGATTCCAAAGGAAACAACTATGTATGTTAACCCTTATCAACCCCACACATATTGGGTTCCAAAAGATAAAGTTTTTAGGTGCAAAACCGGTATTGGAACATGAAAACAATTTTTTTTGAAAATAAAATTAGTATTATTTTTTATTGTTGAATATTGTGATATATTATTTTCATATCTGATATGCTTATTAATGATTAATAATCTGATTATTTTTCTATGTGATTATTGTCATGTCTATATGCTTATTTGAAATAGACACCATTCATTACTTGAAAATATTTTTGTTGTGATTAATGACTTATAATTTGATTTATTTCATATTAATCTCAAATGGTTGAAAATGTGAATATTTTTATTAAGTCAAAAATTACTATGGATGATAAATTTCTTTGTATTTGGATTAATAAATTTTTTTATTCTTATACGTGATAAAATTGACATTGATTTAATAAGTCCATGCTTCATGATTAGTTACATTTGTTTATTAATATTGCTTTATGGACCTAACACATTCTTGGATAGAAAAGAGAAAACCTTTAAAGTTGTGTAGGTTGCATTTTGAGATGGAATGTGGATTTTCAAGGCATATGATTTGGTCATATTACGAATTTCAATTATCATTGCCTAATGTTGGAAATGCCGCACTTGGAAGAAGTTTCTTGAATATATCTTTGGTATTGGTAAGGTGGTAAGGAAAACTATTCGTGAATTTAAAATCATATATTTGTTGATGATTTATTTTATGATATATTTCCATGCATAGAATATTTGTTATAACACATGAGCGTGTTGATTGAGTATTTAGTATTCATGTGTAAATTTGTATATTTATTATTTTTGATGATTCTTTGTTATATCACGCATTTGATTTTGATAATTATTTTATAAGAAAATTCATACATTTTTTATATATTTTTTGTGAATAATAAGATTGGATCAATTCATGCTTTTATTGAATATTAATCTGAAACGAAAATGTCCTTTTAAAATTTATTAGTCATATGAGCTACATGTTAATATTTAACATTCACGATGAATATTTTTTTAGGTTGGTAATATTTGTGCTATGTATGTTTGAATTGAGAAACCACATGATCAACAATTGGTTTCAAAAATGATTTTATGAAGTCAATTTTTTTAATAATAATTTATCTCATGAAATAGATGCACCAAATTTATTTGCATATATGCCTTAATTGGTATCCCATAGGGGGAGATAAAAGTTTATTGAAATTTGTTTGATTATTTGTTCGAAAAATGCTTGATCATAACTTTGATATATTATTATGGATTTTGCAATTTAGTTGATTATTTCCAGAATTTAAGCTCGTATCTTGAAAACGGCAAAGCATGAACAAAATAGAATTTTTTTTATCATTATAATTATGTCGCTATCTTCTAACTCATGTGCGCTTTATTCCAAATTATTTGAAAACATCGAGTTATGAAATGTTTCATGTTGTGTGCTTAAAAGTTTATTCTATCATGAGGATTTACACAACAATTGATATGCGCCTATTCAAAATTTATACATTGCAATTTTATTACATTAGTGAGAGAGTTAATTATGCACATTTATATATCTCTCGTATTTGGATTATTTGAGAACATTAAGTTATGTTTTCTATTTTTACATAAAAAGTTGTTCCGAGAAACTATTGTGTGCAACACACGATTAGTGTATGACTACAAAAATTGGTATCATTTATTATTTATCATTTTGGTGACTTATGCATTATTTGATGATATTATTGTCTATCTACACATTCAAATACATGCTACGAAAATTTTTTGTTGACACATGTGCGTATTGAAAATTCTATGCCATTTGCGATTTATGGTTATATCCCATGCATGAATTATTTTTGTTAGGGGGAGCTTCGCATTTAACCCATGACACTCGATTTATATTGAAATATCTTTTTGATAATGTCAAAGGGGGAGAAATATTTATGATTCACTATTTGTGCTTAATATTTCATTTTATGAATATATGTGAATCCTTGTTTGTCATCATCAAAAAGGGGGAGATTGTTAACGAAAATGTATTTTATCCCTAATTAATTAAATTAGTTTAATTAATGTACATTTTAGTTTAACTTAATATATTGATTTTGATGATTCCAAACATATTTTTATTAAGTTATTCTATAGATATTTATTATTGTATAATATTTATAATATAATCTTGTTAATATACCATTATATACATATATTTATTATACTATATAATGTTTGCATTTATGTATTGTCCTGATTACATATCTATTCTGACTAAGTTATACCTGCTTATGTCAAGTTTTTATTTTCATGACTCAGTACGCCTCGACTCTACTCAATGATATATCTGAGAAAAGGTATTCACGTGTGGCGCACATTTACACTTGACACATTAGGCACTCATGCATATATTAATTGTGATAATACGAATGGTTGTCTAAAACATTATTTTTGTAAAATTTGAATTTATTTTTACTAAAAACTAAATTCTTATTTTAAAATAATTTTCAAAATGTTTTTAATACAATTCAGAATTAATTTTTAAAACTGAAATATTTTCATATGTATATATGTTTATATATTCGTGTTACACTTATATAAGTTATATATATAGTTTTTACTATCATATGTATATGCGTGTGTGCCTTGCGTGTATATATACTATCATATCTATTATATATGCATGTTATCATATATGAGGTGATTAGTTTCTACTTTAGTTCTCTTATACCTGTTGGCATGTTATAATAAGAGACTTGATCTCGTGCCTTTGATTTGACCTTTTGGAGAAGCCACCTGCTTAGACTCTCGGCCATATCCCTATAGTCTCGTAGGTGTATTTGTGTTGGAAGCCGAGACCTGCTTTTTCCATTTTGTCCTGTCCGAGTTTTTGACCATCTTTAGTTAGGAGAAATCTTAGTCATATAAGTTTAAAACCTTATTGTTGTCGGCTTGTACCTGAGCACTATTCATGACATCAGCTAATAACACCTTGAGCCTCGTGTGAGTTAGCTGTTTTGATTCATCAAAACCTACTACATCCATGTGCAGACAAGTTTACTCATATATATAAAATATTTATATATACAAGGGGTAGTGCCACGTTTTTTTTTACTGTTGGCTGTTGTGAGTTACTTAGTTTTTACACACGTTGAGCCACGTGAAAATGTTGAAGCTAACAATTTAAACAGTTTTTTTTCTCTAATGTCTTGTCCCATCCTTAATTTCGTGTGCTCTCTTCGTCAGCCTTTATCAGAGGCCTATGTAGATACTACTCCCATGTAATCTAGACCTGCTTTACTTGAGCTCCTATTGTTTCTTTCTCAGGCAGTAAGCTAGCCTAAGTATGTGCGTAGTATATATATATATATATACATGTCCTTATATGTTTAATATTTTTTTGGGATTGTTGTCTTAACAATTGCATGCGTGGCTTTTGGTTTTGGCCTAATATCTTGGTCTAGCACTTGAGTGCTTTGTCCCATCTGTCCATAGAAGATAAGACCCTAGCAGGTCATTAAGACCTTACAGCTTTTGCTGTTGGCGTGTGCATGTTTATATATATATATATATATATATATACACACACACATGCCTGCATGCGAGTTACCCCTAGTGATATTATATATATTATTACATATGTGCATGCGTGGTAATACTGTTGTATGTTAATACATTATATATATACTATATGTTGCGGTGTAGCTTTGGCCCTATAACAGTTATAGGGTTGACCCTCTGATTTGAGTTGGCCGAATTGGACTACTTAGATGACTTGGATTTGACCGACATATCAGTTTCTATCAATGAGCAATTAATGCTATACCTGCGTGTCCGATTGTATTCAAGCGGTTCTTTTTTTAAACCTTAATCATCCTTACCCTTTGTCTACTACCACTGCTACACGCTATCAGTTTGCCAACGTCTTGAACGTTCTGACCTTATGTTATGTTCTACACCCCTATAATTATATATATATATATATATAAAAAATAGCCTTCGACACTATGTGTATAAGACTTGACCTCATGCCTTGGCCGATTGCCTTTATCGAAAACATGGGTCTATGCCCTGTCACTTCTGTCTAAGCACTTTCGGCCCCACACACTCACACAGTTCTGACCAGCGTTATGTTGCGTCATCTTTGGCAGTGAATGGGTTCAACTGTTGCACCATTATTGGCCGAAAAATGAGTTCAAATCTTTTATTATATTTATATGAGTTGGAAAAATTATGTTTTATTAAGTACATTATACATATGTGAGTTCAAATTTTTTATTCACAACATTATATATATATGCATGTTCGAGAAATAATTTTTTTTTACTATATATATGTTTTCTTGCAAACCTATAACTTAATTGTACATGTGTCAGATCTCTTGCCACCAGAACTGACGTGTGTTATATTTCCCAGGACTGTTCATTAGCCCATCTTTTGAACTGTGCCTTGTCCTTATTAAAAAATAATATCACATATCTCCTATGAGATTATCTTTAGCTTTTCTCGAGACATGCACTTGAACAAAGTCAGTTACTTACTTTGTCCCATTTATCTTCTTGACAGAAAAATGTTCTTAACACACCAGTTATATTCTTTACACAATGGTTCCACATTAATACATCAGTTTTGTATTTTATCTCTTGGACTAACAATCTTTTTGCAGAAAATATATGGGTTATCTATCAAGCCATTCTCAAATGACATATACTTTCAGATGTCTATTTCCATGCTACAACAGCTATATTTTTATGGAGAAGATAAAAGATGAAGATTTGATATTAGATTTGCAATTGATTTTCAGCTATCTCATCTCAGCTAAATCAGGAGCATTTAATGCTCAAAATGCTTGTGTCTAACACCTAGTTTCAAAAGACACATTTAAAGCTTTGAAGAGATGCATTGAAGACGGGGGACTTGAATGAAAATATGAGAAAGGCTTATTGAGAGAATTTATTTTACTACTCAGCTACACATTCAAGAGAGCAATAAATTTTATCATCTACTCAATTATTGAAGAAGAAGACTTGTGCCTACTTCAACATCATTTATTGAAGTCTCATTAAAGAAGGAGAAACTAAGATTACAAATTGTATTTTAAGGAGTTTCAGTATTTTACCTTGTACTACAAAAATTCAGATTTGTTGTGAAGCTTTGTTGAAGCTTCGGTTTGTACAGGTGATTGGTTCCTACCCGCAAGTGGGCCACGGGGTTTGAAGCTCGGAGTTAGCTTGCAAACAGTTGTACGCGGTGGTTTGATCCTACCCGCAAGTGGATCAGGTTTAGTGAAGCGCAAAGGAGACAGGGGCTCTAGGCGCGTGGACGTAGGCCGGGATTTGGCCGAACCACGTTAAATTACGGTGTCATTTATTTTCCGCACTTATATTTATTTATTTGCGTATGCTTGCTTGAGTTAATATTTTCAGCACACTATCCTGCAAATAAATTAATTCCGAAATTTGACTTAATTAATTTTGAGATTAAAATAATTATTTTTGAACTAAATAATTAATTTCAGAATATTACTTTATATTAAATACGAAAATTAATTTAATATTCCTAGAGTGTTAAAATCTGTATTTCTAGTTGCTTAAATTAATTGGTTGCATTTATTTGATATTGTTGGATTTATTCTTTATAGTTTTATTAATCTGAAATTTGTCTAAGTGATTTAAATTTACTATTTTTCTAAAATATTAATTTGACTTAAAGTTTGTGAAAACTCAATTCACCCCCCCTCTTGAGTATAATCTGGGCAACAATGGGCAAAGGTAGACTCACTATATGGCCTCATCACGAATGAGTATACATGATCAAAAACCTCCATTATCTCCTTTCGACTTTACTTCTTATGGAAACATAGGAGGCGTGGGGGCTTGATAACTTTGCTCACGTGCAGAGAAAATGACTTGGTGGCAATAGCGGGAAAGCGGGTGTAAAGGAAAACCATCAGAATAATGATGTTGAAAAAGTTAGCCAAGTTATAACGGCCCGTTGATCGTTCCCTGTCAACGTGGGTTCGATCCAACCAGGTGTAGAGGGACCCCAAGGCGATGGCGGCCAGAGGAAGGTTGACCCCCCTCCCCAAACGGACGAAAATATTTATCAGGTCCCTCATGGGTTAATCGTTGGGCTTCCCGGTTAGGAAGAACTGTGAAAGCAACACAAGTATGTAGGCTAGTAGTTCCAGAGATGTACCTCTACCTCGGCCCGTCATGGCACTCGCGTCCTTCGGAGTTGGAGCTTAGAAAAAATAATTAATAAGTGGAGTAAATGTGGCTTTGTTCGAGGAACCAGTGCAACTACGGAAGATCTGGTCCAACTCAGCTCGATCAGAAGCCTCTTCGGCATTTAGAGCCTCATCATCATAGGTGATCTCACCAATGGATTCAAACCCAAGGAGTTCACAGACGTCCTCCAGTGTACAGTAAACTCCCCTCACACACCGAAGAAGGTGTGGGTTGTGATGTTCCATCGGGAGACTAGCACTTGGAGCGCCGCATTGTAGTTAGAGAGTGTGAACTCGCCAAACCAGTAGGCTCGATGCAACCCAACCTTCGCAAGAGCAGTAGTGTAAGAACTCTACATATGTGCATGCCAGGCACTGAAATGGGCTGGCGACCCCTCGGGTGTTTCGAAGTCAGTTTGAGAATAGGGGAAGTCACTATGGTCTAAACGAAAATGCAGAGTCCCCTCTGGGGGTAGATAGTCCCACTTTAATGAATCCATTTCCTCATCATCCAACAGTAAAGGGTCGAACTTGGAGGAGAAATGGCAGGTCTTGCATGCCTCAAAAAATTTATCATCTTCATCAAAGATGGGCGCCCAGCGATAGAAGTGTAGTTACTCTTGATGAGCAGCATTCAGGGCAGCGACGCTAGGGGAAACAGCAGCGCTAGAAGTGGCGGAGGGGGAGTCTGGCTGAGTGGCGATGGCAGCAACCTTGGAAGTACTTGAAGAAGCCATGATAAAGTGGTGATGAATGATATAGCTGGGTAAGAAGGGCTACGAACAAAAGGGGAGGAGCACAACCGCAGGTGGTGGCGCAAAAGATGAGAGAGGGAGGAGACTGAGCAAAGAATGGGGCAGTAATGGAGTTTTTGCAGAGTTCGCACATAATTTCTCTCTCTACAGAATGAGGGGATCTTGAAGATGATGAAGGAAAAGAGAATGGTTTTCAAATAAAAGAGACGTTTAAAGGTTTGTAAACCTGAATTTTGAGTTTCCCACCATCGCACGTGCCAGGGCCGCCTATAATCATTTCAAATGAACACGTGGCACATTGGGAAGGGTTTGGACAGTTGAAAAGACAGCACCACATCATTAATGAAGTGACACTTTGGGAAAGGAGGGCGGTCTCCTTGTCCAATAAGTTTGAGTTTTGGCGCCAAAATTTTTGTCAGACATATCCAATGACTCCCAACGAAAGCAATCCCACAATTATTCAAAAAAGCTACGATGTCCCCTCCCCGCAAGACCAAACATTGTTTAATTCATGACTCAGTTACATCCGGGATAATTTTTTTTTTTTCGAAGATAGGGAAGCATTACAAGGGAGAATTTCACTTGCCTAAAGTCCAAACGAGTATTTGAGAAGGTTAGGAGGCCTTTCGGGAGAATTTCAAATAATAAAGCTAGAACGGTTGAGGCTCAGCATGAGGAAAAAGTGGCGATGTCCCTTCTCCCAAGCCTCAATAAGTCATGGCTCTTCGACTCAAGTACATCGGGAGAATTTTACTTTTCCCAAGAGACTGTAACGCTATGGTTCTAACGAATAGAGGAGGCCAGAATTTTTCACGCAATAAGGGTTCATCAGATTGAGAAGTTTCGTGCAGACATTTCTTATTCCAACAAATCTCTCCATGAAGGGGAAAATGTAGAGGGGGCTTGAAGGTAATCCTGAGATTAGGGATAATTCCCTAATTAGCAACAATGTTTGAGATTAAGCAACTGAGGCAGCTCAAGCGTGGCAACTCAGCCAGGCAGCTTGGCGTGACAATTCATACTTTAGCTTGTTATATTAGTCATATTGTATTTCTATATATGTTTACTGTGAGATACAATGGTTGTAATGATGAAACGAGAACAATAATGAGTTTTAGTGTGAGGTCAAGCGGTACTCGTGAGAGACTAGGCTTGGTAGGGCCTGGGAGAGCTTTCATGCTCTATCGAATGACCTCGTCGCGGGAACTTTAGAGGGACTTGTTTTGTAGGATTGAGAAGTAAGGCAACGTTGGGGCTTATCCCAACCATCTTAGATACACCTGGTAAAACACCGGAGAACCCTGACCGTGGAACCTCGGGTGAAGCAGCTTGGAGTTCCATCGTGTGTGGGGCTGTGAACCAAATAGCCCTCTACTTAATGTCATATCTACTGTATGTGATGTCACTAGCCAGCTAAATAATGCCAGGCCTGCACTTGAGTAAACTACCGTGGTATTTGGGGTATTCAGGTAGTTGGTGAGCCACCTCTGCGACAACATCCCCCTGACACACAGTGGTTAGGCAAATGGAATGTCTTGGCATTTAATGTTTATGACGTAGAGACAACTAGTGCATTAGGCATTTAATGTTGTGACATAAAATATAAGGGATGTCTTTCATAATCTTTAATGACTGAGTTGCCTCGGGGGTGTTGTGGGGGAGCTATTTAAGGACCCCAACCACCTTTGAGGAAAGAGAGATCTTTTGAGAGTTTAAGGAGTTATTGCTAGGGAGAATACAGATAAAAGAGGGTTATTGCAAATCAGAGGGTTTACTCACTCACCATTGTTATTTATTACGAAGATTTTAATGCTTAACAGAGATTCTTGAGGGTGTTTGGTGTGTTTCTACCAGCTTACCAAGGTGCATCTAGGGTGCTTACTTCTCCCTCCCTCTAGATAAATTACTTCTAAGTTCATTACTATCCTCTGAGTTATACACGAGAGATTTGTGGGTTTAAACTGAGTCTTATCTTCATTAAGTTTGTGTTTGCATGTTCTATCACTAATCCAAGGTTTTGGCTGTTTAACTTATCATCACCATACTTCGAAAGGGGTTACGCCTCCATCTTATCTAAAGTACCCTCTTACACTATGAAAATAAAATATGTGTGAAAATAAATAATAAATAGTTTGAAGTTAATATATGTGATATAATGAAGTAAAGTACTAAAGTGGAAATAAATTAACTAATGCAAAAATAAGAGAACTTAAAGACAAAGGGTAAGGATTAGAACTCCTTGTAGACACCCCATTATGTTACCCTCTAAACTCTCCTAAGGTCCCTAGCACCTCCCTTCATCACTAAAAACCCAGGTCATACCCCGAATACTGACCTAGAAGCCATCGGGAACTCCCATGATCCATTTGACCAAAAGTTAAAGTCTTCAGCTTGACTGAGACTGAATAAATCTTCGAAGGGAACTGAAACCCCTCTCCAACGGTCCGTCCCGTGCATGATTCTGACTTATCATGTGGATGAACGACCTATTTTCCCCCGAAACTCAATTAGGAGGCCACCAAGCGCTCCCGGGCTCCGTTTGACCTAAGTCAACTCTTCATCTCGACTAAGACTGAATGAATCTTCAAAGGGCACTGAAACCCCTTTCCAACGGTCCACCCCGTGTGCGATCCTGACTTACGGTACGAACGAACATTCCTTTTTACTCCAAGAGGTCACCGAATGCTTCTAGGGCCTGGTTGACCAAAGTCAACTCCCCGAACCGTATCAAACTCTTTGGTATGTCGAAGAACATCTCCTAACCTTTCCAATGTTCCACCCCGTATGCGATTCAGACTTACCATGCGAACAAACGATCCGTTTGCGTCCGACGATTCCCCGTCCAATGGATCGATGAATGCTTTTAAGCCATATTTGACCCAAAGTCAACTCCCGAACCCGGGAGCAGTCCAAGGACTTTTGAAGGTCTCTGAATTACCTTTCCAATGGTCTATCTCGTGTGCAATTCTGATTAACGATTTGAGTTCTACGGTCGATTTTCTAAAAAGGCCTGAAAAATACTGCCAAACGGCAGGTCCCAGACCCAGCCTATCAGTAGTGTGCCTAATGCACCTCTCGAATGGCAAGAACATGGCTATACCGATCGACAATTCCCTAGGCCTATAAAAAGGAAGCCTGACCTCAGTTGAAAAGGGAGCCCAGATCTGATAGATATCATTCTCAGCAAATCCAGAAAACCTCTCTCGAAGTCAGCGTGATTTCCACACCCAAATCCATTTCCAACCTTCCCTTTTCATCATCCTTTTCATCAAACTTGGTGAATTTACTACCCTCCATCATCATCCAAGTGCAAGGGCTGCTCTCCATCATTCAAGATCAAGCTCAAGATCCTCAAGAAGGTTCAATTTTGTCAACTCTCCCTTTAAATTCTCATAAATTTCCAATAACTTGTTTTATTACTTAACACTTTTATTATCTCATCTCACACATCCTAATATACTTTTTATTTATTATTATTTCAAATCTCTTATTTTCATTTAAATAAAAACCCAAAAAATAAGAAAAAGATGGTTTGCTCATAAATTTCAAATGGGAATTCTCATACTTTTCTTACACTTTTCTCACAACCAAAACACTTTTTCTACACACACACAAATAAGAGAATACCCCGATCGGATTTATGGGATAAACTCCACCCCTTGTTTTACATACGAACTACGTGGACTTTGATGCCTCTATAGGCTACATAGACGTCTCGGGGCAAAACTCGAGACTCGAGTCCTATTTTTACATTTCCTCTCATTTTTTATTTTCTCTAAACTCCACTCTCTTATATTATATATATACATATATTTGTTCCTAATGGCGCATTATCCCACATGCGTTATCGTTCCCTCATAACGATTAACGTAAGGATAGTCGCCTAAATCCTATTTTCCAATACCTTTATACCTTCCTACGGATGACTCGCTTTACCTCTTCTATGGTATATGTCGATTATTCCTATCTAAACTATATATACACATGCACACACATAACGGGAAAAATAAAAGGAAAATAACAAAACCCATGAGAGATCGAAAGGGCAGAATGGGTGCCTAACACCTTTCCATTTCATAACTTAAGTGATGATCCAAAACCGAGGTTAATTCTGACCTAAAAGAGGCGACGATCGAGGACCGAGGTAAATTCTGACCTAACTAAGGTGACGATCCAAGATCGAGGTGAATTCTGACCTAAGAGAGGTGACGACCGAGGACCAAGGTCAATTCTGACCTAACTAAGGTGACGATCTAAGATCGAGGTCAATTCTAACCTAAGAGAGGTGATGACCGAGGATCGAGGTCAATTATGACCTAAGAGAGGTGACGACCGAGGACCGCGATCAATTCTGACCTAAGAGAGGTGACGATCCAAGACCGAGGTAAATTCTGACCTAAGAGAGGTGACTATCGAGGACCGAGGTCAATTTTGACCTAACTAAGGTGACGATCCAAGACTGAGGTCAATTCTGACCTAAGAGAGGTGACTATCTAAGATCGAGGTCAATTCTGACCTAAGAGAGGTGACGACGGAGGACCGCGATCAATTCTGACCTAAGAGAGGTGACAATCCAAGACCGAGGTAAATTCTGACCTAAGAGAGGAGACGACCGAGGATCGAGGTCAATTCTGACCTAACTAAGGTGACGATCCAAGACTAAGGTCAATTCTGACCTAAGAGAGGTGACGACCGAGGACCGAGGATGATCTAAGACCGACATCAATTCTGGCCTACATTTCCTTTGGTATAATCAAGGATTCTGTTAGGGGTAAATATTAGACTTTGGATTCCTCTGGGGAATAGTGAATGAGCTGGGGAGAATGTAGTGTCCTTTGGAGACATTGTATAGGGAGAATGATTCTTTAGAATTCTGCTAGGGAAAATGTCGTGTCCTCCGGAGTTCCTCTAGGGAAAATGTAGTGTCCTCGGGAGTTTCGTTGGGGAAATCCTTGTGTCTTTTGGAGACTTTGTAGAGGAAAGGCCAATTTGATGCTGTAAAATCCACCGGGGAAGTGATTAGGTGGTCCAGGGCTTGGATGTATTGCTGGAGACCTTTGGGGTATAGGGGGTGATCTTTAGAGATCCTCCAGGGACATTGCTGGGAGGAGTTTTACTTGGTTTTTGAGAGTTTCACTGGGGGACATGGGGGTTCTGCTTGAGGGAGTGTGAAATTTTCTTGGTGAAAATGTTCTAAATCCTTTATGGGACTTTTAGGAATTTTTTGAGAATTTTTTAGGACTTCCTGGAATTTTTTAGGAATTTTTGTACGAAATTTTAAGGGGGTGCCGGTCGACATGGTTCAGAGGGTGCCATTCGGCAGTGGTACAGACTTTTGGACTGCCTCGGGAAGGTAAGGGGTCAGTGCCGATCGGTGGGTGGGGGGTCAATGCCGATCAACATGACCCTTGGCATCCTATATAAAGGGGGAGAGTTCCCTTAATTTTTCATAGCTTCTTTCTTTCTTTCTTTCTGCACTTTCTGCTGTAAATCATTTTAGCATTCTGATCTCTAAGAAATGGCTGCCTTTGTGAGCACTGTAGCGCATAGGGAATGGTTGACTGTTGATGACTGGGCAAACGTGGAGTGGAGGGCCAGGGCGCCTCTTGCTTTGGGGAGTGAGAAATCCTTTGATGCGTTCGAGCAGGTTGCAGATGAGCAGACCTTGCTACAGGAGTCATCGCGTCATCGATCTTTGAGGGTGGTGAACCCTGGTGGTTATGTAAGTAACCTCACTTTTGGCATTCTTCTCTTTTTTGTGATTTTTCCTTTTTTTCTTGAGTTTTGACAAGGTTTCTTCCTTTGACTGTCTGATATCTCTTTGAAGAACATGCGTGCCCATGGGACGATGGGGCTTAAGGATGTTTGGGAGCATCTTCCACCTATGGTGCGTTGGGTGGTATCATCAACGAGTTTTGGGAGGCTAGCATTTGCGCTAGATGAGACACCTCGATCGATAGCGGTCATGTGCGCTTTAGGGGAGAGATGGTGGGATACTACCCACACGTCCCATTTTGTCTTTGGGGAGATGACCATGACTCCCATAGATGTGAGCAGCAGCTGCTAAGGCTGTATTGTGATGGGGAGCAAATAGAGGTGGATTTCTTTCTAAAGGTGAGGCTGGAGGCGGTGCGGGCGGCGCTCAGCGATGTAGGGAGGATAGTTTCTGGGGATTCAATCCCGTCGTCCTTGCTGAAGGATGTTCTGCTGAGTAGGGTGGTTGATTTAGAGGACGCGCTGCAGGTGAGGCAGCTGGCCCGATTGTTCATATTACTAGTACTGGGAGGTTTCATGGTGGCGTCGAGCGGAGACGTCGTCCATTTGTGGTTCTTGCCGTATCTGAGGATGTTTTCGAACATCCCTCTATATAATTGGGGAAGTTTGGCTTTAGCGACCCTCTATTTTTCTTTGGACGCATTCAGCCGGTGCTGCCGGTAAACTTTTATTGGAGCCACGTATCTCCTCGAGGTATTCTTTAATTTTGCGTATTTTCCTTTCATGCATTCGCATTTTCCTTATGAGTCTCTTTTTAATTGTGAATTCCTACCTTTGGCACACGTGGTTTTATGAGGTGATTGGGTGCAATACCCCACTAATTGCTCTGAAGGATGATACCGTTGGGGACTTCTGCCGATTGTATCAATGGATTAAGGCTAATCGACAGTCGAAGGGATCCCTCTCTCTGGAGGCGATGCGTCAGGTCTTGAATGGCCTGACTAGTGGTAGGGTAAGACTCTTTCCTCATCAGTGTTGGCTTTTGGCATGTTCTGATTCTGTACTGACTTATGCCTGCTTGGTGATTTTCAGGTGACCTTTACCCTTGGGGGACAGCCATTCAGGATATGGGGGTGACCGGGGTGAACGCGTAGATGAGGCATTTGTTGGCGCATGAGTTCGACCATTCTTGGTATCTCGAGGAGTGAGTGGTTCGACAGATTGCTGAGGAGGAGGTGGTGGTGCCACCTGCACAGCCTCCTACATCTATGAGGCGGGAGCAGCTGTTGCCAGAGGATTCGAGGATCACGACGACGATAGGCGAGCCCTACTTGTTGTATACTGATATGGCCACATTGTATGACTATATGGACTTTGTGACGAGCTAGTTGATGGCATCCAATATATATGTTGCCTTGCCTTTCCCTCCTGCGGGTTTGAGTCGGGTGGTGGGGTACTCCCACAACCGCGATGGTCCGTCGGCATCTGTGGCGGCAGTGACTTCAGAGGTTCCCTTTGTGCGATTGTATACCCCTTCATACAACATTCGGCGGGCTGATGGAAAGATGGTGCCATTGTTGCACCGTCCTCATGCGATGGATCTGGATAAGTTTGGTTTGACAGAGGAGGTTCTTCGTCTTGTGGTATACCTTTATGTTCTTTTCCTCTTTTTGGTTTCTTTTCTGTTTTGATCATTCTTTGATACTGATTTTACCTTTTAGTTGCAGCAAGTCCGGGTGTCGACCACTTGGCTGAGGGGTTGGATATCTTCGGTAACTTCCCATATTCGGGATGCGGTCCAGGTTCCTTCTTGTTTGGTGTTGTCTGCTTCGTCCAGGGAGGACTCTGGATCGAGTAGCGGTGGTGCAGTTTCTCACCGTAGGGCAAAGAGAGCGTGTCGCAGGGGTGGAAGCTCTTAGAGAGAGGGGGAAGGCTAGGTGAGAGAGAGAGAAAATGTGGGTTCAGGCTGAGTCCCATTGTTTTTTGCTTTTCTTTTATTTCCCACAAAATTTGTTGTAACACAAAAAAATATATATATATGCAATGCAATGGGATTTTTTATTATCCTTTGTCAAGGATGAATGAGTGAATGCATGCACATGCGCTTTTTTCTTTGCTGTTGAGACCGTAAAAAGAGATATTTTTGGGATTTTGAAGGAAGTTATTAAGAATGAGAAATTATATAGGGGTGAAAGAGGTTTTTTGAAATTCTGTTGAGAATATCAATTTTATTTTTATTGGGTTTCTGATTTTGATAAAAAAGGAAAAAGGAAAATTTCCAAAAATTGGGGCTTGTCGATCGGCAAGCCCATTGTCCTGCCTATCGGCAGTCAAGTCCAGTCCCATCAATTCAAAACTTTGATTAGTGCCCTCTTCATCCTTTTGTACCTTGTGGGGTAGGATTCCTTCCGATTTCTGCAGGTATTATGTCTTTTGTGAGGGTTTTCAAGTATACAAAGGGGTAGGGGTGGAGTGTTTCCATCACACCTTCACTTGTCTACTGCTTCTAAGTATTTCAAGATGGCTCTCCCTGGTAGCATTGAGTTTGCTAACTACCTCGAAGCCTTGGAAGCGATGTGCTCTTGTAATGTCGACTATTATGCTTTCAACATGCGTTGAGTCTCTTTGTGGCGTAATCGGTCCATTGAGTGGAACATACTGATGGCAGCGGTATAATTTTGGTTCCCCGAAGACCATGTATTCCTCTTTAGGTTGGATGAAGTTTGTCCTACCTATGAGGACTTCTCTGCCATGCTGGAAATAAATCCCAGTGCTGTTGCGGCTTTACCCGAATTTTACCATTCTCCCAGGGATTTATCGGCTGGGCTTCTTCATGTTTTGCATTCGACGATTAGATCACTGGTTGCTGGATGAATGATCTCCCTTTCGGCGGCGTTACAGTCCGTATATTTGTAGGAAGCTAGCGATGCTGGTTATGCTAGAGCCGTTGCTCTGGGCCTGGTTTCAAAATTGCTTCTGGTGACTGGGGAACTACTGGTGGATCCACAACTTGCAGCAATTACTTCATGGATGTCACACCATCGCAATCCTGAGACGATGATACTCGCGGAGACCCTAAATGGTCTGGATGCTTGGCGAGAAGGTCGTTTTGACTTCCTGTGGGGTAGCCCTGTGATGATGTTCATGTGTTTATCTGAAAAACTCCGCTTGGTGATTCTTCAAGAATATCCTTTATCGGTTGTACCCAACTTCTTTTCACGTCACTTCTTCAGCATTGGGCTGGATATTGAGAGCTGGGATAATTGGCTTGTGAAGCATTGGGCTCAGAATCTTTATTGGTCAGTGCCTTGGTAGGGACAGTTGCTTCCTGTTTTGGAGCTAGGAGAATACACATATGTGTAGCTGGTTGGTCTCAGACAAACCTCTTTTTATTTCCCTAGGCGTCTTCTGCGCTAATTTGTCTTGGCACAAGTCGTGCCACCTCGGACACTAAATTTCTTTCCGATAGAGGATTTGACCGAGCGTCTGTGCTTGCGGCTTGGCTCTCTATGGGAGAGTCGGCGTTCGTCGACCCGTCCCTCTCAGTTTGTTGGGAGAGTTTGGCATATCCCTGGGGATTATATGAAGTGGTTGTGGAGGAGATTATTTAGCAAGATGTTAGTAGTGGAGACTGGACAAAAGTGGCTTGTCTCTTTTGACACCATGGAAGGAGGTGTTATGTTTTTTTCGAAGCTGGTTCGAGCTTATCGGTCCATGGAGTGTCTACGACACTCTGTTCAAGCAGGGGAAACTTGGGGACCCCACGATGTAGATAATGATGATGGAGAAGGCTCCTATGGTAGCTATGGGTAGGATGGTTTATTTTGTAATGGGGAATAAATGTGGGGATTTTATTTTGGCTTTTTTAGGAGGTTAGGGGGAAGAGAGTTATTCGTTCCTTTTCTTATGTAATATGTAC
Source organism: Sambucus nigra (assembly GCA_949130495.1). Taxonomy (NCBI): domain Eukaryota; kingdom Viridiplantae; phylum Streptophyta; class Magnoliopsida; order Dipsacales; family Adoxaceae; genus Sambucus; species Sambucus nigra. The sequence goes on along the minus strand of OX422223.1, from coordinate 62,395,415 downwards.
CGTAATTTCTTATTAGTGAAATAAACAAGTTTCTGATCATCCAGCTGTGGATTTTGATGAATTTTGTGTTGTGTGAATTATCTATACCGATCTCTAAGGCATACATAATCCTTTTGTTCAAGTATATGTTGAAATTGACTGTTATTATCGGAGATAAGAAAAGAATAGTATTTTGTGAAAAAAAGGGTCGTGCTCATGTAAGGTGTATGAGCTGCCTACGTACCTCTGGGGTTTTTGAAAAGTTTTAATTTTGTTTGAAATTTATTTTTGCAGAGAATCAGGCCCACGTAGCTGTGGGTAGAGGGAAATGAAGAGAGATTTTTTTTAGAACAGAAGGGAGATGAGAAGAGTCGTAGCCCGTCGAGATTTCAGACTAAGGGTAGAACTTCTTGAGATGGTCCAGGTTGACTGGATGAGTCATCTCTTCCCCATCTAAATCAGTGAGCATAGAAGCACCGCCGGACAAGATCTTCTTGACAATGTAGGGGCCTCTCCATTTAGGCTTGAATTTCCCTCTGGGGTACCAGATGGGTTCTATGATTTCTTTGAGGTCTAGGTCCCCTTCTCGGACACCGCAATCCTTGACTCTCTTATTTAATGAACACGCTATTCGACGATGGTATCCCTGTATGTGGTATAGTGCTCTACTTTCGTCTAGGAGGGTCAGCTCGTCAAGATGGCTTTGGCACCAGTCTTCTTCACTGACCTTGCTTTCAAGTATGACGTGCAGCGAGGGTATTTCTAAATCCACGGGTAGGATTACTTCCATGCCGTAGACTAGAGAGTAAGGGGTATCCCCAGTAGAGGTTCGAATTGAGGTTCGGTAGCACCAAAGGGCGTACGGGATCCAGTCGGCCCAATCTCGATAGCTTTCAGCCATCTTGCTGATGATGGATTTGAGGTTCTTATTGGCGGCTTCAACTGCACCATTGGTTTGAGGTCGATAGGGAGAAGATTTGTGTCTCTGAATCCCATACTCGTTGGCCACTTCTATAACTTCTGCCTCAAAATGCAAGTAGTTATCTGATACTAGCTCGTGCAGGACCCTATATCGATAAATGATGTTTTTCCTGATGAATTTGGCCACTTTATTGCCGTTTAGCACGGCGTATGACTCCACTTCGACCTATTTGTTGAATTAATCAATGGCAACTAGGATGTACTCATGCCTATTGGAAGCCTTCGGTGTCACCTTCCCTATGATGTCGATAGCCCAGGTGGAGAACGACCAGGGAGAGGTCATGTTGTCTAATTTAGGTGGAGGTAAATGCTGAAGGTTGGAGAATTATTGGCATTTGAGGCATCTCTGGACATAGGCGATGCAATCCTGGGTCATGGTGGTCTAGTAGTAGCCTTGTCGAATGATCTTCTTAGTAAGCATGTGACCATTCATGTGGGTCTGCATTCCCCACTATGGATCTTCTGGATTATCTTTTCAATGTCATCCCCTGTAATGCAGTGTGGATGGGTTCCATCGAAGTTCCTTTTGTGTAGTGCTTTATGATAGATGATGTACTGGGAGGTCAGTTTTCGAAGGGTTGCCCAATCTTTCTTGTTGGAGCCCTTGGGATACCACCCATGCTTGAGGAGGTGCCAGATATCATAGTACCAATAATTGGCTAGCTCGGGATCTTCTGTAGTGACGAGCTCAATATAGCATCAGTGGGTTGGTTTGTCTTACTTTTGAACTAGGAAGGGGGTCATAGTTATTCCTTTGGGCATGTAGACCATGGAGCCAGGGTAGCAAGGGCATCAACTAGGTTATTCTTTGCTCGAGGTAGGTAATGGAAAGTGACGTCTTGGAATTAGGAGGCTAGTTCTTCTAAGTGGGCATAGAAGGGTTGGAGTTTCTCATCCTTGACTCTCTATTTTCTGAGCACTTGACCGATGATGAGGGCGGAATCCCCGTAGACATCTAGGCATTGAAAACCAGAGCAACTTTGAGGCCTACCGTGCATGCCTCGTATTCAGTCATGTTGTTGGTGCAAGGGAAATTCAACTTGATGGCGAAGGGAGTGTAGGAGTCGTCTGGGGCGATCAGAAGTATCCCAATGCCATATCCCTTTTTATTGGCAGCGCCCATCGGAGATTGTTTTGAGCAGTGCAAAGGATGTTTTCATATGGTAATTCGGAGATCCAGACATTAGCTTATTTTACGGGGTTATCAACGAGGTAGTCAAACATGGATCTTCCTTTCATGGCTTTCCGCATGACGTACATGATATCGAACTCGGCTAGGAGCATCAACCATCGAGCCATTCGGATGGATAAGGCGGGTTTCTCAAGAAGGTATTTGATGGGGTTTATTCGGGATACAAGTTTGATGGGGAAGGCGAGCATGTAGTGCTGCAGTTTTTGTGTGACCCAGACAAGTGCGATACATGCCTTTTCCAAAGCGATGTAGTTAACCTCATACCTGACCAATTTACGATTGGCATAATAGATGGCTCTTTATTTGCGGGAATCATCAAGGTATTGGGCTAGAAAATCCCTAGCTGCAGTATCGGTCATGGTTAGGTATAGGAGCAAGGGGAGACCAGGCTGTGGTGGCATGAGTACCGGGGATTTGGGTCAGATGTTGTTTGATTTGGTCAAAAGCTTCTTGGCATGGATCATTCAAAATATTGGTTGAATCCTTTCAGAGGAGTTTGAAGATAGGTTCACAGATGGAGGTGAGTTGGCTGATGAACCGGCTGATGTATTATAATTTTTCAAGGAAACCTTAGACTTCTTTCTCTTTTCGGGGAGGTGACATCTCAAGTATGGCTTTCATCTTGGCGAGATCTGCTTTTATCCCCTTCTCACTGACCATGAATCCCAAGAGTTTTCCCTTTATAACGCCGAATATACAGTTCTGCGAATTGAATCTCATCTGGTACTATCGCAGTCGTTCGAAGAACTTTTGGAGAGCAGGAACATGACCTTCTCTAGTTTTGGACTTGATAATCATATCATCCACATAGACCTCAACTTTTTTGTGAATCGGATCGTGCAGGATGGTTGTGGCAGCCCTCTGGTAGGTAGCCCCAGCATTCTTGAGACCAAATAGCATAACGGTGTAGCAAAAGGATCCCCATGGGGTGATGAATGCAGTTTTTTCTTAATGGTATGGGTGCATTTTGATTTGGTTGTATCCTATAAACCCATCGACGAATGACTTGAGAGCATGACTGGCTGTGTTGTTCACGATCATGTCGATATTGGGTAGCGGATAATCATCCTTTGGAGAGGCTTTGTTCAAATCTCAATAGTCTACACACATCCGAACTTTTCCTCCTGATTTCGGTACAGGAACTATATTAGCTATCCATGTGGGATATTCGATCACACGAATGAAGCCTACGTTCAATTGTTTGACCAACTATTATTTGACTTTGAGGGACCACTCGGTGCGGAGCTTTATCAACTTTTGTTTAACCGGCTTGTAATCTGGGAGAGTGGGGATCTCGTGCTGAGCTATTTCAGGATTAATGTTGGGCATATCATCATAGGACCATACAAAGACATCCACGAATTCCTTGAGCAATTCTTCGAGTTATGAACGCTCATGCTCGTTAAGGGTATCCCCTATCCTAATCTCGTGCAGTTGTCTACTAGAACCGAGGTTAATAATAATAGTTTCTTCTTCATTAACTTGAACGTAGTTTTGTTGTTTATTATTAACCTTATTTATATCAGTTAATAATTGTTCATTTGCAAAATCATCATCATCAAAAGTTTGATTAGAATCGAAACAGTTCATGTAAGGCACAACAAGATACTCAAAATCTTCATTTATTTCATTGATAGGAAAAATAACATTGAGAACCTCGTCAAAAGAGGACTCGATTACATTTGAACAAGGATATACAACAGAAGAAGAAAAGGGGTAAACATTGGGATTAGGAGAGATTTCAATAGGCAGAACTGGCGCAGCATGCCAGTTGAGGAGAGGTGTATCAACAGCTTTACTCAGTCGGGACGGATCCGATGATGTAATGCCTGAGTGAACTATACAGAGTGTTAGCACCAATGTCTGTAAGTTGAAGGAATCTTTGGAGTCACTTTCCTCAGTCTCTTCGGTATCTTTGATGAGTGGTTGTACATGGTGTTGGGAATCTTCAGCCCATGGGTAGCTATCTTGGAAGAAGATCTCCATTCTAGGTTTCATCTTCTTGTTTGTATGGTCATACTATGGTTCTGGAAAGCCGTAAAAGGGGAAGTCTTCGCCCTCTTTGATGAATGGTCTGTTCAAGGAGTCACCTGGGATAGTCTGGATGCAGTCTAGTCCTCTCTTTGTTCAAAACTGGCGGATCATTCTGAGCTCTTATTCTGACGGTTGATACCCCAAACCACATGTAGGGAAGGCCTTCTTTAGTTCAATCGTCTCAAGTATCCCTTGCTGCCTTTGCCTTATCCCCAGTCCAGGCATAAAGTGCATGTTTATAAAAATCTGAATCACATTGACGTTTCCATGAGGGTCGTATTATGGATAAACCCTTTCTTTAAAGCTATCCCCTATCGGGATTAGGAGTGGTTCAACTCGGAATCCTGATAGGAGCATATCATTTGACTCGTGCTGTATCGTAAGGATTGGACTATTGGTACTTGCACCATCGGCATTGTCGTCGTCATCCAAGAGGTAATAACCATTCCGTTGATGAAGAACTTTAATTTATGATGGAGTGACGAATACACGCCCTTGATACCATGGAGCTAAGGTCATCCTAGCAATAGGTTGAAACAGGCTGGGATGTTAATGACTTGGAATTCGATGACATGGTTTATAGGGCCGGCCCCTATTACAAGATTTATGGATCCCATCACCTCCTGATGGGTATTATCGTAGGCACGCACAGCGGCGGAGGTTAGAGCGAGGTCGCTTTCTTTCAGGCCTAAACATTTAAAGGTTCTCAGTGGGTAGGCATTCTAGGCGGATCCATTGTCGACAAGAGAGAGTGGCACAACCTTCCCCATAACCTCGACAGAGATATTGAGTGCATGATTATGGTTTGGCCCAATCTTGGGGATTTCTTCTTCAGAAAAGGATAGTATTCGAGTAGAGGTCAAGGATCTGACAAAATTTATCTCTTCTTTTGGTGTGGTAGAAGGATGAACTGTAAGTCCAGTGAGAAACTTGATCAAAGCATTTTTGTATACCTGAGAAGACATGAAAAGACCCCATAGAGTGATGTTAGCTTGAGTTTTCTTTAGTTGGTTAAGGATCTTGCTCTATCGAGGGTCATCTCTGGTATAGGAAGGTTTTCAACACCCTTCCCTTTATCATTAGCTAGTAGTGAGCTTGGAATCTGGTAATGCCTCCCTGATCTGGTCATGTGATTTACTGAAGAAGGGAAAAATATGAATCCCGTATCCTTGTCAATCTCGGGTTGTTCTTCCACCTTGTTTATTTCTTCGAGGAGTTCTTCAAATGATATCATTCCACACATGTCGAATACAGGGACAGTTTTCTCAAAAGTTTTTTCTGAATCTTCAAATTCTTCCCCCCATCCGGTGGAAACAATTCTGTCTTTCCATGTAAAGTCAATGCATTCCACAACTTCGACGGCTTCTTCGTATAGGTCATCCCATTCTGTGGGTATGTGTAAAGGTCAAGGGACCAGGCGCCCCTATAGCTTCAAAGCATTAAGTAACTCGGTTGTACTACAAATTTTGTTGGTCTGTCTGAATAATTTTGCCATAATCTAGACATCATCATCCAGGCTGACTTTATCGGTCGGTACTACCCAACTATCTGATTCTCGGGCCTATTTTCGTGCTTCCAAGAATAACCTACTGAACCTCTGGAAATCAATAATCATCTGTGAGGGCAATTTCAGCGCGAAATCTAGGAGTTGATTTAAGACTTCTGATAATTCGATGCCTCCATTTTCAGAACAGGTACGGACAACGATGCATGCTCGGGTAAGGAGTGACAGTGCCTGATCAGTGAGCCTAGTAGGGTGTAGGAGGAAATATGGGCAAATTTGAAGAGGTTTAGGAGAGTATATCGGTGTGATTTGAGTTGAGGGGTCAAATTCTGGGTTCTCTTCTAGAAAGATGGCATTGGTATGATTTTGAAGTGGGTTGTGAGTAGTGTTTGTCTTAGGATTGGCTGGTGGGGCGATGGTACCCCGGTCAATTAGACCTTGGATCATGTTTCGAAGGTGAAAGCATTGGTTGGTGGTATGGCCAGCTCTTTGGTGAAAGGCGCAATGGGCATCTTCCTTGAAGTTTCTTCGGAGTGGATTTGGCAATGGACGGGGATCCAAAGGTTTGATAAGGTTTCGGCTTAATAGGGCTTGATAGACTTTGGAGAGGGGATCATAGAGATCGGTGTATTCCTTTCAGACTGGGACATGGCGGCTTTCTAGTGCCCATAAGGTGGTTGGTTGAGAGATGTTGTTGATGATTGAGACTGTATCACTGGCAGGCTTATCATATTTTCTGGGGGTGAACTGTCGGGATACCTTCTTTGGTTCGATATCTGTTTTAGCAAGACCTTCCTTGATTTCTACTCCTGCTTCTTTGAGAGCTTGGAAGTGGGGATAGTATTATCCTCCCATCATTGCTCAGATATGGGGTAAGAAGTTCTTCTTCACTATGCTGACTTGTTTTTCCTCGGTAGGCCGATTGGTCATGGTTACTTCTTTTTCCCTCCATCGGGCTATGAAGTTACTAACTGATTCCCCAAAGTTTTGTTTGAGCAGCTCTAAATCACGGGTGGGTGACCTCAAGCTCTTCGTTGTATTTGTATTGTGACATGAATTCCTGAGTTACATCCTCCCAGCTACGAATCTTGGACTCTTCGAGAGATAAAAACCATCGGAGGGGGCTATCCTTCAAAGTTTGCTGAAATAATTGGGCCATCACTTCTTCGAAAGCCCCTAGTAGAGTCATGGAATGATGATAACTTCGGAGATGAACAATCGGGAGTCCACTTCCTTTAAACTTCTCAATATTTGGCATCTTGAGCTTCTCGGGTATCCTCGCTTTAGGATGAGGGGACATGTGGGTGTAGTCCATGTAATTCCTCGAGATTCTGACTTGGTCAAACTTCTTGGTGAGCATCTTGAGGTCCTCTTTAACCTCGTTCAATTCTTCCTCTTTCGGATCAATGATCATAGGCAAGTTAGCCCCAAGCTAGGCAAGGTTCGGCATCGAAAGCTGGGCAGACGGCGGCCCATTAACAGGAGGGGCACGTGGAGTGTGCTGATACTATTCTGGGACCCAGATAGGCTCGGGTGGATCCATAGCATGAGGGATTAGGGCCCAAAGTTCTTGAGGAATGGGAACTTGGTTTTGTTGCATCTCTCGGACCTCAGTTTGGAGGTTGTCAATCTTGGACACAAGCTGGACTAGGAATGCCGTCAGATCTGGCTGCACAATGGGTACTTGATCTGTGTTCTCCATGGAAGGCAGGGGGATTCCAGACTCAGAAGAAGTAACAGGGTAATGGACTGAACTCAAGGGTGATTTGACTGAAGATCGAAGACAATAAGGAGCCAAGCCAAGGGCTTGCGATCGACCTGAGAAGGCGCAAAATGGGATTTATTTTTTAGAAAAAGGGATGATTTTTTTTTGGATTTTTGATAAAGTGAGGAGAAATGTTTTTGGATTTTTGATAAGGAAAGGAAAAAAATATTTTTGGATTTTGGATAAAGAAAAAGGAGAATTTTCTTTTTGGAGACGGTCTCAGCATGATTATAACAATTATTATGTTTTCAGTTATACTAATTCTCATAAATAAAAAATGAAATGCCAAACGGGACCCGAGCCTGGAAAAGTTAGGTTTGTAATATATGCAAAGCTATGGCTGGACTTGTGACCCGGTTCACGAACAGGGTCCCGTTTTAAAAATGCGCAAAAATTCGGGTGATAGGCCGACCCGTAATTTCGGCAGAGTTTCGAGTAGAAACCGGCAATCTAACATGTGTGTCCTAGGCTTGACACCTATATTCGGGTATGTAGTTGGTTGGTTGAATCCGAAAGGGTTCCCCCCTTTGGCGTGACTTCCACGATATACGTCTTGCGGTAAGTGTGGACATGCCATTTGATACACCTGAGAGTACGTGAATTGCCTCACCATATACCTCGTAGGAACAGTATGTAGCGAATTTGATATACTCGACATACGTGAATGAGTTCCCTACGATATACCTCCCGTCATGACTTCGATTAAGCGGTATGATGTGGGAGTAACCGTTCGATATACATCGAAGGTACTTGGCCAATGGAAGGTGAGAGTCATATTGCTTAGGCTAATTGCGCCCTGCCGGACCAGCACCTATCACAAAGTGACCCTCCAGTTACTGGGTAATATTTGGTCAATCACAATGCTCTTTGGTGATGTCGTTTGAATCATGCATGATCCTCTTATTAGTATCTTATGAGAATGTATTTCTTGATTATGCCAACAGGGAGCAAAGTACAAGTACGAATGGTACACCAAGTATGGATGGGTGATGCGTGCAACATGATATATGTGACCCTAGGTGCACGTGGTGCGAAGTGTACATGGAGAATTATCTACAAGTGTTTGAATAGAAGCATAATCATGGGATATATATGAAAAACAAAGGGGGAACATGCAAAATTGGGGGAAAATATAAACAAATATAACATCCATGTAAATAGAGTCTAGCCCTCAAAAGAAATATAATTCCCTAGCGGAGTCTCCACTGTGGCCATCCCCGATCCTCGCGGCGGGAGGGTGAGTGCGATGGAGGATCTTAGGTCCCACGTGTCCCTCGCGGGAACGCTTCAGCCGGCGTCATTTGGGTGAGGTGAAAAATGTAGAGAGATTAGAGTCGCCAGTCTATTTTACTCAAAACAGACGAAAGAAGGGGATTCATCCCGAAGGACGACATCCAAAGACATACTGATGCATACGAAAACAAAATGATTTGAAAAGGGTCCGGAGGCTAAGTTACGAAATGGGTAGGTGTTAGGTACCCATTCCGCCCTTTCAGTCTCTCATGGGTTTTGTTATTTTCCTTATATTTTCCCCGTGATGTGTGTGCATGTGTATATATAGTGGATATAGGAATCATCGACTTGTACCATAGAAGAGGTAAAGCGAGTCATCCGTACGAAGGTATAAAAGTATTAGAAAATAGGATTTAGGCCATTATCCTTACGTTAATCGCTATGAGGGAACGATAACGCATGTGGGATAATGCGCCATTAGGAACAAATATATGTATATATATAATATAAGAGAGTGGAGTTTAGAGAAAATAGAAAATGAGAGAAAATGTAAAAATATAACTTGAGTCTCGGGTTTTACCCCGAGACGCCTACGTAGCTTGTAGAGGCATTAAAGTCCACGTAGTTAGTATGCAAAACGAGGGGTGGGGTTTATCCCATAAATCCAACCGGGTGATTCTCTTATTTGTGTGTGTGTGTGTGTGTGTGTGTGTGTGTGTGTAGAAAAAGTGTTTTGGTTGTGAGAAAAGTGTAAGAAAAGTATGAGAATTCTCATTTGGAATTTATGAGCAAACCCTCTTTTTCTTGTTTTTGGAGTTTTTATTTATATGAAAATAAGAGATGTACAATAATACTAAATAAAAAGTATATTAGGATGTGTGAGATGAGATAATAAAAGTGCTAAGTAATAAAACAAGTTATTGCGAATTTATGAGAATTTAAAGAGAGAGTTGAGAAAATTGGACCTTCTTGAGGATCTTGAGCTTGATCCTGAATGATGGAGAGAAACTCTTGCACTTGGATGATGATGGAGGGTAGTGAATTCACCAAGTTTGATGAAAAGGATGATGAAAAGTGAAGGTTGGAAAGGGATTTGGGTGTGGAAATCACGCTGACTTCGAGAGAGGTTTTCTGGATTTTGTTAAGAGTGATATCTATCAGATCTGGGCTCCATTTGGAAGTGAGGTCAGGCCTCCTTTTTATAGGCCTAGGATATTGCCAATTGGCATAGTCCTGTTCCTACCATTCGGCAGGTGCGTTGGGCAGACTGCCGACAGGCAAGGTCTGGGACCTGCTGTTTGGCAGTATTTTTCAGGCCTTTTCGGAACACGATCGCAGAATGCAAACCGTTGATTAGAATCATGCACGGGGTGGACCATTGGAAAGGTAATTCAGAGACCTTAGAAAGTCCTTTGGACTTCTCCCAAGTTCGATAGTTGACTTTAAGTTGAATATGGCTCAAAAGCATTTATCGGTTCATTGGACGGGGAATCGTCGGATGCAAACGGATCGTTAGTCCGCATGGTAAGTCCGAATTGCGCATGGGGTGGACCGTTGGAAAGTTTAGGAGATATAATTTGACATTACAAAGAGTTTGATCTGGTTCGGGGAGTTAACTTTGGTCAATCGGTCCCTGGAAGCATTCGGTGACCTCTTAGAGTAAAACGGAACGTTCGTCCGTACCGTAAGTCGAAATCGTGCACGAGGCGGACCGTTGGAAAGGGGTTCCAGTGCCCTTTAAAGATTCACTAAGTCTCATTTGAGATGAAGAGTTGACTTAGGTCAAACAAAACCCAGGTGCGTCCGGTGGCCTCCTAATTGAGTTTCGGGGGAAAACAGGTCATTCGTCCTCATGGTAAGTCAGGATCGCGTACAGGACGGGCCGTTGGAGAGGGGTTTCAGTGACCTTTGAAGATTCATTCGGTCTCAATCAAGATGAAGACTTTGTCTTTTGGTCAAACGGAGCCTGGGAGTGCCCAATGGCTTCTAGGTCAGTACTCGGGGTATGACCTGGGTTTATAGTGATGAAGGGAGGTGCTTGGGGCCTCAGGAGAGTTTAGGTGGTAAAAGAATAGGGTGTCTAGACTCCTTATGAAGACTCAAAGTGTATCTTAATTGTAGATGTACTGATCTGAAGATGAGATGATGGTGGTTTGAGTAGGTGGGTGGGAATTTACTCTAAAGAGTATGAAAAGGATGGAAGGAATGTTAGAAATGGGCTTTTAAGGAGGGAACGATTTTGAATTCGAGAGAATTCTATCTGAATTGGTGAGAGGGATGTTTAGGGATGCCTTTCAAAGTGAGGTCATGGCCTCTATTTATAATTCTAAGGGGTTCTAATCGGTGTGGTATTGGACCTACCTATCGGCATAGAGCCCTAGACACACTGCCGATAGGTAGGGTCCTGGGGTTGCCATTCGACAGTTTGAGGTAGGTTTTTTAGAAAAATGGTCGTAAAATGAAAATTGTAAGTTAAAATCTTGCATGGGGTGGACCATGTGATAGAGGATTCAGAGCCCTTTAAGAATACATTCAGTCACTAACGAGTTCAGGAGTTGACCAAAGTCAAACAGGGCCCGAAAGCGCCCGTTGGTCACTGGACAGGAAATGTTCAGAGAAAAAAGGATCGTTCGTCTGAACCGTAAGGACAACTCGCTCATAGGACGGACCGTTGGAAAGGGTATTCAGTGCCCTTCGAGATTTCATTAAGCTTCATTCGGTTTTGAGTATTGACCTAGGTTAAATGGGGGCCCGAAAGAGTCTGATGACCTTTTGGAATAAAATGAGTCGTTCCTTCGTACCCTAAGACTGATTCATGCACAGGGCAGACCATTGGAAACTGGATTCAGATCCCTTCCTAGATTCATTCATATTCATTAAAGCTGAAGAGATTATAGGAGTTAAACGAAGCTCAGGAGCGCCCGGTGGCCTTTGAATTAATTTTTGAGGTAAAACCGATCGTTTGTTCGAACCGTAAGGCTGATTTGCGCACGAGGTAGACCGTTTGAAAGGATATTCAAATCCATTCTAAGATTCATTGATATTTTTCTTAGAGAGAAAGTTGATTGTATTCAAATGGGTCTTGGGGAGCCCGATGGCCTCTAGATCGATAGTCAGTGTATGCCCTGGGTTTTGTAGTGAATGAGTGAGTGCCAGGGACCAAAGGATATGCTTAGGAGGATCCTAGGATGGGGTGTCTACATAGAGCCCCTCGACAGGAAAACTTATAACAAGTTAAGGACATCAAATGATAGACACCAAATCAAAGTTGGAAAAAAGGATTTTAGGTCGATTCTAAGGACCTAGAGAATGAGATTGACCGATTCAGTGGGTCGAGGTCAGTTCTGAGGACCTAAGGAGATGAGCATGACCGATTCAATGGGTTGAAGATGTGTTATGATTGGTTTTAAGGGTCTAAGGAGACTAATTCGATGGGTCGAGGTCGATTGTGGGGACCTAAGGAGATAATAATAACAGATTTAGTGGGTTGAGGTTAACCTTTCAAGTCGTACTTGGGATGACCAATTTGACGGGTCAAGGCCGATTCTGAGGATATAAAGTTATGGTGACAAATTCTGATGGTTGATATCAATTATGAGGGCCTTAAGTGATGATGAACAATTTTGCATGTGTGGCCTTCCTCACGGCGCTTTGACTATTAATAATTGGGTTGATGATATAATAGAGTCGCCAACCTATTTTTTATAAAACAGGCAAAAGAAATATTGCTGCCTCAAGAGAACAACATCAAAAACATATTGATGCTCGCGAAACCAATTAGTTCAAGGATTCGGGGACTAAGTTACGGAATGGGAAGGTGTTAAGCACCCATCCCGCCCTTTCGGTCTCTCATGGGTATGTGTTATTCTATTCATTAATAACTCCGTGAAGTGTGTGCATGTATATATAAATAGAGATGGGAATTACTTGACTCGTGTTATGGATAAAGAAGGAGTGAGGTCATCCTTAGGATTGTTTCCAAAATAGTAATCAAAATATTATGTGTGCATTTATCGGGTCACCGATTGCTTATAGAAGGATGATGGTGTAGGTTGGACAAAACACAAGCATGAATCACAAATATATGATATAAAAATAATGTATGAACAAAATTAGGAGAGGACTCGAATATTGAAATTTTACCCGAGACGCCTACGTAGCCTAAAAAGACATCAAAGTCCATGTAGTTTGAATATAAAAAGGGGTAGGGTTTATCCCATAAATCCAACTGGGGACTTTTTTTATATGCATGTGTGTGGAAAATGATATGTTAGCGTGAGAAAATGTAATGAGACATCCCCGTTTGGAATATACAAGAAAACCATCTTTTTCTTATTTTTTGGTTTTCTTTCTTATAGAAAGAATAGTATGTGCAATACTACTAATAAAAAATTGGATATTATTATGTGCGATCTAATAAAAATGACATACTAAAATAAGAATTAAGTAACTAATGAGAAAATAAGAAAGTTTAAAGAGAGAGTGAAAGATTTGAACCTTTTTTTAAATCTTTGAAGTTGATATTGAATGATGAAGGGTTGCTCTTGCAAGTGGATGAAGGTGGGAGGAGGAGGTGGAAAGGAATTTTCCAAATTAGGTAAGGAGATGATGAAATGGAATGTTGGGGAGAGGTTTCAAGATGAAAACTACGCTGACTTTGAGAGAATATTGCTCAGATCCCTGAGGGGGATATTTCTGAGGTGCCTTTCGAAGTGAGCTCATGCTCTCCTTTTATAGGGTCAACGTGGTATCGATCGGAATTGTCCTTGAACTACCTACCGACAAATACCTTAGATACACTATTGATAGGCAAGGAAATGGGTTTTCCATTTGGTAGTCTTCTACAGTTTTTTTGGAAAAATGGTTATAAAATGCAATCCATAAGTCTGAATCACACACAGAATAAACCATTATAAAGGGTATTCATAGCTCTTTAAGAACCCATGGGCTGCTCCTGGGTTCGGGAGTTGACTAAGGTCAAATAGGGCTTGGAAGTGCCTTTCATTCTTTTAGATAAGAGGTAAATGGATCATTTGTTCGAATCACAAGGCCGATTAGTGCATGAGATGAACCGTTAGATAGGTTATGTGGGACCCTTTGATATTCCAAAGGGCTTTTCTTGATTCGGAGAGTTGACCAAGGTTAAAAGGGGCTCGGAAGCACCCAGTGACCCTTTGGATTGAAACGGGTCATTCATCCGTACCATATAGCTAATTTGCGCACATGGTAGACCATTAGAAAATGGATTCAGGGCCCTTCGAAGATCCAATGAGTTATCGCTCAGGTGAGAAAGTTAACAGATAGTCAAAGGGGGCCTAGAATCATCTGGTGGCCTACAGATCAGTACTTAAAGTATGTGAAGGAGGAAGTGCTAGGGACCTAAAAAAAATCTTAGAGGGGTCCTACAATGGGGTGTCTAGAAAGCCCTTCGACGGGTGAGCTTGGAATAAGTGAAGGCCGTCGAATAGACACCACATTTATATTGGGAAATGGGGTGTTTTAAGGTAAATTATACGGACCAAAGAGATGAGGGTGACTGGTTCAGAGGGTCGAGGTCAATTATAAAGACCTAAGGTTGTGATAGGGATGACCAATTAGGGGGTCGAGGTCAGTTGTGAGGACCAAAAGTTGTGACGATAGACTCTGTGGGTCGAAGTCAATTTTAAGTACGTATAGTTGTAAGGACCAATTCGGCGGGTCAAGGCCAATTTAAGGACCTATAGTTATAGAGACCAATTCTGTGGCTCGAGGTCAGTTATGAGGACCTATAGTTATAGGGATCGATTCTATGGCTCGTGTTCAATTTTGAGGACTTATAGTTATAGGGACCAATTATGCGGGTCAAGGTCTATTCCGAGGACCCAAGGTTGTAGAGACCAATTATGCGGGTCGAGGTAAATTCTAAGGACCTATAGTTATAGGGATCGATTATGAGGGTTGCGGTTAGGTCTAAGAACTTATAGTTGTAGGGACCGATTTTGTGGGTCGAGGTCAATCTGTGGACCTAAGGTTGTAGAGACCAATTGACGGGTCGAGGTCAATTTTGAGGACCTATAGTCGTAGGGATCGATTCTATGGGTCGAGGTTAGTTATAAGGACCTATAGCTGTAGGGACCAATTATGTGGGATGAGGTTAATTCCGAGGACGTAAGGTTTTAGGGACCAATTTTATGGGTCGAGGTCAATTCTGAGGACCTAAAGTTTTAGGGACCGATTCTACGGGTCGAGGTCAGTTCTGATGACCTACAGTGATACGAACCTATTCTGTGGGTTAAGGTTAATTTTGAGGACCTAAGGTTATTGAGACCGATTCTCCAAGTTGAGGTTAATTCTAAGGACCTATAGCTGATATGAGGAGTTGCTCTTCTGGTAACTTATAGTGTTGGAGATGGGATAACTTCGCTGGAGAATCTGTGAGGGATTTTGATGCAGGCGCATCTTAAAGTTTCGTTGGGGGACTATTTTTGGGCGAAGGTTTTGACTGGAGATTCCACTGAGGAATGGATTGGGATAATGTTTAGACTGGAGATTCCTCTAGGGAACTGGGAAGGTTTTATATTAAAATTTCGCTAGGGAAGTGTTTGATTTGAGGTTGAGATTCCGCTATGTGAGTATTGACTTGAGATTAGGATTCCGCTAGGGAATTGTAGTAGACTTGGATACTGATGCTGATGCAATGCTAGAAGGTTAACCCTATTGGGGGTTTTAAGGGCTTGTAAAGGGCTTAGTTCTCTAAAAAATGGTTTTCTCGATGAAGAAATGTTCCAATATTTTTTGATATTTTAGGAATATTTCGGGTAATTTTTGAATTTTTCTGGAATTTTTGTACAAAATTTTCAGGGAGGTGACAATAGGCAGGCTGGAGGGATTGTCGTTCGACAATGGCATGGACTATTGGGCTTCCTTGAAGAGGAACATGCAGGTGCCGATCGGTGTGTACATGGGTTTGCTAATCAACATGATACTTAGTCCCCTATAAAAAGGGGGAAATCCCTCATTATTTTTCACACCTTCAAGTGATTGAATCTTCTATTTTCTCTGTCTTAAAACCATTTCTAAGTCATTTTCCTTTCAAGGCTTCAAATTTCGGGTTCTTCTAATGAGAGATACAATGTAGAGTTCATGGATGTTGACAAATGGGTTGGCCTAGAATAGAACTTTAGGGTGCTTATTTCCTTAGGCAATTAGAATGCCTTCAATATTTTTGAGTCTTTAGCTGAAGTTCGCTTCCTTTTGCATGAGCTTGCATACCACCATTCATCTAGGGCAAAGAACCCTAGTGGTTATATAAGTCGGGTGAATTTTAAGATTCATTTTTCAATTTGTTCTTTGTGCTGATAAAAGGTTTCTTTTTTATTTTATTGCTTTGGCCGACCGATTTAGATTCTTTGAGTATGTATTCTCGGGGAACGATGGGGTTGAAGGATATTTGGGAGCAGCTCCCAGCAACAGTGTGTTGGATTATTTCTTCTACTGGTTTTGGTCGTCAATCGCAGGACTTGGATGAGTCGCCGCATTTTACCGCGGTGTTGTGCGCTCTGGGAGAGATGTGGTGGGACACTACCCACACTTTTCATTTGGGCTTTGGGGAGGTGACTGTTACTCCCATATATGTTCAGCAGCTGTTGAGTATTGTCTGTGGGGGTGTTCAGATAGAGGTGGGCCGCATAGTAAGGGTGAAAATAGAGGCGGTTCAAGCGGCGTTGGGGGATGCGAGTAGGATATTTGTTAGGGATACTATCCGCATCCCTGCACTTCAAGAGGTAATTTTGAGTAGTAAAGTAGATGTGACTGACGGGCAGTATGTGAGACAGATGGCCCGGTTGTTTATTTTATTTTTGTTTAGCGGATTTTTGGTTGCAACGTCATTCATCTCTGATTTTTTCCATTTCTGAGGACGATTTTCGACGACCAATTATATGATTTGGGGATCTTGACTTTGGCATCCCTCTATTCGTCTTTGGATGCTTTCATCTGGTGCTACCGATAGAACTTTATAGGGCCACGTACCTTTAGGAGGTAACTTCGGACTTATTTTTCTTTTCATGTATTTTTTTGCATTTTTCTTTTGTTTCTTCTTTACTCATTACTGTTTCTTGCAAACGTGGTTTTACGAGGTGATTGGGAACAATGTGAGGTTAATATCCTTGAAGGATGAGGATTTGGAAGACTTCTATTGGATATTTTGGTGGCAGAAGTCTAACCAGCAATCGAACTAGTCTTCATCCTTAGCGGTGATGCAGTAGGCTTTGAAGGCATTGATGAGTGATCAGGATATTTCGTGTTTCGTCTGAATTCTTTCTTGGCATTTTCTTTCTTTCATGAATACTGATTCTCTACCAGGGATTGCAAGTGAACTTTTACCCTTAGGCGACGGCTCCTAAGGATATGAGGGTGATGGGTATACAGGTCCAGATATGACGATTGATGGCGCATGAGTTTGGGTACATCTCGCACCTAGGAGAGAGAGAGTGGTGTGGAATATTGTGGATGATGATGTGGTGTCCCACTATCAGTGCCCCCAATGGACATGATGCGAGTGATGCAGATGTCTGATGAGTCCCAAGAAGCAACATTGATTAGCGAGCCCTATACGCTCTCTACAGACACAATGGCGGGTTATGATTACTTGGGCTTCGTGATGAGCTGGTTGATGCCCTTTGCATTTACGATGTGGAGAATATGCCTCTGCCTCCTGCGACTTCGAGTAAGGGTACTATCAGGCTAGTGGGAACTTCCCACAGCACGGGTGGTGGTACATCAACGGTGGTGGCAGCGACAGAGGAGGCTCTGATTATTCAGATTACTTCCCCTTCTTATAATTTTTGATTGATCAGCGGGGAGTTATTGAGTATGCCACATCGTCTTAAATCATCGGCGTTGGGGTTGATGGTGCTTGCAGATGATGTCCTTTGGCATAAGGTATATTCTTCTTTTTCCCTTGTCTTGTATCTTTTGATTCTTTCTTTTCTCTTTACTAAATGATTGGTCCTTTGCTTTCGCTCCATTGCTTGAAATATGTTCGAGTGCCGACCACCTGGCTGAAGGATATTAAGGACTGTGTGGCCTCTGCGTCTCATTACATAAAGGATTTGGTTCCTACCTGCTTGGTTCCATCTGCCTCCTTTGATGAGGGTTCGGGCTCTCGGAGTGGACGTTCCACCGCTCGTCGCCAAAAAAAGAGAATCCACTGCAAAGGTTTATGACTTTGAGAGAAAGAGAGTGAGTTATTGGTTCGGGTGTAATCCTATTTATTATATTTTTTTATTTTTCTTCTTTTACTTGCAAGGATGTAATAATGTAACAACAATATATATATGAAGGATATGCATTTTTATTTTTCTTACTTTAATGACTTATCCTATATGCACTTTACTTTTTTTTCTGAGACTATAAAGATGATAGGATGTTTATTTATTCAGGAAAAAGAGAGTAAATTAACTCTGAGAAAAGATTTATTTTGGAAATAATAAGTAAAAATAGATAATTACAATGACCCAGGGGGGTTTTCGAAATAAGGATTTTTTTTTTTGAATTTGATTTTTACAAAAGAGGAAATATGGAATTTCTCAAAATAGGGGGGGTTTCGATCGTCATACCCCTTGTACTGCCTATCGGTATGTGGGTCAAGTAAAATCACTTTAAGGATTTAGTTGCACTATCCTGCACATCTTGTAATGCTGGAATTTACTTGAATTTTTAGATCCTTTGTCTTTTTGCTTAGTCTTTTGTGTATAAAAGGAGAGGTAAAGGATGTGATTCTTTCACCCATACCCACTTTCTTCTTCTTGCTTTATTATTCTAAAATGGCTCTTCCAATGCATGAAACATTTCCCTCCTACCTTGATGGTATAGAGGCCATGTGTTTGTATAATTTGGACTACGAGGCTTTCAACCTACGTCGAGTCTTTCTGTGGCGTAATCGATCCATTGACGAGAATATGCTAGCTGCGGCGGTACAGTTCTGGTACCCCCAAAACAATGTCTTCTGTTTCTTCCTAGATGAGGTATGTTCAACTTATGAAGAATTCTCAGCCATGTTAGGGATCAATGCCAGTGTAATGGCATCTATGTTCGAATTTTGTTATTCTTTCCAGGCGTTGTTAGTGAAGTTGATATGTGTTTCCCCTTCGACGGCTCGATTGTTGTTTACTGGGGGATGATTTCCCTTCAGTCTTTTATGTAATCCGTGCCCTTGAGGGATTTTAGTGATGCGGTCTATGTCGGAGATGTTTCACTGGGACTTATTGGGAGGCTTTTACTAGTGACAAAGGGACTTAATGGTGGATCCCTAGTTAGCTGCGATAACAATGTGGATGTCTAACTATCGTAGTCCTGCGGTGGTGATACTGGCTGAGACCTTGAATGATGTTGATTCTTGGAGAGAAGGTAGATCCAATTTTCTGAGAAGGATCCTGATAATGTTGTTCATGTGGCTTTCTGAGAAGTTCCGTCAGGTGAATCCTCTTGAGTACCCCTTGGCGGGTGTGCCGAATTTATTTGATGGGTACTTTTTTAGTTTCGTCCCATATACAGATAACCGGGTTAACTAGTTTTTCGAGCATGGAGCCCGGTCTCTTCATGGGTCAATGCCACGTTGGGGAGAATTCCAGTCTGTTCTGGAGTTGGAAGAGTATCGATATGCGCAATTAGTTGGCCTGCTACAGACTTCATTTTATTTCTCTTGGCAGCTTCTGCATCAAGGTAGGTGGGAGAAAATAGTATCTCCTCGCACACTAGACTTTTTTCCAGTGGAGGACCTCACTAAATCTCTGAGCATGATGTTGGGTTCTTTATGGGAGATTTATCGGTCGTCTACCCATCCATCTCAATCTATAGGAAGGGCCTGGCATATCTCTAAGGGACTATCTGAAGTGGTTGTGGAAACGAGTAGTAGAAAAGATCCTGCCGGAAGAGACTGGTCAGTGGTTTATTCTTTTCGGCACCATAAAAGGGGGGAAGGGTTTTTTCCAAAATGGTCTGGGGGTACCGCTCCATGGAGTGCATTCAAAATATTAACTAGGAGGGGGAGATCTGAGGACCTCCCGGGGTCGAAAATGATGATAAGGAAGGGTCTTCTGGCAGCTGTGGATAGAATTTTGCAAAGCTAAGGATAATTTGAAACTTTTTGTGAAGCTGGGGAAAAGTTTGTGTGTGTTTTTGTTTTTTTAAATAAATTTGATGTAGTTTGCTTAACTCCCTTTGCTGATACTTCATATAATGGTGTCGTGTTTCCTTATTTAAAATAAAAAATGATTTGGATCATATTTTATTGTGCCTCTTGATTAGTTTTTCATTTGATATATTTATACCAATCGTTAAGGCGTACGTAATCCTTTTGTTCATGTAAATGATAAAATGGAGCTCCATTCTCAGAGGTTAGAAAAATATAGCATTTTGTGAAAAAGATGGGGATCGTGCCCATGTAAGGTGTATGATCTGCCTACATACCTTGGGGGGGGAATTTTTTTTCTAAATTCCATTTTAAAAGCAAAATATTTTTGAGAGGATCAGGCCCCACCTAGTTCTAGGTAGAGAGAAATGAATAGAGTTGTTTTAAATAGAAGGGAGATGAGTCGAAGCGCGTTGAGATTTTTGTCTAAGGTTATAAATTTTTTAGACGGTCCAGGTTGACTGAACGTTCCATTTCTTCTCCATCGAGGTCTGTGAGCATAGAGGCATCGCCTAATAGGATCTTCTTCACTATATAGGTGTCGCTCCAGTTTGTCTTGAATTTCCCTATGGGGTCCTAAACGAGTTATGTAATCTCCTTGAGGGTAAGGTCTCCTTCGTGGATACTAAGATCCTTGACTCTTAGATTGAATAATCACCCTATCCAACGATGGTACCCTTATATGTGTTATATAGCCTTCAACCTCTTTTCATCCAAGAGTGACAGTTCGTCAAAGCGGCTCTGATGCCAGTCTTCTTCACCAACTTTGCTCTCGAACATGATGCGTAGGGAAGGTATTTTTAACCCAATAGGTATGACTATTTCCATTCCGTATACCAAAGAATAAGGGGTATCCCCAATATATATTCTAATGGATGTGCAGTATCCCTAGAGGGCGTAAGGGATCCGATCGGCCCAATCAACTCTAAATTATTTTGTTGCTTATGACTTTGAGGTTTTTATTGGAGGTTTCGACAACACTATTGGTTTACGGTCGACAGGGAAAATATTTGTGTCTCTGAATCCCATAGTTTTTGACCATTTTTGCGACCTTGACTTCGAAGTGTAACCCATTACCTACTACTAGCTCACGAGGAACCTCATATTGGCAGATGATGTTCTTTCTGATAAACTTGCCCACTTTCTTAGCATTCAGCACTGCATATGACTTCGGCATTAACCCCTATGATGTCAATTAATGGTAACTTGGATGAACTCATGACCATTTGAAGCCTCGGGTGTGACCTTCCCTATGATGTCAATACCCCTGGTGGAAAAACAGCCAGGGAGAAGTCATATTGTATAATTCCTGAAGAAGTAAGTGTTGGATGTTGGCAAACTGCTAGCATTTGAAGCATCTATGGACATATGCAGTGCAATCCTGAACTGTGGTGGTCCAATAGTACCCTTGATGGATGATTTTCTTAAAAAGCATATGACCGTTCATGTGGGGTCCGTATTCCCCACTATGGACCTTCTGTATTATGTCTTTAACATTAACCCTTGCAATGCAATGCAAATGGGTTCCATCAAAGTTTCTCTTAAAAAGTGTTTTATCGCAGATAATGTACGGGCAGCCAATTTACGAAGGGTCACACGATCTTTCCTGTTGGCGCCTTGGGGATATCTACCATGTTTGAGGAGGCGCTAAATGTCATAGTAACAGAACCCGGCCATATTAGAATCTTCATTAGTGACAATCTCAATATGGTAGTAATGAGTTGTTATATCTTATTTTTGGACTGTGATAGGGGCCATCATTATTCCTTCAGGCATGTCGACTATGGAGGCCAGGGTAGCAAGGGCATCGGATAAGCTATTTTTTACGTGAGGTAGGTAGTGGAAGGTGATATCCTTGAATTGGGAAGGGCAGCTCTTCCAGGTGGGCGTGAAAGGGTAAGAGAGTTTCGTCTTTGACTTTTTTTCATCTTCTCAGGAAGTGGACCGATGATGAGAGCAGAGTCCTCATATACATCTAGGTGTTTGATATTTTTTTAGGGCGACAACTTTGAGGCCTATAGTGAATGCCTCAAACTTAATCATTTTGTAGGTGCAAGGGAAGTCTAATTTGATGGCGCTGGGAGTGTGAGATTCATCAGGGGCGATCAGGAGTATCCCAACGTTGTATCCTTTCTTGTTGGCTACACCGATAAAGAATATTTTCAATCTAAGTCCATCTTTATAAGTGTATAGGATATCTTCATCTGGGATTTTGAAGGCCCAAATGTCGGTTCCCTCCATAGGGTAATCAACAATCTAATCAAAGATGGCTTTCCCATTGACATGACATACAAGATATCAAAATCAGCTAGCAATATCAACCACTAGGCTATTCGACTAGATAGGGCGGGTTTCTCAAGTAGGTACTTGATGGGATCCATTTGGGACAGTGTGATGGGAAAATCGAGCATATAGTGTCGTAACATTTGTCTGACCTAGACTAGGGCGATGCATGATTTCTCTAAGGCAGTGTAGTTGACTTCATACCGAGCTAAGTGTTGGCTGGTGTAGTAGATGGACCTCTCTTTATGTGTTTCTTCGATATATTGGTCTAGTAAATCCCTAACAGCGGTATTTGTTACGGTTAAGTACAAAATGAGGGGTACACCTGGTTGTATTAGCATACGCATAGGAGGTCGGGTGAGGCATCGCTTGATTCTTTCGAAGGATTCCTGGAAGGACTCATTCTAGACTTTGGTAGAATCCTTCTCGAGGAGTTTGAAGATGGGATCACAAATAGGAGTCAGTTGGCTAATGAACTAACTAATGTACTATAATTTTCTTAGGAATGCTCAGACTTCCTTCTTTGTCTATCGTGGTGGCATCTCAAGTATGTCTTTCAACTTGGTCGAGTCTGCTGTGATTGCCTTTTTAATGATCATGAATCCCAATATTTTTTCCTTTGTGATTCCGAAAACACATTTCTGTGGGTTTTGCCGCATTTGATATCACCGTAGTCATTCGAAGAACTTTCGAAGGGTGGGAACATGACCTTCCGGAGTCTTAGATTTACTGATTATGTCATATATATAGACTTCGACCTCCTTGTGTATCAAATTATAGAAGATGGTTGTGGCAGCTCTTTGGTAGGTAGCCCCAACATTCTTGAGCCCGAATGGCATGACAATATAGCAAAAGGTTCCCCGAGGGGTGATGAATATGGTTTTCTCTTGATGGTCAAGGTGTATTTTGATATCGTTGTATCTGGAAAATCCATCGGCTAATGACTTAAGGGTGTGGCTAGCTGTGTTGTCTACAATCATGTTGATGTGGGAAAATGGGTAATCGTACTTTGGAGATTCTTTGTTCAAATCCCAGTAGTCGATGCACATGCTTACTTTTCCTCCTAATTTTGGTACAGGGACGATGTTGGTGAGCCACGCGAGAAATTCAATCACACGAATAAAGCCTACATTCAACTGCTTGACTACCTCTTCTTTGACTTTGAGCGACCATTAAGTGCAGAGTTACCTTAGATTCTATATGATCGACCTGCATTTTGGGTATCGGTATCACTTGCTGAGTTATTTCAGGGTTGATGTCGGTAATGTTATCGTAGGACCATGTGATGATGTTCAAGAATTCTTTCAACAACTCTTTGTATTGCGTGAGCTCATGCTTGTTATGGGTGAACCTTACCCTAATATCGCGCTGCTGACTACTAGAACTGAGAATGATAACAACAATTTCATCCTCATTAATTTTAACACGATTATGTTATGGTTTATTAAACTTATTAAGTTCAGCTAAGAAATTTTCATTTGCAAAGTCATCATCATCAAGATTTTGATTAGAATCAAGAAATTAATGTAAGGAACAACAGGATACTCAAAATCCTCGTTTATTTCACTTTCGAAAAAAATAGCATTGAGAACCTCATCAAAGGAGATCTCGAATACATTGATATAAGAAGACGGATAAGAAAAAGTAGGTGAAGATATAGAATAAACAACAAGGTTAGGAAAAATCTCAGCAGGTTAGACTGGTATAACATTCTAGTTAAGAAGAGGCCTATTAGCAGCCTTAATCAGAGCGAATGGGTTCAACTGTAGCATCTGAATAGATCATATAGAGAGTCAGCCCCAGTGCATGTAGGTTGAATGAGTCTTTAAAATCACTTTCCTCAGAGACCTTGGTAACTGTTATAACTATTTTGGTGAGAGGTTGCACTTTATGCTGGTAGTCTTCGACCTAAGAGTTGTTATTTAGAAAAGAAGATTTCCATCCCTAAGTTTATCTTCTTGTCGGCATGGTCATATTATGGTTCAGTAAAGAAGTAAAAAGGGAAGTCTTCACCCCCCTAATAAATCTTTCGTTCAGAGAATCTCTCGAAACATTCTTTGCATCTTCAAAACTCCTTTTTAGTCCTGGTTGGTGGAGCGTTTTGAATTTTTCTAGTGAAGGATAATAACCCAGGACACATAGGGGAAGGCCTCTTTCGGGACGACGAGCTCAAGTATCCCTTGTTGATGTTGCCCCGACCCCAGTTCGGGGATTAAATGAATGTTCTTGAACATTTATATCACAATGACATTATCACGAGGGCTTTACTATGGATAGACTCGGTCTTTGAAACTATCCCCTACTGGAAGGGGAAGTCGATCAACTCTGAAGTTGGAGATGGGCATGTCATTCGACCTATGATGTATTTCCAATATTGGATTATTAGTGCTGACATTTTTGTACCATCGTCATTCCCCCCAATGGTGATAATTATCCTTTGGCAAAGAATTTCAATTTCTGATGAAGGAAATAAGACACCCCTCAGATGCTGTGAAGCCATGGCCGACGAAGTAGCAGGTTGAGGCATGAAGGTGTGTTAATGACTTTGAATTCGGTGATAGGGTTGATTGGGCCATCCCCTATTATGAGTTTTATGGATCCTGTCACCTCTCGGTGGGTGTTATCATAAGCATGCACTACGCCGAAAGTAGGAGTAAGGTCATTAACTTTCAATCCCAAGCAATTGAAGGTTTTGAACGAATAAACATTGAGGACGGGTCCATTGCCAATAAGTGAAAGTGGGTTTGTCTTTCCCAAAACTTCAATGGATATGTTGATGATATAGTTGTGACTAAGACCAATCTTTGGAATTTCTTCTTCGAAGAAGAAAAGGATTCTAGTGGAGGTTAAGAACCCAACTATGTTTACAGCTTCTTCAGGAGTGGTGGAAGGAGGGACTGTGGTATCGATAAGAAGTTTTATTAGAGCATTCCTATGGAATTGGGAAGACATGAAGAGTACCCATAAGGTGATGTTAGCTTCAGTCTTCTTGAGTTGGTAGAGGATGTTTCTCTCCTCCACAGTCATTTCTAGCATGGGAATTTATTCGATAACTCCTTTTCCCTTATATATTCCCAATGAATGAGGATTCAGATCCTTGTAGTGTCTCTCTAATATGGTCATGTGGTTTACCGAGGTGGGGAAGAACAAGAACCCCGTGTCTTTATCTATTTTCGGTTGAATGGCTACTTTACTGATTATCCCCAACAGGTCTACGAAGGAAATCATTATGCACATGTTGATAACTAAATTGACCTTTTTCTGACTCGATTCATCATCTGAGCTATCAAATTAGTCCCTTATCTGGTGGTGACGATGTCTTCTTGTTAAGGGAAGTCGATACATTAAAGACCCTCGACGGATTCCTCATATATATCTTCCCAATGAACGGGGCGGTGAAAGAGTTAAAGGACCAACCTCCCTTGAAGCTTCAAAGTAGTGAGTAGTTTAAAAATGTTGCAGTTCTCATTGGTCTGTCAAAATATGTCGTCCATGATTTATACCACATCATCTAAAATAATTTCTTCGGCAGGTACCACCCATTCGTCTGATTCCCGAGCCCATTTTCCGGCTTCTATAAATAGGCCACTGAATTTCTAATAGTTTATGGTCATCTCGGTGGGAAATTTTGTCCCAAACTCTAGAAGTTAATTCAATACAAATGGTAACTCCTTGTCTTTCCCCTATGATCGGGTGTGTATGTCTATGCAGGCCCTTATGAGGAGTGATAAAGCTTGATCGATGAAGTAGGCAGGTTATGAGAGAAAATGCAGGCAAACTTTGAGAGGTTTGGGTGAGATGATAAGTGTTTTGTTGGGTACAATTTGAATGGATGGATAAAAAATTTCATTATTTTCAAGGAAGATTGCATATGCATGTGCTGGAAGAGGGTTGCTGGTTATTGGGTTTAGGATATTTTGGTGGAGCGATGAGACCTCGATCAATCAAGCCTTGAATCTCATTTCTGAGATGGAAGCATTGGTCCATAGTATGGCCCGCGGATTAGTGAAAGTCACAATGGGCATTGGTTTTGAAGTTATTGGGAAGTGGTTTTTGTAATGTACAGGGGTCCAAGGGTTTGATAAGGCTTCGACATAACAAGGCCTGATAGACTTTGGATAAGGGAGCATGAAGCTCCGTGTATTCCATTCTAGCGAGCTTAGGGATGCTTTCTGGTGCCTAAGAGGTAGCAGGTTGGGAAATATTATTGATGGTTGATACTGTAGCACTGTATGGCTTCTCGTACTTTCTGGGAATGAACTGTTCGGTCACCTTCTTTGGATCGACTTTTACCTTGGTAAAAAAAATCAGTTTCTACACCCGCTTCCCGAAGAGCTAGAAAGTGGGGATAATACTGACCTCCCATAGTCTCTTGGATATGGGGCAAGAAATTCTTCTTCACAATAGTGATTATTCTTCTTCGGAGTGTTAGTTGGTCATGGTAAAAGCTTTCTCTCTCCACCTCCCTATGAAGCTACTGAAGGTTCTACTGAGTTTTGGTTAAGAAGCTCTAGATCACGATGTGTAACCTCTAATTCTTTATTGTACTTGTAGTGAGACATGAATTACTGATCAACATATTTCGAACTATGAATTCTGGATTCTTCGAGGGATAAGAACCATCAGAGGGCGCTTTCGTTCAAAGTCTGTTGAAATATCTGGGCCATTATCTCTTTAGAGGTTCCAATAAGGGTCACGGCTCGGTGATAAATGTGAAAGGTGCACAATTGGCGGCCTTCTATCCCCAAACTTCTTGATGGCTAGCATCTTAAACTTCTTCAACAATCTTGCGTTGGGATAGGGAGATATATGGGTGTAATCCATGTAGTTCCCTGATATCTTGACTTGGTAAAACTTTTTTGACAATAGTTTGAGGTCTTCCTTGACCTTGTTCAATTCTTCCTCCTTGGGATCAATAGGCACTAGAAAGTTAGCCCCTGATTGGGCAAGGTTCAGCATAGGGAGCTGATTTGGTGACGGCCCATTGGCAGGCAGGGCACACGAAGCTTGGTGATAATTTTCTGGGACCCAAAAAGGATCGGGAGTGGGTGGACCAATGGAATGAGGAAAGAGAACCTCGAGTTGTTTAGGAATCTGGACCTGGTTTCGCTGCATCTCATGGACCTTGGTTTGAAGATTGTCAATCTTGGCACTGAGTTGGACTAAGACTGCCATCAAATCAGGCTGCACGTTCGGTGGTTGGACGACATTTTCCATGAAGAGTTAGTGCGGGTAGATTTTGAACTCAGATGAAGTAGCGAAAGAACTGGCAGAGCTTTGGGGAAGTTTGATGGAAGATCGAAGCCAATATGGAGCCAGACCAAGAATCGAGTATGCAATCTACCTAAGAAGGAAAAATGTTTCGAGTTTGTTTTTGAAAGATGGAAGAAAGAATTATTTTTTGGTATTTTTGTAAGAGAGGAAAAATGTTTTTGGTATTTTTATTGATAAAAGGAGGAAATATATTTTTGGCATTTTAGTTTTTTGAGGAAAAAAAAATAGAGAAGAATCTCAGCTTATTATTATTATTATTGTTGTTATTATGTTTTCACTTGTATATTATTATTATTATTATTATTATTATTATTATTATTATTATTATTATTATTATTATTATTATTATTATTATTATTATTATTATTATTATTATTATCATCATCATCATCATTATTATTATTATTATTATTATTATTATTATTATTATTATTATTATTATTATTATTATTATTATTATTATTGTTGTTGTTGTTGTTGTTATTATGTTTTCACTTGTATAAGGTTTACCGAAATGCAAAAAATGTCGGATATGACCGAAGCCTCAGAAAATTGGGTTTGAAAAATCTGTAAGATATGGTTTGACTTGTTTCCAGGCTTATAGATCGGATTCTGTTTTAATAATGGCTAAATAACACAAAAATTTGGGGTGCATGTCGACCCGACATTTAGACAAAGTTTCGTGTAGCAACCTGAAAACTAAATATGAGTGGCCTAGCTGTGACACCTATATGGCGTTTATGCAGTTTGTTGGGCTAGTGCTAGGGTTCCCCGATTTGGCATGACTTCCACGATATACTTCTTGCTTTTTAAGGAAATCGGTAGGTTTAAACAAGCCATTTGATATACCTGAGTGTACGTGAATTGTCGCACTATATACCTTGTGGGGATAGTACGTGTGAGAGCGAATTCGATATACTCGACGTACTTGAACAAATTCCCTGCTATATACCTCCCAGTATGAGTTCGTTTAATAGGTATGATGTAGGGGGAACCAATTGATATATGTAGAAGTTACTAGGCTAGTGGAAGGTGAGAGTCATATTGCTTAGGCTAACTGTGACCTGCAGGACCAGCGCCCGTCACAAAGTGACCCCCGAGTACGAGATACAATTTTGGTCAATATTGCAATGCTCTTGGTGATATAGTGTGCAAAATGTATGATTCTAAATTAGTATATTATGGAGAGAGTGTCGTTTATTTGGCATGATGAGTAAAAGGAACAATATACTAATGGGGTAGAATGTTCAAGTATCATGAAAAGTAAATCTAGAATGGAGCATGAAGATTACACTAAGCATGGATATATGTGAGTGAGTGATATGTGAATACCTATAAGTGAGTGTACAAGTGTGATAAGTAGAGGTGTGTGCTAGTTAAGCCTAAGCATGGATATTCTAAGTGGTGTGTGAAAAATGTGGGAATAAGCGATCCTATATAGAAGTGTAAATAGTTTGAAATGTACACGAAGGGTATTTACAAGTGTGTGAAGTGAAAAGTGAGTGATAAGTGATATATACATGAGGTCGATATATACAAGAAGTAATAGAGGAGAAAAAGGGGACATACAGGTAGGTACATACGCACACATGCAGACAACAATAACACCCATGTAAATATAGAGTCTAGTCCCCTTATAGAAGCTCTCCCCAGCAGAGTTATCGTTGTGGACATCCCTCCAGGCCAGCGTACGCTCGTGAGGGTCTCGTGACCTTCCTCGGGGATCTTTGGCCGTCATCAATTGGGGTGACATATAGAAATAGAGTCGCCAACCATTTTTCACAAAAGAGGCAAAAAAAATTTTGCCTCATCGAGAGAAAGACATCAAAGATGTACTGATGCTTGCAAAACTAATTAGTTCAAGGATTTAGGGACTAAGTTATGGAATGGGAAGGTGCTAGGCACCCATCCCAACGTTTCGGTCTCACATGGACATGTGTTATTATTCTCCTTAATAACTCCATGAAGTGTGTGTGTGTATATATAAATGGAGAGTGGAATTACTGAACTCGCATCATGGGTAAAGACAAAGTGGGGTCATACCTAGGAGTGTTCCCAAAATAGTAATCAAAATATTATTTGTGCATTTGTCGGGTCACCGATCGCTTATAGAAGGACGATGGCGTAGGTTGGATAAAACACAAGCATGAATCACAAATATATGATATGACAATAATGTATGAACAAAAATAGGAGAGGAATCGGATCTCGAATTTTACTCCAGACGCTTACATAGCCTAAAAAGACACCAAAGTCCACATAGTTCGCATATAAAACGGGGTGGGGTTTATCATATAAATCTAACCGTGGACTTGTTTTATATGTGTGTATGTGAAAAAATGATGTTTTAATGTGAGAAAATGTAGTGAGAAATCTTTGTTTAGAATTTACAAGCAAGCCCTCTTTTTTCTTGTTTTTTGGTTTTATATAGAAAGTATAGTATGTGCAATAGTACTAATAAAAAGTTGGATATTATTATGTGTGATATAATAAAAATGACATTGGTTTATGTAAAAATCATACTTCTATCTGGACCAATGATGAGCATGCACCTGTCATCCAGCATGCCCGACGAACCAACTTCATCAGCATCAGAGAAACTTAGTCGGCAATATAGCCGTTCAACACCAGAATGAAAACCAATCGAAATACTAAGAATTGCTCGAATGAGAATGACAATTAACTTGGAACAACTAATATCTTAGTCCTTGTATAAAGATGTAAATGCCTGGAAATATAAAGACGTCCCATCTTTAGGGTTTAGGACCCTTATAAATAAACATCCTTCCCCAGCTAATGGGGGAAGTCAATTCGAAACAACTCAAGTCACTCATTTCGGTGCTAATGTAAACCCTTGAATAAAATAACAGTTGAAGTGGGATTTCTTCTATAGCCAAACCACTTTAAAAACCTTTGTCTTTGTGTTTATGATTTGGGTTAATTCTATTTTATTTATCTGAAACTATAAATTTGGAATCAATCCATTTTTGGACATCAACAGATTGGCACCGTCTGTGGGAATGACTGGTCAATCATCATTCTCTGTCTCATTTGTTTCATAGTTCATCCCTTG
Source organism: Sambucus nigra (assembly GCA_949130495.1). Classification (NCBI taxonomy): domain Eukaryota; kingdom Viridiplantae; phylum Streptophyta; class Magnoliopsida; order Dipsacales; family Adoxaceae; genus Sambucus; species Sambucus nigra. The sequence goes on along the minus strand of OX422223.1, from coordinate 62,364,924 downwards.
CCTTAGAGGATGTATAATGATCCAGAAATTAGTCTTGCTATGTAGACTAATGTCCTAGAATCATTTGCTCCTCCTGACGATGCAAATCTTCATAAAATTTTATTTAATTTGGCAAAAGGATAAGAAGCGATGCAAGAGTTAGTCCGGTAATTGGACAATGTAGTACAAGATAAATCCTTTAATTCTAGGAGAGATATGCCACCCCACCTGCTAGAATTAGAAGGAGTCATAATTCTAGTGCGTCATATGATCGTTCTCATCGCTTGAGAGCAACCTCCTCATTTCGTTTAATAGACTACTATGATGAAAGATCATTTTCTCGTGAAAGGCCAAGTGCCTTGGAAAGGTTCACCAGGGAGTTTGCCTTTGATCGACTAGGTCCCCGAGTAACTAGGGGCAATAAAAGGGAATAATAACTTCACCAGGAAGGCCTAAAGAGATCAAGAGTCAGTATTAGAGGTTTTGTGTGCGCCGAGCAGAATTCTTCGAAAGAGAGCTTAGCTCATAGGCACTATAAAGGCCCAAAAGATACTGCAACCAAATTAGGAGAACAATACTTTAAGGGATCCATGCAACGTCTAGAGGATCTTCTGGGATAAATAAATAAAGCTAAAAACCCATTGAAAAGGAGTTTTGTCAAAGGATCATCATTTGTGCAAGCCATCATGGATTACCCTACAACGACAAAGTTTAAAACACTAGTGATCACTCCTAAGTACGATGGAAAAATAAACCCAGTCCTACATATAGAGAAATACCAAGCCACCGTCGACATCTACTATGTCCCTGGCAAAATGAGACGTAGGGCTTTCTCTAGCTCTATCACAGGACTAAACCAAATTTGGTAATATAGCCTCCCTAGAGGTAAGATTTCCTGCTTTTATCAACTTGTTGATCAATTTATTGCTAATTTCTGCTTTGGGGCTAAATCAATCAAGGATATTACTCATCTGTTGACTGTGCGTCAAAAACCGAGGGAAAGTACCTGGGACTACATCACTCGATTTAATAATGAAAAGTTAGAAATTTATTTATTATCAAGATAATAGAGCTATTTCAACACTCATGAGTGGGTTACTCTCTAAATATCTCTATTACTCCTTCGCAAAGAAACCATAAAAATAATGACGAAATTGATGACTAAAGCTGCCAAGGGGGCTATAGATTCTAAAGTCGAAGAGTAGAAGAACGATTCTTTCAAAAAGGATCGAGGAAACAAGAAGCGGGACAAGCTGGACTAAATGAAGAAATATGATAAATGCACCCCTGTCATTAAAGGTGTACATCATATCTTGGAGGAAATTCATAATAACAAAAATCTACATTGGCTGGGAAAGTTAAAGGCATCACCCAATCGAAAAGACACGTCAAAGCTTTGTGAATTTCATAGGGATCACTGACAAGTGCATTTCTTCAAAAAAAGAAATTAAAACTCTGATTCGGAGGGGAAAGTTATCCAAATTTGTCAACCAAGAGCATGGTCAGAAGAATAGGAGAAGATCAAACTCACCTCGTCGAGGAACAAACAACAATAAAAGAGCACGCAATGAAGAAGCTGAAGATGATCCCGACTTACCTAATAGACTACAAGAACTCGAGATGGAAACTGGCATGATCTCTTTCTAATGTCATTTTATTATAGGAGGTTACGCTAGATGAGGTGATGAAATAGAAGAAAGGAAGGCTTATACAAATGAAGTCAAGGATTGTTCAACCGTCAGATAGATTGACAAAGTCGACTCCGATGATGGCCGACCAAGAAAGGTCAACAAAGATCGACTAGTAATTGGTTTCTCCAAAAACGATCTGAATGGGGGTACTTTATCCTCATGATGATCCGTTAGTCATCACATGCCGAGTTGTAAATGTAGGATTGCGAGGATACTGGTCGATAACGGAAACTCGGTAGATGTAATGTTCTTTGAGTGCTTTAGTAAGCTCGGGCTGAAAGATAGTGTGGTGGAACTGTATCATAGACCACTCATAGGATTTACTGGAAAAAGAGTATATCCCTTAGGTACCATCAAGTTGGACGTAATAGTCAGCACTTAGATGGCGAGCAGGCAAGAGTGAATTCATTTTTTCGTGTTGAACAAGAATGTCCCATCTGCCTATAACATCATTCTTGGCATATTGGAATAAAACAGTATGAGGTCGTCCTATCTACAGTTCACTAATGTATGAAGTTCCCGACTAACTATGGTGTTTGTGTGGTCAATGGCTACCAAAACGATGCCATAGAATGATATTATACCTCAGCCGACCAGGAAGAGGTCAAGAAGATCACCACTACTTATCACATTGGCACATTGGACCCAAGGGAAGAAAAAGATATAGTTAAAGTACAAGTCATGGAGGAGACGGATTCCATTTTATTGGATGATGAGAAGCCATAAAGAACTACCCAAATTGGTCCAAGGTTGACCCCTTCTCTCAAATAGGAATTAGTTAAATTTCTTAAATAAAAATACGTGTTCGTCTAGAGCCACGGGGACATGCTGGGAATCGACCCTAATTTCCTCTGCTACGAGATCAATATTGTCAAACACTCCAATACAATCAAACAAAAGCGAAGAGTTTTAAGTCCTGAGCAAAATGTGGCCATTCATGAGGAGGTAGAGAAATTGCGGAATGCAAAGTTCATCGAAGATGACAAGTACCCGACTTGGCTGTCTAATGTGGTGATGGAAAAGAAGAAAAATAATAAGTGGCGTATGTGCATTGATTTTACCGATCTTAATAAAGTTTGCCCAAAAGATCATTTTTCTTTTCCAAGTATTGATCAATTGGTAGATGAGACTGCATGTCACGATGCCTATTCTAGTTACAACCAGATAAAAATAAATCCTGAAGATTGAGAAAATAAATCGTTTATTACTAACCGAGGAACAATCAACTATAACATCATGCCCTTTGGGCTAAAAAATGCTGGAGCAACTTATTAAAGGTTAGTAAACAAAGTTTTTGAAGAATAAATCGACAAGAGTATGGAAGTTTATGTTGATGATATGCTCAACAAAAGCAAGGTGTTCACCAACCACATCGCCAAATTAACCCATATGTTCGACCATCCGGAGAAGCATTAAATGAAACTCAACCCGACGAAGTGTACTTTTGGGGTACAGGAAGGAATATTTCTGGGGTACATTGTCAATCAAAGGGGAATAGAAGCTAATCTTAATAAAATCAAACCAAAATGTAGTCACCGACTAGCAAAAAGGAGATGCAAAAGCTCACAGGAAAGGTAGCATCCATAAATCGCTTCATTTCCAGGGCAATCGACGAGTGCCTTCCATTATTTAAAGTGATTAGAAAGACTTTTGAGTGTAATGATGAATGAGAAAGAGCTTTCATTGAACTAAAGAAATATATGGGATCTCCAAATTTCTCTCTCGACCAATAATGGGAGAAAAATTGTATTTCTATCGAGCCATTTCAGAATCAGCTATCAGCTCGACACTCATTCGACTAAAGGAAGGAGTCCAAAATCATGTGTATTATACATGTAAAGCGTTTCGAGGAGCTGAAATTAGATACCCACAATTGGAAAAGATGGCACTAGCACTAATAGATGCAGTCAGGAGAATGAGACCATACTTTCAAGCCCGCATTATTGTGTCATACACTGACCTCCCTTTAAGGCAAGCCCTACACAAACCTTAGAGATCGAGAAGATTAATGTCTTGGGAAGTGGAATTGGGAGAATACAATATTGTGTATGAACCATGGACTTCAATGAGGGCAAGCAATAATAGATTTTATTGCAGAGTTTGCTTATGCGGAGGCATCAGATTAACCAAGTTTTCCTGCCGAGCAGACTTATCTAGAAGGGATGTCAGCTCAAAAGAAAAATAACATAGTCTCCAACTAGCCAGAATCCTTATTTGCCCAAGAAAAAGTTCAAGGTCTGGCAGAGCAAAGGCGAAAAATATTCAAGCATGGAGAACTAGAAATTGAAGAGTTCAACAATGAAATTCCAATATGGAAATTGTTCGTCGATAGTTCTTCTCTAACTACTGGAAGTGGGGCAAGACTCATCCTAAATACCCACCGATGATCTAGATGTTGAGTATGCGTTGAGATTTTAATTTCGAGAATTAAATAATAAAGCCAAATATTAAGCCTTGATTACAGGGCTGGAATTAACATCATCCTTGGGCACCGAACATGTGGTGGCGCATAGTGATTCATAGATCATTCCTCATCGGTTGCTTCAAATTTACGAGATTAAAGGAGAGATAATGACATGGTACTGGAAAAATACCATTGAAGTAATTTCCTCGTTCCCAGCAATGAAAATAGTAAGAATCTTAAGACTGGATAATGCCCGAGAAGATGCGCTTACTCGGCTAGCTTCAGCCTCTCCCATAGAACATAGGCGATCAATCCCAATAAAAATCATCACTAGCAGGAGCATTGACATGGAGGCAGTCAACATGATGTCTATCGATTTAGGTCCTTCATGGATGGATCCTATTAGAAATTATATTTTTAAAACCTACGCGTGATAAAGATTTGAATAGATGCGCAAATTCCAATCACAAACTTATTTAATTAGAGTCAATTTATGAATCAAATTAATTCAGCCCTTAAACATCAACTAGCTACGTGCGTCAAGTGTCAAATCAACATAAATAAAATATGCGACACAAATTTCAGGAAAAATCCCCTCAGTGCAAAACCTTTTTATTTCACTATAATTGCAAATCGCAACTTACACAGTTACAATGAAATACAATTGCTTGACACACGAATACCCGCAGGCATCGGTCAGCGTCATCAGTAATGAATTACACACAACAATCCACAAGAACCCTAGTTCTATCTCAGCAAAGATTCACACGCAGCGAACCTCAATGACACACAGACATATGATGTAAATGTCCTCTCCAAAATAGCATGAACACCAGAAAAGTGTGTTCTCAAACTCCAAAACAATTTACATGAATAATTGGGACTTTTGTGAATTGAAAAACAAAAGACATTAAACTCTAAAAGAAGAATCCAAAAGGTTATGTTGATTTAGTACTATTTTCATAATGTAAAAACATACAGACTTCTTGAGGAGAACGGATTTGAAAAGACCCTTATACAGAAAACTTAAGGATGTGGGTCGTTCGAGCGAGACACGATGTCGTTCGATGTATCGTGCGATATGCTGTGTTGTTTGAACGGCATACGATGTCGTTCGAACGAGATGTTTAAACTAATATTTTTTTCTTGTTTATCCTTTATGTAAATCCACCGCCTCAAACACTCCCCAAAATATATTTTTTGACGAAAAACATTTAGATCTCCGCTCCAACACTTAAAAAATATTTTGTGAAAAATATCGCAATATCCTAAGTGAAATATTAATGAATTAAAAAAATAACTTTACCAAATTGATTTCGTGGAGGCTTGATTGTTAACGAAGCTTGATTTTCGGATCGTCTCATTACATATTTGATCTTGAACTTCGTCGACGGTTGTAGCGATATACGACATACTTAATTGTGATGGACTATGTCCTTATAATACTGAATTATGAATCTTTCTTACCGATCAGAAAGAAACAAGGGCGTTAAGATACAAAGCAACCTGCTATGTAATCGAAAAAAGTGTGTTGTATAAGAGGGGGTATACAGTATCTTTTCAGCAACGTGTCCATCTAATAGAGGTGGAGGACTTAATTAATGAAGTACATTAAGGTTCGTGTGGTGCCCATTCGACTGGGAGGTCCTTGGTACAACGAATAGCTCTGAAAGGCTACTATTGGCGCGTGATGAAAGCTGATTGTATTTCGTTCGTAAAAACATACGATAAATGTCAAAAGTTTGCTAGAGTTCATAGAAGGCCAAGTGCTGCCCTCACTCTTATCATTTCACCTTTGGCATTTGCAATTTGGAGAATAGAATTGGTCTGACCCTTGTCAACCATAAAAGGGAGTTTTAAATACTTGGTCGTCACAATGGATTACTTTACAAAATGGTTTGAGGCTGAACCTCTAGTAGATATGCCTTATCAAAGGGTGTTCCAATTCATATGGAAGAAAATCATATGCCGTTATAGGATGCCATATGCCCTCATCATAGACCATGGTACACATTTGGATAATAATGAGTTTGAAGAATACTGTTTGAGGTAAATTATTTAAAAACTTCACTCAGATCCTGGCCACCCTCAATGCAATGGTCGGACAAAAATCACCAACAAGACTCTTCTAGATGGTATACTAGACGATGCTAAAGGCAACTGGTTCAATGAGATCTATAGTGTCATTTGGGCTTACTGGACCACGCTGAGAACATCAATAGGAAAGACACCTTACATGCTCGCTTTTGGCACTGAGGTAATGATACCGATAGAGATAAGTCAGCCAACTCACAGAGTGATAAATTTTGATTCACCCAAATGCGATCTGATGAGGCGACTATATCTGGATATGATCGAAGAAGTTAAAGAATAAGCTGCTATTCAGATGGCTGCTTACCAACAATGAACAATAAGGCTCTATAATAAGAGAGTCAAGCCGACCTACTTAAAATAAGGAGATATGGTTCTCAAAAAAGTCATTTAGAAGAACAATATGTTAGATCCCAACTAGCATGGTACTTATCGTATCTCGGCAGAGGTCCAACCAGGAACTTATCCACTGGAGACTTTGGTAGGGGAAGAATTCAAGAATGCATGGAATGCCGACCATCTTTGCCAGTACTACCAGTAATTTTCATTATGCCATGTAATCAGTTCAAACTCAACCAATTAATGAAAAACAGTTTGTTTCAGTCATGATCCTAGTTTATGTTTGATTTTTCGAAATATGTGACACCATCAATAAAAAGTTACACCTTATCTTTTCAAACTTTTCCAACTCTAGAAAAGTTTATACTTCATTTTTTTAGACTTTTCCAACTCCAGAAGTCTATGCCTTAGCTTTTGAAACTTTTCCAACTTCAAAAAAGTGCTTCATGTATAACTTCGTTCTTGACAAGTTAAGAATAAAAAGCTCTTAAAATTTCTTATACAACTCCCAAAGTTAAAAACAAGTTTTACTTGACTTGGTTAAATATAGGAATATATGTACACATTCCTAATATAATACACACATACATTCCTAACACACTTGGTCGTCGTTGATAACTTATATTAACAAAACTCATTGCAGTTTTATCCAAAAACAACATTAGTAGAATCTATGACTTTACATTCACATTCTTCACATTTAAGAAAGTTTAATAATCTTTAAATCAACTAACTAGTCTCAATACATACTATCTCATATTAGTAACAACCACAAGCTTAAATAATGAAGAAACAACAACTCAATTTATAGAGCTGACTAACTAGTCATAACAGGTTATCTAGTCGACAAAAAAATAAATACAAAGATGACAAAGAGAAATCTTCATTTTCATTTCATCAATATTTAAAAAATTATAATGAAAGAGTAAATACAAGAATCATTCAACTGGATGCTTTCTTTGAGCCTCATACATGCCAACAGGAGGGTCATTCAAAGTATATGGAGAATTTATGTATTTAAAATCACTCAACATTCGCTTATTGCTACTGCTTGGCTGGTTAATCAAATGTTTAGGACAATCTTAAGTTCATCATGGAGTTTATTGTCCCCTACATATTTGGTTATTAGACATTGGGGAAGGACATTAGGAGGAATCCAATTCTTGTCCAGTGCGAATGGAGGCTTATCATAGTCAAGAAAACCCAGGTCATTCTAGTGCCATACATTACTATTTTGGTCGTATTTAAGAAAAATTAAAAGTTTGGTCCATCCCTAATTGTAACCTTCGCTATTGCTCTGAGCCAAGTGATCGTGTATATGGGATAACGCCTCATTGCAACCCTCCATCCAAACTTCCCTGGGTTATTTACGAAATTGGAATGTTAATCTCTCTACTTGATGCTGAAGCTTATTGACAACATCCCTCTTGAACTTTAATTAAGTAGCTTGGTCGGAAATAACAGAATCCCTAGCTTTCAGCAGAAGTGAAAGATCAGTGATAGCAGTAGTTTTGGCCTTTAACTGAGAAGCTTGGTCGGCCAAAGTCTTAGTAGTTCTTTTCTCCTCAACATCTGGATGAGCAATAATTGCTCTTCTTGAAAATTTCCCCGACTTACGCTTACCCTTCTGTAAAGACTCCAATTTCTCTAGTAGTCTCATATTCTCCTCTTCTAAGAAAGAAGCACCTTCATTGGGATTAATAGCAGTTGATTTTTTCAGGCTGTCCAGTTTATCCCTCAATTCATTGTTTTATTTCTCCAATAGGGTAGTTATCTCCTGGGCTGATTTAACCTCTTACTGTAGCACAATTTCTCTCTTATTCAATGCCGAGGTAATTTTTTGAAGTTTATTGTCAAAGCCCCACCCTTCACTTAAAACTTTGTACTTGAGTCAGCATGGAATAGGACCTTGGATTGGTTGTGTTCTTCTTATAATTTCTCAATTATCTCATAATAGGCACCCGATCAAGAAAACTTCGAAGGTATGAATAGGCTTCCTTAACTTGATCAGAAACATCAGCACTAAGCAAGTCTAATAATTCTTCCTCGATAAAATCCATGTGACCAACCTAAAACACACTGTTGTAACATCTAAGTAGATCTGATTCCGTAGAACCAATCCTTTCATTCCTTGCATCAAACTAAAAATCACAAGCATGAGGGCATATGAACATAACCAAGAATAAACATATTAAGGGAAACACAACAGAGAATAACAAGAACATCAAGTATAGTTAAGTAAATAAACATCAAGTTCTTTTATTGATTAAGAAGGGTGTTACAAGGAGATACACATAGTATAGAATGAAAAAATAGACCCAAGAAGACTACAGAAACAAAGAAATAAAGACTAAGAAAGCTAGACCTTCACCTTATCCTAAGGATTGAATGGAGCAGTAGGTAGTAGACCAACACATTTAGGCCTCTGGAAGATTTAACAGGGGCTGAAGAAGAAGTCATTGAATCCTCTTCATCATCAACTTCCTCATCCAAATTTGGAGGGGGCCCGATATTATGTCTTTGGAATAGCTCAGAGTTTTTAGCTGTGATGACCTCCCTTAAAACATCTGACTATCCATCCTTAAAAAGATTTTTCTTGACATAAGAAATTTGGGAAGACTTTGTTGAGATATCCTTCTCCCAACCCTTGTCAAAAGAATTTTCCTTGGCTTTCTTCCTTTTGTCTTTCTCGATAACCAAACTAGACTCTAGACTAACAATTATCTCCCCTGCAGTCTTAAGAGAAGCTTGATTCAAACTCACCTTTTCCTCTGCAGCCTTTGCCATACGCTTAGATTCAGAGACAACCAATAAATATATAAACAAATATTCCTCATCCTTCTTGTGAGCATTCTTGGCATCAGTAATCTTGGTCTGCCAGGACTGTTTCTCTCTCTCCCTAATGCCACTTCAGATGCTTTCAAGGACCTCTGTAAACCTTCAAGGGCCGCCCCCACATCCGTAAAAGAGGATGATTTTAGTTGGTCATCCTTATCCATCATCTGGTTAAAGTTGACCAAGAAAAGAGTCAAGTTCTGACCAACCATTTCAGTTAGTCGAGCTCATGTCAATGAAACTACTACCGACCTGTTCGTATGTAAATTCCCAGACTTTATTAATTTCCTAGCTAAACCAGGGTTGAGGGCAATATATGATTACTCAATTCCACCTAATTCAACAAAAGAATTTTTGTCCAACTCAATAATATTAACAATTTCAGTTAACTTCTTGGCCAGAGTTGGCTGGATAAATGACAGACCTTTCTTCAACCTCTTATAGTGGGGTGCAGCAGTGTCAACTTCATTAGGGCCAATATCTTAGGGCACTTTTTTTGCAACCTTAGGCAACTTCTTAGTCACCTTAGGCTTCTTGGGATCAATTGCCTAGAAAGTCTTGGTAATGGGATATGAAGACTTATCCATCAGGTTGGGAATCTTTCTCTTACCCAAGGTTGTCAGTGAGGAAGAAAGGAAAGAATAAGTATCTAAAGTTTCAAATGGAGAAGACGACCCAAGATCTCTATCAACACCTATGGACTCCTTAGTCGAGAAAGTGGAAACTGGTCTTTCTCCAAGTCTACCACAGTTAAAGTCAAAGTAGGGGTGGGCGAAGCAACAAATGAAGTTATGGAGCACTTATACTCTTGCAGCATAAAATACGATTGGGGTTGTCCACCTTCTACTATCTGGTTAAGTCCCCACAAGAACTTGAGTTCGATGAAATTAATCTCCCCATCTTTGATACACCTCCTTTTACTATCCTCTGCATTAAAAACATTAGCATTGAGAATTAGAAGACATCATAAATGAAAATCTAAAAGGGAATAGCAAGGAAATATTAACCTATCCCATACTCTGATTGGGGACATCTGGGACCATCATAAGCCACTCCAGTAGGAAGAGGATCATATTGCCAATTCTTCACTACTAAAGCATAATCAGAGTAGTCTTTATTCGAATTTGGAAATATTACTACTAAGGACCTATTTTCTTGCATAGTTTTCAAATAATAAGTTCCCCCATCGATAGTTACCCACTTATAGCAATACATTAAATCCGGAATCCCAATATGGGCCCTATAGAGTTTATTCAACCTATTTACACCATTCACAATCCTCCATGTACTAGGGGATACTCTCGTAGGGACTATGTCGAAATATTAATAAAAATGAAGAAAAAGAGGGTTTAGGGGAAATGTAATACCACACTTAGCTATAAACAACGTTGGGAGCCAATGACCCTCAACTAAAGAGTAAACGTCAATCAGACCACTAGGTATTTCCATGTCAACCCAAGATGGGATTTTATGTTTTTCCCAACTCCTCCTGGAAATTCTCATCAATGACATGAATCATCATTATTAAAATAAAATATAAAGAAAGAAAAGGAGATTAGAGAGATTTAAGAATTCAATAAGAACTAAAGAAATAGGAAGCAAATGGTGGCGTAAGAGATAGTGTGAAGACAAAGAAATGGGGATAGTTCAGAAAGTTTAAGGTAAGTGAGAACAGGGAAAGATTCATCCCTTTTATAGATTACCTAAAAAACGGTGAAAGCAATAATTTCATGCCCCAACAATTGACATCCTTACAACGACACAACTTGAGACGAGAAAAATACCAATGTGCCCTTTAGCGGTTCGCTAATTTTTGAATTATTTATAAAAATGCCATTCTAAAACAGTACTAGCAGAATTTTTTACAAGTATGGATGGTCAGTTATCGGCCAGACATCCCAATAGCCTTCCGATCAACTTTCTGAAGAAAATACTCCATACTTTCATGTAAGCATTGCGCATGGAGCATTGGGGTCTTATTTTGTATGTAAAAACTTCCTCTTAGACCAATGATGAGCGTACACCTATCATCCAGCACGCCTGACCAACCAACTTGGTCGGCATCAGAGACAGTTAGTCAGCTATATCGCCGACTAACACTGGAAGGCCAACCAACCCGAATGCTAAATGTTGATCAGATAAGAATGCCAACTAACTTGGAATAGCTAATATCTTAGTCATTGTATACAGATGTAAACATCTGGAAATATAAAGATGTTCCATATTTAGGGATTTGTACCCTTATAAATAGACATCCTTCCCCAGCTAATCGAGATAAGTCAATTTGTAACAACTCAAGTCACTCATTTATGAGCTACTATAACCCCTTGAATAAAATAACAGTGAACGTAGCCTTTCTTCTATAGCTGAACCACTTTAAAAAACTTTGTCTTTATGTGTGTGATTTAGGTTACTTTTCTTTTATTAATCTGCGATTATAAATTTGGAATCAATCCATTTTTAGACATCAACAGACATGTTAAAATAAGAATTAAGTAACTAATATGAAGATAAGAACTTTTAAATAGAGAGTGAAATATTTGAACCTTATTTTGAAGCTTTGAAGTTGATCTTGAATGTTAAAGGTCTACTCTGCAAGTCGATGAAGGTGGTAAGAGGAGATAGAAGGGAATTTGCCACATAGGGTAAGGAGAGGGTGGAAATGGAATATGGGGGAGAGGTTTTAAGATGGAAACCATGATGACTTGGGGAGAATTTTTCTTAGATCACTGAGGGGAATGTTTTTTATGTGTCTTTTGAAGTGAGATCATGCTCTCTTTTTATAGGGTCAAGGGGGTGCCGATCGAGAATGTCCTTGACCTGCCTATTAACAGATAGCCAAGACACTCTACCAATAGGCAGGTAAATGGGTTTTCCATTCAGTAGTCCTCTATGGATTGTTTAAAGACCTTTAAGAATCCATTGGACCGCTCCCGGGTTTGGGAGTTGACTGAGGTTAAGCGGGGCTCAAAAGAGCCCATCAGTCTTTTAGAAAAGAGGGAAACGGATCATTCGTCTGAACTATAAGGCCAATTTGTGCATCAAATCAACCGTTAGAAAGGTGATGTAGTGATTTTCGATGTTCCAAAGATTTTCACTTGGTTCGGAGAGTTGACCAAGGTCAAACGGGGCCCGAAACCACCTAATGATCCTTTTAGTGAAATGGGTCATTCATCTGTATCATATGGTTCATTCGCGCATGGGGAAAACTGTGGGAAAGGGTATTTATGGACTTTGAATATCTAATGACATGTCCCTCAAGTGAAAAGGTTGATTGACAGTCAAATGAGGCTCGGGAGCACTTGATGGCCTTCATATCAGTACTCGGAGTACGACTTAGGGTTCATAGTGAATGACGAAGTTTTATGGACCTATGTAGATGCTTGGGGGGGGTCCTATAATGGTGTGGCTATATTATCCGAGGTAAATTTTGAGGACATTAAGTTGAGGAGACCAATTCTGAGGGCCGAGGTCAATTATGAGGACCTTTAGTGATGACGACCAATTATGCACGCCATGGTCAATTCTGAGGACTTTAAATTATGATGACCAATTCTAAGGGCCAAGATAAATTATGAGGACCTTTAGTGATGACCAATCCTAATTGAAGTCAATTCTAAGGACATAAAGTTGTGACCACCAATTTTGAGGGCTGAGGTTAATTCTGAGAACCATAAGTTGTGATGACCAATTTGGAGGGTCAAAGTTAATTCCAAGGATATAAAGTTGTGATGAATAATTCTAAAGGCTGAGGTCAAGTTATAGAACCTTTAGTTATGATGACTAATTTTACGGGCCGAGATCAATTTTGAGGACCTTTAGTGATGATGACCAATTAAGGCGGAGGTTAATTCTGAGGACCTTAAGTTGTGACGACCAATTCTGAGGGTCAAGGTCAATTCTAAGCACCTTAAGTTGTGACACCCAATTCTGAGGGTCAATGTCAATTCTGAGGACCTTAAGTCATGACGACCAACTTTTAGGGCCAAGGTCATTTTTAAGGACCTTAAGTGATGACAACCAATTTTGTGGGTCGAGGTTAATTCTGAGGACCTTAAGTTATAATACAGGGGGTTTCTCTCTTGGGGAATTTTAAATTTTCTTGGGGGTGCAGATGCATCTATGGTTTTGGTGGATTTCGCATCATTGAATATATTGAGGATATGTGTGTAAGATTAATTCGGCTGGGGATTATGCTGCAGATAAGAGCGTAAGATTATTTCATCTAGGGATTATGCTGGACATAAGAGCGTAAGATTAATTTGACTAGGGATTTTGAGAGTTTATACGTGGATTAGTCCTCTAAAAATGACTTTCTTGAGAAAATTGAGGTTTCATTTTAGATTTTTAGGAATTTTTTGGGTAATTTTTGGATTTTTTAAGATTTCTTTTGGCATTTTTGCACGAAATTTGCAAGGGGGAATTGATAGGCAGTCTTAGGAGGGTGCCAATCTGTAAGGTCACGGTCTCTTGGTATTCCCTGGGAAGAGAAAAAGATGACTCTCGACCGACATGTTCAGGGGGTTGCCGATCGGCAAGCCCCTTAGACTTCTATAAAAAGGAGGTGAATCCTCCCATTTTCCACACCTTCAAGTGTTAGAATCTTTTCCTTTTTCTTTTTAAAAATTGTTCCTAAGTCCTTTTTTCTTTAATACTTTAAATGGATGGTTCTTCAAGTGTGGTGTACAACAACGAGTGGCTGACTGTTGATGATTGGGCAGGCCTGGAGTGACAATCTAGGGTACCTCTGGCTTTGGGCAATGAAAATACCTTTGATTCGTTTGAGCCTGTAGCTGATGAACATACTCTACTGAGAAAGCTGAGATGCCATCGTTCGTCTAGGGTGAGGAGCTCTAGTGGCTACGTAAGTGTAGTGACCTTTGGTATTCCATTTCATTTTTCCTCTTTCTTCTTTGTACTAATGACAAGTTTTTTTTCTTCTTCTTCTTTTGCAAACTAACATTGCTCCTTCGAGCATCCTGTATCGGGGGATGCAGGGGTTGAAGGAGTTTTGGGATAAGCTCCCTATTGTGGTATGCTAGATGGTTTCCTAGGAGGATTTTGGTCGCTTGGCGGAGGCTTTGGATGAGCCACCGCATTCTACTACTATATTGTGTGCTCTGAGGGAGAGTTTGTGGGACACTACCCACACTTTCCATCTTCGATTTGGGTAGATGACTATTACTCCCATAGATATTCAGTAATTGATAGGTTTTGAATGTGAGGGATTTCAGATAGTGGTGGATTGCATTATGATGGTGACACTATAGGTGGTGCATGCAACTTTGGGGGACGTAGGTAGGATCGTATCTGGGAATTCGATTCGTATGTTTGCTTTAGGGGAGATGCTCCTAAAGATGAGCATGGACGTGACTGATGCTCATCAGGTAAGATAAATGATCCGTTTATTTATTTTTTTCTGTTGGGGGGATTTTTGGTGGCATCCTGCAGCGATGTCGTCTATCTTTGGTTTGTATCGTATCTGAGGATGATTTTCAGCATCTAGCTGTATGATTGGGGGAACTTGACCTTGGTTTCCCTTTATTTTTCTTTGTATTCTTTTATTCGATGCTACAGACAAACCTTTATGGGATCCACGTACCTTTTGGAGGTGATTTTGAATTTATTTTCCTTTTTATGCATTTCCTTGCATTCTTCTTTGGTTCCTTTCTTTTTTATTCCTGTATTTTGTAGACGTGGTTGTATGAGGTGATTGGGTAAAATGAGGGGTTAATAGCCCTGAAGGATGAGGTTTTGGGGGACATTTTCCAAATGTTCCGATGGCGGATGTCCAACTAGAGGTTGAGTCAATATATGTCCTTGAAGGGTGTGTGATGGGCTTTGAACGCCCTGAAGAGGGTTCAAATTATCTTTCAATCTTTTATAAGTATCTTGGCATCTTCATTTTTTGAGTAGATATTGATTCTCTGTTGGGGATTATAAGTGAGATTCTACCCCTGGGGGGTGACTCTGCATGATACGTAGGTGACAGGCTTACACGAGCAGATGTGACGGTTGATCTCGCATGAGTTTGGGCACATCTAGTACCTAGGAGGGAGGGTAGTGATGCAGATTGTGGAGGAGAAGGTGGAGGTGGAGGTTCCTTCATCAGTGCCCCCTGTGTACATGAGGCGGTTGAGAGAGGTGTCGAATGATGCTCGAGCAACGACAATGATCGGGGATCCCTATACGCACTATACGGATACAACAAAGAGCTATGACTATCTGGATTTTATGACGAGCTGGTTGATTCCTACCTATATCTATGATGTGGATAATATGCCACCACAACTTCGGGCAGGTGGGATTGGACCATAGCGCAGGTGGTGGCACGTATACGGTGGCAAAGGAGACTCCAATTATTCAGGTTACTCCACCTTCCTATAACTTTCGACTTAGTAGCTTGGATTCACTGAGCATGCCGCATCGCCCTCATGTGTCAGTGTCTAGATTTATAGGGCTTATGGATGAGGCCCTCCGGCCTGATGTATATCCTTCCTTTATTATTCTTTTGATTCTTCTTTTCTTCTTTATTGAGTGATTTGCCTTTTGTTGTTGCTTCTTTGCTTGGGGTATGTTCAGGTGTCGACCACCTAGCTATGGGATATCAAGGATTGGATGTCCTCCATGTCGAAGTGTATCAGGAATTCTGCTTCTTCCTGATTTATGCCTCCTGCTACATTATATGAGGGTTCGGGTTCTCGGAGTGGAGCATCCACCACTCATCGCAGGGAAAAAAGCGTCCACCGTGGAGGTTGAGGGTTAGAGAGAGAGAGAAAGTGAGTTTGAGGGTTCGGTAAAAGTCCTATTTATTCTTTTCTAATTTTATTTTCTATTTACAAAATGTAGCCAAGTTAAGCAATATATGTATAAAAAAATAGGCATTTTCTTTTTAGCCCTTTTTTCTTGATTTAGTAACTTACCCTATATGCACTTTTAATTTTCTATTGAGACTATTTATGCAAAAGTAGAGATGAGTATAGTAATGAAAATGAAAGGAAAAAGGATTATTATTTGAAAAAGGATTAAAATTAATTAACTCAGGAAAAAGATTTTTGAATATGAATTTATTTTAAGAGAAAATGATCTTCTTGAGAGAAAATGAGTAAATAACCCGGGCGTAGTTTTTCAAAATGAGGACTTTTTTTAAATTGATTTTGATAAAAGAGTAAATATGGAATTATCCAAAATATGGGGTTACCAATCGGCATACCCCTTGACCAATCTCTCAGCATGAGTGTTGATGTAAAAAACTAGATCACTCTAATTCTTCAATCACAGATAAATAAATAAGACAAAGATTTTTAAAGTGGTTCGGCTAGGAATAAAGCCTACATCCACTGTTATGTTATTGCTGAGTATTTGTGGAATTCTTGATTATAAGTTCTCTCAAGAAATTCCCCTCCCTTTGAATGGGATTGATACAAGGTATTTATAGCCTCAAGGCTGTACATGAAAGGTCCAATTCATTAAATGATATACATATGAATGGGTAATACATTTAATGCGGCGTGTGCGTCAAGAATCTGATGAATAGTTGAACAGTTGTCCGTCTGATAATTGATGACACGGCCGAGGTGCAGTTCGGACCGCCTTAGTTGCTCGTTGATCAAGAGTTCCTCGGAGTGCTTAGAGTATCTCGGGATGAAAGAGTTCCTCGGATGAAGTTCCTCGGCATGATAGAGCTCCTCGGTGTATTCTCGTTGCTCGGTACCAACCACGGTTGTTCAGTAAATGATCTTCCTCGCTGTTATTGTGCCACGTAGATCGACACGTGTCTTCATACTATTCGTCCACATCAGCATATTAATTTTGGTATCAACAGAAGCCCCCAATGTTTCATACTTCGAACTTTGAGGAGTATGGGACATTCTTTCTCGGTATATGGTAATATTAAATGACCTTCCTGGGTTTTAGGAGCATTGTATTCAAATTTCCTTCTCATTTCGCAGTTTCCGCCTTTTTATAAGCGCTTCGATCTTCGTGCAACTTTTGTCTTTTTAGCCGCCGGAAGTTCAGTAGTTTCTTTTTAGTAATCATTTCTTTCGCCGCTTCCCAATGCAAAGTATTTAAACTCCTTTGGTAACCATACCGTCGTCTACACTTTCCATTTTTCTGCATTCAAGTTTTCTATTCTCTTCCTCTCTCTTGTGTGTTCATCATTGTTTCCGTTCGTTGTCAACATATCTCCTTTCTTTCTGTAAGATCTTCTTCTTTTCTTCTGCATCTCTTTTATTCAATATGGTTTATATTGTTGAATCTGCTGAGAAATTTCGTTCTGACTTTTCCATTCCTTCTTGGGTAACTCTAGAGGTTCTTTCTGAGCCTTTAGATTACTTTCGATTGGCTGAGGGACATTGGTTCCCCAGTCTTTTCATTGCTGAATGTGGTTTTTCTTTTCCCCCAAATCCATTATGTCTTGAGTTTTGTCAATATTTTGATCTTGTTCCTGCAAAAATAGCCCCCAATTCATGGAGAATAATTAACGGGGTGCACAAGTTAAATCTAACTCATGGGACTCGTATAGGGATCCCATAAATCATGTACTGCTATAAATGGGCCACTTTAGATAATATTTATTATTTAAAAACTAGGTTTTTAAATAGAGCCCTTGTAGTTAACCTCCCTGATTCAAATAGAGATTATTTTGAGCATGGGTTGGTCATAAAAAATTGGCAACACGCGCCTTTATCTGGGAATGAAGTATACAACGGTCCCAGATGCCCCCCATACGGCAATGGGATAGGTTTATTTTTCATTTTTATTTTACTTATGAAATTGCGTATTCATCATGTTTGACAAAATGTGTGACTGAGATTTATGTATTTATTTGCAGTTGATAGTAAAAGAAAAACTCCAAAAGAGTCGGAAGTGAATATCAAGCATTTAAAACTTATCTGGAATTTGCATAAGACGATTGCAGACGAGCATATTAGATCTGCATCATATTTGCTGCAGTATAAGAGCTACACAACCTCTTATACTGCTCGCCCTGTTGAACCAGCCTCAACACCAGAAAGTTCATCTTCAGATTCTCATATTCCCCTATCTCAGAGAATGGGCAAGAAAAGAGCTCCTCCTGCTCTATTTGGTGAAATTTCTTCTGCTGTTGAAGCAAAGAAAAGTAAAATTGATGTCCCAGAGGGGACTAAAAAAGTAGATGCCAGTTCCTCCAAATTTGCCGAAAAGCCCCCAGTGGCCCCGAGCAAGAAAAGTGCTAGTGCTGATGTAATTACAATATCTCCGACCAAGACTTCTTCCTTGGTTGATGCTGCTAACCCTCCTTTGAAGAGATTGAGGAAATCATCCTCGGTTAATCTTGCTGGAACTGCATCTTCTCTACCCGCTGGTGGTAGTAGTATTTCAAAAATCATTCTTCCGAGCTCTTCAACGAGCTCAGTTATACCCGAGGTTCTCGGGGTTGATGAAAAGATTCCTAGGGATACACTGACATCCCTAGCTGCTCGCCATCTTTCTTCAGTAAATTTCTCATACCTTTAGTCTTTCTTTTCTTTTTCCTGAAATCTTGTATTTGTGTTGACTCTATTGTTTTCCTTATCTTTCAGCTGGTGAATTGTTTCAATACCATCGTGAAGAAAGATCAAGCTATTAAAGCTTCTAGTTCCTCGTCCGATGTTGACGATGCCCTCTTGGGTTTAGCCCAATCTGTGAAAGAATCTCGCCAGCAGTACGTCGAGGAGAAAGCTGCCTGGGAGAAAAAATTGGCTGCAGCTGAGGCTGATAAGATGAAGATGGCTGAAACCTCCAAGAATTTGGAGGAGAAGGTGAAAAGCTTAGAGGTCAATCAGCAAAAATGCAATGACCAACTGAAGAAGGCAGAAGAAGAACTGTCTATCCTGCGAGACATCAAAATCCAGAAAGAACAATTGGATGTCAAACTCTCCTCGGAGAAGTTGAAAAGAAAAGTTGCAGTTAGGAAACATTTCAGTGCTGGTTGGGAAAAAGGATGGGATAAAGGGATTGCAGCTATGACATCTCAAGTCAAATATGGGGAGTTGAAATACTTCCATGACGGTTGGGTAGCTGCTCTACAAGAGCTAAAAATCCAAGACAATTCTGAGCTATTCCAACGGCATCTCCCTGGCCCTCCTCCACCAATTGTGGAAGAAGAAGAAGATGAACCTGCATCAGATGAATCTTCCATAGCTATGGATGTCCCAATCTCTGCTTCTCAACCCTCTGTCATTGAGGACATTTCTTCTATGCCTCCTCCTGCCGAGAGGATTTCTGCCGACCAAGCTGTTGTTATCACCGAGCAACCGAGCTCCTCGTCCCAGCCTCCCGAGAAAGTCTCGGGAGACAAGGAAAAGGTGTGAAGTTGTTCGGTATCATTCTTATCTTTTATTATTTGTAATCGAACACTGTAATCCTTTTATGATCTAATAAAATACTTCTTTACTCATCGCCGTTATTGATGATTCTTTGTTGATTGTTGTCTTTTTCTTGTCTTTAGTTTGTTGCTAGAATGGAACTAATCTCTTCTCATGATACCGAGCTGATGCAGCAATGTCACCAATACTATAAGGCTGGTCATACAGACCTTAGTTCTTCTGAAATTGCTGACATTCTTGGTCATGATGCTTCAGAGCAGGCGACTGAGGCTTATCGGTATTTGAAAAGTTTACTCGACCGAGCTGTAGCTAACAATATCGCTTATTATGAATTGTTTGAAGAGCTGCATTGTTCCTTAAAGGATCTTCAAGGCCAGCACAATAGATCGATGGCTTCATTACACGAGGAATATGAAAATAGATATCAACAACTTTCCTCTGACACAGGTCATAAAAAGATCATTGCTGCATATGACATTAGGGAAAGGACCCTAAAAGGTGAAGTTGAAGGCTGCCGACAAATTTCCGAGATCCTGGAACAAGAAAATAATAGTCTGCAGAAAAGATTGGCTCAATACGAATCCGTTGCCTCCTCTTCCAATGCATTAGTACCAGTTACTGATGAAGGTTTTTCGTTTCTAGAGGTTGAAAACGCCAAACTAAGGCAAGAGTTGGATGACTTGAAAAAGTCTATTATTCCTGTGACTGCTCGGGGACGAGGAAGGAGTTCTCGGGGACGAGGAAGAATCGTCGAGGAGCAAATTTCTCCAGTTGCTTCTCGGAGCCGATCAAGAGTTCTTGGCCGTAGTGTTGAAGAATCTCGCACCCAATCTACTCTGGAAACTCAAGCATTCCAACTGAATGTTAAGGATCGTGCTCTGTCTGATTTATCTAAGAAAAATTTATCTTTAGAGGATCAATTGGCTGCGATGAAGTCTGATCTGAATAATAAAGATGCTCTTATCAAGAACTTTCTCGAGCAAGTAGATAGATTAACTTTCCAATTCCATAAACAGCCTCGGGAGTTCTGGAATGCAGGCTATAATGAAGCTCTTTACCATTTGGATGATCGCCTTGAAAATGCTAACAACGAAGGTTATAAGCAGGGATGGTTGAACGCCCTGGGTGTATTAAAATTGGAACAAGGTCATTATTTATGGGATTATCATGCTCCTGGATTGCTAGACTTGCCTGTTCCTCCCTATAAATTGGATATGGCATGGATTCCTGCTCGTTCCATTCCACGGAGTTTGATCTCTAAATATCTTGGTGATTATAACCTTCATTCTCAAGTTGAAGTATCTCGTCCTGAGCACCTGTTGGATACTCCTACAATAATGAATGTCAGAATGCTGAAGGACATGAACTTTATTAATTCTCCTCTTTGTCTAGAGGATCCTCCTGCTGGCGAGGAACCTGTCTCAAAGGACAAAGGAAAGAAACCAATAGAGTAGGAATCTTTAATGTAATAGTTAGCACATACATGTAACATGTAATACATTTTTATCTTAATGAAAGAGTTTCATTTTCTGTTTTGCCAATAGCTATTTTTCTGTTTGCAAATTATATGGTTCATCAACCAAATTAGAATTTATAATAAGCATAAATTGTTCTAAATTGTTTCCAACCAACCAAGGTGGATAAATAATGTTTGTCGACCAACCACAGTTGATGGGTTTCTATCCCTGACCAACCATACTTGGTTCAATTTTCAAATATAAACATGTGTCCGACCAACTAAGGTCAATACTTTTATCCTCGTCGACCAACTACAGTTAGTGGGTTTTTATCCCCGACCAACCATACTTGGTACAGTTTGGAATATTTTGTTCTTTAAAGAACTTTTTGTAATAATGTTACCTCCCGACAAACATAAGCTGTAATGCGAGAGTATATAAAGTCTTACCAACCGTAGTTGATCATGCTGGTCTACACCTCCTAATCAAAGGAGTAGTAGGGTTCTTTCGAACTTTTTGGCTCCTTGGAGCATGTCCTCCTAACCAAAGGAGGTTGGCTACTTATAGCACTTTTGCTCCGTAGAGCGCTCCGGAGAGCTTATCCTCCTAACCAAAGGAGGTTGGCTACTTATAGCACTTTTGCTCCGTAGAGCGCTCCGGAGAGCTTATCCTCCTAACCAAAGGAGGTTGGCTACTTATAGCACTTTTGCTCCGTAGAGCGCTCCGGAGAGCTTATCCTCCTAACCAAAGGAGGTTGGCTACTTATAGCACTTTTGCTCCGTAGAGCGCTCCGTAGAGCTTGACTCCGTAGAGCATGGCTCCGTAGAGCATGACTCCGTAGAGCAGTCTTCTTCTTGTCAAGCAGTGTAGTGTTCAACACTAATATTCCCCGAAAAACTTTCAACAGAAAGAAAATGGTGAACCATCCTCGTTTTATTCATAATGAAGGAAATACTTTACATTTTTCATTACTGATAATACTTTCGCAGGTGTTCAGCATTCCATGCATTCTGAAATTCTTCTCTTTCTAGAGTTGCTATTCTGTAGGTTCCAGGTCGAACAACCTCTGTAACTCGGTAAGGTCCATGCCAGTTTGCTTCTAGTTTATTCTGTTTCTGAATGACTTTCTTCAGCACATAATCACCCTCCTTCAAATCGCATTTCTTCACCCTTTTGTTGTAGAACAGAGCTGTTCGTTGTTGATAAGCAGCATTCCTAATGGCTGCCTCTTCTCTTACTTCTTCGAGCATGTCCAAATCCATTCTTCTCATCAAGTCACTGATCGGAGAGTTGAAATTCAGCACTCTATGCGTTGGGAGACCCAACTCGGCCGGTATCACAGCCTCACTTCCAAATGCTAGCATATATGGTGATTCTCCAGTTGCTGCTCGGGGAGTTGTTCGGTAGGCCCATAATACTGATTGGAGCTCATTAATCCAATTTGCTTTAGCTTCACTTAGCCTCTTTTTCAACCCATTTAGTAATGTTCTGTTCGTCACTTCAGTCTGTCCATTGCTTTGGGGATGTCCTGGTGCTGAATGAAACTTCAAAACGTTCGACTGATGACAATAGGCAGCAAATTCTTCATTATCAAATTGTGTTCCATGATCTGTGATGAAAGCATGAGGGAGACCATATCGACAAATGATATTCTTCCATATAAACTGGTATACCTTCTCGTACGTCATATTGATAAGAGGCTCAGCTTCCACCCACTTAGTAAAATAGTCTACTGCAACTACGAGATACTTGAATCTTCCTCGGGTGGTCGGCAGTGGTCCAACCAAATCAATTCCCCACATGGAAAATGGCCAAGGGGAAGTTATTGGTGTTAGCAATGCTTGTGGAGTTCGTCGGATGGAAGAAAAACGTTGGCACTTGTCACATTTCTTGGCATAGGCTATACAATCAGCCCTCATTGTCGGCCAGTAATATCCCTGTGTCATCACTCTTTGTAAAAGTGTTCGACCTGCTACATGAGCTCCACAAGATCCTTCATGGATTTCTTCAATCAATTCTTTCACCTCGGTGGGATGTACACATCTCTGCAAACCTGCCATAATTCCTCGTCTATACAAAATACCATTAGTTAATACATACCGAGCAGCTTTATACTTCAGTTTCTTGGCAGTGAGTTTGTCCTCCGGCAATTCGCCCTCTTCAACATATTTCCTGATTGGATCCATCCAAGATGGTCCTAAATCAAGGGTAATCACATTCGTTGTCAGATCTTCATCTATGCTCCGACCTTCTAATACTTCAATCGGTATGGTTCTTCGCATCTCGGTACGAGTAGCTGATGCTAGTCGGGCCAGTGCATCTGCTTGTACATTCTCCATCCTCGGTATTCTCACCAATTGAATGGCCTCAAATTCTGTCAACAATTTCATCACCTTTGCATGATATTTGATCATTAAATCTCCTTTAACCGCATACATTCCCATCATCTGATACACAATTAATTGAGAATCACTGAATACCATCATTTGTTGTGCTTCCATAGTCTTTGCTAGATTAAGACCTGCTATCATGGCCTCATACTCCGCTTCATTGTTAGAGGCTTTGAATTGGAATCGCAAAGCATATTCCATGTCAATCTCGTCTGGGGTGATCAAAACAATTCCTGCTCCACAACCAACTGTGCAGGATGATCCATCTACATATAATCTCCATGTAGGTATTTCGTCTTCAAATTTCTTATCTGTCAGAGTTCCTCGATAAAATATCTGCTGTTTTCTTCCATCATCCCCCGGTATCTTTCGCTCCTCGTCAGTCATCTGCTCGTACCCTTTTACCAACCGTGGCTGGTCTGACTTTGAATATAATGATTTCTCTACATCCACAAGTCCTTTTACCAACCTTGGTTGGTTTGGACCTATTTCTGCTGATCCTGTATCGTCCACAGGTAGGTCAGCAAATGTTTCTGTTGATCCTGTATCGTCCACAGGTAACTCAGCAGGCATCTTTTGCTCCTCGGGGGTATCAGGGTATGTGAACTCTGCTATAAAATCTGCTACAGCCTGCCCCTTCAATGATGATCTGGGCTCATACACAATATCATATTCACCAAGTTCTACTGCCCAGTACATCAGTCTCCCTGATTTTTCTGGCTTATGGAGGGCTTGTCTCAATGGCATATCAGTATAAACAATGATGGTATGGGCTTGGAAATATGGCCTCATTCTTCTGCTTGCTTCAATTAGTGCCAATGCCAATTTTTCTAGCTTTGGGTACCTGATTTCTGCACCTCGGAAAGCCTTACTTGTGTAATAAATTGGCTTCTGGACTCCATTCTCCAATCTGATCAACGCTGAACTGACTGCGTTCTCTGATACTGCCAAATACAAATACAACTTTTCTCCTGTTATTGGTCTGGACAACAGTGGGGGTGCTCCCAAATATTTCTTCAAGTCTTGAAAAGCTTTTTCACATTCCTCATTCCATTCAAAGGTTTTTCGAAGTGTTTTGAAGAATGGTATGCATTTATCAGTTGCTCGAGATACAAATCTGTTGAGCGCTGCAACTCGTCCGGTAAGACTCTGCACTTCTTTCTTCGTCGTCGGAGATCGCAGCCCTAGAAGAGCTTTGATCTTATCTGGATTTGCCTCAATACCTCGCTGATTGACGATGTATCCGAGGAACATTCCTTCTCGTACTCCAAAGGTGCACTTCGTCGGGTTAAGCTTCATTTGGTATTTATCCAATTGATCAAAAGTTTGACTCAAGTCAATCAAATGATCAGAAGCTTTCTTGCTTTTAGTGAGCATGTCATCGACATAGACCTCCATGTTGCGGCTGATTTGTTCGGTAAAAACCTTGTTCATCAACCGCTGATATGTTGCACCTGCATTTTTTAAACCAAAAGGCATAACATTATAACAATAAGTTCCCCTAGGGGTAATAAAAGAAGTACTTTCCCTGTCTTCAGGTTTCATTTTGATCTGGTTGTAGCCAGAATAAGCATCCATGAAGCTGAGTAGCTCGTGTCCCGAGGTAGCATCCACTAGTTGATCAATTCTGGGCAATGGAAAATGATCCTTGGGGCATGCCTTATTGAGATCGGTGAAATCGACACACATTCTCCATTTGTTGTTTTTCTTCTTTACCATCACCACATTAGCCAACCAATCTGGATATTTTACATCTTCAATGAATTGGGCTTTCTGGAGTTTCTCGACTTCCTCTTGTATGGCTTGATTCTTCTCGGGACTAAACACCCTTCTTCTCTGCTTTACAGGTTTAATCTCCTTATTCACATTGAGTTCATGACATAAGAAGTTTGGATCTATTCCTGGCATGTCTTCATGACTCCAAGCAAAAGTATTTTTCCTATTCTTCAAGAAAGTTATCAACTCCTCTTTTATTGACATATCCAACGATGAACCTATCTGGGTTATTCGTTCAGGATGTTCGTCGTCCAAAATAACATTTTCTGTAGATTCCATCACCTGTCCTTTTACAAGTTGAGATTCATCCCTGGGATCAAGAGTTTCAATTTCTGTACCTTCCTCCACCTGGTAAGTAGTAGTCTTTTTCATCGATCCTTCTAGTTCTTCTTGCTCGGCCGACGAGTAATAGCATTCCCGAGCTACTTTTTGATCACCTTTCACCACTCCAACTCCAAAATTTGTTGGGAATTTCAAACATTGATGTACTGTAGAAGGAACGGCTTCGAACTTCTTCAATCCAACTCTTCCCATGATGATGTTGTAGGCTGACTGCACATTCTTATCCATCACAAAGAATCGTATTCTTTCTGTTCGACAAACAGGCCAGGTTCCAATGAATATATCCAACTTGATCGTCCCAAGTGGAAAAACTTTCTCGCCAGCAAAACCCAGAAGGGGTCTGTGATAAGGTTCTAATTGGGATAATTTCAAATTCAAGCTATCAAAGCATGAATAGTACATGATGTCTGCCGAACTACCATTATCTACCAACACCCTTGAAATGATCACGTCCTTCATTCTCATTTTGATCACCAAAGGATCATCATGAGGGTAAAGAACACCTGCCAGGTCATTTTTTGAAAAACCAATTACTAACTTCTCTTTGTTTACCTTCCTCGGACGATCGTCCTCGGCCAGGTTTATTCGCTGAATATATGAGCAAGCTTGAGCCTCTCCGAGATAAGCTTTTCTTTCTGCAGTAAGGTCTCCTCCTCCTGCATCTCCCCCTGTAATAACGTTACAATGAAACGATCCAAAACGTATGGAAAATACCTCTCGTTCAGGTTTTCTTGGCTTCTTGGGAAGATCGGGGTCATCATCTGGATCCTCTTCATGGTCTCTCCTCTTTTTCTCCTCTGCACGACGAGGAGATCTAGATCTCTTTCTAATTCTGTCCTCATTTGTCCTCTCACCTCTGCGATCTACATACTTTGATAATTTTCCTCTTCGAATGAGTGTTTCAATCTCGTTCTGAAGGGCTATACAATTTTTGGTCATATGGCCATGATCTTTGTGAAACTCGCAATATTTGGTCTTATTCCTCATGTCTGGATCTGACTTCAGTTTCTCTGGCCATTTGATTTCCTCGTTATTCCTGATTTCTTCTAAAACATGATTAATACCCATTTTCAATGGAGTATAATTATCATACTTCTTTAGGGCTTCCAATTTTATCCTGTTATTCCTGGAATATTTGTCACCACCATTACCTTTCTGTTCTTTCTTTTTAGAGTTGTCGACCTCCACTTTAACTTCTTTATCCATATTTTTCTTCGCAGTCATAGCCTCCTCGGCATTCATGATTTTGGCCGCCTTTGCCATCAATTCCGACATATTTTTAGGCGGATCTTTGGCCAGAGTATAGTATAGCTTGTTAGGCAACAAACCACTCATCAAAGCAGTGATTGCTGTCTTTTCTTCATAATCTATGACTTCCAACTTCTCGTTATTGAAACGAGTTATGTAATCTCTAGTACTTTCTCCTGATTTTTGTCTAACACTTAGTAAGTGCGCTACTCGCTTTACTGGTTTTGCTCCAAAACAAAAATTACCAATAAACAGCTCGGCTAACTGAACAAAAGTTGAAATCTTACCCCGAGGAAGATTATTGTACCATATCTGTGCAGATCCGGTAAGAGTTCCCGAGAATGCTCTACACCTCATCTCGTCGGGGACAGCGTAGATATCTGCAGCAGCTTGGTATTGCTCTATATGAAGTACGGGATCCGTCTTCCCATCGTACTTGGGGGTCACTACAGGTGCTTTGAATTTCGACGGTGTGGGGAAATCCACAATGGCTTGCACAAAAGGTGTCCCTTGAACAAAAGTTCTCTGTAAGGGGTTCCTCGCCTTAGCCATTTCTCCCAGTCTATCCTCCAATCGTTGAATGGAACCTTTCCATGCTTCATTCCCTTCCTCGGGCCGCTTAGTCCGAGCAACTGATTGCTCTGACGTAGCTTCCTGAGATTTATCTCGACGAGTAATTGGTCGTGATTGTGCAGATCTTTCTCTCGAACCTGGTGGTGGTCGAAAACTTCCTGATGGAGTCCTAGGTGGACTCATGTTCCTCCTTGGTCCTAACCGACTGAAAGGAGACACCCTGCTTAATCTTTCTAAAGCGCTAGTTCTCTCCGGAGAAAGAGAGATATGTTGATCTGTATCTGTAGCCCGTATTGATGAAGTTCTCCCAGGTTGATAAGAAGAATCATTGGATTCCCCATTGCGATATGATCCAATACGTCTGGATCGTGATTGCCCATGATCAGTCCTTTGCCCTGAATGAGTAGGTACACCGCCTTGAAGAGTTTGAAGAAGTTGCCTCATAGATTCTTGCATGGCGGTTTGTCCCTGAGCCAGATTCATCATAATTCCGGCCAGATCTGGAGATGCAGATGGATTTGGAAGATTTCCAGTATTTCCAGCATTTCGATTACTGGATTCTGGATTATCTGCCATTGGTGACAAATGATTTTTATGAAAAACGATAACAACAGTCGTTTCCCACAGACGGCGCCAATCTGTTGATGTAAAAAACTAGATCACTCTAATTCTTCAATCACAGATAAATAAATAAGACAAAGATTTTTAAAGTGGTTCGGCTAGGAATAAAGCCTACATCCACTGTTATGTTATTGCTGAGTATTTGTGGAATTCTTGATTACAAGTTCTCTCAAGAAATTCCCCTCCCTTTGAATGGGATTGATACAAGGTATTTATAGCCTCAAGGCTGTACATGAAAGGTCCAATTCATTAAATGATATACATATGAATGGGTAATACATTTAATGCGGCGTGTGCGTCAAGAATCTGATGAATAGTTGAACAGTTGTCCGTCTGATAATTGATGACACGGCCGAGGTGCAGTTCGGACCGCCTTAGTTGCTCGTTGATCAAGAGTTCCTCGGAGTGCTTAGAGTATCTCGGGATGAAAGAGTTCCTCGGATGAAGTTCCTCGGCATGATAGAGCTCCTCGGTGTATTCTCGTTGCTCGGTACCAACCACGGTTGTTCAGTAAATGATCTTCCTCGCTGTTATTGTGCCACGTAGATCGACACGTGTC
Source organism: Sambucus nigra (assembly GCA_949130495.1). Classification (NCBI taxonomy): domain Eukaryota; kingdom Viridiplantae; phylum Streptophyta; class Magnoliopsida; order Dipsacales; family Adoxaceae; genus Sambucus; species Sambucus nigra. The sequence continues at coordinate 62,336,267 of OX422223.1, read as the reverse complement.
TTCATACTATTCGTCCACATCAGCATATTAATTTTGGTATCAACAATGAGTGTCAAGTCAAATCATCCCTAGGCCTTGATTTCACTTTCCATCACATCATAGTACTCTTCTGGGGTTAAATTTTAATCAGGTTTCCAGAGCTCTTGTCTTTCACCAAAGATTTTGAGTATAAAAGGAGGTGTATGGATGGATTTTCTCCACCAATACCCACATTTCTCTTATTGCTTCATATTTCTCATTATCAAATGGATCTTCCCATGTATGAAGTATTCTCTTTTTACCTTGACGGTTTAGAGGCCATATGCTTATACAATGTGGATTACGATGATTTAAACCTGTGCTAGGTTTCTCTACAATGTAATCGAGCCATAGACTGGAACCTATTGGCAGCACCAACACAATTTTGGTATCTTGAGGACCATTTCTTTCGTTTAGACCTGGATCAGGTATGTCCCACCTATGAGGAGTTCTCGGTCGTGTTGGGGGTCAGCCATAGTGTGGCAGTGGCTATGCCTGATTTTTCTCATCCTCCCCAGTATTCTTATCGGAGTTGCTTCACATTTCTTCCTCGGTGGCTTGACCGTTGGTTACTGGACCGATCATTTCTCTTTAGGAGATTATGTATTCAATGCACTTGAAGGTTTTTGATGATGTTGGATTTGACGGAGCTATCTCCTTAGGCCTTACTGCGAGGCTATTGTCGGTGACGGGGTATTTGACAATAGATCCCCAGGTGCATATGATAATGGCCTGGATATCTTACCACCATAATCCTGCGACGGTGGTGCTGGGGGACCTTGAACGGTCTGGATGCTTGGAAGGAGGGCCATTCTGACTTTTTGAGGGGGATTCCAGTAATTTTGTTTATATGTCTTATGGAGAGGTTTCATCTGGTAGACCCTCTTGAGTACCCCGTGGCGAATGTGCCCAATTTCTTTATTAAGACTTTCTTCAGCTTCAGCCCATTTGTAAAAAGTTGGTTGAACTGGTTTGTAGAGCATGGATCCAGGTGTCTTCATTGTTTAGTGCCATGGTGGGGGGACTTACTGCCTGTCTTGTAGCTTGGAGAGTATCAGTATGTGCAGTTGGTGATCCTTCAGCAGACTTCTTTCTATTTCCCGTAGTGGATCATATGCCAAGTCGGGTGGGAACAAATCGTGCCCCCTCGCATAACAAACTTCTTCTCGGTGGAGGATTTGACTGAATCACTGAGGATAATGCTGGGCTCTTTATGGAAGTTCCGTGGGCCATCTATTCGTCCATCATAGTCCTTGGGAGGGGCTTAGCATGTGTCTAGGGACTATCTTAAGTGGTTATCGAAGTGGGTAGTAAAGAAAATCTTGGATAAAGAGATTAGTCAAAGGTGGTTCATTGCTTTTGACATCATTGAAGACAGTGTTATGGTTCTATCTAGGCTTGGGAAGACGTACCACTCCATGGAGTGCATACAAAATTTCAAACAGGAGTGGAAAACTTGGGAACCTCTAGGGGCTGGTAAAGATGATGAAACGGGGCCATCGGGAAGTTGACAGCAATATGTTATGAAGCTTGGGTTATTTTTTGTGAAGCTATGGTGATTTTGTTATTTTGTATCTCGAGTTTCGGGAATTTTTGTGTGGCTATGTTTAGATTTTGGTTTGTTTAGAATAGTTTGGTCAGTGGAAGGGATGGTTTATTTAACTCCCCTTGATAATACTTCATGTAACAATGCTGTATTCCTTAATAAAAATAAAAATTAATTTTAATCATATTTTATTGTGACTCTTGATAAGAGTTTGCATTTGAATTTTGAATTATCTATACCAATTGATAAGGCATACATAATCTTTTTGTTCATGTAAATGATAATATGGACTGTCGTTCTTGAATGTTAGAAAATAATAACATTTTGTGAAAAAGAAGGGAACTAGACCCATGTATCGCGTATGGGCTGCCTAGGTACCTATAAGGTTTTGAAAATTTTCATGAGTTTAATTTTGAAAATAAAAGATTTTTGAGAAGATCAGGTCCCATCCAGTTCTGGGTAAGGAAAATAAAGATTTTTTTAGAATAGAAGGGGGATGAGAAGAGTCATAGTGCACTGAGATTTCAAACTAAGGGTAAATTTTTTTGAGAATTTCCAAGTTGACGGGACGTGCCATTTCTTCTCCTCGAGGTTTACGAGCATAGCGATGCGTCTTGAGAAAATTTTCTTTACGATGTAGGGGATTCTCTGATTCGATTTAAATTTCCCCCTGTGTTCCCAGATGGGTTATATGATCTCTTTAAGAGAAAGCTCTCCTTCCTGGACACCACGATCCTTTACTTTTTGGTTTAATGATAGCGCTATCTGGCGATGGTACCCCTTTATATGGTACAAAGCCTTAAGTCTCTTTTCATCCAAGAGTGATAATTCATTGAAGACGCTCTGATGCCATTCTTCCTTATCAATTTTTCTTTCGAGTAGGACATGAATGGATGGTATTTCTAGCTCAACAGGTAGAACTAATTTTCTGTCGAACACTAGAAAATAAGGGGTAGCTCCAGTAGGTGTTCTAATTTAAGTGAGGTATCCCTATAGGTCATAAGGGATTCGCTCGGCCCAATCTACTCAACTCTCCGTCATCTTACTGATTATGGTTTTGAGGCTTTTATTGGCAGCTTCAACAACACCATTGTTTTGATGTTGGTAGGGAGAATATTTGTGTTTCTGAATCTCGTAATCGTCGTCTAGTTTTGTGACATCGTCATCAAAATGGATCCCATTATCTTACACTAACTCGTGGGGAACTCCATATCGACAGATGATGTTCTTTCTTATAAACTTAGCCACTTTCTTGTCATTCAGCATCGCATATGACTCTGCTTCGACCAATTTAGTGAAGTAATCAATGGAGACCAAGATAAATTCATGATCGTTTGAAGCTTTAGGAGAAACCTTCCCTATGATGTCAATGCCCCAGGTGGAGAACGACCAGGGAGAGATAATATTGTATAGTTCTCGAGGAGGCAAGTTTTTTAGATTGGAAAACTGTTGGCATTTGAGGCATCTACCAACATAGGCCATGCAATCTTGAACCATTCTGGTCTAATAGTATCCCTAACGGATAATCTTTTTTGGAAAGCATGTGACCATTTATATGAGACCCGCATTCCCAACTGTGGATTTTTTGCATTATTTTTTCAACATCAGCTCTGCTATGCAGTGCGAATGGGTTCCATCGAAGTTTCTCTTAAATAACACTTTATCACAGATAATGTACTAGGCAACGAGTTTGCAAAGGGTTGGACGATATTTCTTATCTGCATATTGAGGATACTTGCCATATTTGAGGAGGCGCCAAATTTTATATTACCATAAATCGACCATACCAGAATCTTGTGATAGTAGTGGGTAGGCTTATCTTGTTTCTGAACCAGGAAAGGGACCATTGCCATTCCCTTAATCATGTCGACTATGGAGGCTAGGGTAGAAGGGGAATTAACTTAGTTATTCTTTGCACGGGGCAAGTAGTGGATAGTGACATCTCTAAATTGGGAGGCTAATTCTTCAAGGTGATCATGGAAGGGTAAGAGCTTCTCGTCTTTGACTTTCCATTTTCTGAGGATTTGGCTGATAATAAGGGCAGAGTCTTCGTAGATGTCTAGGTGCCGAATTCCTTTCTTGAGGGTGATATTGAGGTCTACAGTGTATGTCTCATACTCAGTCATGTTTTTGGTGCAATGGAATTGTAGTTTGATGGCAATGGGAGTGTGATAATTGATGATACGAGAAATCGTACACATGTAGATCTCGTGCCAACAAATCAAGTATGAAGTGTGGAATAAATAGATAAAGCAAGCAAACAGAGAGTAGACAAGATATAGAGTGGTTCAGCCCCAAAAATGGGCCTACGTCCACTGTGTTGGTTCCTTCTCATTATGTGCATTGCATTGTACAATATTATCATGCCTATAGAGGCGTACAAGTATGAGAATAAATGAGAGTACATGATAGTATTAGGGATTCCGGTGTGCCCGTGAGGTGGCTGTGATGTAGATTCTAGGCCTCCAAAGCTTATGTTGGGGTGGTGTAGAGAGAATCTGTGTTGTAGTGCCTCGGGTGTGTCTGGAACCGACCCCTCTCTTTTAGGCGTGAACCTCTATTTATAAGGTAGTGTGTTGAATCACGTGCCCTGAGCACGTGGCGTACACCAAGTCTGCAGTAGATGTGGATGAGGGTGTGCTCCCCAGAGCAGCAGCGCTGCTGTTGAAGGGGGACCGCGGACCTAAGATGGGGTGTCGCGGCCTCTTATGGAGAGGGCCGCACCCTTCAGTTGTTCTGGCTGCGCCTTGAGTGAGATACCTGCCGCGGCCTGTGTGGCCTGTGCGATTGTAGAAGTACTGCCACGGCAGGGTTCTATACTTGTACTATCAATAAGCCCCCAAGCCGTAGTGCCAAGGGAGCTATATTGGGACTGCGGCTAAGTAGCCTAGGTGCCGCGGTGCTTCCAAAGCGATGATTCGTCTTCCGCGCTCCCTTATATAAATTGTTTCTGGCCGTGGACTTCATTACGTTTCCAAAACTTTTGAGAGCAAATCGAGAGCGAAACTCTGCACATTTCTTCTTGCATATTCCGGCGACCCTCTGAGGCGGTGTGTGGCAGTTCAAGGTGGTCTGTAGCTGATTCTTCGCGATTCTCTTCATTCCCAGGTGATTTTTCAACCACTATTTACAATTTTCTTCCCTTTTTATGCCTTTCCTGGTTCATTTGCTAGAGATCTAGGGTTTTATTTGTTCGTTTTGCTTTTTCCCACATATGCTGCATATCATTGTTCTTGATGTTCATAGTCGAACCCTCCACATTCTGTGAATTAGATCTTTGAATGGTTAAAAATTGGATAATCAACTGTTTAGGATAGATGCCGCGGCATGATAGGATTCTAGTAATCGTCTGAACTTGTAATTCTGCGTCAAACCGCGCTAAATGACCGCGGTCCCTCAAGCCATCATCCGTGGCATCAAATCACCACCTTGGTCATCTCGGAACAGCCTTAAAACTTTCATGAACCCAAAACATCCATGTAAAATAACTGTAGTTGCTACTAGAGCATATCGAATTGTCTGAAGAATTAGGAATGGCCGTGGTCGGGAATGCTTTAAAGCAATTCTAATTTATTTCCGTGGCAGCGCATGTTCAATAAATATGGATGTGGCCGCGGCCAGTTGGGACCGTACAGTCCCATAAGCAATAGAGTTCGCCCATTAATATAACTGTGTTAGGGACGTAAACTCCAAACTTTTAATACTTAAAAATACCCTTCTGCGGCTTCTTGAAGTCTTACAAGTCATATTGGCTGCGGCGCCTAACTGCGAACTCTGCTTTTCAGGTACTGCTGCAGCCATATGAGCTTTGACCCAGACGAGTTCCTGAGAGGCTTTTAGGCAAAGAATTTTGGGACCTCTCCCCCCGAGCTTACTTCCGTGCCCCCTCTAAGATCAGTTGGGCCCTGCAAATTGAAAGATTGCCCGAACTGCGTGATAATTGACTCAACCTCCGCGGACTCTGCATCTGGGAAGGATTCCCAATCTCAGCCGATGGAAGAGGAAGCCAACTCAAGTACACATCCAATGGGTGTAGGAGACAATGCCGCGGCTACTAGAAATAACCCAGGAGGCACATCTGGGAGGACTGAGAGACCATTGGCTGCGCTTGATATCCGCGGCTCGATGACCCAAGATTGGGTTGAGCAGGTTGCTAAGGCTTTCGAATTTCCAGAAAATTTGACGTGCCCAGCCCCTGCCGCGAACCAAAGACCGTGCACGGTTCTGTACGACGATGGAATTTTCTTCCCTTTGCACGCCTTCATCTATGGGCTGCGGCTGCCTGTTCCTGTTCCCATCCGTCGCATTTTCCAGTCAATGAAACTGGCCCCAGCTCAGTTAGATCCTAACGGTTGGAGAGTTGTTCTTGCTGCAGTTGTCCTTTGGGAGAAGTTGTTCAAAAAGGACATTACTCCCGCGGAGTTCTTTCATTTCTATCGCCCAAAGGAGAACTCAGTAAAGTTCGCGAGCTACTACTACTTTTCTAGCCGCGGCAGGGACGGGACCCTTTACACTGGGAGACCGACCAGTGTGAAAAACTGGAAGGGGAAATATTTTTCATCTCCGGTGAAGGCTGGGAGATGCACCCCGAGGAGAATGAAAGAGAGAGATCATATAAAATTCCGCGGCAGTGGGGTTCACCCTTAAAACTAGGTATAAGATTATAGCCGCGTCCTTTAATTTCACGTAACTTCCACTAACTTGAATTGTCTTTTCTTTCTGCAGCCCTTGACAATCTGCACTTGAACACGCGGCAGGAAAAAAGAGTTGCTGAGGCCGCGAAATTTCCTGTTGAGCATAAGAAAATCATCATTCTTGTAACGTCGGCAACTATATTTGAGGCGGGATTCTTCCCAAACAAATCAATTCCTCAACAGATGGGCGCAGAGGGTAATTAACTGTGCCATTATTTTTATTCCACAGTCCTTTTATTTTCTTGAACTTGTTGAACTCATGCTATTCCTTTTCAGGTGAAGAAGTTGATAGGGAGCTGCTGGCTGCACAGCTAGCAGAGATGGATGAGGACGCGATCATCCTGAATAACACCGCGCGAAGCAAAAAAAGGAAGAGGTCCAGAGCTAAGGTACCTGTCGCGGCCCCCACTGGAGATAAGGCCACTGATCCTGCTGCGGATCAGGCGGTTAATGATGAAAACCCTGCGCATCATGAACACTTTGATGATGACATAGGGGAAAATTTGGCCGCGGCTGGCCTGATGTCAGCTGAAGTCCCCTTTCAATCGTCCTCTCCTTCGCCGCCAACTGTAGTGGCGGTTAACGCGAATTTGCCACCTCCCCAATTCCTTGGAGAATCCGGTCCAGACGGTAGGCCAAGACCTCAATTAAGGCAGCTTGACCCAAACTCCTCCTGGGACACTACTGCAAAGGCTACGCAGAGAATGAAGCGAGCCTTGGATGCCGCGGACCTCGACAGGCTGGTTGGGGAGGATCACAAAGATCTGGAGGACTGGGGCCTCCACAGCCTTCTGAGGGTACGTACTAATCATTTAATCTTTGCATCTCATATTTTTCTGTACTTTTTCTAATGTCCTTTATTTCATACAGGCCGCTGATGTCATTGTGGTCCAGAAGAGGAAGTATGAGGCTTTGTACAGGCTGAAAGAGGCCGAGAAGAGTTATCATGCCGCGGACCTGCAGTCTGTACGGGCCTCTTCTTTTGAGGCATGGAAAGAGTCCGCTGTCGCGGCCCTCCAGGCAGCCCATATGGACTTGGAGAAGGCCACCAAGGCCAGAGAGGAAGCGGAGGAGAATTTTAATCAAGTCGCGGAATCTCTGAAGTCATCACAGGCCCAAACAGCCGAAGCCGCCCGTGTTGCAGAGATTGCAAATACCAAACTCACCCTCCTCCAGTAAAAGTATCAAGAGCTAGAAGCCAAGTCTGCTCAGAAGGATGAAACCCACGCCGCGGCCATACAAAAGTTGGAAGTTGATCATGGCGACGCCCTCCAGCTAGCCATAGATCATACTGTGGAGTCATTCAAAGGCTCCAAGGATTTCTTCCTCATTAACAACAGGGCATACCTCCGCGGCTACCAGGAGCTGCGGCAGAGAATTATTAGGAACTTCCCTGATGCCAAGGAGACGGTCCTCACTTGGAAATTAAGTGATGCAGAACATCAGGAGTGCATTGCTGAGCTGAAGGCCGCGGCTGAAGAGATAGCAAGGCTGAAAGCCCAAGCAGAGGCAGAGGCAGCGGCTGAGGAGGGGGAGACAGAGACTGCCGCGGGCGGAGAAGAGGCTGACGATGATGATGACGCGGCCTCTTAAATTCTCAATTTCTGTTGCATCATTTTTTGTAATGTTAGATTTCCTTTGTGGCTGCGGCCTCCATTTTGTAATCTGACTATTAATACAAAGGTTGCGGCCATATTTTTATCATTGATTGCCTACTTAATATTCCTTGCTTTTCAATATTGCATGTTTTACATTGCCTGCTATAATGAATGGTTGCGTGTTACTGCCTCATATTTGCAACTTGCTTTCTGTATTGAATGAACTTGTAGGACTTGTTGCTAGGTCCGCGACAGAATAGTATAATTCGATGCAATCTTGTTCTTATTAATGATCCGCGGTGTCCTTGTCACTTTGGCCCTTTTTTGTTTTGCCCCTGCACCTCTGTAGGGTTGTGATCCCCCCAGCCACGGTGCCAATGAAGTATGGTTCTGGGGCTACGGCTTAATTTCTTCAATTTTTCGTAGAAGCCGCGGACGTTATCTACTCGTTTGCCATGTAGAAATAATGAATAGATCGATGCCGCGGTAATTTTGAACGAGAGTAAAATGTTGCCATCCAGTGCTAGGGCAGCGGTGGATGAGGACGCCGCGGCATCTACTTGACTGATGACAAGATAATAAGGCTGTAGAACCTTTCCCTTGAAAAATCGAGGCCATCCTTCTGTAGGTTTGACATGCTTCATGATCATAGTAACAGAGCCTCCTATAGCCGCTTTGATTGTCTTTCATGGCTTTCCTTTAGTCGACCTTGGGACACTACGAAGCCTCCCAGACTGATATGCGAGACACTATCAAGCCTCTCCAGGCGGGGTTATGTTGTTAAGCCACCCACAGCTAATATGCGAGACACTATCAAGCCTCTCCAGGCTGGGTTATGTTGTTAAGCCACCCACAGCTAATATGCGATACACTATCAAGCCTCTCCAAGCTGGGTTATGTTGTTAAGCCACCCACAGCTAATATGCGAGACACTATCAAGCCTCTCCAGGCTGGGTTATGTTGTTAAGCCACCCACAGCTAATATGCGAGACACTATCAAGCCTCTCCAGGCTGGGTTATGTTATTAAGCCACCCACAGCTAATAATATATATAAAGCCATCCCTGGCTAGATATTGTAAGCCTCCTGGCTCGATGACGAGTCCCAAAAGCTAAGAATGGGCGTTATAAGCCCCCGTGGCTAATGTCGCACTCCGAGAGCAGAGAATTGGCGTTGTAGGCCTTGATGGCTGATAAAAGCTCCTTGAATCCTCAGATTCTTCTGTGAATGTGGTCATCATATGATAAGATGTAGTTGCACATTGCGAGGGGAGCTTCTGAGCTAATGAAGGTCGTATCCCATCCACAAGCGCATCCCGGAGTAGAATAATCCTTCGAGATAATTTTGTTATATATCCTCTGAGATCTGTTTGACACAACAAGTCTTTTTGTGAGCTGGCAGGTTATGAAACCAAGAGAAATATCAGACATAGCTAAACTTGCTAGTTCATATATTTATATATGTATGCTGCACCTAATGACTTTGTTAACAAAACATAAAGTCTCGATTATTAAGGCTATAGTGAGCTTCATAAAACATAAACAGAAATAGTTAAAATTAGAAAGACTAAGGATGAGATGCGGTAGGCAGCCTCTGCTAGCTCTGGCTGAATCCCTTATGCATTCTTCAGGAATCGCTGCAGCATCCCTTGCCCGATTAGCCTTTCAACTTCATCCTTCAGAGCATAGCATTGCTCTGTGTCGTGGCCATGGTCCTGATGGAATCTGCACCAGGTAGCTTTGTTCCTCTTGTGGGGTGGAGCTCATAATTTTTCTGGCCACCTCAAAATCTTGTCCCCTTTGATGAACTCGAAGATCTCTTCAATCGGGAGGCTCAACTGAGTATAGACTCCTGACTTTTTCTGCCTTTTTTGACCTCTAACAGTTGATCCCGTGGTCCCGTTTACTACCGCGGCAGGCAAGGTTGGCTTTATTGCTTCCTCCACCTCCATGCCTGTGTTTTTAGATGTCGCAGCCTCCAGCATTAGCACCCTCTGAGTTAGAAAATTGACCTGGGTCTGAAGCGAGGCGTGGCTATCATAGAGGTGATTAAGGTGATTGTATAGTTGCACGATCTCATCCTTGACTTCTGCACTCCGGCTGGATTCTCCCTCCATTTCTGCTTTTGTTAGTCTTTACAATGTATATATATAATCTGAGAACAAACTAACAGAAGTGAGCAATCTCAGAGATACTGAAGTAACCAAGTAGGAAATGGGGATGCAGCACACTGCTACGGGGCACCGCGGCCATAAGGCACGTAGCAAGATGCACTGCCGCGGCCTCATACGATACACCATGGTAGAGCTAGAGCCCTCAACGTTTAAAGCTTTTGTAATTATCCTAGTGGAGGCCACGGCCCTAAGACATATTTACTGTCTGGCTGCATCCCCTCCTAGGCAGCAAGGAGCAATCCCAAACCTGAAGCTCGGGAATTGAGTTTCTCTCCCGAAACTTATGGGGAGCATACCTACTAGGGTTTGTCCATGAGTAAATAACCTCTCGGTGCACACACGACACAGTTTCAATGATAAACCCTAGATCATAGCCCAAGAACAGCAAAAAAGGAGCAGATACAATTCCTCCCTAATCATTCATCTTTTTGAGGCAAAAGCCCGTCATGCTTTTCGATACCAGCTAGATAGAATGATATCACAGGGGTACGCAAGATGGATCTAAAGCCATAAGATGGAGTATATCTGAATATAAGAAATACCCACCTATGGGTGTGAATATGATGCGGAGTCCAATAACTAGTAACCAACCCGTGAGGAGATGACCCAAAGGACCCCCCCGGGATCGAATAAGGTGTTTGAAGAACTCATATATGCAGAGAAACAAGATTAAAATGTCTCGCTTCCCACAGACGGCGCCAAATTGATGATACGAGAAATCGTACACATGTAGATCTCATGCCAACAAATCAAGTATGAAGTGTGGAATAAATAGATAAAGCAAGCAAATAGAGAGTAGACAAGATATAGAGTGGTTCAACCCCAAAAATGGGCCTACGTCCACTTTGTTGCTTCCTTCTCATTATGTGCATTGCATTGTACAATATTATCATGCCTATAGAGGCGTACAAGTATGAGAATAAAGGAGAGTACATGATAGTATTAGGGATTCCGGTGTGCCCGTGAGGTGGCTGTGATGTAGATTCTAGGCCTCCAAAGCTTATGTTGGGGTAGTGTAGAGAGAATCTGTGTTGTAGTGCTTCGGGTGTGTCTGGAACCGACCTCTCTCTTTTAGGCATGAACCTCTATTTATTAGGTAGTGTGTTGAATCAAGTGCCCTGAGCACGTGGCGTACACCAAGTCTGCAGTAGATGTGGATGAGGGTGTGCGCCCCAGAGTAGCAGCGCTGCTGTTGAAGGGGGACCGCGGACCTAAGATGGGGTGCCGTGGCTTCTTATGGAGAGGGCCGCACCCTTCAGTTGTTCTGGCCGCGCCTTGAGTGAGATACCTGCCGCGGCCTATGTGGCATGTGCGATTATAGAAGTACTGCCACTGCAGGGTGCTATACTTGTACTATCAAGAATCATCATGGGTGATTAGGAGTATCCCAATGTCGTATCCTTTATATTGGAAGCCATTAAAGAACATTTTCCATCTGAGGTCCTTTTAGGAGATGCAAGGAATATCTTCGTTTGAGAATTCAGAGACCCAAACATCGTCTTCTACTATAGGGCAATTAACAAGGTAGTCAGAGATAGCTCTCCTTTTCATAGCTTTCTACATGAAGTACACAATATCGAACTCGACTAGCAACATTAACCAACGAGCCATTTAGCTGGATAAAATGGTCTTCTCTAGCAAGTAATTAATAGGATATATATGGGATACTAGTCTGATGGGGAAGGCAAGCTTGTAGTCTCCTAATTTCTGCATGACCCAGAGCAAGGCGACACATGCTTTCTCCAAAGCAGTGTAGTTGAATTCGGACCCAACTAATTTTTGGCTCGTGTAATAAATATCTCTTTCCTTACGGGATTCTTCAATGTATTGGTTTAGTAAAGCCCCAGCTGCGATATCTCTGATGGTCAAGTACATGAGCTGGAGGAGACCTGGTTACGGAGGTATAAGCATCGGAGGTCAAGTAAGGTATCACTTGATTAGGTCAAAGGCTTCTTTTTAGGCCTCATTCCAGACTTTAGTTAAATCCTTCAGGATAAGCCTAAAAATGGGTTCACAGATAGAATTCAGTTGTCTAATGAATCGACTGATGTATTATAGGTTACCTAGGAATACGCGGACTTCTTTCTCTGTCCGTGGAGGTGGCATCTTAAGTATGGCCTTTAGCTTGGCGAGGTATGCTTCGATTCCCTTCTCACTGATCATGAATCCCAAGAGCTTTCCTTTTGTGATTCCAAAAACACATTTATGCAGGTTTAGTCATATCTGGTATTATCATAGTCGCTCGAAAAACTTTTAGAGGGTGGGAATATAACCTTCTCGAGTCTAAAATTTGATGATCATATTTTCCACATAGACTTTGTCCTCTTTATGAATAAGGTCGGGCAGGATGGTTGTGGCAGCCTTTTGGTAGGTAGCCCCAATGGTCTTAGGTCTTAATAGAATTATAGTGTTGCAGAAGGTTCCCCATAGGGTGATGAAGGAAATTTTCTCCTGATGGTCAAGGTACATCTTCATTTGGTTGTATTCGACTAATCCATCAACAAATGACTTGAGGGAGTGGCTAGTCATCTTATCCACAATCATGTCGATATTGGGTAACGGATAATCATCCTCCGGGGATGTTTGATTCAAATCCTGGTATTCGGCCTGCATGCAGACTTTTCCTCTCGATTTTGATATGGGGATGATATTAGCGAGCCATTTAGGATATTTGAGTATATGAATGAAACATACATTCAATTTCTTTGTCACTTCCTCTTTGACTTTGAGCGAGCATTCGGTGCAGAGCTCTCTTAGCTTCTGTTTGATCAGTTTGCATTCGGGAATGTTGGGATCTCATGGTGAGCTATTTTTGGGTCAATGTCAGGCATGTCATTATAGGACCATGCAATGACATCCACGATATCTTTAGTAGATCTTCAAATTACGCACATTTATGCTTGTGAAGGGTGGACCCTATCCTAATCTGACACTAAGTCTCATCATCATTAATTTGAATGCGGTTATGTTGTTTGTTATTTTCCTTATTAAGATCACTTAAGAATTATTCATTTGCAAAATATCAGCATCAAGAATTTTATTAGAATCAAGACAATTATTGTAAGGCACAAAAAAATACTCGAAATTTTCATTTATTTCATTTTCGAGAATAACATCCTTAAAAACCTCGTCAAAATAGGTCTTAGTTGTACTGATATCATAAAAAGAAACAACAACATTAGGTAAGAAGATTAGGATAGGGTGAATAGAAGGGTTAGGTTGAATCTGAGCGGGATGGACATGCACGACATTCCAATTGACGAGAGGCATAACGAGTTCGACGACGTGACATCTGAGAAGATCATTCAGAGACTCAGCCCCAATGTCTACAGGTTGAATGAGTTATTGAAATATTTTCCTCGAAATATTTAATAACTATCACAGCTTTCTCGGTGAGAGGTTGAACTTCATGTTCGCAGTCTGCGACCCAAGAGTTGCAGTATTTAAAGAAGATTTACAGCCCCGATTTCATCTTCTTGTCAACAATGGTCATACCATAATACAGGGAAGACGCAGAAAGGGAAGTCTTCACCTTCCTTAGTAAACCTTTCAATCAAAGAGTATCTCGAAATAGTCCTTTCTTCTTCTAAGGTTATTTTTATCGTGGTCACCAGAGTATGTTGAGTTCTTCTAGTGAGGGCTGGTAACCCAGGGCACATGGGGAAAGGTCTCCTTTAGGACTATGTGCTCAAGGATCCATTGCTAGCAGTGCCCTAGCCCCATTCCGGGCATGAATTGTATATTCTTGAACATTTGAATTTCATTAACGTTTCCGTGCGGGTTATATTCCGAACAGACTCGATCTTTGAAATTATTTCCTGCTGAGAGGGAAGTGGGTCAACTTCGAATCCCAAGAGGAGCATGTCATTTGTCCCATTTTGGATTTCTAATATTGGATTGCTAATGCTGGCATTGGCTGTACTATCATCATCCCCCAAGATGGTAATAACATGGCCTTTGGCGAAGAATTTTAGTTTCTAATGAAGAGAATAAGATACCCCTCGAATATTATGGAGGTATTAATGGCCAAAGAAAGGGATGAAACATGCAGGTATGTAAATAACTTGGAACTCGGTGACAGGATTGATAGGGCCAAGCCCTAGTGTGAGTTTTATGGAACACATTACCTCTCGATGCTTATTATTTAAAGAATGCACGGCGGTGAAAGTGGGAGTGAAATCACTGTCTTTTAATCCCAAGCAATTGAAAGTTCTAAGAAGAAAAACGTTGAGTGCAGATCCATTATTAATAAGTCAGAGTGGGACTATCTTTCCCAATAATTCAACGGAGATGTTGAGGGCATAATTGAGGTCAAGGCCGATCTTTGGTATCTCTACTTTGAAAAAGGAGAGGAGTTTGGAAAAAGATAAGGACCCAACCATGTTTACAGATTCTTCGAGAATGGTAGAAGGAGAGACTGGATGCTCGGTGAGGAGTTTTATAAGAGAATTTTAGTGCAACTGGGAGACATGAAAAGCCCCCATAGGGTGATATTGACTTGGGTTTTCTTAAGCTAGTCAAGGACTTTACTTTCTTCGATAGTCATTTATGGCATAAGAAGCTCTTCGGTAACTCCTTTTCCCTTATCTGTCTCATCACATGAAGAAATGGGTCTTTGTAGTGTCTCTCTAACTTAATTATGTGATTTACTGAGGTGGGGAAGAACAAGAAGCCTATGTCTTCATCTACCTCTGGCTGAATGGTCACCTTACTAATTTTCCCTAACAGATCTTTGAAGGATATCATTCTGCACATATTGTCTTCTAGACTGGTTTCCCCACTCGATTCGTTATCTGAGCTATTAAAGCCCCCCCCGCCCCCCCCCCATCTGGTGGCGACTATGTCCTCTTGCTAAGACAAATCAATACATTCAATAACCTTGACGGCTTTATCATACAAGTATTCCTAGTCAACGGGTAGGTGCATGAGTGAAGGGACCAATCACCCCCGAAGCTTCAAAGTGGTGAGTAGATCATCAATGCTACAAATTTCATTTCTCTGTCGAAACGCATCAGCCATTATCTATACCGTATCATCTAGATTAACTACTTTCAATAAGTACCACCTATTTATCTGATTCCCGAGCCTATTTTTGGGCGTTCTATGAATAAGTCACTAAATTTGTGGCAATCAACTTTCATTTCGACGGGAAATTTAAGCCCAAACTCCAAAAGTTGGTTCAATACAGCTGGTAACTCCATATCCTTCCCTTTAGGCCGGGTATGGATGATAATACAGACCCTTTTAAGGACTGAAAAAGCTTGGCCGGTGAATCAGGTAGGGTGTAGGAGGAAATAGGGACAGACTTTGAGCACTTTGGGTGAGATTACGAGTATAATGGGTGCTTTTTCGGACACAATATGAGAAGATGGATCAAATTTTGGGTCACTCTTTATAAAGATGGCGTTTTTATGGGTTAGAATTGGGTTATGAGTGGTATTGGGTTTAGGATTAACTGGTGGGGCGATGATACCCCGATCAATTAGGCCATGGATTACATTTCGAAGGTGGAAACATTGGTTTGTAGTATGAACAACACAGTGGTGAAAATTACAGCGGGCATCGGTTTTGAAATTTTTAGGGAGTGGATTTGGTTATGGATGAGGGTCCAAGGGTTTGATTAGGTTTTCGCTTAACAGGTCCTGGTTAACTTTGGACAGGGGAGCATAGAACTCAGTGCACTCTTTCTTGGAAGGGTTAGGGCGACTTTTTTAAGCCCAAGAGGTAGCAAGTTGAGAAATACTGTTTATGGTTGAGATTATAGCACTGGTGGGCTTTTCATACTTTAGGGTAGTGAATTGTCCAATCAATTTCTTTAGCTCAGATTCAACATTGGTAATGCCTTCCTCAATTTCTACACCCGCTTCTTGGAGTGCTCAGAAGTGTGGGTAGTCCTTTCCTCACATGGACTCTCAAATACGAGGTAAGAAGGTCTTTTCAAAATATTAACTTGTTCCTCCTCAGAGGGTCTGTTAGTCATGGTAACAACTTTCTCTCTCCACCTTCCTATGAAGATATTAATCGTTTCCTTAGGATTCTTCTTAAAAAGTTATAGATCTCAACACATAACCTGTAGCTCCTCATTGTACTTATACTAGGACATGAATTATCGGGCGGCATCCTCACAACTATGGATTTTATGTTCTTCGAGGGGAAGAAACCAACAGAGGGAGATTTCTTTCATGGACTGCTAGAACATCTGGGTCGTTATCTCTTTAGAGGAACTAAGGAGGGTCATGCCTCGGTGATGGCTTTGAAGGTGAAAAATTGGTGGTCCTCTTCCCCTAAACTTCTCAATGTATGGCATCTTGAACTTCTTTGAAAGTATGGCTTTGTTATAGGAAGACATATGGGTGTAGTTTATATAATTACCAGATACCTTGAGTTGGTCAAACTTTTTCGACAACATCTTGAGGTCTTCCTTGACCTTGTTCATTACCTCATCCTTAGGATTTTTGGGTACTGTTAGGTTAGCCCCTGGTTGGGCAAGGATCTGAATAGGCAGTTGAACTGGCGGTGGCCTATTGGCAAGAGGGGCACAAGAAGTAGGTTGATATTCTTTTGGGATCCAAACAGGCTCGGGAGCGGGTGGAGCCGTGTCACCTTGGGTTCTTTGAGAATTTGGAGCCAATGATGTTGTATCTCATGGAGTTCGATTTGAAGGTTGTTAATATTGACACTAAGTTGGGCTAAGATGATCATCAGATTGCACATTCAGTGCTTGGTCGGTGTTCTCCGTGAAGAGCTCGTGAAGGTAAATCACAAACTTATATGAGGTAGTAGAAGAATCGACGGAGCTTTGGGGTGGTTTGATGGAACAACGAAGCCAATAGGGAGGGAGGCCAAAATCAATTATGTGATCGAATTGAGAGGAAAAATGGTTCACATTTATTTTTGAAAGAAGGAGGGAATTTTTTTTAATATTTCACGAGGAGGAGAAAACATATTTTTTATCTTTTTAATTTTTGAAAAAGTAGGGAAAAGGAGAGGAATCTTAGTAAGATTGTTATTAATGTTATTATTAAGTTCTCACTTGTATTAGGTTTGCCTAAATGAAGAAAAAAAGGCCAGATAGGACCTGAGCTTGGGAAAAAAGGGTTTGAAAATATGTGAGACATGGTTGGACTTGTTTTCAGGCTTACGAATGGGATCCTGTTTTAGAAATGAAGGGCAAAGTCGCACAAAAATTCGGGTGACACGCCGACTTGGAATTTTGGCAGAGTTTTGCACGGTAACTAGAAAACTAAATATGAGTGTCCTAGGTTTGACACCTATATGAGGTTTATGTAATTGTTGAGTTAGTGTAAGGGTTCCCCCCCTTTGCCATGACTTCCACGATATACATTTTTCCTATAAAGGCAATAATTTTTTGGTACATGTGGACAAGACATTTGATATACTTAAGTTTACGTGAATTGCCTCAACATATACCTAGTGGGGACAGTACGTGTGAGAGAGAATTTGATATACTCGACATATGTGAACGAGTTCCCTATTATATACCTTCCGTCGTGAGTTCAATCAAGTGGTACGATGCGAGGGGAACTATTTTATATACATCTAAGGAACGAGTATAATAAATGGTCAGTGTCATATCTCTTAGGCTATCTACGACCCATGGAACCAGTGCCCATCACAAAGTGCCCCCCCCCCCCCCCGGTACGGGATAAAATTTTGGTCAATATAGACATGCGCTTGGTGATGTAGCGTGCAAAAATCCATGAGTCGTAATTAACATATTATGGGGAAAGAGTATTTTTATCATTTTTTTATTTGCATGATGAGTAAAGGGAATACTACACTAATAGGGAGCATATACAAGTAAATTTAGGATTGAAATTATACTACAAATGGATACATGTGAGTGAGTATGTGACATGGCAGCATATACAAGTGAGTGTGTATGATAGTGAGCCTATACATGGATCAACTACCAGTGATGTGTGGTATGTGTAAGTGAGAATATATACAAGTATAGGACGTGTGGTTGTGTGCTAGTGAAGCCCAAGCATGGATATTCTAAGTGGTGTGTAAAGCATGTGAGTATAAGGTCAAGCTAAGTGTAAGTGTGTGAAGTGTTCATAGAGAGTATATACAACTATGTGAAAAATTATACATACATGAGAGTGAGATATACAAAAAGATAAATAGAGGAGAAAAGGGAACATATAGGTAGGTGCATATGCACACATGCAAAAAATAATAGCACCCATGCAGGAATAAAGTCTAGTCCTCTTAAAAAAGTCCCCATCGGAGTTGCCACTGTGGCCGTCCTGAGCATTTGTCCGGGGGGCTCGGGGAAAATGTATATCCTGAGGTGGATTCCGTCGTCGATGTGAGGTGATATGTAGAGATAGATTCACCAAACTATTTTGCACAAAACTGGCAAAAGAAATATTGTCACCTCGAGAGAACGGCATCAAGGACAATATTGATGCTTGTGAAACAAAGTAGTTCAAGGGTCCGGGGACTAACTTACGGAATGGTAATGTGTTGAGC
Source organism: Sambucus nigra (assembly GCA_949130495.1). Taxonomy (NCBI): domain Eukaryota; kingdom Viridiplantae; phylum Streptophyta; class Magnoliopsida; order Dipsacales; family Adoxaceae; genus Sambucus; species Sambucus nigra. The sequence continues at coordinate 62,317,740 of OX422223.1, read as the reverse complement.
ATCCATCCCTCCATTTCGTTCTCTCATGGGTATGTGTTAATATTCTCCTGTTGAACTTTGTGATGTATGTGCTTATGTTCATAATATAAATGGAGGATGGAATCGTTGGACTAGTGTCATGGATAAAGGCAGAGCGAGGTCATCATTAGGAGTGTTCCCAAAATAGTACTTAAAAGTATAATATAAGTGTTTGTCAATTCACAAGTCATTATAGAAGAATGATTGTGTATATCATATAAGACACAAGTAAGAACGTATATATATTATGAATATTTGTTAAGACCACAAGTAACAAATGTATGTTGGAGGACTCAAGTCTATGGATTTACCTAAGATGCCTATGTATCCCAGGGGACATCAAAGTCCACGTACTTCAAAGACAATACGATGTGGAGTTTAACCCATAAATCCGATTGGGAATTTATTATATGTGTGTGCATAGAAAAAGGTGTTTTAGTGTGAGAAAATGTGATGAGAAATTCCCGTTTGGAATTTACAATTGAACCCTCCTTTTCTTATTTTTGGAGTTTTCTGTGAAAATAAAGTATATGCGAATACTAATAATAAATAGTTTGAAATGAAGACATGTGATGCAATGAAGTAAAGTAATAAAGTGTAAATGAAGTAACTAATGCAAAAATAATAGAATTTAAAGAAAAAGAGGGAGAATTAGACCTTCTTGTGAAGACTCGAAGTGGATCTTGATTTTAGATGCCCTGATCTCAAGATAAGATGATGTTAGTTTGAGGAAGTGGGTGGGAATTTACTCAAATGAGTATGAAAAAAATGGAAGGAATATGGGAAATGAGCTTTTAAGGAAGGAACAAATCTAAACTCGAGAGAATTATCATGTCCGGGGCAAATCGTTGGAAAGGCTATTCAAATCCCTTTTAGAATCCATTGAGCCACTCCTAGGTTTGGGAGCTAGTCGAAGTCAAATGGGGCCCAAAGCGCCCAATGGTCACTGGATATGAAATTTTTGGAGGAAAACATATTGTTTATTTGAATAGTAAGGTCGATTTAAGCACGGGATGGATCGTTGGAAAGGGTATTCAGTGCCCATTGAGATTTCATTCATCTTTATTCGGTTCAGAGAGCTGACTTAGGTCAAACGGGGTCAGGAGGCACCCGATGATCCTTCTGAATAAAATGGTAATTCGTCTGTATTGTAAGGCTGATTCGTGCACAAGGTGGACTGTTGGAAAGGGGATTCAGATCCCTTCAAAGATTCATTCATCTTCATTAGACCTAAATAGGGGATATGAGTCAAACGGAGCCCGGAAGTGCTCGATAGTCTCTAAAATCAATTTTCAAGGTAAAATGAACCGTTCATATAAATAGTAAGGCTAATTTGTATATGGGGAGGACCGTTGAAAATGGGATGTAGAACCCTTCAAAGATTCATTGAGCTTTTTCTTCGGTGAGAAAATTGATTGGAGTGAAACGGGGCTTGAGAGTGCCCGGTGGACTCTAGATAGGTACTCAGGGTCTGCCCTAGGTTTTTTGTTGAATGAGTGAATGCTAGATACCTAAGGAGTTTCATTATGGGGTCCTATAATGGGGTCTCTAAACTCGTACACCATAAAACATGTTACAGTGGTGTCTAAGCACTTTTTGTCATCTTTGGTCTATAATTAAACATTTTTCTATAAAGGAATGCTAAATATGCCAAAAGTAAGAGAATTGGCTTAAGATGTTAAATGGCAGTCGTGGGTTATATCATGATAACTTAGACAAGCTGCAGACAGTAGGGGATAAAACTCATGTTGTAATAGATATTCCCAAATTTGATTTTATGCCCTAAAAGTCAGCTTAAGAAGTCTTTAGGTTGTTAATACAAGTCATAACAAATTCTTATGTGCAAAAATATCATAAGTTCCACAACAAGTTCTTATTATATAGGCCATAACATGGAAGAAAATTCCTAAATGTGCAGGGAAGAGAAAATATACACATCCCTAATTTCCATTCCTTATCAGGCCATGGTGTATCAAGATTATTGTCAAGATTTGGACACGAAAACATTATTGGGGGATCTGCCCTAACCTTAAGATCGTCTTGGGAAAACATATCTGATAAGATAAAGACACCTTTAATGGGTTTATATGAAAATATGGGTCTACTGACCAAAATCTCACCCATAAGAAGTAGATACGAACATCCGTATGGATTGAATAAGGCACAATGGACGCGATTTATGAAAGATTCGATAGAACACCTCATTTTCCACAAACGATGATAAACTTTTGTTGAAAATATGGATCTGTTAGAGTAAACCATGTCATCAAAGCCATACACAGCAGCCAAAGTATAGAAATAGAGTAAGAAAGAGATAAATACTGACAAACACGAGATTTAGAGTGGTTTGTCCATGGAAATGGGCCTACATTGACTATGGAGCCTGATTCTCGTCGTATTCATGTACTAGTACAAGCTTAGAAGGCCCTAGAGGCATACAATAGGAGAGAAATAGGCTAAATGCATCACATATCGATTCTGTGTAGACGATGCTGCGGACTCTATCCCATAGGGTGAGGCAATTCGCGATCAGTAGTAGTTTAGGTACCGAAAAAGGTATCCGAAGTGTGAACTCTGGTTGAGAGAGATGTTAGAAACAATTTAGTACGCTTCGATGCCAAAATATTTCTTGTCAAATGCATTGGTGATGATTAACTTACAATAACTGATGAGAGTCTCACGTGCATGGTGCATGTCAAATACAAATAAGTGTAGATAATATGGAATCTTTCTTGAAAAGTGGACAGCTGGAAGGATATAGATGACTTGTTAGGGTCCATGGCTTATACATCTAGGGATGTTCTGAGGTTAGGGGATCGCGACCCATTACATGCATAGCTATGGCCCTTTGATGCAGTCAAGCTAAGGAGTCTGGGACCTACATTGAGCATATTAATAGGGAAGATGAAGTGGCATCCGCGACATGGTTAGGTACAAGTCGTGGCCTTCTTTATAGGTTCCATATCTAGATCAGTACTTTGGAATATCTTCATTATGATTACGTGGGATTCCATACCACTCGTCATATGTCTAATGTTGGACATGTTTTGGGTATATATATATATATATATATATATATATATATACACACGATATGGGAGAAGGAAATGGTTTTGAACATAAGAATAGACAACGATGGATTGTATTGGAAACTCGGTGTCTCTGGTTATAAGAAATTATGACTTGACATTTTTTAGCACGTTTTATCACAATTTCCTTGATTCAAGACTTTTGAAATTACAATTGCGTATTGGCGTACAAGATAAATAATTACACACAAGTGGCCAATATTAACGAGAAGTAACAATTAAAATGAATCTATATGGGGTACAAATATAAAACTTTTGGGTGCTCATCATATTCCTAAGAAATATTGAAGTTCTTGAAGTTTTAGGAGAAGTGACATTTAGAGTTGTCCAGACATTTACTTGTTTATCAGAAGTGGATTCGAAAACAATATCGTCTGCATACATTTGGGTGGTCAGTATAATGAGTGCATTCTTTTTTATGTTTTGGTACTCTAATCAAGGTCTTGTTTGGCCCGATGTGTCATAAATAATGAGATTTTGGAGTCATTTTTGTAATTTAGAAGAAAAATACAAGTAGAAAAGAATCTGAGTTAAAATTCAATTTTACTAATCCAAGGGTTAAATAGTAATTTGATAAACTTTATGGGCCTAAAATTAATTTTAAAATATTTAAATAGGTAAAGTAAAATTGTTTCTAAATTTTGGTTGAAGTTCGAGTTAAAATCATAAAAAGATATTAAGTTTGGGGACTGAAATGCAAGTAGAGGAGTGATCCTATAATTACCTAAAACTTTAAGGACCTAAATTTGAATTAATTATTTTTATTTTGCATTTTTACGGGTACCTCGATAGTTTAGACAACAAAGGAAAGGAGTTGATATGAAAATTCTATTACAATATGTCGCGGCCTAACATGGTCGATATAACTATACTAATTTTTTTTAATAAATTCACTCATGTGTCCATTAAAGTCTATTATAGCTTTTTGAAAATTTCTTTAAAAGACTCACAAACTTGTAATTGGGCCAAATTTGGAAAGTGAAGTATTGAAGGTGAAAAATCAGTTTGAAATTCAGATGTGAACAGTGATGAAAATTTAAAATAAAATAAAAAGAGAAAAGAAAAAGGAAATCAAGGAAGACAAAGGGTGATGACCTTCTTGTGTATATCAAGAATAAAGTGCAGAGAGACCTAGTACAACACCAACTCCCGATGCTTGCAAATACAAATAGTTATCTTTGATTTAAAACTCTAATTTCGTAAAATGCCCATTTAAAACATGGTTTTGGACTTTTAAAAATTCAAATTAAACCAATTAATAGGTCTTTTGAACCAACTCAAATTCGTCACACCTTTGCCTATAAAATGTACCATTAGGATCACAATTTGGGGGAGTCTAGGGGCCAATTTTTTGCCACTTTCTACCTTTCACCATTTTTCTTTATATTTTTTTTTGTTTTGTTGTGATAAATTGTTGGGGATTAAGGACCATACTATATTTATACTTTTATTGAAGTGTTTATTTATTTCATGCAATTGATTCAAGTAAGTCTTTTATTTAATTTTCTGCTTTACTTTTAATTATGTTAATTTAATTTTGCTGTTTCTAGGGTGATGACGGGACATATTAGTTTGATTTGGATTCAAGTTATTTTTGTACTTAAATCTGGATATAACTCGTGTTTTGGATACCGTTAATTTTTTGAACTAATTAGGAAAAACTTGTTTGAGATTAATATTTATTTGGACTCTAACAAACATATTTTCCATAGTAACAAGCTTAGCTGCTAGATTATTATGAGATAAGTTTAGAAAATTGAAACATATGAATACGCTCTATTATATGAACTACTATGTGATATCTAATCCATAGAACAGTTATTTCACCTTTTTATTTAGCAATTTTAGTCACGTCAAAAATTTCAAAACCCTTGGTAGAGTAGATTAGGAATATAATTTTAAGATAAATTGAGTTATATATTAAATAAGTATATATTTTGCATAGTCCTTCTTGGTTCCACCTCGTTCTTACATACTATACTATAAATGGTCAATGCGCTTGCGAGCATTAAATTTTACGACGACAAGTTTTTGGAGATGTTGCCGAGGACTAAGTTTAGTAGATAACTCTTTAATCTTATTTAAATTCCGTCTCTTGGTTATAATCAGGTATTATTATTATTATTATTATTATTATTATTATTATTATTATTATTATTATTATTATTATTATTATTATTATTATTATTGTTGTTGATACCAAAATTAATATGTTGATATGGACGAATAATACGAAGACACGTGTCAATCTACGTGGCACAACAGCAACGAGGAAGTTCATTTCCCCGACCAATCCATGTTCTCTCTGAGCAACGAGGATACATCGAGGAACTTTAGCACTCCGAAGTACTCCAGCGCTCCGAGGAACTCCTGAGCAACGAGAAACTAAAGCGGTACGAGCTGCATCTCGGCCATAGCATTAATTGCCAGATAATCAACAGTTCAACTATTCATTGAATGTTCATCATCTTGACGCACACGCTGCATTAAATGTATTACCCTTTCATATGTATATCATTTAATGTATCAACCCTTTCATGTACAGCCTAAGGGCTATAAATACCTTGTATCACCCTCATTCAAAGGGACCGGAATTTCTTGATAGAACCACCAATCGAGAATTCCCAAACACTCAGCAATAACATAACAGTGGACGTAGGCCATTCATATAAGGTTGAACTACTTTAAAATCTTTGTCTCATTTTATTTATCTGTGATTGAATAATTAGAGCGATCTAATTTTTTACATCAACAGATTGGCGCCGTCTGTGGGAAACGATTATTATTATCGTTTTTCACCAAAAATCATTCATCATCAATGGCAGATAATCCAGAATCCAGCAATCGAAACGCTGGAAATGCTGGAAATCCTCCAAATCCCTCTGCACCTCCAGATCTGGCCGGGATTATGACGAATCTGGCTCAAGGACAAACCGCCATGCAAGAAACAATGAGGCAACTCATACAAACCCTTCATGGCGGTGCATCAGCACGTTCAGGACAGCGAAGTGGTCAGAGGCAAACTTATTTACTTTCTTCACGATCCAGGCGTACTGAGTCATATCGGAATGAGGAGTCTAATGATTTCTCCTATCAACCTGGGCGAACTTCGTCAATAAAGGCTACAGATACTGATTAACGTATCACTCTCTCTCCAGAAAGACCCAGTGCCTTGGAAAGATTGAGTAGGGTGTCTCCTTTCAGTCGATTAGGCCCTAGGAGGAATAGGAGTCCACCTAAGACCATGTCGAGGAGTTTTCGACGACCATCAGATCTAAGAGAAGGATCAGCACAATCACGACTAATTGCTCGTCAAGATAAATCTCAGGAGGCTACTTCAGAACGATCTATTGCTCGAACTAACAAGCCCGATGAAGGAAATGATGCGTGGAAAGGTTCTATTCGGCGGTTGGAGGATAGATTGGGAGAAATGGCTAAGGCAAAGAACCCCCTACAATGAACTTTTGTTCAAGGCACACCTTTTGTACAGGCCATTATGAATTTTCCTACACCGTCAAAGTTTAAAGCACCTGTAGTGACCCCCAAATATGATGGAAAGACAGATCCTGTTCTTCACATAGAGCAATATCAGGCTGCTGCCGACATCTATGTTGTCCCCGACGAGATGAGATGCAGAGCGTTCTCAGGAACTCTTACTGGAGCTGCCCAGATATGGTACAACAATCTTCCTCGGGGTAAGATTTCAACTTTCTTTCAATTGACCGAGTTGTTCATTGGCAATTTCTGTTTTGGAGCAAAGCCAGTAAAACGAGTAGCACACTTGTTAAGTGTTAGACAAAAACCTGGTGAGAGTACTAGAGATTACATAACTCGTTTCAATAACGAGAAGCTAGAAGTCATAGATTATGAAGAAAAGACAGCAATCACTGCCATGATGATTGGGTTGTTGCCTAACAAGTTGTATTACACTTTGGCCAAAGATCCACCTACAACTATGTCAGAGTTGATGGCAAAAGCGGCCAAAATCATGAATGCCGAGGAGGCTATGGCTGCAAAGAAGAATATGGACACCAAAGAAACCAAAGTGGAAGATGATAAAGCGAAGAAGAAGAGTATCCAGCCCCGAGAAGAATCAAGCTATACAAGAGGAAATGAAGACAGAGCAAGAGAGAGATCTAGATCTCCTCGTCGGGCAGAAGAAAAACAATAAATGAAGAATGTGTGTTGATTTCACCAATATCAACAAGGCAGTGGATGCTACTTCGGGACACGAGCTGCACATGGATACTTACTCTGGCTACAACCAAATCAAAATCAAACCTGAAGATAGGAAACGACATACCAGCAGCTGATGAACAAGGTTTTTGCTGAACAAATCAGTTGCAGTATGGAGGTCTATGTTGACGATATGCTGACAAAAAGCAAGAAAGCTGTTGATCATCTAGTTGACTTAGATCAGACCTTTGATCAACTTGATAAATTATCAAATGAAACTCAACCCGACGAAGTGCACATTTGGAGTACGAGAAGGAATGTTCCTCGGGTACATCATCAACCAGCAAGACGTTGAAGCAAATCCAGACAAGATTAAAGCCCTTTTAGGGTTGCGATCTCCATCGACGAAGGAAGAGGTGCAGAGATCAGATACCCAAAGCTGGAAAAATTGGCATTGGCATTAATTAAGGCAAGTAGAAGAATGAGGCCATATTTCCAGGCCCATACCATGCATACCGACATGCCATTAAGACAAGCTGTAGCAGAGTTTACTGATCTTAATACTCCCGAGAAACAAAAGTTGCTCGCTGATCAACCTGTGGATGTTACGGGATCAACAAATTATACTCCTTTGGTTATGAGGCGTACACTTGCGTGATCAACTTCGGTTGGTAAAAGAGCTTGTGGACAAGATAGTTCGAAAGAACTTGATAGTTCGAGCGTGATCAACTTCGGTTGGTAAAATAGCGAGAACAAATTATACTCCTTTGGTTAGGAGGCGTACACTTGCGTGATCAACTTCGGTTGGTAAAAAAGCTTATGGACAAGATAGTTCGAAAGAACCTGATAGTTCGAGCGTGATCAACTTCGGTTGGTAAAATAGCGAGAACAAATTATACTCCTTTGGTTAGGAGACGTACACTTGCGTGATCAACTTCGGTTGGTAAAAGAGCTTGTGGACAAGATAGTTCGAAAGAACCTGATAGTTCGAGCGTGATCAACTTCGGTTGGTAAAATAGCGAGAACAAATTATACTCCTTTGGTTAGGAGGCGTACACTTGCGTGATCAACTTCGGTTGGTAAAAGAGCTTGTGGACAAGATAGTTCGAAAGAACCTAACAGTTTGGACCCACGACCAACTTCGGTTGGTAATAGGGCGAGAAAAAAATATACTCCTTTGGTTAGGAGGCAATAGTTCAAACCCACGACCAACTTTGGCTGGTAAAAGGGCAAGAACAACATTCTTATAACGCCAATCTCGGTTGGTTTGAAAACAAAATATGCTCTCAAATGCCAACTTATGTTGGTCGGGTGGTAATATTATTACAAAAGTTCCTCAAAGAACAAAATATTCCAAACTGAACCAAGTATGGTTGGTCGGGGATAAAAACCCACTAACTGTATTTGGTCGACGAGGAGAAAATATTTCAAATAGAACCAAGTATGGTTGGTCGGGGATAAAAACCCACCAACTGTAGTTGGTCGACAAGCACAATTTAACAACCTTGGTTGATTGAAAAAATTTTAAACATTTTTATACTCATTACTTTATTAAGTGATTGAGCAACATTGATACTTATAACTTTTTTTTTGTCGATGAACCATACAATATTGTTATGCAAGCACAAATATAAAGTGTTTGACAAATACAAGACAATAGCAATTAAGATTGCGAACAAAAATGAAAGCCTTTCATCAAAAACAAAATACATTGAGAATGAAAATGTATACTAACTATTACATTGAGATTCCTACTCTATTGGTTTCTTTCCCTCTTCTTTTGAAACAGGTTCCTCGCCAGCAGGAGGATCATCCAAAGCATAAGGGGAGTTTATAAAATTAAGATCTTTCAGCATTATGATGTTCATCACAGATAGTCTATCCGAGAAGCTCTTGCTCGTCCCCGAGAAGCTCTTGCTCATCCCCGAGAAGCTCTTACTCGTCCACGAGGAGGAGGTTGCTCTTCAAGACTCATGATCTTCTCAGACATCTCAGCCAAGGCCTGGTTCTTTGACATTAGTTGGAAGGCTTGATTCTCCAAAGCAGATTGAGTTCTCTGTTCTTCGACAGTTACCCGAGCATCTCTTGCTCGTCCCCGAGAACCTCTTGCTCGTTCCCAAGCAGAGGTAGAAGTCAAAATCAGCATCTACAGCACTGAGATCTTTGCTACTACTGTCTCGACCAATAATGAAGAAGAAGTTGTATGAAAATGTTTCGAAGTCCACCACTAGTTTGGTATTAATCAGATTGAAGAGTTGGGCTCAAATCAACAAAGTATTCAGAGGATCATAAATTTAGCACTCAGTTGCTCGACACAGGAGGCAGTTGGTCGGCCAGCAAACCAATCAACATACTTGAAGATTATGACAAGCTACAAGCTGCATCATATGTCATCCAGGAGATAATTCACTTTATGTTGAACAAATCAAGAAGGTAGATCAAGAATTTCACGAGCACCGAGCAACACTGCAGAATAAATACTCCATCCTTTCATGTAAACCATCAAGCATGAAGCATTGGGGGCTTCTGTTGATACCAAAATTAATATGCTGATATGGATGAATAATACGAAGACACGTGTCAATCTACGTGGCACAACAGCAACGAGGAAGTTCATTTCCCCGACCAACTCATGTTCTCTCCGAGCAACGAGGATACATCGAGGAACTTTAGCACTCCGAAGTACTCCAGCGCTCCGAGGAACTCCTGAGCAACGAGCAACTAAGGCGGTCCGAGCTGCATCTCGGCCATAGCATTAATTGCCAGATAATCAACAGTTCAACTATTCATTGAATGTTCATCATCTTGACGCACACACTGCATTAAATATATTACCCTTTCATATGTATATCATTTAATGTATCAACCCTTTCATGTACAGCCTAAGGGCTATAAATACCTTGTATCACCCTCATTCAAAGGGACCGAAATTTCTTGATAGAACCACAAATCAATAATTCCCAAACACTCAGCAATAACATAATAGTGGACGTAGGCCATTCATATAAGGCTGAACCACTTTAAAATCTTTGTCTCATTTTATTTATCTGTGATTGAATAATTAGAGCGATCTAATTTTTTACATCAATAATTAATAATAATAATAATAATAATATTTTGTTAGTTAGTTAGTTAGTCCTTTTTTACTTGATTCACTATTTTGAGTTATTATAGGGTGGAATTTTAATGAGCCAAATACTCTTCGCAACTCCTTCTATCCCCAACCATCATATTTTCACTCTGTGCCTAAATCTAGAGATCGAATAGAATAAACCACCAAAACTTCAAGAATTATATCATGCAATTTAATGAACATGGAACAATAGCTATCTTACAAAATACTAATGAGCATGTTGAAAGTCATTTCTTTCAAACTAATAATATTCCTTTCTTGATTTTCCCTCTAAAGTGTTTTGTTTTTAAAAATAGAGATGAAAGTGTTGGTCAGGGTATCTCTAAAGTAACTAATTTAATGGAGAAAGAAAGTGATGAGACTGTGAAAAATATTTAATGTGATAATTTATCTCAAATGTTTCTTCTAATTTAAATGATCAAAATGTAACTTCGGCTTTTGTGCAAAATGAAAACCTAATTATTGAGTCATCATCGTGTGGTGTTGATTCTACCAATGATTATCTTGGACCTCCCATATATGAAGAGCTAGTATCCTCATAGGACATATCTTCTTATAGTTATTTTTGTAAGGTGCCGCACTTAGGGGGTCAGGTTCACATGCATCCCAAATTTTAATTGATTACTTTAGGGAAAGGGAGAGTATTTATTTTAGGTATAAAATTAATGAGTTAACTCTATGCAATAATATTTTTTTTATCGTTTTTATGATGAACCACCATTATGTCTATCATTCAAGGAGACTAATTGTTATATTTTTTTTTTTGAAAATATGACATATATGTTCATCCATTTGTAATTGATGATTATTCTAATAGTTATCATTTCGACTATAATGATGTGATCTTGATCGACCTTAAAACTAATATAGAGGTGTGATTTTTTTATTTTATGAGGTTTCTTTTTATTAATTTGCCCTTTCTTTATTTATACCCCCAATTATTCTAGGTATTATTTTATGGTGATGGTGATAAATGTCACGACTTTGTAAAGTTTTAGTTGTATTTCTAGATTTTTCTATTTTATTTTATTTATTTTTCTCTCTTAGTTTTATTTTTATTCCTCCCCCGCATTTGTTAGTTTTGGTAATACACTTGGAGCTTATACTTCCACTCTCTTACATTCTTTACTTTATGTTTACATTGTTCTATATCTTTCTTGGTTGGTTTTAACATTGAGTACAATGTTTCATTTAGGTTGTTTTTTGTTCTATATTTTTTTGAAATGATTTCTTAATATATAATGAATTCATGGATCTCTCAACTTATGAGAACTTTACATATTAGCCATATAATATGATCTAAAATGGACATTGATTTGAAACCGAAAGAATTTATCAAATAATTGTGGAGATTTTAACTCGATGAGATTTTGTGCCATTTATCGTTTTTGAAAAATTTAAATCGATCCAAGTTAAAAAAGCTAAAATTTTCCTTAAGTGATTATTTATTGTTGATCTCAAGTTCTTGGATTTTTCGATTACTGAAAACAAAAGTCAAAATGTGAATCTTAAGAACTGTAAGTCTTAGTAAGTTGGCTTGAGATACCAATTAACTTAATAGAAAATGAGAAATGACATTAGACCATCATTTGGAAGTTTAAAATTAAGCCTTAAAAGAGGTTTTTATATTATTTTCGTTGCAAGTTCATTTGTGCCAAAGAGAAAAATAAGCATCTTATTGAAAATCCATTATCCCACCCAAATCTAAGTCGGAGTCTAAAATCCCATAAAATCAAGTCATACCCATGTTTTAAGAAAAATATAGAAAACATACAGTAGGAGAAAGGCCAAAAAGAAAATAAAGTTTGCATAATAATGCTTGAAAAAAAAATTGTAAAAAAAGAGAAAGAAAGAAAGAATGAATGACAAAATGCAATAAAAAAAGGAGATAAAAGAAATATGGCCTTGAAAAAAAGAAGAAAGTAAAGTAAGAGAAAATAAAAATGAAGGTTAGATGAAGGTCTAAAAGTCAAAATACCGAATTCCTAGAAAATTCTTGAACTCCTACTATCATTCTTTCTAGCTAAAATTTAAGCCTACAATACAATCGAAGAAAGTTGTAATAGATCTCGAGTAAAGTCGATTAAAGTGTGGAGTGAAGATAAATAGGATTTATGGTGAAATTTAAAGTTTTTAAAAAAATTAATCAATTTTTCGTTTAGGAAATAATATTCATTCCCTATAAAAAGTTTTTTTTCGATTATGTATATGTTAAATTTGCTCACTTAAATTTACTCTTTTGTTCACATATATCGAGAAAAAAAATTCATTTCAAAGTGTTCGATTTTGAGTGCATCTCGTGAGACTTTGAAATGAAACAAACTTTTGGATTCGAAATGTAACGATCAAATGTTTTTAAATGGATGGTTAGCCTTAGGTGCTCCAAGTTCTACTTGGTTAGAAGACCACACTGGCCACATCCTTTTACCTTTACATTATCCACATGCCCTTTAAACATATGAGAATTTTATTGCCTCGGTCTTCCCTCCTTTTGGACCAATATAACTTGAAGTTCATGTACATTCCACTTATCCTTTATAGTATTGTAATGAATTTTAAATGGTTAATTTTCTGGAGGTAGAGATTTTATAACAAATTGGACAATAAATAACTCATTTATTATAATGCCTACACTCTTTAATTTAGCATCTGAATTGGTCATTTCAATTATGTGTTTGTTCATGCTTTGAGTACCATCGAACCAAATTATGGTGAGATCAGTAATTGTTTTCCCATATATGGACTAATCATAAATGAGTGCAAAAATGTTCTTTTATATTGTTAAAATGTTCTTTAGATCTAGTTTTTCAGGTAGGGAGATTTTGATTTTAGAAGTAATGCACATTTACATAAACATATGGTCCAATACAATGGATATGTAAAATATCATGAATGGCCTCCTCATCCTTACTATTTTGATAAGTTAGAGCATTGGGTTCTTCCAGAAGGAGGGTTGTGTCAAGGTCCTAAATTCCTAGACTAAACTCAATTTTCTCGCTCTAGTCTGAAAAGTTAGTATCGTAGGATTTTGAAAAGGACGATGTATGTGGATACATGTTAAGGGGGATGTCATTGGATTTTACTGAGGAATTACATAGAATATAGTATATTTATGTTTTTGTTGGAGTTTGGTTTTGTCCTTGTCAATCTTTCTTGTTTTATGGGTATACTATCTATAAACGGAGTTTTCGCCCCCTGAGCCGGGGCCATTTTAATGACATATTTAATTATAAAAAATGCAGGGCTATAAATTAATACTCATAATTATTAGTTAACACACATAACAAAAATTTGTGAGTGAATTAATACCAAATTGTAGATGTTTATCATAATTTGGAAAAATTTTGATCAATCACAAAGTTGTGATACCTGCATTTGATGTATACCAAATTAGGCAGATGGTCGCGAATTTGTGCCGTAACCAGGCCCATGGTTCACAGATTAGATCCATGACCAAAATAGGCGTGACCTAGTCCCAGATCGAAATCAATGGTTAACGTCCATGTCGTGAGGCTGTATATGGTGCAAGATCATAGATAAGGGTCATGACTAGGTGGTCACGGACCAAGCCCATGGCCCATCCCTGAACAACCTTTACACGTGTTTCACTTTGGTCACGAACGATAGCCATAAATCACCTTTACACCTGTTCCACCTTGGTCACGGACCAGAGCCTGGGGCGGTGCCTGCTGTACAACGGCTAGGGCGGCATTTACCGCTTGGGCAACAATATCTCCAACCTCGGCGACATTCATGGTGCCTTGTACTGGTGCAGGCTGTGGCTCTGGCTGTGCATTCCTAGGAACCCGTTGCGCACGTCGTGGAGGCATCTGAAATAAGAGTAAATTCTATAAGTTCGCAGTTATAACTCAAAATAGCTGAAGAGCGAAACATACACAAAAGATTACAACAGTCCTAAAATATAGGGCTCTACATCAAAGAAAGCTCAGCAGAAACATAATAAGCAATGCAGATCCTAAGGAAACTACAACCTGATGCTCTGATACCACCTGTGACACCCCGACTAATTAAATACCGGGTAGCTACACCTTTATTAAATTAATACAAAATGTCAAGTTGGTTCAGTTAATAACATCACTGTCGAAAACATTTTTATAATTACTAACCACCTAGTATTTAAAAAGTGAGTTGTCAAATTTTAAGATAAATCTGATTAACATGCAATAAATGAATTATAGAATGAATAACATAACCATTCACAATAAAGTCTCAATAGAGTAACCAACAAATAATAATGAATCCGGAGGAAATACTCCTCACAACAATCCCAATACTGAAATAATAAAACAAGTCTGCAACCTAAAAATTAATTACAAATCAAAGTCTGAATAACTGAAATATAAAATGTCTCTAAGGAAAAGGGACGACATGCCCAACAACTGATAGACTGAACATGGAGTCAAGACTAGAAAAGGAGGCGTCTACTGTCAAGGCCCTGTAACTTCCACAACAGCTACAGCTCGTCACCTGAATAAAATTCCTATGCATGGTGTCCTTGTGGCTGGGCACCTAAAAAGGTTTTTACAAAAATAGATTTGAAAGCAAACGGGTTAGAGCCTGAATGTGGAGAATGTTTTAAAAACATCAAGTGATTTAATAACATTAAAATAATGAATGCAAAATACATGTTAGGATGTGCTCTCACATGAAATACTCACCTCTCGACTAATTGTGCACTCCTAACGTACTTGTACCCATACAAGTGATTCTCATATCTATCTAGACCAAGACAAATTCTATCCTTTCTACTTGATTCGCAATTTAATTCCAACATCATCAATTTAATAGGGGGGTTTTACTTTAATTTCTCGGATTCTCAATTATTAACAACACAATTTACTAGAGGTTATCCCCTTTTTATCTTCTCAAGGCGTTACTATAATTATTCTCACAATTAAACATGACAAGTCTTTTCATTTAACCGTATATTATTCACATCATAAATATACAATACAAGCACCTCAAGACTAAGTTGCGGTGCACACATACTCTGCTATCCCATCCCGGTACATCATGTACATAAGGATTACGCATTCCGAATTTCTCAGAAATCATTATCAGATAATAGAAAATCACAAACAATGGAGGCGAACACAGTCACATCACATGGGTCACACACATACCTATGCTCCCATGATCAGTAGACTTATTAACATCTCAATAATTCCTTCTCTGACCTATGTTCTCGAGGTACCAATCTAAATCCCCCCCGTAGGCACACAAAGATTAGATGGCCCTAAACGAACGCAAACCTCCCGTGATAGCAAGTATGGTAGGTATGTCATACACATAGAATCATATATACTAAGCATGCACACATCTTAGTAATTAACATATTTTCATTAGTGGTATACATCTAGCCCTTATACCAACTTTTAGTGTTACACAATCACATGTCCCCGGTTTATATATATTTAAGTCATCAATTATCCTCGCATCGTGATTAGTCACTCGCGTCCTAATCCACAAATACTATTTGGTTCAAGCCACTCTTCTATATTTTAATCCTCAATATAACAAAAAACTCCCAACTATACCATTTTTTTAACAAGGGAAAGTATTCTCATCAATTAAACAAGGTTACGGGACACTAGAAATCAAATCAGGCCAAAAAGGCCATTCTGTCAACTCGTTAGAAATCTCGTTCGAACGAGGTCGTTCGAACGAGAGTTCATTCGAAAGAAAGGGGCATCGAACGAGAGTTTGTTCGAACAAAAGGCATCGAACAAACTACCAATCTCGTTAGAAGACAGACTGTCACCTCGTTAGAAGCTCGTTCGAACGACCTGGGCAGGTCTTCTAACGAGATGACATTTCGAGCCCAGAATTTTCCTATCTCGTTTTTCTCAATTTTCTTCTTCTTAAAACTCATCCAAAAATCATCCCAACAGTGTTTTAAGGTTTCTAATCATCACTAAACATTTGTAGGTCATATCTTAACATTTATATAGGGCTAATCTTCCTAAACAACCTATAATTTTCATATCTCCCCAATTTCCCAAACCTTATGAGTATGAACCCTAGAAATTTAAAGTCATAAATTTCCCTTAATAAATCCGTTTTTGTATCATAAAAAGTCATAATTCTTTTAGTATAATCACCCAATAACAATCCTACATGAAATCGCTATATCAAAATCTGAATTTCTAACCCCAATTTCATGGGTTTTTATAAATCTCCCAATACAATGCAATTATATAAATTTCTAAGCATGGAAGAAACATTCGCTTGAAATTAACGTAATTAAACCACTTGCCTTGTATTATTCTCTGAATTTGATGTTGAATGTTGAAGGTTTCTCTCTCTTTCTCTACAATTTCTCCCAAGGTTGAAGGTTGAAGATGGTGGTTGTGGTTTTCTCTTTTGGGAACCTCTCTTAACTTCCTTCTATAACTCCCGTAGCCCTCTAATCAGTTAAGTGCTGGTAATGGCTTAGTGGGTTATTAAATATCCTATATTTAATTCCCAAAATTCGTTGGTCAAAATTTCCCAAATTTCAAAATTACTAAAATACCCTTTTAAGTTGCCGGTATGGCTCAAAAAGGCCCCGGGACCCAAACTAAATCCCCGGCTAGTGTTTTCTGACTGTTTCGACCCTTCCGGACACGTTGGCGCACTCAAAATGACTATTCGATTGATAAAAATATAGTTCACTTTTAAATTCAAATATTTACATTTTTTACGCGACTGACGCGCGCGTCCCAACAAAATTTCCCAAATTGCCATATTTCAGTCTCGCGACAATTTCAATATTTTCAATATTCATATATTGACATATATACACATTATAATCAAATACCAACTCACATCTCGTTAGTATTTTATCCTGATTAATTCTCAATTAATTCACATTCAATTTAATTAATCTCATAAATAAATATCAATAAAAATACGGGGTATTACAGTCGATTGCTATATTAAGTTTGACACACATGAGGTGTTCATGCCACTTGCGGTGTCATTTACAGCTATTTCTGATATTGGCCCACTCACGGCACGTTTTTTTAGCCTGAGTGTGCCTATTTTCAAATTCGGGTCCTATTATCAAATCGAGAGTCTCGCGACTATGTGGTTGGTTACTATGTATTATGTTGGACACGCACAAGGTGTTTGTACCACTTGTGATGCTGTTTAGGGGCTACTGGTAGTTTTCGTCCACTAGCATCACGTTTTCAAGCCTAAGTGTGCCTATTTTCAAATTCAGTTTATATTTTCAAATTGGGAGTCTCGTGACTAAGCGACAGATTGCTACGTGTTACGTTGGACATGCATGACATGTTCGTACCACTAGCAGTGCTGTTTGGGGGCTGTTGGTGGTTTTCGCCCACTCACGGTATATTTTCAAGTCTAAATGTGCCTATTTTTAAATTTAGGTCTTATTCTCAAAACGAAAGATCAGCGACTATGCGACCGATTGCTACGTGTTACTTTTCACATGCGCAAGCTTTTCGTCCCACTTGTGATTCCGTTTAGCAGCTATTGATGGTTTCCACCCATTTGCGACCCGTTTTCAAGCCTAAATGTGTCTATTTTCAAATTCGAGTCCTATTTTCAAATCGGGGGTTTTGCAACTATGTAGTCGGTTGCTGCGTGTTACGTTGGGCATGCATGAGGTGTTCATGCCACTTACGATGCCATTATGAGGTTGTTGGTAGTTTTCTCCCACTCGTGACAAGCTTTTAGGCCTAAGAGTGCCTATTTTTAAATTCGGGTCCCATTCTCAAATCAGGAGTCCCGTGACTATAAGGTCGATTGCTATGCATTATGTTGAACATGAAAAAGGTGTTCGTACCACTTGCGGTGCCGTTTGGGGGTTGGTGGTGGTTTCTGACCACTTGTGGCACGTTTTCCAGCCTAATTGTGCATATTTTCAAATTCGGTCCTATTCTTATACCAGGAGTCCCGCGACTACGTGGTCGGTTGCTACGTGTTTCATTGGACATGCATGAGGTGTTCATTCCACTTGTGGTACCATTTGGAGGTTGTTGGTAGTTTCCTCCCGCTCGCAATATGTTTTTAAGCCTAAGTGTGCCTATTTTCAAATTCGAGTCCCATTCTCAAACCGGGAGTCTCATGACTATGTAATCGGTTGTTATGTGTCACATTGATAAACACAATGTGTTCGTACCACTTACGGTGCCTTTAGGGGAGTTTTGGTGGTTCCACCCACTCGCGACACGTTTTCAAGCCTAAGTGTGCCTATTTTTAAATTTTGGTCCTATTCTCAAACAGGGAGTCCCACGACTATTCGAACAGTTGCTACATGTTGATTTGGACATCTATGAGGTTTTTGTACCACTTGAGGTTTCGTTTGAGGATTGTTGGTGATATTCATCCACTCATAGCATATTTTGAAGCCAAAGTGTGCATATTTTCATAATCGTTTCTTTTCTTAAAACGAGAGTCATGTGACTATGCAGTTGGTTGCTACGTGTTACATTGGACACGCACAAGGTGTTCTTGCCACCTGCGGTGCTATTTGGGGGGTGTTGATGGTTTCTGTCCACTTGCATGACGTTTTTAAGGCTAAGTGTGCCTACTTTAAAATTTGTGTCCTATTCTCAAATCGGGAGCCTCGTGACTATATGTCCAATTACTACATATTATGTTGGACACGCACGAGGTGTTCGTGCCACTTGTAGTGCCATTTATCCTTTCCATTCTTACAAACCACATAGCAAGGCTCATGGCATACAAGACACTCATGCTTCTCTTCGTTCTCATTGCGATACAATATACCATCATACTTGCATGCATGAATAGGTTTGTATTTCAAACCCAAACCCTTCAAGCTCTTCTTTATGGTAGAATAATTGTCTCGTAATGTATTTTCTTTTTGAAGAATTTCTTTAATTCACCTAAGACTTCCAATTAAGATGTTACGTGACAAACCAAATTGAATCTTTAAATTATGAAAACCAATCATTGCATGTAATACTGAGTGATCTTTATCGAAATCTTTATACAACGTTCTATTTGCATCAGCTTCAACCATATGTATTCCCGATCTCCTAGTAATTCAGCATCAAATTGTTCACTTACTTGGTCATAATGTGCATTATCCATCTCCATAAGTTGGTGCTTTTAATGCTTGTGGACTCCATAAGCATCATCAATTTATTTGGTCAATGGACGATGTGTTGGTGAATCATGCACCACTTCCACTCATCGGGCTTCAATTACGTGGTCGACAACCGTCAATTCTTACGGAACATGAGGTATATTTTTTTCACCATAGTATGTCCATATTTTATAGTCTTGACAAATTGCCCACTTTATTATATGCAACACAACGTCTTCTAATGATTTATATTTTTCATTCATCCAACGGGTGCACGAATACGGAACCTTGTCATTTTCAAAAATTTTATCAGCATATTTAACAAATTCTTGAACGCCCTTTATTATTTGTTATTCGTCTAGTCTCCCCTATCCACTCTATATATTGTGGGAAATCCCACTCTATATATTGTGGGAAATCCATTTAATACTCTTCAAATTTCAGTCATATGTTAATAGGTTAAAACAAATGTCATGTTGCATTCAAGAAATTAATGTCATTACGAAAATGTCACAACTTAAACCCTATATTAAACAAATTGGGCAAGTGATATTCTTACAAATGAAATAAAAAAAAATATTATTAAAATTGAACTGAAACAAAAAAATGTTCTTAAAAAAATTTATTATTCCTACTGAAACAAAAAAAATATCATTAGAACTTTACCAACAAATAAACTGGCCACGTGATAAAAGAATTGGCATAATGTCTCAATTATTTCCCTTCCTCATTGTCTGCGTATATAGATACATATTTGTAGCCGTTGTATATGTAATCAACCATCTCCTGAGCCTTACCCTTCCGCAAAGGCCAACAATGTACTTTAGTTCTGATAACTACGGAGATGATGTGCACATGCCAACAATCCTAATATTGGCTAGGTCCTTGAAATATAATCGCTCGCCATAATCATCGTGAGTGGTTGACTATGATTCAAGACCTATGATAGGCGGAGGCACTATAAAGGAAAATGTTAAAGAAGGCGGCATTGGGGAGGTGAATGTTGATTGTTGAGGGTAGGGGAAATCATGAGGAGGCATTGGGGGCCGAAAACCTTGAGTAAAAAAAGACACAAGTTTACCAATTTCATTCGTTAAGACTCCCAGGTTACTTTTAATCTCCTGGACATCCCCATAAGTCCTGGACTGATATTCCTCTTGGATCGAGATATGAATCCTGATCGAAGAAAGCTCGTCCACGAGAGGTGTGTTTTAATTTTATTTTCAGCATATATGATCTGACACCTCTCATCCTCCCTATTTTGTCCGTTCCAAAGGTCTGGGTCAGGGCATTAATTTCCAAGTCATCAAAAGGGCACGAACTTGACTGACCGCTAATGTCTTCTATTGATTCCAGAGTCTTAACCAAGTGTGGTAAAAATTTATTATCTTTGTCTTGTCAAGAATGAACGTATAAGTTGGCCCAATTTGGTTGTTTATGGGCATTTAGACCATCATTTTTCCTACTCGACCATTCATTCTTCATATCTTCATAAGATTTAAAGCCCAGCACGTGGACATTGGTTTTTTACCCTGTTTTGTTTATGTTTGTCCCTCTAGACCAACTTTTTATCCTTCGCCTCATTCTCCAAAAAATCATTCCACTGCTCCATCGACATTTCAACATTCAGAGGAACTCAGTCTTTCAGAGCTACAATATAGGAGCTCAATACATCCTTCGAGAAATGTCTCTTCGCAGATTTTTCTGGTACGTTCTAAATTGTTCAGCAACCCGAGAAAGAACATTATGCTTTGAACGGTCAGAAAACGAAAACCGCTTACAGAGTTGATCCCAGATGTCAGCTTTGATGGATTGATCAACAAGGTTCCAATTGTCTTCTCCCCTGACTCCCACGTTCATTTTATCTAGTGACAAACATTGGGCTTTGAATCTCAACATGACATTTTTATCACCCACGGATTTATTTACAAGAATAGAGAACCCAATGGATAGCTTTTCATTTGAGTGGCAAGTGTTGGGAACGTTAGATGGGGACATTGGAGTAATAGAGGTTTTTTACCTACTCATACTTGGAGTAGGGGAATAAATTGAATGTGGAGTTGTGAATTGATCATCGATTGGTGATGAGAATTCATTTTCTTGTGCACAAGATGAGGATCCTCGTTGGGGTGTCACCTTGTTACTTGGTACATTTTTTCCGTTGCGTCCCGACATTATCTGTAAAAATAAAAATTAATAAAAAACTAAATATAATTATAATAATATGAATGATAACTAACTAATCAAGTTTATGATATATATATATATATATATATTATGAGAAAGGGGTGTTTTACTGTTCCAAAAAATCAACGGTTGGGAACGATTTTTTTTGGGCGATCTAATGGTTTGGGATTGTGCCATGTAGGACTATACCCATTGTGACATGGAAGTTGGAAAAAAAAATACCCCCTTATATGCTGCCTTCCCCGCTCTCATTTTCGTCCAACAAAAAATCAACTCGTTTTCTTCTTTCCCCCGTTTCCCTTCCCCGCAATCTGCAAATCCCCTCCCTCTCCCCTTCCCCACCCTCTCCCCTCCCCGCTTCCCTAAGCCCTCTCCCCTACTCCACCCTCTCCCCTCCCCGCTGCCCCCTCTCTCCCCTCCCCGCTGTCCCCTCTCTCCCCCTCCCTCTTTCCATTGCCCCCCGATCCCCGCTGCCGCCCCTGCCTTCCACGCTCCAGCGCGCAGCCGCCCCTGACTCCACGCTCCGGAGCACAAACACACACACAGATCTAACCCACTGAGATTTTGTAATTTCTTCAGATCTAATCCACTGATATTATTCAGATCTAACCCACTGAGATTTGGGAATATAATTTCTGATTGTTCGGTTTTTTTTCATTCAGATCTATCAATAATATCTGTTTCTTCTACACACATATTGATGCTGCCATTTTCTTCAGATCTTTCCACAAATTTTGCGTCTTCAATGATTCAAGGTGCAATTTCTAAATTTCTGATTGTTCGATTTTTTTTCCATTCAGATCTATCAATGATTCAAGGTGTAATATTTGTTTCTCTATGTCACTGTTTTAGAAATATGGGTTACACCCACTGAGATTTTGTGATATTCTTCAATTTAGGGTTTCGAAATTAGATTTGGGGCACCCACTGAGATTTTGTGATATTCTTGAATTTAGGGTTTCGAAATTAGATTTAGGGGTTTTCTAGATCAAATTAGAGGCATTTTTTTGGTTTGGTACTATAATTTGCAAAATTGATTTTGGTTTGATTTTGAATAATTTTTGTTAGTTTTGGGAGTGTTTTTTTCACTTTTTCAATAGTGTATGGGTTGGGTTATTCAGAGATTACTTTTAATACTGTGAGTGTTTTTTTTTATTTTGAATAATTTTTGTTAGTTTCTACTTTTGCTTTTATAATTTAGGAATTTAGTAGTTCTTGAAGATTTTTTTTTCATATGTTTGACAAAATAATCAACTGAGTTTTTTTAGAAAATCTTTTAGAAAATATATGATTTGATACAAAGTGAGTGAGAAAGTTAAATCAAACCAAATTAAATTCGATTTGCATTAGTTTTGATAATTTATGCTATTGATTTCTTTTGTCAAGGATATAGCTGCTTTATGTTGTTCGACATGAAGACCTGACCAATTATGAATTGAATTATTCGGTATCTATTTCTCGAACTCTTACAACATGAGGCACATGAGCATCTTCACGAAATCCGTGGGACATGTTTTGGTAAAATTCGTGGATTTATGTCATTATATAATGAATATGTTGCAGGTAACCATTGGGTGTGTTTCTGGTAATGTCATCTAAGTTTGATTTTTTTTTGTTCTAATTTAGTTTATTTGGCGTGTATTTTAGTTATTGGCTTACTATTTTTTTTCTTTTTGATGCATCTCAGGTGGAAGCTTGATTTATTTAAGCAATTATTTTGCATAAATAACACGTATTCAGGTACAATTTTTTTTATAAATAATGTTTGGGGCAGTTATTAATTGTTTGTTCTCTAATCTTTTCCATATTGGAATGGATAATTACTATTACTTTTTATGATGTTTATTGAATCCTATTTTTGTATCCAATTTTTTTATATAAATAATGTTTGGGGCAGTTATTAATTGTTTGTTCCCAAATCTTCTCCATATTGGAATGGATAATTACTATTACTTTTTATGATGTTTATTGAATCCTATTTTTGTATCCAATTTTTTTCATTCCTATTATTTAAATTACATCAATATGTGAGACTTTGTGTATGTTTTTATGTTGCAGGTAACCATTGGGTGTGTTTTTGGTAATATCATCTAAGTTTGATTTTTTTTTGTGTTCTAATTTAATTTATTTGGCTTGTATTTTAGTTATTGGCTTACTATTTTTTTTCAGTTTGATGCATCTCAGGTGGAAGCTTGATTCATTTAAGTAATTATTTTGCATAAACACACCCAATGGTTGCAGGTAACCATTGGATGTGTTTCTGGTAATGTCATCTAAGTTAGATTTTTTTTTTGTGTTCTAATTTAATTTATTTGGCATGTATTTTAGTTACTGGCTTACTATTTTTTTTCGTTTTGATGCATCTCAGGTGGAAGCTTGATTCATTTAAGCAATTATTTTGCATAAATAACACATATTCGGGTATAATTTTTTTTTATAAATAATGTTTGGGACAGTTATTAATTGTTTCTCTCTCTCCATCTCTGTGATTTTTTCATCTTCCTGTTAGTACAACCAACATGGTAAAATATTTTATATCATCTTTTTTATATTCTTTTTGTATTGATTATATGTTCTGGTGATTTCTTAGTTGTTGTCACAGGTTCTTGCGAGGAATGGACAAAATTATGTCATGACTTTTGCAACCTCCAATAGACTCCACCCCAAGGTTTCTATGTGAACTACTTATTTAGGGTTTAACTAAATGTTGATGTGTTTTAAAGTTAAAACGTTGTTTGCAATGTTTGTGGTAAGACCATTATTTGGTGCTAGATATGCAGCTCACTCTACTTAGACAGTAAATAATTAAACTATTATTTTATAATTAAACTGTTATTTTATAATAAAAAAAACTATTATTTTATAAAAAAAACAATTATAAATGTTAATATAAAAAATCACTAAAAACTGTTAATATAAAAAATCTTTCTTTAATAAAAAAAACAGTTATACAACCAAAAACTGTTATTTTATAAAAAATAAAAAAACATTTAATATATATTAACCGTTAATACAAAAAAATGTTAATAAAAAACAGTAAAAATAATAAATAATTTAAAAAACAGTAAATAATTTAACCGTTATTTATTAAAAAAACTGTTATATTATAAAAAAAACTGTTAATATAAAAACACTAAAAACTGTTAATATAAAAACAGTTAATATATAAAAAAACAGTTATACAACCAAAAAATTATTATTTTATAAAATATAATTTTTTTATATATATATTAACAGTTAATACAATAAAATGTTAAAACAGTTATAAATGTTTTAATTTTTAAATTCAGTTAGTTTGGTTAAAAAAATGATGTGTTGTGCCCCGCTTTTTTCGGTTCATTCGTTCATGGTAGATAAAAACTTAAGATTTTGGATTCAATTTTAATAAAGATGTGTTTAATTGACTAATTGTATTTTTTGTTTTGTATCAGGGAACATTTTGAAAACTACATGCAATTATTATAGAGGAATATACGGGACGACTTCAGTTCATATATATATGTGATTGTTTTTACGAAGTTTGTTTCATTAATTTTTTTATTAGATTTTACTTTTGATATCATTAAATATTGTTGGATTTGTTGTTATCCCTTAAGAGGGTGGTTAGTCCAATAAACAAAGGAAATCATGCCGATTTTTTTTAAAATGGATACTTTGTTTATTTGAGGCACGATGTGAGTTTAGTTGATGAATATTATATATTTCATGTTATATGTGAGTTTATTTGATGAATTTAGATTATTTGAATGGTGTTGGACAATTTGTTATTTGTTAAGCAGGTTAGATAGTCCTATAAACAAGGGAGATTATGGCCAATTTTTTTAAAATTACACTTTGTTTTGTTTTGTTGGGGAACGATATTTTTGTCGTTTCACAATTACGTAATTTGGAAATTTTCGTCATTTCACGATTATGTACTTTCGAAATTTTTACCGTGCCTTCAGGCACGGGCATTTCGCTAGCATATATATATGCTAGGGTTTGCTCGTGCCTGAAGGCACGACGCAAATTTTCGAAAGTGTATGCCGTTGACTGGACCATACATCGTATTTAGTTCACAATAGATAAACAATTTTTTAAATACCCAATTGTACGAACCTATTAGTTTAAAAAAATTGGAAAACTTTTGAATTTTTTTATATACATACATACACCGTGTTTATGGACATACATACATACACCGTGTTACGAACCTATTACGTCGAAAACTTTTTTACAACACATAATCGTAAACAATTTTAAACATTGTCTACGTACTCGTGCCTAATGTCACACATATAATTTTCTACCATATAAATTAATGGAAAGTTATGAAATTTTTATAATATAAATAAGCTTAAAAACCCTTTTTTTTTAAAACTTCCTTTATTTATAGAACTCCCCACACTATTTAAGGAATAAAATGTTGGAGCAACAATATCAATAGTCCATCCATGACCTCAAATTAAAATCAATATTTCATAAAAATATTGCATGTGTAAACAATTTAAGTCAATTTTTCTTACAACACAAATGTTTAAACATTTTTAAAATTTGGGAAAATTTTTCTTTTTTATAGAACTATCCACCATATTTAAAAAAATAAAAAATACTCCACTAATAATATTAATAGTATGTCCAGGACTTCATATAAATAACATAATATCCATTAAATACTAATTTAAGTCTTACGCTTCTAGTTTACAACAAAAATATGTAAACAACTTAGAAAAATTGGGCAAAATCTCCTTTGGTTATAGGATTATCCACTATGTTTAAGAAATAAAAAATACTATAACAACACTATTCAATCCCAAGAACATACACATAAAAAAGGGAACTATATTCAACATTTAGTACTTAAAGTCATAAATACACTTTACAAATGAACTCAAATAAAATAAATGTACGCAATCAAAATATGTGTCAACACAAAATCCCGCAAAATCTGGCTAAATAATCTCAACACCACATGTTCAATGATGTTCAGCGTCGGATATGCTTAGAGTTTCAAATATTAAAACTATGCATCAACAATTCTTGATTTCACATATTAAACTCTTTGTGGCGTGAAATTCTCCTTTCGGTTCTTCAAGGAAATGTTGTTTATGATCATATTGATAGTTCCACTATTTTTCCACTGCCCACGCTAATTAATGCATCCCAAATCCATAAGGGTCGAAGTCGGGAGTGATCATATCGAGGCGCTGGTACATGTTCAATACGAGGAGAATTAACAACAGGTGAATGGAACATAAATAAAGCAATAATGAAGAAAGGAGACACAAAAGTTTAATGCGGTAATCTTGGCAACTTCAAAGTAATAATATATAATTCCAATAAGCATTCATTTCAAATACTGGTAAAGTTCATATATAACAAAAGTAATCAACACGTCATGCTTAGTAAGACTACGCTGCAATATAAGAATTTTATTGCTTAAAATTGAAAATT
The DNA here is from genome assembly GCA_949130495.1 of Sambucus nigra. Lineage (NCBI taxonomy): Eukaryota > Viridiplantae > Streptophyta > Magnoliopsida > Dipsacales > Adoxaceae > Sambucus > Sambucus nigra. Next base: position 62,290,622 of record OX422223.1, on the reverse strand, counting down.
TCAAGGTACACTTTAAAAAAACGTCCATAGTAGAATAAAGCAAAGAAATTTTCAAATGAAGTGATCTTACCGCGACAATACTGCACAATACCTTAGCATGACAAATTCGCAAATACCACACAAAACAATTGAATAAATTCATCTCTAACTGTTTTAATCCCATCATTGTAATTCAAAATATTAATCATGTGATCTTCATCCAAGTCAAACAACCTGCAATATTAGGACCAAATGACATGAGATGATTCGACTCGGATGTGTAAATCATGCCATGTAGACAAGTTGAATGAGTAGTTTATTTAGGGAAAAAAAGATTCACATCTAAGGGGGAAACAAAGAAAAACATAAAAAGGCCACCTTCATTGCGAATTTAGGTGTTAATAATAATATTTTCACTTTGTTTGTCTGATATGATTTCTTATAAATATGAATGCCTTCAAGATAGGTTGATCGTATTTATGTTCTGGACAAATGTTGTGTTATCAACAAAAGTACAAACAGAAACAAAAATTTACCTTATTATATTCGATAACTTGATTTTTTATAAATTTAATCAAGCGCTGGCATAATAAATCCAAGGATAATCCTTTTGCTCACCCATATGAGAAATTATGAATGTTTGATCTTCCAATTAGATGGTGTTTTCTATCAAAACACTTCACCTTATGCAAGCGACGTTAGCAAATGGCTCTGACTTTGTTTTAGGTGTGGATTTAGACTTCTCTGGACTCCCAAAAACGTTCCCTACCCGTAAAATATCGTCAACCCCAGTAGATGCAACTGTATACCTGTCAAACCCCGCCTAATTCTGGTGTCGGCCGCCACCAAAACTAATTCGGGCGTGAACTAAATAAAATATCATTCTTAGCATGAGACAGATAGAGACATAAATAAACCAATCCATAAGATACATAATTGAATCAATCTCTAATGATCATCAACAACTAAGCGATAAAAGATCCATCACATGCTAACTCCAAAAGAAATCCATACTCCAATAATGATTAAATAAAAATCTGAATAATCCCAACAGAAATCCTCTAAACAACTTTGGAACCGAATGGCCCAATAAAACTCCAAAGAAGTCTCATAATACGACTGGAAAAGAAAGTCTAACTAAACTATGCCATAAAGTAAATATCTCCAGCTGCACCTCTAATGATAACTCTGATAAACTTATGCAGCTTCCCCAAATCAAATCCAGAAAAAGATTAGTCAATGCATGGGGCAGAGCCAAAGCCCTGAGCAAAAATACACACCACTCCCCTCAAATAGGATCCTTGAATCCAGACAGTGGCATTATACGCAATAAATATCACAATAGAATATTTTAAATTAAACGGGATAACTAAACGCGATAATTATAATCTACTAACTACCCGCAAAAATTCCCATTTATAAAGGCACACCAATATGATTTTAAATTCCCAAGTCCCACGATGTTAATTTAATTAAATTAACCAACTTTTATTATTGTTCTCACTTTTTTTTATTAAAGTGTCACACTTCCCCTTGTCAATCGCCCTCTGACCCGTTTACTGTCGGCCCCGACACATGACAAGGTTCCACACACGACACGACATAAATCGCCCTCTGGCCCGTTTAAACTGTCGGCCCCGACACATTATGTCGCCACAAATTTTAATACCCGTTTTTATCTTAGACATTAATTCTCAATTTCACAATTTATAAATTACCCCACCCTTTTAATCGATGTGAGATCCTCAAAAATACCCCTTAGTCCCATACTTAAGGGTCCTCAAGTTATCAATACGTCCTATCCTATGTATAGGAGGATTTTCTAACATAAATCTTAACTTAGTCCCGTACTTAGACTATCGTAACGACGATAAAGTAATAAAAATCAGTCCACCCTCAAGATGATAAAAATGCGATAATCTACCCTCACTAGTCCCATACCTAGAAGGCGTAAATCATCAAAAGGCATACCCACTAGTCCCATACCTAGAAAGCATCCTAAAATATAGGGAGAGCAATAATACCCAACAACCCGTCGTCACAAAGCCAACATCATAATACCAACAAGTCACACAAGCAAGCAATAATTAATCAATGTATAAAACAACGCATGGTAGTCCAATTCAATTAAATCTTTAATTTAATTATCACAACGTCAACAATACCCAAATACTCTCATTTAATTATTTTAAATTAAATATACCAAGTTTTCAACATATATTCATTAAAACCAAATTTTATTATCTCTACATGTATTACATGAGTTATACGCACCCAAAAATCAATTATTTTAAAACTAGGGTTTTTCTACATGCAACCTACACCAATAAAATCCAAAATCACTCATGAATCCTAAGTACCCAAAGGTTATGAATATTATTCAGATTAAAAGATTTTATAAAAACATTCCCATAATTAGTGTCCACTTTTTCTAATTAAGTTACTAATTATTTTTAAGAAAACATGTAATTAAGTGTTTAGGCGACACTTAAAACGCATAATACTAAAGGAAAAGAATAGATTATTCATGCCTGTGAAGATTGTGTTGAAGATCTGATTACAAATCTGGATTCCTCTCGAAAAATTAGCAAAAGAGTGTTCTTGCACGATCTTGATTAAACCCTAATTAAGCCTTCAAAAACTTGTGCCAAAACTTGTGACAAAAACTTGATTTTATTGAAGGTTGATGATTATGGGTGAGAGGAAAAATATTTAGAAGTTCTCTCTGGTGAAAAACTGAAGCAAAAGTGATTATGAGAAGTCCCCCTACGGATTAACAAGGTTATATAGTGATTAGGAGTCCTAATCCTACACAAATTCTAAAAAAAAATAGCTCACAACGCACGTTTTCTGGGAGGGTCGATCGATCTACCCAGGGGTCGATCGATCGATCACCCCGAAAAACTGACAGTTTACCCAAAAAAATGCCATAAGGCAAAATATTGTAAAATCAATATAAAATCTGTTTTAACTCCGATTTTAATTCCGCTTGAAGTTTTATTCTTCTAAAATCATAACCAACATATTTAGCCAATAAAAATTATTAAATTCAAAATTTTATTTTTCTCAAAAATTCCAATTAATTAATTAATTAATAAATAAAAACACGGGGTGTTACATGAAACCACGAGCCAAAACAACTAGCCAAAACCATCTGCTCCAAACCAAGGACTATGCTTAGCTACAACCATCTGAAACGCAAAACAAAACACAAAATAAAGAACAAACCATCTGCTCCATCTTCTCTCTCACCAAACAAACCCACCACGAACCAAACCTCCACACATCTGGAAACACATATGTGAGCAGGAGTAGCCATGGGTGGTTCGATAAATCGGTTTGGGTTCTATTAGATTTATCATTCTCAAGAGGTCTCTCTTACCGTGAGTACGAGTTCTACTGCGACACGGATTAGGGTTTTACTTAGTTTATATATGAGATGGCTGGATATAGGGAATGGAACCCTAAAACAATATTCTCTATGTTGGTGTTATTGATTTGGTGGTGTTTACTGTTGAGCGGTAACGGGGATAAGGACACAGGTCGGCAAGGAGAGGCGGGGGACTGGAACAGGTATTTGGGGGAAAGGTTTGGAAATTGGGGTTGCTATACATTTTGTTTTTAGTTTTTTCTTCCTTTTAATCATATATTGTAACGATTAGTGATATATTCCAACAGTTATATTTGATTTGTAATGGTTTTTAACCATTAAAATTTTTTAATGGATAAAGTCCCTTTACAAATAGAAAAATCAATCCGTTACAAAATAAGCTTTTTGGTGTAGTGAGAAGGGTCTTCTCAGCCACCTGCTAAGAAGGCCAAGAAGTCCAAATCCAATAAGTCTAAGGCCTAAGTTCAAATGCAAACTCCCTTGGATGCGTTTCCCATTGCCTCATTTCCCCCTCCCATCTCTCCAGAGATGGTTGAGGAGCTGAGGAGGCGGGTGTAAGCTGAAGTCAACAGAATACATGTTAAGTTTCAACGGCACGCTGTCATCGTTCCTCCTCCGAGCGTGTTTCCCAAGGTCGTTGTTGATCCCATAGAGACAGCGATAAAAAGGAGAAGAAGGACGGGGTGCCAGAAACTGGTCGTGCAATGGGCTCCAGGAAGAAAACATTGGGTACCAATACCCAGAAGAGACAAATACTCGAGAAACCTCCATCACTAGTTCCCTCTGCCGCTGCCTCCTCGCCGCCGTCACCAGTAATTATACCTTCTCGTTCTCCCTCTGGATCTGAGGTTCTTTATTTCTTATTCCTCTTGTCTTAAGGTGTGTTACATCTGCCCATTTCTTAACAAGAAGTTATTTTATTACAGGGAGTTGAAGGAGAAAGGCCATGTCCCCCCAGGTAAGTCGCTTCGTGAGGGGGCATTGTGGTGTCTCTCCAGCAGACACTACTCTCTCCCCGTTCCCCCTGATAAGTCTCACTTATTATCGTCATTCATCCTCACAATGAGCCAAAGAAGCTGCGATAGAGGCTGTCGCTGTTGAGTCTGCTAAGATGCCTGGTCAACCAGAGGAAACTACTGTTGCCCCCTCTGAGTTACTAGCGAAGCAAGAGGTGTTGTGGGCGAGGAGAGTGCCCCACAGGTAATTTTCCTGCCAAGTCTTACATATTTTAATTATTTCTTTGTTTTTTTATCATATCTACCATGTTGGACCGTTTTAGGTGGAAGTGGTGTCACTGATAGCCAACATTCTCCTTCCACCTGCATTGACCAGACCCCTTACTGCGGTTCCTCTTTTTGGTGCCATAACGGGGGTAAGTTAGATGCATTACTACCCCTTATTCTTTTGTGTTTACTCCTTGCATCTAACCCTTGATTTGACATTTGCATCTTTCTCCAAGTCTCTCTCCACCTTTTGCCCTTAGTGGTCTTTTCCCTTTCAGGGCCCAGGTTGGTGCTATTGCTCTCGTTGGGGCATCCTTTGAAGATCCAACGTATTCTTCTGATGATGCGCCCATGTTGGCTTTAGTACCTTACATTGGTGAGGGAAGTTTGCCTACCGATGAATCTTCTTCAGCCAAGGGTCCAGTTGAAGCTGCGGGGGCAATGAGCCCGCCTTCAGCAGTATCTACCATTATGGCCCCCATGGTGACTCCCGTTCTCGCTCCTACTGCTGCTGAGGTACTTTGCTAATTTCTCTGTGTTTCTCAGTTTCTCAACCTTCACCTATATGTGTGACTTAACAACGAAAGAGCTTGTTAAGATTTTCTCAAAAACTCCACCTATATCGATGACTTAACAATGAAAGCGCTTGTTAAGGTTTTTTCAAAAAAAATCCACCTATATCGGTGACTTAACAACGAAAGCGCTTGTTAAGGTTTTTTCAAAAAAAAAAACTCCACCTATATCGGTGACTTATCAACGAAAGAGCTTGTTAAAATTTTTCTCAAACTCCACCTATATCGGTGACTTAACAACGAAAACACTTGTTAAGGTTTTTTCAAAAACTCCACCTATATTGGTGACTTAACAACGAAAGTGCTTGTTAAGATTTTTATGAACTCTTTATTTCCTCTGACTGTTCCTAGGTTGCTCGAGAGGACTCTCCACCAGCTTCTTCGCCTATTGCCTCGTCGCATCGTGAACCTGTCTCCTCCGAAGCATCTAGCTATAATGATCAAGGTTCCACGACTGGTGCCCCTACGGAAAGCGAATATGGGTACGAGCTGCCTCTGCCCGACTTGGCTCCTCATGCCTTCTACCTGATGGTACTCCAACATTCTCCACAAATGCGTGCCAACCATCACTTGGCAATTGAGCACTTATGAGCTATCATCCTGAAACCTTCATGATGGACTGCCTACGTTCAAACATCTCAGTTATGAGCTACAGGCTTCAAGGCATGGCCACCGTCATTGCTGAAATTGTTAATACTCTAACTGCGATCATGACCAAACCCCTCCTCAACTAATTCTTAGGCTATCTGAGGGAGTTGGGTCGTGATGGGTTCTGTTTTGACTGGCTCATCGCACGTTTGAAGACTTTGAAGATCCAAAAGTTGGAAAGCTAGAGGGAGATCTTACGAAAACATTAGGAGGATCAGAGGGTCGAGGATACCAAGTTGGCCAAGCCTTCAACTCTTCTTAAAAGCATTGACAAAGAGGTGGAGGACCTTGAATAAGCTCTACACGTGGTGAAGTCGAACCTAGAGAAACTCTTGATTGAGCGCATACAGGCACAGACAAGGTTGGAGGTCTCTATCAATACCCAACGGTCTTGTCAAGCAGCTTCTTCGGGCTTTCCCAGAGATTTTTTCTCTTCTCCGAATCTATGGTTTCTTTTGGGCCAATGCGTTTTTGTATATGTATTTTTTTTCTTCTTATGTAATTCTTGGGCGATAGCTCCCAATTTTGTAATGCCCCAAAGTTTATGAATGGAAAAAGATACTTATTTTCTTATGCCATCTCTTTGTGTTATTCTTTGTGTTACAACTATTTACATAGATTGTGAAGTGTGAAGTTCCGTAATTCTTTCATCTATTCTTGAGCCATAATAGAAAGAATTTGTACACTTATCATAATAAGAACAAAGAACTTATGTATTCATAACAGGCAACTACATCAGTGGTCAAAACATAGCTGCCTGCACATGATAGACCTTTAACCATTTATTGTTAATATTGAAAGGTTTGTCTTCTTCCATCTTAGAGATTAAATAATAACCTGAGTCATGAGCCTCTTTTACAATAAAGGGTCCTTCCCAATTTGCTGCAAACTTGGGAAGAGGAAGCCCCTTAATGTGTTTCACTGCCGCTTTCAATACGAGGTCTCCTTCCACGAACTTCCTTGGTCTCACTAAGTTATCATACACCCTGGAGAGTTGCTTCGTATACATTTGAAAGTGTTGCATCGCATTATCTTTGTGTTCGTCCAACACTTCCAACTCAACATGTGTATTTTGGGGAAGCATGTTACTTAGTAAGTCATATCGAGCAGAGGGGACTTCCAACTCTACTAGGAGAATTACCTTAGCCATATAGACAAGAGAGAACGATGTATATCTTGTGGGCTTCCTCTTAGTCGTCCAATAGGCCCATAGAACAGATGGTATCTTATTATCCCACAATCCTGGGAAGTCCTCCATCATTTTAGCCAAGATATTAACCAAAGTTTTGTTAGTCGCTTTGGCCTGACCATTTCCCTTTGGGTATGCCACCGTCGAAGTGTGATGGACAATTGAGTATTTATCTGTGAGCATCGTTACTTCTGATTTGACGAAAGGGGTTCCATTGTCTGAAAGGATAACCTTTGGGATCCCAAAATGACAGATGATGTATTCTCTAATGAAGTTGCTCACTACTCCCATTGTTTCCCTCCTTAATGGTATAGCCTCATCCCATTTTATGAAGCACTTCGTTACTAGTAGTATCCATATCTTCCCCCTCGAAGAAGGGTGTATCGCCCCTACCAGGTCAAACGCCCAAGTGTGAAAAGGATAAGGCATTGCTAGGGAGTGTAAGTCCACTGATGGGGCATGGATCATATTCCCATGGAGTTGGTAAGCTTTGCACTTTGGAACGAACTCAGCTGAATCTTTCTCCATCGTTGGCCAATAGTATCCTAAAGTCATCAACTGGTCATTTAACTTGGCCCCTCCTATGTGAGCTGGATCGTGCGCCTACTTGAGGACTTTCGTTGCCTCTTCTCTTGTGATACAATGCAAAGGCCTGTTGAAGTATCCCCCTTGATAAATCTTCCCCTCCTGAACATAGAATCTCTGGGCCCTTCGCCGAAATCCCATCGCATCAATTTTTTTCATCAAGACAATTCCATCTTTAATGAAGTCAATATAGGCTGCCTCTAGTCAGGTTGAGCTTCCACGAAATGACATTCCGCTGACTCGAAGAACAACTGGCATCTGTAACACTTCCGTTGTAGCTCTGTCGCATCCTGTTTCATCTTAGGCCAAAAATACCCCTCTCTTTGAATTCTTCGGTAGAGGGGTATCTCAGTTATTTCGCAGTGTGCTTCGTGTATTTTCTTTAATCTTTGCTCTGCCTCTTTTTGATTGATGCATGTCTATATCCATCCTCCTGTATTTTTAAAGTAAAGGTTTCCCTAGTTCGTGAAGTACTGGGCTAATTCTCTCAGCCCCATCACTCTTTCCTCGAATTCAAATTGTCTTTTGATCTCTCCCCTCCAGTCCGTGTCCTCCTCCATCGACAATATCGATTCTACTACCGAAAGAGATATTTTTTATTGGATCACGATGGTAGTTGTATCGCTCCTCATGATCATCTTCTGGGCAATAGTGGCATATGCGTCCGGGTGGCGATTCATCGTTCTGGGCTGCCTTCTGATCTTGGTCCGATGGAACTCGCAAAGAAGTGTCTGGATGATTGTTCTGTATGGTGCCAGGCTTATGTGTTTTAATGCATAGTCCCCATTCACTTGCTGAACCACAAAGTTTGAATCTCCCTTGATGCAAAGTGAACAAAATACTCTTCGAAGAGCCTCTAGTAATCCCAATACCAATGCCTCATACTCTGCTTCATTATTGGAGTAAGGGAAATCTAAATTATAGGAAAGGCAAATCTCCTCCATTCCTTTTGAAAGAATAACCCCTGCCCATCCCTTCTTTTTCACCGAAGATCCATCGAACTGCATTGTCCATTACTTCTTCTATTTCTTCTAAGTGATTGGCCTACAAATTATCTCCTGAAAAGCTTTCCTTGGGTGGCTCAAAAATTCCCAAAGGAAAAATACCCAATAGGTCAGCGTACACCTGGCTCTTGATTGCACGAGGCACCACGCACATCAAGTCATACTAGGATAGGATGAGGAACCACCTAGCTGCCCTGCCAATCCGTATAGTTCTTGCTAGTAAATACTAAATAGGATCATATCCAGTTACAATATGAATTGTAAAAGACAGCATATAATGTCTAAGTTTTTACGCTACAAATACTAAGTCTAAACAATGCCTCTCTAAACTACTATGTCTGACTTCTGGCCCATGGATGATCTTGCTGAGGTAATAAACTGGCCATTCTTGTGCATCGATCTCTTGTGCCAGCAAAGCTCCCACGAACCTCATGGTGGATGTGAGATACAGCTGCAACAGCATTCCTTCTTTTGGGGGAACCATAGTCTATGGTAAAATGATCAGTTTCTTCAGCCTATTGAGAGACTCCTGGTGAATCTCCTCCCATTTGATCTTCGTGTTCTTTCATAACAGTTGCATCAACAGATGTGTTACCTCAGCTAACCCAAACATAAGTCTCCTAAGGTAAGATACTTTACCGAGGAAACCCTTCAATTCTTTCGTCATTCTTGGATATGACATTTCTAAGATTGTCCGCTGCTTGTCCTGGTCCATCTGCACCCCTTGTCGATCAACCACAAACCTAGGAACTTCCCACTTGTTACTCCAAAAACACACTTTAATGGATTCATATTCAATTTGAACTTCCTGGAACAGGAAAATACCTTCCTCAAATCGCTCAGATGGGACACCTCCTTCCTCAACTTGATGACCAAATCATCCACGTAAATTTCCATAAATTTGTGAACGAAGTCCTGGAAAATGGCCATCATCCTTCTCTGATAGGTTGCCCCAGCGTTCTTGAGTCCAAACGACATCACCTTGTACATGAAGTTGCCCAGCGGGGTTCTGAACGTTGTTTTCTTTGCATCCACGGGGTCCATCTTGATCTAGTTATACCCTACATACCCATCCATGAAGTTGTACATTTCATGACCTGCCGTTGCATCTATCAAGCTATCAATGGAGGGCTGAGGGAACTCATCTTTGGGACAAGCTCTATTCAAATCTCTAAAGTCCACGCAGATCCTTATTTGGTTTTTATCTTTCTTCCCCACCAAGACAATACCTGGATAGCCAAAGCGGGTGATGTATTCGCATGATGAACCCTGCCTTTAGTAAGCGTTGAACCTCCTCTTTGATCTTCAAATCTAGCTCAGGCTTGTACGTTGTCATTGCTTGTTTTACTGGAACGACTGAAGGCATTACGTTCAACTTGAGGAAACTTACTTCCTCATCAAGCCCTTCCATCTCTGTGTATTTCCACGCGAAGATGTCTATAAATTCTTGAACCAACTCGACCAAGGACTCTCGTTTCTCGTTACTGAGATCCTTCAAGATGAAGATGGGCCTTGAATCTTCTCTTTCTTTCACCAGGTTCAATTGCTCCAACTCTTGTGCCTGGGGCTTTGGCTGATTTGCCATGTAATCTGGTTCCTCGACGACTTCTTCCATAAATTCCTGTATGATAGAATTGTCTATCACCATGCACTTCCCCCGTTGATCTACCAAAAAACATTCATATATCTAGTCAACCTCATCCTCAGCTTCCTCGGCCACCCGCTCACACCTTTAGAATCGATATACCACCTTTCCTTCCTCGATAATGACCTTCTTGCATTGCCTGCTGGTAGTGGCGATCGCCTTCTTCTTCTTCTCTCTAGAAGCTTCGGCCACTCTTTCTCCTGAGAACCGGCTCAGCATGCTCTGTCGTTGAACCTCATGTTCCATCGAGTCCAGTCTAGGCCTCATTATGTCTTTAAGCTTCTTTGAGTTGCCTTGGGGCCGTGGGACCATCTGGTGAGTTTCTTCGATAATTTCCCTTATGTTGATCACACCCTCCTTCTTCTACTCATTTAAAGGCCCCATCCTTTCTCTGATCGAGGGAACCCATGCCCCCTCCATTCTTCTTGTCAAGACCCGGACATCTTCCTCTAACTCTGTGTAAAATGCTGCATCCACCAGATGAGCTTCCTCAACAGTGAAGGGCCTCCTTATAGCCCTAATAGTCACCTCATTCCCCTTGATATTCGCTTTGGCACATTGGTGATATGTAGAAGGAACTAGCCCTTGGTTGTGCATCCATACCCTCCCTATCAGCAGATGATAGTAAGTTGTACTCTCTATTACATGGAACTTGATATGCGAACTCAGATTTCCCATCACGATCCCAATATTAACGTACCCAATGGATTTAGAAGATTGATTATTATACCCCAAAATTACTAAAGGCATGGGGACCAACCTTTCTTTCGAGATATTGGCTATGTGGAAAGAGTTGACTAATATGATGTTGATGGAAGCTCCTCCATCCGTAAGAATCCTTGCGAAGCTAACTCCATTGACACTAGAAGTCACATATAATGGCCTGTTGTGAAGGAACCTTACAGCCCTATCTGCATCGCTGAAGGTTACCTCTAACAGAAACCTTCTCACCAACCTAGCCATGGGTTCCTTCCATCTCAGCGAAGGGACTGCGTTCTTCCTCGCAATATCAAGTATTGCCTGGGTTATCTCTAGCCTACTTTCTTTTGGTATCCCCACTTGGTCAATGAACCAAGTGAACTTCAGGGACTTCGAAATTGCACGGTATTCTAGAACTGGATATACTTCCTCACCTTCAAAACTGTACATATCCTCCACATCCTTAGCACTTTCCTCATCATAAGCCAACATAATATTAGCCATTCCCCTCGTACAATCCTCCAGAGCCTCTTCGTACTCTTCTTTCTTCGCTGTTGACTCTCTTTCCCCTCTCTCGACCTCTTCATCATAGGCCACCACGAGATTGGCCCCATGTACTAGCAAGGGGTTGTTATTAACGTTCTGTGGAGGGATTTATAATTTCCCTACCTTCACATACTTGTTGATGATTCTTCTCAGCGTAAAGCAACTCTTGGTCAAATGCTGGACCCTCCGATGAATCTGGTAGTACTTTGGATCTGCCTTTGTTGCCGCATCAGGCTCCCTAGTGGGAACGTCCTTTGGCTCATAGACCGTCCCCCCTTGGACCATCGCGTTATAACCGATGATAGCCTCTTCCAATATACAAGGCAATGGTGGTGGGTCCTCCCTGTCTCTTCCGAACTTCCTCTTGTTGTCCTTCTTCGGTGCTTTGCCCCTATCTCCCCCCTCCGTGTACCCTACTCGTGGGGGATGAGACCTTCCCCCCGCGAGTTGCATCGGCTGCCTAAACATCATGGGAACCACCACTGGATTGGGGCACACTATCAAGGATATGTTCCTCGCTTCTTTTAAGAATTCCGCAAAAGTCCCCTCGTGCGTCTCGTTAATAAGATGGCAGATGTATTTAGGAAGCAGCCCCTTAGTGCAGATCTGCAATAACTTGGATTCTTTCGCTTCCTCCCTCATGTCGAGGGATATTTCCCTAAACCTTCGAACATAGGCCACCACTTCTTCCCCAGGTCTTTGCTTCTCCTTACCAAGTTGAGTCAAGATGAATTCATCTTCTTCCAAAAAGAACTTCTGGACAAACAATACATGCATCTCCTCCCACGTAGAAACGCTGTTAGGAGGCAAATGGGAGTACCAGGTGTATGCTTTATCGGTTAGGGATTTGGAAAACTCCCTCAACCTAAGTTTCTTATTATTGTAATGCGCTCCCAAGTGTTCAACAAAGCGCTTGATGTGCTCCTTCGGGTTCCCACCTTTCCCTGTATATTTTTCAAAGATAGGGGGAATATAGTCCTTTGGATAGGGCTCATCGTTGACTCCTGGGGATAAGGTGTTCGAAAGTCATCATAAATCGAAGTCATCTCACCATCAGATTGCGAGGAAGCTTGCATAAACTTCATCATCTCTTTCTGCATCTCTTTTCTTATTTCCTCCATGGGCGATGCCACTGGAGCAACCAGCAATGGGGCCACGGGTTGAGTGTCCGTTGCAACTGGAACGAACATTACAGGTGGTGCCGTTGAAACTCCTGAGGTTCCCCCTGCTAGATTCACAACAGAGGGTACGCTTGCTGGGATCGTTCCTGCAACACCTGCACCTGGTGGGGCCATTGGATCTACCCCTGGTGTTACAAAAGCATTAGCCTCCAATCCTCCCAGCATAGTTGAAGCTACTATAGTTTTCAAAAACTCATAAATTTGCTCATGAGGAGTACAGCCTGAGTGGGTCCTAACCCCGCACTCGTGGAAGGTTGTGTCACCCCCGGAACGCCTAATGTTTTTGAAATCGAAGGTACCTCTACTCGAGGATTCCCATCCCTTAGGTCCTCTTGTTCTCTCACGTCTTGTTCTTTATTATGTTGGATATCATCAAAGTTGAGTCTTCGAGTAGCATTATCTTGTGCCATACTCCTTACTTAGAAGAATGCCTCCCCAGCGGAGTCGCTAAATGTAAGAGGGTAATTTAGATAAGATGGAGGCGTAACCCCCTTTGAAGTATGGTGATGATAAGTTAATCAGCTAAAACCTTGGATTAGTGATAGAACATACAAAAAAAAAACTTAATGAAGATAAGACTCAGTTTAAACTCACAAATCTCTCGTGTATAAGTCATAGGATAGTAATGAACTTAGAATTAACTTAGCTAGAGGGAGGGAGAAGTAAGCAACCTAGATACACTTTGGTAGGGAGGTAGAAACACACCAAACACCCTCAAGAATCTCTATTAAGCATTAAAATCTTTGTAATAAATAACAACGGTGAGTGAGTAAACTCTCTGGCTTGCAATAACTCTCTTTTATCTATATTCTCCCTAGCAATAACTCCTTAAACTCTCAAAAGATATCTCTTTCCTCAAAGGTGGTTGGGGTCCTTAAATAGCCCCCCCCCCCCCCCCCACACCACCCTGAGGCAACTCAGTCATTAAAGACTATGAAAGACATCCCTCATACTTTATGTCACAACATTAAATGCCTGATGCACTAGTTGTCTCCACTTCATAAACATTAAATGCCAAGACTTGCCTTTTGCCTAAGCACTATGTGTCAGGGGGCTGTTGTCGCAGAGGTGGCTCACCAACTGCATGATTGCCCCAAATAACACGGTGGTTTACTCAAGTGCAGGCTTGACATTATTTAGTTGGCTAGTAACATCACCTACAGTAGATGTGACATTAAGTAGAGGGTTATTTGGTTCACAGCCCCATGCTCGATGGAACTCTAAGTTGCTTCGCCCGAGGTTCAACGGTAAGGGTTCTTTGGTGTTTTTACCAGGTGTATCTAATATGGTTGGGACAAGCCCCAATGCTACCTCACTTCTCAATCCTCCAAACCAAGTCCCTCTAAAGTTCTCGTGGCAAGGTCATTCGATAGAGCATGAAATCTCTCCCAGGCCCTTCCAAGCCTGGTCTCTCCAAGTACCGTTTGACCTCACACTAAAACTCATTATTGTTCTCGTTTCATCATTACAACCGTTATAGCTTACAGTTAACATAAATAGAAATACAATATGGCTAATACAACAAGCTAAAGTATGAGTTGCCACGCCAAGCTGCCTCGCTGAGTTCCCACGCTTGAGCTGCCTCGGTTGCTTAATATCAAACACTGTTGCTAATTAGGGAATTATCCCTAATCTCAGGATTGCCTTCAATCCCCCTCTACATTTGAAAAGCCCAAAAATAATAAAAAGAGGGTTCACCTGTAAATTCCAAATGGAGATTTCTCATCATATTTTCTCACACTAAAACACCTTTTTCTACACACGCACATATAATAAATTCCACAGTTAGATTTATGGGTCAAACCCACCTCGAACTACGTGGACTTTTATTCCCCCGAGGCTACATAGGTGTCTTGGGTAAATTCATAGACTCTAGTCCTTCTATATACATTTATTACTTTCTTCTTATCATATATTCATAATATATATAAAGCTTGTGTCTTGTCCGATATACGCAATTGTTCTTCTATAATGACTTGTGAATCGAAAAATACTTTCAATATACTTTTAATTACTATTTGGGGAACACTCCTAAAGATGACCTCTCTCCCTCTTTAGCCATGACATGAGTTGAGTGATTCCGTACTCCATTTACATTATGCACATAACCACACACATCATAGATTTCAATAGGATAAGATAAACACATGACTATGAGAGAAAGAAAGGGCGGGATGGGTTTCTAACACCTTCCCATTCCATAACTTAGTTCTCGGACCCTTGAACTACTTGGTTTCGCAAGCATCAATATTTTCCTTGATACCGTTCTCTCTAGGAGGCAACATTTATTTTTCTTGTTATGTGTAAAATAGGCTGGAGACTCTATCTCTGCATATCACCCCACATCAATGATGGTCGCGGGCCCCAATAAAGGACACAATTATGTGCGCACTCCGAAAAAAGTGGAAGGAAGGAGGGATCCACTTCAAGAGATAAATTTCCCCCAGACCCCCAGATAAACCCTCAGGATGGCCACAGGTTAGGTTAAATTGCACGAGTCTAGGTCATAGAATTGGAAATAGATGATTTCATGAGAAAAATCCAACAAGACTAGAGCTTTTACTATTGATAAACTACTCAAGTTATATTAAGATATTTTTACTAACTTTTCAGCTACTGTTTCGTACAAGGTCATGTGCTTGGCAAATTATCTACCAAATAGAACCATCCCTGTAAATAATAATGTTGAATCATATCAATCGTGGTGGAAAAACTCCTTATAAAGGACAAAATCTACGACTATCGGAAAGGAAGACTATGGAAAAATTAGTGGAAAGGAAAACTACCCTAAAAATCCATATGAGGAGTTCACTCCTCTAAACTTTAACCCGTGGAATATTTTATCCAGCATCAAGGGAGAAAATCACCTCAAATGGCTAGGAAAAATGAAATCTCCTGCTAGTATGCAAGATAAAATCAAATGGTGTGATTTCTACAAAGACATCGACCACATGACAAATAAGTTCCTATGCCTAAAAAATGAGGTCGGGAGGCTTGCCAAATAAGGAATGTTGCAGTGATTCATAAAGGTTATGGCTACAACTGAAAAAAGATGAGTTGTAGCTCTCCAGAAGTCTTGAGATTCCATTTTGTACTTTTATAGATCACTGCAAATACATAACTTATATGTCAATTTTGTATTCCCTAAGGACATACATATATCAATGAAAAAGTTAGCATTTTACGTTAATGCCATTATAAATTCTTGTTCAATAGGTTTCACGAGAAACCTAACAACAATCACATGTTAAGGCAACGACCAAGGCAATGTCCTTCGAGTCACAAGAAGAACGCGAACAGGGAGGCATAAATTCCTAATAACCCTATCAAATACTGCGGAGGCATAAGTATCCATGAGCTCTAATCATAGGAAGACTAAAGAAAAGGTCTAACCAAATTATAAGGAATATAGCTTAGTCGAGAGCCGAGAAATAACAAAACCTAACTAAAAAATATCAAACATAGTCGGTACTGAGATCCTAATTGGAAAGAACCTCGTGCTAGTGGTTATGGTTGAATCCTCTACGATAAAGGTTCATTGATTAGATTGGTTCTTTTATCAAAGACTCAGGGTTAACTTCATAATATCACAACATAACCTTGGGTGGATTCTTATACCCCACATAGCCTTGGGTGCCTCCTAATACCCTATATAGCCTTGGAGGGATCCCAATACTAACACACAAAATTAGAAGATTTGAAAATATTGAAGATCGTGGTAGTAATGGAAGACCACAAAAGTTAAGACATCATAACGGTTGCAGATATCAAATATCATAATGACCAAAACCTTGAAGGTCCACTGTACCCCTTAAGTCCGCAGAGTGTCAGCTGAATCCTTTGGACAAAATTTCATTACTAAAACTATAACTATAATCAAAATAAAAATAGCACTTCTAAAATACGTCATACCAAGCTTTGAGTGGCCACTGTACCCTTTCGGTTTGCAAAATATTCTATATAGGAAGTGGGGAAACTGTCCCTAAGCTCGGCGGAGGGTAATCTAAACTCTCAAGTCCTAGAAGACCACATAGTCTACAAAAACGTGGAAAATAAAGACAATATCTAATGCATTTGACCATTTTACCCTAGTGAAAGTATTGTCTACATGCATCTCATTTTTAAGGACGAGTCTATGATCAAGCCTAGAAGTTAAAACTAAATACTATTTAAAGTATTAGACTACATCTACTAGAAAGAAAATCTACCTTGCAATGCAGTTTAAAGATTAAATGAGAAACAAGCCACAAGACATACAAGGCTACAAAATTAAAATTTCATTCAAATCAAAGTTTGATACAAGAATTGTTTCAAAAAATGATTAGAATCTAGAGGATAAATAATTATAGGATTTCGCATCGTCTTCCTCATCCTCCAAGACAGTCTTAGTTTCTTAAACCTTGAGATCTACATTCACAGCCTCCGACTTTCGTTTCCAAGTCAGCTCAATTATAGCTTGCAACTCCTCTATACGCGAAGTGTGCTTGGCATCAGTGAACCTCCAGGAAAATATGTTTTCATCGGCTTGTGAGTAGTTTTTGGCAACCATATTACTCATATCCTTATAGTTTTGGATATATGATTTATTCTGGCCAATGAAGACGTCCCTAGAATTCTTGAAATTGGCCACAACGTCTCAACAACTTTCTTCAAGGTCATAACATGATCATTTACCAACTTCTTCAAATCTACAATATGATTTTGGATTAGGGCTTGGATCTTAGCATCAAGTTGATATACTTTCTCTTTATTGGGTCCGTCCTGTCTCGCACCCCTTAGGCAATTTGCTTCAGGAACATTTAAAGCATTTATAACCATCTTAAAATTTTCTTCGCCATCGACTTTGTCCTTCTCCGTGGCATCAATATTGGTGTTGGTATCATTTTGGCTTTATCAGCAGCTTCCAACTGGAGTTCTGTAGCCTTAACAAAAGCCTCCATGGATACCTTCCCAACCTTAAAAGAAGAGTCATTGGCCTTTGACAGTTCAACCAAGTGTCTAGAGTCCATGACCTTTTGCAAATTAAAGAATTTTCCATATTTTACTCATTGGATTATAGTATCCTTAATAGCCTAGAAGATACAAAGAAAAAGTTAGTAAATTAAAACATTTGAAACAACTGTGAAGGTGTATGTTATAGACAAACTTACCTTAAGAATGTAGTGGCGTGTGTGTTCCTCTAAATCCCCACATCTTTATCGAGCAGACGTTTGAGGTCATCAGGTTTTAGAACCTCTCTCATCAAGGGCACCGTGGCAATAGTAATGTCCCACCAATATTTTTGGGTTCACTTGCATTATAAGGGGACATGAGCTAGAGTGAATGGCCCTAATTTTTTTGAGTTAGTACATTTGCATTCACAAGAACAACCGTCCACTAAGGGGACTTCTTTATTTTTTTCCCATAAGTGGGGGAAACCAACCGAGCATTGGCCATGTTGACATCAACATCATCATAAAGTAGAGTGAGTTCCAAATTTAAAGGTCCACAACAATTATAAGCTAAAAACATGAAGCAAAAGTTTTAAAGACCAAGGCCTTATGAACAAAGGCCATGGTAGAAGACAAAAGTGGGTCTTAACAAATACCTAAAGAAGTTCAAAGTGGAAATGGTAAACATCCACACACGATTATGTCCTAGTGATTTTTTCTAAAGTCACAACCATGAAGTACAACACCACATCCATTAAATAATGACCGCGGCCAAAAAAGACAAACACCTATGGTCCAAATTACATGATCTTCCAAGATCAAAAAGGGCAAAAACTAGGATTTCAGCCAAGAGCATCCAAGAATAGCAGTTCCTATTCTTATACCAAAACCATCTTAAAATGCCCAAACTAATGTTAGTCAACCTATTTTTTAACATTAAACTACCCTATGTCTACTCGCATCGATCAATCAACATCCATTATCCATAAAAAACATCAAATCAGAATATTTACCCCAAAACAGTTAAAAACCAAACAAAACTAAAAAACTGTTTTAAAATTGGGTTCGATCCAAGGGTTACATCTACGGTTTAATTCATTATGTGTTGATGTTTATAGAAGTTAAGTAGTTTCAGCATCAATCGAAGGCATGATTACCATAAAAATCTCCAACAATCTATTTCCAGCAAACACAGAAAACCCAATGGACATCTAAGAACATAAACCCAAAAAAGAAAACCTATATTTTCCGATTTTAATGGTTTACTTGAGGTATTTATAAGGATTAAAGTGCGTAAAATAAGGAAAAGTAAACTAGGATTCAACATAATAGCGAAGATTGCAAAGTAAAGGGGGAAACCTAATTGGGATCAAAGAAATAAGTTGCCAGAATTCTCGTCTGATAGTCACCGAAAATCGACAAGCCCTCTGCCAAAAATCGTCAAGTTTATTTCTCTCAAATTATGAAACAAGGTAATGAGGCCAGAGCTGTTGAGAATTTATATAAAGTATTACAGAAAGTTGAATCATCAGAATTTAGAATGCCTTATAACTTGTTAATCACGATACTTACAAGACAACATCAATGAAGCATAGACTTAAGCCACCTCAAGCATGGTCGTAAACTTAGGATAAATCTCTACGAATAAGAATAAACCCCAACTTCCAAATCACTTACTAGTTCTCCCTAAGGATTGGGTGGCTTCTTTTATACCCAAAATATAACAATCAATATACATATGACACATCAGATGGAAGACAACGTAACCACAATGAAGATATGCCAAAGTAATGACCTAGAGCTGAAACTTATAAAGAAGGCAATAACGTGTACCCAAACACACCACATACTCCATTCCATTTTCCATATTAATACGCTCATGACCAGGGACTGATGAATAAAATTCCCTAGACTCCACAACTCAACTATATTAAAGGTCTATGACTCTACCTTAAATAGGCCACACTCCCCCAGCCTTAGCACATCCCCAGATGCATAAGCCGCAGACCCTTTCACGTCATTAATATCCCACCAGTTGTCCACCTTCTAGAAATATTCCATCTTATCCACACTTATCCATAAGTCATGTGCACTATGCATGTGAAACTCCCTCTAATTGCTATAAATAAAGGTACTCACCTACTCATTTGACAAGCAACCTTTAACCAGTAAATCCTGACCAAATTCTCTGCAACATCTCTTGACACTAGAGTCCACACTCAAGTCACCTTCTCTGGCACTTGAACCACTACCGACCACATCCTCCCTTAGACTAAGTTATAGAGTCCACAACCTCATATACACAGAATCAATATGTTATGCATTTATCATATTCCTCTCATCTTCTATGCCTCTATGGCCCTCCAAACTTGAACTACTACATGTATATAATGAGAATTAGGCTTCATAGTGTACGTAGGCCCATTACCATGGCTGAGCCACTCTAAATCTCGTATTTATCATTGTTTATCCCTCTCTTACTCTATTTCTATACTTTGAATGTTGTGTATGGCTTTGATGGCATGGTTTATTTTAGTATATCCATTTTTTGAAAATAATATATATAAATATGTTTGTTGTTTCGTGTGTCATATCTTATGAAAATATAAATATATGTGTCACTTGAATATAATAGTTATTAGATATTTTATTATTAAATATATACATAATATATACTCATACAACTCATATATACACACACGCATGCAATACCACCTTGACCCACTAAACGGACACCGCTCTCCCAACCAATTGTTAACCCAAGAATCCAACTCGACCACCAAAATAACACTAGCAGCATCTACGAAGCTGTTGCATGTCCCCCGTGATTGTATATATATATATATATATATATATATATATATATATATATATATATATATATATATATGTGTGTGTGTGTGTGTGTGTGTGTGTGTGTGTGTGTGTGTGTGTGTGTGTGTGTGAATATATGGGAGCCCATTTTGATTTGTCCTAGCCTCTCTTTTCTCTCGATCAGAATAACATATACGTAATGCACACATGGGCCATATTGTCTAAAATAAGGAAAAACTGAGGGGCAGAAAATAAGGAGTAAGGCAGAATTCTAAAAAGATGGGAGAGAGGAGATGTGGGACAATTGTTTTTACAAAACTCAAGCTTGGAGCTCATTTTTAGTGTAACTTTGGAGTTGTGTAGTGTTAAAACTTTTTGTTAGATCTTTTACATTTTTTTAGTTAGAGACAATGAGAAACATATTATAAGAGAATCAAAAGTGCATTAGTGATAATTTTTAAAACAGGGTGTGAGAGTATTATATATTATTGATATGCATAAGTGTGGACTCGTCTAGGGAATTGAAAGGACGCCCTTGCCCTCAACCAAATTGATTCGCATCCTATGCCTCAGATTTTAAAGGATCGGACAACTATACCCCTCAACCTTCCACTAACATTGAAGAGTAAGGGATAGGGGTGATTGATATGCATAAGTGTGGCCTCATCCTCATCATGCCTCATCCTGGCCAAGACAACCTCAGACACTCCTCAAGTTGGACAGTCAAAGGTTACCCCAATACGTTCCATCCTCAATAGTCTCGTCCTCAGTCTCTTGTATTGTCCCAAAGCCATACCAAGATGAGGGGACTGAGACCCATCAATCGTACCAAGGATAACTTAAAAAGTCTCGTATTGGCCTTGCATCACTTTGATAAGAATATACCACGCTTAGAATCAAATACATAATTGTCTACATGGAATGTTCCCTATATCAGACTCGGCCAGGCCGAGTCCACCAAAGACGAAACCTACCCCACATGTGACACAAGCACTGATAATCCACATGGGCAAGCAGTTATAACAGATCTTCACAACCACGTAAAGGAATATTTCATCATCATGACTTAAATGTGCCAGGGATAGGTGTATAGTTTTAATTGGATAGTTCACCTTGTGCATCTTCATTGCATGCTTAGGGGGAACGCAGTGCACTCCCAAGGCTATAAATACTACTCATATTCTTCCTTGAGGGGGATCGATATTCAAAAACCTTAGCCTAAACTCGGTCAAACTGATCTGAGAAAGATAAAACTTGAGAGTTTTATTACAAGGACATTAGTGCCTCATCTGATAGTGGAAACACCACCATACACTTTGCATAGTGGAGTAGGCTACGGTTGAGCCACTTATATCATTATATCATCTTCTTTGCCTCATATTCTTTTGTATTTACTTTACTGTAATCTTATCTCCATTATTATAGATTGCTAGCTTGAGTTCCATACAATTTCGAGTGATGGTATCTCTGGTATCATCATTTTTGCACTGTTTGTGAGAAGTGGGATTTTAACTTCTTCCTCTCATTTCTAGCTTAGGCCCTACTTAAATCTCTGGTGGTGATCCAACTCCACCACTGCTGCACATGAATCACCATTGAAAGAGTTCTGGTTGCGACCTTTAAGGCTTTTTTAGCTCATCTAGTTCATCTACACTTTCATTAGAGACATGGCTTAAATCATCCTCCAGGCGTTGGCCCCATCTCCATCCAAGCAGCACCTCAATCATGAATGGTTGATATGATGGTGAAACTTCAATCTCTAGTGGCTAGCCAACAAAAGATGCAAGAATGGTTTATGTATGTGAAATAAGGAAAAAAAATGAGACACTGAGAGACTATATTGGTCAGTTCAATAAAGAAAAACATGAAGTGGAGGACTATGAGGAAAATATTCCTATAACATCCCTTATGAGTGGGCTGTAAAAAGGCAAGCTTCTCTAGAAGTTGGCTAAGGATCATCCCAAGTCCATGGAAGAAATTTTGGCCATGGTCGAGAGAGTCATGAATGCTAAATATGCCATGGTGGCCAAAGGAGAAGATGAGAAAGAAAAAGGAGGGAGCAAGGCTCAAAAGGAAAAAGGGAAAGACGAAAAGAAAAGGCCAATCGACGATAATTTTTCCAGTTACACCCCATTGACAGTGAGTCCCGACCTAATCCTGAATGAAATCAAGAACGATAGAGGACTTAGGTGGCCTAGAAAGCTTAAGTACCATCCTCACAAGAGGGACAAGAAATAGTGTGATTTCCACCAAGATCATGGGATAAATGTTTTTCTCTCAAGGATGATATTGAGAAGATGTTAAACTAAGTAAAACTCCAAAGGTGTGTGGACTGGAGTGGTGAGAAAGATGACATCAAAAAGAAGCACGGTGGGTTGAAAGATAAAAGGATGAGACAATAGGACCAGGATGAGAAGAAAGATAAAGAGTTAGACAGCGATGAAGATTACCTGGATCTTCCACCTAAGATCCTTGAGCCTAAGGGATGCATGCACATGATTTACTTTAACGTAAAGATGATCAGTGAAGGCTTGGATGCTGGAGGAACTGAGCCAGACGATCATAAGGCACGCATTACCGAAGAAAATTCAGCACCTAAGCGATATTAAATGTTAACTCGGCTTCCACAGAACCAGTGCAGGGGAAACTAAAGAAAGTCCACATGGACACCTTGGTGGTAGGATTTTCATGAATGAATTTCAAGGGCATCTTGGTTCCCCATGACAACCCTTTGTTCATCAGTACCAGGGTCCATGGATACGACGGGTCTTGGATACTTGTGGACGATAACAGCTCGACTGATGTTATATTTTGGGACTGCTTTAAGGGATTAAAACTCAGAAAGAAGAGGTTAGTTCCATATCATCGGTCATTAATAGGTTTTAGTTGGTAGAAGGTGCACCCACAGGGGGTATTTGAGAGAGAAGTCTGCATGGGTACCTAGCCGAGGTGCCTAACAAAGAGAGTAAACTTCTTTATAATGGACGAGAACGTATTCTCGGCCTATAATATCATTCTTGGCAGAGTAGCACTTAAGAAATCAAAAGAGATCCCTTCTACAGTTTACCAAATGCTAAAATTCCTGACTCCTTATAGGGTAAGGTAAGTCCAAGGTGACCAGTTGAAAGCATGAGAATGTTACTTTATCTCAGCAGAACATAAGGAGGTCCATAAGCTCACAACCTCCTACAGTATTAACACTCTTAACCCAATGGATAAGAGGAAATTAAATACTGTGAGGCCACAAAGGAGGTAGAATCCATCGTCCTTAATGAGGATGAGCCAAAAAAAACATCCAAATTGGCTCATCATTGAAGAAATAGGTGAAAGAAAATCTAATGGAGATACTAAAGAAGAAACTGAGAATCTTTGCATAGAGCTATGGGGATATGCCGGGGATTGATCCCAAGATTATCTGGAATCGGCTAAACATTGATGAAGGTGCCAAACTAGTGAAGCAAAGAAGGAGGATCTATGACAGAGATAGTTTTGAGGTCATCCAAGATGAGGTTAAAAAGATCTAATCAACCGACTTTATTCACGAAGTGTATTACCCAAATTGGCTGTCAAATGTTGTTATTATTTCGAAAGCCAATGAAAAGTGGAGAATGTGTGTAGACTTCAGGGATTTAAATAAAGCCTACCCAAAAGATAGCTTCCCCTTACCCCAGATAGATTAAATGGTGGATGACAAGACTGGGCACGAACTGATTAGCTTCATGGACGTTTATTTAGGGTATAATCAGATCTTCATGCATAAAGCCGACGTAGAGAAGACTTTCTTTATCATGAATAAAGGAACCTACTACTATAATGTCATTCCATTTGACCATAAAAATGCAGGGGCAACCTATTAGTGGTTAGTTAACAAAATGTTCGAAGACTAGATTGGGAAAACTATGGAAGTTTATGTTGACGATATGCTAATGAAGAGACTTAGGGCCGGGGATTATGTGGCCAAACTTGAGAGGACGTTTGATACCATGGATCTCAACAACATGAAGTTAAATTCGACTGAGTGTGTATTCGGTGTGCGGTGCTGGTAAATTCATCGACGTCATCGTCAACCAAAGGTGGATTGAGGAAAAACCCAGAAAAGATCATGGCATTGATTGATATGAAGATATTAAAAACTATACAGGATATTCAAAGATTGACAGGAACAGTTGCTTGTCTCAACCGTTTCGTCTTCAGAGCCACAGATAAGTGTCTATAATTATTTAAGATCTTGAGAAAAGCATTTGTCTGGGACAAAGAATGTGAGAACGCTTTTCAATACCTAAAAACTAATTTAGGATCCCCCCCACTGCTATCTCGACCAATTCAAGGGGAGAAGTTATTTTATATCTGACAGTATCAGAGTTATCCATCAGCGTTGTAATTATATGAGATGATGAGGGAGTTCAAAATCTTATTTATTTCAATAGCAAAGCTCTTCAAGGGGTCGAAATCAAATATCCAAGGATGGAGAAACTAGCATATGCTCTGATCCATGCCTTCGAAAAAAATAAAGCCCTATTTCTAAGCTCATGCTATGGTGGTACTCACTAAAACTACTTTGAGGAAAGTCATCCATACACCTGAGAAATCAAGTAGGCTAATGGATTGGTCAATTGAGTTGGGAGAGGTTGACATCGTGTATCAACCGAGGACCGTAATCAAGGGTTAGGATTTAATAGATTTTGTGGCAGAGTTTACATGGGCCGAGGCCAACACAGATGAAGTGGAAGAGACTATTCAATGAGTGATTGGAACAACAGAGGTTTGAAAAAACCAACTACAGTCGACTCGAATAAAGTCAATGCCTCAAAACAGATGTTTTGTTAAAAAATGGCGTGCTGGTTGAGGGTCCTTTCTCAAATGAAAGCCCATTCTGGAGCTTGTTTGTGGATAGCTCCTCTTGCAATAGTGGTAGCGGGGCTGGATTGACACTATCATCCCTAAATAGAATCGACATCGAATATGCCCTAAGATTCAGTTTCAAAGATTCAAGTAATGAATCTAAATATGAGGCCTTGTTATCTGGTCTTTCCCTGGCCAAAGTAGTAAACATCGACCACATGATAGTACACAGTGACACCCATCTAGTGGTAAACCAAATCTTAGGAATCTACGAGGCTGAAGATGAAAAAATGGTCAAGTATTTAACAAGAGTAAAAAAGGATATTGCCAACTTCAAGGAAGTAAAGGTGAAAAGAATCCCTCGGCTTGAGAACAGTTAAAACAATGCAATAGGAAGGTTGCTATCTTGTACGGTATAAAAAGGTTGTTAAAAGGTCGACATCAAATAGTTCTGTTCTAGAACTGGAAGACCCCATGCCAATGGCCAGACTGATGTCACAAATAGGACTATTTTGGACAACATAAAAAACAAGCTAGAGGATGAAAAGGGCTTTTGGACTGAGGAGTTGCATGGAATCTTATGGGCTTACAGGACGACAGAGAGAATTTTGGCAGGAGAAACATCATTCATGCTAGCCTACGGATTAATAAATGATAAAATACAAGTGTTACTTCATATTTGAGCTCTTCAATTATTGTTGCTTGGTTTGGACGATGCTAAACTAAAGAACATCATTTTTGGTGAACTAATCATAACTCACTCTTGGTTATACAAGAGTTCATGAAGAGACTTATCTAGTCCATGAAATCTCAATAATACCGATAGGGGAACGAGTGTAAAAGCATCACTTAAGTGGTGGAAAACAAAACTTAGAAAATCATTTAATTATAGTTATTTAAACATCACTATATATTGACATTAGAGTTAAAAATCTCTCGGCGAAGACATGTGTGTATGAATAGATGAGACTTGTCCATACACTCCCAAAAATAACGAGAGGTGACTTGTATCAGTAACATCATTAAGTTGATGGTTTTAAAGTGAAAATCATTTAATTATGGTTATTTAAACATCACAATGTACTTACATTAGAGTCAAAACTCTCTCGGTGAAGACGATAGTGTATGAAAAGACGAGACTCGTCCATACACTCCTAAAAATGATGATAGGGGACTTGTATCATTAACATCATTAATTTGGTGGTTTCAAAGTGTAAATAATTTTAGTAGGGTTATATGTTAATTATGGTTATATAAACATCACTATGTGATGAATTGTGAGTTGGAATTATGCATCGGCCCATTGCAAGTTCATCAACAAATATAAAGATGCAGACAATAATATTTAACAAATTATAGAACGTATAAATGAAGTCGAATAATGGTTTTTTCATTCATCACAAAATTAGCAAATAACAGCCAAAATGTTGATGTTCAGGAATTATAAAGATTGTTTAAAGACGATATTATTGATGTTCAAAAATTAATGATTACAAGTGGAAAAGGGCAGCTGGCCACAGGCCGTCGCACGTCAAAAAAGATAACAAGATTTTGAGAAGTGGCCATCTAAGATTGCTTCTCGGACTGCTCCATAATGATGTCATCCGAGATGAGGTGGTCAGTGATGGGATGAGTTTGAACTTCACCCTCAATATTGGCGTCTTCCATCATCTCGTCCCCCACCTATATCAATGCCTCAGTAGCTGTTGGTTCAGGGTCAGCACCCTCAGTTTTGACTTCATATAGCACAGTAATGGCAATAGGAATGGAGAAATTAAACATCGAGAAGTCCTTAGACCGATAGGACATATTAGAGTACTTTTTCATCGCCCATAGAAGAGAAGTATGGGCTCCCCTCTCTAAATTTTGAGGAGGGGGGACGTTTGAAGTGCCATCGACCATCTCTTTCTTCTTCTTCACTTTGTCGGACTGGCCGAGGATGCCAGCGATGGTCTTCTTAGGGGGATTAGTTCCCGTAGATATCTTGCTTAGCAAATTTGTAAGTGAGGGAGATGCCATTTCACAGAGTTGATCAGAGATGCCTTAAAGATGACCTAAAAATAAGAGATGAAGTTAATACCAGTAAAAATAGGTACTTGGGAGTCATCAGCCTCTCTAACTCCACAAGTCAATCATCGTCTCCCTTGGAGCTGAGCTTATTAATTTCTCCCTGCCGTTAATGCTCAAGTCGGGGTCAATCTTGGTCGACAAGGGAGCCTTCACTCATCTCCTAGGTACTCTCGGTACCGAGGTGCTGTCGGGAGTGTCGGCGTTAAACTTCCAAGCACGCGAGATGAAAAAGTACTAAAGTTTCCAATTATGAATGGAAGTTTAATTAACACAGAGAAATTTCTTAGTAGTTTTCATGGATACAAGATGATGGTAGCCAGGTTGTGGCTTAGAGAACGAGATGTTGTAACAGCTAATGAACACCAAAATGGGAAGGTCGGTCTTATGGATCAGATGCCCAAACTAGACGAAGCTGATAAGGATCCTCTAGGCACTGAGGGATAGTTGATCTAGGGAAAACCACAAATCGATAAAAATGACTCGTATTTAGGATGGATGCGAAGTCTAAAGCATATCTGTAACATTTGTTCATAGACGACGACCTCATCATCACAACCGTCATAGTCCTTCTCATCTCTCATAGGTTTCCTCATGTGAATGTCAGATTTAATGTCGTATTGGTGACTCCACACCAACAAATCCATCTCCCTTATAGTATTGAGAAATTTTTGGGCCTAACTGGTGTCAAATGGATCCTCATCCGAATCAGATGAGAGTTACTCAACCTCAACGGCCGCAGCTCCTTCCTCACAGCTTCTGATGTATTCGGCATCGGACATAGCCATAATTAGAATAGCCATAGGAGGGGGTTAAAATGACACCTCCACTCTAGGATCATCGGTGTCTGAGATCTCATGTACATAATAGTTTGCATGATTAAAGGACTCAATGAGTTGAGAATATGAAGCACGTAAAGAGGCTTCAATTGCCTCAGACTTCTCAGGATCAGAGGTGGGAACCATTATTACCCCCTTAAAGGAATCTTCACTCTCGGCTTAAGAGGAAACGAAAGGATTGTGGTCTGAAGAGGCCGATGACTCAAACATTAAATCACTAACCTCGGTGATGGGGGTGTATTATAACTAATGGGACTAGGTGAATTAAAAGGTTAGGGTCAATTTTGGCTCTGCGTTTAGTCTCGGCCTAGACTTCACACTTGCTTATTTCACTAAAGAGCCTCTCCCTAAGATTTGGATATTGGTTAATTAACTCGTATAAGGTCATTAACATTTAAACAATTATAAGCTTAACCTAAGTTGACTTTGGATCAAATGGGGGAAGTTAAAGGGTTTTTACCTAATAACACTGAAATAAACCTCACCAAAGAAGATGACCAGAGTTACACCGATTAAACTCAATGGGAAAATCGAGCAAGAAACCTCCTAAAAACACCCCTAAATTAGCCCTAACCACAATACCACTACAAAACCACCTAAATATAACCCTATAACCACCTGGACAGGTTGCCGAAAAAAAAAGAGGCCGAAAAGATGAAAAACAACCAAGAATGTTAATTAATGGAGGGAAATATAAGAGAAATATGTTGGAATATTACCTGAGTGGAGAAGAAATCCTATAAAGGTAGCAAGAACTCCTAAAGGTAACTGGGAAGCACTGAACAGAGGAGAGAGAAGGGTTTGGAAGTCGCATAACTGTTTGGGCACGAAGGAGGAAAGATGGAAAAAAAAGAGAAAATGAAATATTATCCCTATTTAAATGTCCTAATCATTACGCACACTTTCCCATGAAGCCATCATTAGGGCACATTCCCCATAGGGAAGCCTGCAGTCGCCATACTTGGGCAACACAATGTGACACCCCGCCTAATTAAATTCCGAGTGATCAGTCCTTTATTAAATTAACTCAAAGTGTCCAGTTGGTTCATTCTTAGCATCACTGTTGAAAGACAATTTTCTTCATTAATCACCTAACAAATAATTAAGCTAAGTGTCAAAACATTTAATCTTATAAATCAAGTCCGATTCTTATTATTAATTATGAAACCATTTTCACGAATACAATTGATAGTATTAAAACCAAACCATCCCAATGAAAGAACATGCTAGATAAATAAATCTAAATAAAATATCCCAAATAGGACAAAGTGATAATCACAAGTAATCCCAACTACAACAGAATACTGAAATAAATCAAAAGTACAAATCTCTCTGAGCTAGATAAAACTGGAAATGGGTGACACATGCCCTATCTAAGGAGAACTAAATGAAAGACTGAGGAGACAAGGATGAAGTCGTCTACCGCAAAGACCTACAACTCCCGCACTAGCTGCAGCATGTCAACAGTCCAAAGATACAAGCCTGACACCCCTGTGGTTGGGCACCTGTAACACACACACACACATAAATATATATATATATATATATATATATATATATATATATATATATATATATGGGCAAAGTGATAATCACAAGTAATCCCAACTACAACAGAATACTGAAATAAATCAAAAGTACAAATCTCCCTGAGCTAGATAAAACTGGAAATGGGTGACACATGCCCTATCTAAGGAGAACTAAATGAAAGACTGAGGAGACAAGGATGAAGTCGTCTACCGCAAAGACCTACAACTCCTGCACTAGCTGCAGCATGTCAACAGTCCAAAGATACAAGCCTGACACCCCTGTGGTTGGGCACCTGTAACACACACACACACACACACATATATATATATATATATATATATACAAGAGATAGAGGAAAGATGACAAGAAACGGGTCAGAGCCTGAGTGTAAAACAACTTTAAAATAGTTTAGCAAGTATTTAAAATGCTTACCGGATAATATAACAACCATGTTAGTACGTGACACTCTCTTAAGAATTCTCACCTCTCATCTAGTGTGCATGCCTACCATACTACTAAATGTCTCATAAGTCTATCTAACTTATCTCCCATAAATTTTATTTTGAGAAGTCACAAGACTATGATTTTAGTTTAAATATTAGTCTCTTAACGATTACTTATGTCTATTATGTATTTCTCAATAATGTAGTAACGTTCCCAAACACTTACTATATTTATGGAGAATTTATACAATACTTATCTACTTACACGCACAGTAGAATAATTCCATATATGCATATATATATTAATCACTCATATAATATATATACTATCGGCACCCCACATAAAATCTATGGTGCTGGAATACTCTACTATCAAGTCCCCGTATCTCTCCTACTGAGGGAAATACTAGTTCGGAATCACTCTCGAACTGTATTGACACAATATACACAAAATTGAGGCGAAGCATAGTTCCAAGTCACTAAGAGGTCAGCACATACCCCTCACGTCTCTTAGTACTGTCTGACTATCATTCTCAAATAGCCTGTACCAAGGAATCCTATATTCTAGGGTATAAGTCAATATCCCCCATAAAGGTCCCATCGAGATAAAACTGTCCCGGGGCGGCAACCTCCGTGATAGCAAGTAACGCGGCTATGATTATACAAAAATATAATATAGATATATACACATGCACTCGGTAATATATATAAATATTCTCATTTTCCAATTAGGTTCGCCCACGACCCATAATAATATTTTAACCGTACGTAACACAATTTTCCCAATCTTTATGCATAAAGAATTCATCTTATTTTATTCTCAATTATAACCATTTGATAATTACTTCTCGTCCTTCGAAGTAATCTCTTCTCCTAAAAGTAAATTCAGTAGGTACACCCTCTCTAATATACTGGTCTAAGTCATTCACGAATCTCCCAATTCCTTAGTTAACGCACGCACAATTTCCAATATGTGTTGAAACTCCTCGAAATCCCACGGTTACATCCCATATGAAATTTTCATTCAACGGAATCTACTTAGACCCTACTGGTCCTCTTCATGACCCATTATACTCTTTAAAAGATATTCAAGGGTTACTACGAATTTTATCCGAATTAAACAAAAAGAGGAAAAACCTGCAGCTTCTAGGAGGGGTTGATCGATGAAAGGGGTCGATCGATCAACATTCTTGAGTCGATCGATCGATCAAACAGGTATTCCGAATTCTGCCATTATTAACTACGGATTTCCTTCTTCAACCTCAACCAAAACTCCATAATTGAGTCCCAAACTCCCAACCAATTAAACTAATAGTCATATTAACCTGTATACATGATTTCCTATGTAAAGCATGTACGAATTTTATCAAAAGTATAGGATTAAGGGCCCAATTCATAATATTTATCAAGAACCCTAGTTTCATTATAATTTCCAATCCTCTAATTCTTTTTCCAGATTTCTCTCTTCTAAACCATTACAATTTCGTGGGTAATCTTCTACATATGATGAGATTTCCAGAATATACTTATTTCTTCTAAAGCATGTGATTTAAATTCCCTAATTCATCAAATTCTTCCATAAACATATATTTATCAATCCTATTCTAACATGGGTGAAATATCAACTAGAAAAATAGCAAGATAGATACTTGACTGGGAATCAAAGGTCTGATTTCTTAGTGATGAAGATATGGTTGCGTTCCTCTTCTTACAATCTATGCCCCGGTGGTGTTATTCTTGAAAAAGGTATTACGGTTTGTGATCAAGTCTTGAAAAGTTCTCTACCTTTCTTCTCTAATGGCCATTATATGTTTTTTTGATTGGTAACCCTAAAAGCTTAACTCTAATAGCTAATATAACTTAGGGAAATTCGTGGTTTTAACTACCCAAAAATACAGAATGACTATAATACCCTCCCGGGATGCCAATTAGGCTTAAAAATGCTCTGAGACCCAAACTAAACCCCCGGTACAATTTTTTGACTATCGCGACCCTTCCGAAGATGTTAGCGCACTCGAAATGACCATACGGGCGACTTATAATTTATTCACTTTTTAATATAATAGTATAGTCCCAACACGACACAGGCGCGTCCCGACTAAATTTTCATAATTGTCATATTATTCACTCGTGACAATTTTTAATAAATTCAATTCTACATATTACTTTTACTCATCTAGTAATGTTCAACTCAATTCTTACCAATAATTACTAACTCTCGTCACGCTAGTAAATATTCAATTTAAAATTCGGACTAATATTAAATTAATTCATCCCAATTAAATTTAATTAATCCCACAACACACACCAGACCACATATTTGATGAAAAGTGTCCAAGAAAGGACATTTAAAATGCACTTCAGACTAGCGAACTAAAAGGATGTCCTTAGCCTTAACCAAATTGATTTGCATCCTATGCCTCAGATATTAAAGGATCAGACAACTATACCCCTCAGCCTTCCACTCACATTGAAGACTAAGGGCCAAGGACGTCCTTACCCTCAACCAAATTGATTCGCATTTTATGCCTTAGATATGAAAGGATTAGACAACTATACCACGCATCTTTCCACTCACATTGAAGACTAAGGACTAGGCATGACTGATATGCATAAGTATGGCTTCTTCCTCGTCATGCCTCATCCCTGCCAAGTCGACCTCAAACACTCCTCAAGTTGGACAGTTAAAGGTCACCCCAGTGCAATCCACCCTCAGAAGTCTCGTCCTTGGACACTTGTATCATCTCGGAGCCATACCAAGATAAGGGGGTTGAGACCCATTAACCGTACCAAGAATAACTTCAATAATCTCATCTCGGCCTTGTATCACTCTGATATGATGAGACCACGCTTCACATCATCTACATAATTATCTACATGGAAGGCTCCCTATGTCGGACGCGGCTAGGTTGAGTCCACTAGAGACGACACATGCCCCATGTGTAACACAAGGTTCCAGTAGAGTTAATCCACACGGGCACAGTACACCAAAATGTTAATTTTGTGACTGCCTTTTGGTGACTGCTAATTGGGGTGACAAACTTATCACTCCCGGGAGCAGTTACAAAATTATTTGCAACTCCCATTAGGAGTTATAAAATAAAGGGGTGTAAACATTTTGAATCAATTAATTTGTCACCGCTAATGAGAGTTACAAATGTTACTATTTAATTAATTTGTGAGTTCTATCAGCAGTCATAAATTTATAACTGTCATAAGCAGTCACAAATTTATTAATAAGCTTAATTTATAACTCTTATGAGCAATCATAAATTTGTGACTGCTATAAGGAGTCATAAATTTTGACGTAAGTAGTAATTCTGTAACTGCTAATGACAGTCATAAATTTATGACTACTAGTAGCAGTCATAAATTATGGTGTTCAGTTAATTTATAATCGCTAGTGACCGTCATAAGTTTGTAACTGCTTCCAACACTCACAAATTTTGGCCAAATTTAATTTGTGACTGCTCGGAGTGGTCACAAATTTTTTTCCCTAATTTAATTTCCCTCCTCTCTCCTCTCACTATGAAGAACTCCTGCCCCTCAGTGTAGAAGAACTCCCGCCCCTCACTGTGCAGAACTCCCGCCATAAAATTTGCACTTGCCCTTGTATCTAACAAAAATCCATTTTGCCCTAGTGTAAATCGATTTTGTTAACATGTCTGATCTGATAGGACTAATCGATTTTGGTGAGTTTTTTATTTCGATTTTGCTAATTAATTTAATACTTTGGTGTCACTTAACAAACATTCCCGGACTCGCTCATTTATTCCATTTTTACATTTCATAATTTCATTCCCACATATTCGCCCACAATGTGTCACACATTCATCTCCATAAATCCCCCCAATTATATTTACCTATAATTACCAACATACCCGGACTCGCCCATTTGGTCCATAATTAAGTATTTCACCTCAATTCCTTTAATAATGTAGCGTCTCCCAGCTACAATACCCGAATATTATTCCTCGGTCCAATATTAACACAAATATTTATGAATTATTTTCCCCAAATTCGTCCATCTCTTGACATACCGTTCACACCCTCCTAAACCCAATTATATCACCCTATAATTGTTAAGGAAATATATGCCACATATGAATTTGTCATTAAATAAAAGTAAGGGATTAAATCTTTAATAAAATTCTCTTTATATAAAAACTGGCTGAACTGCCAAGTTTCTGGGACCGTCGATCGATCGATCCCCCTAGGTCAATCGATCGATCCCCCTAGGTCGATCGATCGATCGAGCAGGTGATCATCTTCCCCGTCTTGCTGTTTCAGCTATTAACGAACCCTTAAGCTTTTGGTTTCTTCCCAAACCTTTACCCAAATCATAACCAACATATTCTCCACACAAGAAAAGGTTCTAAACACCCTAGAGGCCTTAATCCATCAACAAATTTATACAAAACCCTAAATATATCCGATTTGGGTTTTTCACCCAGGTCTCGTTCTACAAAATCTGACCCTACCATATTCAGTCCATGTAATCACTATACATATTGAAATCCACTCTACAATTTAGTCTTAACAGACCCAAATCCTAACTTAACATCCATTGAGTAATTAAATCTGCCCATTACTCTAAATTCATAAAAACCCCAATTTTAATTATGGTTATACACCCAAAAAGAATTTTGATTTACACATCACTATGATATGAATTGATTATCATCAATTTAGAAATCACAACAGTTAACCACTTGCCTGGAATTGTTCGTAGAGTCTGATCTGTTACTGTAGTCCCTTAATTTGGCTCCAAAATCCCCAAATTGGCTCTTGATTTGCTTTCCCCCAATTTCCCTCTCAAGCCCTAGGCTTAGAATTTGTGTTTACTGCCATTTAACACTTCTCCATTTAGGTTAAAAACCTTACATCCCGTTTTTGGCCATCTGTGTATAATTAAAAAGGCCCAACTCACCCCGAGTGGATCCGACTATGCCCGAAAATACCCCGAGACCCAATTACTACCCCCGGGTACTCTTTTCTGACTATCTTGACCCATCCGGACTCAACCGCGCACTCAGAATTATCATCTGAAATACTTTTTGACATTTCCAAATTTCGACCTCAAAATTCGACACACGAGGTTTTGAACCATTAAACTTAAAAGTCGCCAATTATAAATAATTCGGCTCACTCAATTAAATTCTTCAACTCATGAATTTAAGTTTCTTCAATTTAAATATTTTTATCACTCCCAAAAATAATTAAATATTTAATCCTCAAAATTACGGGGTGTTACATACTCCCCCCCTTACAAAGGAATTTCGTCCTCGAAATTAAGATGAGCGTAATGTTCCAAGCTTCGCATATTACTCTCTAGTCATGTGCCTCTAAGCTCACTATATTTATCGCATCCGCTTCTAACCATACGTTACATAAGTATGCATTTAAATTAACCAGGGCGCCCATACACCCTATACCCGTGCTTAACCGCACGAAATTTTCCTTAATTAACCCGAGTGCCCATACACCCTATCCCCGCGATTTACCGCATGAAAGTTAATCGACTGTGCTAGTTGTAACCCGTAATATAACTTTGAACCCGTAGTCATATCACACACACACACACACACACACACACATATATATATATATTGTTCGGGGTACCCAACCCATGTACTAATGACCAAACATCTTTCCACTTTCTAACGTTGCGCTAAGTTTCATGCGTGGGATGTCTTGCAAAGCGAAATCCATAAAAGGAACCCCCCCGATACACTACTACCTAACATTGTCGGTCGTTGAGATCCGTTAGACCCTCAGTCCATAGCACGTACCCCTAAATACTTATCTCTTAACATAAAAGTATGTACGCTTACCCTCATGCTACCAAAGACAACATAAATTACCGCGCCCTTACTATCACTAGTCCTTGCGCAAAATAAACCCCGAGCTATCTCTTTTTGCTCGAACATAATTCTAACCATCTCGATTCACTTTAGTAACCACCCCTACTTACTGGGATAAAATGTGAGAACACAAAACCTCACCTTGTGTCTATCGCACCACACAATATAACATATATACACACATATACATAGGCTAAATGCCCTCTCAGGTGATACCTAGTACCAATCATCTCCTGGTGTCGCGAACACCAAAACTTAACACTACTATCCACAATAGTTAAATTCCATCGCTATCCAGCCGATATTTAAAAATATTATCAATCCTACTCCCATAATTCTCGAAAGTAGTAACTCCTTGCATAATTCAAACCTTCACTCAGTGTACTCCTCCACTCTCCCGTGAAGAACACTAAGGAAACTCCGCTACCCCACGGAAAGTTTATCCATATACTATGGCTACTATAGCTAACGCACCCACTAAATTCGACTCACCTGCGAACTCTAGTGAAAAATAAGTCTTATTTTATGACATCCTCTTTGTCACTCAAAAATATACCCCACACCCATAGGGTAAAAATAATTACCTCTATACTCGAACTGCAAACGACTGATCCTCGAATTCCGGAGCATCTTCTCCCTGCCCGAATGCGCCCATGACTTGATTTAGTGGTTGTACATACAGGACCTCGTCCTGTAGTTGACCCTGCCTCGCTTAAGACAGTCTCTCTTCATGTGTCCCGCTTCCCCACAAACGAAACACCTCCTAATACATTTACTCTGCCACTGGTCACTTCCATGACGACCTTGTTGGAATTCCTGGCCATCCTGTCAATAGCCTCCAGTCCTAAATCCTTTGGCATGATTTCCCTGCCGGAAATCCTGCCCCTGATCTCCCCCTGTCTGTTGCTGGGATGCCCCACTAGTACTATTCCCTCCTGCGTTATCCGACTGGCTAGTTTCCACTCCCCACCCGCTTCCTTTCACGTGGAAGCGATATTCCTGACATGCCGGAGTGCTGCGTTAACGACATCAGTATAATCTACAAATGTAGAATTATCAATTAAATGTTGTCTTATTCTCCAGACTAACCCATCCATAAACCTTACTTTCTTTCTCTCTTCATTGCTTACCTCATCCGGTACAAAATTTTCTAACTGAGTGAATTATGCCTCGTAATCGACCACTGCACGGTCTCCCCGAGTCATCTCTCTGAATTTTCTCCTTATTTTGGTCTCAACCGCTGGAAGAAAGTACGTGCGGTCGAACCGCACCCAAAACTTTGCAATAGCTAGCGTATCCCTTTCCTCAACCGTGGTGATCAACTCCCACCACTGTAGCGCTGCTCCCACTAAACTTACAAGTGGCTAGCATTTGCTTTCACACCTCATCGCAGTCTCCCATGCGTAGGTGACGCTGGATATCTCTCTTCCTTGACACGCTAGCACTACACATGTAACCCCTCGTAGCTCTGGTGGATGCCCACTCTTGAAAACCCTCTCACACTGGCTGCCTCCCTGACGGCCCCGCGTGAGTTTGAACATCTAGTGCCATTAACACTTGTGGCTGATCCCATGGAAAGTACCCTGCCATTGCGACTACCATCGCTTCAACTGCCTGTACCACCAATTCAGTTACCTGTGTTGCCAAAATCATCCCTGGCATTTGCTACGGTAACTCTTGCTCCTGACGAGCCTCTCTAGTCTCATGTCCCCCCGCTGCCCTGGCTGCTCTCTCTCCTGGGCGGCATCTGGAATGAGAATCGAAACGTATGAGTTCACTCTCAATTATGAATTTGGCAAAAGAACGTAAATGCGCATACGTAGGAGAATACAACAATCCTATGATAGGGCTCTATATCAAAGATTGCTAAGCTGAAAATTGAAAAGCCGCACAGATCCTAAGGACACTAGAACCTGATGCTCTGATACCATCTGTGACACCCCGCTTAATAAAATACCGGGTGATCAGTCCTATACCAAATTAAAACAGGAATCCCAGTTGGATCATCCTTAGCATCACTGTCGAAAACTTTTTAAAACTTACTAACCACCTAGTATTCCAAAAGCTGGGGCCAAATTTTAACTTTTTAATTAAACCAACCAGTACATGCTGAAATAAATATAATCCATTCACACAACTGAATAAAACTCAACAGAATAAATAATTAAATAATTTTCCCAATAAACCATCGGCCACCAAAGTGAAATCCAATATAACAATCCAACACCTGAATAAATA
This sequence comes from Sambucus nigra, assembly GCA_949130495.1. NCBI lineage: Eukaryota > Viridiplantae > Streptophyta > Magnoliopsida > Dipsacales > Adoxaceae > Sambucus > Sambucus nigra. The sequence goes on along the minus strand of OX422223.1, from coordinate 62,252,392 downwards.
CATCTGAAACCTGTACTGAGAAGACTGGGCGAGAAGCCCTAAATAAAACTGGAACTGATAGATGATTCCTACTCTAGGAATAAATGAACGATGCGTCTAATCCAAACTCCTTCTAGCATCCACATATGCCGCAGCTCCGTATCCCTGGAATAGAATATTAATCCTGGCGTCCCTGTGGCTGGACACCTAAAAGGTTTTGAAAATAATTTTATAGTAAGGGTTAGAACCCAAAACATTTTGAAAATATTTAGCAAGTGAATTAACTACAGTAATTTAAAATGCATGAATGCGCTTCATATTTAAGTTAGTGTCGCACTCCCTTGTGGACATTCTCACCCCTCCACTATTGTGCACACCTAACGGTCACCTTGACCCCCACCTAGTTGTACTACCCCGTCCAACTGGTCCTGGTATAACCTCCCCTTGTCATACTACTCTACCCCGAGAATAATGATTCTTGAATTATAAGTTATCTCACAATTAACTTAATTAATTTCTTCTTAAATAGTAGCATATAACCATGTCACAAGTTATATAAAGTAAATACATCACACACTGTATTATTACCCGCATATAATATTGAATACCATTATATACGTACCTTTACTAAAACATCCACACATATAACATACGTATATCCATCCCTCCGAGTATACCCTCGCCAGATGATTCCCTATAAAGTGCTATCCCACTAGGTGTGCTCACATAACCTAGTTACCCAAGTTGGATTCACTCATCAACCTTGCCTAAAACATAAACGAAGTGGAAGCGGTCATATTCCTTCCCTGAAAGTGAGATAATCTCCTCACCCATATACCGAACGCTATGACCTGGGGATATACTCACCCTACTCCTCGAGCTAGGGGATTCACCCACATCGCGCAACCTCCCTTGATAGCACTAGAGTATATAAATTAAGTAAATATCTAATCACTGATATTTAATAGCATACACAATAATTATACACACACACACACACACACACACAGACATATATATATATATATATATATATATATATATATATATATATATATATATATATATATATATACTATCACTACACCGTATATATATATTATAAACCACGGCTTTACCATGTACTCAAAAACTCGTAACACTAGCCTGTAATTTCCCGAGTCTCTGGCCCGACTCAACTTAATAATTTTCTCACTTATAAAATTATCATTACCCCGAGTCTGTTGTCCGACTCTAATATATTTAATTCACTCAATTAATATACTATTTTTTTCCCGAGTCTGTGGTACGACTCTCATTTAATTAATTTACACATTAATTAATTGACACAAATCCGAGTTTGTGGTCCGACTCTAAATAATAATTAATTTACACATTAATTAATTAACACAAATCAGAGTCTGTGGTCCGACTCTAAATTAATTAATTACAACATCAATTAATTTAATACTTTTTCGAGTCTACCTTCCTTAATTAACACATCCATTAATTTAATAAGTTGGCGTCACCCAACCATTCTCCCCGGACTCGCTCACTTGGCCCATACCTTAATATTTCCCGAGTCTATGTTCCAACTCCAAATTAATTTACTGTCTCAATAATTAATTTAATACTTTGGTGTCACTTAACCAACATTCCCGTACTCGCTCATTTGGTCCATTTTTACATTTCATAATTTCATTCCCACATATTCGCCCACAATGTGTCACACATTCATCTCCATAAATTCCTCCAATTATATTTACCTATAATTATCAACATACCCGGACTCGCCCACTTGGTCCATAATTAAGTATTTCACCTCAATTCCTTTAATAATGTAGCGTCACCCAACTACAATACCCGAATATTATTCCTCGGTCCGATATTAACACAAATATTTATGAATTATTTTCCCCAAATTCGTCCATCTCTTGACATACCGTTCACACCCTCCTAAACCCAATTATATCACCCTATAATTGTTAAGTAAATATATGCCACATATGAATTTGTCACTAAATAAAAGTAAGGGATTAGATCTTTAATAAAATTCTCTTTATATAAAAAAATAGTCGAACTGCCAAGTTTCTGGAACCGTCGATCGATCGATCCCCCTAGGTCGATCGATCGATCGAGCAGGTGTTCATCTTCCCTGGCTTGCTGTTTCAGCCATTAACGAACCCTTAAGCTTTTGGTTTCTTCCCAAACCTTTACCCAAATCACAACCAACATATTCTCCACGCAAGAAAAGGTTGTAAACACCCTAGAGACCTTAATCCATCAACAAATTTATACAAAACCCTAAATATATCCGATTTGGGTTTTTCACTCGGGTCTCGTTCTACAAAATCCGACCCTACCGTATTCAGTCCATGTAATCACTATACATATTGAAATCCACTCTATAATTCAGTCTTAACAGACCCAAATCGTAACTTAACATCCATTGAGTAATTAAATCTGCCCATTACTCGAAATTCATAAAAACCCAATTTTAATTATGGTTATACACCCAAAACGAATTTTGATTTACACATCACTATGATATGAATTGATTATCATCAATTTATAAATCACAACAGTTAACCACTTGCCTAGAATTGTTCGTAGAGTCTGATCCGTTTGGTGTAGTCCCTTAATTTGGCTCCAAAATCCCTAAATTGGCTCTTGATTTGCTTTCCCCCAATTTCCCTCTCAAGCCCTAGGCTTAGAATTTGTGTTTATTGTCGTTTAACACTTCTCCATTTAGGTTAAAAACCTTAAATCCCATTTTTGGCCATATGGGCCATTAAAAAGGCCCAACTCACCCCGTGTGGGCCCGACTATGCCCAAAAATACCCCAAGACCCAATTACTACCCTCGAGTACTCTTTTCTGACTATCTCGGCCCATCCGGACTCAACCGCGCACTCAGAATTTTCATCCGAAATACTTTTTGACAGTTCCAAATTTCGACCGCAAAATGCGACACGCGAGATTTTGAACCATTAAACTTAAAAGTCGCCAATTATAAATAATTCGGCTCACTCAATTAAATTCTCCCACTCATGAATTTAAGTTTCTCCAATTTAAATATTTTTATCACTCCCAAAAATAATTAAATATTAAATCCTCAAAATTACGGGGTGTTACATATCTGTATGGCAAAGAACATGTTATCCCTAATTTTCCTTTTCACATAACCATTATAGTAAAAACATGTTCTAACTAGATATCTCAACACAAGTATTCAAGAAGAAGCTATATAGTTATTCTTGATATGCTTTAAAACTATAATGTAAAGTGACACTTAAAAAAATTAAAGTCATAAAAGTTTAAACCTCTTGTTGGAGACACGTTTTATAACTTTAAAGCAAAAGGTGCAATTTTCAGACTTTAACCTTGATAATCAGTAAAAACCTCAAAATTCTTCTGTTGTATGCAACATACATTTCAAGGACTTATCTAACTTTAAAATCCGAGGTTGCTAAATCTTAATATTTTTCTTCCACATTAAAAAAATGAAAGCTTCTTATTTTGAAAGCTTTGTCATTGAAACACACCAATGGCAGAATTCGTAATCATCTCTATTGTCAAAATAATTAAAAAACTTTCAAATAAATGTATCGAACAAAAAAGAAAATTCTAAGAATTTGAGAATTTTGACTCGAAAACATACCTTGATACAATCGAGTGCTTACAACATATTGTTACCAAAAGCGAAAAAAATAATTTGAGAAATAATTTTTCATAAAAGGTTATTGCTTAATCAGATAAAAAAATGGTTTATGGCTTTGTGATGATGGCTCTGATACCTTATGTTATTTGAAAAACCTATTTCCATACAACAATCACAATTATAATAAACACGCGAACATTAAATGGACTAAGTAAGAAACATAAACAAACTGGTATAACAAGCAGCAATGGAAAATTACCTTGTGAAGCCATTTGTCAAAAAGAAAGGATGATCTTTTTCGCAGCACTCTAATGTGAAAACTTATATGGGTAAGTTCTTAATCTCACATAACGAAAAGTGTTCAGGGACCTCCTTATTTATAGATAAGTTTTTGCTAAGCCTCTAACACATAAGAAAAGACTTAGTCAAACAGAATTTGAATCCCTAATATTGTGCAACGATTCCTTAATTTTCTCTTGCCTCTATCATCTCTTCTGACTTAGTCATGGTAGTTTCCTATCTTTATGCAACAGTGACATAGTCCACTCTAACAACTTATACTTCTGTGACAATCGAACCTTAAAAAGAGGAACCCCAATTACTTCTTAATTATTCAAGCATCTGCAACACCCCACGCAATCTAACAAACGGGGTAATTAGGCGCCGACACCAAATTACATCGGGAGTCACTAAATAAAATACCATTCTTAGTATGTGACAGATATGAGACATATAAACTTCATTCCACAAGATATTAATTAAATCAATCCCAATATGAATAATCATTCATGCAATAATAAAATCCATCACCATGTTAATCTCTAGTAAATAAATTCAATCTCCCATAATATAAATCTGAATAAAAGATCCAATTATGAATAATTGAATAAAAAACTGTGGAACCGAATGGCCCACAAGATCCATAATGTAAAGTCCTATAATAAAATGTGTTTAGACAAAAGGCCCCCAATTTTAAATTCAAAAGTAATTTCCTTTTAGAAATGCGTAAGCGATAGGAATGGTTCAATTAAACAAATTACAAATTTTAATTTCTTTTTCAAAATTAAAATTAAACACAACTTAAAGTGAAATATGATGGAAACACACACACAATTTAAATTTCACTTAAACCATTAGAATTAACCCAAGTCCTAGAAATTTGCCTAAGTCATATTTCTCAATTTTAACAAATTAGGCCAAACCAATTTTATCAAATTAAATTAAATGACTTGAATTAACTACACATAACCCAATATTTAATTAGCACTAAATTAAACAAGTAGTGATTAAATCAAATTTTATCTTTTTACCTAAGCAGACGTTCTAGGTGAATTTGCAAGATAAAATAAACAATAAATCACTACGTCGCGATATATGAGGAAAAACCCACAACGAGAAAAAACCTCGGATGACCCTAGCCTCAAAACCACTAAGTATGGTTTTACAAATACAAGACAGTAGACTTACAACACTCGACTTGGTCCTTCTCAAGCCCCGACGCTTCTTCTTGTATACACCTACGCCTAGCGAATAACCACGGAGCTCCACTGTGGTCTCGAAATCCACCGATCAGACTTTATACAGTCACCGTCACCCGAACTAGGAGCCTTTCTCCAAGTGGATAAATCAATGAAAAATTCTTCTTCTTTGTGGGATATATAAGCAAACCCAAACTTTTCTTGAAATGGTAGAGATGAACCGGTGCCAAACTCCAAGCAATGAATATATATATATATATATATATATGAACTTGGATTAAACAATATGGGTATAAACGAAGTGTTTAACAAATTTTTCTTTGAAAAAAGAACACTTAAACTTGAACTTTTTCTAAGGAAAGATGAACTCTAAAAACACTCTCTAGGAGTTAGAATATTATGAAAATGTTAATTCGAAAAAGTTGATTTCCGCACTTAAGAAGTTCTGTCAAAAGATCGAAAAACAAGTGGGAAAGTGGGAAAAACTGTCAAAAACTTCCCAAATAACTGTTCCCGCCAAATCTCGTTCGAACGAGCTTCTAACGATGTTTTAGTGTGAACTCGATAGAAATCTCGTTGGATATGTCGTTAGAACCATCATTCTTTGAACGACATTCCAGTAGCCAATCTGGGAACTCGTTAGCAAACTCGTTCGAATGACATTATTGTTCGAATAACAAACTCGTTCGAACAACACTTCGAACGAACTTCCAGAAAGTTTGAAAAATTTTATTTTTAGCCCACAAACTTTATATACTTTAGATTAAAGTTTTATTAACATCTTTCTGAAAATAAACAACAGTTTTAAATAAATGAACACCCAATATAAAATGTTCCAAGCTCCTATATATATATTAAAGTGCATTCTTACCTTAGGAGCAATGGAACCATGTTGATGACGTAGAAACGAGGAACTTTAAACACAGAATTTTGATGAAGCTTTAAACTTGACCGCTACGTCTTCAACTTTAGTACGTCATAGGCTTCAAGGATGATCAATAACTCTATCCTATGACTCAAACGTTTTTATTCGGAATTGAGCCAAAACTACAAAAAGACTCAATTGGAAATTTGTGTCCTTACAAATCCCCCCCTTTGGCTATTCCGGGATAAAAACCAACAAAGATCCTAAAGGGCCGTCAAGCTCTACTAGACTGACAAAAAATGTCCCACCCAAAATAAAAATATAATGCTTGACTCAAACAACCCAAGGATCACAATCTTTACCGGTGAAAGTTGCCACTTAGAATATAATTCTTGCACACTTAAGCAAATACATTAAACACATAGGGAATATCAAAATATTAACTGTAATTAAATAAAGACTCCCATTTATCAAACAAATGACCTACTTAGAAAGACGTCTCCCCCTAAGATAAATCTCCCCCAAATGAAGATACGATTACAATAGGATTAGATACCATTTCTCCCCCTATCATTCTCCCCGTTTTTGTTCAGGAATAGACAAAGGATAAAACTAATTTAAACATGATGCATAAAGTGATAAGAACATGAAAGCATATGGGCAACAATAACATAACTAATCCAACAAATAATAATGGATACCAATTATGAATTAAAGTATATATTAACTAGAAGGTAAGGCAAAGACTAAACAAAAATATCATATATATACATACTCTAGATATACCAAAGATGCACACGCATATATATATATATATAAATATAAACACACAGATGACAAAAAATAAGATAAGCTTTTCACACTCGTATGGCAAAAATGTGTCATATGGAAAGGGGAGTGTTGGGGTGTGAACTAGCAATAATTAAATTTAGATCCAATCACTTAAAAACATGTTCACGGAGTTCTCAATTGATTGCAAACTTCATCACATTTGAATATAACCTCATGTGACAATATAGATTGAGCTCAATGAACAAACATACACAATGCATACAAGCCTAGCATGTTGATGATTCTACAAATCAATAGAGTCATGACATTGAAAGTATAACTAGGATAAACGGACATTGTGGAAATCGTTGATATACCATCCAATCTCCCTTAATAAGCATATATTAATTTTGAATGAATATATCAATCAAACATAGGCCTTGGCAATTATTTTTCTTTTTGATGCCATAATCTATTTTTAGACCTTTGGACCACGTATTTCTTTTAGGTCCAAACAAACGGTGGCTTACTATTCACAAAGGATAATAAATCCTTTCGGAGCCCTTCCCCGTGCACATTTATATTTATCATTTTTTTATTTTTCACAAATCTCACGTGCAACGAATTTTGACATGCACTAATCCTCCTAGTTCACAAATATGTAGATGATAAGATTGGTAGGAGAACACCTCACAAAGCTCAAATATACATATGAAGTTAAAATTTCAAAAGAGCTCGTCCATGTGTGAAAAGAGGCATATAAAAATAGAATCCATTATATCAACACAAAATCGAATTACTCCATGTAATCATGGTAAAGAACATAATAAGGATTGGAAATCTAAACCAAAAGTTCTAGCCACATGAGAGAAAAAAAGATGGGATTCTAACACAACTGTATGCCACATAAAGTGTGTCAAACTAAAATAACACATAAGAAAATAATCTTTTTGAGTTTTTGAAATTTTTAATCAAAAATAGAAATATTTACTCAAAATACAAACAAAAATCATTTGAATTTTTCATTAAGCTTAAATTTCCAAGAGATAAAAACCCAAATGATAAACAAAAATATTTTTGTATTTTTAATTTAATGCAAACAAAAGAAATATAATACAAAAGATAAACAAAAATCATTATTCTAGCATGTGATTGATCATGAAGTATAGACTAGAAAATGACTAAACAAGCATACATTTAGCATGATAATATAGCATGAAGTACAAAAGCTAAAGTATGCAAACAAAACTAACACATTCAACCTTTAGCTTTTGAAAGGGAGGAATCATGTGAAAGTAAATGAGAATCAAAAACCCTATCTTGTAAATCTACCAAGTCGGATCTCCTAACTCAAACTAATGACGAATGACAATTTCAGGGTGTAGGGATCTTGGCTACCTTGGTTCCCTTACGTTGGAATTTTTTAGAAAATCTTTTAAGATCAAAACAAAATTTCTTAAGATGACCTTTTTTACCACAATGAGCACAAGTAAAAGCATGTCGAAAATTGGTACCTAAGGGTTGATCTATAAAGGCTTTTCTAGACGATTCTCCTAAAATATTGGTTTTGGCTTTATGAGTAGATTCATTACAAGTATCGAAGCCTAAACGACAAGTGTCATTTTTTATTTGGACCGTGCCTAAGATTTTATCTAGTTTTTCGAACCTACATTCCAAATCAAATTTTATTTTCCTAGAGTCTTTTAATTTATTTTTTAATTCTAAGATATTAGAGTCTAATAAAAAATTTCTCTCTTCAAACTCAAGAAGATCCTTTTTCAAGGATTCCATTAAACCTCTAAGGCTATCTCTCTCGCCTTCTACATATTCAAGCTTCTCTCGAATAGTTCTCTCTCGTGTCCTAAGGTCTTCCACTAACGCACCATCATCAATGACCTTGACACGCTCTCTTAAACAAGCTTCTAACTTCAAATTATCTCTTTTAAATTAATAAATTCTTCATATAATTCTTGAAAAGTATTTTGAAGTTCACTCGCATCAACCTCATCTTCATTTTCACTCTCTCTCTCTTTTTCACTCTCACTACCATAAAAAATAATGGAATCATAAACTATGACCTTGGAAGTGTCATGTGTTAAAGTTTCATCAGTAGACGAGTTCTCACTATCACTCACATGACTAGCCATAAAAAGCACAAAGTTGGTCTTAGTATGGGAATCGAGTCCCTCTTCCTTATCACTATCACTAAGGGTTGCATTATATGAAATAGGTTGCTAACCCTCCTCCTTAGTTTAGTGGGGCACTCAGAAGCCCTATGGTCATACCCTTCACAACCAAAATATCTATTTGACTCGTCCCTATTTAAATTTTCTTTAGAATTTTTAGGGATCCTCTCGTCATTGTCATGCTTAGAAGTTTCAAATTTCTTAAAGTCATTTTTAAATTTATCTTTGTTAATTTTAAGAAACTTTCAAAATTTCCTAGCAAACAAGACCATATATTCCGAGTCACTGTCATTCTCGCTCTCTACTACTTATTTTTCCTCTTTTCGAGCTTTTAAAGCAACGTTCTTTTCAATTTTCTTTTCAGTTTTAGAGAGAAACATGTCCAGTTCATAGGTTTGTAAATCACCTACAAGCTCTTCTAATTTCATAGAGGCTAAAGTTGGTAAAGACTTTAAAACGGTCACTTTTGGAATAAATCTATCGGGTAGGGACCTTAAAATTTTCTTTACAACTCGGTTGTCGGGTATTTTCTCTCCCAAATTAAAAGATGAATTAACAATATCGAAAAGTCTAGCATAAAATTCATCAAAAAAAAAATTCGTTCATTTTGATGGTTTCAAATTGAGTGGTAAGGTTTTGTAGTATCGAAGCTTTTACGACACTTGTAACTTCATGAGTGAGTTGTAAAATATCCCACGCTTATTTATCGGTCTCACACGTCATAATGCATCGGTACTCATTCGGTGTGACAACGCTAAACAAGGCTTTTAAACCACGAGAATTAAAATTTAAAAGTTTAAATTCATTCTCACTCCATCTATCGGCCGGTTTGGGAACACATTCATTAAATACTAAATGAGTTGGTGGAGACCACCCGTTAACTACAGATAACCAAACCCTCTCGTCGATAGATTTAAGTGCCAATTTCATTCGCGCTTTCCAATACGCGTAATTAGAATCATCGAAAATTGGAAATTTAGAAAATGGGGAAATTTTCATTTTAGCCAAAAATATTTCAAAAGATCTTAACGAAGTAATTTATCGTTTTTGGCTCTGATATCACTTGTTTAGACAAAAGGCCCCCAATTTTAAATTCAAAAGTAATTTCCTTTTATAAATACAGAAGCGATAGGAATGGTTCAATTAAACAAATTACAAATTTTAATTTCTTTTTCAAAATTAAAATTAAACACAACTTAAAGTGAAATATGATGGAAACACACACACAGTTTAAATTTCACTTAAACCATTAGAATTAACCTAAGTCCTAGAAATTTGCCTAAGTCATATTTCTCAATTTTAACAAATTAGGCCAAACCAATTTTATCAAATTAAATTAAATGACTTGAATTAACTACACATAACCCAATATTTAATTAGCACTAAATTAAACAAGTAGTGATTAAACCAAATTTTATCTTTTTACCTAAGCATGCATTCTAGGTGAATTTGCAAGATAAAATAAATAACAAATCACTACGCCGCGATGTACGAGGAAAAACCCACAACGAAAAAAAACCTCGGACGGCCTTAGCCTCAAATTCACTAAGTATGGTTTTACAAATACAAGACAGTAGACTTATAACACTCGACTCGATCCTTCTCAAGCCCCGACACTCCTTCTTGTATACACTTCTGCCTAGCGAATAACCACGGAGCTCCACCGTGGTCTCGGAATCCACCGATCGGACTTTATATGGTCACCGTCACCCAAACTAGGAGCCTTTCTTCAAGTGCATAAATCAACCCAAACTTCTTCTTCTTTGTGGGATATAGAAGAAAACACAAACTTCTCTTGAAATGGTAGAGATGAACCGGTGCGAAACTCCAAGCAATGAATATATATATATATATATATATATGAACTTGGATTAAACAATATGGGTGTAAACGAAGTGTTTGACAAATTTTTCTTTGAAAAAAGTACACTTAAACTTGAACTTTTTCTAAGGAAATATGAACTCTCAAAACACTCTCTAAGAGTTAGAATATTATGAAAAAGTTAATTAGAAAAAGTTGATTTCCGCACTTAAGAAGTTCTGTCAAAATATCGAAAAACAAGTGGGAAAGTGGGAAAAACTGTCAAAAACTGCCCAAATAACTGTTCCCGCCAAATCTCGTTCGAACGAGATTTCCGTTCGAACGAAGTCTCGTTCGAACGAGCTTCTAACGAAGTTCCAGTGTGAACTCGTTAGAAATCTCGTTGGATATGTCGTTCGAACCATCATTCTCGTTCGAACGATACTTCGAATGACATTCCAGTGGCCAATATGGGAACTCGTTAGCAAACTCGTTCTAACGACACTTCGAACGAACTTCCAGAAAGTTTGAAAAAATCTATTTTTAGCCCAGAAAATTTATATACTTTAGATTAAAGTTTTATTAAAATCTTTTTAAAAATAAACAACGGTTTTAAATAAACGTACACCCAATATAAAATGTTCCAAGATCCTATATATATATTAAAGTGCATTCATACCTTAGGAGAAATGGAACCATGTTGATGACGTAGAAATGAGGCACTTTAAAAACGGCATTTTGATGAAGCTTTAAACTTGGCCACTACGTCTTCAACTTTAGTACGTCATAGGCTTAAAGTATGATTAATAACTCTATCCTATGACTCAAACATTTTTGTCTGGAATTGAGCCAAAACTAGAAAGGACTCAATTGAAAATTTGTGTCCTTACAAAATGCGACGGAAAAGAATATCTAGACTACTAAGCATCAAAATAAATCATCTCTAGTTGCACCTCCAAAAGATCTACAATAACTCCTATACAGCTACTCCGGCGCTAAACCTGAAATGTTAGTCAATAAAATGGATTAGAGCCCACTACATGAATTTCAGATAATTTTCCCAATTAGGGCCCGTGGACCCAGACAATAGCATTATACGTAATAAATATCACAATAGAATTTTTAAATTAACGCAATAATTATCAACATGTGAGAAAAAAAATGCGAACACCTAATCATGTAATTATGCTACCCCAAGTTATATTTCCAATTATTTGATTTATATCGAATGATATCCATTTATTTTAATTCAATTCATCCGATTATTACTTTTATTTAACATTATTATCAGTTACGGGACTCTCGCTTAAAGTTTTACACCATTTTGGTCGTGGGGCTCCCACTAAAAGTTTTATACCATACCCATTCCCCTCGTAATAGCCATCCAGTTTGTATAATGTCAACCCTGAACTTATTGACGAGGTTTCACGCACGATTCATCATAATATCCAGTCAGCCTGTTTAACTATCAGCCTTGCACGTATTACGCCGTCACACACCCACATGTCACAATAACCAGTCAACCCGTTTAATTGTCAGTCCTGCACTTATTAACGATGCCAATATATTTTAATACTGCACTTATTACGCCATCACACACCCACACGTCACAATAACCAGTCAACCCGTTTAACTGTCAGTCCTGCACTTATTAACGATGCCAATATATTTTAATACTCATTTATTAACTATCAGCCTTGCACTTATTACGCCGTCACACACCCACACGTCACAATAACCAGCCAACTCGTTTAACTGTCAGTCCTGCACTTATTAACGATGCCAATATATTTTAATACTCATTTATTATCTTAGGCATTAATTCTCAATTTATTTTTATTTTATTTTAGAGCATAAACCTCAACATGTCCCTAGTCCCATACCTCGAGGTCTCCAAAACACAACCATGTCCTATCCTATTTGGTAGGATGAATTTCTATAATTAATTTCCCCTAGTCTCGCACTTAGTCTAACCAAATCAACGTAACGACACCAAAATCAGCCCCACCCAAGAATGTCCCATCCGTAAAAATCTACACTAATTAGTCCCATATCTAGAAAGTGTTAACCGCAACTAAGGCCTACCTACTAGTGCCATACCTACCAAGTATTCATAAAATTTAGGTGAGAGCATATTATTCAAAATTCCGTCATCCCCGCGATGATAAAAATAATCAACACAATAATTCAGGCATTCCAATGTATCAATAATCACATAATTTTTCATGCGGTCACAATTAATTTTAATTTAATTCGTTCAAGTCGTCAACATAATTAATCTAATTTGGCAATTACGATTTCAAACAACATGAGAGTTTATGGCGCACCCAAAAATTTTTATTTTTATCAAACCTACACGATTCTATGTGATTTCCCAAGTTTCGTTTGTATAAAATACAATTTCTATGGTTTACATATGCAAACCTACACCCATATTACCATATTATCTAAAGTACGAACTCTACCCTAAGCACACAAGGCTTACAAGTATTAAATTAGATTAAGATTTTTAAGAAAAATAGTCTGGAATTAGTTTTCACTTTTCCTAGTTAGGTTGCTAATTTATTTTAAGAAAAATGCATGAATTAAAATTTAGGTGACACTTAAAACATATAATACTAAAGAGAGAGAATAGAAGAATTCATACCTACTGGAAAGTCAATTGAAATTTCTTATTATGTGGTTGTGTTCCTCTCAATAAATTGATAAAGACTCGTTCGTGAACAATATTGAGAAAACTTGATTTAGATCTTAAAAACTTGGGTTAAAAGTTGTGTTCAATGGGGTTTAGATAAGAGAATGAAATTATGGGAGGCTACTGATTTTTTAGTTTTAAAAGTCCTAAACTCGTCCTTTTATGTTTATATACTAAAAAGAATTTGAGTCCTAATCAAATACAAACACTAAAAAAATATTACGGATGATCGGACCGTTCGAAATTGGCAGAAATTTTAATACGTTGTAGCTGAAGGCGAAAGGAAGCTACATAAAAAATCCAGGTCGATTAAAGGGTCAAATACCTTTTTTTCTCCTTAGGTCGGATCCTCACCCATCTTCATACAAAAATCTATAATTTCCAAATTTAAATTTCACTTAAAACCTTATTTTTATATCTAAAAACCAACCTTTTTTACATACCAAAATGAAATAGATTAAAAAAATTATTTTTCCAAAATTTTTAATTTAAGAAAGATTTTTACGGCTCAAAAATCATAGGGTGTTACATACTTCCCCACTAGCACAGGAATTTCCTCCTCGAAATTCGACGAAGCGTAAACGTGTAAAAAAAAATACAGGTCACATATGCCTACCCATAAATACTATGATTAGGCGCCCATACACCCAATCTTACACACACATACCTCGCGATAAAAATACAATCATGTCATGGGTTTTTCAACTCATGCCCCGCCTAAGGCTCTTGAGTCAGAAGCATAAAGCACCTACCCACTGCAGTCACTGCTGGGGCTGCTACTGCTGTTGTCTCTCCCTGTACACCTGACGTTGCCGGTGCTGGAGGCCCTTGGCCTTGTGGGGCCTGACTTTGCTGGTCTTGCGCCTTTGGACACCCATCTCTGTCTCCCTACCTCAATATCGGCCACCGTGGCCTCATGCACAATAGCTGCTAACTCCTCGGCACCCAACACAAATCGTCTCTGCCTCTCCTGACTTATGGAACCCGAGACTGAACCCTCTCTCATATCTCCAGACCTCCTAGTGTTCGCTATCTGTGAAGTAGGGAATAAAAACAACATCAAACTCGAAATAGTTAAGAGTACAAATCATAAAAAAGGAATCAAAGATATCAACACGAAAACTAAAATGGACTCACAAACTACGAGACCTGAGACCATGCTCTGATACCATCAGTAACACCCCATGCAATCTGACAAACAAGGTGGCCAGCCACCGCCGTCAAATTACGTCGGGAGTCACTAAATAAAGTAATATTCTCAGCATGTAGTAGATATGAGACATGTAAAGTTCATTCCACAAGATAATAATTAAATCAATCCCAATATGAATAATCATTCATGCAATAATAAAATTCATCACCATGTTAATCTCCAGTAAATAAATATAATCGCCAGTAATATAAATCCGAATAAAAGATCCATCTATGAATAATTGAGTAAAAACTATAAACAACTGTGGAACCGAATGGACCACCAAATCCATAATGTAAAGTCTTATAATAAAATGCAACGGAAAAGAAAATCTAGACTACTAAGCATCAAAATAAATAAACTCCAGTTACACCTGCAAAAGATCTCCAATAACTCCAATGTATCTACACCAGCGCTAAACCTGAAATGTTAGTCAGCACAATGGGTTAGAGCCCACTACATGAATCCAAGCTACTCTCCCCAATTAGGGCCCATGGACCCAAACAATAGCATTATACATAGTAAATATCATAATAGAATATTTTAAATTAATGCAATAATTATCAACATGCGAGAAAAATAAATTGCGAACATGTAATTATGTAATTATGCCACCCCAAGTTATATTTTCAATTATTTTATTTATATCGAAAGTTATCCATTTAATTTAATTCAATTCATCTGATTATTATTTTTATTCATCATTATTATCAGTTGCGGGACTCTCACATAAAGTTTTACACCATTTTGGTTGTGGGACTCCCATTAAAAGTCTTACACCACACCCATTACCCTCGTAATAGCCAATCAATACGTATTTTGTTAATCCTGCACTTATTGATGAGGTTCCACGTACAACACATCATCATATCCAGCTAGCCCGTTTAACTGTCAGCCCTGCACTTATAACGTTGTCACACACCCACACGTTGCAATAGCCATCCAACCCATTTAACTGTCAGTCATGCACTTATTAATGATGCCAATATATTGTTATACTTGTTTATTACCTTAGGCATTAATTCTCAATTTCTTATTTTCTCATCCTCTCAATTTCTCTTTATTTTATTTTATACCGCCTTATTTTAGAGCATAAACCTCAACCTACCCCTAATCCCATACCTAGAGGTCTCCAAAACACAATTGTGTCCTATCCTATTTTGTAGGATGAATTTCTTTATTAATTTCTCCCTAGTCTCGCTCCTATGCTAACCAAATCAACGGAACGACACCAAAATCAACCCCACCCCGAAATATCCAATTCGTAAAAATCTACACTAATTAGTCATATACCTAGAAAGTGATAACCGCAACTAAGGCCTACCTATTAGTTCCATACCTAGCAAGTATTCTTAAAATTTTGGCGTTATCATATTACCCCAAATCCCGTCATTCCCGTGATGATAAAAATAATCACACAATAATTTACACATTCCAACGTTTCAATAACCACACAATTTCACATACGGTCACAATTAATTATAATTTAATTCGTTCAAGTCATCGACATAATTAATCGAATTTATTTTATTTGACAATTTCGATTTAAAACAACATGCGAGTTTATGGTGCAACCGAGAATAGTTACTTTTATCAAACCTACACAATTCTACGTGATTTCCCAAGTTTCGTTTATATAAAATACAATTTCTATGGTTTCTACATGCAACCTACACCCATATTACCCAAAGTCCAAACCTTACCCTAAGCACACAAAGGTTACAAGTGTTAAATCAGATTAATATTTTTAAGAAAAACAGACTCGAATTAGTTTTCACTTTTTCTTATTAGGTTGTTAATTTATTTTAAGAAAAATACGTGAATTAAAGTTTAGGCAACACTTATGACACATAAAACTAAAGAGAGAGAATAGAAGATTCCATATATGCAAAAAAAGTTGATTGAAAGTTCTGATTATATGGTTGCGTTCCTCTCGAAAAATAGATAAAGGCTCATTCCTGAACAATCATGAGAAAACCTGATATAGATCTTCAAAACTTGGGTTAAAAGTTGTGTTCAATGGGGTTTAGGTTTTGTAAATGAGAGAGAATGAAATTATGGGAGGCTACTAATTTTTGAGAAGGTTAAAATATATTTTAAAAGTCCTAAACTCGTCAATTTATGTTTATATATCAAAAAGAATTTGAATCCTAATCAAATACAAACACTAAAAAAACATTACGAATGACCGGACCGTTGGGATTGGCTGAAATTTTAATATGTTGTAGCTGAAGGCGAGAGGAAGCTGCACAAAAAATTCAACTCGATTGGAAGATCGAATATTTTTTTTACTCCTGAGGTCGGATCTTTTCCCGATTTTTATACAAAAAGCTATAATTTCCAAATTTTAATCCCAATTTAAAATTCCACTTAAAACATTATTGTTTAATCTAAAAACCAACATTTTTTTCATACTAAAATGAAATAGATTACAATAGATTACAAAATTTATTTTTCCAAAATTTTTAATTTAACAAAGATTTTTACTGCTCAAAAATCACGGGTTGTAATAAATTCCTATTCCATTGTGGTAATATGAAGTCACCTCAATAGTGACATTTGTGTTGTAGAGACAAAATGGTGACATAGGTCTATAAACATCCAAGTCATGAGTAAATTTATCAAATTGTCCACCATGGACCCCCCCCCCCCCCCTCACACACACACACACACACAACAAAAGGCAAGGGGTTAATTCTCCTACGTGAAAAAATTAAGTTATTGTTTAACATTTCGGAATAAATCTAGGAGTATTGGTGGATCCCTAAGTATCTTTGTTAACCATGAAATTTGATGGCAATAAGGGCCAATGACATTATCGTATTTATTCTTTGAAGTTATTTTCCTTTTCTTGCTACATTTTTGAAGATAATGCTTTATCTTTTAAGTCATATCCTATTATTCGTCCATCTGGGTAACCATTAAATCCATATTCATAGCACCCTTAGCTGGATCATCACCTCCTCTCGCGACCATCTGATATTACCTAAAAATGGAAAGTGGAAAGTGAAAATAAGTAAAGATGGTCAATGATAATAAAATGGCATCACTCCTCAAAATGATACCTTCATAAATTTCACTTTCTTAGTTGGAACTTGCTTGGAAGTGTAATACTACGACTTCCACAAATCTAAAAGAGTAACTTTCCTCGAGTTCTTTATTTTTTAAAGGAAGGTTTATCATGTCCTTTGACGTTTTAATGGAAAACCATTTAGAAATACAAACAATACAAGTATTAGATTATAAAAAAAAATGAGAAATACAATATAATCACGACAAACAAGGTAAAGGGAAACGAGTCATTGTCACACCCACGGATCTGGCCTACTTAGGTAGAAATAACTAAGGGCTTCTCTTAGTTCAAACTTGAAAAAAAAATTAGGGAAAGCTTAACAATGTCCATAGCCTCTACCAGGCCTCAACCATAATCATAAATTTAATAAATCAGTCTCTCATATTCACAATATAGATAATATATTTCCATAATATAAAGTTTACATACAAATAGTGATGTTCCACAATTGTCTCATAAACACAAACATCACCAACAACTATTATTTGTTAAATAAAAAAACTAACGTTATATGTCTACGTCTATAGTGAGTCAACTTATTCATGCCACGTGGACTTATGATATTGGGACACTTTTCCTCATGAGCATACATCTCAACACTTCATTTACACTTGGTCGGCTCCAGAACTACTTGGTTGGCATACCGGACGACCAGCTTAAGAAGATAAACCATCAGGAAGAGGAAAGGTCATTCACATGGGAATTATCAAGAGACATTCCACACGTGCCTTAGAAGACCAATAGTTTCATTCATTATGTACGGGTGTAAATACGTGGATATATAAAGTCATTCCACCCCTTAGTTTCCAGGACCAATATAAATATCTTATTTCCCTTAGCTCAAAAGACAAGTCTAGCTTACACAAGCAAGACTACCTAGAATTCTATACAACTACCATCAATCGTAATACCATAACAGTGGACGTTGGCTTTTTTAAGCTGAACCACTTTACAAATCTTTGGTGTTAGTTTTTCATTTACATTACTCAACTAATTATCTATGATTGAGAAATTGGTCATTTCTAGCTAAGATAAAGTCTCTACTAATTTTAGACATCGACTGATTGGTGTCATCTGTGGGAACGACTGCTGGTCATCGTTCTCTACCCATCCTATTCACTTATATCCCTAAAAAGTTTTCTAAGGGATGACGAATGTTCATGAGAGTTGTCTTGCAGCTTCCGGCGACACTCTAAATCCATCTACTCCTCCTAGTGTTGTAGATTTTCAAGGATTTTTACTCAATCTTGCCAAAGGACAAGAGGCTATGCAAGAGTCAATTAGGCGGTTGGCTCAAACATTACATGAAAAGTCTACCACTGGGCCATTCCGAAGGGAGATGTTGCCTCCTCGTATTAAAAATGATAGAATTGGATATTCGAGGTGTTTCCGTGATAGATCTTATCGACCAGGGCAATATCGTCTGATTACTATGATGGTCGGTCCTTCACCTCTGAATGGTCAAGTATGTTAGAACGCTTGATCAAGGCATATGCTTTTGATCATCTTAGTCCCCGAATAACCAGAGGTCATCATAAAGATCCAGTTTGATCCCGCGAGTATTAGGAAGGGTTAGTTAGGTCACGGGCTAGAATCAGAGACAATGTGCGTGTTGAGAAAAATCATGTAGAAGAGAGCTCAACACAGATACATAACAAGGCCACCAGAGTCATCTTAGCCAAATCCATACCAAAAGATCACTCTTGGAAGGGATTCATACAGAGAATGGAAGCTCGTTTGGGAGAAATGGCTAAGACCAAGAATCATTTACAGAGGAGTTTTGTGAAATGATCTTCTTTCATCCAAGTTGTTGTGGATTACCTCACACCTTCTAAGTTCAAACCACCTGTGGTCATGCCTAAGTATGATGGTAACACTAATCTCGTCCTACATATGGAATAATATCATGCTACTGCTGATATATATTTCATTCTTTACGATATGAGATGCAGAGATTTTTTTAGTACGATCACTAGTCCAACTCAGATACTGTATAATAATTTATCCCGAGGACAGATTGTTAATTTTCATCAGTTTGCCAAACTATTCATTAGCAATTTCTGCTTTGGAACAAATCCAATCAAGAGAGTATCGCATTTAATTAGTGTCTGCCAGCGACCAGGAGAAACTACCTGGGAATGTATCACTTATTTCAATAATAAGAAAATGGAAGTTATTGATTATGAGGAGAAAATGTCCATTAAAGCTTTAATGGGTGGGTTTCCCCCTGAGAAACTGTATTATGCATTGGCAAAGGAACCTTCGAAAACCATGACTGGATTGATGGAAAAAGCTGGAAAGATCATGAACGTCGAAGAGACTATGGCTGCTAAGAAAAATATCGGGGCAAAATATGAAGGCCATAAGAATTCTGATAAGAAGGAACAAAAAGATAAGAAAGTCAAGAAGCCCAAAAAGTATGAGGAATATACCCCTATCACTATAGGTGTGCACCACATTTGGGAAGAAATTAGGGGCCGTAAGGACTTGAAATGGCCTGGGAAACTAAAATCACCGCCCAACCCGAAAGATAAGTCTAAGTTCTATGACTTTTATAAAGACCATGGACGTACCATTGATAGTTGTATTGCCTTGAATAATGAAATTGAATCTCTTATCCGCCGAGGAAAATTAACCAAGTTTGTTGACCGAATTGAAGGTCAGGACACGAAAAGAAGGTCAAAATCCCCTTACAAGCACAAGGACGATGGAAAAAATGATGAGATGATGATTCTGAGGATGACCCTGGCTTACCGAAGAAGCTCGGGGAGCCTGAACTTGAGGCAGGCATGATATCTTTTGGTAATCATTTCATTACAGGAGGAGATATTAGAGGCGGAGATGAAGTCACCAAGATAAAGGCCTATTTAAATGAGGCTAAAGCTTATCTTACATTAGGAAAGTAAATTTAACACACTAAGTAGATAGTTGGCCTAGAAAGGTGAACAAATACACGTTGGTCATCGGCTTCTCTAAAAATGGCTTATTGGGTGCATCACTCTAGGTAGCAAGAATTCTCGTCGACAATGGTAGATCAACATATGTTATATTCTACAATTGCTTTCATAGCTTGGGTCTATGAGATAGCAAATTGGAACCCTACTATCGTCTTTTAATCGGCTTCTTTGGAGAAAAGGTGTATCCTTTGGGGACTATAAAACTAGAAGTATTGATCGGCACTTGGCTACTAAGAAAAATAGAAAAGCTTACTTCTTTTTCCTAGACAAGAATATTCTATTAGCTTATAATATGATCCTCGGTAGAGTTGGATTGAAGAAGTTCAAAGTAGTGGCATCCACAGTTCATCAGTGTATGAAGTTTCCCATTCACTATGGGTGCCTTATGGAATTCCATATGCCTTCATTACTAATCACGGCACTCAGATCATCAATAAGGAATTTGAGGAGTATTGTATTCAGTCTAAGATACAGAAACTTCACTCTGCCCTTGGACACCAATAGTGTAATGGCCAAATAAAGGTTACTAACAAAGCTATACTTGATGGGTTAAAAAAGAAGTTGGATGATGCTACGAGAAACTAGATAAATGAGTTGCACAATGTTCTTTTAGCATATAGAACTACGTCAAGAAAAGCCACCGGTGAGACTCCTTTACATGCTTTATTTTGGAACTGAAGTAATGGTACTAGCTGAGATAGGTCTACTGACTAATAAGGTGTTAAACTTTGATTCCCCCTAAAGTGATCTCATCAGGATATTATTTTTAGACATGATTGAGGAAGTCAGGGAGGACACTACACTTCAAATGGCTGCTTATCAACAAAGAACTGCTAGATTCTAGCCGACCAACTTAAAAAAAGGAGAGCCCTTAAGAAGGTAATCTAGAAGGGAAACAAGTTGGAACCAAACTAGCATGGTCCTTACTGCATCTCGACAGTCGTTCGACTAGGAGCTTATTTCCTAGAAACACTTGAAGGGAAAGAGTTTTTGAATCCAAGGAACGCCCACCTCAGGAAATACTATCAGTATTTCTATTATGTATTTGATGTAAGCATTTGTTCTAGATTAATATAGTTATGATTTCCTACTAATTATGCTTCTTTTTATGGGTTTTTTTCGGAGTACAACGATGTATATCCCCAGAAAACTAGCAAAATTTTCCAACTTCAAATTCAAACTTTTCTAACTTAAAAAAAATTAGAATTCATGTACGACTTCATCCTTGACAAGTCACGAACTAAAAGTCCTTCTCAACCCAATAATCTTTGTCCAACTTCAAAAAAGAAAAATCCTTTAGACTTCCTATATGACTTCGTCTTCGATAAGTCGCAAACAAAAAGTCCCTGAAGCTCCATGTATGACTTAAAGTAAAAAATAAGGATTTTCCCCCGACCAAGTTAAATTCAAGGAAAACATACATTCCTAATACACATGGTCATCAATGGTAACTAATGAAAACACTTAGCCCTAAAAACATTTTACCTAAGTGCATTAGTAGAACATAAGGCCCTATAATTCAAGTTCATAACTTAACCAAACAAATATCAATTAAGCAGGTTAGTTGGTTGCTTAGCCAATACACTAATCAAAAAGCTTAATTATCAATCAAAGGCTAAAGTACATAGATAATCTTGTATATAAAAAATCAATCTTTTTATTTCATCAAACTTTCATAAAAGGTAGACATGAAAGCAGAAATAAGAAAGAAAAACAAATATATTATATGGGACGTTTTCCATCAGCTTTATCCATCCCAACAGCAGGAACATCAAGGGTATTGGAAAAGTTATGGTTCAAAATCTCTAAACCTACTACAACCATTTCTTCTAGACTGATCTAACAAGTAAGGAGGATTGATGTAATCATCTTCACCATGAAGACCATAATCCCCTAAGTATTTTCTCACTAAGCTCTGGGGAATGGAGTCAGTTGGAATCCACTCATCATTAATCCTGAATGGAGGATCGGGATAATCAAACATGTCTAGGTCATACCAATGCCATAACTCATTATTATCATCCACCTTCTGTAATCCTAGCACGTTCAACTAACCCTATTTGTATCATTCCCGATAAGCTTGCTCTAGATGATTGTCCATGTGAGTTAAGGCTTCATCATAATCGTCCATCCATATAACTTTGGGTTATTTGTGGAAGCAAAAAGTTAGTTGGTCCACCTTGTCTTGGAGCTTCTTAATGGTTTTATCTTTATCTTCTAACAATGTTTCTTGGTCGACCAAGATTTTCTAAGTTCTTTTTTTATCTTCAGTTGGTCGAGCAACAACCATCTGTCAGGAACGCTGGCCAGATTTTATCTTTTTCTTCTTAAAGTTTTTTAGCTCTTCCAACAATCTCGCATTCACAAGCTTTAAGAAATAGGCACCCTCAGTCGGCTCAACCTCAGCTAACTTTTTCAACTCATTCCTTAAATTGTTATTCTCATGTTAAAAAATAGTAGCAACATCCCTAGCACTTTCCACTTCCCTATTCAACATGAATTCTTTCTTCTTAAAGGCGAATTTGATCTCTTATAGCTTCTTATTAAAACCCCAACCTACACTTAACGCCTCATATTTGGCTTCGTAGTCAAAATGCAGTAAAGACCAAGAAAGATTATGATCATCCTGAAACAACTCAATCACCTCTTAATATGCTGCATTATTTACCACAACCCTATCGAAGAGATAATGCAGATTTACATATGCCTCTTTTACTAGGTTAAATGCATCTCTGCCGAGCAATCCCTCCAATTCAGTCTCAATTAGACTTATATGGCCAACTCTTAACAAGTCAGTTTCAGTAGAGATAATTATATTTTTCTTGGTGGCAAACTGAAGAACAACAGTATCAGATCAACATGTCCAACCAAGGAGAATAAATAAGTATAATTAAAGTTATACGCTAACAAAGTTGACCAAAGGAAATTCTTCATTCATCTTCAAACAAATGTTTTAAAAGGGATTGTTTCATTATAAAGTTAAAAAAGAAGAAAAAATAAAGGAAAATATCAAATAAAAGAGACACAAGAACAGTTCATCATATTGGAAGAGATTTACGCCTTTTCGATGTCCTTTGATGCTATTTCAGGGAGGATGGGCTCATTCCCAATAGTAGGTGCCATAGAAGATTCACCTGTTCCCTTTTTGTTATCAATTCCTCGTCCAAGTTGGGAGGGGAACCAAGATCATGCCTCTAAAACAGGTCAAATTCAACTGAGGTGCCGACCTCCTTCAAGGAAATGTCCACCCTTCTTTGAAGGACACTTTCTTCCCATACTCAATCTGAATAGCAGTCGTGGAAAACACCTTATCCCAACCCTTGTTGAAGGAATCTTACTTGTCTTTCTTATATTGGTCCTTCAAATCTAAAAAATTCTTCTTTTCAGCAGCTGCCTCCCTAACTGAGTTAGTTGTCTTGTCCTCAATAGCCTTTACTTTATCTTCAACAGTCTTTATTTTATCTTTTGTCATAGTTTCTTATCTTCAACCACCTTCAGTTTCTTTTGCCATTGTTTCTTCTCTCTCTCAAAATATTTCTCAGAATCTTTTAAAGACTTCTTCAAGCCTTCAAGGGCCTCTTTTACATCAGCTGGTGATGACCTTATATGGTCATCCCTAATCAGTAACTAGTGATAGTCAACCAAAAATTACAGAACAAGACAATAATAATAGTGTTACTATAATTTATACTTAAAGAAAAATTATGGAACTCAGACAAAGGTTTGAGAAATTATCAAAGTTAAATGTTGATTAGCCTCTCCAACAGACGGGGTCTTGACAAAGGGATTATAGTCGACCTATATTCTGGAAGAACTCCAACACCAACAAAATCATTGGCAAGTCCAATGTTCACTGCTATAGAGGCAGATTCAGATGCTGCTTGGTCAGAATAACTCTTTTGGACCAACTCCTGCTGAGTAGCTAGTCCTCTCTTTAACCTCTTAAATTGAGGTTATGTGGTTTAAACTCCTCCACATTTAGAACCATAGGTCTCTTATAAGTAGTAGTGGTCTTTTTAGATGGAGGAGGAGACAGACTAGCCAGCAGCTTTGGAACTCTTCTTTTTCCCATCTCGAAAGTAGGGGAAGTCTGGATGGTAGTGATATAAAAGATGATGAAGTCCCTCCAAGTGTCAACTCCATGTCTGCTCCAAAGAACTCGGTATTAGAAGTGGAAATAGGTTCCTCGTCCAAATTAATTGGAGCTTAGGGAATGATTTTAATTGGTCGATCCATAAAATATGTAATGGAGATCTTGTCCTCCAACAAAATTGAAGTTACTCTGGGGTTCTCTTCCCCTATTTTTTGATGAATTCCCACAAGAACTTCAATTCATCCAACTTCACCTATCCCTCCTTAGGACACTTCTTTTTACTTTACTTTTCCAAAAGAAAACAAAACTGGTTAGTCAGCATAACATAATAGAGTTAGTAAGCATTGAAGAAAAATGAAATTCAAGGTGATAAACCAACCTATGCCATGACCTTCCTAGGGTCATTTGGGACCAGTGTATTTTACCCCCTCGGGAAGGGGGGCATACTGCTAGTTCTTCACCACTACACCATAGTCTCAATAATCTTTATTTAAATCAGGCAGATCAACTACTAGCTCCCTATTAGCCTACCCAGTCTTCAGATAATAAGTGATATCCCATGTTGTTCCCCATTTATAATGGTACATCAACTTAAAAATCCCAATGTGGGTCTCATAGATTTCATTTAAACGATGGACCCCATTTACTACCCTCTAAGTATTGGGAGCTACTCTAACGGGGACCACATCAAAATATTGACAGAACTCAAGGAATAGGGATTTAGAGGGAAAGTTATTCCACATTTTGCAATAAATAAGGTGGGAATCAAATGGCCCTCATCAAGTTACAATAAGT
Source organism: Sambucus nigra (assembly GCA_949130495.1). Lineage (NCBI taxonomy): Eukaryota > Viridiplantae > Streptophyta > Magnoliopsida > Dipsacales > Adoxaceae > Sambucus > Sambucus nigra. The sequence goes on along the minus strand of OX422223.1, from coordinate 62,226,869 downwards.
CCGTGAGACCTTCCAGCAATTCCAATGATACCCAATTGGGGATTTTTTATCTTTCCCTAAACTCTGCTAAGGAATCCTCGTCCACAACGTACACCATTGTTTAAATGAGTTAAAAAAAAGGGGGGGATTTAAAAGAAATAAATCGTACAGAATTTTTCTATATAATAGTAAGGAAGGAACAACAAAGGAAAAGATCGAAGAAAATGGCAAAGGAAAAGCTCGAAGAAATAGAGATAGCTTAAGTGCGAAGGTTAAAAGTGAGAAAAAATAGGGGAAAGTTTCGTCCTTTTATAGCTTACCTCAAAGATTGAAAAGTAATGATTAAATGAACCAATGAATGAACTCTTGACGGCTGCACGGTTCCCAAAGATGCGAAAAGACCAGCGTACCCTTTAACGGTTCATTATTTTTTAAATTATTCACAAAAATGCCACTGCTTGATGTAACGGTGAAAATTTAGAAGTCCTGGAGGTCGGTTGCCTACCACCGTCATATTAGAGCGTCGAGAAACTTTTTAGATTTAATACTCCATCCTTTCAACAATTATCAAGCATGGAGCATTGGGGGCTATTGTTGCGACTCAAATTATTCGTGCCACGTGGATCTATGATATTGGGACACTTGTCCTCATGAACATACATCTCAGCACTTCATTTACACTTGGTCAACTCCAGAATTACATGGTCGACGTATCGGACAATTAGCTTAAGAAGATAAACCATCAGGAAGAGGAAAGGTCATTCACTTTGAAATTATCAAGAGACATTCCACACGTACTTTAGAAGATCAATAGTTTCATTCATTACTTACGGGTGTAAATATGTGGATATATAAAGTCATTCCGCCCCTTGGTTTTCGAGACCAATATAAATATCTTATATACATTAACTTAAGGGACAAGTCTAGCATACATAAGCAAGACTACCCAAAATTCTATATAACTACCTTCAATCGTAATACCATAACAGTGGGCGTAGGCTTTTCTAAGCTGAACCACTTAAAAAATCGTTGGTGTTATTTATTATTTTCATTTACATTACTCAACTAATTATCTATGATTACGAAATTGGTCATTTTTAGCTAAGATAAAGTATCTACCAATTTTGGACATCAACAATGTCCTAAAACCAATTTATCCGTAATTACAACTAACAATAAAAATTGAATCTACTACTAATAAGGCCTATACCTTCTACCTCCAAAATAACATGAGAACTACTAGAATTCATCAACTCCTAATCTAGGGAATCAATGGATGAAAAAAGTGATATCGCAACTGGATAAAGAATGGATAAACTAAACCATATCATTTAGTATTTACCAAGTTAGCATTTACGAATATCCAATAATCTGAGAGAATAACTTAATTATACAATAGTAGCGCCATAATATATGTAATAAAGTTGTGAAATAAACTCAAATAGAAGGATGTCATTTCCCAAAGCCCACAACCCAATATCCAAAAGTAATCAAACAAAACCTCAATCAAGGGTTATCTGTTAACCCATAAAGAGATATCAATTATGACCTCGATCTTTTCTAAGATTTTTAACCTCAGTCATCCAAATCCAACTTGTCCTTTAAGATCTCTTAGGAACTTAGTAGAAGCTCCACTCCCACAGTCTTCTTCGAGGATCTTTTGTCTCGTTATGCCATAATTTGTGGTCATATCTCTTGTCCACTTTTAGGATAACCATTCACATCCTACCATCAGCTCCCTAGTCCTGGCTGAGCTCAACTCACGATAAAAGACCATAATTGCCCTAGCCTATAATCTTAAGTACAAATTATATTCCACTTCAAAATTAACTAGTCAACCTTGCTCCCTATCCTTAAGAACAAAGCATAAGGATGAAGTCAAGCTCAATATATTGTGTCCCAACAAAACCAATGATACATCTAAGACACCCCCAATTAGTACAAAGGGGAACATAAGGAAAGATAAGGTATAATATGACATTGCCTCAAATAGGAGGCCTAAAGGAAACAGTCAGAACTCCTTATCGTCAATAGCAAGAGATTTTTTTTGTAAAAGTGATAGTTTCACCATAAACAATTGTTATTATGACTTTTAAAGATAAAGCCCATAAACCTTACGATTAGTGCTCAATATCGTGGTGAATATATTAAGAAATTTAATCACCCCAAATCCTAACATGACCTTAATGAAAAAATAAATTATAATAATACCTCAATATAATCCTAAGATATCATTAAATCAAGGATGAATAGTTTCTATAGTTAAAGATAAGATTTTAATATATTCACAAAAGGGCTTATCTCATTGAAGGAAACTGAAATAGGGTTTGTAGTGAAAATTAAAAGGATGAGAGGGAGATTATCTTACCTAAAGAACTTCTATCCTCCATCCAAATTCTTCCTCTGTTTGAATCATTAACGTCATATGTCCTCTTTTAGACTCATATTTTCTATCTATACCTCTCTATCAATTATTATTAGCCTAGAATAGTGTGGCAAATGAATCTATTTATAATGAGTGGTGGGAACCTAGGGTGATCATATTTTTCAAAATATCCTCAATCTTGACCTTGTCAAAGATCCAATATTTAATCTCAAAGTAATAATTTGGTTGGTCTAATAATTTGGTTGGTCTATGTTATTAATTCTCGTGGTGTGTTTTATGTGATATAAAAATTGTGGCCTGAATTGAGACATTGGCCAAAAGTCTTCAAAGCATCCAAACTTCCTAAAATCTTACCATGTCTAAACCAAAGTGATCGGTCATCAATAAGCTCGGGCCTGAAAGACATATCTTTCGACATATCTCATCAAATCTTTCTAACCTAAATTCTCATTGTGGTTGTGTTCTAAACTATATCATAAGGGTTTATTAAGGGTAAGTTTATAGTTTTTACAATTCACCTGCAAATGGGAGACCCCTCTTTCAAAGAACGAGGTACCACTTCTTTGAGTTCAAGTCCTTAAGGTTCAGTGAGGACCTTACAGCCCAAAGTAGATATATTTTAGGTTATTAACTTAATCGTCTTTGGTATTATATACCACTAAGAAATCTACAAGGGATATATATTTATTCTATATTTTCTTTCTCACAATCAAAGAGCTTGATATGGCATGTATAGGGATGGCAATTCGGGTCAACGGGTTGTGTTTCAGGCCGACACGATAAGGTTTTTTTGGACACGACACGAATTTGTGTTTTAATTAGTTGACACGAACACGACCCAAATAAAAAACAACATGGCATGATACAACACGAATACCAAAATTTCTTAAATTTCACCCCTAAAAAACACGACAACACGATTTGACATGACTCATAATTCAGACACGAACACGACATGACACGACTTCATGTCGTTCCGTGTCGTCTTTTCGTATCGTTTCTAAAATTGTCACCCCTGGGCATGTAAACCACGAGAATGAACTTAGGTTGAGGCCAAATACAATTTTCTAACAATTTATGAATGGGTTATGGCACAGGAAGCCTGATGCCAAGGATAAAAACACATAAAAGAAATTAAAAATATCATCTTAGACCTTAGAGTATTCTCTGTGCATTGGATTTGGCACCATGATTGTTACCACTCAAAGAATTACATATCTTCTTTGATCAGTTTCATCCAAGCCTCTGCTAGAATAGAAAGATGTTTAAAATAATCATAATATGTGCCCTCATAAATTATAGGGTAATACTTTTCAACACCTCATCCAAAATTTCTTAAACCTACATTCTAAACCACGACCTAATCTGGGGGAGAAATCGTATTCTCATTATCTTCATCCACGATTAGCTTATAACCAAGGGAGTCAACATCCTCCTCCATTAGGTGTGTGTATCAGCTTCTTCCATGCCTTTACGAATAGGATTTGTCCCTAGAAGAAAAAAAGTGTTAGGTTATGTCAATGATTTTATATCAATGTGATACTCAATGTGACAAGGAAGCTAAATGAAAAATTCCAGAGAATGGGAAAATGAATATATGTTCACGTTTGGTTACAGCATTCCTATATATATAATGGATCCTAATCTTAAGGAGCTATACAAGGAAGGAAGTTATTCAGCTCCTACAATAGTGGGATTATAATCTGAATTTTTTGCCGAGCATATATAATTCCATAAATCGTGGTAAATCAAATCTCAACATTCCCACTCAAGTTGGAGCATGAATATCGAATGTTCAACTTTCTTATCAATCTCGTAAAGATGTTGCATCCTAAAGCCTTTATAAAAACAACTTCCAGCTGAAGAGATGAAGCAACAAACTTAGCCAATTTCTCCTGCTTGGATTTTTTGCTCTCACGACATGACAATCAAGCTCGATGTGCTTTGTTCGTTCATGATATACAGGATTCGCAGCAATATGAAGTGCCGCTTGATTATCACAGTACAACGTGATCGGTTTCAAATGAGCCCGTAGATCATTGAACAAGAATCTTAGCTAAGTAAGTTCACATGTCGCAGCAGCCATGGACCTGTACTCGGCTTCAGCAGATGATCTGGAGACTGTTTTCTATTTTCTCATTTTCCATGAGATTAAGGAGTCACCAAGAAATACACAATAACCCGGTGTAGATCTTCTTATCATCGGATAATTTGCTCAATTTTCATCACAATAAGCACTTAGTTGCAAAGAACTACTTGAAGAAAATAGCAAACCAAGCCCTGCATTATTCTTCAAGTATCTCACAACGTGGAGAGCTTCTTCCCAATGAGGCTTCCTTGGTGCGTGCATGAATTGACTTAGGATGTTGATGGAGTACATGATATCTGGTGTAGTAGTTGTAAGATATATTAATCTAGCTACTAGTCTTCTATAGCGTGAGGCATCTGTCAACAATTCACCTTGATCATTGTTAAGCCTCATGTTTTATTCCATGGGGAAGTCCGCAGGTTAATCTCCAAGAAATCCAACATCATTAAGAATTTCAAGGGTGTATTTTCTCTGAGATATTACAATCCCAACCTTTGATCTTGCCACTTCTAAACCGAGGAAATACTTGAGATTGCCGAGATCTTTTATGTGAAACTGGTTATGAAGGAAGAGCTTTAGATCTTGGATAGCTCTATCATTATTTCCCATAATGATCATATCATCCACGTAAAGAAGAACCATGGTTAGAGTTGAGCCATTTTCTTGCACGAAAAGAGAATGGTTTGAGCTTGACTGAGAAAAACTAGCCTTTCTAATGGCTTCAGAGAACTTAGAGTACCAATTCATGGGTGCCTGTTTTAGACCGTAAAGGGACTTATAAAGTCGACATACAAGATTCTCCCCCTGACGACAAAGTCTAGGTGGTGGAACCATCTATACTTCCTCAGTTAAATCACCATGAAGAAAAGCATTGTTGACATCCATTTGAAATAGTAGCCAGTTTCGAACAGCTGCCACGGCAAGAAGACAACGCACAGTCGTTAACTTAGCAACCGGAGAAAAAGTTTTATGATAGTCCAAGCCTTCTCTTTGAGTAAACCCCTTTGCTACCAAGCGAGCTTTGTATCGTTCCAAAGTACCATCTGAATTATATTTGATCCGAAACACCCATTTTTTGCCTATGGGACGGTGACCGAAAGATAATGGAACTAATGACCATGTGTGTTAGTTTGCAAGTGAAGTAAGATCATTATTCATTGCTTTAACCTATTTCGGATCATGTATTTCCTGTTCGTACGTAGTAGACTCAAGAGTGCTAGAAATCGTGTTAATGAACAGCTTGCGGGAAGTAGATAATGACTGATAAGAAATAAAATTTTCTAACTGATATTTGGTACTTGACAGAGAAGAGGATAATTTGCCTGCAGTTGTAGAGTAATGGGACGTACTAGCCTGGCCACAATGAAATTCACGAAAGAGAACAGAGGGTTGTCGAGGTCGATCACTACGACGAAGACGAAGGGCAAGTGTGTTAGAAGGAGACAACAATGGGGATGATAATGTAGATGGTTAGGAAGGAGGTGGTAGTGGTGGTGAGGAAGATGAGATATGAGGAGAAGATGACTCTGGTGAGGAAGTAGAGGAAGGTGTTTGGATGAAAGGTTGTGTATCATCAGAATCAGGGAATATTGTTGTTAGAAGAAGAGATCCAATTGAGGTATTTGATGGTGTAGTAATAAAAAATGGGAATGTATGTTCATGAAAAACAACATCACGGCTAGAGAAGAACTGGAGAGTATTAAGATCATAAACTCTATGGACCTTTTGACCAGATGGATAGCCTACAAAAATTCACGATGAGCTCTTGGTGAAAATTTGGTTGAAGGTTACAAGTTTGTGGAATAGCAAAGACAACCAAAAGTTCGCAGTTATGAGTATGTGGGAGGTTTTCCATATAAGAGTTCATACGGTGATTTGTGATTCAGAACTTGAGTAGGGACGCGATTTATGAGATAAGTAGCAGTGAGTAAGCTCTCACCCCAGAATTGTAGAGGTAAATTTGCTTGAAATCTTAAGGCACACCCAACATTGAGAAGGTGTCGATGTTTTCTTTCTACAACACCATGTTGTTGAGGTGTGTAGGTTCATGAGCTTTGAAACAAGATGCCAAGAGTAGCGAAGAATGACTTTAAGGAAGTGAACTCTTGACCATTATCACTCCGTATACATTTAACTTAACAATTAAATTGAGTGTTAACGAATGTGATGAATATTTTTAACAAGCCTTGAGTTTCAGATTTGAATTTCAAAAGAAAAATCCAAGTGAAGTGGGTATAATCATTAACAATAGTTAAAAAATAATGAGCACCTGTGTGAGTTGTAATTTTATGTGAACCCCAAATATCACAGTGTATAAGATCAAAGGAATTAGTACTCTGAATTGAGCTTAATGGAAAAGACAATCTAGTTTGTTTAGCTAATGGACAGACATCGCATGAATGTTGAGAATCATAAACAAAAGGAATTATTTTTTACAAAAATTGAGAGGGCATCTTGGATGGATTGCACAATCATTTATGCCAAGTAGATGCTGATGGTGAAGAGACTTGATGGGACACATGTGAAGGTGGATGCAACTTTGATGAAATTGAGATCTGATCAGAGGTTTGTGAATGTGGATACAACTCTGATTGTGGCATAAGATAGTATAACCCTTTACTTTGCTTCCCCAGGCCAATCATCATCTTCGTAGCAAGGTCATGTAGTACACAAAAAGTAGGAAAAAAATGAATGGAACAATTTAGATCAGATGTAAATTGGCTGACTGGGAGTAGGTTCACGCGAAAGGAGGGTGCACAAAGAACATTATGGACATGTAGTTTGTGTGAAATATGTGTTGAACCAGTTGTTGTGATTTTTGCATGAGAACCATTTGGTAAAGTGACTTGAGAAGACGTATAAACAATGGTTTTATTGGTGATTGAAGTGGCTATATGGTTTGTAGCACCACTGTCAATTATCCAATCAATCGACGTAAAATTTTGTGATGTTGAAGATGAACAAAATGGAGTAGAGTTACCCATATAATGGGCAGAAACAGAAGATTTATCGTTTTGAAGGAAAGCTTTTATTTGAAAGGACTCTTCGGGAGTGAATTTGAGGGACGAATCAGAGGTCTGGGTGACCTTCGTAGCTGTGTAGGATGACTCAACTCCGATTTGATTTGCAGAAAACTTTCGAGATCGATTTGGAGGTTGAACATCCTTGCCATGAAGCTTGTGTCCAATAGGAAATCCAATCAAATAAAAGCATATTTCCATTGTATTTGTATTTCCATCACAGTAGGTGCAATGAAATTATTTCTTAGGCCCTTGTGTCCTTGATGATCCAAATCCCGATTGTTTGAAGTTTGATGACGATTTGACATTCATGGCATGGACTTGGTCAGTGATTTTGTGTTCAGCTATTCCTTTTTGTTTTTCTTCCTCACAAAACAGAGAGTATGCTTTCTTCACAGTTGTTAAAGGGTGCATGAGCATGATCTGTCCTCTAACTGCTGAGTAGGTTTCGTCCAAGTCCATAAGAAACTGCCCAAGTCTCAATCTTTCTTCATTATCTATCATTTGTTTGACCCCTCCACAGGTGCATGAAATAGCTGGGCTGCACATTTTCAATTCATCCCATATTGTTTTTATCTTGGTGTAGTAGGTAAAGATCGAATCTTGATTTTTCTTTAACTCCACAACGGAACGTTGGATTTGATAGTGATGAGAAAAATCACCTTGTGAAAAACGCTCTTGCAAGTCCAACCAAATTTCAGAAGGAGTTTCCACATAGAGAACACTATTAGCAAGCTCTTGATTTAAAGAGTTAAGGATCCAAGAAAGAACCATATCGTTGCAGCGTTGCCACAGTGAATATTTAGCATCAGATTTATTTGGTGTGGGAATAGTCCCTTTGATGAATCCCAGTTTGTTTTTGTCACTGAGGCTTACCAACATGGAACGTCTCCACATAGCATAGTTGGTTCCATCAAGTACTTTTGGCACGAGAATCATACTTGGATGATCTGAGGCATGAATAAAAAGAGGATCGGATGGATCAATAATGGGCAGAGACGTGGTTTGACCAGAACTGTTTTGGTTTTCTTGGCTATTAGTGTTGTTTGTGTTTGGAGTAATTTGGATGATACTTGTTGAATCAGTATCTTCCATACAAAAATGGCGAAAACTTGGTAGAGACGTTAGGAACAATGCTCTGATACTATGAAAAATTGCAAAGAATGGGAAAATGAATATATGTTCACGTTTGGTTACAGCATTCCTATATACATAATGGATCCTAATCTTAAGGTGCTATACAAGGAAGGAAGTTATTTAGCTCCTACAATAGTGGGATTATAATCTGAATTTTCTGCAGAGCATATCTAATTCCATAAATCGTGGTAAATCAAATCTCGACACTAAACACAACAAATATTAATTTGGATGGGAGTAGGGTAGGGAACCCTCGCTTCGTGACAATTAAATTTTCTTATGATTATATCAAAGCAATATTTAAAACTATCACTCCAAATTCCTAGCAAGTTAAATGATGTAAATTATTACTTAAAGTTAACTAAAAGTCTGATTAAATTGTCACGATAGTTAGTCACAAATAACCATTGTTCTATTAACATCGTTATTTCAAATAAAAAAAAGAATTTTTTTTTCGACAGAGGATGATGATGCATTTGAGACCCAGGCTCCCACTAAGTCTCACTAGCATGTACCATCTACTTAAACCTTAACCACCAACATATCTTTCCCTTCCCATAGCCACCAGCAACAGTAGTCGGAGTTGTCACTTGCAACGTAATTAACAACACTCTGACATGTGTTGCATCAATAACATCTGGAACAGCACATTGATCAGAGGTTTGATACTCATTCCCATTCAGTTAATGATTCCCTGATGGCTGAAGAGAGAACTATTAATCAGCTACAATATTAGTTTCTCACTATGCTTGAGCGTGAACAAATGCCGGCTCAAGGGGTAGGCTAATGAGGCAACCGCCTTGAACCTTCAAATCTGATATAAAAATATAGTCCCAAATATTGTATAGGTGTGTATTATATAAGTTTCTAAAAATAGGTCCAAGCCCAAAAGATAAATTAAAAATTCACCCACCAACAACTAACCCTTTATCTTCACTTGCTCATTCATTACATTCATTTAAGAACAGAAAAAAACGGCTCCCACCCCACCCAAGACAAACTTTTCAAATTTCATCCAAGTTCCAACCATTTAAATTCTCTTTCATTATCTCTAAAAAAAATCAACCCTCTTTTAAATGCTTACAATACTCTCAAGTTTCAACCCAAAAATATTCTAGAGGTTTGTATTTTTTTATTCACCCTCTCTCATTATCTCATGTTAATTTTTTAGATTGAAATCTTCATTGTTGTTAAATATAAATATTATTTTTATTAATTTATTTAACACTTGTAAAATGATGTTAATTTTTTTGTTAAGCTATTCTTGTTCATATTTTTTTTAAATCCAGAAATATAAATGCCATTTTTTTACTAATATGTTAAGCCCTTTTATTAATTTTTTAAAGGTTGTTATTTTACTAATCTAAGGTTTAAAGTTTATATAAAGTTATCTCTTCTTGTTGTCATTTTTTTACCTCTTCTTGTTGTCATTTTGTTAAGTTCTTGTTGCCATTTTTTTAATTAATCTGTCATTTTTTAATTATAATTATTGCTATTAATTTTTGGATTTAAATGTTGTTTTTTATATTTTTGAAATTAAATGTTGTTCTTGTTGTCATTTTTTTTTATATTTTAAACACTTTTTGAAATTAAATGTTGTTCTTGTTGTCATTTTTTTTTATATTTTAAACACTTAGATTAGTACAAACAACATTTATATTTAAAGATTTAAATGATGTAGTTTAAAAGTGAATAGAAAGTTATATGTTCTTGTTATCATTTTTTTCTTAATCTGTCATTTTTTTTAATTACAGTTCTTAGTGTTAATTTTTTTTTAAGCTCTTGTTATTAATATTGTTGCTCCTTTTAATCTGCTATTAATTTTTTTATTCTAATGATGTTCATTTTTTATGTGTTTCTTCAGCATTTTTTTAGCAAAGAAGGGCTTTCAAAGTTGCTTTACAAATTGAGCAAAATAGGTTCCAATGTTCCTTTATTTTGTTGTGGTCGAAAATTTTTAGATTGATTGTTGGGTTGTTGTGTATTCTATTTTGTTCGTTTCTTGTTAGCTTGTAAAAATACATATTATACTTTCCGAAAAAAAAATATTATATAAAGGGCCCCATTTTACAAGTTCGCCTTGAGTCCCCAAATCTTCGGGACCGGCCCTGGGTCCAGAGAGTGTGATGGTGGAGGGAGGTCTTCTAGACTCAATGGATATGGTGGTGGAGATAGTAGGGATGATGATGATGATGATGATTGACAGGAATAACTTAGTATTGCCTAAGGATATTATGTGTTTGGTTTTGGATGTACTTTGAGGGAGCCAATATTTTATTTATATTGTTTGTAATTATTATTCTATTGATACTTTTGGATATTATGATTTGTGGACATGTTTTGTGGGAACTATTCAATTGATATATAAATTTTTGGATGTAATTGATGCATGTTTCATTATATATGTGCTTCCACATTTTATATATCATTTATCTCATTCTAGCACATGTCTTATCATGATATTATCTATTTTGCTTCGATTGATGGATTTGTGATACTTCATTATCGGGTTCTTCCCTTTGTCCAATCGAGACAAAAAATGGGGATAATTTTTGGATTAAGGAGAGTGACTATGAGATGATGTAGGACATGCAATTACATATTTGTCATTTACTCATTTACACAGGAATTACACTTTCTGGTATCCTTTGTATGTCAAGAATATATGTTTGTGTGAAGGCTTATGATGCTTTTGGAACCATTGATCATTGAAGCCATACAACATATCAAGTCTGTCTCGCGGGAATTTGGGGACGGGTACATATGATGTATAGGCATTTAATCCGGTAGTGTTTTGGGATATTTTTAATTTTTAATTTTGTCCCAGAATAGCCAACGGGGGGAGGGGGTTGTGAGGACATAATTTGACATATCTCGTCATTTTGGTTTTAACTTTATTCCGTAACATAACAAAATTAGGTCTAGGTGTCTTTTGGGTCTTGAGTTGTAAATTAAAGAATTTGAAGACAAAGACAATGAACCAATACATTGCATTATCGGACCATACAATTTAACTACATCGAAGGATTGGTAAGAATTTATGATTTTGCAAATTCGATAAGATTTAGTTAAAAATTGATAGGGGAAATCATATTTTCGAAAAAGATATTTAATTTAATTTTTATGCAATTTTTTTACAAAGGGTTTCAAAAATTGACCTCTCGTTTGAAAGAGAGAACCCCTTGAATGAATTCTATTTTGTTCGAGAATTTTTATTTAAAGCGTGAGTCCGCGTAGAAAAACTGAGGTTATCATAACATTACTTACGAGACTTTTTATTTTAAGTATGAGTCCCCACAAGAGATACACCATTATACGAACAAGGGACAAAGCCTAGAGAAACGTGTTCTTTTAGCACTCATTTATGCAACGATGTATAAATAGCTTCGAAAACGTGACTCCAAGTGTGCAACCTAGTTTTACAAAATTTGGTTTTGAAGAGAGATTTTTGTGAGAGACATCATGTCAAATCCATGTTTTCAAAATAGGTTTCGATTTTATAAATCTCCTATATTTTCCATCATGAGAAATTGTGTGGGTTCATAACACATGGATTCGTGTGGGTCGATTTTGCACCAGTCAAAATTGGTAGATACCGAGATTTGCGGGTTGAGCAAATTTTATCTGGCAAGAGCATCTGATTGCTAGTATGGGTAAAGGAATCAGCATAGCACAAGGGAGGGATGTCGTAGGTTTATCGTTGCCTTGTATATAAGTCATGTCTTTTGTTTTCACTAAAAAATCGTGTGTTCGTTGTGTGATTTTTTTTTTTTGCATTTATTATTTCATCACGATCGTATAATTGAAACTAATTAACTTTATTCGATAAAATTAAAATCTGATTCGATGAAAATAAGATTTCATTAAAAGAACATGCAATTAATTAAGTTCTAATTTATTTGACTAGGAACATTAGGACGTATGTTTTTCACATAGCCTTTCTCCTTATACTTATCCTAGGTTTCCCCGAATAAGAGACATCCTCAATTGAAGTCATGTTTGAGCTTGACTTTAGGGTTTGCAATGGAGTTCATCAAATAGGTATTGATTTGGGCTTGGCTCAATCAGTTGAAGCGGACTAGGATGTCAAGGCTGCCAGCCTGTTTGAATTTTTATTTGCACCATACTTGTGGACTAGAGAGGTACATCTTTTAATCAACCTGTAATCGAGCTGAGCAATGTGGTTTACCGATCACAGTCATCGTCCCAAATTGTCCAGAATCTTAACAAGTTTCATTTAATAAATTCACTTGAAAATTTATTTCAATAATGTTGTTTACAGATATATTTATTGTAGACAGTGACATAACATGTAAGTTTCTATTTTTTTTACTACTGTTAATTTGATAAATTTAGTCGTGATCTAATTTTTTTTTAAGTTAAATGGAATGATACTATTAAGGCCGAATTCTCAAGATACCGTTAAAGGAGAATATGGAAATCAAATACATTTTTTTTTACCTTGATATTATGGTTGGGAGTCATTTGTTCTACGTCTATATGGAAGTTCATGAATCAAATGTCATCTTCAATTAGCTTAAGAGGGTGCCACGTTCACAATAATTTATGACACCTTCAATAACTCAAGAGGCACCCACGTACACAATAATTTACCTGACTTATGATTACGCCTCCTAGGGTAAATAAACAACTTGAAGGGTACAAGACGGTGAGCTTTGGTAAACTAGTTTATGATCTCTAGATCTTTCAAATACTTTACTATTTTCCATTATTCTCATCATGGATTAGCAGTAAATATGTCACGTTTAGCCTATAGTAGCAAAATATACTTAACGAGTCCCACAACCGAAGCATAGGGAACTATATTCATTTACCTCGGATGAAGTAGTTAGATTGATTCGATTTTCAAAGGGCAAGAAACCACTGTTTGAAACTTATCCAGTTTCTTCTTGTAAGTCATTCATATCGAATTGGTTAGGCAACCACATTATAACAATAAATAATCCCCCAACAAAATCATTCCCCCGCCCCCCGCCCCCGCCCCCGCCCCCCCCGGATCTTGTGAAACGCCTTGTACACGTAAATCATCCAAACTTTAATTAAAACCAAATGGAATCGAATGTTCTAAGATCTTAGATGCTTGCAGAAACAAAGTATGACAGCTACTATAAAGATATTTTTCTTAAAAAAATGAGTAGAGTAGATACCAAATCTCCTAAACATGAGAAGAAAATAAAAGAACAAACCCATTTCCACCAACTCTTTTGTATGATTTTGTTGCCCCCCTGTTCCTCACATAATCAAGTAGATGCCAAAAAAAAGTTGCAGATTAATAATCATGAGAGAAGGAGAGACCAAAAGCTAAAAGTAGACAATCCACATCATTAACTGCGTTAATGGGTATAATATCATTATTTCTAAACAAGGGCTTCATTCCAGATGCTGCATAGAAAAGTCACAGGTGGCATTATATCCATTACAGCAAACATGCTACATACATGGAAAATGTGATTTACATTCATATGGATTTGGACAAACAATCACCCAAATATAGGGTTTACAGGTCATAAACATTACACAACATAGTTCGAGAGAGAAGAAAATGAAGCACAAAATGAAGAGACTTATTTCCAGCTGTCTCATAATTCTGTTTTCCAAATGCTTTGATAACTCACCAGTCCATCTTTACAACCCACCTACCCACTCCCAGTGATGGCTAATTTACAATTTCTAAGTGCATATATATATATACAAAGAATAACTATTTATACATTTCTTGGCAAATTTCATTTTTTATACGGAAAAAAATATATAATTAATTAGGAGTGTAACACATTTTACTAACTTCAAATCATAATTGTTTTCCATGAAAAATATTTAAAAAAAATTAAAAGATGTACACCTAACTAAAATTCTAATTTTCTTGTCCCACCACACCATTGGAAAAACTTTTTCAGAAGTGAAAAAAGTTTCAACATACATATCAGAGCTAGGGACAAGTGATTTGAAATCTAAACAACCTCTTTTCCATCTTTACAAATTACAATCAGATACATCAATATGAAATTTTAGCTTAGAAACTTTTCTCAGGTGATGCTTTTCAAGTTAAAAAGTTTTTTTTCCATCTTTCCAATCAAATGCACCCTTTAGTTCCTGAAGAAAAAGCAGCAGCAAAGTAGAAAACATACTATATCAAAGCTAGGGACAAGTAGTTCTTTAGTTATCAACCTAAGAGAAAACAGAATCTGCACCCTAAATCTGATATTTTAAGAGCAAATGCACAAGTTACTCATTTCCAATAAAAACCAACAAACTCTCAACCTCATCAAACGTAATTTATTGGCTGGCCTACTTAGCTTTCCGAGGCCATCTGAGCCTCCCTTACTCCATTAGAATCCACAATGGAAGGATATACCTTACTGTAAGCTCAGGCAGTAGCTCACGATAAAATTGAGGGCAATCGTCCTAACATAGAAGCAATTTTTTGTAAACACAACTCGTACTCATTTTAGTCCATTGACCATCACCCTCTGGAGAATCTCTGGATCAAAACTGTAAAGCGGCTGTAACAATCACAAGACGAGTCAGAATACAGGCGAAGAAAAGACAGTAAGAGTTGGAGCGTAGCTATCGTACCAGTATCAAGATCACCACTCCATATGGTCCACACCATGTACTATATCAGGTGTTGGTTTATCCAAGCCAATACATGGACAAATGTCAGTTTTTGTTGTTTGTTTTGTGTGTGTGTGGGGGGGGGGGGGGGGGGTGGGGGGTGGGGGTGGGGGGAATGTCATTGACTTCATCTTCGCATTATTTACTTCCGCAAATTCTAAACTTCATTTCGAATCCATCTTAGTACCTGTGGATATGCATTCCTACTCGGAATATTCTTATCCTTCTAAGTTCCAGTAAATACAAACCTGCTTGAAATTTATACATACCTATACGAACAAACAGAAAGGAAAAAGAGAAGGAAAACAAAGGAAACCAAAATGAAAAACACCATCACTTCCCTCTTTGTTGTCTGCAGTTACATAGGCAAAGGCTGCAGCAGCAATGCATGGGTGACTGAGGACAAGGGGGGAGAGGGTGGCAATTCGGGTTAGTCGTGTCATTTTCGGGTCGCGTTGATTTTTATTTGAGTATAAGTTTTGGGTACTTACTTTTAAATCTATACAAGCTAATCGTGTCAAGTTCGGGTCATTTCGGGTTATTACCATAAACGGGTTATCGTGTCAAAAATTGTCAGCTCTTAGATTTGGGGTTGAAGATGAAGTAGAAAAGATGGCATTTTTGGACTTCAAAAAATCAGAGATCATCATTACTGGGGTCAACTAATGAGGGATAATGTCTAAATAAGACACTACCTCAACAGGGTTGAGTCAAAATAATCTCTTTTATACAACTCTCCAAACCTCTTAGAGCACAATTCTAAACAACATTGGTACATTTAGAACCCACCCCTTCACCCCCAAACCTCTGTTGCAGCTCAAAAAACCATATTTTAACTTTTGGTTAGCTACAGCCAAGAGTTTCTGGGGCATCCTCCATATTTGATATGTGGGGAGAGGAATGTCCTATTGCTCTAATTAGGAGAGCTTGTATGGGCACAAAACAATAGATAGGAGAGGTCTTAAATTTTCAATTAAAACCAACAAACTGTCACATATTTTCATTAAATATGCAATAGTTAATCCTTATGAGGACTCCATTTGACCAAATTTTCCAAATTTAGTTGTAAAACACTTTCAGGAAGAAATGAACCTCGTATTTCAAGATCAATTGCACTGATTAATCACAAGTAAATACACACAAGGTCTCAACCAACCAATAGACAATATAATTCTATTAGAGATGGAAGAATTTAATTCTGAATATGAATCATTTTAGCCAACTTCCCAAAATTTTAGTTCTTTGATAAGAAAAGCAGTGAATAACAGCAGATTTCAATTTCACTAGTGACACTAGTCCCTCCTTTATGGTCAAAACATGAAATTGAAAGCGATTCCACGACAAAAATATTCATATAGAATACAAAGTCTTCTTAGAAGAAAAATAACCAATTCCGTACCAAGTAGACTACATTTTAATTTCCAAAAGAACATAAGAAAATAAAGGACGATCCCATTTCCATCAACTTTTTGTATGGCTCTGCACTGTCCCATAATCCCATTAAGTTAACATATCAAGTGGATGCAAAAAAACGAATATGATATGGTGATTGTTTAAAAAAATAGGAAAAAAAAGGTGCCAACAAGAGTAACCGATAATGATCAATCATTGCCTTCCGAAGAAAGGAACATTCATTCAGCAAAGAGAACAATGTGCAGTAAATTTTCATAACCAAGCGCCATAGAAAACATATCAACATCATTAAGTTCATTAGTGTGTGTAATCTTCACTAGTTTCTAATCAGAAGCTGCATTTCAAGAAGCATACCTCATAACTGGCATTACATCCAATACACCAACATGCTACGCAATATATAGAGAATGTGATTTACATTCACATAGGGTTGGAGAAATAATCACCAACTATAGGGAGCTTGTATCAGTAATATACTAATAATACTAAAATTATTGTTTATTTCATAATCTAATCCACAGAGACATCGAACATTATGTGGCCCCAAACACAGGGGTATCAAAAAGATTATAATGAAATATTACTCGGAGAAACAAAAGCAGAAAATGAAAAAGTAATTTTGGGATTTGACCCCAAGAAATTCTTTGATAATGACCTTGGCACCAAACATTTTCATTACATGAAGGTTGGCCCCCAAAATGACAAAAAGTGACTCACAAAGTTATATTAAGTGACAGCTAAAGAAAGGAAAACTTCAGGGGCCAAAGTAAGATTAATGGGGGACAAAAACCAAATGATCCAAAAGGGAAAAAGAGGCATTAAATTTTTTTTTATAATATTAACTTTCAATTACTAAAACACCATAAGAAAATCAAAGGCAACCCGACTTCCATCGACTTTTTGTATGATTTTGCGGTGTCCACTCATGCTTCCTCAAATAATCAAGTGGATACGGCAAGACCAAAGCGAGATAGTGATTATTTCAAATAAATAAATAAAATATGCAAACATAACATTATCAAGGAACTATCATTCATTCAGAAAAAGGATAGCATTGTGCCTCAAGTAAGATTTCAATTGCGCAACAAAGAGACATAGTAGTTGTAATCTTCATTGATTGTAATCATAAGATGCATTCCAAACAGCTACACAAATCACACGTGGCAGTCATTCAATACACCAACGTACCACAATATATAGATAGAATGTGATTTACATTCCCATAGGGTTTAGAAGGAAATTTGTACACAATAAGTTTGTATCAGTAAAATAACAGTGGTGACAATGAACATTATGTGCGCGCGTGTGTGTATGTATATATATATATAGGGAATCTCCAACAGATCCGCTCAAAACAGGTGGAGGAACGGACCAATTTTTTATAAATCCAAAAAAAAGTTTTTTTTTTTTGTGGTGTTTAAACATTTTAGTGTACCAACACAAAAAAATCGACTCAAAATGCATTTTTTCGGTATATTAAAAAAATGGGTCAAATATACGTCAGTTTCAAACATACATTTGGCCCATTTTTTTAAAATACCAAAAAAATACATTTTGAGTTGATTCTTTTTATGGGTATACCGAAATATTTAAACACCACCAGACAAAAAAAATCATAAAAAAAACATTTTTTTGGATTTATAAAAATTTGGTCCGTTCCTCCACCCGTTTTGAGGGGATCCATTGGAGATCCCCCCCTCTGTATGTATGTGTGTGTATATATATATATATATATATCCAATCAACAAACACACAAATTATGACTCAAGTAAGCGTTTGAATCCAAACCATATACAGACACACATCATTTGCAGCAGCAAATCATTATTACCCTATCAACAAGAAGTTGGGCATCGAATCAACCCGTTTTCATTACAATCCGGACATCTCTTCAACTGATCCTCATCCTCATAAAAAAGATTCTTACTCCCACTACAATTCCCACAAGGAACATACCTCGCATCCCCACAAACTTCACAAACGTACCCAGGCAGCCTATTCGGCAACCCTTTAAGAAGTTTAGCCAATTCTCCAATCTCATGAAGCTGTTTAATCACATCAACACCACCAACACATTTCCCTCTTATAAAAACCTTCTGCAATCTCACATTCCTTTTTGCCAAAAACTTTCCAACTCTAGACTATGAGTAGAATCCAATTATCATCGACATTGAGAATTCATAATCAAAAGCCAAAAGTAGACATATCCATAGCTTTATCTGCATTAGCAGACATGTCAATAACTTTCCAACTCTAGACTATGAGTAGAATCCAATTATCATCGACATTGAGAATTCATAATCAAAAGCCAAAAGCAGACATATCCATAGCGTTATCTGCATTAGTGGGGGTGTAATCATTCATTAATTTAAACATAAGCTGTATTCAACACAAACCAATGGTATCATTACATCCATTAAACCAACATACTACTAAATATGTATGGGATGTGATTTACATTCCCATAGAGTTGGACAACCAATGACCCAATTATATCGTTTACAAGCAAATATATACACAACAAGCTTGTTACTTCATAATCTCATCCAAAGAGACAATGCACATTATGTATTCATATACCATACATCTCCAATAAACAAACACACAAAATATGACTCAAATAAGAATTTGAATCCAAACCATATGCAGACCAAAATCATTTTTAGTATACCCATTTACGAACAAGTCGAACACCGAATCAACCCGTTTTCATTACAATCCGGACATCTCATCAACTGATCCTCATCCTCATCAAAAAGCTTCCTACCCCCACCACAATTCCCACATGGAACAAACCTCACATCCCCACAAACTTCACAAATGTACCCTGGTGGCCTAATGGGCAAACCTTTAAGAAGTTTAGCCAATTCTCCAATTTCATGAAGCTGCTTAATCACAACACCACCCCAACATACTTCCCCCTAATAAGCACATGTCTATCTCTCATTCTTTTTTCCCAACGCACTTTCCAACTCTTTCCTAAAAGCAGAATACATTGAAAGTTCACAAACATAATTCCCCCAAATAAACACTTGTGGCAATCTCACATTCTTTTTTCCCAAAACACTTTCCAACTCTTTCCTAAAAGAAAAATCCATTGAAAGTTCACAATCATCAATCTTAAGAATTCATCATCAAGAGCCAAAAGTAGACATATTCACAGTATTATTCGAATTAGTGGGGGTGTAATCATTCATTAATTTAAACAGAAGCTATATTCAACACAAATCAAAGGTATCATTACATCAATTGCACCAACTTAGTACTACATATACAGAGAATGTGATTTACATTCCCATAAAGTTGGACAACCAATGACCCAACTAGTGTTTGCAAGCAAATATATACACAACAAGCTCGTATCCGTAAAAATATAGTTCATTTCATAATCTCATCCACCGAGACAATGAACATTACGTATGTGTATATATATATATATATATATATATATATATATATATATATATATATATATATATATATCTTTTATCCCCAATCAATAAATACACACAATATGACTCAAATAAGAGTTTGAATCGAAACGATAAGTAGACACGCAGCATTTGTAGAAGCAAATTGTTATTACCCTACGAACGAGTCGGACACCGAATCAACCCGTTTTCGTTACAATCCGGACATCTCTTCAACTGATCCTTATCCTCATCAAAAAGCTTCTTACTCCCACTACAATTCCCACACGGAACAAACCTCACATCCCCACAAGCATCACAAACGTACCCGGGCGGCCTAATGGGCAACCCTTTAAGCAGTTTTGCTAATTCTCCAATTTCGTGAAGTTGCTTAATCACAACAACACCCCAACATACTTCCCCCTAATAAACACGTGTCTATCTCTCATTCTTTTTTCCCAAAGCACTTTCCAACTCTTTCCTAAAAGCAGAATCCATTGGAAGTACACAATACATAATTTCCCCTAATAAACACTTGTGGCAATCTCATTTTCTTTTTTCCCAACACACGTTCCATCTCTTTCCTAAAAGCAAAATCCATTGAAAGTTCACAATCATCAATCTTAAGAATTCATAATCAAGAGCCAAAAGTAGACATACTCATAGCATTATTTGAATTAGTGGGGGTGTAATCCTTCATTAGTTTAAACAGAAGCTACACTCAACACACATCAATGGTATCATTACATCCGTTACACCAACTTACTACTACATATGTAGAGAATGTGATTTACATTCCCACTACGTTGGACAACCAATAACCCAACTATAGTGTTTACAAGCAAATATATACACAACACCCTTATATCCGTAAAAATACAATTCATTTCATAATCTCATCCGCAGAGACAATGAATATTACGTACATAGATTTTTTATCTCCAATCAACAAACACACACAATACGACTCAAATAAGCGTTTGAATCCAAACCATATGTAGACACACAGCATTTGTGGCAGCAAATTGTTATTACCCTATGAACAACAAGTCGGACACCGCATCAATCCGTTTTCGTTACAATCTGGACATCTCTTCAAAATATCCTCATCCTCATCAAAGAGCTTCTTACTCCCACTACAATTCCCACACGGAACAAACCTCACATCCCCACAAACACCACAAACATACCCGGGCGGCCTAATGGGCAACCCATTAAGCAGTTTCGCCAACTCCCCAATTTCAAAAAGCTGCTTAATCACATCCACTCCACCAACATACTTCCCCCTAATAAACACTTGCGGCAACCTCACATTCCGTTTCCCCAACACACTCTCCAACTCCTTCCTATACGCGCAATCCATCGAAATATCGCGATCATCGACGCACACCCTAAACCCACGCAAAATCAGCCTCACCGAATAACAATCCTCGAACGTCCGCCGAACCCCGCGCAAACTCGTGAAATACACCACCACGCGATCCTCCGTCCCCGGCAAGATCAATTGCGGCGGAGAAGGGGCTAAATTGGACGATTTTTTGGATTCGAATAAGCTGCACAAGAGTTTAACTTTTCCTTTAACTGAATCAAAGGAGGAGTTGTGAGGTTTTTTGAGGGAATTGGTGCGGTCAAGGGAGGGGGAGAGGAAGGGCTTTTTGGTAAAGTCGGTGGTTAAGGATCGGTTGAAGATTGAGGGTTTAATGGTATTATTATTATTAGGGTTTGAAGGAAAGTCGTAATTGTCGTCGAAATCTGCCATGGGTTAAGATCGAGATGATCTTTGAGAAAATAATGGTGGGATTTGGGGCGTTGATTATTATTATTATTATTATTGTTACAGGTGATGATAGTTGTTTTTTTGATGAAATGAGGGAGGGGTGTGCTTTTTTGGGAGGCGTGGATGAAAAGCAATTTTAGAGAGAGAGAGAGAGAATGGGCGGAGCTTTTTTGAAAAGTTGTCGTTGTTGAGACAGAGAGAGAGAAAGAGGGAGAGAGGTGATTTGAGAGCTGAGCTGAGGTCACTTTACATTTTGACTTTTTAAAATTTTGGTTTAAATTAATTTTGAGGTGACAATATTCTTTAATATCAACTTCCTTCAATCTATGTTGTCTTCATTTTACCCTCTAGATATAGAATAAATCTAGGGAGATCCAGTAAAAAAATTCAATTTTGAAATTCACTGCATTAAAAGTTTATACCTTATTGTTGTGGGTCTCGTCAGGGCATCAAAATGTGCATTAAAATTTTGTACTTATTTTTATCTTATGTGTGGGTTTCAAAATTGGGTCCCAAAAGTGGGTCTCCCTATCAACACTCCTAGATATAAGACAATTAATTTTGGGGGCATCTCATTTATTTACTCTATAAAATGACTTTGTTAGATTTTTGAAAATTGTATTAACTATATATTAAATTTTATTGATCTATTTTTAATACATTGAATCTATTTTTATAATAGATCATATATATTTAGATAAATATATCATTCACCTATACTTATTTTAAATCTACTTGCTTTTTTTATATATATACACATAACATCACTATCTTTATCAATCTCATCCCCACCCTGGACTCGTCGGATATAGCCTGTCGAAAATTCTCGTCGGAGGTAATCGGAATTCTCGCTAGAGTGTTTTCCTCTCCTCGTTTCTCTCTCTCTTTCTTCGTCTATTTTTATATTTTTTCTAATCTGCATCAGCGGTGCCATCGCCGGAGATGAAGAAGAAGGTTTTCTTCCGGATAAAATGGAGTTTTTGCCGAAAGAAATTGAGGTTTTACAGAAACAGTAAATTTATTTGTTTCGATTTTTCATCAAAAAAATATCGAATATAGGTGTTGTTTGATAGATCTTGACAAGTAGATTCCAAATATATAAATTTTGTAAATTTTGAATTTGTAGATTTGAAGTTGTATACTTTTAAAGATTTGATGAGAGTTTTTTTTTTAAAAAAAAACGAGGTAGTTAACTGTCAAAGATATTTGGGGAATATATTAGTCATTTTAATTCGCTAAGTTGATAAAATAAGACATTCGACATCATTGACTCGGTCAAAGGAACTCATGCATCATTGACAAATTCAATGAGACTTGTAATCTATTACGCCTAGATTTTTTTCCTATAATTCATCCCACGGTATATATACTTTTTGCACATTCAAAATGGAGCCACCACCATTTTTCCTCTCAAACCATTTTCTCCCAAGCCAATTTTCTCTCAAATCATTTTCTCGCCCAAACGCTATACAAACCTCTCAACCCGATTTAGAAAGTATTAACAATAGTTATGGCCACCTAATACTAATGAAAATAGTCATAATAATCTTTTTGAAGTCATTTTTATAGAACATATACCATTTTCTTAATTTTTTTTATACGTTGAAAAGCTTAACCCTGATAATGGATTTTTATAGTCATTTATCATCGGGCCTTGAAGAAGAAGATGAATTTCGGGGTGATTATCCCGAATCAAGCTTAAATTTTTTTTTTAAAAAAAAAATTATTCGGAATTATTATGTCAGTGGAATGCATAAATTTGTGGTGATTATGTCGAATTAAATTCATATATTCAGAGTGATTGTGACGAATGGAATGTATATACATTTTTTGTTAAAAAAAGTCTCATCTGAGTTAATTATACCAAATAAACCTCATATACTCTCGGGGTTATTATATTAAATTAAACACATATACTTGGAGTAATTATACTGAATGAAGTTTGAATCTAATTTTTCATACCATAATTTGATTCGGGGAAAATATAACGAATGTTGGGTCTTTATTTGCTTGAGGTCAAAATATCGAACCACTGGGTTATCAACTAGGACTTTATATATACAAGGGTTTATTGACTATGGGATATTTTCTCAACCTATGAGGGGTATTAAATGCTCTTCACAGTAAAAAATAACACATTATTGTTTTTCAACATATTTTTCATAGGTTTAACATATTTTTTATAGGTTTAACGATGTATGTTTTATATATTTATTGTATAATGAACAATATATCAAACAGTATTCATTATTTATGTTTTGGTGACTACCATCTTGCATGTATGGTGTTTGGATGATGATTTGATGAAGATCTTTACAGTTTTGTATGTTTATATAATGAAAGTTTAAAAGTTAAAAGGTTTAGAGAGAAGAGGGGAAAGTTAACAAATATTGAGTAAGAGATTAGTTTCTTGTGGTATTATAGAGTTAAAAATCTCTTGTGATTTTATGGAGTAATAAATGGGGTGCCCTTAGCCCCCACTTTAATTTCACAAGGTCTTCAAATAAGGGGTAAATTGGTTTACTCGAGCTAAGTTTAATATTGTTCAAACTTGGTTTGAAAAGTTTAATGAATTTACAAGTATAAGTTTGGCTCATATAAATGAGTCGGGATTAAATGAGGTTCTAACTTAATGACTAGAATTCGAGGTTAGGTTGTTTGGTTATTTTATGTTATTTTTTATCAGCAGTAGTAGTAATTGAGCTTAATTCCAGTCGAGCACAAAAAGATAACAAGTTTAAAAATACATTCAACTTTTACTCATTTATTTTAAGAGCTTTTATTTAAACGACACAAGTCGGTCTCTAGTAGTTTAGTTTGTTTTCCATCCGTGTTCCTAATATTTGTGTCTTGTCTAGGGGTGGTTATCGATTGGTTTGGTCGGTAGTTGACGTATACTAATAGCATACCAATTTTTTCGGTATTTTCAGTTTTCGATTTCTCAGAAACCCATTTCAATACCAAATCGTTCGGTATTTCCTCTTTTTTATTATTTTCGATAAATTTTACTTTCGGCAATTTCTTTTGGGGGGTATTTTTATTATCGGTTTTCTGACTTTTTTAACTCATTCTTTTATTTCTTATTGATTATTTTCCAGTGATTTCAGTTCCCAAGTGCAATATGTATAAGCTAACTCATAAACTAAACATATGTTATGTGTTGTACACTTAAAATATCTAATAACCTCAGTATAAAGACAAATTCCTCACAAAATAAGTGAAAATAGTTCATCTCGGAGACAAAATAAATGAATAAACATGTGTTCTTAACTTGAAAAACACATATACTTTCTAAAGTAAAAATACCACTTAATATTGATATTAACTTATGTGAAAATGAGTTCAACTAATGTTATAAATTTAAAAATATAACATATAATTTGTATTTTGACATATTAAATCGGCATTTTGGATGGTAGTTTCGGCATTTAATTTTTATAGAATAATTTTAATAAATCGATTTTTTAATTGTGCAAACCAAAACCAATCACCAAGTTTTTTGGTAATTTTGATTTGTGGTAATGAAAAGTAGTAAACCGAAGCCATAATTTTTCGGAGCAAAATGGTACGGTGCAGTAGAAAATAGTACCATAACCACCCCTAGTCGAGTGTTGTTTTTTCTCGCTTTTGTATTAAGAGTGATGCCACTTATATGTTGTCCATATATACTCATGTATATAGTCGGTTCCATGTCCTATTGGGTTCCTATCATGCATTCCTCACTTTTAGAGGGTCTGTATCATGTATAGGAGGATTCATGCTACTTATTTGTATAATCATCTTTAATGGATCAACTAATTAACGACCCAAACTCCCAAACTTCATATCATGAAGCACTTTTGTTTAATGTCAAAAAAATATCCAATGCCCTTGGCCTTAGACTGATTAACATGAAGTATCACTTGTACAAATGCATTATTTCTTCAAAGTAGTTTGTATGTTGCTATTTGGGTAGTTTTTGATCTAATGTATTGCATTGGCAATCAACACCATTAATGAAATAAGAACAAGCACACGAGTAGCCCCTTCGCTGCCTAAGGAAGTAAATCATGAGCGGTTACTCAAACAACATAGATATAAGTGGACGAGAAATTCCCTCACTAACACTCAGTTTTGTTGTCTTTTACAAGTTTACTTAGCAAGAAGCCTTGGTTGAGCAAGTAGGGCTCGAGCAGATGGCCAGTTGGAAACTCTTGAGAGTTTTAGTTTGTAGGTTGAAAGATAAGTCTTGTTTAGCAAGCTAAGGCTTAACCGCTTCAATATCTTAGGAAAGAAAGAATATTGAGATAAGGGACCAAGAGGTCACTCGCACTCACTCCTACACATTACACACAGTTTACACGTAAAATCGCGAGCTGTCACCTGAGACTTGCTCGAAAGACATTTTTAACACTACAAATAGTGAGCGACCTTCACTTGTAAGTTTTTAAACTTATTCATCAAGCAACTTTGATAACAGATAAAATAGTACTTAAAGGAATATTTTTGTGTGCGCAAGTGTCACGTATGCCCTAGAACTTTTACTATAAATAGAGCATTAGGTGCATAACTATTAACAATGACATAACAATCATTGTTTTGTGGCACAAACTTCAACACAAATATTCTCTCCCCGCTCTCTCTTAGATATTAAGGTGCTTACCTCTCCGCTCTTAAAGAACCACTATACTTAAGTGTGTTCATTCCTTTATTACTTGTCAAAAAGATGTATTCAATCATTAATTATTCATTCTTTTAATCAGAACATTATTATTATATTGGAAAAGTTTGTTTTGTCTCTGCTCTTTTTCTTGAAATATTGTTACTTTATAGAAAAAATTCCATTGAAGTGGGTCACGCCTCACCCATTTACACATATTCATAGACCTCGATATCCCTACCCTACTACATTTAGTGACTCCACTGGGAGGTATCCTCACTATCATGGATTAAAAAAAAGTAACAATGTTTCTAAATAACTAGTTTTTAAGACACTCTAGCAAGCAATGGAGGTCAGCGCGGGAAAACTACCAATGAGGATGTTGTTGTTACGAAAACGAGAGGTCCTGGTCCTTTTGTGGGTCAAACGAGCAACTCAACTGCACCATAGTTGATAAGAGTGAACTTCATGAGTTTATTCTTTGACTTTTTAAAGCAGCACAATGTAGATATGGCTAGCTTGAGTTAAGTCTTTATTACACCGGTGATGTCTCTGACTGGGGGAGAAGTTGCACCAAATGTGGCATCGATGAAGAAAGCTATAGTCGAGCAGACCCTTACTCCTTTTAGGTCGCCCGCGATAAAGAAAGCTAAAGTGGAGTAGTCACCTTCTAAGGTGGTTACTCTTGAGGAGGTAATGAAGCTACTCTTAATTAAGAAAATTTAATCTCCTCTCTTATATGAGGAGTTAAAAAATCCTTATCCAGATAGTATCAACGATAGGCCATACCCCCAGGGGTACATCCTACAAAAGTTCATAACGTTTAATGGCAAAGGAGAGAATCCATAAAAGAAAATCAGGAAATTTATGAAGTATCATCGTGTGCACTTCAATGATAAGAACCTGATGTTGAAAGAGTTATAAAAAACTCTCAAATGGAAAGACTACACATGGTGTTCCCACTTGGCACCAAATGACATTACCACTTGGGAAGAGATGCATAGGTCGTTCCTCCAAAAATTCTTTGTGGTTGAAGATGAATTCACTCTATGACACTTGGATCAAGAAATACGCAAACCTGACGAGGAGCTAATGTAGAATATCAATCGTTTTAGCGAGAGGTATTTAAATATCCACAAGGAAGCAATGGAAGTAAGGTTGCTACAGATTTATGTAGAAGATCGACTTGGGGAATACAAAGTTCACTTGATTAATGAAATATGAGAGGTCACGTTTAGGTAGTTCACTCGAGCAGCGAGGAGCATCACTATGATCATAAAACTAAAGGCCCAAAGTTGAAGGACATTAATTGTTCTCCAACTAGGAAGATTTCAAATCTCTCGACGCTAGATGGTTAACTATATGGACAGTTGTCCCAAAGGAAAAAAGAATGATCAAGGAACGTCAAAGAATGGCGCTTCAAGAAAAAGGTAGTTTGGAAATGACATTCCTCTGTTATTGCCATGCATTGTTCAGGAAGACATGGATTTACATCAAACATTTATGTGAGAGAGAGTAACAGGCCCACCCTACTTGAATGGTCAAATACCAATAATTGCGGATAAAGGAGATGCAAAGTTTTGTGAGCTACACCAAATGGTCGAGAACTAAACAAATGACTGTTATTACCTTCGCAAGATAATAAACGAACTAGTCTCTAATGGCACTTTTGAAATTCCTCTCATGGATGTCAACGAGAATCCATTTCCTGCCCATTACTATGGTTCTGTAAATATGGTTGTGGCTCATAACTTAGACGAAATGATAAATTTTGAGGAGTGTGTGGAAAATGACAATGTATGCAGTGAGTGGTTGCTTGGTTTATCCAACTCAGACTATAGGTTTGATTGGGATGAGGAGTTAGAAATTGAAAAAGGGAACATTAGTTTGGTGCTCGCATTTGATGAATGAGGAACCTCTAAGGCTAAATATGTCTGCAATGCTTAAACCTATGAGGTAGATATTGATTCTGAATGCACAGTCCAAAGTTTAAATGGGTTTTCAATCAAATCAAAATCAAGTCTGAGACCAGATTAGAGATTAGTAAGAAAATTCTTAAAGTTGTACAAGATCGATGGGATCCATCCAACAACTAGCATGGACCTATTAGAAGGCTCATTAAAAGTTACACCTCAGAAGTGGTGTTTTCGAAAGCTAGTAGATAGGTATCGTTCTTTGATAATAGACTTTTGTATATTACTTCTATGGTAAAGGATATTAGTTTTCCATGCGCATTATTAGATAGAGGGGAATCGATCAACATTGTGCCTAAAAGCACTCTTTATGATATGGAGATCTCACAAGAGAAGATTGTACCAGTCCCTTTATTGATTTTAGGATTTAATAGCACTATAATGAAATCACTCGAATACGTGAATGTGAATTTATAGTTAGGGAACTTCACCTATCACATCAAAATTCACTTCATCAATGCCAACACAAGTTACTCGCTGCTAATTAGAAGGGTGTGGCTTCATACGCATGGCATAGTGGCTTCCACATTTCACTAGTGCGCCAAATCCAATATTCGTGGAACATAAATAGTTATCAAGGCTACGGAGATGCCTTTTTCGATGGAGGAAACTCATCTAGTTGATGCAACATTACGGACTGAGCTTGATGAAAAAAAAAGCTC
The DNA here is from genome assembly GCA_949130495.1 of Sambucus nigra. Classification (NCBI taxonomy): domain Eukaryota; kingdom Viridiplantae; phylum Streptophyta; class Magnoliopsida; order Dipsacales; family Adoxaceae; genus Sambucus; species Sambucus nigra. The sequence continues at coordinate 62,197,748 of OX422223.1, read as the reverse complement.
GTTTAATTACAGCAGCTAAAGAGCCCCGAATAGTTTATAAAGGGGACTGAGCAAAGAGATATATTCATGATAGGTTGAGCCCACAATTGGCACCCCTTGAAGAAAAGGATAACGAAAAGAGGAAGTTGGAAGAAAATGCAAGACTTACTCGGACTTGTAAGAAAGTGGTTTTACCTAATGTCAAGGTGATTCACCGTTTGTAACGGTATATGCGGGTAGCGTGCTGGGATGAGAGCATTGATCTGGTGCCGAAATTCTTTGTGATTGATAATTCTCATATGTCAGAGCATGTTGAGGAACCAGAAGAAGCTCCAGAGTGCATATGATAATACGCAAATATCGCATATTTTATCCGTCGAACCTACACATTTTAGCCCCCTCGGGTGCCTTAATATCTATATTTAAGCCCGTTAACCAGACAACCTCTGTTTATATTGTTAACATGTTATATGAGGTATAATTGGGCTTTTGTAGGTATTTAGGTACCAATTATGGGATTCGGACGCATTCCGCGCAATTTCCGTACACAATCGCACGTTCAAGGGAAATCCGGTCATTTCACAGCTTGGGCACCTGGCCTGATATCTACACGGAAGTTATATCTCTCCTCGCTAGCTTCTCGTGGTCATAAACGGTGGGCGATTCTGAGTCCGTACGACAAAGTTACGGCGATGTGAGCGGAGTTGAATTGCATGCCAAAACAGGAGATTCTGCAGGCTGCCCTGCTTGATCGATCAATCGAGCCTAGGGGTCGATCGATCGACCCTTCATATTTTTGCCTCGAATTTAATAGTCGATCGATCGACCACAGGGTTCGATCAATCGATCCCCTATTTTTTCCTGCAGATATTTTCTTTTCATTTTCTTTCTTCTTTTCTTTTATTCTAACTTTGTATATATACCAATTTTGTTGTAATATTCAGGGTGAACGTTTTTAGATAGTTTTAGAAGATTGAATAGGTTAGGGTTTGGGTTTTTGGATGTTTTTCTTCGTTTATACTTGGTTTGACACCCCATTTGTTGTGTAAGTTGACTATTCATCTCCCCTACCAAGTAATATAGTTGTATTTCCTCATTTCTTGCTTTCTAGTTCATTTACAAGCTTTCTAATTTAGGTTTATATGCTTTAGTTACATGCTTTGATCCCGTGCTTTCTAGTATAGTTTTATCGCGTTTATTTTACGCTTTCCATTTACCGCATTTTTAACATGCTTTCTAGGTAATTTAAATTAGGTTGTGTTTAAATGGAACTCACTCGACTTGACGCGTTGCTTTGCTTTTGTGATGGAGTTTACGGGTCTATTTAGGGTGCGTTGTCCTAGTTATTACGCCTAGGGGATTTGACGGGGCATATCATGTATGTCCCGTGCTTACGACCTTTCGCGCGTAATTTCCGGGATATTTGTTGACGCCAAAATCTTATTAGGCTTTTATGATGATTTAGGGCGTGATAGCCCTTGATTTAATTAACTGTCAAAACGAGACGCATTCTTAATAACTCGTCGACCCATGTAACCATTTTATACTAATTAACTCGGGTGAGGGATATTCAACGCAACCTATAGTTTTTACTCGCTTTCTTAATATAGTTTCTATACCTTGCCTAGACTAACATTTCCCATTATGCATATTTTTCCTTTTAGTTTGTAATCATCTTTTACACTTTTATTTCAGAGTACTAAATCACTTGAATTCTAGCATCATGTCTCTGTGGATTTTCGATACCCGACTTACCGCTATACTCACCCGTTGAGTGTAGTCGTAGGGTGACCAAGGGGTTTAACGGCTTATTGGATACGCTAAATGCAATTGAATCACCCGTGAAAGTGGCTTTATGCTTTTATACCATAGTTTTGTACTTATCCTGCTTTTGGTGCTTGTTGTTCTTGTTGCATCCTATTTCATTGCTAGGGACTAGCAATGTGTAAGTTAGGGGGTGTGATAATACGCAAATATCGCGTATTTCATCCGTCGAACCTACGCATTTTAGCCCCCTCGGGTGCCTTAATCTCTATATTTAAGACCGTTAACCATAAAACCTATGTTTATATTGTTAACATGCTATATGAGGTATAATTGGGCTTTTGTAGGTATTTAGGAACCAAGTATGGGATTCGGACGCATTCCGCGCAATTTCCGTACACAATCGCACGTTCAAGGGCAATCCGATCATTTCACAGCTTGGGCACCTGGCCCAACATCTACACGGAAGTTGTATCTCTCCTCTCTAGCTTCGTGTGGCCGTGAACGGTGCGCGATTCCGAGTCCATATGACAAAGGTACGGCGATTTGAGCGGAGTTGAATTGCATGCCAAAACAGGGGATTCTGCAGGCTGCCCTGCTTGATCGTTCGATCGAGCCTAGGGGTCGATCGATCGACCCTTCATATTTTTGTCACGAATTTAACAGTCGATCGATCGATCGATCATCGGGTATCGAAAATCCACAGAGACAATATGCTAGATTTCAAGTGATTTAATACTCCGAAATAAAAGTGTAAAAGATGATTACAAACTAAAAGGAAAAATATGCATAATGGGAAATGTTAGTCTAGGCAAGGTATTAAAACTAGATTAAGAAAGCGAGTAAAAACTATAGGTTGCGTCGAATATCCCTCACCCGAGTTAATTAGTATAAAATGGTTACATGGGTCGACGAGTTATTAAGAACGCGTCTCATTTCGAGAGTTAATTAAATTAAGGGTTATCACGCCCTAAATCATCATAAAAGCCTAATAAGATTTTGGCGTCAACAAATATCCCGGAAATTACGCACGAAAGGTCGTAAGCATGGGACATACATGATATGCCCCGTCAAATCCCCTAGGCGTAATAACTAGGACAACGCACCTGAAATAGACCCATAAACTCCATCACCAAAACAAAGCAACGCGTCAAGTCGAGTGAGTTCCATTCAAACATAACCTAATTTAAATTACCTAGAAAGCATGTTAAAAATGCGGTAAATGGAAAGCGTAAAATAAACGCGATAAAACTATACTAGAAAGCACGGGATCAAAGCATGTAACTAAAGCATGTAAACCTAAATTAGAAAGCTTGTAAATGAACTAGAAAGCAAGAAATGAGGAAATACAACTATATTAATTGGTAGGGGAGATGAATAGTCAACTTACACAACAAATGGGGTGTCAAACCAAGTATAAATGAAGAAGAAACATCCAAAAACCCAAACCCTAACCTATTCAATCTTCTAAAACTATCTAAAAACATTCACCCTGAATATTACAAGAAAATTGGTATATATACCAAGTTAGAATAAAAGAAAAGAAGAAAGAAAATATCAGCAGGAAAAAATAGGGGATCGTTCGATCGACCCCTGTGGTCCATCGATCGACTGTTAAATTCGTGGCAAAAATATGAAGGGTCGATCGATCGACCCCTAGGCTCGATCGATCGATCAAGCAGGGCAGCTTGCAGAATCCCCTGTTTTGGCATGCAATTCAACTCCGCTCAAATCACCGTAACTTTGTTATACGGACTCGGAATCGTGCACCGTTAATGGCCACGCGAAGCTAGAGAGGAGAGCTACAACTTCCATGTAGATGTCGGGACAGGTGCCTAAGCTGTGAAATGACCGGATTGCCCTTGAACGTGCGATTGTGTACGGAAATTGCGCAAAATGCGTCCGAATCCCATACTTGGTACCTAAATACCTACAAAAACCCAATTATACCTCATATAGCATGTTAACAATATAAACAGAGGTTGTCTGGTTAATGGACTTAAATATAGAGATCAAGGTTCCCGAGGGGGATAAAATGCGTAGGTTCGATGGATGAAATACGCAATATTTGTGTATTATCAACATACAGGATGGACCAAAAGAACATATTCAAAAACTAGAGGAGTTGAACTTAGGAGACGAGGGTGGTGACGAGAGGCCCATGGGAGATTTGAGTCCAAAGCAACAAGAATATATTATCAACCTTCTCAAGAAATTTACAGATGTTTTTCATGGAAATATGCATAAATTTCTTGCATTGACCCAGAGGTAAGTTCTCATAAGATGAACATTTTGCCTAATGATTTTCCTGTGAGACAGGCTACTCGCACTAACAAGGTTAAGTTAAACTTGAAGATAAAGGTAAAAGTAGAGAAGTTATTCACTGTTGGCTTTATTAAAGCCATCCAACATCCTATTTAGATTTAGAATATTGTGCCCATTGCTAAAAAGGGCAAGAAACAAATCATAATATGTGTCGATTTTAGATAGTTGAACTGTGCGTATCCAAATAATGAATTTCCATTACCAAGAATTGATATATTGGTGGATGCGATTGTCAGATGCGAATTGTATAGTTTTATGGCTAGGTATGTTGTATATAACCATGTCAAAATGGATCATGTGAATGCGGAGAAGATAGTTTTTCATACTCCTCAAGGCAAATTCTACTCTATAGTTATGTCATTTGATTTGAAGAATGTTGGAGCAACATATCAACGAACTATGATGTCCATATTTCATGTTATATTATAATTCTATGTGGATGACTTGGTGGTAAAATCCAAAATGGAGAGAAGGAACATTCAATATTTGAGAAGACTTTTTAACATTGTCGAAAGTAAAAGATGAGGATAGACCACTCGAAGTGTCTTTAGGGTTACTATTGGAAAATCCATTGGGTTTTTTGTCTACAGGCAAGGCATGCAAAGGGATGCTAAGAAGAAAAAGGCAATTTTAATAATATCACTGCCAAGGAGTCAGAGGCAACTCAAAAAAAATTTGGGCAAAGTTTTTTATTTGAGAAGATTTATACCAAATGTGGCATAGATTAACCATCCTTTTTCACCGCTCATAAAGGACAAGGTGAAATAGATGTGGGGGAACAAGAAACATAAGTCATTTCTGTGGATCAATTAAGTTTTTAGCTCTTCCTCACACTACACCAAAATGGCCAAAATGGCCCCTTTCAGTCGGTCACCCTTGTCAAGGTCATTGACCGTGACAAAAAACACGCATTTTATGTCACGGTCATTGACCTTGACACGATCGTGACAAAGAATTGTCACGGTTATTGATCGTGACAAGGCCGTGACAAATTTACTTGTCACGGACTTATCACGGTCAATGACCGTGACAATTCTTTAAATACTTGTCACGGTCAATGACCTTGGCACGACCGTGACAATGTTTGCAGCAAAAACCCTATCCCCCTTCTTTTTTCCCTACCGCCGTTCCCTCCCTCTCTCTCTCTCGACGCTTCTCTCTCTCTCTCTACTTTCAGGTCGATTTTCTCTCTCTCTCTCTCTCTCTCTCTCTCTCTCTCTCTCTTCCATTTATATATATGTTTGTGTGTATATATATGTGTGTATGTGCGTATATATATATGTGTGTATGTGTGTATATATATGTAAATAATATCCAAAAATAATATCCAAAAATGTAAATGTAAATAATATCCAAAAATATTGGATAACAATTTATTTTCATTCAAAATAAATAATTGATAATAGTTGGATAATAATTGGATGATAATTGATATTTTCATTCAAAATAAATATTTCATTCAAAAATATTGGATAATAATTGATATTTTCATTTAAATTGATAATAATTTTATTCATGAAATTAATTCAATTAGGTAAAACCCTAGATAATTTTTTAACAGAATTTGATAATATTATATAAAGTTTAGTAGATTCACAAAATGTTGCCAATTGTATGTTTTTAGGAATATCATTAGTTACTTTCGTGCCCAACTATGTAGAATCCATACACATGCATGTTGTTAGAAAGTCTTAAATTTAATTCTCACTTTAATTTGTAGAATCTCTGTACTTGGTTGGATTTATCCCTTTATGATAATGAAATTTATGCTCCAATTATAATTATCTCATGTCATAATTTTATTGATAAACAATAAATGTAGTTGTCACGGTCGTGGTGGGGGGAGGGGGGTGGGGGTGGGGTGTGTGTGTGTGTGTGCGTGCGTGCGTGGCGGGGGGAGGGGAGGGGGGGAGGGGGAGGGGTATGTGTATATGTGTGTGTATGGTGGTATCTGGTGGGGGAGGGGGGTAGTGGGGGTGTGGTGTGGTGGGGGACGGGGGTAGTGGGGGTGGGGTGGGGTAGGGGGAGGGGGTGGAATTTCTAACTAAAAATATGATAATATTTTGTTATAATTTGTTAAAACTATGTAAACCTTAGTATGAATGCAAGGTTAGTGATAGTTAGAATTGTGTAAATGTTAGAAAAGTTCTAAAATTCATATGTTAAATTTAATTATATAAATATTTAAAATACCCCAATTGTCACGGTCGTGGTGGGGGGAGGGGGTGGGGTGGTGGGGGTGTGTGTGTGTGCATAGGTGTGTGCGTGGCGGGGGGAGGGGAGGGAGGCAAGGGGTGTGGTGGGGGTGGGGGTGGGGTGTGGGGGGTGTGGAGGGGCAATTTTAACAATTGTATATCTTTAATTAAGAAATTGTATAGCTTTAATTGTAATTTTAATTGTATAGTTTTAGATGAAAGTAAATTATTAATTAGTGCCAATTTCATATGAAAGTAGGATTGTCCCTCATTGTAAATTAGTAAATTAATAATTGTATACTTTAATTGTTAGTTTAATTGATGAAATGTTGGGTTGGTTAGTTTTAAAAGTGGCATGACGTGTGCGTGTGTGTGGTGGGGTGGGGTAGGGGTGTGTGTATGTGTACTATTAACATTTTTTTTTTATCTGTACTAATAATATTTTTTTACAGCAAAAATGTCTCCTTCAGATATTAAGGCGAAGATGATGATGCTGTTTATGATGATGTCGTCTGGGCTCGGTGGTAGCGGAGGCGACGAGGGCTCCTCCGCCCCTAGGCTCCCCAAATATGGAAAATTTGGGATTACCGTCGAGAACAAGTCGGAGCTATTAGCGAGATCCCTCGAGCTGCTAAAGACGGTCATCGGCCCGAGGTTTATGAGTTGGAAGGAGGTGCCATATGAGCTCAAGTTAGCTGTTTGGGCGGCACTATAGGTAATATATTTATATTTATATTTATATTTATATGAATATTTCAATTTCAATTTCATATTTATATTTATATTTATATTTATATTTATATTTATTCGCAACTAACATTGTATTTGTTGGACAGGAACAATTCAACTTGGATCCAAAGTTACGCGATTCCGTCTTGGAGCAGTTGAGGGAGCAACACAAGACGTGGAAGAAAAATATGCGGACACGGTACTTTGAGAAAACACGAGAGTCCATTATACAATTGCGCGGATCCGTCCCGCCCAAGGAGCCGATCTCATTGGCATAATGGAAAAAGTTCATTGACAATGAGATCGAGGATCGACAATTGGCATCTCGCCAATCGGGGAGGGAAAATCGGGCAAAAAAGACGGACGTGCACTACTCCGGCCGGACCTCTTACGCCGAGGTGGAGCATAGGATGCAGGTAAGATTTAATTTATCTATAACTACAGAAATATATTATTCTTCATTATTTTACTTTGCGGGGCCGATACTAATTTTACTTTACTTTATTTTATTTCAGGGGGTAGGGAGTGGGAGAGTGGTAAGCCACATAGGCTCGATACTTATGTGGCTCTTCGGACGAAGAGGGGGAAGGACAAGGAGATGTCCCCGAGCGTCGCGGCCATGATTGTAAGTAATTCGACAGTTTAATTTTTGTTAATTACGTTATAATTTTTTAGTTTACTTATTTTACTAATCATGTGCTTTTTGTCGTTTCAGGCAAAGCTTAAGGAAGTGCATGAGTCGCAGTCTGATGCCGACAAGGCATCTTTGTCCACAGACGCACTCAGCCAAGTGCTTGGCTCTGATCGCAAGGGGAGGACAAGGGGATTGAGCTCGCGGGTGGCCAAATATAGGATCATCGGATTGGAGACGAGCGACACCGGGTTGGCTCGAACGGTGGATTCACACGACGCGAAGCTGTCCCGTTTGGAGGCGACGGTCCAAGATATGTACGTATTAATGAAGCGTACGTTGGGCGGAGACCGTAAAGGGAAAGGGAAAGGGAAGTAGAAGGCGGTGGAGGAGGAGGTGCGGGAGGATGAGGCGCAGGATGACGAGGATGTGGACCTCGCTGCTTCATCACCGACACGTTCGTACTTCGATGATCCACTTCCCTATTTGGCTCCCTTCAATAGACCATTGTCGACACTTGGTTGGCCGAGCGTGTTCATATTGGACGTATTTGATGGCCAGCGGATAGGGCGGGGGTTGAGGGACCCGAATATCGTCGAGGGTGGAATAGTCCATGGACGTGTGCTTTAAGAGATGGAGTCCAGGGTGCTCGTCACGCATGTCATACCCGGGAAGGAGAACTCCCTATTGTGGTTGCGCGAACAATGCGGCACGACGTATATTAGTGGGTGCGTCAATTCGTATGTCGTGTGGCCTACTCACCTCCTCAGTTTTACCCAAGACATGTAGTAACATTATTTTTAAGTTTGTCCATTTTAATTATATTTGGATTATATCGTCATGTATATTATTTCTATTTTAAATATTTGGATTATATCGTCATGAATATATATTTGCATTATCTTTAGTTTGTTTGGATATATGATGTTTGGAACAGGTACAACGTTACTATAACAGGTACAAATATACTACCCAACAGATTTTTTTAAAATTCTGCCCAGAATTATCACGGTCATTGACCGTGACACATCCGTAACAAAAAGTTGTCACGGACATGTCACGGTCAATGGCCGTGATAATTTTTTAATAAGGGTCACGGCTTTGTCACGGTTTATAACCGTGACAAACGTGTCACGGTCATTAACCGCGACACGACCGTGACAAAAAAAGTTGTCTCGCCTCGAAATGTCACGGTCATTGACCTTGACAAGTTGGATTTGTCAAGGTCACAATTTGGCAGATTTGGTGTAGTGTCAACTATAACTCCACTGGATACATGTAAGCCTTTGCTATTGTATTTATCTTTCACGGAAAGGTCTATTGGGGCTTTGATCACCCAGGAGGAAGAGGTGAAGGAAAAGCCTTTATATTATTTATCCTTAGTGATATCAAGAACTGAGTCAAGACACACAATCATTAAAAGGCATTATTTGGCCTTGGTGTTTATGGTGAAAAAGTTGAGGCACTATTTGCTCGCATTCATAGTGCATATCATCGCTAACTACGATCCTATTAAGTACCTTCTTATAAGAACCATTTTGGTACGGCGAGCAACGAGGTGGTTTCATATACTCTCAGAATATGATCTGAAGTGTCTTACACCCAAAGCTATCAAAAGTCAAGCTTTGTTGATCTTTTAGTCAACTTCCCAAATTAACTTTTTGAGCCTCCAAATGAGGAGTTACCAGGGATAGCCTTTAATCTTAACTGGCTGAAGAAATGGAAGAATAAAAAATGGAATTTGATGGATCATCTTCACAAGATACTAGAGGAGCAGGAATTAAACTCTCCAATACCAAAGAGAAGATCACGTTCTCATACAAGTTAGATTTCAAGTGCTCGAACAATAAAGCTGAGTATGAAGCACTTATCCTTGGGATATTAGAAGATTTGAGAAAGGGGTTTGACTCATGTGTATACGAGGGTATTCTAACCTCGTGGTTAACAAGTCAATGGAGAATTTTCTCTAAAGAATACCAACCTTACTGCTTATCGAGAAATCATTCAGCATTTATTGAATCAATTCCTAGCTATCAAAATGGAGAGGCACCACAGGATGATGAACATGCATATCGATGCTCTAGTAACAATTGATCAGATGTTAGATATGAATGAGATAAAATATATAATTATTTTTCGGAAAAGAACAGTGCCTACAATAGTAAGATCTATATTTCTAAGCGAGGAGCCCAAAGACTAGAGAGCCTCCATAGTCACGCAAATAGAAACACATGAAGGAAAGATGAGATCATCAGAGCTAGCAAATATTTACATGCTCCAATGTACACTCTGTTTCAAAAGTCCTAGTGGACACTTGGCAAGGTGTGTGGGAGAAGAAGAGTCCCATGAGAAGCTAAAAGCAATGCATGCAACGCATTGTGTTGACATAAATATTCCACTTTATAGGAATTTATAATGAGGAGGTTACTACTGGCCTTGTATGAGCGCATGTGTCGCTTAATTACAGCAAGGTTACTTGAATTGCCAAACCCACTTTAACCCACCAGTTGAAGAAAATTTTATAGAGGCCTTAGACGATTAGAGAAAACCATACATCACTTACTTTAAGGATGGACACTTACCGATAGAGCGAGCAAATAAGATATATCTGAAGAATAGTGTCTCTGGATTTTACTTAGTGAAAGGAGAATTTTACAAGAAATGGTGCAATGAGAAGGATTAGAAGTGTGTTGTCAAGGAAGAAGTGGAAAAAGTGTTAAAGTAAGCTCACGAGCCCTAGCATATGGGTGGAACAATGCGGTATGATCAGTTGATGACTCTTGGGTACTAATGCCCCACAATAAAATAATATTCCATTAACTTTGTAAAGAAATGCAGAGCATGCCATGTGCATGGGGACATGGTACATCCCCCATCCGTGAGCCTACAAAGTTTGGTTACTCCTTACCCGTTCCACACTTGGGCAGCTGATCTAGTAGGAAAGATCAACACAGCCGCTCGTGGAAAAGCTTTCATCCTAGTTATTATAGATTTGTACACTAAATGGGCATAAGAAATCCCTCTAAGGAGTATAACTGCTTAAGTAGTTACTGAATTCATTCATGAGTACATCTTTTGCAGGTTTGGCATCCCAAAAGTCATCCTCATAGATAATTGAAAATAACATGTGTTCAAGGAACTGGGACTGCTCACGGATAAGTCTAACATCAACCACAATAGTTTAACTATTTCATATCCAAAAAGGAATGGACAGGTAGAGGCAAATAATAAAATTTTGATCAACATTCTGAAGAAAATGATAGAAGATTTCCTCAAAACATGGGATAATAACTAATCAACAGTTTTATGGTCCTACAGAACTATAAAAAATAAGACAATATGGTTCACTCATTTTTCTTTGGTTTATTGAACATAAGTTGTCTTGCCACTAGAATTGGCAGTACCTATGGAAGAATGGCTTTAAATCATGATTTGCTACCAAACCCAAAGCATGTGAAATTGGAGGCCTCGGATGAGCATAGGGATAAAGACAAGGAGAGATTATACCAAACAACTATCGAGGGCCTATGAGAACTTTGTCAAGCTAAGGGAATTCTAAGTGGGGGACTTAGTTCTTCAAGCATCCACTCATTAGTTCAGAAGGATATATGCCTCAAAGTTCAAGCCTAACTGGGAAGGACCATTCATGGTTAGAGGAGTGGGTAAGTTAGGGTATTATCAGACTTCAGAGCCTAAGAGTGATTGTATCCAATCGATTAATTGCAAGTGGCTCAAGAAGTAATAAGCATGAGGTATCTTACTGTATATCTCTTTTATCGTTTGTGAAAAATCAAAGTTTCTTATATGAAAAAGAAACCCCTTTTATATAACCAATATATAAGAATATCAAGTTTGATATAACGAATACAATGTCTCATGTTTGGTAATAGCAAGTTCTCTTCAAAGTTTTAGAATGTTAATTATATTACTTACATGTGTTGCACTGCATAACTAATAAGTTTTTTATATATCTTCTTGCATGATCGTGCGAGGGGAGACATTTTAACGGTATAATTATAATGCTTTAGCTAACGGAATATAATGCATAGACCAGTCCCAGGATTCCCACAGTATTAGGGAAAATATTTTTTATTTTAGGGAAAAGGGATTGCTTGCCCTATTGTAAAGGGATATATTTCCAAGTTAATGTCCATTTAAAAAATAATAAATGATAAAATATGGCAAGAAGGAGCCTCAAAATTTCTAAAGTATAAGGAAATGCATTTTCTTTATTTAGCAAGTTAACCTCTACTCATAATATTTTAAGGGGAAATACTTGCACAATTATGAATGCATAGCTCAAAAGAAAAATTTAGCGAGCATAGAAAATATTTCCCAAAGCATAAGGGAAAATTTTCCATTTTATAAATACTTACTCGAAAAATATTTTACAAAATATAAGGTTTTGCGAGAAGATAATCCCAACGTAGAATGGAAAGACAATATCCAGTTTTATTTGCTCAAAAGAAATAAAATAATGCAAAGTAAATGCACAAGTTATTTCATAGACTAATATCATTTGCTCAAAGGTAATTAAAGAAAGTTCAAAGTAAACACACAAGAGAAACAACAGTAATTGTCATTCGATTTCACAAAAATATCATGCTTGAGGAGTTGGCAATGATATTATAAATGTTCAGCAACAAAATAATACAAGAAAATTACATAAGTATAATCACCTGTCACAAAGAAAAGCAGGTTCCATCTCCTATAAAAACCCTCCCAAGAAGCAACGACTTTTTGCTTCACATTCTCCTCAATTTTGACGATGCGGGCAACACCTTCCTCATCACTAGACATGACTTTACTCAACTCAAGCTCAAGGGACTAATAAGAGTTGCTATAAGCCGGAGAATATGGCTAGTAAGGTTCATTAAATTAGTAACAAAGATGCCCTCAATATTATGAACGGACCGACTAATGAAAGTCTTAGGTTGGTGCTTGAAGATCAACTCCAATATGAACCGATCCTTTTTGTAAATTCTATTCACATGACTCACGGACCATAAATTGTTCATATAAACATTTGGACCATCCATCTATGAAAAGTTAAAAATTGTATTCATTGAACTCGCATCAGAACCAACTGTAGAGTTTTCATCGCCTTGCTCATCATTAACATTATCAGAATGAGTAGCCTTGGAGTCCTGATCATCTTCCTCATAAGTTTCTTCTCATTTCTTTTCATCATCCTAGGAACAATGGAGAAAATGATAAATACACCAAGTAAAAGATAATATGACTCGCAGTTTAAAGAAATGAGACTTATTTGCATGACTATAGGAGTAATCATGTTACTCGAGATTCTGTGTTCATCCCTCTCCTACAAGAAATTATTTTACATTGTTAGAATAATACTTGAAGACAATACCAAGCTGGGATGTGATAAATAAATGAATAATCTCACTCAAAGAAGGATCTAAAGTAGAGATAGGAAAATAACCACATCTCTGTTTGGTATAAAAAAATTTATCACCAAAAGCAAACAAGATAACACATGAGAAAAATGTTTACTCGTGAAATAGTCAAAACGAAGGCCATAAGGGTAAAAAAATACCCCAGGCTCCTCAAGTATAAAGGCTATCGCAATATCAATCTCAAAATAAGGAAAAAGATTAAGAAAATGGGCAAGTACTTGCACAGTATACATAAGTAAAAAGGAACAAAAATTTAGTACTTGAAGCTCCACGGGCATAGGAGCGCTCAAAATGCTCACTTAGAAACTGAAAAACATGATTGAGAAATCGAACAAGTATTTAAGGTATAAGCAAATAAATAAGAAAGGGTAAAATTGTTAAGTACTCGAGGCTCCACAAGCAAAGGAGCACTCACCTAAAAATAGAAAAAGAGGATGAGTGACCAAGAAATCATTTGCACAGTATAAGAAAATGAATATAGAGGCACAACAATTTAAGTACTTGAGACTCCACCCGTATAGGAATACTCGAATTTAGTACACATGAAATGTAAGAACAAATAAACAAGTTGATTACATAATACAAAAAGTATGAGCAAAGGTGAAAGACAAGAAGAGCACTAAGGTTATACACCCGAGTCCCCTTAGACACATGGGTACTCGTACTCAATGGATATCATAAAATAGATTGAGCATAAATAAATAAAGTTTGTAAAGCATGAATAAATGAATGAATTATATGTACTTGAGCATCCATAGTGGGAGGAGTGCTCGAACAAGCCACCACAGTTTTCTGAGACTCGGTGGTATAAGTAACAGGAAGGGAATGGTCACTCATGCTAAATTAGCAAAATAGAGGATGATAGTACATAAAGTGACTGATCGAATAATGGGATATAGAGAAGATTTTATCTTTTATTTATGAATGAGAAATTAGAATATTGGATTACTTGCTCCAAGAAAGAAACATGTAATGATGGGCCACTCGAATCTATACTCAAAAGAAGTTGAGTGGAAAGGGCTTGAATCTGTGACCTGTTATCCATAGGCAAGCACACCTTTGGGGCATAAATCCTTCTCAAGGGAGGTGTGTCCATTCAAGATTCGACAGCTTCACCCCGAAAAGAAAAATATTGGCGTGCGGAGATTAAGGATGCGAATCATCTTTTTGCCACTTGCGCGATATTCACGAGCTCCCATGGACATAAATTGGCTGTTGTCACGGGAGTGAAAATATAAAATGAATTCGCAGCTTATTTTGCTAAAAACAAATGAATGATGTAGCTGTCTCGAAGAAATGACATCAAAGAAAAATTATTGCATACGAAACCAAATAGATCACGGGTTCGGGGACTAAGTGTGCCAGCCCATAAAATTTAAGCTAGATTGATGAGACGAAGTAAATAAAATAGGAGTCTGAAAATAATTTGGTAATATTCTAAGTATGATTGTAACTAAAACTAAATGCATACATAAATTACTCATAATAAAAGCGGTGAACCACATAATCTCTGATATCAAACCAGTAACAGTAATTGAAGCATCCCATACTACATCGTCTCAAAATAAATCCCAAAACAAAGTATATAATGATAATACTGATGCAAGGAATAGTAAATAAAATAAAAAAGTGAGAATGCAAGCTCGACACCTATATCCTAGAAGATCAGCAACTGAGAAGGAGATCACAATTGGGTCAGGGATGAGGTTACAATGGTGACCTATGGCCTAAAAAATGTTAATATGATAACATTAATAGCAAACATGTTTACTATAACCATATAACTGAGATGGGCTATATAATAATTACGCATTTTCATCTTGTCTTTTCGTGTCTTTTAAATTTCCCCAACCCAACAATCCTAAATATTACGTCTATTTTCAGACCTAAGTGTACCCCATGATTATATATTATCCATCTCATTTGAGTATTCACAAATGATCGTTCTATACATCTCAAGTATATATAAAATTAATGAACATAATTCTACATATATATCCATATAAGTACTACTATAACCAACTAATATAAAACCGAAGTGGTGTCCTCGCACGACCAGGGATAGAGCCCCTTGAAATCTACTGGGATATTAAAGTGGCGTCATTACATAATTAAGGGTACAGTCTATCTGTGCTTAAGGAGGTACCGAATTGAAGTCATCGCATAACCCGGGTAAGCCTGTATCTATTTATCGGGATACCTAAGTGGCACCGTTACCCGACCCAGGGTACAACCCATCACTACTAACCATAATACTACAGTAATCTTCATCGCACAATTAATAAATATATACTAGCTAGTACTTATATCCCGAGCATGCATGTCTGATGTTTCACACATAAATTAATTAATTAATTATATGCATTTAAAACTTCAAGTCTTAATATAATCGAACTAAAGGTTAACTTACCTATCCCTAAGCCTCAAATTCCAATCAACCAATTACAACACAAAGCCCAAACCAAAACCACCAACCTAAAATTTCATCTTTGCACACACTTGGTAAAATATTCATAATAAATTCAATAAAATCAAATAAATATGAAATCAATACCCACGCGTTTATAATTAAAATCTCTACAATTTCATGTTTCCTTAGTTGTTTAAACGACCTTACCTACGCGCTTCAAATGAGAACCTTAAGGCCATTCGAATGAGCTTCAAACGAGATCGACGTTGATCTTCTTCTCTAACTCTCCAAATCCGCCATTAACAAACTCCCAAGCTCCCAAACCATCACAACACTCAACTATATTCATATATAAGTGTTACCACATCACTCTTAGCCTACATTTAGGGTTTTTACATGATTCTAACATGATTTAAAGGAAAAAATTTCACTTTTACCCAAGAACCCTAGTTTTCTATATTTGATCAATTAGACTCAGATTTGTTATTATTTCATTCAATTATCAAAGGAGTTTTGATTGATTTACAATACATAACAACATCTTAACAATTCTTGTTCAATTCCAATCCATTTACATGAAAAATTTCCCAATTTCATTTTTAAGTCACTAACATGACTAATAACCTAATTTGTTGGTTAATTTACTCTAAATTTTTAAATTAATTAATTCAGGTTTAGAACTAATAACCTAATTTATTAGTTAATTTATTCTAAATTTTCAGATTAATCAATTTAGGTTTAGAATCTAATACCTAATTATATTACAACAAAAATTAATTATATAATTATATTAACTAGACTTGAATTTAGATTAAAATAGGTAGAAATCCCAATTGGAACCCCCCTAATTATCCTCGTCTCCCACTAGTTTCCTCTCTCTATCTCTAGGGTTCTCCTTGAATGTGTAAAAATTGATTTAACTAAACCCTGATCTTCATTTATATTTCTAATCACAAATTTAGAGTTAGGCCATATATGGGCATTGAGCTATTAACCTCCAAATCATATCCATATAGTCCAAAGTCTAGCTCAAATCATATACTGACCTATGGGACCTAAAACTCAACTTTTTAAAGTAAAAACAGACATTTTAATTGTCCCACAAGCCATCTGAACTTACCCATTAACATTTTAATATTCCCCCTTGTTCGAGTTTAAAAATAATTTATTAATTCATTTATGTGTATTATATTCAATTTCAATAATTATAAACATATACACACATACACATACAATATAAAATAAATCTAGTGACGCCATTGGTCACTACAGACATAACAGTTCACAATATCAATTAAATTTTATGCATTAAAATTACGCGGCATTGCATTCTTCCTTCTATAACTAGGAATTTCATCCTCGAAATTCAAATTTTCCGCTACTCATACTCGAAAGTCTAAGAACATCTCTCTCATAGAATCCTCACGTTATTATAAGAAATATACTCCTCTATGACCTAATACACCTAGGTCTCTCTTGTCTTAATTCTCATTCGGTCACTATTCTAACCCAATTAATCCACCTAATAAACTTTGTCATTCTCTTATCGGCGTAACTCTTCTGCCGATCCTGCGATGTCTTCATCTTTGCTCGGATAAGTGACACCTTCTCTGAAGTGTCTAGGATAATATATGGTTTTCCATTTTTTGATCTCCTAAATCCGACCAATAACACATTGAATGGCATGGTTGCCCATATAGTGCCTCGTAGGGTGCCATACCAATAGTCTGCCAATGACTGTTGTTGTAGGCGCATTTTACGAGAGGCAAGTATTGATCCCACCTACCTTTGAAATCCAACACGCATGCCCAAAGAATATCCTCCAAAATATGGTTCACCCGCTCAGTTTGACCATCAAACTGAGGGTGAAATTTTGTACTTAAATGTAGATGTACACTCATAGCCTCCTGAAAACCGTCCCAAAATTGAGATATGCAATTATTGTCCCTGTTGGACACAATATTGCATGGTAAACCATAAAGTCGCACAATCTCTGCTATTAAAAATTTAGTGTACTTCTCGGCTATGTAATTTGCCCAAATTGGAATTAAATGAGCCACTTTCGTCAACCTGTTAACGATGACCCAAATTGAATCATAACCTCCCTGTATCTCGACAATCCCACATGAAGTCCATAGAGATGCTCTCCCCCTTCCACTTTGTAATCTACAGATCATGTAGCCCCAGTACATCCTGCAAATATCCTGATACATCTCATCCCCTCTAGGTTGTACCATGAAACGTGAGTCGCGAGCCTCCTCTAAAACTGCTCTCTAGATAGGAACCTCAACCCGCCTTCTAAATTGATCGAGAATGAAGGAAATATGTCAAACACCAGTCTCCTTGAACTCCTAAGAAGATCTGAAGTCCTTAAAGGCAAGTAAGGAGAGATGGACTAAAAAAAAATATTAATTTTTTCAAATTAAACTTAAACAATTTAGCCAAAGTAAACTAGTTTTAAAATGATTTACCAAATTTTATCTTAGCCTAAACATACATCTAGGTTATAACATATAAAATAAATAAATCAAACCACAACATGCCGATGTATAACGAAAACTCATAATGGAAAAAACCTTGAACAACCTAGTCACGCAAATTAAATATGATACTGATTTACACAGGTTTATAGATGACTTACTTAATGACTTGATGCCCTCGTAATCCTTAACGCATATTTAATCTTTGACCGCTCCTCCATAATGATAACGCAGGAATACACCCACACAAGCTTCCACAACGTGTAAGTCCACCCACGCCTCAATATCCATTGATCTAGGCACAACAACCGTCTATGGATATAGAGCACAAACGCACCATTTCTTGACCGTAACACCACACCAAGGAGTTCACTGTGTGTAAACAACAAATAGTGTACGGAGTCCGCCACATGAAACTTTTCTCTATCAAGATAATGAGAGAAACAAACTATGGTGCCACAAATAAGATCTCAAACAATTTGGGTGAAACTATGGTTTGGGAGCTTTTGGATATGTATAGGAAAAAGAATTCGACAAAAGTCTCTTAAAAACAAATGTCTGGACCTCTTTATTTAGAAAATACATTTTTCGAGGAAACGCATTTTTTAAAAAGTTCGTTCGAACGAAAATAAGACCTGAACTGAATGAAACTACCAACTCATTCGAACAACCAATCTCATTCGAACCAAATTTGAACGAGCTTCAAACGATATATGTTTTGTAAATAGATCAAACTCATTTGATATTCATTTGAAGTTCGTTTAAATTATTTGTCATTCTCGTTAGAACAAATCTCTATTGTCGTTTGAACGAGTTTAAAATAAAAAATATATCTTTCTTTTAAAAACTGCTGCAAACAATTTTATAAGAACAAACATAATAAAATAAAATTTCTAAGACTAAACATGGCACGAAACATGACATGATGATACAATTTCTAAAACTTTTTCACTACTTCTTCAATTATACACGTCATAGGCTTGAAAGGTCAGCATACAAAGCCTAACCTACGACTAAAAAGGTTTTGTCTGGAATTAAGCCACTACGTACAAATTGACTTAATTTAAAATTTATCCTTACAAATCTTTCTCTTTGGCTATTTCGAAACAAAACTAAAAACAAAACACCTATGGGACATCAAGCTCTTTAAAATAGACAATCCCCAACTTCAAAAGGAAAAAGTACAAATGCTTTACTGACGCATACGCTGAGTAGCTTTTACGCTTGAAAACTTTATCGCATGTTGTAAACCTGCATACTTTAACACACTTTTAAACACACCTTTAATATATAAGAATATAAATATTCATAAGAATAAACTCCCCCTATGTCTAAAAATACCACTTAAGGTAAGATGCCAAGATTTCCTCATAAAGCTAAAGTGAAAGATGCCAATTCTCCCCCTTTTTGTTCAAGAATAGACAAATTAAGAGTGCATAAAACTCTTTCTCCCCCATAAACTATTTCTCCCCCTAAATGTGAGAACATGTGATACCAAGAGAAGTTAAGGAAGAAGGAATAATATCATGCAGTGGTGTAAAGTGCAACAAAACACAACGTAGCAACCCAAGCACAAATAATCCACACAATGATTAATCAATACCAATATTAATGCAAATATGATACCTACTTAAATACACAATAAAGCATGAGATATCAAAATAAATAATAAACAAGTGATACTAATATAATCGTAGAGCATGCTAATTTAATCCAAAGATAAAGCACATGGAAAACACGGGTTAAATACAAATGCAAAGACTCAAAATAATAATAATAATTGCACATATATACATATGAAAAATGTACCAATGACACATATGCACATATATATAGGTATAAATAACCACTACATGACAAAAACACATAAGCTTTACACACTAGCATAGTATTGATGTGTCTAAACATGTGGGATAGAATGAATGTGTACGAACTAGATATAAATGAGTTATGAACTAATCACTCAAAAATGTCTAAGGAACTCTATTTGACAGCAAAACTTTATCAAACTAAGATTTATCCTCAAGTGACAGATAAAGTGAACTCACTGAACAAACAAGCACAATGCACATAAGCCTAGAACTTTAATGATTCTACGAATCAATAGTGTCATAACATGATAATCATAACTAGGATTTATTGTGCAAACCCGTTAATCTTCAACTATAACACCCTCAAAAGCTAAACAAACATCACATATTTTCCACTTAACTCTTTTGAAGATACCATTTTTGAAAATCAAGCAAACAAACTAGTTGTCCTTTAATCTTTTCTTTTTGCCTCTTATTTTCTAGGCTCTTTCCAACGGTGACTTTCCCACAAAGGATATATTATCCTTTCTATCCCTTTTCTCGTGTAGCCTCATATATTCCATGAGAAAAAATACTTACAGGCAACGATTCTTACATGCATAAATTCCCCATTAGCAATAGATATATAGATGACAAGATTGATGGGAGAACATCTCACATTGATCAAATATGATATATGAAGTTAAAATTGAAAAAAAACTTGTGCATGTGTGTGAGGAGCCATATATAAAGTGAATCCATTAAGTAAATCAAAGTCTAACAACTCCTTGCAAACCTGATTAAGAATAATCTAAACATCAAAAGTCCTAATAAAAAATCCCAGACACGTTGAAACATTGAATGGAGTGAATTCAAACACACCAATATACTACACAAAATGAGTAAAACTAAACTACACATGAACCAAAAATATTTTTTACTTTTTGAACATTTTTCAAAATGATACCAATTTTTTAAAAAAAAAACTCAAAAGACAAAATGTTTTTGTATTTTTTTCGGTAAGACCCAATAAAGGAAAAATAAACCTACAAAAGATAAACATCATACAACTAGAAAAAAATTATATCATGAAGTACAAAATCTAGTGTATGAAAAACATGCGAGCAATCACCCATAAGATATAGCATGATAAATATCATGTGCAAGCATTTGAGAATCAACAAGTCTAACATGTAAAGCTCCCAAAATCAGATTTCCTTGGCTATATAGGTGTAATGTGACGCTCTAGAGTTTTGGGAACCTTGGTGACTCTAGACTTAGACTTTCTAGGGCCGTTTTTAAAATCAAAGCAAAAATGCATAAGGTGACCTTTAATACCACAATACATGCATGTGAAGACACAACGAGGGATGTTACCTAAGGGTTAACCTTTTTTAGCATTCCTAGTGATGGTTGATGTAATGCCCCGTAATTTTATTGATTTTATTTAATGGGGTTAATTAAATTAAACGTATTTGAAAATTAATCCGAATTTAAATACTAGCGAGACGAGAGTTGGTAGTTGATTATGATAATAATATTGAATATTACTGAGTGAATATGGTAATATACGATTATTGAATTTATTAATATTATTGCGAGTTATAAATACGACAATTTCAGAAATTAAGTTGGGACGCGCGTGTCAGTCGTGTCAGTAACCAATTTGATGGCCTTTAAAGGAAATTTATATTTATATCATCCGTATGATAATTTTGAGTGCACCAACGTGTACAGAAGGGTCGAAAGAGTCAGAAAACACTAGTCGGGGGTTTAGTTTGGGTCCCGGGGCATTTTTAGGCCTAACCAGAAACCCAGTAGGGTATTTTAGTCATTTTGATTTTTAAGGAATCCCACGAAATTTAGACTTAGTTTATCAGCCAACTCTTAGGACTCTTAGGGTTTTCACAATCAAAATCACCTACGGCAGTTAGAGAATAGAGAAGGAAGTTTCCAAGAAGAAAAACCATCCTTAGAGCCCATTACACCACCACCACCACCGGTTAGATCGGAAAGAGGAGATATGTTCCGTACCATCTGCTTCAAAGGATAAGAACATCGAATTTTCCAGGTAAGTGATTTAATTCATTAAGATACAACAAATAATTTATCCATGATAGTTTAGGATTTGATAATTCATGTAAATATGGAAACTCATGAAATTTAGAGATGAAACCTTAATCTGGGTAGGACTTATATGTAGATTCAATTCTGGAAACATCTCAATAATGAAATTATAAACCATGCATAGCTAATTACTAATTTATGAGGAATTGTATGATGATTGTTGGAGAAAATAGAAAAATAGGGTTTTTATGGCAACTAGATGATTTGATCCAAGAAAAGTGTGATTATTGATGATTTAAGAATTTTGGAACGTTAAGAATCATATATTTAGGTTGTTAGATCACCCAACATGTTTACTTTAGAATTTGGCATTGTATAATGGGAATTTGGGACAAATCTAGGGCTGAAAACGCAGAAAACTGAGACTTTCACCTACTTAATCAATCGATCGACATTCATAGGTCGATCGATCGACATTCTTGGGTCGATCGATCGACCTCACCAAAAACTGTGACTTTTCCCCTTTTTGGATTTAAGCAATTTCGGCCATTGAAAGTTGTAGGTGGGGACTATGTGAATACATTAGGACTTGATGGAGACCAATAGGGATACAATTGAAGCCCGAAACATATTAAAATTGGTTTGGAACATAGTGTTGAATTTACAAGTGTTCGACGAGTAATTTACTATTATAAGTTGTGAGAGCAAGACTTAAATTCGTATGAGTGATAAGTTAGGATTAGAGACAAAAATATGAACCTCGAAGTGTAGCATTGATATTTGGGATACGTGGGAGATTTAGTAACCTTTTTGGGATAGTTTTTAGTACTCGAAACTATAAGACGTGAGATTTATCGACAAAACTTATTATTTATGAGTTGGGATGATAATAGCATACGAATAATACTGATGGTATAGGGCTGAAAATATACCTTTAATAATGGGATAATTACCTAAGTTGTGTGAATGCTTAGTATATGGACTATTATGTGTATGGCATACCTACCATACTTGCTATCATGGGAGGTTAGCTTTCAAAAAATGACCATCTGATCTTTGTGTGCCTACGAAGGGATTTAGATTGGTACCTTAAGGACATAAGGCTGTGAATGACTTATTTGTGAGTTGATAAGTCAGCTGACCATGGGAGTATAGGTATGTGCGTGACCCATGGGTATGTGAACTATGTTCGCCTCCAATATGTGTGATTTTGTTTATTGAAATGGTTCCTAAGTGATTCAAAACGCGTAGTCCTTATGTACGTGATGTACCGAGATTCGATAGCAGAGTATGCGTGCACCGCAGCTTAGTCCAGGGGTGACATATTTGTGTATATAAGATGAGATTGTTATACTTGTACTTGTAAATGGTCACTGTTAAATTGTGAATGCGAATAATCGAGATATTTAAATGGGATTAAAAATGTGAGAATCCATATCTTAATTGATTTCGTAATCTGATTAATGTGAGGGTGATTTATACGTAGAATTATATTAGAATGATACAAATAGACCCTTATATTATAACGTGATGTCAAGAAGTGGTACGGAATAGTTAGTTAGCGGCATAACTAGGATGGGTTAAGGGTATACGTTAAGTATGCACATTAGTTGAGGGGTGAGGAACTCATGTGAGAGCATGTAACTAACATGTATATAATATTTACTGTTTAATGCAATTAAATACTTCCTATGTTTTAAAACTATTTTCACATCGGGCTCTGACCCGTTTGCTTACAAATATATTTTTCTTGTAAAATATTTTTAGGTGCCCAGCCACAGGGACGCCAAGCTTAGGAGTTCCATTCCATTAACATGTTGTAGATGCTATGGAAGTTACATGATCTCCTTACTAGACGCCTCCACATTTATTCTTGCTTCTTTTGGGAGTCATTATTCCAGTTAGGGCCTGTTGCCCATTCTATTCAGTGACAACAGTTTTAGACTTTCAGTTAATTTGGTCTTGGGATTTATTTATTTCATTCAGTCATTTGTATTGGGTTTATTTACATTGATATTATTATTGGAGTGTTTACTCCAGACATCAGTTATTCACACTGTTGATTACCTTATGAGTTTGTTCATGTGATGGTTGAATGATGATTTAGATTACTTTGTTGTTGGTTAAATAAAATAATAAAATTTGGCACTCCACTATTTTAAATATTAGGTGGTTAGTAATGAATTTAAATATTTTTTGACAGTGATGCTATGAACTGAACCAACTTGACATTTTGTATTAATTTAAATAAAGGAGTAGATACTCGATATTTAATTAGTCGGGGTGTCACAGTTGAGTCTCACAAAACCAAGGTCTTGGCTTAAGTAGCGAAATCATTTGAAGTATCAAAGCTAATCCCACACTTGTCTCTTTAAATTCGGACGGTGCCTAACATTTTATGCAATATTTTTTTACCTAGATTCCAAATCAAATTTGAAATAAATCGAGCCTCTCAATCTCTCTTTAAGCTCCATTATTCTAGACTCGATTAAATGCCTAGATTATTCAAACTCAAGTAGCTCCTTCTTCATGACTTCCATCAAATCTCAAAGGCTATTTCTCTTATCCTTCACATACTAGAGCTTCTCCTTAAGAGTCCTCTAACATGACCTAAGTTTGTAGGTCCCAATTTTTCAACCAACTTGTGCTTTTAGGTGTGAAAAACTTTTCTCAAAAATTAAAACTTTTTCCAACTTTAATTACGCACTAAGTTTGTGAACAAATTTTTACTTAATCCAAATTTTATCTTTTTTAATCCTAAACATGCATCTAGATGATTAAATCAAGTAAATCAAAGTAAAGTTCACAAAGTCGATTTACGAGGAAACCACTAAGGGGAAAAACCTCAAACGACCCGAGCAAGATAATCACTATAGTACGGTTTTACAAAGGAAGACAGAAAGACTTACACAACAACTCGATCCCCACAGTACTTGATGCTCTTCTTCTCTTTAACTAGTCTTCTACAGTGACCATGAAGAAGTCCTTCCTGATACTCGTCTAAAGCACATGAGTACACGAGTGCCTCAGTGTCCATCGATGCAGCTTTGGCAATTTTCTACGATTCTAAACACAGCCTTCACCATTTCTTCACCACAAAACCCTGCGAGACCTCTTATTCATTATGGATGAACAAACTCCAGTTGGTGCAACCACGATCTCTATAGCAATAGTGTATAAAAGCTCGGATATTTAAAAAAAAGTATGATTTTATCTTTAAAACCCTTAGAAAACACTGTACAGAAAAACGTAAGTGTTCTTTTCTAAAATATGGTTGTGCACCCTACGAAATTCTGAGCAAACGCGGCCTTAAATAATTAAGTTAAGTCAGTAGGTCATTCTAATGAGATGAACATGTCATTCTAACGACCGAGAGATGCCTTTTGAACGACATCACATGTCGTTTGAAGTCTCAAAAACTAAGGTGAGATTTCACACTACTCTAATCAGTAGTTATCTCAAAATAAATGAAGAAAAAACCTTATAAAAACATTTTTAACATTTTAAAATCATTATTTAACAAAATAACATCCCTAAAACATTATGAAAACAATCTTAGAGTTCCATAAACATAATGAATTCATACATGAGAGTATCTCGAAATGTAATGTGATATGAAGACGTGAAACTTGCACCAATAAACAGTACGACATGATTTATATTTGAAGCTTGGCCACTATGTCTTCAAGCAACACGTCATAGAATGTTTAGGAATCGCGATGAGTAAAAATCTATCTACGACTCAAACAAGTTTTGTTCCAGAAATAAGTCAATTACGTGCAAATCAACTCAATTGGAAATTTTTCTTTACAAATCTCCCCCTTTGACTATTTCGAGACAAAACCCAAATAGTGAATTGCCTAAGCCGATCCGTCAAGCCGTATGACACCTAATTCCTATCCCATAAATCCAAAATCAAACATACAAGATAAGGACTAGTATATTCAGGTCCGACAAGCATGAGTTTTCTAAATGTGATGTAGTCTTGAAATATCTAATCGCTGAAGAATACCTACACACATGAAACAGACAAATACCCAGGGAAGTATGGAGGAATGAATAATATAAAATGCCAAAATGTAAAACAAACCATTTGTTAAGAATGTGAGAAAATCATGATACCAATTTGTGCAAGACATGATAAACAATGTAAAACATATGTGCTCAATAATTATACTCCCCCCACATCACATACCATCTATCCTCCTTTTTATCTCAATTAGACAACCAGAGAAAAAGATAAGCAAACCATCAAATATATACAATGAAATAATAAGTGAAGCATATCCAGATAAACATGTAAATCTAGCTAAATATAATCGAAAAATATTAAATCGTAACTAGGAAACAGTCATACAAAATAATCAACAAAATTAGGAACGATATGACTAAACGAAATAATGCAGTATAACAATCAATCATATATAAGCAATATCGACTGCAAACCCAGAAGTACCAAAACAATATGATATCATCATATAAATGAAGCAGGCACTGAAATAGAAGAAATGGCAAAAATCCTCTGGAGGTCGTTCGAATGACTAAGCCATGTCGTTTGAATGACTTAGGCATGTCGTTTGAATGAGGTCATTAAATGACCAGAAACAGTAAGTTATCGTTCGATACATCTATTTAACGACCATATCTGACAAAATCGACACCTCAAAAAATGTGTCGTTAGAACCAAACTTCGAATGACTTGGACATGTCGTTCGAACGATGCCCATAAGTTGTTTGAACGATTTCAAAAAAAAAAATTGTATTCCAGCTTTAAAAATGACAAAGTTTTGCCCAGTGAAAAAATTTACTCAAAACATGAATTGGAAATACGAAACGGTAGCAAAACACACTCAAAAACTAAAAATAAAACAAGTATGATTTTCATGCTAACATAGTATCAATGCGCCTAAGCATGGATATGGAATGTATAGGTGTGAACTACAATAAATTTGTGATCAAGAAGCTCCAATTGATAGCTACATGTCATAAAACTAAGTTTTATCCATATACGATAGTTAATAAAATGAGCTAAATGAACTAAAGAATCAACATGCAAACAAATCCATAATTTTGATGATTCTACAAACAATAGTGTCATGATATGATTTTTCAATATAAGGATTCTTTGTGCAAACCCATTTCTATTTCCAACCAAACACCCTTATATATAAAAATGATCATATTTTGATTTTCTTTTGAATGATCATATCAAACTAAACTAATTTGGTCTTGGTTACTTTTTTCAATGACACTCTTTTTTAGGCTCTTTTAAATTCTATGGGTCTTGGATACTTTTTTTAAAGCCACACTTTTTTGACCCAATATAAATGGCGGCTTAATCACAAAGGAAATTAGTACCTTTCGTAGCCCTTCCCCATTTTCACTCATCATTTTCTCAATATAAGCAAATTCTCACGGGTAAACCGCTCTTACATGCGCACCTCCCTTAAGTTTTATTACTCATACATGATAAAATTTAGATAATAATGTCTCACCAAACTCAAGTATGCATGAGTTGTCAAACATTCATATAAACTTGTGTATGTGTGCAAAGATGGAATATATACACAGTCGAATCAAAATGCAAATCAACTTCGAAACAACAGCATTTGCTAATGGTTAAGATTGTTCTAAGCATCTATAATCATGACCAAATGTCCTAGCCACATGGATAACAAAATGATGGGTGTCCAAGCATACCAATATGCCACATCAGACATGAAAACTCATGACACAAAAAAACAAAAATCTTTTTGTGTTTTTTAAACATATTTTTGACTTAAAAAATAAAATCTTTTGAATTTTTCTCAAAAATATATGAAACCATAAATCTTTTTGTATTTCAAAAATTTTATCAAAAATAAAATCTTTTTGTTTTTTTTCAAATAAGACTCAACTAAATGAAAAAAATATAATACAAAGAAATACACATTTCATAACACTAGCAAGATATATATCATGAAGCAAAGACTAGCGTATGACAAACATGGAAACACAATCATCCATTAGATTTAGCATGGGAAGAATCAATAGAAACCAAACAAGAACCATGAAGTTTAATTCCTAAAGCACCTAAGTCCGATTTCCTAACCCAAATAGGTATGTAACGACGTATGGGGGTTCTGGGAACCGAAACGACTTTATTCTTAAACTTTCTAGGAGCTTTTTTAAGGTCATAGCAATAACGTCTAAGGTGACCCTTCCTATCACAATGAGTGAAAGTGTAAACACAATGAGGAATATGACCTAAATGTGGAACTATCCTAATGTTCCTAGTCGTCTCCCTCACTCAATTGGTATTGGCTTTACAAATGGGTGCAACAAGATCATTGAACCCTATACCACACCTATCATACTTGATTTTGATGGTGCCTAAAATCCTATCTAACTTTTCCGACCTTGCCTCCAAATCAAACGTCACCTTAATCGAGTCTCTCAATCTCTCCTCAAAGTCACGAATCCTAGACTTAAGAAAATGCCCGGACTCCTCAAAATCTAGAATCGCTTTCTTTAAAGCCTCCATAAAATAACGGATATTATGTCTCTCACCCTCAACGTACTCTATCTTCTCTCGAAGAGTCTTCTCCCGTGCCCAAAGATCCTCAATCAAAGCATCATTATTCTCTTCGGGACTCTCTTTCAACTTAGCTTGCAACTTCAAGTTTGCCCTTTTCACCTTTACCTTTTCCTCAAACAAATTATTAAAGGCAACTTATAACTCTCTAACATCAGTCTCCTCTTCTTCACCAGCTTCACCCCCATTCTCTTGGGATTCGCACAAAACGGCATCGAATCTGTCATTCACATGAGTATCTTTATGAGAAGATTTATCGTCATCGCTCACATGACTTGCCATAAATGCTATCAAGTGTAACACCCCGCCCACCTGGGGAGAGCGAACGGAGCGCTAATGCGATAAAATAAATCCAAATACACAAATAACAAGGTATAGAGCATCTAAAAAAATCCCACAATATAAACGAAACCACTAATTTCAATTCTTCAAATTCAATACAACAAAGTCTCTCGAAATAATATAAATCACCAATGCTTTACACAACACAATAAAATAATACAAATCTTCCAAAAAATATTCTTCCCAAAATAATCCATGCTAAAATCATCCCAATTGGTCTATCGAGATCAAATCCATGCTAACCTGCCACCTAAAAGAAAATATGGGGACGTACACAATACAACAGGAAAGATGCTCAATAAATATATTAGCGGTGAATAAAACGTAACAACACGAGTACGAATATTCAAATTAATCTCATAAGCATTTATCAATAAATTTCTCAACAACACATCAATGGGTCACCAGGCCTCACCCCATCCGCATATGCTTTATCAAGCCATAAGCCGGGAAGCAGGAATTTTAGCGGGTGCCCAACATCCGTGCAATATTAAAATCTCATGACAACGTTCTCAACAACAATATAATGATGCCACATGAATCAAAATAATTCAACAATTATTTCTCCAGATTTCAAAGAATTTAACAATTCAAATATGAGTTCAATTAAACATGAAATCAACGGAATAAACTCTCGAGAGATTTAAAGGATCATATTGTGTAAAACCCCATACCTTAAAATAATTTCATGAATCGTCGCATAAATTAAGCCTCAAAATATGATCGCACCATCACGTTCCTCTCGCGAAAATAAGCAAATCACGTTCTAGCCCCAACACAAGATAACCCCAAATAGTCCTATTTTAAAAACCTAGAAAAATCAAATCCAAAAATTATTCGAATTCCCAATCCGACTTTAGATTTAGATTCTACACGAAAAATTGAGTCAAGTATGTGTTTTGAGTTTTTCTCAAATCTTATTCGAAGGCACTCAAAATGAATATATAAAACACTCCAAAATGACTCTTCTCATTTCACTCGTTTTTTCCTCTTTGGATTTCATTTTTGGCCTCTCTTTTTCATCTCCCTTTCCTTATAATCACCTATAATATTCCTTATATAGTCCCTCTCCCAAACCCTAGCGTGGAGACTAAGCTAATGCATATTACTATATTTCCCTTTAATTCAAAATTGTCAACTTTACATATATATAAATCATTACAAAATGTCCAAAAACAATTTAAATTTGAATTTAAATGTTTGATTCGATTCCAAACCAAAATAAACTATAATATCAATATCCCTATTAATATAATAATATTATTATTAAAATTATATACCATATTCATAAATAAAGTCTTCAAAATTATGGGGTATTACATACTTCCCCATTGAAAAGGAATTTCGTCCTCGAAATTCGACGAAACCTAACACTCGAAATAAAATGCTACTTGATTCTATATCCCAAAAATAACACACTAAAGTCCTCTAATTAATTCTAAACATCCTCACCACGATGCGTAACACGTCCTCAAAAATTTTCTATCTTCAAAGAAAACATATCTAAGCCGCATGTTAGACCTAATACCCATGATTCAAGGGTTATCGTATACCTAAGCTCTGATACCATCTGTAACACCCTGCTCCCCGGGAGGGCGGAGTGTTACATAAAGTTTCACTTAGTGGGGGAACACTATCCTTCTTCCGATTCACTATAACTTAAGCAGGCATTATATGCTATCAGTTTCTTTCCCTCCTTCTTAAGTCTAGTGGGACACTCGGCTAACTTATGACCATAACCCTCACAACCAAACCTATCTGACTCATACCTCTTCTCATTCTTACTTCTATTCGTAGGGATTTGATCCGCCTTGTTGTTCTTGAATTTCTCAAGTCTTTTGGCATCTTTCGATTACTTTTAAAACTTAAGAAACTTTTTGAACTTCTGTGCTAACAAAGCTACATCTTCGAAGTCGGTATGGGAATCGTCATCCAAAACTTTAGTCTCCTCCTTTCGGGCTTTCAAAGCGATGCCCTTTTTATTTCTTTGGAACTTACTTGGAGGTAAACATATCAAGTTCATAGGTTTGTAAGTCACCTACAATATCTTCTAATTTCTTTGATTCAGTCATATCTAAGGAGTTTAAAACGGTCACTTTTAAATCAAATCTACTAGGAAATGACCTTAAGATATTCTTAATGACTCGATTATCGGGTATTTTCTCTCTCAAGTTAAACGACGAGTTGATAATATGGTACAGTCTAGTGTAAAACTCATCAAACGTCTCACTATTTAACATCTTAATCATCTCAAATTGGGTAGTGAGGTTTTGAAGTTTAGGCTCCCTAACTGTGTTAGTGCCCTCGTGAGTAAGTGCAAGAATATCCCAAGACTCTTTTGAGGTTTCACACATTATGATTCGATTATACTCTTCCGGTGTGACATTTTAGGAAATAACATGAAGACCTTTAGAATTGTAAGGTGCAAGTCTATGTTTGGCTTTGGTTTATGACTCAATGGGCTTTAAATTAGTGGGCTATCCCTCTCTAGTGACCGGTGGTGACCACCTCTTTTTTATCACTAACCAACCATGCTCATCAATTGCCTTAAGTGCATTTTTCATTCGCAATTTCCAATAAGCATAGTTAGTGCCATAAAAATAGAAGCTCGAAACACATTTAAATTTTCGACATTCATACCTATAAGCACATGGGATCACACACATACAAATAATTTTCTTAAGCTCTGATACCAATTTGAGGTCCCAAATTTTCAATCAACATGTGCTTTTAGGTGTGAAATTTTTTTTCTAAAAAATTTAAAATTTTCCAATTTTAATTACGCACCGAGTTTATGAACCAATTTTATTTTTTTAATCCTAAATATGCATCTAGATGATTAAAGCAAGTAAAATAAAGTAAAGTTCACAACGCCGACGTATGAGGAAACCACTAAGGGAAAAAATCTCGAATGATCCAAGACGGACAATCACTATGATACAGTCTTACAAAGGAAGACAAATGAACTTAAACAATGACTCGATCCCCACAAGTCTTGACTCTCTTCTTATCTTTAACCGCTCCTCCACAGTGCTCACCCAAAAGTACTTCCATGTTACTCGTCCTCAGTAAATGATTCCACGAGTGCTTCGATGTCTAACGATGTAGCTTTGGCAACCGTGTACGATTCGAAGCACGACCTTCACCGTTTCTTCACCGCAAAACCCATCAAAACTTCTTGTTCAATGTGGATGAACAAACTCCAGTTGGTGCAAAAAATATCTCTATAGGAATAGTATATAAAATCTAGGATCTTTAAACAAAAAGGATGATTTTATCTTTAAAACCCTTAGAAAACTTTGTGCAAAAAAACGTAAGTGTTCTTTTCTGAAATATGGTTCTGCACCTTACGAAATTCTGAGCAAACACTGCCTTAAATAGTAAAGTTAAGTCGATA
Organism: Sambucus nigra; assembly: GCA_949130495.1. NCBI lineage: Eukaryota > Viridiplantae > Streptophyta > Magnoliopsida > Dipsacales > Adoxaceae > Sambucus > Sambucus nigra. Next base: position 62,165,648 of record OX422223.1, on the reverse strand, counting down.
GGTCGTTCAAACGAGATGCACATGTCGTTTTAACGATTGGGAGATGTCATTTGAACGACATCACATCTCATTTGAAGTCTCAAAAACCAGGGTGAGATTTGACACGACTCTAAACAATATTTATCTCAGAATAAATAAAACCTTGTAAAGACATTTTTAACGATTTAAAATCATTATTTAACAAAATAACATCCTTAAAACATTTTAAAAATAATCTCCGAGTTCCATAAACATTATGCGCTCAACATATCGGAATGTAATGTGACGTGAAGACGTAAAACTTGCACCAATAAACAATACGTCATGATTTATCTTTGAAACTTGACCACTACGTCGTAGACTTTATGTGAATTGCGACGAGTAAAAATCTATCTATGACTCAAATAAGTTTTGTTCCGGAAATAAGTCAATTACTTACATATCAACTCAATTGGAAATTTTGCCTTTACAAAGGTCCTCAATTAACTTAGCATTATTATCACCTATGGCACGTTATTTTAACCTAGCTTCCAACTTCAAGTTTGCCTTTTTCACTTTCAACATTTTCGCATACAACTTATTAAAGATAACCTGGAGTTCACTCTCCTCCTCTTATTATTCATCCTCATATTTTTCTCCACTTTATTAATCCTCACTCACTTGGGAATAAAAAAATAATGGCCTCATAGGTGTCATGCTCGGAATTATCTTCATGGTAAGATTTTCCATTAAGGCTCTTATGACTAGCCATAAATGCGGTGTAGTTTCGCTCGATGGGGTAATTGGGTCCCTCTTTCGAATCAGTATCACTATCACTAAGGGTGGCATTGTACACATTCGATTTCTTGCCCTTCTTCCTTAGTTTACTGGGACACACAACTTCCCTATGGCCATAACCCTCACAACCAAAGCATCTATCCAACTCACCCCTCTTAAAATTATCATTACGAATGTAAGGGAATTGATTGGCCTTATTATACTTGTTTTTCTCAGACCTTTTTACATCTTTTGATTATTTTTGAAACTTAACAAATTTTATAAACTTCTTTGCAAACACGAACATATCATTGGAATCGATATCAGACTCATCATTCGAAATAAGTGTTTCCTTCTTCAAAGATTTTAGAGCAATGCCCTTATATTTCTTCTTTATTTTGGAGGAAAACATGTCAAGATCATAAGTTTGGATTTAAGTAATTCAAAACTGTCTTTTTTGAATTAAATATTTTAGGCATGGACCTTAATATTTTCTTGATTACTCGGTTTTTGGGTATTCTCTTTCCCAAATTAAAAGATGTGTTCCCAATATTATGCAATCTAGCGTAGAACTCATCGAAGGCTTCACTCTCCTCCATATTAATGGCTTCAAACGGAGTGGTGAGGTTCTATATTTTGGAAGCCTTAACAACACTAGTTCCTTCATGAATGAGTTGGAGTATGTCCCAAGCCTCTTTAGACGTTTCACATGTCATAACATGGCTGAAATCCTCCGATATGACCGAATAAAATAGATCATTTAAACCATGCAAATTATTATTTGCTAACTTATGCTCTTCCTCACTCCATTATTATATGGGTTTGGGAATCTTATAGTCACCAGCTACAGTTATGGGTGGGGACCAATCATTAAGATCCACTTCCCATATCCGCTCATCTATTGCCTTAGGTGTTGATTTCATTCGCATTTTCCAGTATACATAATTAAACCCATCAAACATCAGTGCCCTACAAACCAAATGACCCTCCAAATAAAAACCACCAAAATTCATGCCTAAAATACGAATATAAACATGATAACTTAGTGTTCTAGCTATGATAACAATTTGAGATCCCTAAAGGCAAGTACGGAGAGATGGTCTAAAAAAATTTAATTTTTTAAAATTAAACTTAAACAAATTAAACCAAATAAAAAACTTTGCACCAATTTTAAACCAAGTTGTTGTGATAAAATGATATAACAAATTTCATCTTAACCTAAAACATACATCTAGGTGATAGCAGATAAAATAAATAAGTCAAACCATAATATGTTGATGTATGAGGAAAATTTACAACAAGAAAAACCTCGAATGACCCAGCCCTGAAAATTCACTATGATACAGATTTATATAAGTTGATAGATGATTTACTTAACTACTTGATGCCCTTGCAAGCCTTGATGCATCTTTAATATTCGATCGTTCCTTTACAGTGACAATGCAGGAATCCACCCAAGCAATATTCCACAATTTTTTAGTCGACATGCCTTGGTATTCATCGATCGAGGCTTAACAACCATCTAAGGATATGGAATGAGGATGCACTGTTTCTTCATCATAACACCACACCACGGAGTCCACCATGTGTAAACAACAAATAATGTACGAATTCCACTGCAAGAAACTTTTCTCTATCAAGATGATGAGAGAAACAAAATATAGTTCCCACTAACAAGATATCATAGAATATACAAAGATGAAACTTAGATCTTAAACACTTTGGATGAAACTAGGGTTTGTGAGCTATTGGATATACATGGGAATTTTTTTTTGTCAAAACTATCTAAAAATAAATTCCTAAATCCCTTTATATAGAAAACACATTTTTCGAGGTGGCACATTTTTTTAGAAAGTTTGACCGAATGAAAATAAGACCTCGTTTAAAGAAAATGCAAACTCATTGGAACCAAATCAACCCTTGTTCAAACGAACAACTAATTACGTTCGAACCCCATTCGACGAGCTCCAAACGATATAAATTCTATAAATAGATCAAACTAGTTTGATGTTTGTTTGAAGTTCATTTGAACAAACTGCCATTCTCATTAGAATGAAAACCTAATGTTGTTCGAATGACTTTAAAAAAAAATATTTTTCTTTTAAAAACTACTCCAAATAATTTTGTAAAAACAAACACCAAAAATAAAATATCTAAGAATAAAAATTTATATGCATTCATACGTGAGAAATCCTAAAAAACCCGAAGACTAAACATAACACAAAACGCGACATGATAATGCAATCTCTGAAGCTTTACTGCTATGTCTTAAATTAAACACATCATAGTCTTGAAAGGTCAACATACAAATCCAAACATATGACTTAAAATATTTTGTCTGTAATTAAGTCAATATAGGCAAATTGACTCAATAGGAGATTTATCCTTACAAGATCTTTAATAATTCGTGCTCCACATAAATGACAATGCCTTCTAAGTAAGGCGCATTAGTGGCTAAAAAATCTTCGGCATCCCCCGAGTGGGCCTCCTTTAGTACCTATCCAGACCCAAGAAATTTCTAATCTCGATAGGCATCGTGGGTTGTCCCCACTCTATAACTGCAGATGCCTTACAAGGATCCACTAAAATCCTAACCTCAGATACAACATGCTCCAATAACTGCACCCCTTGAAACCAAAATCTATTCTTAAATAACTTAACGTACAACTTAGGTTCCCGTAGTGTTTGCAAAACCAACCTTAAGTGCTCTACATGCTGCTCCTCCAAATAAGAGTAAATCAAGGTATAATCAATAAGAACAATGATGAACTGATCCAAAAATGGTTAAAACACCAAGTTATTTAAATTCACGAACACTATTAGCATGTTACTTAACCCAAACTGCGTGACCCGAAGCTCATAGGACCCATGATGCATCAGAAAAGCCATCTTCGGAATATCCTCCTCCTGAATATACAATTGGTGATACTTTGAGTGCAAGTCAATATTATAAAAGAATATTAAACCCCTCAACTGGTCAAATGGATCATCGATACATGACAACGAATACGTATCCATATTGTGACCTTATTTATCTCCCTATAATCCACACATAGCCTAAGTGAACCAACATTCTTCTTTAAAAATAATATTAGAGCTATCCATTAAGATGTACTCCTCTGTATGAATCCCTGGATCAATGAATATTAAATCTCCCTATATAACTCCTCTATCTCTAATGTAGCTATACGATATGGTGCCCACGCAATGGGCTTGGTGTTTAGCGCTAAATCTATACAAAAGTTTACCTCTCTAGTGGTGGTAACCATGGAACCTCATCCCCTATGTTCATAAATTACTGAGAAGTTGGTATTTATCCTAATGATACGGTGACCTCCTCCAATAAAGTCACATATATTGTTCTACAAATGTGTGTTAGATTTTACCTTTAGCCCGTGCATAACTATAAGGACATCCTCTGTCTGAAAATAATAATTTTAAAGACCTACCCCCTAGTATTCAATATAAGTGTAATATATGTGGATACTCCTCAAAGATAAATAATATGAAGCATAAGATTATATGTAAAAATCAACAAAGTAGCTGAACATCAAGCCGACCATACAAACTATCATGTCTCTACAATCATGACGTAAGGGATGCCCTTATTCAGTGGGATATACCCATGTACACAAACATGGATAAAAACATCTATGAAACCCATAACCATAGTAACTCATTGCTCGATAGAACAACGATAACTCCTCGATGTCTACTAGTCATGCTCCCAAGCCATATACATAATTGTTGATGTAAAAAACTAGATTAGATCCAATTCCTTAATCATAGATAAAATATGTAAATAGAAAAAGAGCAACATAAGATTTTAAAGTGATTCGACTATGTTTTAAGGCATAGATCCACTGTTATAGTATTAGTCATTGCAATAGCTTGCTTACTTGTGTCCCTCCCCATTGATGGCAAGAGTACAATGTATTTATAGTGACTCGGAGGCTAAGGGTTCGAATGTCAAGGGATGTAATGACTTTATATATCAAGCGTTTACATCCTTACATACTATATGTGATGATTAGTTATACAAACTATGAGTAATGTGACTCTTAATATATTAACCCTTCTTTGATCTTGGTGGTCGTCCTTCTCAGTAGTTGGTCAAAATTCCTTATGTTGGTCGGCATTCATTGTTAGGCTATGATTAGTTGACTGGGGTCAAAGCCACGTAGGAGAACAAATATTTATTTATGATTGGTCCACATAGATGGATAATATTTTGTATCAACAGAAGCCCCCAATGTTCTATGCTTGATGCTTGCATGAAAGTATAGAGCATTTCCTCCAAGGTATAACTTGGGCTATTTTCATAATACTTGGTTGGTAGTCGACTTATCACACTTGTGAAATTTAACTGGTACTTTTTGAAGATGGAAATTTTACAAATAATTTGAATTTTGACGAACCGCCCAAGGGTAAATGAACATTTTTCTTTATTTGATTTGCGAAGCGATCAAAACGTCAATCGTTGGTACGTTTAATCATTACGTTTTCTATTTTCGAGGCAACCTATAAAAGGCGATGAACTTTCCTAGTTTTACGTTACCCCCACACTTTGGAACTGTAGCAAATATCTTTGAACTCTTGAGTGCTCGTTTGCCGTTGTTGTTCATCTCTTTTGATAGTTCTTGTTGAATCTTTAAGTTTCTATAAGAATTATTTCTTTTTCCTACTTTTCTTCTTCTTGAATCATGGTTTACATAGTTCATATTGATTCTCTAAAATTTTTTAGGAGGGAATGGAATATACCAGATTAGGTAGATTTAAAATTTCCCAATCCTTCCATTGATGTCTTTTTTTTATCTGAAGGTTATTGGATTCCCTCCTTATTCATAGTTGGGTGCGGCTTTACTTTTCCCCAAATCGTTTTTGCTTAGAGTTCTATCAATATTTTGATGTCGTACCTCATAGAGTAGCCCCCAATACTTGGAGGATAGTTAATGGAATCCATAGGTTTAACCAAATCCATAGGACCCATATCGGAATCCCTAAAATTATGTTTTGTTACAAATGGGTCACTAGTGACAATACTTATTATTTGAAAACGAGGTTGGTCAACATAGACCTAGTTGTCAATTTTCCTGAATCTAATAAAGATTATTTTGATCACTGGGTTATTAAAAGAATTGGAAATACACTCCTCTTCAAGGAGTTGAAGTATACGATGGACCCAAATGCCCTCAAGAGGTCCATGTCATAGGTTATAATATATTTTGTGTATTCATGCTGATGAAATACTTGTTGATATTGCCCATTAACATTTGTTGTTTATTTACTTGCAGTTGATAAGAAGAAGAGGATTCCCAAAGGAAGTGACATCAAGCTTGATGGGCTCAAGTTTTTATGGGGCATTCATCAAAAAATTTACGAGGAGCATATTAGGTCATCTTCATACTTGCTAAAGTATAGAAGTTCTGTAACTTCTTTTATTGCTCAACCAATAACTGCCTCTCCTTCTAACATCATAGGCTTGGAGATAGATCCAATCTCTACTTCCTCAACCACTACATGTGGGTGGTGAACCTGATGTTGGTACTTCATCATCTTTTGATTTCGACATTCCCCTTTCTGTGAGTATGAGTAAAAGGAAATATCATAATCTCTTAGGGGATGACTCTGCTGCTGGACCTAATAAGATTGCTAATATGGGTGCCTCAAAGAAGAAGACCGATGTTGGCAAGAAGCCCCCAGCCAATGAGGGTGATGAATTTCTCTGAAATGACTAAGGAGAGGTCATGCTGATAAGTAGGTGGAGAAAGTTATTGAGGCCGACCACTAGGACTTGGTAGGCATTGTCCTTCTGCTGCTGGCTCATCTGTAGCCTTGAATCCTGGCTTGTTTAGGAAATTGATTAAGTCTGGCACCCTCCCAAACTATAGGGTTGTTGCTGCCTCTTTGCCCCGATTAAAGATGTCGAAAAGGCATAATCAAAGCACAGCCTTGGTAAGATTTTAGCTTCAATGTTGATCAAATATTATTCATGTATTTCTTGACTTGTAATGACTTGGATTTTTCTTTTAGTTCTTGGTCGACTATAAACAAATGCTGGAGAAGGATGATCTTCTTCGTTCTTCTTCGGATGATGTAAAAGATACCTCAGCAGGTCTTAGAAAATCTTTAATGGATTTCCAATAAGCCTTGGAGACAAAGAGGAAGACTTAGGAACAAAAAGATCAAGACTGGTGAAGAAGCTCGATAGAAGGCTAAATTGACTGCTTCTAAAGCTGAGCACATGACAAAGGATGCTGAAGGACAAGTGGCCAAACTATCAAAAGTTCTCTCTTCTAAAAAGGCCAATAGAAAGAAGGCTAGGGAGGAATCCTTGAACAAAGGTTGGGATAACGACATTTCTATCACCTCTTCCCAAATTGAATATACAAGGAAGAAATTCTTTAAGTAGGGTGCATTTAAGGAAGTTAACACTGTTGAAGATTCCAAACTTTTTTTGAAGCATGACCCTGGCTCTCCCTCCAATCTTGACGATGAAATTGAGGATGATGTTGGTTCTGGGGAATCATCTTTGGTTGTTAAGTCTTTTATCACTTATGCTGACCAAGATAAGAATGTCGTTGATTCAACTATCCCTCCAACCGAGCAAGATAAAACCCCTACTCATCTAGCTGCCTTTCCTGCCAACCAGGGTGTAAATCCTGATATTGAAAAGGATAAGAAGAATGTGTAGACTTGCTCGGAATTTGGTCTTTTGTATTTTACACATTCATTTTATTTTTTTTCTATTTCTACCTTAATGTACTTATAGTTTTCCTTTACTTATTATTGAAAGAACCCTTTCTTCATATTGCTTGTTGTCGCTTGGTTGTTATTATGTCCTCTTCTATTGTTGATCCATTATTATATTATTTGTTTAGTTCATGGCCAAGATGGAGCAAATTACTTCCATTTATTCCGATTTGGTCAAGCGGTGTAACAACCTATTCAAAGTTGGTCACTTAAATTTCAGAGATGAAGAATAATAGACTTACTTGGTATAGATGCCTCTGATCAAGATAAATATGCATATACTTATCTCAATTTTCTTCTTGATCGGGTTGTGGCTAATAATATTGCATATTATGAAATGGTCAAAAAACTGCAGGCATAACATAATGAAGCCAAGGCTTTACTACAAGCCGACTATGAGTCCAAATACCAAGCATTGAGTGAAGTCTGGGGGTTTGAGGAAAAATTGGACAAATATGCGTCTGCTTTTTGGAAGAAGGGATTTTTACTGAACCGTGAAGTTGATGAGGCTAGAGAAATTGCTAAACTCTTGGAAGAAGAGAATAATAAACTGAGTGAGATAAACTTGGGTCTTTGAAGAGTTCTTCTACTACTGTTGTCGACGAAGGTGTTTCTTTTTTAGAGGAGGAGAATGCCAAATTAAGGAAAGATCTTAAAGATTTGAAATGGACCAAACCCGTACAATCTTTCAAATAAAGAACTAGCCGACCAACTATAGTAAGAAGCTAGGACCAGGAAAACTCTAACTGATCAAGTTATCCAGTTGAAGGCAAAGAGTCAAGCTATTATCGAGTTGTCCACACAGTTGGAAGTTAAAGATAAATCCCTTACCAACCAATATTCTTAGTTGAAAGTGAAGGATGAAGTTTTGAAGAAACTTCAGTGTCAAGTAAAAAAATTAACCTTTCAACTTCACAAATAACCTAGAGAGGTATGGATGGATGGTTAAAATGAAGCGTTGATCCATATCGATGATCACCTTGATGAGTCTAATCGCAAAGGCTATAAATGGGGCTGGACTACCTACTTGAATGTAATGGAAGTTGATCAAAATAATCGAATTTGGTATTGGCATGATCCCAGTTTCTTAGACTGCTAAAATCCTTCATTCCACTTAGATGTCAGCTGGATTCCTGTTGAATTAATTTCCCAATACTTGATATCGAAATATTTAGGGGATTTTGGGTTACATAATGAAGCACCTTATAATCTTGACACACTTGAGTCTACATTGTATACGTGATCATCTAGTTTAGAAATAGTGACAAAATTGTGTCCATTCCCTAGAATCCAAAAAGCCTCAGACTCTACTCTACTCTTCATTCCTCTTGTTTGATTGATTAAAGGTATATTCACATAACACTAACACACATTAGGATTGCATACATTGTTCAGATATTGCGTTAAATTATTTGTGTGTGTGTTGTGTGTGTTAATTTCCCTTAAAACATTTTTTTTATAATTTTTTGGGAATTTTTAATGATTTTTAAAATGAACTTTTTCAAAATTAAAATTGGATCAAAAAGCTTTTGGGGTCAATCTGTAAATACAGGTTTTATGACTATAAGTTGATTTGGGTAGGATCTGAAAGCGCTAGAGGCTATAGGGTGTGTGTAATTATTTTCAAACACGCGTGTGAGGTTTGATATCAGCCCTACACCTGTCACCCTTATACCGGTTGGATTTGTGTTTCTTTAAAGACACAAAACCGTTGTCCATTGTCACCCATTGGATCTTTGTTATCAATGCCCTGCATGCATTTGAAGCCAATCACTGTGAAACCCTTCTCAACCAATCAGAAGCCATTTAACCCACTGCTTTTATTTCCCCATTGGATCAAAGTCAATCTGGGAAGACCAAATCCAAGCCCTTGATTTTGAATAGCCTTCTCTATCTTTCCAAGCCTGCTGATGATGCTAAGATTTAGCACCACCAGGTAAGTGTTAGTGAGCTCAAGCGGTAGCAGCCATGGAGATGTATAAGTGTATAAGTATGTAAGTGTATAGAAGGGGATGAGTATAAGAGGAAATTAGACAATGATGTATAGTGGTTCAGCCAAATTGGCCTACATCCACTGTGAGTGTGTGATCCACTAAGTATGGACACTAATGGCCTTGGATACAATGCACATATCCCTCTCTCTCTCTCTCTACTGTGTGTGTGTACAAGCAGAGTTTTAGCTAGGGCTCCTGTTCATGGATCGATCCCCTGTAGGGTTAGGGGTGACAAGTATATATAGGTCTTGGGGGGTGTAGTGTACCCCCCAGGTAAGCAAGGTGCATGTGAATAATGATCTAGCCAATCCCCTATTGACACCTGTAGATGCCAAATGATGACATAATATTCCCTCACGTGAGGGGGTGATTCGGTTGTAACGGTCTTCCACGTGTCATATGAGCTTCACGCGCACTGTTCCACGCGTCTCCCAAACCACGCGCTGAGATGATGTCACCCTCGGCCTATGATAAGAGGCCGAGGGCAAAGTTCCCCCTGGTAGTGAGTATGGTCCAATTTAAGCCTCGTACTGTCGTACCCTCGTAGGGTCGGCCGGAGCCTGGTGAAGGGTCGGCCCCTCGTAGGGTCGTCTGGAGCCTGGTGAAGGGTCGGCCCCTCGTAGGGTCGTCTGGAGCCTGGTGAAGGGTCGGCCCCTCGTAGGGTCGTCTGGAGCCTGGTGAAGGCCAGTTGGGGCCTGATGGGGGTCGGCCCCTCTTAGGGTCGTCCGTTGTGGAGGCGACCCTCCTAGAATATAAACGGGTATATCAATCACCCCCCAGCCCTTAGCCATAGGTGCTGTTGAGATGGCTGAGGGATAGTGTCTTAAATGAGATGCAGGTATGATCAGTTAGGTGAGTGACACCTGGTTAGGTACTCATTGTTGTTCCAGTTTCCAAGGCATGACGGCTGCACACCGCGCTTGGGTCCTTGTACCCTAATGATGCCTTCCTCGTGGGCTGTGTCCTGCCTTGGTCAATGGGCCCACTCATTGCTAAGGTATTTAAGGTATTTTCAAATCCTTTCTCTTCCTTCTTCTTCTTCGCGCCTAAGCACTCTCTCTCTCTAGAATTTTCAGCCTACATCGCCATTTGCAGCCTTCGATTCTTCCAGGCCTAGCAGCGTTCTTATTCTCTCCTCATCAGGTAACCTCTTTCATCCAGTGCTCTCTTTTTCTTTCATTTTCGTTCGTTTTTTAGGCTCGTAGGCAGCCATTTTCCTTAAGTTGTGCCATAACCTTTTCCGGTGTATTTTCCGGTGTCTTCTCCGGTAACTGGCTCTTGGATGTTCTTGAGTGTTCTTGAGTGAAAACCTTTTGAGTTCTTTGTTTAATCCAAAAGTCAAATCTGGTCCACCCCCCACTTGTTTGCAGTAAAATTACCCAAGTCTAGTATAATTTCTTCAAGTGTTGGGTCTTCCCCTTAATGCTTAGGAGGCTTTACAACCTGGTGTCTGAATTCCCGCCCCTGAGAGAGAAACTATTTACCGAGATCAGACGAATAGAGGAAGAGGAAGAGAGGAGACGAGGGGCCGACCCTAATTGGGTACGACCCATTTTTCCCATTCCTCTTGCCACCATTAGACCATCTGAACCCTCTGAGTCTTGTGGGTCGTCATCTCGTCCGGCCGAGACACCCAACCTAAGTGAGATGGACGAGAGAACCTCCTCTCCAACTGGTGCTGGAACTTCCGGTAGAAGGGACTCTCCTGACCTTAGCCCTCCCCGAGAGGCCGAGGGTACGATCCCCTCTGAGGCTGTCCCTGTGACAACCCTATCCCCCAACGCCTTCCAAGTAGCATTTCCTCAGGGTCCTCCTGCAGGTGATGAGGGGGATGAGGACGATGATACAGATGATGAGGTTGATACCTCCCATGCCTCGTCTTTTATCTCCTCTGTCAGGGATAGGGATCTTCTGATATGGAGGCATATTTACGGAGTGCCACCTGGGGTGACTATGAGGGTTCCCTCCGAGGACGAGAGGGTCTTTGAGGGTGAAGAGGGAGAAGTTGCAGTCTACGAGCAAATGTTCAAAGTAGGTGTCAGACTTCCCTTTCACCCTGCCATTATAGATATTCTGTCGGCTCTGGGCGTCTCCCCCTCGCAACTTCCACCCAATTCTTGGAGGACGATTCTGGGGTACATCTCTCTGTGGAAAAACGCTTTCACTGACGAGCCCTCGTCCGACGTGTTCTTGGCCTGCTACAATATCACCTCTTCATCTAAACAGCCCGGATACTATCATCTGGGTGCGAGAAGGTCTGAGAAGAAGCTGCTCCACGTGGCTCAAACTTCCAATCATGATTGGAAAAAAAGGTTCTTCTTCATATCTGGGGCATGGGAGAGCTCCACCGAGGCGTCCCCTTTTGCCGATGCTCCGAGGGTTCCTAACAGATGGTCTAACCCTTCCATGAAAGCTAGGTCAGACCCCGGACTTAGCTTGGAGGAGAGGGATATCGTTGAGTATCTGAGGGGACGAGGGAGAGAGGGTGAGATCCCAAAGTACGAAGATTTGATGACCCCTCGCTTCCTTAAAGAAGCTGGTCTGAGGGTCGGCCCTCTGACTGAACTATGTGAGTTATACTGAACATTTTCCCATCTTTACTTATTTTTGAAGTGTTCTCTTTATCTCTGAACTTTTCTGATTCATCGTATCCTTTTCAGGTCGTCCTGCAGGCGTGTCAGATTATCTCTGGGATATGACTGCTCCAAGCCTTCTTGCTGGTCTGTCAAAGAAGAAGGGGAAGGAGCCTCAGCAAGCTCCTAAGAAGACAAGGGCCTCAGGGCCGACAGTTGTGGAGCCGACAGCTGTTAGTCACAAAAGGAAGGAGCCTGAGGCTCCTGTCGAGCCTCGTCCTGACCCTAAGACGAGGGCCAGGGCCGAGGCCTCTGAAGGAGCAGCCTCTTCATCAAGCATGGGGGCCTTCTGGTCTCAAAATCTGTCCCATCTGAGGGCCGACCCCTCATCTCTTATCGCCAACCTGAGGGCAGCAAAGGCCTCTATGTTCTCTGCACCGTCGGCCTCCGACTTCGAGTTCTTGGCGCAAATGCCTCCAGCCAAAGTGTATGACTACGGTCTGCACTCCCTTGCTCAGGTATTGGTCCTGACCTTTAATTTCATTCTTTCACAAAGTGTTTCCTCGGCTCCCCTTGACGCATCTTCATTTTTCTTGCAGTCTGTCTGTGCCTTCACCTCTGCCACCAAGTGGATGGCCGAGAATCAACAGAAATTCCATGAGGCTGAGAGGGCCATCCAACAAGAGGCTGACCTACGGACAGAGCTGGGCACTGCGAGGGCCGAGCTGGAGAGCACAAGGGCTGAGCATGCTAGAGTCCTTGATGAGCTGATGAGGCAGCATGATGCCGATATGCAGGCCAAGGACTTGTTGATCAAGGACAAGGACTTGTTGATCAAGGACAAGGATGAGGCTCTGATCAACCTGGAGGCCCGTCATAAGACTGATCTGGAGGCAGCCATCAAGAAAGCCGAGGCTGACGCTGTGGAGGCATACAAGATTTCAGACGAATTTCAGGGCTTCGGCCTTGAATATCTTGAAAGGGGGATTAGGACGGCCTGTCGGTGGGTAGTCCTCAGATTTGGCGATGTCGTCTCCTCTGTTCGCCCATCATTGGAGGGCGTTCAACTGGACGACCCCCTAATTGCCGAGGCCCTCAATCAGGTGGAGGCCCAAGCCCAGATCGAGGGGGTTGGCACATCTGAAGATGATCCGGTGCTGGTAACTGAGGAGACCATTCCCATTGATGTTGAGGCCCTGCCCTCTGATGTCGTCCCCTAGGGTGGCTGCCTGTAGCCCACACCCTTGTTTTTGTATTTTTGTTCTGTATATTGTAAAACACTTGATGCTTTATATTAATACCATCGTCTCTTCCTTCCACAACTGTCTCCCATATTTAATTCTGTTATGGTTTGTTCCTTGCAAATTTGCTTCTTCGTTGATGGTGATGATACTAACCCTTCCCTCGTCTTTTTGAGGACCAATGTGGGGTCGTCCCCTCATCAGGCCTCATTATAGCCGAGGGTTCAAATGATCAAATTAATGATTTTTATGTAGTCTTCCCTCGTCTTTCTTGAGGACAGTGGTGGGGTCGTCCCCTCCACTGGTCCCCATTATAGCCGAGGGATCAACTTTCCAATTTAATGGATTTTGAAGTCTTCCCTCGTCTTTCTTGAGGACTGTGGTGGGGTCGTCCCCTCCACTGGTCCACATTATAGCCGAGGGATCAACTTTCCAATTTAATGGATTTTGAAGTCTTCCCTCGTCTTTCTTGAGGACAGTGGTGGGGTCGTCCCCTCCACTGGTCCCCATTATAGCCGAGGGATCAACTTTCCAATTTAATGGATTTTGAAGTCTTCCCTCGTCTTTCTTGAGGACAGTGGTGGGGTCGTCCCCTCCACTGGTCCCCATTATAGCCGAGGGATCAACTTTCCAATTTAATGGATTTTAATAATGTCTACCCTCGTCTTTTTGAGGACCAATGTGGGGTCGTCCCCTCATCAGGCCTCATTATAGCCGAGGGTTCAACTTACCAATTTAATGGATTTTAATGTCTTCCCTCGTTTTTCTTGAGGACAGTGGTGGGGTCGTCCCCTCCACTGGTCCCCATTATAGCCGAGGGATCAACTTACCAAATTAATGGATTTTAATGTCTCCCCTCGTCTTTCTTGAGGACAGTGGTGGGTTCGTCCCCTCCACTGGTCCCCATTATAGCCGAGGGATCAACTTACCAATTTAATGGATTTTAAAGTCTTCCCTCGTCTTTCTTGAGGACAGTGGTGGGGTCGTCCCCTCCACTGGTCCCCATTATAGCCGAGGGATCAACTTTCCAATTTAATGGATTTTGAAGTCTTCCCTCGTCTTTCTTGAGGACAGTGGTGGGGTCGTCCCCTCCACTGGTCCCCATTATAGCCGAGGGATCAACTTTCCAATTTAATGGATTTTAATGTCTTCCCTCGTTTTTCTTGAGGACAGTGGTGGGGTCGTCCCCTCCACTGGTCCCCATTATAGCCGAGGGATCAACTTACCAAATTAATGGATTTTAATGTCTCCCCTCGTCTTTCTTGAGGACAGTGGTGGGTTCGTCCCCTCCACTGGTCCCCATTATAGCCGAGGGATCAACTTACCAATTTAATGGATTTTAAAGTCTTCCCTCGTCTTTCTTGAGGACAGTGGTGGGGTCGTCCCCTCCACTGGTCCCCATTATAGCCGAGGGATCAACTTTCCAATTTAATGGATTTTGAAGTCTTCCCTCGTCTTTCTTGAGGACAGTGGTGGGGTCGTCCCCTCCACTGGTCCCCATTATAGCCGAGGGATCAACTTTCCAATTTAATGGATTTCAAAGTCTTCCCTCGTCTTTCTTGAGGACAGTGGTGGGGTCGTCCCCTCCACTGGTCCCCATTATAGCCGAGGGATCAACTTTCCAATTTAATGGATTTTGAAGTCTTCCCTCGTCTTTCTTGAGGACAGTGGTGGGGTCGTCCCCTCCACTGGTCCCCATTATAGCCGAGGGATCAACTTATAAGATTAATGATATATATGAAATCTTCCCTCGTCTTTCTTGAGGACTGTGGTGGGGTCGTCCCCTCCACTGATCCTCATTATAGCCGAGGGTTCAACTTCTTTGCATGTATACTAGAACTGATAACCACTGGATGAGGGAAACACTGATACTTCTCATTAATCCGTCGAAACAATGCTTATTACAACTATGGCTTATCAAGACCTTACAACACTACTGGTAGTATTTTTTCAAATGATCTGCATTCCAGGGGTTTGAGAAAGGTTCCCCCTCCAGGTTCTCTAGCCTGTAGGTCCCCGGGACAACTTCATCGATGACCCTATATGGGCCATGCCAATTAGGATGGAGCTTGTTGGGTTTCTTCCAAGTCTTTTTAAGAACCAAGTCTCCCACTGCGATAGGCCTCTGTTTCACCCTTTGGTTGTAAAACTTTGCGGTCCTCTGTTGGTAGGAAGCTTGCCTTATCTCAGCATCCTCCCTTCTTTCCTCAATCAGGTCTAGGTCAAGTCTTCTCTCTTCCATATTCCTCTGGGGGTCATACATTTGGACCCTATAAGTAGGAAACTCCACTTCGGTGGGGATGACTGCTTCTGATCCATAAGCTAACATGAACGGGGTCTCCCCGGTAGGGGTCCTTACTGTCGTCCTGTATGCCCACAATACTGCATATAACTCCTCGACCCATCTTCCTTTTGCCTCCTCAAGCCTCTTCTTAATCCCATCTAGGATTGTCCTGTTCGTAACTTCGGTTTGCCCATTGGCCTGAGGTCGGCCTGGGGTGGAGAAAAAATGTTTGATACTTACCCTCTCACAGTACTTCTGTAAAGAGGCATTTTTGAACTGGGTCCCGTTATCCGAGATGAGGGTGTTGGGTAGACCATATCTGCATATCACATTCTTCCAGATGAACTGGAAGGTCTTCTGCTCCGTGATCGTGACCATCGGCTCGGCCTCTACCCATTTTGAAAAGTAGTCAATTGCTACGATGAGGAACCGATAGTTATTGACTGCTCTCGGTAAGGGTCCTATCAGATCAATCCCCCATATTGCGAACGGCCATGGGGATGCAATGGAGGTGAGAGGCTGGTGAGGTTGATGAGGGATAGTAGCAAATCTTTGGCATTTATCACACTTTTTAACATATGCGGCAGCATCTTTCCCCAAGGTCGGCCACCAGTAGCCTTGGGTGATCACCCTCTTTGCCAAGGATCTACCCCCAATATGGCTTGAGCACGACCCTTCATGCACGTCTTGCAAAATGGAAGGGACCTCTGAGGGATGCACACACCTAAGTAAGGGGAGCAGAAACCCCTTTTTGTACAGCGTGTCTCCGATGACGGCGAACTTTGCAGCCCTGTATCTCAGCTTCTTCCTCTCTTGGCTTGCTTCTGGCATCTCTCCCCCTCTAATGTATCTGATCAGGGGGTCCATCCATGAAGGTTCTTGAGAAACATTCATGCAAATGCCAAGTGTTCCCTCGTTGTCCTCGATAGTTGGTCGAAGCAAAATTTCTACCGGGACTGTCCTCCTTATGTCTGTCCTAGTAGCTGAGGCCAACCTTGCAAGGGCGTCAGCACGGCCATTGTCGAGCCTAGGTATCCTCTTGAATTTCACTTCTTTGAAGTTTTTCAGCAATGACCTCACCTTATCAAGATACCTAACCATCCTCTCGTCTTTGGCCTCATAGGCTCCTAGTATCTGATTCACCACCAGCCTTGAATCACTGTGAACCAAAATTTGGCTGACACTAAGGGAGTTGGCTAAGGAGAGGCCAGCTATCAAGGCCTCATACTCAGCCTCATTGTTGGAGGCTTTGAAATTGAACCTCAGGGCGTACTCGACGTCTGTGCCATCGGGTGCTGATAGTATCAGTCCAGCACCACTTCCGCTATCACAGGAGGACCCGTCAACGAAGAGGCTCCACGGAGTCTTTCTTTCAGAAAAACTTCCCTCAGAGAGGGACCCCTGTCTAAAGATGTATCTTCCCTCTTCGTTTTCAGTCACTTTCCTTCTAGCGGTGCTCGTCTCAGCCATTTCTGCAGGTGTGTCTGCGGGTCTGTCTTCTGTATCTGCCTTCCCGAGGGTCTCACCCTCGGCCTCATCTTCTTCCCATGTGAACTCAGCCACGAAGTCTGCCAAGGCTTGCCCCTTAATGGCTGTCTTAGGCTGATACACAATGTCAAACTCCCCCAGCTCTATAGCCCAGGTCATTAGCCTTCCTGATTTTTCAGGCTTGTGTAGGACCTGCCTAAGAGGAGAGTCAGTAAGGATGACCATAGTATGGGACTGGAAGTACGGTTTCATCTTCCTTGAGGCATGAATCAAGGCATAGGCCAACTTCTCCATCCTCGGGTATCTCTGCTCTGCCCCCCGGAGTGCCTTGCTGTTGAAATATACGGGCTTTTGTATCCCATCTTCGTCTCTTACGATTGCTGCACTGATAGCGGATTCTGAGACAGCAAGGTACACGTACAGTCGTTCACCCTGCACGGGTCGTGACAACAGCAAGGGAGACCCTAAGTATGATTTCAGCTGCTTGAAAGCCTCATCACACTCTTCGCTCCATTCAAAAGCTTTCCTGAGGATCTTGAAGAATGGTAGACACCTGTCTGTAGCCCTTGACACAAATCTGTTCAAGGCAGCCACTCTCCCTGTGAGCCTCTGAACGTCTTTAATGGACTTGGGGGTCTTCATCTCAATAAGGGCCTTTATCTTTTCAGGATTGGCCTCGATGCCTCTTTGATTGACAATGAACCCCAAGAACTTCCCCGCTCCGACCCCGAAGACACACTTGGCCGAATTGAGCTTCATTTTGTATTTGTCCATTGTATTAAAGGTCCTTTCCAGGTCTGCTACATGATCCTCTGCCTTCAGACTCTTAGTCAGCATGTCATCTACGTAAACCTCCATAGACTTACCAATTTGGTCTTCAAACATTTTGTTTACGAGGCGCTGGTACGTTGCCCCCGCATTTTTTAGGCCAAAGGGCATGACCCTGTAACAGTATGTCCCCTTGTCAGTGATGAAGGCGGTCCTCTCCGAGTCCTCAGGGTTCATGAAAATCTGGTTATACCCTGAGTAGGCATCCATGAAACTCATGAGCTCATGGCCTGCGGTAGCGTCTACCATCTGGTCGATGCGGGGGAGAGGGAAGCTGTCTTTGGGACAATGCTTGTTGAGGTCTGTGAAGTCCACGCACATTCTCCACTTGCCGTTGGCCTTTGGGACGATGACTGCATTGGACAGCCACTCAGGGTAGATGACCTCTCTGATAAATTCAGCGTCTTCTAATTTTTTAACCTCATCCCTGATGACCTCATACTTTTCTCTAGAGTAAATCCTCCTCTTCTGCTTTACCGGCTTCACTCCCTCTACCACATTGAGTTTGTGGCACATGATTTCAGGGTCGATCCCTGGCATATCTACATGACTCCACGCGAAGACGCTTCGCCTTCTCCTCAATAGTTTGATGAGGTCTTCCTTGATACTGGGCTTCAGAGATTTGCCAACTTGGACGGTTTTTCCCGGGTCATCCTCATCGAGGGTGATGGGTTCTACCTCCTCAGCGGCCTCTCCTTTTTTGAGCTTCGTCTCGTCCCTGGGGTCTAGGGTATCAATGTTGTAAGTGGCTATAGCCCTCTTGTGTGCCTCCCTTTCTTCAGCGGAGTTGTAGTAGCACTCTCTCGCTGTCGTCTGGTCTCCCTGAACTTCCCCCACCCCATAAGGGGTAGGGAACTTAACCATCTGGTGGACCGTGGACGGCACAGCTTCAAACCCCTTGAGGGCCAAACGTCCCAGTATGATGTTGTATGCCGAAAACACATGCTCATCCAGCACAAAGAAACTGACCCTCTTAGTGATCCATCTCGGCCACTCGTCCCCCATCCTGACATCAGCCTCATATATTCCTAGGGGGTGAACCTTCTCCCCACTGAACCCAATCAATGGGTGATGGTAGGGGACAAGTCTGGCACGACTGAGGCCCAAGGCCTTGAAGCATGGCCAGAACATCACATCTGCGGATGAGCCCCCATCCACCAGGATCCTCGGCACTTCGCACCCGTGCACCCTGGTGGTGATGACGAGAGGGTCATCATGCGGGGCCAATAGGCCCTTGAAGTCCATTCTTGAAAATCCCACAACCAAAGTGTCCATATCAACCTTCTTCCTTTTTTCTAACTTGACCTCTAGGGAGGTCGAGTGCACCGTCTTCGTCACTGCCTTAGCCTCAGCGACATGGGCCTTCCTGTCGGCGACCTCAGACCCTCCTCCTGCAAGTCCCCCGGAGATCATTCCCACCCCGAGCGAGATCATATTGAGCCTCTTGACAGGGCCTTGGTCGTCTCTCGGCGGGAGGTCAGGGTCGTCCTCATCATCAGAGGGGTCGTCCCCTCTTTTTTGAGGACCTTCTCTGCAGGCGTCGCCTCGCTTCTTTCTGGGGTCGTCCCCTCGGCCCCTCTTGAAGTCGGCTTTGTCGACGTACTTTCTGAGCTTCCCTTCCTTCAGCATCTTCTCAATCTCATCTTTCAGAGCAAAGCATTTGTCTGTTACGTGGCCGTGATCTTGGTGAAATTCACACCACAGGTTCCTATTTCTCTTGCCGGGGGCTGCCCTCAGCTTCTCAGGCCACTTCAGTGTCCGGTCACTCTTTATCTCATTGAGGATCTGTTCACAGCTGACCGTCAGAGGGGTGTACCCCGCGAACTTATCATCCATGGTCCTCTTCTTCCCCTCTTTGTTCTTCTTGGGGTATTTATTCCCACTTGCACCTCCTTTTTCGTCTTCATGTCTTGCGGCCATCGCCTCTTCGGCGTTCATCACCTTCCCTGCTGTTGACAACAGCTCAGCCATCGTCCTCGGAGGGTCTTCGGCAAGCTTCCATAATAGCTTCCCCTTCTGGAGCCCTCCAATCAGGGCTGTCATAGCTATGCTCTCCTCATAGTCTTCCACCTCCAGCTTTTCTTTATTGAATCTGGCTATGTAGTCTCTCAGAGTCTCGTGCTTTCCCTGCTTAACATAGAGCAGGTGTGTGGTCTTCTTCTGTGGCCTCACCCCAAAGCAGAAATTATGGATGAACAGGTCTGCCAACTGCTTAAAGCTTCCAATAGAATTTTTTGGAAGGGATGTGTACCAGACATGCGCAGCCCCTGTCAAGGTACCAGAGAAGGCACGACATCTCATCTCATCTGAGATAGAGTATATGTCTGCTGCGGATTGATACATCTCCACGTGGTGGACAGGGTTGGTGCTCCCATCGTATCTTGGGGTGACCACAGGAGGCCTGAACTTTGATGGCGTGGGGAAGTTGACTATCTTTGCCACAAAGGGTGAGCCTATGGTGTATCCCCTCTGAAGAGGGTCCCGGCTCTTCAGTATGTCGCCGATCTTATCCTCTAACCTCTGGATTGAGTCATTCCAGGGCCTCACAGGGTCGGCCTGGCCGATGTTATCCCCTGCTGCCTCTCGGAGGTGGATGGAGGGCTCCGCTACGGCAGGCCCGTGTCGGCTATTTACTTCCCTTTGGCCGTCATCCCGTCTTTGGGGTCGGCCTTCTGCTTCTTTCCTAGATCTCGCTGCGCTTCTTGACTTGGACAACTTGTCTCGCAGGTCATTCACTTGGCCCAGCCTCTCGAAGGCCGACCCCCTGCTCAGGCGGTCAAAGGCAGAGCCTCTTGGGCGATCATCAGGGTTTGGTCTCCCGCACTTTCCTCTACTGTCCTGGAGGGGTCGTACTGTATTGTTGGAGACCTCATATGGCTCCCAGCATTCTACTGGAGCATCTTCTTCCTCCAGATCATCATACCTGTCCTCGGGGCATGGGTTTCCTTGCCTCCCCAGGCGTAAACGCCGGGGGTCAGCAACATCCCTACGCCGCTGAGGGGGTGGCAGGTCTTTATGTGGTGCCTGGGGTGGTCCCCTGGCCTCATGATGTCCTGGAGCTGCTGCCGGAGTAATCATCTCAGGTGAGACCCCTGGTGGTCTCAGTATATTCTGACTTAGAGCTGTAAACTGCTCCTGCATCATCCGCTGGCTGGCTGCCAGAGACTTTAGGGCTGCTGCCACATCAGCCATCTCAGACTGAGGTGGTGGCTGACTGGAACTGGGTCTTCCCCCATCATCCGGCGGGGGAAGTGGTGGCGGTGGCATCTCAGGTGCCATGTGTTTGAGCTATGAAGAGCTGAACTGAAGAAAATACTGGTTAGCTTGGGAACCTTAGTAGGTCTCTTTCAATGGTGAAACACCTCCTCTCAGGGGGAGTGTTGGTTCACCACCAGAGTGCCCAGTGAGGTCAAGCTGTACAAAGGAAGAGATGTCTTCTCGTTCCCACAGACGGCGCCAAACTGATGATGCTAAGATTTAGCACCACCAGGTAAGTGTTAGTGAGCTCAAGCGGTAGCAGCCATGGAGATGTATAAGTGTATAAGTATGTAAGTGTATAGAAGGGGATGAGTATAAGAGGAAATTAGACAATGATGTATAGTGGTTCAGCCAAATTGGCCTACATCCACTGTGAGTGTGTGATCCACTAAGTATGGACACTAATGGCCTTGGATACAATGCACATATCCCTCTCTCTCTCTCTCTACTGTGTGTGTGTACAAGCAGAGTTTTAGCTAGGGCTCCTGTTCATGGATCGATCCCCTGTAGGGTTAGGGGTGACAAGTATATATAGGTCTTGGGGGGTGTAGTGTACCCCCCAGGTAAGCAAGGTGCATGTGAATAATGATCTAGCCAATCCCCTATTGACACCTGTAGATGCCAAATGATGACATAATATTCCCTCACGTGAGGGGGTGATTCGGTTGTAACGGTCTTCCACGTGTCATATGAGCTTCACGCGCACTGTTCCACGTGTCTCCCAAACCACGCGCTGAGATGATGTCACCCTCGGCCTATGATAAGAGGCCGAGGGCAAAGTTCCCCCTGGTAGTGAGTATGGTCCAATTTAAGCCTCGTACTGTCGTACCCTCGTAGGGTCGGCCGGAGCCTGGTGAAGGGTCGGCCCCTCGTAGGGTCGTCTGGAGCCTGGTGAAGGGTCGGCCCCTCGTAGGGTCGTCTGGAGCCTGGTGAAGGGTCGGCCCCTCGTAGGGTCGTCTGGAGCCTGGTGAAGGCCAGTTGGGGCCTGATGGGGGTCGGCCCCTCTTAGGGTCGTCCGTTGTGGAGGCGACCCTCCTAGAATATAAACGGGTATATCACCTGCTATAAAAGAGACTTACCCTCAGCCTTTGAGAGATTTTTGCCACTTTCTCTAAGTAGAGAGAATAGAGAGAAACCAGAGAGAGTGAGAGTTAGAAACCCTAAATCGTCCATATACAGTTTTAAACCCTAACTTATTTTCTTTAAAACCTTTTACACCAAACACCAACCCTGAGTGTTTGAGAGTTATTTTGAGTTGGTTTGTGTTGATACCAAATTTAGTCTGCTGAAACGGCTCAATTAAGTGAAGACACGTGGCAATCTACGTGGAAACAACAATACTTCCGAGGAACTCAGACGCTCCGAGGAACCATACTACAACGAGGAACACTGTTTCCCCGAGGAACTCAGACGCTCCGACCAACAAGAACTCTACGAGAAACTTCTGAGTACCGAGCAGCTTAGGCGATACGAGCAGCTTAGGCGATCCGAGCTACACCTCGAATAAAGCATTAATAGCCGAATAACCAACAGTTTGACTTTTTATTAAATGCTTATTATTCATATGTATACACTTAAGGGGCATTGAATGTATTACCCTTTCACATGTACAGCATTTAATGTATTACCCTTTCACATTACAGCCTCAGGGCTATAAATACATTGTATTACCCTCATTGTAAGGGGACCGGAATTTCTTGATTGAAACTATAATCGAGAATTCCCAAACAGTCATCAATAACAGAAACAGTGGACGTAGGCCATTCTTATAAGGCTGAACCACTTTAAAACTTCTGTGTCTCATTTATTTTATCTGTGATCACTACACCAAAATGGCCAAATTGTCACCTTTCATCCGGCCACCCTTGTCAAGGTCATTGACCGTGACAAAAATACGCGTTTTGTGTCACGGTCATTGACCTTGACACGACCGTGACAAGAACTTGTCACGGTCAATGACCCTGACAATTCTTTAAATAATTGTCACGGTCAATGACCTTGACACGACCGTGACAATGTTTGCAGCAAAAACCCTTTCCCCCTTCTTTTTTCCCTCCCGCGTCGTTCCCTCCCTCTCTCTCTCTCTCTCTCTCTCGACGCTGCTCTCTGTCTCTCTCTCTACTTTCAGGTTTAATTCTCTCTCTCTCTCTCTCTCTCTCTCTCTCTCTCTCTCTCTCTCTCTCTCTCTCTTCCATTTATATATATGTTTGTGTGTATATATATGTGTGTATGTGTGTATATATGTGCATGTGTGTGTGCGTGTGTGTGTGGGGGGGGGGGGCAGGGTGGGGGGTAGGGGGGGGGGGGGGCAGGGTGGGGAGGGTGGGGGTTAAAAATGTAAATAAATAAGTAATTTTCTATAAATTTCCAAAAATAATATCCAAAAATGTAAATGTAATTAATATCCAAAAATAATATCCAAAAATGTAAATGTAAATAATATCCAAAAATATTGGATAACAATTTATTTTCATTCAAAATAAATAAGTAATTTTCTACAAATTTCATATAAAAATATGTGATTTAAGTGTGAAATAATCGCTATATACTTATACTAATGGAGAAAAAAATCATATATGGCGTTTTTTGTTGACTTTATATGGTGAAATAATCACATGACTTTATATCCATCAAATAAAAGCATGAAAACTAAAAAACTACAATAAGGGTTAAAATGGCATCCGAAGTTGCTAAAAGTTTGAAAAATAAAATATTTTTTAAGATTTGTGGTGAATAACTAAAGTTAAAAAAAGTATTACTTTAGTCATTAAATTACTTTTTGAATTCGGGCGATGCGCATAAATTTGTAGTAATTGTCTTATAATAAAGATCAATTAGTCTATGTTGTTGAAAAATTTGATCAAATTGGTGAGCCCTTCATATTTTAAAAATGTTGTTTTTATTCCTATTTAACTTTTCTTTCTATACACCCTTAATTATATTTAATGTTTAATAAAATAGGAGTTATAGAAAGAAAAGTGGGGTTTAAATAAAAACACTTTTTTTAAATTTTAGGTTGTGGTGCATAATCTTACTTTGTCACAATTAATTTATATGCCTCAAAGTTATTTTATCACTCTTAGTTTATATTTGTGATAATACTTTATGAACCACAACTTTAGGTTGATTATTTTAGAACTTAAACTTCAAGATACAAAAAATAATACTATAGAACATCTTAGATATCTTAACAAAACACATATCTAACATTGAATATGATTTATAAAAAGCACAAAACAATAGTAGAAATTCAATACATGAAATTAACATTGAGATTATTTTAAATAGACAGTCACTACTGTGTGTGTGTGTGTGTGTGTGTGTGTATTTGAATTAACCCATGAATTTGTATTTTTGTATTTGAATTAACCCATGAATTTATTTTTGTATTTGAATTAACCCATGAATTTATTTTTGTATTTGAATTAACCCATTATATGAAACATACTTGAAATTAAATATAGTGCGCATAGATACTAGCCTTCTAGTTCTTATGCGTACGCATTCAATAGCCCTTAGACCCGTTCGAGAGTCATTACCCCTGTAATGAGATCTCTCGAATTGTCCCGTTTGGACAGTTTGAGACTGTATAATTTCTGTATAATATTCTTACTGGCTTAAAGTTGTTACTTTTGGAGGAAGTTCTGCAGTCGTATCTTAATGTTCTCTGGGTACATACTAGATTGACAAGTGTGACTGTTATTTCAATTGACCAATTGAAATAACACTCACATTTGCCAATCTACGTCGTGTACTTGGAGAACTAAGGGGATATGCTGTCGAATTTTTTTCAAATCGTAACAATGTGCATGAGCTGTTAAGTATATTACAGAAAAATGCAGTCTTGAATGGGATAGGACCACTTACCCTTTAATAGGATAATTAAATGATGGGATAATTAAATAAAACATACTATAAATCTAAGTTTTTTTTACCTTTAATAGGTGTTTAGTTGTGGTAGCTGTGATGGGATATCCGAAATACAAAGAGTGGATGGGTGAGACTAATAGAATGGGGGATGTGTTTCGCAGAGGTGCTAACGAATTTGTGAAATATGCAAAGAGATTTCGTAATGATGAAGAGTTTCCGTGTCCGTGTGCTAGGTGTAAGAATGGTAAGGTGTTTGAGTGGAAAACAGTTGAACTACATTTGTTAAGATCGGGTATGCAAGATAGTTATCGATTTTGGAGTTTTCACGGTGAATTGAAAGTTCCTTTTGTCCCCGACCAACCTTCACAACAACCTTCAACAAGTAGAATAGATGTAGAAGGGGACGACGTAGATCATAATATGTTAGAGGATTTAGTTGATGATGCGTACGGAGTTTATGAAGCTGAGGAGAATGAGGTTACTGATGATGTAGAAGATTCAAGTGCTCGTGAAGATAACACGATAAAACTTGACGATGACTACCAAAGTTTAAAATTTAAGGCGACCCAACTGTTATACTCTCACTGTGAGAAAGATCAAACAACTTTACATGCCATGGTTGGTTTGCACAGTTTGAAGACGCAGTACGGTTTGTCTGGCAATAGCGTGACGGGAATTCTGAAATGGGTGAAGGGCTTATTACCCAAGGTGAATACACTTCCAAATAGCTATCCTGTTATGAAGAACAGTTTGAAAGGTTTGGGAATGAAGTATAAATCGATTCATGCTTGTGTGTATGACTGCATACTATAACGAAAGGAGTATGAAAATCTCGATCGTTGTCCGGTATGCGATGAACCTAGATATGTCCAATCTACTAATAAGGAAGTCACAAGCTCAAAAGTTCCTCAAAAAGTATTGAAATATTTTCCCATTGGGCCTAGATTAAAGAGATTTTTCACAGTACCATGGATTGCAGAGGCAATGACTTGGCATGCTAGGGCAGAAGTAGGGGGTAATATCACGCGTCATCCTATTGATTCTACTGCCTGGCGGAGGATGAATTTTGAGTATCCCGATTTTGCTCGAGAACAACGCAACATTCGTTTGGCTATATCAACAGATGGTTTCAATCCATTTGGAAATCTAAGCACCAATCAGAGTGTATGGCCAGTGATCCTAGCCCCACTCAACCTCCCTCCTTCACAGTGTATGAGACCTGAATTTTCGATGATGGCTTTATTGATACCTGGGCCAAAGGAACCAAGTGATGACATTGATATCTACCTGGCTCCTTTGGTAGAAGAATTAAATGAGTTGTGGGAAGAGGGTGTGCAATCATTTGACTCTTTTAGAAAAGAAGAGTTTACGCTGAAGTCTATGTTGATGTGGGCAATTTATGATTTTCCAGCTTATGGGACATTATCCGGATGTGTAGTACATGGTTATTTGGGGTGTCCTATTTGTGGAGAGGAGACTGAATCTCTTCGTCTATCCTCTAGCTTAAAAAATGTATACCATTGCCACAGGAGGTTTTTACCCCCAGCTCATAGTTTCATATTTGAGAAAGGTTCCAATTTTTTATTGGGCGGAGTTGAACATAGGCTACCGCCAAGACAACTTTCGGGTTCAGAAATTGAAAGGAAATCTTCTAACTTGGCTGACTTGGCTGCTCCTACCGCAAGTATTTTACTCAGAGTATATCAACAACGAGCCATGGTCAATTGTCCAACACGCGCCAAGGCGTCTAAATAGTAGTGTGGATGACTTGGCTGCACCTACCGAATATCAATCCATTTTTGATGATAACCCGAATTTGAAATAATTTTTCAATTTGTAATAAATATTTCAATTTGTACCGAAACATCCATTTTTAATGCTTTTAATTGATCTGCACTTTATCATTTTCACTCTTGTGTAGTGTGCGTGTGTGGAGAGGAGATTAATACATAAATATTCCAACTACATCTAAGTTTTGTTTATACTAATCCATGAATATACGCTTCTTACCTTTAATAGGTGATTAGTACATAGTTATTTGGGGTGTCCTATTTGTGAAGAGGAGACTGAATCTCTTCGTCTATTCGAACACTAAGAAATGCCATAATCCTATGGAGCGATGCTCTGCAAATTCCTCCCAACCGTTATGTAGACAAACATCACCCGTTGAAGTTGTCAATTCCACTTTCCATACCCCACCACTTGGAACTTCTAGCAAAACATGGGAGACCATTGAAAGGTGGAATTGACAACTTCAACTGCTGATTTTTGGCTACACAACGGTTGGAAGGAATTTGCAACGCATAACTCCATAGGATTATGGTATTTCTTAGTGTTTAGATATGAAGAGAATTATATTTGACACGATTGCCCGGGGTACATTAGTTAGAAGGAGGTGACATATGAGCTCAAGCTAGCTGTTTGAGTGACACTACAGGTAATGTATTTATATTTATATGTCGATTTTGATTTCGATTTCGATTTCAATTACGATTTATATTTATCTATATTTGAGGGGCGGATACTAATTTTACTTTATTTCAATTCAGGGGACAGGGAGTGGCCCTAGGGGTAGGCCACATATGCTCTATACTTATGTGGCTATTCGGACGAGAAGGGAAGGATAAGGAGGTGTCCTCGAGCGTCGCAGTACAAAATCTCTTTTCCATGCAAATAGTTTGTAGATTTGAGATAATTGATGGTGATGTTGTTTCTTCTTAAATAGTTTCTATTTTGAATATATATTTGCATTATCTTTAGTTTGTTTGGATATATGATGTTCAGAACAGGTACAACGTTGCTATAACAGGTACAAATATACTACTGGGCAGTGGCAGTGGCCATACTGCCCAACAAATTTTTTTTAAATTCTGCCCAGAATTGTCACGGTCAATGACCGTGACAATTTTTTAAAAAAGGGTCACGGCTTTGTCACGGTTATAAACCGTGACAAACGTGTCACGGTCATTGACCGCGACACGACCGTGACACAAAATGCGAGTTTTGTGTCAAGGTCAATGACCGTGACACGACCGTGACAAAAAAGTTGTCTCGCCTCGAAATGCCACGGTCATTGACCTTGACATGTTGGATTTGTCAAGGTCAATGACCTTGACAATTCGACAGATTTGGTGTAGTGGATTAAATAATTAGATACGATCTAATTTTTTACATCAACAGATTGGCGCCTTCTGTGGGAAACGACTGGTAATATCGTTTTTCATCAAGAACAATTCATCACAAATGGCTGATATTCCAGAATCCAGCAATCGAAACGCTGGAAGCCCTCCAAATCCATCTGCTCTGCCAAATATTCCAGATCTGGATGGAATAATGACAAATCTGGCTCAGGGCTAGACAGTCATGCAAGAAACTATGCGACAACTCATACAAACCCTCCATGGCGGTGCTCTAACCCATTCAGGACTACGAAGTATTCACAGAAATACCCATTTACCTTCTTCACGTATTAGGTGTACTGATTCATATCGTACTGAGGAATCTGAAGATTTTTCTTATCAACCTGGACGAACTTCGTCAGTGCGGGCCACAAATACTGAACAACGTATCACTCTCTCTCCAGAAAGGACTAGTGCGCTAGAGAGGTTAAGCAGGGTATCACCTTTTGATCGATTAGGAACTAGAAGGAGTAGAAGTCCTCCTAAAGTCGTATCGAGGAGTTTTCGACGACCATCAGATTTAAGGGAAGGATCTGCCCAGTCGCGACCAGCTGCTCGTCAAGATAGATCTCAGGAAGCCACATCAACTCGATCAGTTGCTCGAACCAACAGGCCCGAGGAAGGAAATGATGCATGGAAAGACTATATTCAGAGGCTGGAGGATATATTAGGGGAAATGGCTAAAGCCAAGAATCCTCTACAATGAACTTTTGTTCGAGGAAGACCTTTTGTCCAGGCCATTGTAGATTTTCCAACACCATCAAAGTTTAAAGCACCTGTTGTGACCCCCAAATATGATAGAAAAACTGACCCTGTCCTTCATATAGAATAATACCAAGCTGCAGCCGACATCTATGATGTTCCAGATGGGATAAGATGCAGAGCATTCTCGGGAACTCTTACCGGATCTGCTCAAATATGGTATAATAATCTTCCTCGGGGTAAGATCTCAACTTTTCTTCAACTGGCCGAGTTATTCATTGGGAATTTCTATTTTGGGGCAAAGTGAGTTAAACGAGTAGCGCATTTGTTAAGTGTTAGACAAAAAGTTGGTGTGAGTACCAGAGATTATATAACTCATTTTAATAACGAGAAACTCGAAGTCATTGATTATGAGGAAAAGACATCAATTACCGCCTTGATGAGTGGACTACTGCCCAACAAGTTGTACTACACTTTGGCCAAAGATCCACCTAGAACCATGTCAGACCTGATGGGAAAAGCGTCCAAGATTATGAATGCCGAGGAGGCTATGGCTGCGAAGAAGAACATGGAGGCCAAAGAAACCAAGGTGGAAGGTGATAAAGCTAAGAATAAAGAGCATAAGAACAATGGTAATGACAAACATTCAAAAACTAGGTCGGCATGGGACGTAATGAAGAAATTCGATAATTATACTCCTTTGAAGAAGGACATCAACCATGTTCTAGAAGAAATAAAAAACAACGAGGAATTAAACTGGCCGGAGAAAATGAAAGCAGACCCTGACAGGAGGAATAAGGTAAATTATTGCGAGTTTCATAAAGATCATAGCCATATGACCAAAAATTGCATAGCTCTTTAGAATGAAATTGAAACACTCATCAGACGAGGAAACTGGCAAAGTATGTTGATCGTGGAAGCGAAAGAAGAAACAACGACCGAACAAGAGAGAGGTCTAGATCTCCTCGTCGAGCAGAGGAGAACAAGAAACGAAACCATGAAGTTGATCCAGAAGACGACCCCGATCTTCCCAAGAGACCAAGGCAGCCAGAACGTGAGGTATTTTCAATACGCTTTGGGTCATTTGACTGTAATGTTATAACAGGTGGAGATGCAGGAGGAGGAGACCTTACTGCAGAGAGAAAAGCTTATCTCTATGAGGTTCAAGCTTGCTCGTACATTCAACGAATAAATCTAGCTGAGGAGGATCGCCCGAGAAAGGTGAACAAAGAGAAATTGGTCATTGGTTTCTCAAAGAATGACCTCGCAGGTGTTCTATATCCTCATGATGACCCATTAGTGATCAAAATGAGGATGAAGGAGGTAATGATTTCAAGAGTACTGGTCGACAATGGTAGCTCAGTAGATATCATGTTCTACTCGTGCTTCGACAGTTTAAATCTAAAACTATCTCAACTGGAGCCTCATAATAGACCCATCATCGGTTTTGCTGGCGAGAAAGTATTTCCACTTGGGACGATCAAATAGGACATATTCATTAGTACGTGGCCTGCTTTTCGAATAGAAAGAATACGCTTCTTCGTAATGGATAAGAATGTTAAATCATCATACAATATCATCATGGGAAGAGTAGGATTGAAGAAGTTTGAGGTTGTACCATCTACGGTACATCAATGCCTAAAATTTCCAACAAATTTTGGAGTAGGAGTTGTGAAAGGTGATCAGAAAGTAGCTCGGGAATGCTATTATTCATCCGCCGAGCAAGACGAACTGGAGGAATCAAGGAAAAAGACTACTACCTATCAAGTGGATGAAGGTGCAAAAATTAAAACATTGGATCCCAGAGATGAGTCGCAACTCGTGAAGGGTCAAGTGGTGGAGGCTACTGAAAACATCATTCTGGACAACGAGCACCCTGAGCGAACTACTCAAGTAGGTTCGTCGTTGGAAGCCTCACTAAAATAGGAATTGATAACTTTCCTGAAAAGCAGAAAGAAAACTTTTGCGTGGAGTCATGAGGATATGCCTGGGATAGATCCAAATTTCTTATGTCACAAGCTCAATGTGAATAAGGAGATCAAGCCTGTGAAGCAGAAAAGAAGAGTATTCAGTCCCGGGAAGAATCAAGCTATACATGAGGAAGTCGAGAAGCTCCAGAAGGCTTGTCTTATTGAAGATGTTAAATATCCAGACTGGTTAGAAAATGTGGTGATGGTGAAAAAGAAGAACAATAATTGGAGGATGTGTGTAGACTTCACCAACCTCAACAAAGTCTGCCCAAAGGATCACTTTCCACTGCCCCGAATTGATCAACTAGTGGATGCTACCTCGGGACACGAGCTGCTGAGCTTCATGGATGCTTATTCTGGCTACAATCAGATTAAAATGAAACCTGAAGACAGGGAAAGTACTTCTTTCATTACCCCTAGGGGAACTTATTTTTATAATGTTATGCCTTTTGGTTTGAAAAATGCAGGTGCGACATATCAGCGGCTGATGAACAAAGTCTTTGCTGAACAAATCAGTTACAATATGGAAGTCTATGTTGACGATATGCTGACAAAGAGCAAGAAAGCTGCTGATCATCTAATTGACTTAAACCAGACCTTTGATCAGCTAGATAAATATCAAATGAAGTTGAACCCGACGAAGTGCACATTTGGAGTTCGAGAAGGCATGTTCCTCGAATACATTGTCAATCAGCGAGGCATTGAAGCTAACCCTGAAAAGATCAAAGCTCTGCTAGGGCTGCGATCCCCAACGACGAAGAAAGAGGTGCAAAGTCTTACAAGACGAGTAGCAGCACTCAACAGATTTGTATCGCGAGCAACTGATCGATGTCTCCCATTCTTCAAGACGCTCCAAAAGACTTTTGAGTGGAATGATGAATGCGAGAAGGCTTTCCAAGACTTGAAGAAATATTTGGGAGCACGTCCACTGTTATCCAGGCCAGTGATGGGAGAAATATTATACTTGTATCTGGAAGTATCCGAGAATGCAGTCAGTTCAGCATTGATAAGAGTGGAGAATGGAGTACAAAAACCAATCTACTATACAAGTAAGACCTTCCAAGGAGCAGAGATCAGATATCCAAGGCTGAAAAAATTGGCACTAGCATTGATCGAGGCAAGTAGAAGAATGAAGCCATACTTCCAGGCTCATACCATAGTAGTATATACTGATATGCCATTGAGGCAAGCCCTTCATAAAATAGAAAAGTCAGGAAGATTGATGTGCTGGGCAATATAACTCGGTAAATATGATATAGTCTATGAACCCAGATCATCATTAAAAGGGCAAGCGGTAGCAGATTTTATAGCAGAGTTCACCTATCCTGATACCCCCGAGGAACAGAAGTTGCTCGCTGATCAACCTGTGGATGTTACAGGATCATCAAATGCAAGCCCAGACCAACTTAGCTTGGTAAAAGGGCAAGTAGATGTTACAGGATCATCAAATTCAAGCCCAGACCAACTCAGATTGGTAAAAGGGCAAGAAAAGATGATCGACGAAGAGCAAGAAATACTATGGGAGGATGAAAAGAAGCAACAAATATTTCATCGAGGAACTCTGTCAGATCAAAAATTTGAAGACGAGTTACCTATATGGAGGCTATATGTAGATGGCTCATCTTGCATAACAGGCTGTGGGGTAGGGATCGTTTTGAATAGCCCGGACGAGGTCGACATGGAATACGCCCTACGATTCCAATTCAAAGCTTCCAATAATGAGGCTGAGTATGAGGCCATGATTGCAGGTCTTAATTTGGCTAAAATTATGGAGGCGCAACAGTTTATTGTCTTTAGTGATTCTCAATTGATCATAAATCAAATGTTGGGAATATATGCAGCCAAAGGATAATTAATGATCAAGTATCATGCAAAGGTGATGGAGTTGGTATTAGAATTTACTACTATTCAGCTGGTCAGAATACCAAGAATGGAGAATGCAAGAGCAGATGCCCTAGCTCGATTAGCATCAGCTACTCGTACCGAGCTACGAAGAACAATCCCAATTGAAGTGTTGGCTAGTCGAAGCATAGACGAAGATCTAATGACGAATTTCATTACCTTTGATTTAGTACCATCTTGGATGGATCCAATCAGGGCATATATTGAGGAGGGAGAATTACCAGTCGACAAGCTCGCAGTCAAGAAATTAAAGTTTAAAGCTGCTCGGCATGTATTAACTAACGGTATTCTATATAGACGAGAAATTATGGAAGGTTTGCAAAGATATGTACATCCCTCCGAGGTGAAATAATTGATTAAAGAAATCCATGAAGGGTCCTGTGGAGCCCATGTAGCAGGTCGAACGCTTTTGCAAAGGGTGATGACGCAGGGATACTACTGGCCGACGATGAGGGTTGATTGTATAGCCTATGCCAAGAAATGTGACAAGTGCCAGCGCTTTTCCTCCATTCGAAGAACTCCACAAGCATTGTTGACACCCATCACTTCCCCTTGGCCATTTGCCATGTGGGGAGTAGATTTGGTCGGGCCACTACCAACGACCAGAGGAAGGTTCAAATACCTCGTTGTCGTAGTGGATTATTTTACTAAATGGGTTGAAGCTGAGACTCTCATTGATATGACGTACGATAAGGTGTACCACTTTATTTGGAAGAACATCATTTGTCGATATGGTCTTCCTCATGCCTTCATCACAGACCATGGAACACAATTTGACAACGAGGAGTTCGCTGCTTATTGTCATCAGTCAAACATTTTAAAGATCCACTCAGCGCCAGGCCATCCTCAAAGCAATGGACAAACTGAAGTGACTAACAGAACGTTGCTGAATGGCTTGAAGAAAAGACTGGATGATGCGAAAGCAAATTGGATCGACGAGCTACAATCAGTACTCTGGGCTTACCGAACTACTCCTCGAGTAGCAACAGGGGATTCTCCATATATGCTAGCATTTGGAAGTGAAGCTGTTATGCCTGCCGAGTTGGGCCTCCCAACACACAGGGTACTGAATTTCAATTCCCCTGTCAGCGACTTAATGAGAAGATTGGATTTAGACATGCTCGAGGAGGTTAGAGAAGCAGCCATCAGGAATGCTGCATACCAACAACGAACAACTCTGTTCTACAATAAGAGGGTGAAGAAGTGCGACCTGAAAGAAGGAGATTATGTGCTAAAGAAAGTGGTTCAAAATCACAACAAACTGGAGGCAAACTGGCATGGACCATACCGAGTTACAGAAGTTATTCGACCGGGAACTTACCGAATAACAACTTTAGAGGGGGAGGAGTTTAAGAATGCATGGAACGCAGAGCACCTGCGCAAGTATTATCAGTGATGTATATTCTCATGTAACGCAGTTCCGTCAGTATGAATAAAATGAAGATATTCTGCCAAATTCTCTCCTTTTATTGAAAGTTTTTCGGGGAATACTAGTGCTACACACTACTCGGCAAAACTCAGAACTCGGACTACTCAAATTTATTCTCGAAAACACCAACTAAGGTTGGTCGAGAAACAAATGTATTCCTACGGGAAGTAAAACTATGTATTCCTACGGGAAGTAAAACTATGTATTCCTACGAGAAGTAAAACTATGTATTCCTAAAAATGCCAACTTATGTTGGTTAGGAAGTAAATGTATTCCTACGGGAAGTAAAACCATGTATTCCTAAAAATGCCAACTTATGTTGGTTAGGAAGTAAATGTATTCCTACGGGAAGTAAAACAATGTATTCCTATGGGAAGTAAAACTATGTATTTCTACGGGAAGTAAAACTATGTATTCCTAAAAATGCCAACTTATGTTGGTTAGGAAGTAAATGTATTCCTACGGGAAGTAAAACAATGTATTCCTACGGGAAGTAAAACTATGTATTCCTAAAAATGCCAACTTATGTTGGTTAGGAAGTAAATGTATTCCTATGGTAAGTAAAACAATGTATTCCTACGGGAAGTAAAACTATGTATTCCTAAAAATGCCAACTTATGTTGGTTAGGAAGTAAATGTATTCCCACGGGAAGTAAAATTATGCCAACTTATGTTGGTTAGGAAGTAAATGTATTCCTACGGGAAGTAAAACTATTCCTAAAAATGCCAACTTATGTTGGTTAGGAAGTAAATGGATTCTCAAAAATGCCAACTAAAGTTGGTCGGGAGGTAAAATTATTCCAGAAAGTGCCAAAGTTGCTCGTCCACGAGGAGCTCTTGGTCGAAAACATTTTATGAATACGAGAAAGTGATCGAGCAAAATTTTTGATACTCGTAACTTTTTAAATTACTACTAAGTTGGTCGAGAAACAAAACATCATTTTTGCCAAATGACTACCACAAATTCAAACTACTCGACAATAAGTTGGTCGACAAATAACACAATATCATTATCTTTTTAACAGATACACATGCACAGATGTAAAGTGTTACAAAACAATAGCAGTCAAGATTTGCAAATAAAATTATTTCATTAAATATAGAACAAAATACATCAAGAATGAAATACAAATTTATTACATCAATATTCCTATTCTATTGGTTTTTTCCCCTCTGCTTTTGAAACAGGTTCCTCGCCAACAGGCGGATCATTTAAAGCAAGAGGAGAATTTATAAAGTTAAGATCTTTTAGCATCCTGAGATTCATCACGGATGGTCGATCTAAGAGGTGCTCGGGACGATATATCTCGACATTTGAATGGAGATTATAATCGCCGAGATATTTGGAAATCAGACATCGGGGGATGGCCCGAGCAGGGATCTAACTCATATCAAGCTTAAATGGTGGCACTGGCAGGTCGAGCAGCCCAGGATTATGATAATCCCACAGGTAATGACCCTGCTCCAGTTGCAGCACACCTAAGGCATTCAACCATCCCTGCTTGTAGCCCTCATTATTTGCATTTTGGATGCGATCGTCCAAGTGGTAGAGAGCCTCATTGTAGCCAGCCATCCAGAACTCCCTGGGCTGCTTCTGGAATTGATATATCAATCTTTCCAGCTGTTCGTGGAGATTTTTGATGGAGGGTTCTTTATTCTCCAAGATATATTTTTGCTCAGAAAGCTGATCTTCCAGACCACTGATCTTCTTAGACATCTCGACAAACGCCTGGTTCTTCGCCATTAGTTGGAAGGCTTGGTTCTCTAAAGCAGATTGAGTCCTCTGTTCCTCGACAGGAACCCAAGAAGCTCTTGCTCATCCACGAGGAGCTCTTGCTCGTCCCCGAGAAGATGTAGAAGGGCCAGCTCTTTTCAAGGTCTCCAATTCGTCCCTCAGGTTGGCGTTCTCGACTTCCAAGAACGAGAATCCCTCGTCAGTCACTGGGACCAAAGCATTTGAGGTGGAGGCAACAGATTTTAATTGAGATACTTCTCTTTGCAAGTTGTTATTTTCTTGCTCCAACAACTCGGCTATTTGCCTGTGATCCTCGACCTCGACTTTCAACGTTCTCTCCCGCACGTCGTAAGCAGCAAAACGCTTCTCGTATCCCTTTTCGGCAACGATTTGGTGATACTTCTTCTCGTACCCCTCTTGCAAGAGGGCAGTGCATTCCTTATATTGTTCCTGAAGGTCTTCAAGAGTGCCTTGGAGATCCTCAATCATATCATAATAAGCTACATTATTGGCCACCATACAATCAAGCAGACACTTCAAATATTGGTAAGCTTCAATTGCTTATTCCGAAGCATCTTGGCCGAGGATGTCGACGATTTGTGCTGCACTCAGATCTGTGTGACCAGCCTTAAAGTATTCATTGCATTGCCTCAATAGCTTTGTATCGTGAGCAGATAATAATTCCATCCTGGCCAGAAACTAGTAGAGGAAGAAAAAGAAATAATCAATAAGAGTACCAACAGAGCATGAAGAGAAGAAACAACAGTGTGCATAAACAAAAGTTCAAATTTTATTATATCATAAAATTCAGAGTTACATTTTGAGGGTTACATTTGACAAAGAAAAATAAAATAGAGATAAACCCGAACAACTCTACACCTTTTCCTTGTCTCCCAAAACCTTCTCGGGAGGCTGGGACGAGGAGGTAGGTTACTCGGAGGGAACAGAAAGTTGCTCGGGGAGCGCTGGCAGTTGCTCGGAGGAAGTAGCGATTTGTTGAAGTTCCTCGTTAGTAGGCTGGATGGCTGGGGGATAAGAAACTTGATCTCCCATCACCATGGAAGACTCTTCGGAGGAAGCTTCGTCCTCTTCTTCATCTTCAGGAGTTGGAGGGGGACCAGGGATGTGTCTCTAAAAGAGTTCAGAATTTTCATCAACCTTCATCTCCTGTAGAGCAGTGACCCACCCATATCTAAAGTATTTGAAGCTGTCATATTCGACTTGCGACATCATGGTAGCCAAGCCCTTGTTCCACCCTTTATCCCAACCATCGCTGAAGGATTTCTTCATAGCCAATTTTCTCTTTAACTTCTCCGAGGAAAGCTTCTCGGACAGAAGATTGTCAGCAGCCTTCAGTTTACTCTCAACCTCCTCCTTCTGCCGACTTACTTCCTGAAGCTGACCTAAATTTTCCTCAGCAACCTTGAGCTTATCTTCAAGCTCCCCAGCAGTTTTGAGCTTCCCTTTGAGCTCTTTATTCTTTTTCTCCAAATCATTTAATTTTTTCTCCAACCCCTTGGAGACTTCAACAACTTGAGCCTTCTCCTGCTCGGTTGAGGTAAGTTTCTTCTCCCAAGCAGCCTTATCAACATCATGCTTCTGACGAGAATCTTCCAAAGACCGCGTCAGACCCATCAGAGCTTCCTCCACACCAGATGAGGAGCTTGAAGCTTTAATAGCTTCATCTTTCTTCACAATTGTATTAAAGCAGCTCACCAACTGTGAAAAGAAAACAAAAGCAAGTCAGAGATAGATATAACAAGGGAAAGATGAAAATTTCAAAACAATAAGACTTACAGAAGCAATATGGCGAGCAGCCAATGAGGTAACCATGTCCCGAGAAAGGTTCTCTTCAATACCTTGGATCTCGGGAATGATCCAAGTCTTCACCGAGCTCATGGCAGAGCTCGGGGGAACAAAAGTAGGAACACCAGTTCCAGTAGTTGGGGGCTGAGAGATGGTTTCATCCAAATTGATCGAGGAGCTCTTCTTCAGCTTCCTCGGGGGAGCAGGAATAGTTTCGACCAAAGAGGAACTCTTGGTCGGTGATATGACAATCACCTCACCTGGAGCAGCAGCCTTGCTCGGGGCTACTGGGGGCTTCTCGATAACCTTTACAGGGGCATCCGAGAGAGCTGCATCAATTTTCTTTGTCCCTTCTGGGACATCATGTTTACTTCTTTTTTCCTCTCCAGCAGCAGAGGCAGGTTTCCCGAAGAGAGTAGGAGGTCATCTTTTCTTCATCCTTTCACTTAAAGGAACGTGTGACTCAGGTGAAGAACTGGTAGAAGCTGGTACTAGCTCTGCGTCGCTTATCACCGGACGAGCAGTGAAAGAAGAGGTGTAACTCTTGTACTGCAGCAAATATGAAGTTGACCTAATGTGCTCGTCGGCAACAGTCTGATGCAAACTCCAGATAAGTTTTAAGTGTCTTATATTAACGTCTGCCTCTTTTGGACACTTTCTTTTGTTGTCAACTGCAAACAAATCAACATTAAAATATCAGTGGCACATTTTATCAAACATAGAGGAAGCATAATTTCAAAATAAATAAAATGAAATAAAAATAACCTATCCCATTGCTATAGGGAGGGCATCTGGGACCCTGATACACTTCATCTCCAGATAAAGGAGCATGTTGCCAATTTTTTATAACAACCCCGTGCTCAAAATAGTCCCTATTGGCATTCGGGAGATTGACCACTAAAGCCCTATTTAAAAATCTAGTTTTTAAATAAAAAGTGTTATCACCAACAACCCATCTATAACAAAACATGATTTCTGGAATTCCTATGCGAGTTCAATGAATTTGATTTAGTCTATGAACCCCATTAACTATTCTCCATGTATTGGGGGCTATTCTTGCAGGAACCGCGTCAATGTATTGACAGAATTCCAGACATAGAGGGTTTGGAGGAAAATAAAATCCACACTCAGCAACAAAGAGACTGGGGAACTAATGTCCCTCAGCCAAACGGAAATAGTCTGAAGGCTCAGAAAGCTCTTCCAAAACAACCCAGGAGGGAATAGAAAAATCAGAGCGAAATTTATCAATCGATTCTACAGGATAAACCAAGATGAAAGAAGGAAATGAAGAAGAAGGAAGAAGATCTTACAGAAAAAGAGTGGATCTGTTGACAACGAACGATGAAAAGGATGAACGCACAAGAGAGTAAGACAATAGAAACCTCGAAGATACAAATTTGAAAAAGTAGAAGACGATGGGATTGTCTGTGACGCTTAAATACCTTACCTTAGGAAACGGTAAAGTTAATGATTACAAAAAGAAACGATTACGCTACCGGCGGCGAGAAGGAAAAAAAGTACGCGGAGATCGAGGCGGTTATAAAAATTCAAAAAAGCCTGATTCTACGAATTTGGAAGGAAAAATAAATACAAAGGAACACTCCTAAAAATTAGGAGGAACATTTAAAACTGCCATATTCCAAGAAAAAATGTTCCACACTCCTCAAATTTTGAACTATGAAACATTGGGGGCTTCTGTTGATACCAAATTTAGTCTGCTGACATGGCTCAATTAAGTGAAGACACGTGGCAATCTACGTGGAAACAACAACACTTCCGAGGAACTCAGACGCTCCGAGGAACCATACTACAACGAGGAACACTTCTTCCCCGAGGAACTCAGACGCTCCGACCAACAAGAACTCTACGAGGAACTTCTGAGTACCGAGCAGCTTAGGCGGTCCGAGCTGCACCTCGAACAAAGCATTAATAGTCGGATAACCAACAGTTTGACAGTTCATTAAATGCTTATCATTCAGATGTATACACTTAAGGGGCATTGAATGTATTACCCTTTCACATGAACAACATTTAATGTATTACCCTTTCACATTACAGCCTCAGGGCTATAAATACATTGTATTACCCTCATTGTAAGGGGACCGGAATTTCTTGATTGAACATGTAATCGAGAATTCCCAAACAGTCATCAATAACAGAAACAGTGGACGTAGGCCATTCTTATAAGGCTGAACCACTTTAAAACTTATGTGTCTCATTTATTTTATTTGTGATTAAATAATTAGATACGATCTAAATTTTTACATCAACAGTTTGTAAGCACTGTTCGTGGTTTAACGTCTTGGTTTTAAGATCTTGTGTCTAACTTAAACATTAGGTTAGATCTATATTTCTGTTTTATAGAAATTATAGATGTGGCGGTTTTATGTTATATTACACTTAGATCTGCATTCTTAGTTTCTCGTCTTGAGAAATCTTTTGTTGATTATTTTCTATAAATGTTTTTATCATCAAAATCAACAAAATCTTTTTATGTTTCTAGTTCTATTGAAACAAGACTTTTGACCTAGTTGGAATCACAATCGGTGGTTTTCATTTTCAAAAATATTTTCAAAACGCCTGAAATTGATTAAGACCTTGAACCGTCTTCCGAGCAAGGTAACCTTGGATTCCGGGAGTGATTAAAAGGTCAAATAAAGTTTTTGTTTCTAAGAAGAGAGAAACTGAAAATCACAGGATATAGATCTTAACTGTAATTTGATAGGACTGTTTGTATAATATAAGCGTGTGTGTGTGTACACGCCTGTGTTGGAGGACCATCACAAACATTTACACACTACAACACTGAAAGTGTTGGTTATAAGATCTTGAAACAAGAGTCGACGTAAAGACTTGAACAAAGTGGAAGTTAGCAAAATGGGAGAGCCACATCAACAATCAAAACTCCTGAGAAGTTAGAAGGAAATCAGTGGGTACATTCCTAAACTTGTATAGGTCTGATTTGTGTGCATGTGTGTTATATAGTTTGTAACTGATATATTTTGTTTTAGTGGATTTTTGGTTTGTGACTTAAAAGTCACCGTGGATGTTT
Organism: Sambucus nigra; assembly: GCA_949130495.1. Lineage (NCBI taxonomy): Eukaryota > Viridiplantae > Streptophyta > Magnoliopsida > Dipsacales > Adoxaceae > Sambucus > Sambucus nigra. Next base: position 62,124,849 of record OX422223.1, on the reverse strand, counting down.
CCTCAGTTGGGTGAGGTTTTACCACATTAAAAATATCTTGTCATTAATCATTCTACATCTCCTCATCTCATTCTTATTAGTGTGCTTATATAAACTCTCTTAGTTTTTTTGAACTTGTTAACAAATCTTAAACTGATCTCGTACATATATTATTAAACACATCTTGTAATTAAACTGATTTGATTTAAAGAAAAGAGTTTCCTCAAAAAACAGTTCGGAGTTACTTCAATATTTTAATCTTGTATTAAACGGCCTAAGTAACAATTTTTCAATTGGTATCAGAGCTTTGGAAATATTTTTAAAAGATCTTGTGTTTCTGAAATTATTTTCTTGAAATCAAACAATGGACGAGAAAAATGAAAGATTTGGTAACTTGACCAGACCTCCTCTCTTTGATGGGAACAACTTTGCTTATTGGAAAGTAAGGATGGCTTCTTTCATACAAGGAACCTTGGGAGATGATGTCTGGGATATTGTTAAAAATAGATATACTTATCCTACTAAACCAGCCACTGAAGGAAGTAATGAGAGGATTAAGAAAGTATTAAGTCAATTCACACAAGAAGAGAAGCAAGCTTCTCGAAACAATAACAAAGGAAAGAATGCCATATTTATGTCCATAAATGAACATGATTCCAAAAGGATCTCATCTAGTTCCACTTCTAAGGAAGCTTGGGATACACTGATTACTGCACATGAAGGTGACACTAGAGTTAAGGTTGCTAAAATTCAAATGCTTGTCCTGAATCTTTTGATGACTTTTACATGAAATTGACTGACATTGTGACCAAATTGCATGCTAATGGGATCACTTATGACAGACATGAAATTGTCTCTAAAATTTTAAGGTCATTACCACAGAAATTTGATAACAAAAGATATGCTATTGGGGAAATGAGTGACCAAAATCTCACTCCTGAATTACTCAGTAGTAAACAAAGAACTATGGAGATGGAATTAGAATTTAAGAAGCAATTGACCCAGTCCCATAGGAAACAGACTAGTTCCAATTTGAGTTTTTCCTCTAAACTGATGAAACTTGAGTTTAGTACTCCCACTGATGACTCTGATGAGGAATGTGATATAGATAGTTTGGATAATCAAATTGCCTTGATGTTAAAATAGTTTAAGAAAATTATCAAATTTAGAAATAAAATGGCAAACAGACAAGGCAAGCAAAATTATCCACCTCAATCTAATTACAAACCTTATGAGAAAGGTCAAGACAAACAGCACAAGGACATTCACACGAGACCTAACAAAGACCTCAAGAACATTGAATGTTTTAGATGTGGAAAATTAGGACATATAGCACAAGACTGTAGAGTTAAACCTAACACTGTCAATAAACATACTAGGACAAACATTTGCAAAACGTGGGATGATTCAAGTGATTCTGAAAACAAGGAACCTGAATCATCTGATGATTTTGATCCTTATATGTATTTCTTTGCTAAGATAATCTATAATGATGATATGCCTATGTATGAGATTGATGATAATAGTTGTACTTCTGTTGTTATAAATCATGCTGCTACTGGTTTAGATGCTTTAATTTCTGAGAATAATGCTACTTCTACCGCGGGGTGTGTGAGTCAAAGGGAAAGCGATAATGACGGTGTCAATGTGTGTGTGAGTTTAAGAAATGAATCCTTAGGGGTCACTTCACACACTACACTTAATGATTCAGACACTGAAGACCTCCCTGATATTCACACACTTTATGCAAAAACTCTCAAGAAAAGCACTAGACTAGAAAATATAGTGAAAGATCTCACTAAGAAACTAGAAGACCTAGGCCTGATGGTTAAACTTAATGCTGAAGAGTATACTACCCAATGTCTAACTCATGAAAATGAAGTCAAAATTTTTGATAAAAAATTAAAGAATTTGATTGAAGAAAATGAAACCCTGGATAAAAAATATAAAGGGACATTATTAGAATTGGAACAATCTAAAGAGAAGATAGCAACAGTTTTTAAAAAATTTGCAAAATTTGAAAATAATTCAAACTATTTTGATGGTTTTGTTGCTGATTCAAAAACCAATTCTGATGATCTAACTGGAATAGGGTTTTGCCCTAATTTAAAGACATAAACTAAAAACTTTGAAGCTATCAAGTTTGTGTGAGGAGGCAAAAGACCTATAGAAACTTGCCCAGATTTACACTTCCTAAAACAAGAGTTTGATGGAAAACAATCAAAGTTTGATATTGGGTAATCAAGTAACTCTGAGTGTGAAATTTTACCTGGGGCTAAATATGTCTACCCCTCGATTAGGAATAGTGACTCTTCCTTTCAAACTGTACTTCCTAGGAATAAGGTTCAACCCAAAAACTCTATGAAGCCTATGTTTAGAGACTTTCCTAAAGAGATTCCCTATTCAAGCAATTTATATCACTCATATTGTGACTTATATGGTCATTCATTCAAAGGATGCTATTCTAGACGCTTAGTTAAACCTGTCTGCAACACTCCTGTATATCAGAACTTTAACTATTCTAGGAGAATTCGTAATAATTATGTTCTGCCTAGACAACCAGACAAAAACTCTTACTATAGAAAGAGAAAGACCAAACCTAAAATATCATTTCTAATAAGTATTACTAGGCACTTTCCTAAACTAAATTCTCCTACTTTCCATAAATTTCAAACTCATGTAAAACATGTTTCAACAAAAATCCAATGCTCGAAAATTTATCAAATGAGAGCATATAAGCACAAAATGAAAACAAGAGCTATTTGGGTTAGAAAAGATGAGCTATTACCCCAGATGAAGTGTAACATTGTGATTACTTCTTTAAAAGCTGAACACACTCCCTCTGGTTGGTATTTAGACTCTGGATGCTCAAAGCACAGGACTAGGGATGATACTAAACTTTTAAACAAAACCAGCTTTGCTGGAGGGAAAGTTATTTTTGTTGATGGTGTATCATCTCAAATCATTGGTAAAGGAACACTCCAAGAAGAAGGATTACCTTTACTTGAAAATGTTCTGCTAGTAAAAGGTCTTAAGGCTAATCTACTTAGTATCTCACAATTTTGTGACTCAAATCATACTGTCGCCTTTTCAAAGAATAATTGCAAAATTTTAAATGAAAAAGGTGAGTGCATAATTACAGGACTCAGGACTCCTGACAATTGTTATACTGTACAGAACAATACTGAGGTCTGTAACATTGTTAGAATGGATGACAATGAGATATGACATAATCGAATGGGTCACATAAATTACGAAAATCTTAGTAGATTGTCTACACTAGAAATAGTTAGAGGTATTCCTAAGATCAAACCTATTTCTAATATTGTATGTGGATCATGCCAGGAAGGAAAAATTATTAAGGCACCTCATAAGAAAGTTGAAGATATTCTTGCCTCTAAACCCTTAGAGCTCATCCATATGGACCTAATGGGTCCCTCTCAAACTGTTAGTCTCTATGGACACATTTATAATCTTGTTATGGTTGATGACTTCACCAGATTTACTTGGGTAGACTTCTTAAAACAAAAATATGATACTTTTCAAACTTTTTTGAAAATTTTACTTCGAATTGAAAATGAGAAGGACAATCAAGTAAACATAATTCATAATGATAGAGGTGGAGAGTTCATAGACACCGGTATTATAGAATATTGTGACTATAATGGTTACAAACATGAATTTAGTGCCCCTAAGACTCCTAAAAAACGGTATTGCTGAGAGAAAGAATCGTACTCTTTAAGAGACGACACGTGTTATGATTGATGCCAAGACTTTACCTAAATATTTCTGGGGAGAATCTATTCGTACTGCGTGTCACATTATCAATAGGGTCTATCTTAGAAAGAATTCTAAACAAAATCCTTACAAACTATGGTATGGGAAAAATACCAATCTTAAATACCTTAGAACCTTTGGTAGTACGTGTTATGTCTGCAGAGATAGAGAACACTTATCCAAATTTGAGACTCGCGGAGATAAAACCATCTTTCTAGGATATTCTCCTAACAGTAGAGCATACTGTGTCTATAATCTTTGCACAAAGATCTTAATGGAATCCATAAACGTTATTGTAAGTGACACTACTGTAGAGAGGAAGACTAGAGAACCAACTATTATGGAAGAGTCTGAAAATGTTTTCGAAAATGACTCTCCAGAAATAGATGATTCTTTACCAATTGAGACACCTGAAGTACCTAATTGGGTTTCTAAAGACCATCCCATAGATGACGTTGTTAATAACTCTAGTGAGCATGTATGTAAAAGATCTCAATTAAGAAACTTTGCTCATTATGCATGTTTTGTTTCCCTTGTGGAACCAAAGAATGTAAATAATGCATTGAATGATCCTCATTGAATTTCTGCAAAGCAGGAAGAACTTTTTCAATTTGTCAAACATGATGTTTGGTATCTTGTACCTAGGACTAATCATAAAAAGGTTATTAGCACACGTTGGATATTTAAAAATAAATCTGATGAATGTGGGATAATCATTACAAACAAAGCGAGATTAGTTGCTCAGGGATACTCTCAAATTGAAGGAATAGATTTTAACGAGACTTTTGCTCCTGTTACTCGCTTAGAATTTCTTCGTCTTCTATTTCCCATAGCTTGTTACTTACATTTTATGATTTATCAAATGGATGTCAAATATTCCTTCCTTAATGGAATAATGACTGGGGATACCTATGTAGAATAACAAAATGGGTTCATTGACCCTCAATATCCAAATCATGTTTTTCGTCTTAAAAAGGCTTTGTATGGCCTAAAATATGCGCCAAGAGCCTGGTATGAGCGCCTTTCCAATTTTCTCTTAGACAAAGGTTTTAAGAGAGGTGGAAATTATCAAACCCTTTTTGTCAAATATTTTGACAAACATATTATTATAGCTCAAGTTTATGTTGACGATATCATCTTTGGATTAAGATCTCCCTCAGAAGTTAAATCCTTTTCTGAAATTATGCATAAAGAATTTCAAATGTCTCTTATGGGGGAGTTGCAATTTTTCTTGGGGTCTTCAAGTCAAACAGAATTCAGAAGGATTATTTGTTAAAAAATTCAGTATTCAGAATTCAGAAGGATTTTTTCTTGAGTCGCAATCTAAGTATGCTTTAAAGATTGTTAAAACATTCGGCCTTGAGAGTGCAAAATATGCTAAAACTCCCATGAGTACTACGGTAAAATTATCTAAGGATGCGACTGGTAAATACATAGATCCAACCCTATATCGTAGTATGATAGGAACCTTACTATACCTTACTGCCTCGCGTCCTGATATTATGTACGCTGTTTGCATATGTGCTCGTTATCAAAACAATCCTAAAGAGATCCATTTAGTTTGTGTTAAAAGAATCATAAAATACATAAAAGGCACTCTAAATTTAGGACTTTGGTACACCAATGATACACCTAGCACTATAACAGGTTACACTGATGCCGATTGGGCTGGGTGTACTGATGATAGTAAGAGCACATCAGGAGCATGTTACTATATAGGTAATAATTTGGTAGGTTGGAGTAGTAAGAAACAAAACTGCACTTCTTTATCAATAGCTGAATCTGAATATATAGTCGCTGGAAGTTGCTGTGCCCAATTACTTTGGCTTAAGCAAATGCGAAGTGATTATGGTATTCAAGAAGATCAATTACATCTCTATTATGATAATCAAAGCGCGATCAATATATCTAAAAATTCTGTTCAACACTCGCGAACTAAACATATAAAAATTAGACATCACTTTATACGCGAATTAGTTGAGACTAAGGAATTAGAAATCAATTATCTTCCTACTGATTTGCAACTCGCAGATATGTTTACCAAACCCTTGGATTATAATAGGTTTATTGCTTTGCGTAAATCGATAGGAATGGTTTGTGCTGAATAAACTCCTATGACTTAAGTAATATTCCCTTTGTCCATTTGAGACAAAATGGGGGAGAAATTTGAGTCTTATGAGTTTATTTTTTTTTACATATTTGTAAAATGCTTGATCTTAGTATTCTTTGCAGGAATTTGTACCATTGATGCTTTTAGGGTATTGGTTTGTAAATAGTTGAGTTATGTAATTTCCTTTTCTAGGGAATGGTAGATAGAATTTTTTAGGAATAGGTTTTTCCTTATTTCTTTGTTGCCCTACGAGTCCGAGATGACTCAAAGGATATTTTGTCTCATATTTACAAAGGGGGAGATTGAAGCACCTTATACTCTTGACTCACTTGAGTCTACATTGTATAAGTGCTCATCTAGTTTGGAAATAGTGACAACATTGTGTCCATTCTCTAGAATCCAAAAATCCCTAGACTCTACTCTACTCTTCATTCCTCTTGTTTGATCGATTAAAGGTATATTCATATAACACTCACACATATTAGGATTGCATACATTGTTTAGATATTGCATTAAATTATGTGTGTGTGTGTTAATTTGCCTTAAAACAATTTTTTATAATTTTTTGGGAATTTTTAATGATTTTTAAAATGATTTTTTCAAAATTAAAATTGGATTAAAAAGTTTTTGGGGTCAATCTGTAAATACAGGTTTTATGGTTTTATGGTTTTATGCCTATAAGTTGATTTGGGTAGGATTCGAAAGTGCTAGAGACTATATGGTGTGTGTGTGTAATTATTTTCAAACATGCGTGTGAGGTTCGATATCATCCCTACACCCGTCACCCTTGTACCGTTTAGATTTGTGTTTCTTTAAAGACTCAAAATCGTTATCCATTGTTATCCATTGGATCTTTGTTATAAACTCTCTGCAAGCGTTTGAAGCCAATCCCTGTGAAACCCTTTTTAACCAATCAGAAGCCATTTAACCCACCTCTTTTATTTCACCATTGGACCAAAGTCAATATGGGAAGACCAAATCCCAGCCCTTGATTTTGAACAGCCTTCTCCATCTTTCCAAGCCTGCTATAAAAAGAGACTTACCCTCATCCTTTGAGAGAATTTTTCCACTTTGTCTAAGTAGAGAGAAGAGAGATAAGAGAGAGAGAGTAAGAAACCCTAAATCGTCCATATACAGTTTCAAACCCTAACTCATTCTCTTTAAAACCTTTTACACCAAACACCAAACACCAAACACCAAACCTGAGTGTTTGAGAGTTGTTTTGAGTTGGCTTGTAAGCACTATTAGTGGTTTAACCTCTTGGTTTTAAGATATTGTGTCAACCTTAAACATTAGGTTAAATCTGTATTTTTGTTTTATAGAAATTATAGATCTGGCGGTTTTATGTTATATTACACTTAGATATGCATTCTTAGTTTCTCGTCTTGAGAAATCTTTTGTTGATTATTTTCTGTAAATGTTTTTATCTTCAAAATCAACAAAATCATTTTCTGTTTCTAGTTCTTTTGAAATAGGACTTTTGACCTAGTTGGAATCGCAATCGGTGGTTTCAATTTAAAAAATATTTTCAAAACCCCTGAAATTGATTAAGACCTTGAACCGTCTTCCGAGAAAGGTAACCTTGTATTCCAGGATTGATTAAACGGTCAAATAAAGTTTTATTTTCTAAGAAGAGAGAAACTGAAAATCACAGCATATAGATCTTAACTGCAATTTGATAGGACTGTTTGTATAATATAAGCGTGTGTGTGTGCATACATGTGTTAGAGCACCATCACAAACATTTACACATTACAACACTGAACGTGTTGGTTATAAGATCTTGAAACAAAAGTCGACGTAAAGACTGGAACAAAGTGGAAGTTAGCAAACTGGGAGAGCCACATCAACAATCAAAACTCCTGAGAAGTTAGAAGGAAATCAGTGGGTACATTCCTAAACTTGTATAGGTCTGATTTGTGTGCATGTGTGTTATATAGTTTGTAACTGATATATTTTATTTTAGTGGATTTTTGGTTTGTGACTTAGAAGTCACCGTGGATGTTTCCTCAGTTGGGTGAGGTTTTACCACGTTAAAAATCTCTTGTCATTAATTTTTCTACATCTCCTCATCTCATTCTTAATAGTGTGCTGATTTAAACTGTCTTGTTTTTTTTTTTAAAAACTTGTTAACAAATCTTAAACTGACCATGTACATATTTTATTAAACACATCTTGTGATTAAACTGATTTGATTTAAAGAAAAGAGTTTCCTCAAAAAACAGTTTGGAGTTACTTCAATAGTTTAATCTTGTTTAAACGACATTAGTAACAGTTTTTCATATAATGAACTGGAGATAACTCGACCTTCTCATCTGATGGATACGCCGAGCAGGAGTAATAGAAGGATGCTTCAGGATTTTAACTTTATCAATTCTTCTTATACGCTGGATGATCCTCCCGTTGACATGGAACACATGTAGCCATCTTCCAAAGCTAAAGAAAACATCTAATGGAATAATCATCTTGTAATTCATTTAAAATACATTTGATTGTAACACAGTTTGTATGAATGAAACATGTTCGTTTTTTTATTATGGGTAACTTATGATTATTTAAATCAATTAGTTAACTTGTAATTGTTTGTGTCAGTGGTTCTAATAATACACTTAGAAATATTTATCCAAATTTAGTATTAGTTACCATTGGGAGTGCCATAGGTTCTACTAATGCTCCTAGATGTATCGACTTAAGTTTAGCATTCGCTACCAGTGGTATTGCCATAGGTTCTACCAATGCTCTTAGGTTTATTAACTTAAGTTTAACACTGGTCACCAGTGGTGACCAAGTGCATGTGGAATATATGTTTATATTCCTTTATTTAGAAATTTTACATGCCTTCCTTTATTTTACTTAGTTTGGGTAAAATGAATCTTTACCACTAAATCTTTTGGCCAAGTGTTGAGGATTTTAATCCTATTTTGACTTGGATTTTTAATAGTTGAAGAAGTACTGAGGATTGAAATCCTATTTTAACTTAGTTGGTTATTGCTTTGAGTTGTGTCGATCAAGTGTCGAGGGAATCTTTGGTTGTTGGAATTACGATTTCTGATTTGAGGGATATATGTATATGTACCTCCATACTCCCAAAAAAATAAAAAATAAAACTAAATGAACGAAAATCGATAATTTTATAGATAATAATCTTGTAAAAAACTGAAATACAAAGCTTGTAATGTAATGATAATACTTTATGAGGTGCTCTATGTCCCAAGGATTCTTAAACTCTTCTCCTTCCAAAGTTTTAGTCCGGTATGAGCCTGGTCGGATGACAACTGAAATACGATAGGGACCGTGCCAATTAGCACCAAGCTTGTTACACTTTTGTATCACCTTCTTAAAAACATAATCTCCTTCTTCTAAGTTGGTCGGCTTGTCCCTTTTATTATAGAAGTGAGCAGTCTTATGTTGGTAGGCATCATATCTCATGGCAACATCATACCTTACTTCTTCCATTATATCAAGATCTAGTTGTCTGATGAGATCACTGACTGGGGAATTAAAGTTTAATACATAGTGAGTTGGTAAGTTGAGCTCGACTGGTATCATTGCTTCAGTTCCAAATGCAGGAATATATGGTGTTTCCCCTGCTATTGTTCTCATTGTTGTTCTGTAGGCCCATAGGACTGAATGCAGCTCATCGATCCAATTTCCCTTAGCTGCGTCGAGCCATTTTTTTAATTCATTCAGTAGAGTTCTATTTGTTACTCCGTTTGACCATTACTTTGAGTATGGCCAGGTGCAAAATGCAACTTTTGAATTTTAGATTGGACACAGTAGACTTCAAACTCTTTATTATCAAATTGAGTGCCATGGTCTGCAATGAAAGCATATGGTAAACCATATATATAAATTATGTTCTTCCATATGAATTAATACACCTTGTACGGCATACCGACTAGTGGTTCTGCTTCAACCCACTTGGTGAAATAATCAACAACAATGACCAGGTATTTGAACCTGCCTTTGGTGGTCGATAATGGGCTGACCAAGTCTATTCCAGGTGAAGTGATTGGAGTTAAAGCATCATTGGGTGATTTTATAACGTTCGATAACCTCTAGTATCCCTGTGTGTTAATCCATTAAAGCAATGTTCTCCCAATTGAATGAGATCCACAAAAACCTTCATGGACTTCTTGGATCAAATCCTTAATCTCTATTGGGTGAACAGTTCTTTGCATGAAGGTCGTCAGTTCCCTTTTGTATAACACTCCTTTGCCTAATACATATCTCGCAGCTTTTTGGCTTCTATAAGATCGACTGGTAGAGTTCCATCTTTAATATAAGCTGTGATGGGATCCATCTAGGAATGTGCCATATTGACTGCAATAAAATTGACCATTAGGTCTTCATCGATGTTTTGATTATCCAGATCTTTATCAAAATCGTTCTTCTGAGATCAACTCTTATTGCCCATGCTAGCTGATCAAGTGCATCTGCTTGGGCATTCTCTACTCTTGGTGTTCTTTATATTTAGACAGTAGGTAACTCGGCTATCACTTCTCTGGTTTTGGCAAGGTATCTTATCATCAAATCTCCTTTGACTCCATATATATGGAGCATTTGATTTACCACCAATTGTGAATCACTGTGGGCCAGCACTTGCTCGACATTTAGTGAGTGAGCTAGATTCAAACCGACTATCAAGGCTTCGTATTCTTCCTTATTATTTGTCGCTTTAAATTAAAACCTGAAGGCATATTCAATATCAATATCATTAGAAGTGTTAAGGATTATACTTGGCAATAGCTCATGAAGAACCATCAACATATAATTTCCATATCGGAAAATCGCTACTGAAGCTTTCATCAGTCAATAATCCATATTTGAAGATATTTTTACTCTCCTTAATATACTTTTGTACCATTTCTTGATGTTTGGAGGATTCAGGCTGCTCGGCAGCAATTTTAGCTTACTTTTGATATAAACTTCCTTCTTCTGATTTCTGCTCGACGGGCAAATTTTATTGGCCGGGCACTTTTGGGTAAGTGAATTCGGCAATAAAATCTGCCAAAGCTTGACCTTTCAATAAAGATCTAGGCTCATAAACAATATCATATTCACCTAACTCAATTTCCCAATACATCAATCTCCCTGACTTTTCAGGTTTGTGGAGTGCTTGCCAAAGAGGCAAATCTGTATATACTACTATGGTATGTGCTTAGAAATAAGGTTTCATTCGCCTAGAGGCCTCAATAAGGGTTAGGGTTAATTTCTTCAAATGTGGGTACTGATCTCAACTCCCCTAAAGGCTTTGCTAGTGTAGTATACCGGCTTTTACACTCTATTGTCCTTTCAAACTAAAGCCGAGCTTAGAGTTTATTCGAAAACGGCCAGGTATAAGTACAATTTCTCCCATAAAATTAGTCGGGAGAGTAGTAACGGTGATCCCAAGTATTTCTTCAGCTCTTGAAAAGCTTGTTCCCACTCTTCGTTACACTCAAAAGTTTTCCTCAATACTTTAAAGGAAGGCAGACACTTATTTGTTGCTCAAGTAATAAATCGATTCAAAGATGCCACTCTTCCGATCAACCTCTGCACATCCTTCTTACAGACTGGTGATTGCATCTCAATCAGATATTTTATTTTCACGGGATTAGCTTCAATTTCCCCTTAGTTGATAATGAATCTAAGAAACATCGCTTCTCGAACTCCAAACACACACTTGGTCCGGTTCAGCTTCATCTGATGCTTCCCCAAGTTGCAAAAAGTTTAAGTTAGGTCGATAATATAATCAAAGGCTTTATGATCAGAGGTTTTTTTACTTTTTATCAGCATGTCATCCACATAAACCTCCATGTTGTTGCCTATCTGTTCTTTAAAAACTTTATTTACCAACCTCTGGTACGTTACACCTGTATTTTTAAGACCAAAAGGCATCACATTATAATAATAAGTTCCTCGGGGAGTGACAAAAGCTGTACTTTCCCTATATTTGGGCTTCATTTTAATCTTGTTATAACTAGAATAGGCATCCATAAAGCTTAAAAGCTCGTGTCTTGAGGTAGCGTCTATTAGCTGATCAATCCTTGGCAAGGGAAAATGATATTTTGGGCAAGCTTTATTTAGATACGTAAAATCTACGAACATCCTCCATTGTCAGTTTTCTTTTTAACCATAACAACGTTGGCCAAATAATCTGGATACTTTACATCTGCAATAAACTAGGCTTTTTGCAGCTTCTCTACTTCCTCTTGGATATCTTGATTCTTCTGAGTACTGAAACTCTACATCTTTGCTTGATCGGCTTGGCATCTTTACTGACGTTGAGTTCATGATAAAGGAAACTGGGATCAATGCCAGGTGTATCTTCATGACTCCAAGTAAATACATTTATCCCCTACCTCAGGAACATTATCAACTCTTATTTAAGGATAGGATCCAGTGTTGAGCCGATCTGCGTAGTTCTTTCTAGTTTGTCATCATCTAGAATGATGCTTTTGACTACTCCACAATTTGTCCTTTAACCAACTCTGCTTCATCCCGTTGATCTAAGGTTTCAAGCTCAGATTCACTATTAGGCTCAGTGGTATCCACCTGATAAGTTGTACTCTTCTTTTTCTTCTTTAATTCACTCCGTTCTTCTTATTCGGATGAGGAATAGTAACATTCTTTGCCCACCTTCTGATCGTCCTTCATAACGCCTTCACCAAAATGATTTGGAAACTTCAAGCATTGATGAATTGTTAATGGGATAACCTCACACTTCTTGAGTCCTACCCTGCCGAGGATCACATTATAACATTTTTGTCCATTACTAAGGAGTGTATTTTCTTCATATGACTTACTAGCCAGGTGCCGAATAAAACTTGTATCTTGATTGTCCCCACAGGGTAAACGTTTTCACCAGAAAAGCCTATTAATGGCCTGTGGTATGGCTTTAGTTGACTGAGCTTGAGGTTTAAACTTTGCAAATATGGATAAAACATTATATTTGTCGAGCTTCCATTGTTAATTAGAATTCTAGAAATAACCACATCCTAGATCCTAAATTTTACAACCAGTGGGTCATCATGAGTATATAGGACTCCGAAAAGATCATGTTTAGAGAACCCAATCACCAATTTGTCCTTATTGACCTTCCTCGACCGGTCATCTTTAACCAAATGAATTCTTTGAATATAAGAACAAGCTTGAGCCTTATTGAGGTAGGCTTTTCATTTAGTCATGTGATCACCTCCTCCTGTATCGCCACATATAATCATATAACAATCAAATGAACCAACGCTAAGCATAAATTTCTCACGTTCTGGTTGTTTGGACTTCTTCGATAGGTTAGGGTCATCTTCATAATCATCATCACAATTTTTCTTATTCATTTCCCTAGACTTATATAGAGAATTTATTCTTCTTTTAGACTCTCTTCTATCACGTCGATCAACAAATTTATTGAGTTTTCCTCGATGAATGAGAGATTATATCCCATTCTATAGGGCAATGCAACCATCAGTTGTGTGACCATGATCCTTGTGGAAATTGCAGTACTTGGATCTTTCTGTGTTAGGAGGGGATCTTAGCTTCCCAGGCCATCGCAATTCTTTGCTATGCTTGTTTTCTTTCAGGATATGGTGAATGTCAACACTCAATGGAGTGTACTTCCCATATCTCTTGAATTTTTCCTTCCTTCTTTCCCCTCTGTTCCTTCGACTCCTTATGGCCCTTTTGTTCCTTCTTCTTAGATTTTGCACCAGGCTTTATGGCGAGACTCTGTTTGGCAGCCATGGCTTCCTCGGTGTTTATTATCTTTCCTGCCTTTTCCATGAGTTCGTCCATCATCTTGGGAGGATATTTAGCCAAAGATTAATACAACTTCTCAGGAAGCAAACCACTAATAAAATAAGTGATGGCCATTTTTTCCTCGTAATCAATTACCTCCAACTTCTCATTGTTGAATTGAGTAATATAGTCCCTGGTGCTTTCGCCCACTTGTTGTCTTATACTCAAACGATGATCCACTCTTTTTACTGGTTTAACTCCAAAGCAAAAGTTACTAATAAATAGCTCGATCAACTAATTAAAGTTAGTGATCTGTCCATGGGGAAATTTATTATACCATATCTGGGCTGAGCCCGTAATGGTGCTAGAAAATGCTCTACATATCATTTCATCTGGTACTGTATAGATATTTGCTGCAGCTTGATACTGCTATATATGGAGAACTGGATCAGTTTTTCCATCGTATTTGGGAGTGAACATAGGAGCTTTGAATTTAGACGAGGTTGGAAAGTCTACGATTGTCTGAACAAAAGGAGATACTTTGACAAAACTTCATTGTACTGGATTCTTTACTTTGACCATCTCACCTAATTGATCCTCCAACCTTTGGATTGATCTTTTCCAATAAGGATTGCCTACATCCGACTTATGTTGAGCTGTTCATCTCTTTTAACCATTTGTTTGCGTTGAACTCTCCTCTTGAGAGGTCTGCTTGGCGGACGCTTGATCTTGATCGGATGGACATTTCACATTGGTCGACGGTATGCTGAGTATTATTGGATAACGTCCTGGGAGGATTTCTATTTCCTCGAGGTCCCAGACGATCAAAGGGTAAAGCTCTGCTTAACCTTTCTAAAACACTTGGCCTTTCAGGTGAAAACGAATGAAAGTCATAAGGGTATATGGATCTGAGTAATGAACTTGATCCTAGATAATAAGACATATCCCTTGAGGTTCTGGAATAATTATGTCTGCTAGTTCAAGGAGTTGAAGGAAGCGTTTCTCTCTATCTGGGTAGGGTTGGAGATTTGGGTTGTAATGTTTTGGCCAATTATCTCATCGTATTTTACATGACCTCCTATCTTCTTGAAAGACTAGCTAGAATCCCATTCAGATCATGGTTAATAGGTGGAATAGATGAAACAAGTGGATTTCCATCGTTCTTGGCACTGGATTCAGGGATATCAGTCATCCTTTCTTTGACACAGGTGTATGGGAGTGAAAAATGGTTATGAGAAACACGTTCTTACAGATGGCGCCAATATGTTGATGTAAAAAACTAAACTAGATCTAATTCCTTAATCACAGATAAGATATGTAAATAGAAAAAAAGAAACATAAGATTATAAAGTTGTTTGGCTATGTTTTAAGGCCTACGTCCACTGTTATAGTATTATTCGTTGCAATAGCTTGCTTGCTTATGTCCTTCCCTTTTGGTGGAAAGAGTACAACGTATTTATAGTGACCTGCAGGACAAAGGTTTGAATGTCAAGGGATGCAATGTCTTTATATACTACGCATTTACATCCTTATATACTGTATGTGACGATTAGTTGTACAAACTATGAGTAATGCGACTCTAGATATTTTGACCCTTCACTGATCTTAGTGGTCGGTCTTCTCAATATTTGGTCGGTATTCCTTGTTAGGCTATAATTAGTTGACTAGGGTTAAATCAACGTAGGGGAATAAATGCTTATTTTTTATTGTTCCACGTAGATGGATAATTTTTAGTATCAACAATAATCGTAATCCATTCCCCGATAATCCTTCAATTTTACCGACTGCCCTAAGGCATCTACTAAGTAAGTGGTTTCGCTCACTACAAGTGTATTACTTTTCTCTAAAAGAAATATTAAAATAGCCTCCTTACTAGTGGTTCTGATGATCATATCTCTACAGTCGATTTTTATTAAAACGTTTCTTGTTGGGCCTGCCCTCATTTGCCATGACCCCATTATTAATAATTTCATTAGCTCTACTGGCCGTATCATACTCTTGGAAGCTTCTTGGGATCTTCTCCCCTATGCGGTTCCTTTTTCTGTTGAGGTCTTTCTTACCCTAGTCGATGCTACCTCGTCGCAAATCATTTGAGCCTATTTTGTCCTTTGTATTCCCGTTCTTAGGAATCTCTATACTTCAGATAGTTGTAACGTTCTTGTCGATGTCCAAATGTAACTTCCACCACATAAGCTCAAGTGATGAAGAATATACCTAATAACATCTTCCAAACTTGTCACGAAAGATTTATGCTATCTCTAAAATTCTGACCCGATAATATCGCCTAAACTCATCACGAAAGATTTATGCCATCTCTAAAAGTCTTATCGAATTATAACTGAAATTATGAATAGTCTTTTTCACTTTCATATCAATTTCTCTTAGTTAAGAAAGAGAAAGATAATTTAAATACTCTTTATGATGGTTATAGTTGAACTCCTCCTTATGATGGTTACTAAGTGATCATCGAGATGAAGTCTTGAAAACTTTTTCCTTTTGTCATGACGGATGGTGAATGGAAACATTTCCCCTGGAACCATATGAAAAGCACGTAGAAAAGGTCTCCCATCTAATGGTCCCTAAATCTCGATACAAAGCGACTTTATGCATGAGACATCTCGCAAGAGAAATCCAAATAAGGAAGCCTCCTGATACACTTTGATTTCTCTGAGTTGGTTATCTGGAACAATGGCGCAAACCCCCATAAAAGGTCATTGTTTGTGAAGAATATAATCCAAAACGGTAAAGCTCAAAAGTAATCAAAGAACGCAAAGCGAAAAAATGACATACGCATTCAAAACCCCTAAGATACTAGAACCTAAAATGCTCTGATACCAACTATGACACCCCATCAAATTTAAGCTCGATTGATCAAGTCCAAAGTAAAAAAAAAAGGATTCTGTAAACAATTTGGTAGCATTGTAATCATGATTGTAACTAAAATTGAATGTATACATAATTACTCATCATAAATGTGGTGAACCACACAGTCTATGATACCAAACCAGTAATAATAATAGAAGCATCAAATGCTGTATTATCTCAAAATAAGTCCCCCTAAAAGTAAATAATAATACTGACTTGACTGAATAGTAAATGGAATGAAAGAGTGAGCATGCAGGCTTGACACCTATATCCTATAAAATCAACAACTGAGATGGAGATCACAAATGGGTCAGGGGTGAGGATGAACTTATGGTCTATGTCTTAAAAAATGTTAATATGATAATGTTAATAACAAGAATATTTAATATAACCATATAACTGAGATGGGCTGTAATAAAATTATGCATTTTCAACTCGTCTTTTAGTGAATTTTAAATTAGCCCAACCCAACATTCCTAGATATTTCATTTAATCATAGACCCAAGTGTACCCCTTGATTACATATTATCATTGTCATTTGAGTATTCATAAATGATCGTTCTATATATCTCAAGTATATATCAAATTAATGTACACATTTTTACATATATATCTATATATGTACTTCTCATATAAAGTATACTATATCCAACTACCCGACTATCGAAGTGTCACCTTCGCACGACCCATGATTGATCCCTTGAAATCTACTAGGATACTGAAGTGGAATCGTCGCACGACCCAGGGTATAGTCTATCTTTGCCAAGGAAAGTACCTAAGGGGCGTTGTCCCACGAACTAGGGTAAATACATATCTATCTATCGGGATGCCAAAATGGCATTGTCGCCCACCCTAGGGTAAAACCCAACACTACTAACCATAATACTATAGTAACCATCATCGCACGATATATTTATGGCAATTCATAAATATATACAAACTGGTAAGTATATCCCAAGCATGCATGTTCGATGCTTCGCACATAAATTAATTAATTCTACACATGTAAAACTTAAAGTCTTAGTATAATCAACCAAAAGGTTAACTAACCTAGCCATAAGTCCCAGATTACAATCAACCAATCACAATACAAAGCCCAAACTAAAATCACTAACCTAGAATGTCAGCTTTGCGCACTATTCGTAAAATATTCATAATAAATTATAAAAATCAAACAAATATGAAAACAGCACCCACGCGTTCAAACTTCTACAATTTATTATTTCCCAAGTGATTTTAATGACCTTAAATGCGTCGCTCGAATGAGATCCTTTGGGTCGTTCGAACGAGCTTCAAATGAGATCGATGCAGATCTTTTTCTCCAATTCTCCAAATTCGTCAATAATGAACTTCCAAGCTCCCGAATCATCACAACACTCAACTATATTTATGTTTAAGTGTTATCATATCACTTTTAACCTATATATTAGGTTTATGTATGATTTTAACATGATTTAAAGGTATAAATTTCACTTTCACGCAAGAACCCTAATTTTCTATATTTGATCAATTAGACTGAGATTTGTTTTCATTTCATTCAATTATCAAGGGGATTTTGATCAATTTACAATATATAACAACATCCTAATAATTCTTGTTCAAATCCAATCCACTTACATGAAGAATTTTTTTAATTTCATTTTAAATCATTGACATGACTAAGAACCTAATTTGTTGGTTAATTTTTTGCTAATTTTCACATTAATTACGTTAGGTTTAAAATCAAATACCTAACTATATTATAACATAAATCAATTATATAATTATATTAATTAAACATGATTTATATTGAAATAGGTAGGAATCCGAATTGAAAAGCCCCCAATTCTCCTCTTATCCCACTAGCTTCCTCTCTCTAGCTCTAAAGTTCTCCGCTAAAGTGTGAAAATATATTCAAATAAATCCTAATCTTCATTTTAGATTTCTAATCACGAATTTGGAGTTAGGCCCCGTATGGGCCTTGAATCGTTAGCCATCATATCATATCTAAATAGTCCAAAGTCTAACCCAAACTATATACTTGTATATGGGGCGTAGAACCCATCTTTTTAAAGTAAAAAAAGTACATTCTAATTATTCCACAACTTATCCAAACTTACCCATCAACATTTTAATAGTCCCACTTGTTCGAGTTTAAAAATAATTTATTAAGTATTCATTAAATCATTTTCGTGTATTGTGTTCAATTTAAATAATTATAAACGTACACACAGATACAATATAAAATAAATCTAGTGATGTCACCAGTCAACAAACATAACATTTCAAAATATAGATTACACTAAAATAACACATTAAAATTATGAGGTAGTGCACTAAGTTACGTAATAGGAAGGTGTTAGGCACCCATTCCGCCCTTTCAGTATCTCATGGGTATGATAATATTCTCCTTTTTCTCCAAAATGAAATTTCGTGTGTATAATGTGTGCAGAGTGAGATAGGTGCGGAAATAAATCAGTATACCAACTTCATGAAAAAGATAGGGATAAGTAATTCTCAGAAGTATAAATAAAAGGAAAGAAAATAATCTAAAAGGTAGTCAAAATATGAGTAACACACTGGATCAGAATCCGTCGTAAAGAATGGATTACGGGGTTCTAATGTGGCTGCTAAAAATATAATGAATAGAAAAGGCTACGCTATATGCAATACACCAGATCATTATCCACTATGAGAAAATGTATACGCATGTCTGATGGGATTATGGATGGCAGTTTAATCCGGGCTTCAGGGTTCCTGACCCAACCCTAATGGGACAGGTTTTAAAATCCATTTTGAAAATTAGGGGCGGGTATGGGTTTTAATAAAAAAAATTCATTAATTAAATGGGGTGGGTTCGGGTTATGTATACATAAGAGTGATCCCCCTCGGCCCGCCCTATTTATTTCTATTAGTTATATTATTTACACTTCCCAAACACACACATATATAAACTAACAAAACCCTAACACTAACATTAACAATAAAAAAATAGCTCCCTCTCTTTCTCTTAATCGGCATCCCTTCACTCAAATTGAGATGAGAGTCTCAATCTCCTTTACCCCTCTTTCTCTCTAAACGTCCTATGCTGCTGACCATTTCCACTTCAACCTTTTATGCCGTTGACCATCTTCAGCCTCCATCATCACTGACCTTCACTGGAATTCGACATCCGTCTCCATCATCGTCGGCATCCATCTCCTTCATCTGACCTCCAGCGTCGTTGACCAAAGATGTTAACAACTGTGTTTTGTTTTATGTTTGTGGTGATCTAGAGGGGGGATGGTAGGGCTTCCCCCTCTGGCGTGTCTATCGGATTGTGCCTTTTCTCGGGGCACTTGACCGTTATCAGTATGGGGTAATATGTACAGATAGAGTCTCCAGCCTATTTTGCATAAAACAATCAAAAGAAATGTTGCCACTTTGAGAGAACGTCATCAAGGACAATATCGATTCTTATAAAAACAAGTAGTTCAAAGGTCCGAGGACTAAGTTACAAAATAAGAAGGTTTTAGGAACCCATCTTCCCCTTCGATCTCTCATGGACATGTGTTAGTCTTCTGATTTAGACTCTGTGAAGTGTGTGCTTATGTGCATAACATAGATGAAGAATGGGATCATTCAACTCATGTCGTGGAAAAGTACGGACTGAATTCATCCTTTGGTTTGTTCTGAAAATAGTAATTCAAAATATAATATAAGTTTTTGCTAAATCGCAAGTCGTTATGGTGGAACGAATGTATACGTTGGACAAGACACAAGCATGCAAGAATATGACATCCATTAAGAATATATATATAACAAATGGGCATAAGGTAGGAATGGAATATCTGGGTACGTAGACCGAGGGGCATCAAAGTCCACGTAGGTAGAAGATAACATAGGGTGGGGTTTAACCCGTAAATCCAATTGGGGGATTTCTCTTATATATGTGTGTAGAGATAAGCGTCCTTTGAGTGTGAGAATGTGCAATGATAATTCCTCTTTTGGAATTTATAGATAAGTTGCCTTGTTTTTAATGAAAATAAAGTATGCGCAAATACTAATAATAAAGGTTTGAGATTAACATATGTGATGTAATGAAATAAAGTGCTAAAGAAGAAATAAAGCAACTAATACTAAAATAATAGAATTTAGAGATCATAATGGAGAATTGGACCTCCTCATGAAGACTTGAAGTGGATCTTGAATGTAGATACACTGATCTTGCAATGAGGTTATGGTGGTATGAAGAGGGGGGGGGGGGGGGGGGGGATTTACTAAATGAAGGATGAAAAGGATGGAATGAATGTGGAAAATGGGTTTTTTAGGAGGGAAAACAACTCTGAATTCGAGAGAATGTTTTCTGAATTATTGAGAGGGATGTTCAGGGGTGACTTTCAAAGTGAGGTCGTAGCCTCTATTTATAGGGCCATGGGGGCGCCAATTGGTAGGGTCTTGAACCTTCCAATCGACATAGAACCCCAGACACATTGCCGATAGGCACAGTCCTGGGGGTGCCATTCTACAGTCTCGGATAAATTTTTCAAAAAAATGGTCGTAAAATATAAACCGTAAGTCAGAATCGTGCACGGGGGGGGGGGGGGGGGGGGGGACGTTGGAAAGGGTTTTAAAATCCCTTTAAGAATCCATAGCTAATCCCGAGTCCGGGAGTTGATCGAGGTTAAACGGGGCCGAAAGAGCCCATTAGTCACTAGATAGGTAGTTTTCGAAGAAAAATGGATTATTTGTCCGAACCATAAAGGCTGATTAGTACACAGATAGGACCGTTGGAAAAAGGTATTCAGTGTACCTTCGAGGTTTCATTTAGCTTCGATCGGTTCAGAGATTTGACCAAGGTCAAACGGGACCCGATAGCGCTCGGTGACCGTTCGAAGTAAAATGAGTCATTCGTTCACATTGTAAAGTAGATTGGTACACGAGATTGACCATTGGAAAAGGAATTCAAAGACCTTTAACAATTCATTGAGTTTCTCTCAAGGTGGAGACTTGACCAGAGTTAAATGGGATCCAGGAGCACTCGATGGTCTCCCGATCGATTTTCGATAGTAAAATGGACCGCTTATCCGAATTGTAAGGTTGATTCATGCATGGGGTGGACCGTTGAAAAGGGTATTCAAAGCCCTTTAAAGTTTTATTGAGCTTCCATTAGGTGAGGAAGTTAACTGGAGTTAAACGGGACCTGAGAGCACCCGATAGCCTCTAGATTAGTTTTTGATGGTAAAATGGATTGTTCATCCGAACCATAAGTCCGATTTGTTCATGGGATGGACCGTTAGAAAGAGTATTTAGATCCTTTTGAATTTTCATTGATCTTTCTCTCTGATTAAAAAACTTATCGGAGTCAAACGGGCCTAATGGTCTCTAAATCGATACTCAGAGGATGAACTAAAGTTTGCGATGAACGAGTGAGTTCTAGGGTCCTAATGAGGCGCGTAGGGTGGTCCTAGGATGGTATTTCTATAGAGAGACCCTTGACGGGCGAGGTTAGAAGAATTTAAGGCCATATAATGATAAACACCACATAGACATTGGGAAAGAGGATTTTAGGTAAATTCTGTGGACTTAAAGGATGTGGGTGACCCATTCATAGGAACGAGGTCAGTTATGAGAACCTAAGGAGATGAGGATGAATGATTCAATAGGTCGAGGTCAATTTCGAGGACCGAAGGAGATGAGTATGACCTATTTAGTGGGTTGAGGTCAATTCTGAAGACGTAAGGAGACGAGGATGATCGGTTCAGTGGGTTGAGGTCAATTTTGAGGACTTAAGGGGATGAGGATGACCAATTCAGTGGGTTGAGGTCAGTTTTGAGGACCTAAGAAGATGAAGATGACCAATTCTGCAGGTCAAAGATGTGTTAGAATTGGTTGTAAGGAGCTAGGGAGATCAATTCATCGGCCCGAGGTCAATTCTGAGGACTTAATGTGATGTTGGGGATGACCGGTTCTATCGGTCGAGGTAAATTATGAGGACCTAAAGTTGGGGGTGACCAAATTTGAGGGTTGAGGTCAATTCTAAGGGCCGAGTTCAATTCTGAGGACCTAAAGTTGTGACAACCAATTCTAAGGGTCGAGGTCCATTATGAGGACCTGAAGTTATGATGACCAATTTTAAGGTCGAGGTCAATTCTGAAGACGTAAAGTTGTGGCAAGCAATTATGAGGGCCGAGGTTAATTCCGAGGACCTAAAGTTGTGATGACCAATTCAAAGGGTCGAGGTCAATTCTAAGGACCTAAAGTCGTGACGACCAATTCTATGTGTTGAGATTACTTCTGAGGACCTAATTCGTGATGACCAATTCTGAGGGCCGAGGTCAATTTAAAGTTGTAACGACCAATTCTGAGGGTCGAGGTCATTTATAAGGACCTAAGTTGTGATAACCAATTCTAAGGGTCAGGAACAATTATGAGGACGTAAAGTTATGGCGACTAATTTTGAGATTCAAGGTCAATTACGAGGTCTTAAAATTATGACGACAAATTTTTAGGGTCGAGATCACTTCTAAGGACTTAAAGTTATGATGACTAATTCTGAGGGATAAGGCTAATTCTGAGGACCTAAAGTTTGGGTGACCAATTTTAAGCGCCAAGGTCAATTCTGAGAACCTAAAGTTGCGAGACTAATTTTGAGGGTCGAAGTCAATTGAAGACCTAAAGTTGCAACGACTAATTCTGAGGGCCGATGTCAATTCTGAGGACCTAAAGTTATGGTGACCAATTCTGAGGTCAGAGGTCAGTTTTGAGTACCTAAATTTGTGACGACCAATTCTGATGGCTGAGGTCAGTTCCGAGGACATAAAGTTTTGACGACCAATTCTGATGGTCGAGGTCAATTTTGAGGACCTAAAGTTGTAAGTAGCAATTTTGAGGGACGAGGTCAATTCTAAGGACCTTGAGTTATGACGACCCATTATGAGGGCCAAGGTCAATTCTGAGGACCTAGAGTTGTAGTGACCAATTCTGAAGGCCGTGGTCAATTATGATGACCTAAATATGTAACGACCAATTTTGAGGGTCGAGGTCAATTCTGAGGACCTAAAGTTTTAACGACTAATTATGAGGGCCTAGGTCAATTACCTTAAGGTGTAACGACCAATTTTAAGGGCCGAGGTCAATTCTGAGGTCCTTGAGTCATGACAACCAATTATGAGGGTCGAGGTCAATTCTAAGGACCTTAAGTTGTAACGACCCATTCTAGAGGTCGAGGTCAATTATGAGGACCAAAAGTTATAACGACCAATAATTAGGATCGAGGTTAATTCTGAGGACTTTAAATTATGGTGTGGGAAATAGCTCTCATGAGGAAATTATCTTGGGGGTGCAAGTGCACTTGTGGTTCCGCTGGGGATTGTGTTGTCCTGAGACTCCACTGGGGGATGCTTAGTTTTGAGGTTTAGACTAGGGAATTTTAGTAGACTTGGATGCAGGCACATCATTAGAGTGTAAGATTAATCTAGTCGGGGATTGTGTTTTCTTGAGACTCCACTAGGGGATGTTTAGTTTTGGGGTTTCGGATGGGGAATTGCAGTAGACATGGATGGGGCCGAATCATTGGTTCCACTGTGGAGTATGATGATAATAAGAGTGCAAGGGTAATCTTGCTGGGGATTTTGAGAGTTGGTAAGGTGTTAGTGCTCCAAAAATTGATTTTCTTGAGGAAAATAATGCTCCGTATTTTTCTGGGATTTTTGGCAATTTTTGGAATTTTTTGTAAAAAATTTGAAAGGGATGGAAGCACCTCTTTCACTGGCTTAATTTTTTAGACAAATTTATTTTGCTTATCCCTTGATTGGTCTCACATTTTTTTTCTTGGATAAAGACTAATTTTAATTTTTTTAAAACCTAAAATCAAAATTGCTTTATTTTATTTAATATCTAAATTATTTTTGTAAGTATTCATTTATTATGTATATTTAACTTAAATAATCTTTATATTATAAAATATGGGTTTTAATATATTTCCAAAATTTTATACATTTTTTTTCATCAGTTGTATTTTTTTTAAATGATAAAAATAACATTTAATTAAACATTTATTAATTGTTTAGTAAAACATTTTTATCAACCATCAAAACGTCAGGGTTTTTATATTTCTATGGTGTCGTTTTGTTTTATATCCATTGCATCTCTTTTGGGCTGTATGATTATTGCGTTTGACACAAGCGAGTTCATCGCAAGTTTGTCTATTGGGGTTCTGCACGCTGTCAATTTTATCTCTTAGTATTTTTCTATTTTACCCCTCGCTGGCTCTTGACAGTTTATGCATGTATCCCTGATTGTTTCCTTCCTTTGATGCCCTTAGATTCCAACGGTTGTTTACCTTTATGCCCTTATAATTTGTGGATTTACATCTATACCAAAGGATATTCGACCGAGACTATAAATATGAGGCTTTGGGTATTTGAAAAAACATGGGTTTTATTGCCAAATCTTTCTAAAACTTTGCCAAAAAATTCTCTCCAAAATTTCTATATCTCAGATTTTTCTTTGAGAGTTTTACATCCTCTTCCCTAAAATCCAAATGTTTCTTAAAGATTTTGAATGTTGGTTTTAAGTTTGTTGAGGGTTGTTATCTATTCAAAAACTATCTCTAGTTTGTTGATTGAGCTACGATTTGAAATTTTCTGAGTTGAGGAGGTGTTGTGGTGGCGCTGGTGTGTTCTTCTCATCCTTTCTCCAGCACCCTTTGGATTTTTAAGACTGGTCCTTCTTTACACACACACACACACACACACACACGTGATTTATGAGTGTGTTGTGTTTGGGCCCTTGCTGTCCCAAATTGTTAATCAGTATTTTAGATCTAAACACTTTAAAAATATAGTCTTAATTTCATTTGTGTTTATGATCAGTCTTTTTGATGGTGTTTATTAATCTGCCAAGCCTTGTTACATGTTTAAAAGATCAGATTTATTTTAAGTGTATTAGATTATTTTAAGTGTATTAGATTATTTTAAGTGGTATCAGAGCAACATGATTACATTATTTTAAAAGGTTTGCTTACTCTTTAAGGTCCTGAACTCTTTTAAAACCTAATTTTTTTAAATGGATGACGGTAACTGTAGTTTCGTACGTTATCCCATATTTGAAGGTGCTAACTTTGCTTACTGTAAAGTAAGGATGGTTGCACACATCTAACAGTTGGGAGATGAGATATTGGACATGGTTGAACTGGTTTCACTTTTCCTAAAAAAATTGTTGGTGAAGGTGATGCCCGAACTGTTATAAGAAAACCCTTTAGTGAATGCACTAAAGAGGAGAAGCAAATTCTCAATATAACAACAAAGATAGAAATGTTATTTTCCAAGCAATAGGTGAGTCTGAGTTTAAATTTATCTCAACCTGCACTATATCAAAGTCAACTTGGGACATTCTTATGACTACCCATGAAGGGGATATTAGGGTTAAAAGGACTAAATCACAACTTCTTGTTCATTTGTATGATTCCATGTTCATGAGTGATCGTGAGAAGTTTGATGACTTTTATCTTAGGTTGCAAGACATAGTGAATCAATCGCATGCTAATGGAATTCTTTATGTTGATTCTGAAATTTGTGTTAAGAAACTTAGGCCTATTCCCTCTAGTTTTGGTATGAAAATCATGCTATAGATGAAGCTGGCCATGTTAACATGTCTCCTCAACTTTTATGTAGCAAGCTAAAAACTTATGAAGTGCAAATTTTATTAAATAAAAATCAAAGAGGGAACACTATTATACACACTCCTCAATCACCTTCGATGTTTAAAACCAGTATTAATAGCCTTGCTTTTTCCTCATACTTAACTAATTTGGATGACACTTTTGTCTCTCTCGAGTCGTGTAACAACCTGTGTTTCTTTGTATTAAAAAATGAATTAATTTAGTAAATTCTTAAATTATATGCGTGACGTAATTTAACGGAATAAAATATTATGTGTGGATTAAATTATTAATAGGAGAGAAATGATTAATGTTTATCGAATAAAATTACTAAGTGAATAGTGATTTGATATTTTGTGTTATAGTGAGTGGTAGTGATGTGAAAGTGGTATATCTCAACCGAGTATCGTGTGTGGACTATAAGGGGTCGAGATAGAAAATTATTTTAGAATAACTCGAATTATGATTTTGAGGTCACACTTGACTCCAAAAGGGTCGAAATAGTTGAAATAGTATACCCGGGTGTGATGTTTAGGTCTCGGGGCATTTTTAGACCGAACCGACACCATTAGAGGGAATTTTAGTCATTTGGTAGCCTAGGGTTACGGGAGATACGAATTTCCAAGGGTTATATCATCTTGTAGTTGGGAGAGGCTCGGTTTAGAAGAATAGAAAACCCTTAGAGGCCATTATAGAAGAAAAGGAGAGGATTCATGAAGTTTAGGAGAGATTTCTTAGAGATTTCAATCTTGTTCTTGCATCAACACCATCCCTAGAGTGGGATTGGAAGTGAAGACAAGCATATCATCAATAGAAAAATGAAATCAGATCACTGGCGTACAAGGCAAGTGCTTATCTTGCTGGTTTTTAATTTGTTATAATGCGCATGTTAAGAGTTGAGATATCTAGAATGATTTCATGATTTTTAAAAGAAATATTGGGCCATATTCATGTTAATGATGAGAGAAAATGTTAGAGATTTTAATTCTGGAATTAGTATTTTGAAATCTAATTTTTTGGGATAAAATAAGAGGAGGAAATTCGGGTTTATGAAGAACTTGTTAAAATATGAAATTAGGGTTTCCATGCATTAATTAGAGAATTTAATCTTGTGAATCATGGAATGATGATGAAAATTCATTAGAATACGTTCCTATAATCATATTATAGGTTGGGTTAAATTATATGAGAGTTTAAAATGAACCATGAAAGTTATGTTGAAGAAAAATGGTGAAAAACGTAACATCGTGTTAACCAGACACTTTTCGAATCGATTCTACCCAAGAGAGAATCAATTCGCAAAGCGAATCGATTCGGCCTTTGGGAGAATCGATTTGGTTTGCCCAGATTTATGACTTTTCTTCCCTTTGAACCCTGAATGTGTGAATAATTAACTAGAAGACTTTTGGGAAATCTCTAAATAATAAAGAGGATTATATTTTATGTCAGTAGGCCTATGGTAGGGATTAGGTTTACATAAATTGAGATGAGTTTAGTCTAGGAAGAATCGAACACATATCCATAGTAATTGAATGTACGAAATTTGATACGGGTCACGGAGGAATGAGTGGACCTATGACTACAACCAGTAGTATATGAGTGATATACCTATTGAAATTAATTAATGGGTAACTAGGACCCTTAGGGTAGTGAACGATACTCGAAGATATATTATTTGAGGTTATAATGGTAATTGAAGGTACGTTGAGTATACGAGATATATATATTACGTATGGGTTGACATAATTGGGTTGTGTGTATACCTACTGAATAATATGTATATAGGTTATGTGAATGCCTGTGATTATGATTTGTTTATGTTCGTGAACATACCTGAGCTGCCTTCTAGCCTGAGATTTTTTGCAACGAGGGCGATCCCACATTAACTATTCCAGTGAGGTCTAGATTTGTGCCCCAGAATGTGGAACTTAGGGCATCTCACTATGTGTGTATATTAGTGGTACCGACAGGTCGTTTGGGTATGTTAGATATGTGCGTATCCTATAGGTTTAGAACCATGTTCACCTGCATTGTGTGTTGATTGATTTTGGGTTTGAGGAGACGTTCCGAACCGATAGTCGTTGATTTAGTATGAGAGGTACACGAATTTGATAGCAGAGTATGCCAGCTTAACGAGGGGACATTCTGGGGATGCTATAGTTATATATATTGTATGTGTGATAAATATATATTGTGGGATATATCTACTTATGTGTGGTAGTAGAACTGATAGATTGTGTGTCTCTATAAGTAATTTAAGTCAAGAAACTTAAATAATTGATGCAATAATAATAATACATGGAAATATTAATTATTGATACTATGTAGCAAATCGTATGTGTCATGCGAGGGAGTTAGACCTATGGAGGTTAGTTAGATACTTTATCTAGTTGGACATGGTAGCATAACTAGGTAGGATGCATTATGTGTGCACATTATTTGAGAGGTGAGGAACTCAATGGAGTGTATACTGAGCTAACATGTGTATATAATTGCTAATTTATACTGTGATTTAAACACTTGCAGAATATTTTCAAACGGTTTTCTTGGGCTCTCACCCGTGTCAAAATATTTTCAAAACCTTTTAGGTGTCTAGCCACATGGACACCCAGCTTGAAGATTCTATTCACGAATGCGTAGCTCCATCATTTGTGGAGTCTTGCAGGATTTGCTTTAGACACTTCATCTCATTCATTTCTAGATAGGTATTCTTTAGTATTTCATTTGGGCGTGTTTCCTTTCAGATTACTTATTTCTCCAGTTATTTACCAGATTGTATTTAAATTCAATTTTATTTTGATAGACTCGTGATTAGACTATTTATTTTGAGAATCGATGGTTTATTCAGTATTTTTCATTTATTTATATATCTATCGTGTGATTGTTCATACTATATTTATGTGGATGGTTTGGTTAATTTATTTTATTTTTGCATATTGTTTTAATAATGAAGGATAAAATTAGCACCGGCTTAATTTAACATAGGTGATCAGCAATTAAAATGTTTTTCGACAGTGATGTTAAGAATGAACCAGCTGAGATTCCTGTTTGTTTTAATGAAGGACTGATCACCCGTATTTAGAATGTGTCACAAGTCACTAGATAATGAAATTTCCCCAATGTCTAAACAATTTAAGAAATTTGTCAAATTTAGAAAAAATTTGCATCTAGAGAAGGCCAACCTAGTTATTCTAACGGGCCACATGAAAGGTAATTTGAAAATAAACCTTTTGAAAAATTGGACTCAAGCAAAGACATTAGTCACATTTAATGTAGGAAGTGTAATGAATTTGATCACTATGCAAATGAGTGTTTTTCTAAATCTAAAAGAAAATTTTCTAAAAAAGCTCATTATAAAAAATGTCGATGATAGTTCGGATAATGATAGTGGTAAATATAATAAAAGTCAAATGGCTTTCACATTTGTATGTCTATCTAATGTGTTTGATGTTTCTGATTTTTCTATAGAAATTTTTAATCATACCCATTTGATCACATGAATTCAAACACAATACGGTCACTAAATCTAATTCCTTTTGTGATGAGCATTTATTTTTTGATGATGATTGTGTTCTTGATAATGAATTTGGAAACTGTGAATGTAATGAGAAGTTGAATTTTGAGAAATGAACAAATCAACTCTGAAAAAGTTGACTCACTTAGGAAAAATCAATTGTAGGTTGCTATCTAAAATTTATTTGTTAAACAACAAAATTCACCTCATTTAGGATGAATCTGCTATGCAAGTCAATGAACTCGAATCTAATAATCTTTTACTTGAACAAAATATTTCAAAATTAAAAGAAAGTAATCATTCTTTGGAAGTGAAACATAAGGCTATGTTAAATGACATGGATGAATCAAAACTAGAGTTAAAGGATACTGTTAAGAAGTTGAATGCTTATGTTACTTCTGGTCCTTTAGTTGAACATATGGCTGATTCTCGAAAAGCCCATATTGAAAGAGAGGGCATTAACTTTAATGGAGAATTTTTTTTAGAAACTAATTTAATCAACTCCATTAAAGTCTGTCCATAACCATCTATTGTTCGGATGTATATCCCTCATGACAAACCTGAAAATCAGATTTTTGGAAAAATTAAAGCTAAACAGACATATCACTATAATTTCTGCTCTAAAAGGGTCATTTCGAGCAATTCTGTTTTAAAAGGCTTAAACAGAACATATTCAGTTTTAATGATAATACCAGGATCTCTTTTATTTATAAATCTGTTAGTAAGTTGTTGTTTCACTGTGAATTTTGTGATAAAACTGGACACTTAGAGAAATTCTATTACAAATGCTTAAGTCTAAACATAAATAGCACTAAACTTGATAGATTTTGGCCTCCTGTGATGATAAAATCTGTTAATAAACCCATATATGTCAAGCCTAATACTTAGGATGTTAAAAATGTTTTTAAAAAATAAGGGCTATTTGGATTAGGAAAAGCAATTTAAGTCACCATTTAATATGTAATGTTGTTTTATCTTCATTAAATGTTTCTTATAAAAACTCCCAATGGCACTTAGATTCGGGTTATTCGAGGCATATGACCGAGGACAAAGAAAAATTCTCTTATTTAAAAACATATATTAGAAGAAATGTAACTTTTGGAGATGGTAAAATCTCTCGGATCGTAGGCAAATGAGCAATAAAGGTTGATGGGCTCCCTAACTTTGATGAGGTCTTACTTGTTAAAGGACTACAATCCAATTTGCTTAGTATAAGTCAGTTTTGTGACACTGATCATACTGTTAGGTTTTAAAAATCTGAGTGTAAAATTGTCAATGTAGATGGAAAAACCATTCCGTGTGGAAAAAGAACTCCAGATAATTGTTCTGCTGTTATTCAAAACAAAGATTTTGATAAATGTTTGTCCTCTAAGATAAGTGACTTAGATTTATGGTATCAAAGGTTAAGACACATTAACTATAATAATTTATCTAAGTTAGCTAGTAAACAACTTGTTCGTGGTCTACATAAAATTTATAAGGTTAAACACCTAATATGTGGACTACGTCAAGTTTGGGAAAATGCACAAAGCCCCTCACAAGAAATCAAAGGATGTTTTAACTTCTCAACTCTTAAAACTGCTTCATATGGATTTGATGGGTCCTTCTAGGACAACTAGTCTATGTGAGAATTCTTACATTCTTGTTATTGTTGATGATTTTACAAGATTTACTTGAGTAGTATTCATGAAAGAAAAATCAGATACATTTAAAAAAACATGAAAATTCTGTTAAAAATTGTAAATGAGAAAGATATAAAAGTAACCCGAATTCGTAGTGATAGGGGTGGAGAATTTAAAGACATGGTTGTTGTAGAATTTTGCATAAGAAATAATTATCAACACGAATTTAGTGATCCTAAAACTCCTTAGTAGAACGGTATTGCAGAAAAAAGAACTGAAACATACAAGAAATGACTCGTGCCTTACTTCATGCTGAAAATTTATCGAAATATTTTTGGGTTGAGGCTACCCAAATAGCTTGTCACATAATAAATACGGTTTACCTGACGAAAAATATCAAACAAACTTCTAATAAAAAATGGTATGGTAAGCAATCAAATTTGAAAGGGTTTTTGTTAGTGAATGATATGTTTGTAAGGATATAGAGCACCTTTCAAAATTTGACACTCGAGGCGATAAGGATATCTTTTTAGGTTATTCTCGAAACAGTTGTGCTTATCATGTTTTTGACCTAAAAACCAAAACTATTATGGAATATATTAATGTGGTTGTTAATGATAGTGTTGACCCCATTTGGAAGAAAGTGAGAGTTCATCATCCGTTGACACAACTGAAAATGAAGATTTACAAAATGATCTCGATGTCCCCAACTGGGTTAAGGAAAATCACCCAAAGATGAACATCTTAGGAGATGTTAGAGAATCCATTAAGACTTGATCTCAGACTATAAATTCCTTGTTCTCTTCTTATGTTTCATTAATTGAACCTAAACATCTAAAGGAAAAACTAATTGATGAGTCATGGTCACTTGCTATGCAAGAGGAACCAGGACAATTTAAGCTTCACGATGTGTGGTATTTAGTACCTCGTCCCACTCACACTAATGTTATTGGAACAAAATGGATATTTAAAAATAAGTGTGATGAATCGGGTAATGTAATTAGAAAAAAATCTAGGTTAGTTACAAAGGGGTAGTCTCAAATTGATGTTATTGATGTTGATGAAACTTTTGCTCCTGTTGCTAGATTAGAATTTGTTAGATTGTTAGATTGTTAGATTGTTAGATTGTTACTTGTTGTTTCTTTCCATTTAACATTTAAATTTTATCAAATGGATGTTAAATATGCTTTTTTAAATGGTAATTTAAATGAGGAAGTGTATGTTGAACCACCAAAAGGCTTTATTGATCATTTCCTTCCTATTCATGTTTTCAGACTTAAGAAAGCTCTTTATGGATTAAAACAAGCCCCCATGCTTAGTATGATAGATTAACAACTTTTTTTTAATGAAAAAGGGAATTAGTTGAGGGGGAATAGACTTAAAAATGTTTGTTCAACGTAAATCCAAGTGTCTACTAATTGCTTAAGTTTACATTGATGACATTGTTTTTGGGTCTACTTCTTCCTCCGAAGTTGAGAACTTTGCTAAAATAATGAAATATGAATATCAAATGTCTATGATGGGAGAATTACATTTTTTCTTGGGCTTTCAAGTTGTTCAAAAATCTGATCGCATTTTTATTTGGCAAACTAAGTATGCCTCCGATTCAATTAAAAGATTTGGTTTGACTAATGCTAAAACTACTAAAATGCACATGAGTTCGTCTATTAAACTCTCTAAAGATCTATCAGGGAAAAATATAGATATGACATTGTATTGTAGTATGGTCGGGAGTCTTCTTTATTTAATTGCTAGTAGACACGATATAATGCATAGTGTGTGCGTTTGTGCTAGATACCAATCTGATCCCAAAGAGTCCCACCTACATGATGTTAAACTCATTTTAAAATACGCCAGTGTAACAATTAATTACGACATTATATAGACTTTTGACACAAATTCTAAAATTATTGGGTATACTGATGCAGATGGGGCAGGGTGTTATGATGATAGTAAAAGCACCTCCAGTAGATACTTTTACTTAGGACGTAACCTTGTCTCATGGAGCTCCGAAAAGAAAAATTGTATCTCGCTTTCATCTACCGAAGCCGTCTACATTGCTGTTGGTAGATGTTGTTCTCAACTTCTTTAGATGAAACAAATGCTAAGTAATTACGATTTAAATGAAACTTCTACTCTAATTCTTTACGATAATCAAAGTGCCATTAGCATATCTAAAAATCCAGTTTTTCATTCACAAACAAAAGATATTAAAATGACAGAGCATTTAATTCATGAATCAGTCAAGAAAAAGGAAACACGTATTGAATATCTTAATACAAAAGATCATTTGGTCGATTTTTTTACAAAACCTTTAGATAATCATAGATTTAAAACACTTCATTTGTCTATTGGTGTTTATCTAAAATGAATCTTCATAGACCTACCTAAACCTTCCATAAACCTACCTAAATGATGGAACCAAAACCGAACCTAGTACCTCAAATAAGAAAGATATAGTTGACTATAACTCAATGTATAGTCGACTATACATTGAGATAAACTCCACTATTTTGGAATAACTGGATCTTCCTCTTAGGATATAAGGGTTTAGTTGACTATACTAAATGGGTAATCGATTATAAGTGTAGAAAACTCAAATTTCCAATGTCTAGCTTTCAAATTTCGAATTCCTAGAAGCTATAAAATTTCCCATACTACTCTCTAATGGCTAGTTGCTTCTTAAGCCTATAAATAAAACTTAAAACCTTCATTACAAACCACAAAGCCTAATCCCCAACTTGTGTCATCTTACTTGAGTTTTATAGAAAGAGAAACCAAGTTCTTAAACCCATTTCCATATTTACGAGATTCATAACGAAATCTCCATTGAAGCAAAAACTCCATTGAAGCAGGGCTTCAAATTCAAAACCCATGTGGACCAAATCTTCTAGCTCCAAAATATTTGTAGCCGAATTCCAGACCAGTTACCCATTTGAGATAAAAATTAAAATCCCATATAATTTGTCCTATGAAATAACACCCAACATCAAACCATTGGTATTTCTAGAAAGATATATCAATACCCATTTCAAAAGGGGCGTAAGGACAAATTTTTAATTGATTCAGTTTGGATATATTTTGGATTTATTTTATGTTTGGACAAACTCTTTGTGTCACAGGTTAGCAGTTGAGTATGTTAACCTCTCAAGCCCACGAAGTGGCTTCTTCAAGATGTTGCGACCAAGTTAGAAGATCTACATCATCATTCCATGTTTAGTGCCACGTATAGTGCCACGTTCCGTTTTCACGTTCTGAGTATCTCTCAAGTATGGATGCATACATATTTTATCCTTGTATATTTTATATTTGGGTGTTAGGTTGTTATAAAATTGTTTTTAAAATGTTTTAAAATATTTTTATCCTTGTAGTATTTTTAGGAGAAAATTATTTTTTTCATGATGTCGTTAGAATGACATTATGTATGTCACTCTAATGATTCAATGTACCTCGTTAGTTCACATTCACATAAAAATGAAACTTCGAACAAGACAATCTCTTCCCTTTGTTGGAATCTCGTTAGAAGTGCATTTGAAAGGTGTTTGAATGAGATTCAAGTCTTCATTCGAACGATATGTACCTCGTTGAAACGAGTTTGCAAATTTTTATTAAAATTGAGATTTTTCAAATGGCTTTTAATCCTTATCTCGGTTTTAAAAACTTTTATAAATAGGAGTGCGGAGCAGAATTTTATTTAGAGTCTTTTTCATTGGTTTTAATTCCCCAAAAATCTCTTAAAAATCTCTCCCTGTTTACCCAAACCCTACTCTACACCCAAACAGTTTAGATCCAAGTTTCATCTTATTATGCTTTGAGATCTAGTTTATGGTCACTAAAGTTTATTCTCCACATTTTTATGAGAATTATTTTGTTTGTAGATTATGTTCTTGATCTGTTTACATACAGTAGAGTTCGTAATGTGTGATGGTTATTGAGCTGTTTCATGGACACTAATACCTGTGTGGACTCACTCATTATGATAGTTGCATGGATGGACTCCTGCGTTGTCATATGGATGAGTGATTAAATATTGAGGATGTGTCAAGGCTTGTGAGGGCGTCGAGTTGTTGGGTAAGTCTTCTATCAGTCTTATGTAATTCCTATCATAGAGAATTTGTGTGGCTGGCCGTCCGAGATTTTTTTTGTTATGGATTTTCCTCATACATCAAGCATTGTGATTGATTTACTTATTTTATCCTGCATTTACCTAGATGCATGTCTAGGTTAAGATAAAATTGATTAATCGATCTAATCACAACTTTCTTAAAATGGGTGATAAGTTTGATTTGGATAACTTATTTAATTAAACTTTAAAGTTGAAAATTTTAAAAATAGTTGGTTTATTTATTTTGAACCTTTTGCAATATTTAGACCCCTTCGATCCTCTAGCTCTTTCAAGGGAAACTTTGCAAACCCAAGAACCTATTTGTGCTTCAAATTTATTTAAACACTAAATAACTTTTGAACCAAAACACCCAAAAGGTTATGTGTGCTTAGAGATTAAAACACCAATCTCCTAAGAAAATGATCCAAACCAAAATACCCTTTGAGCAACATACTTATGATCACTTGTTTGTTTACTTTTCTAGATGGAGAAAGTAAAGCCATTTCATCTTTATTTTAGTAAGTCAACTTTTATTTTTGTTTTGGTTACAAATATTGCTAATGATACTTACATTAAACTTCATTATATCT
The DNA here is from genome assembly GCA_949130495.1 of Sambucus nigra. NCBI lineage: Eukaryota > Viridiplantae > Streptophyta > Magnoliopsida > Dipsacales > Adoxaceae > Sambucus > Sambucus nigra. The sequence goes on along the minus strand of OX422223.1, from coordinate 62,088,949 downwards.
TCTCGATCGGTAGTGTCCTTGTTGATGGGAGTTACGAAATTTAAAGTCCTTGGGCTCTTGCATAAGTATCGTTTGGGAAAAGACGAGTTTAACATCTTTTTGGTTACAAATTTCAAGGTGTGATAAGTCCTTGTGAGGTTTTGGTTCCACCTTATTGAACCAGAGATAGTGAAGTTTCTCTCGAATACTATCTCGAGCGTGAGCATAGGCAGAGCTGAACCACGTAAAAACCCAAATTTGCAAAGTTCCTTTAAGACCTCTATCCTCCCTTACTATAATCAGATTCATGCTTTACTTTAATATGATAAATACATTTGAATATGAATGTGAATGTATGTGGATGCTAGACAACAATGAAAAGATAAAAAGAAACATTAATTTTAAAAAAGATAAATAAATGTAATTATCTCCCTCCCCCCCCCCCCCCCCGGGATAATTCTGGGCTAGTAATTGGTATCGAAGCCTAGCTCATAGATACTTGTTTTGAAAAGGTATATTTTGAGTTTAATGATCATATCCAAAAGAGGGGATTTTTGAAAAACGATATTTGTGTATATTTTTAAAAATGATGGATCTTGTTTGAAAAAGGAAAATGAGGATGAGAAAAGTAAAGGTGTGCTTGAAAAAGAAGAATCTCTTATAATAAAGTAAAGTACCTATTGATACCAAAAATTATATCTACATGGACCATTCAGATACTGACACGTGTTATATAGTGGAGGATTAATCCTAATCAGTAAGGATGGAATACCGACCAACTCCAGGAATACTGACCAACACTAGGGATGCCGACCAATGATGACAGGCAAGCACCAAAAGTTGTATACATTAATGATTGTACAAATGTAAATGTCTACGATATAAAGACATTCCATCCTTTGATATTCCAGCTCTTGTACACTCCCTGAGGGCTATAAATACATTGTAAACCCTACATATAGGGACACACGAAAAGAAAGGCAATTGAATAATCCCAAAGCAATACACAATAGTGGACATAAGCTCTTCCTTTAAGCCGAACCACTTTAAAAATATTTTGTCTCTTTTACTTATATTTATCTGTGATTAGTTAGTTATCCTAGACTAATTTTTTGCATCAACAGATTGGGGCCGTCTATGGGAACGATATTTATAATCGATCTCACTCAATCAAACATCTAAATGGATCAAATTCCTGAATCAAGTCTCAGGAATGAAGGTATTATGCCTGCTCCTTCTGCTCCTCCATCTGTAAATGATTTAACTAGGATTCTGGCTAGTCTTGCAAGAGGCTAAGAAGCCATGCAAGATACTATCATGAAACTTGCACAAACCCTCCAAGACAGATCAGCTGATCTATCTTCTCAAGGAAATATGCCACCACCCCCACCAAGAGGTGGTCTACGCAGACACTCGATATCAACAAGAGATGTCTCCTACCATCCAAGGTCAGCTTCATTACTCAGAACATCTGAATCTTTTCATACGCAGTCTTATTCTCCAGAAAGGCCAAGCGCCTTTGAATGATTAAGTCGTGCATCTACCTTTGATTGTTTGGGAACCAAGGGAACAGAAATGTTCCCAGGGAAAGACCTGGTAATACTAGATGACCCTATGATCAAAGGGAAAGCACGACTCAATATAGATCAAATTCCCAATGAATTGTTACTCGGACTGAGAAACGGTTGCAGGATGAAAGCTCATCAACTAATAAAGTTGCAATGCATAAATTCGGTGCTGCTAATGATGCATGGAAAGGTTCCATACAGATATTGGAAGATAGATTGTGAGAAATGGCAAAGATAAGAAACCCACTACAAACAAGTTTGTAAAAAGGTCCCCATTTGTGCAAGCAAATGTGGGTTTCCCTACTCCAGCAAAGTTCAAGGCTCCAGTACTAACACCTAAATATGATGGAAAAAATTATCCAGTCCTCCATATATAAAAATACCAGGCAGTTGCTGATATTTATGCCGTCCTGACGAAATGAGGTGTAGAGCATTTTCTGGAACCATTACCAGATCTACCCAAATCTGGTACAATGATCTTCCTCGAGGATAAATTTCTAGCTTCAACCAACTGGCCGAGCTATTCATTAACAACTTTTTCTTTGGAGCAAATCCTGTAAAAAGGGTGGAACATTTACTTAGTGCGAGGCAGAAAGAATGAGAGAGCACCAGATATTACATCTCTTATTTTAATAACGAGAAACTAGAAGTAGTAGATTATGAGGAGAAGACTGCAATAACTACACTCATGAGTGGATTGCTCCCCCAAAAATTATATTACACTCTTACTAAGGATCCTTTGAAGACAATGGCAGAATTGATGGCTAAAGTGGCAAAGATCATGAATATCGAGGTAGGAATGGCAGCCAAGCTTAGCTTGGGCAAAAATGTCGATGGAAAAAATGATAAGACAGATCATAAAAAACCTAGAGAACACAAGGAATCAAGACATAAATGAGTTTTGGAGCGACTCAAGAAGTACAATGACTACACTCTGCTAACTATGGGAATTCACCATGTTTTGGAGGAAATCAAGAATAATAAAGATGTGCGTTGGCCTGATAAGTTGAGAAGTTCCTCAACCAAGAGAGACAAAACTAAGTACTACGAATTTCACAGGGATCACGGTCACACGACGGAAAATTGCATAGCTCTTTAAATGAGATTGAAACTCTCATTCGAAGAGGAAAACTGAATCAGTACGTTGATAGGTAGAACAACGCAGGAGGTCGGCATAGATCAAAATATCCTTGTAAGTCCATAGAGGAGAAGAAAAGAACCCATGAAGATGATCAGGATGATGATGCCAATCTCCCTAAAAAAACCCGACAACCAAAACGTGAGGTATTCTATATCAATTTTAGTTCTTTTAATTTCCAAATGATTATAGGTGGAGGCGCAGGAGGAGGAGATCATACAACAGAGTGAAAATATTATCTCCGTAAGTCACAAACTTGCTCGCATATACAAAGGATCAACCTTGTAGAGGAGGATCAACCAAGGAAGGTTAACAAAGACAAACTAGTAATTGGTTTCTCTAAAAATGACCTTTTAGGAATACCGTATCCTCATGACGACCCACTGGTAATCAAAGTCAGAAAGGAAGAAATCATTGTCTCTAGAGTATTAGTAGATAATGTGTGCTCGGTGGATATCATGTTCTATCCTTATTTCAGCATCTTTGATTTTAAACTAGCCAATTAGAGCCTTATCATCGACCACTAATAGGCTTTGCAGGTAAGAAAGTATTCCTTTTAGGAACCAAATAAAAAGTAAGCTTTACTTAAGCTTTAAGTTAAAGAAACTAGGACTGTTTCCAAACTCCTAGAAGAGGGGAATAATAATTTGAGAGATGAAGTGAATCTTTTGAAGTATGCCTGTGGATTTGTTGTTACTACTACGGATGAAGGTTACTCCTTTTTAGAGGCTGAGAAAGCAACATTGATAGATGAATCGGAAGCCTTGAAAAAGATAAAGCCTGCATCCTCTTCTCGAGCAAGAAATAAGCCTGGTCGAGGAACTACAAAATAAGTTAGGACTCAGCAAGCCATTGCCAATCAAGCTGCACAGTTAAAAGTAAAAGATCGAGCTATTATTGAGATGTCTGAAAAGTTGTTGACCTTAACTGAACAATTATCCACTCAATCTTCCCAATTAGAGGTTAAGGATGGAGTACTGAAAAAGCTGCAGTCACAGGTTGATAAATTAATCTTTCAATTCCACAAGCAGCCAAGAGAAGTTTGGATGGATGGGTATAACGAAGCTTTGGAACATTTTGACGATAGACTTCAACATGCCTAGAAAGAATCCTATAAATGGGGTTGGATAAATGCTTTAACTGTGATGAAGGTGGATCGGAACAACTCTGTATGGGATTAGTATGATACAGGATTGTTGAAGCTTGACAATCCTCCATTCAAGTTAGATGTTAACTGGGTTCCTATTCATCATATTTCGCAATGCTTGATTTCAAAATAACTAGGAGATTAAGAGCTATGTGATGAACTAGAGATCTTCCGACCTCTTCATCTGCTTGATCGTCCTAGTAGAAGCAACACCAGGATGCTTCATAATTTTAACTTCATCAACTCCCCTTTTACTTTGGATGATCATCCAACTGGCATGGATCCCGTTTCTAAGGCCGAAGGAAAATGTCCTGTAGAATAAGGTTTTATATTTTGTTTCTTCATGTTTAAACAACAATATGTAATCATTTGATTTAATGATAAGTTTATTTTATGAATGGATCAACTTTTATTTAATCTTTTCATATATGAATGTTTTCTTAGTCTTTGATTATGAGTGGATCAACCTTTAGTTAATCTTTTATTTTTCACCGGTTCTATTGATATCCTTAGGCTTGTCCTAGGTATTATATCAATTACCAATGCATCACCATGGTTCTACTAATTTACCTAAAGTTTTTAGGTAATTGCATTAGTTACCTCGATTTCCAGGCATGAGTTGAACGTTTGTCCATCTTTTAGCCCAGTTTAGATGAAAATTATTCATCCGGATCTTCATTAACCAAGCATTTGAGACTTATAATTTTGCCTTGCGTGGCTTTTTATATGTTTGACAACCAACTTTGTTGGTGCCTTTATTGACACCGAACAACTTTCTTGGTAGCCTTTATTGATACTGACCAACTTTGTTGGTGGCTTTATTAATGCCGACCAACTTTGTTGGTGGCCTTCATTGATACCGACCAACCTTGTTGGTGGTTTTGTTGATGCGGACCAACTTTGTTGGTGGCCTTCATTGATACCAACCAACTTTGTTGGTGGTTTTGTTGATATGACCAACTTTGTTGGTGGCCTTTATTGATACCGACCAAATTTTTTGGCGGTTTTATTGTCGACCAACTTTGTTGGTGGCCTTTATTAATACCGACCAACTTTATTGGTGATTTTTGTTGAGGTATAGTGTAGTGCATAACACTAGTACTCCAAACAAATAAAATTGGGAAAATCGCATTCTCATTAATATTGAAATGAACTTAATCCAGCATGATTACATCATTGAGACTATTTTCTCAAGTGTTCTGCATTCCATGGGTTCTTGAATTCTTCCCCCTCTAAAGTCTCAATTCGATATATACGTGGTCGGACGACTGCAGCAATACGATAAGGCCCATGCCAATTGGCTTCCATCTTATTGATCTTCTGAATCACTTTCTTCAAAACATAATCACCCTCTTTTAAGTTGCTCGATATGAGCCTCTTCTTGTAGAAACGTGTAGACCTTTGTTGATAGGCTGCATTCCTTAATGCTGCATCTTCACGGACTTCTTTCAGCATGTCTAAATCTAGCCTTCTCATCAAATCACTGAGTGGGGTATTGATGTTAAGAATTCTATGCATAGGTAAACCTATCTCGACAGGAATTACAGCTTCAGTACCAAATTCTAATAGGTAGGGAGTTTCTCCAGTAGTTGTTCTGGAAGTTGTTCAATAAGCCCACCGAACAGAATGGAGTTCATTGATCCAATTCCCTTTAGCATTTTCTAACCTTTTCTTCAACCCATTGAGAAAATTTCTATTAGTTACCTCTGTTTGGCTGTTTCTTTGAGGATGGCTAGGAGAAGAGTGGATTTTTTGGACGTTGGATTGGGCACAATAAGCAGTAAATTCGTCATTGTCAAATTGTGTGCCATGATCAGTGATAAAGGTATAGGGTAAGCCATACCTGCATATGATACTCTTCAAAATAAACTGATAAACCTTTTCATAGGACATATCGATTAACGGTTCAGCTTCCACCCATTTAGTAAAGTAATTAACAGCTATAACTAGGCACTTCAACCTTCCTCGGGTGGTCGGTAGGGGCCCAACCAAGTCAATTCCCCACATAGCAAAGGGCCAAGGTAAAGTGATTATTGTTAGGAGATCTTGTGGAGACTTACTTTAGCTAGAAAACCTCTGGCGCTTATCACACTTCTTGGCAAAATCTACACAATCTGCTCGTATAGTCAGCCAGTAGTACCCATGTGTATGGATTCTCTGTAACAACGTTCTTCCTGCTATATTGGCTCCATATGACCCTTCATGGACTTATTCAATCAAATTATTCACTTCAGCTTAATGCACACACCGTTCTAGACCAGCAATTAATCCTCTTCTATATAACACACCACCATCTAGCATATATCTCGTGGCTTTGTATTTCAACTTCTTAACATCAAGTAGGTTGGTTGGAAGAATCCCTTCTTCAATATATGATCTTATGGGATCCATTCAGGATGGCCCCATATCTATTGTAATAAAATTGACCATCAGATCTTTATCTATGCTCCTATTAGCAAGTAGCTCAATAGGAATAGTTCTTCGTAGCTCAATTCTGGTTGCTGAAGCTAGCCGAGCAAGTGCATCTGCTTGGGCATTTTCCAATCTTGGAATTCTGATCATCTGGACAGCTAGTAAAGTGCAAATTATCTACAATGCTTTCGCTAAGTATCTGGTCATCGGTTCTCCTTTAGATTCATATAAGTTCAACACCTGGTTTATAACTAACTACGAATCACTGTATACCGTAACTTGCTCAGCATTCAGTGATTTAGATAGATTTAAACCAACAATCATAGCTTCATACTCCGCCTTATTATTGGAGGTTTGAAATTAGAATCGTAGAACATACTCTATGTCTAGCTCGTCGGGAGTATTGATAGTGATTCCAGCTCCACATCCGATTGCACAAGATGACCCATCAATATAAAGACTCCATATGGGAATATTGCTGTCAAACACTTAGTTTGTCAGAATCCCTTGATGGAAGATTTTATCCTTCACCTCCTCATATTTCTTTTTCTTCTCATGCATTCCACTAGAGGGTTCTGGTTGGTCGGTGATAACTTTCTTTGTAGTTTCCCTTTCTTGGATTTAGTCGGGTATCTCTTCAGTAAGTTTGCTGACTCCTGCATGTTGCGTGGTTAGAGTCCCTTATTGATCGGGGACCTCTATGTAACTGAGTTTTGCAATAAAATCAGCCACATCTTAGCCTTTTAAATCAGTCTTTGGTTCATATACAAGGTCATATTCCCCCAACTCCATAACCCAATACATTAATCTTCCATACTTCTCCGGCTTATGCAACGCTTACCATAGTGGCATGTTAGTGTATACCACTATGGCGTGGGCTTAAAAATATGGCTTCATTCGTCTACTAGCCTCAATCAAGGCCATTTCTAATTTCTCCAGTCTGGGATATCTCACTTCTACTCCTTGAAAAGCTTTTTTAGTGTAATAAACTAGCTTTTGGACTCCATTCTCCTCCCTGATCAAGGCAGAGATAACAGATGACTCAGAAACTGCCAAATATAGATACATTTTTCTCCCAGCACTGGTCAGGAGAGTAGTGGTGGTGTTCCCAGGTACTTCTTCAATTCCATGAAGGCTTTTTCACATTCTTCGTTCCATTCAAGGTTTTTCTAAGCACCTTAAAAAATGGCAAACATTTGTCCATTACTCGGGACACAAACCCGTTGAGTGCTGCTATGCGCCCTGTTAGCCTTTGAGTATCCTTTTTACAGGTCGAAGATTTCATTATGATAAAAGATTTAATCTTATTTGGATTAGCTTCAATGCCTCTTTAATTTACTATATATCCAAGGAACATTCCCTCTTGGACTCCAAAGATGCATTTGGTGGGGTTTAACTTCATATGGTGCTTTTTTAATTGATCAAACGTCTGGGTGAGGTCGGTAATATGATCAGTAGCTTTTTTACTCTTAGTGAGCATATCACCAACATACACCTTCATGTTCTTGCCTATTTGATCCTCAAATACTTTGTTCACCAGTCTCTGATAAGTAGCGCCTGCATTTTTGAGATCAAATGGCATAACATTATAGCAATAAAATCCTCGGGGAGTAATAAAGGAAGTACTTTCTCTATCCTCTGGCTTCATTTTTATTTGATTATAACCAGAATATGCATCCACGAAACTTAGCAACTCGTGCCCTGAAGTAGCATCCACCAGTTGATCAATTTGTGGCTAAGGAAAATGATCCTTTGGGCTTGCTTTGTTCAAGTTAGTAAAATACATACATATCCTCCACTTATTGTTCTTCTTCTTGACCATAACTACGTTAGCCAGCCAATTCGGGTACTTCATAACTTCAATAAAGGAATCTTTTTAAAGCTTCTCCATTTCTTCCTATATACCCTAGTTCTTCTCCGAGCTAAAAACTCTTCTTTGCTACTTTACAGGTTTAACCTCCTTATTCACATTAATCTCATGGCATAGGAAATTTGGGTCTATTCCTGGAATATCTTCATGACTCCACGCGAACACCTGTTTCCTTTGTCTCAAGAAAACAACCAACTCCTATTTAAGGACCGGTTCCAATGACATCCCTATTTGAGTAGTTCGTTCTGGTTTATCATCATCCAGAACAATGATTTATGTTTCCTCCATCACTTGGCCTTTTACAAGCTCAGATTCATCTCGTGGATTTAAGGTTTCAACCTCAGATTCGCTGTTTGACTCACATATATCCACTTGATAAGTGGTTGTTTCCCTCTTTGTTTCCAACATATCTTCTTCCTCAGTAGAGGAGTAGTATCATTCCTGAGCTACCTTCTGATATCCTTTCACTACTCCAACTCCAAAGTTGGTCGGGAACTTCAAGAATTAATGAGCAGTAGAGGGTACAACTTCGAATTTCTTCAGACCAACTCTTCCCATAATCATATTATAGGCAGAATGAACATTTTTATCAATTATAACGAATCTCACTTTCTCTATCCTGCTTGTCGGCCATGTCCCGATCAACACGTCTAGTTTTATTGTTCCCAATGGAAACACTTTCTCGCCATAAAATCCAATGAGTGGCCTGTGGTAAGGCTCTAGTTTGATGAGTTTTAATCCCAAACTATCAAAACAGGGATAGAACACGATTTCTGTCGAACTGCCATTATCCACTAATGTTTTTGCCACCGGTACTTATTTCATCCCGACTCTGATCAGTGAAGGATCATCATGAGGATACAACACTCAAAATAGACTATTTTTGGAAAAGCCAATTATGAGCTTAGCCTTGTTAACCTTTCTTGGTTGGTCTTCCTCGGCAAGGTTGATTCACTAAATATAGGAACAATCTTGTATGATCTCCTCCTCCTACATCTCCACTTGCAATCATATGGCAATTAAAGGATCCAAAACTGAGTGTGAATACCTCATGTTTCGATTGTCTAGGATTCTTGGGAAGATCAAGATCATCTTCTGAATCCGCATCGTGGTTCCTCTATTTATCTTCTCTGGGCTTAACTGGTGATTTAGATCTCTTCGTCTGAGTTCTTCTATCACATTCTGGAGGGTAATACACCGATTGGTTGTATGAACATGATCTTTGTGAAATTCACAATACTTGGACTTATCCCTTTTATCAGCGGGTGATCTTAACTTTTTAAGCCAACTCAAATCGTTGTTGTGCTTGATTTCTTCCAAAACATTATCTATATCCACCATTAAGGGAGTGTAATTGGTAAATTTCCTGAGCCTATCTAGGCTTTCTTTTGCTTTGAAATTCTTGCGTTCATTGTGATTCTGCTGCTCCTTCTTATCTGACTTCCCTTCTGTCTTTACTTCCATCTTTTTAGGAGCCATAGCTTCCTCGACGTTTATAATCTCCACTTCTTTGGCCATCAATTATGTCATCATCTTCGGGGGATTTTTAGCCAAAGTATAGTACAATTTGTCGAGGAGCAAACCACTCATGAGGGCAGTGATTGCAGTCTTTTCTTCGTAATCAATGACTTCCAGTTTCTCATTGTTAAAAAGAGTGATGTAATCCCTGGTACTTTCTCCTTCCTTTTGTCTTACACTAAGGAAATAAGCTACTCGCTTCACTGGTTTTTCTCCAAAGCAAAAATTACCAATGAATAGCTTGGCGAGTTATTGGAAGCAAGAAATTTATCCTCGAGGAAGACTATTGTACCATATTTTAGTAGATCCACTGATTTTTCCTAAAAATGCCCTACATCTCATCTCATCAAGAACATCATATATATCAGTCGCTGCTTGGTATTGTTTTATATATAGAACTGGATCAGTCTTCCCATCATACTTAGGAGTGACCATTGGAGCTTTAAACTTGGTCGGCGTAGGGAAATCTACGATGGTTTGCATAAAAGGGGATCCTTTAATAAAACTTCTTTAAAGGGGATTCTTGGCCTTAGCCATTTCTCCCAATATGTCTTCCAAATGCTAAATGGAACCTTTCTAAGCATCACTACCAGCACCAGATCTATGGGTGGCTACTTTTTTATGCCGACCAACTGATCGTTCTGAGCTTTCTTCTTGTAAACCTTCTCTCTAACTGGACCTATCAGTTCATCGGGTATATAATCTGGATTGGGCAGAACCTTCCTTCAGGTCACTTGGTCGTCGAGTATTTCTCGACTCAACCCATAGGGCATTTCCCTGGGTCCCAAACGATCGAAAGGAGAGGCCCTACTTAGACTTTCTAAAGCACTCAATCTTTATGGGAAGAGGGATTATCCATCAGTGGAATTAGTGATCCTAATAGAAGAAGTTGCTCCATGAAGGTATGAAAGATTCCTAGAAGTTATGGAACGGCTATGCCCAACACTTGTTGTTGGCGGCGATGGCATATTCCTTTGATTAACAGGTGTAGGAACTCCAGCTTGCAGAGTTTGGGCCAATTATCGTATAGTATCCTGCATAGCCTCTTGACCCTTGGCCAAGATAGCCAAAATTCCTATTAAATAATTGTTATTTGGAGGGATAGAGGGATAAGGCAGAATTCCCTCATTTCTGGTACTTGGCCTTAGAATTTCAGCAATGGATGATGAATGAGTGAAACATTTAGCAATACGTTCCCACAGACGGTGCCAATCTGTTGATGCAAAAAAACTAGACTCGGCCTAATTAATCGATCACAGATAAAATAAGTCAAACAAACAAGACACAAGAAATTTTAAAGTGGTTTGGCTCAATGGAATAGCCTATGTCCACTGTTATTTATTGATTGCCTTGAGTTATTTTTTCGGTCCCTTGAGATGACGGTGATATAATATATTTATAGCCCAAGAGGGGCCTTGATAGTTATCATGTGAAAGGATGGAATGCCATCATTCGTTAGTCATTAACATCAATACATAATAAGAGTTAAATATATGCATGATGTCACTTCATTAGTAGTACAGGCTGTAAGACCGTTATCATTTTATTGGCAACACAGGTGGTTGGTCGGGCTTCCCAGTTAATCGAGCTTCCTTATTAGTCGAGCTTTTATACCAGGCTGACTTGGACTTGTTCCACATTGGATGGCATGTGCTGGCTTGTAATTGGTCCACGTAGGGTGGTAAATTTTGGTATCAAAACTTACCATAGTAACATTGCGACATCTACCACCTGAGTATAAGTAGTGTATGCTTAATTCCCCAACACCATTTTCCTGGTCGACCAAGATAAACCCTTGATGAAGCATTCCATCCTCTTCTCTTCAGTGTTAACCTCCTTTGGTACAAACATAGGCAAGTTAGTGAATTCTTTTTCATATTCGACAATTGACTTAGAACACTATTCTAAATACATAAACTCCCTATTCTTTGCTCTCCTAATGGCATATGGAAAGTACTTATTGTTAAAAATCAGAAAATCTCCATAGTTCAAATGATCCTTATCCTCGGATGTGGTGACACTCTCCCACCACTATAATGTATCATCAGTCATCTTGAATATAGACAACATCTGCTTCTACATAGCCGTGCAGTCCATCATCCTTAAGTGTCTCTCCATATCTCTCCTTCACTGGTGAGTGACCGTTGGGTCAGATCCCCTTGAGGAAGTGGAAGGATTGCCCTTATGGAAGTTGGTTCTCACCCTATCCCAACCTGAAATGGGTGTATCCTACTGCTGCGCCTCTATGGTCACCCATCTCTTCCTCCCTAACTCCATACCGGCCGACGTGGCCTCACATACGATAACCGCTAACTTCTCGGCATCCAAAACAAATTATTGTGGCCTCTCCTGAGTCACGGAACAAAAAATTGAATCATCTCTCCTAGTGTTCACTATATGAAAAGATGGGAATAAAACCACATCAGACTTAGATTAACTAAGAGTATAAGTCATCAAAATGAATCAAAGATAAGTAATGTGGAAGCAAAAAATGGACTCACAACCTACGAGACCTAAGACCATGCTCTGATACCATCTGTCACACCCCGCTAAATTCTGGCGTCGGCCGCCACCAAAACTAAGCCGTGTGCGAGTAAATAAAATACCATTCTCAGCATGTGACAGATATGAGACTTATAAAATCAATCTCCATAATAATAATTCAATCAATCCCAAATGATAACAACCAACTATGATAAATGAAATCCATCACCATGCTAATCTCCAAATAATCCAATCTCCAATAATATAAAACTGAATAAATTCCAATTGAATCCATAATGAATTATCTTAAATAAAGCCCATAACAACTTTGGAACTGAGCCCAATAAAACCATAAACTGAGTCTCAATATAAATATGACGGAATGGAAAACAAAACTACTAAGAATAAAGTAAATAACTCCAGTTGCACCTCCAAGAAAATCTCCATATAGTCCTCTGCACCTTCTCCAAAATTTAATCCTGAAAAGGTTAGTCAACGCACGGGGTCAGAGCCCCGAGCATGAATATACACTACTCCCCTCAAATAGTATCGAAGAATCGAGACAATAGCATTATACATGATAAATATCACAACAGAATATTTTAATTAAACGAGATATGAATATATGCGATCATAATAAATCATTAACTACCCATGGTGATTCTTATTCAAAATTCACACCAATATGATTTTTAAATTTTCAATAGTCCCATGTTGTTAATTTAATTAAATTAACTCAGTCTATTATGCTTCTCAATTTTATAATCCATTGCGGTACCCCCGCATAAATTCTTATTCAATTGATTCACATTGTTATAGCGGTCATCTCGCCTCGGGTGGTACTCCCACCAAAGTTCCACACTCCCCTCGTCAATTGCCTACCTGATCCATTTAAACTGTCAATCCTAAAAAATGACAAGGTTCCACTCACGACACGACATAAACACCAGCTGATCCGTCTAAACTGTCGGTCCCCACACATTATGTCGCCAGCATATTTTAATACCCTTTTTTTTTTATCTCAGGCATTAATTCTCATTTTCTTAACTTCTCATTATTTTTAATTACAATCATCCCACCCTTATTATCGATGTGAGATCCTCAAAATACCCCTTAGTCCCATACCTAATGGTCCCCAAAGTACACATACGTCCTACCCTCTGTATATGATGAATTTCTAATAATAATCTCGTCCTAGTCTCATACCTAGGTTAGCGTGATGATAATAAAACATAAAAATTAGTCCCACCCCAGAATATTAAATCCGTACGATTCTACCCTAACTAGTCCCATACCTAGTAAGCATAAATCATAACCAAGGCCTACCCACTAGTCGCATACCTAGTAAGCATCCTATAATAAAGGTGAAAAATATACTACCCAAAATCCCCTCGTCCCCGCGATGGCAAAAATGACTAACAACAAATTTGCAATTCATATGAACAACATAGAAATATAATCATAAAGGTCCCAATTTAATTTAATTCAATTAATAACACCGTTGTCGTTCTCGACGCAATTATTTACATTTAATAATTTTAATTTAATTAACATGTAAAAATATCCAATATGACATGATCGTCCTCTTTTATAAATCACATAATTTCATAAATGTCTACGCGTCCCATATGTTATTTAAATAACTCCATAAAATTCTACATGCGAATGTACACCCAAAATCATCAAAACTCCAAAATCTAACCTACGCACCCAAGGGTTTCAAATATTAATTCGTATTTAAAAGTTTCATAAAAATAGTCCCACATTTCGTGTCCACTTTCTCTAATTAATTTACTAATTTATTTTAACAAAAACATTTGATTAAGGGTTTGGGCGACACTTATGACACATAATACCAAAGGAAGAGAATAGATTATTCATGCCTGAGATTTTTATGAAGAAACATCTGATCGTACGAGTGTGTTCCTCTTGAAAAATTAATAAAAATGCGTTCTTGGTGCGTCTTGAGAAAATCTAGCTAGTCTTGACAAATCTTGAGTTGAAAGTTATGTAGAATGGGGATAGGGTTTAGAGGTTGAATAAGATGTAAAAGATGAGAGGCTACTTCTCTAAGGGTTCATGAAAATACGTTTTGAAGGTTCTAACCCCGAGTTGGTTTTATACCAAAAATAAATAAGAATTTGAGTAGAAAAATGATTCTTTAAAAAAACAGTGCTGCTTGGGTGAAAACAGATCGGCGAACCGATTCGGCCTAACCTATCGATTCGGTTCGGTCCAAAAAATAAAAAATAAACATTAATAAATCCGAAATTAAATTTCCATTTTAACTCCGATTTTAATTCCTCTAGAAATCCTACTTTTCAAATATAAAAACCAACATATTTAATTAATAAAAATAATTAAATCCAAATTTTTTATTTTTCTCGAATTTTCCAACTAATTATTTTAATTACCGAATTAAAATAAAGGGTGTTACAATATGATGGATAAATTTCACTTCCAATTCACCACCCTTATCAAAAGTGACCTAACAAAATCGCTTTAATAGAGATTATGCCAGGTCTAAAGAAACTTGCGATATATGTCTTTGGAATCACCGAGACCTTCAAATCAATATTTTGATTACTCTCAACAGAATAGTACAGGTCCAAATTTTCCCCTAGCTTGAAACCAGCTAGTTCTAAAAATAAATTCGGTACGGCGGGCATGCAAAAAGATAAATAAAAACCATCACATGGCAACTTTATCCTAATTGAGTTATGTCTGATGAGAATTTCAGTACGGTCCTTCACCCATTTTAATCCCCAAACGTGCAATAATTGAGCATCATCATAATCTGTTAAAGCTAAACAGTCTCCCAAGATCTTCGGCTACAAATTACAACTGAAGTTAAATCTTATTCGATACTCCAGAGTCTTCACCAGGGGAGAAAAACGTATCACCCGAAACACCTCCTCGGATATGTCAGAACTTAGAATAGTATTCCCTCCAGGAGGGGTGATACGCCTTGTGGACGATCCAATGGATTGCACCTTGGTGAAAAACTGGCGCAAGGGAACTTTGGTGAAGGACTACTATATAAGGAGAAATTACTTGCCTCCATGAAATTTCCTCCCCTACTGTAACAACATCAAACCCATAACGCTCATAGCCTCCATAGATAAATAGATATCTTCGAATTGCATTGTATTTATGGATTGAAGGATCAAAGCCCAATCCGATTTGATGATATAGTATATTATATTTTGGAAATTTTACCTCTGTGTTGGGAAAAACTATGTATTACTTTGCAATAGGGTTATAGATGAGAGAAGGATCCAGAGCCTTCTCTGGAGCTATGCAGAGCAAACCATTTAAGGTGCAAAAACATATAGCCCCCCTATGGGAGTGGAAGTGGGAACCCATCATACTCTAGTGGAACTTTAGGGATCTATATAGCTTTAAAATATTCATTATCCATCAAGTATAGTTTGCACACATTACTACATGGTCCTTTGTCTAATCCCAAAGGCCAGAGGAGGAGTCGGGGGGTTGAGTGTTTGCTATGCTCAACTATAATTTGATAAAGTAAGGATCTCTCCTTTATTCGTGCCCAACTTTGCACACACACTTGCATCTAAAGATTGATTCTATGGAAACTCTAGACAGTATATCTGAGATGATTTCGGGTGTAAGCCTAAATAGCAACACCTAACTTTCTTCACGTCTAAAATCCTCTCCTCTCCTCTTCTCTTGTTCAGATCCTCCATTTGTGCAATGACGGAATGTTTACAAGCCTTCAGACCAATCATCAGAGGATTTAAATTTAAAATGAAAAATAACAAGGTCGCAATTCAAACTTCCGAACTAATGAACATTTTAACATGAAATTTACAATTCAACTCAGATAGCAAATGTATATAATACTCCATACATGTTATTATTCTGAATCTCAAGCCCAAATGTACATGCCAACTTACGGGTATAACTTTGAAGCCAAATCTTCCATGAGAAATCAAAACTATATACTAGTAATACAATACTTTATCAGTGCACTCCTGTTGACGATCTACAGAAAATATAGTTAATGCTATCTGTCACGTACCGGGCATTTTCTGCAATTTTTTGGCTTAAAGGATCCATCCCTACACCATTTTTCTATGGAACATTCTAGAGTTATCTAGTATTATCTATCATTATTTAGTATGTTATGGACTAGTGTCGAATTTTCTAGAATAATCTAGAGCATACTTGTAATGTATAGAATATTTTAGAATTATAAGGAAGTGTGTAGCCTTCTGGAATGTTCCCTTAAGGAGGTGGGAACATTCTGGAGAATTAATCTTGTCCATTCATGTACTTTGATCTCCATTGTCCATTAAGGAGGTGGGATGACTATAAATAGGTGGGGAGATCATTTGGCTAAACCATCCAAGCCAAGTTTTGTAATCTATTCTCAAGTAATACAAATACTTTCCTTTGTGTTCTACTTGTTCCATTCTTCTCCCTTCTCTAGCACTTGTATTACAAATTTGTTAGTCATTGGAGTGCTAAGTGCCGCAAGGAGGAGTAGCTAAAGTCTAATCCCGTAACATATCACTATATTGCTATGTGTCTGACGATTGATGGATAATTTCAATTCTGTTTTTTTACTTAATGAATTTGTTGGCAATTGTGTAAGTGAATCTGTTTTTTATAATGAAATTGTTTATTATAAATAAATTAATCTGTTTTCTTTATCAAGAAAAAAATGTTTATGAAAAAAATAAAGCTATGACATATATGTTTATCTTATAAATGACATAAATAGTGTATAAACAATATAATCTCCAAAATTTACGATACAAATTTGGCAATAGGGATCTTAACTTAGGAGCAAATGTCAAATATAAAGCTGCTAACATGTATCCATTAGTTCGTTTATACATTTCATCAAATACCTGGTGCAAATTTAACATTCAATATCTAACTGTACCCTCATTTACATTTTATCAAATCAACCCAACATCACATTTGAAAGTTGTAACTTATCAAATTAGATCTGAAAAAATAGTGAAATGACTAAAAAAGGGGTTGGGATTGCATGAATTGAGTCTGGTCCTGCTGGATCGTGGAGGCGGGAAAGAAAGGGAAAAACAATGGAAGGAGAAGTTCAAACCGTGAGCAACGTCAGAGGGAGGAGTCGTCGGCAGGGATTGTAGGGGTGAGGGCTGGTTAATTCAGCAGTTACGTGAGAGGGAGGGAGGATTCTCAAGTTTGGAATTTTGGGGTATTGTGTGAATTAGGGTTATTCCTTATTTGGATTTTGGAAGAGTTGTGTAGTTTTTTTTGGGGGGGTGGAGGGGTCAAATAGTCGCAGCTTTACACGTTTTACATTATTTTTTTCTTCCTAACACAGCTGGACTGGTGTTTGTTTCAGAGTGGGCTGAATTTCAAATTTGGGTTGGGCTACCTTCAAAGCTGGTCTGAGCTTAAAGTAGCTAACATATTTATTTATTTATTTTACACTGGGCTTAAAGTAGCTAGCAGATTTATTTTGAAAGTGGCATAGAGAAATGTATTTTATATATAGAAAAAAAACTTTGTCATGGGATATGATGATCAAATGGACTAACAACATCATTTACAGCATATTTTACCAAGACTAAAAGCCTTGAGACAAGTTTGCCACAACCCAAAGCCATGATAAAGGGCGCGTAAGAAGTTGTAACGACAAATGGTTGTGACAAATTGTATGTTTTGTCTTAGACCATGGTTTTGTCATGGCTATTGATCGTGATAATTTATCGCTAACAACATCTCAGTTTTGGTGTTTCAAGATGAATTTCAAGGCTAGTCAAATTTAAGTTGTACAACTATACTAAGGTGATGTGGTGATCAAATTGGGTGAACATGAAAGAAATGATGAAAGAGGCAATCAAGAATTAGAGTAAGAAGTAAAATCACCCCTCCCTTGATACATTATAGGATTATATTGGATATTGATATTGTACATCCCCTTCTCTACATGTTTCGTCTATAATTCTAAACAACCCACTCATCTTCTTAAATAGAAGTGTCTTTATCAACAACTCAATGTATAGCTTAGTTTACTGATGTCTCTTGTATTTTATATTAAAATGCATAATCATTCTCCATGCCTTCTTGATTCCAATCAGAAATATGCATTATATGCTCACAAACACACACGCGCACACACACATACGCACACGCACACACACATACGCACATACAGACACACACACACACACACACACACATATATATATATATATATATATATATATATATATATATATATATATATATATATATATATATATATATATATATATATATATAGAGAGAGAGAGAGAGAGAGAGAGAGAGAGAGAGATGAGTTGAGAAGTGAACCTAAAAGATGAACACTTTAATGAACTTTAACCAAAAAACACTTAACAACCAATTAATTTTAATTCCTATCTTGTAATTGGTCCCCGCTAACGACAACGGACATGCGTGTATTTTTATACACGCACCTTACCACCCCTCCTCCCCCACCCCCACCCACCCAGCTGCTACTCAATGTCCCTGCCTTAACCCTACCACCTTCCAACCATCACCCTGCTACTCCCCACACACCTACCCAGCAATACCCACCCCTTGAACCTGCTGTTACAAACCCAAAAATCCACAAACCCACGCACTTACCAAGCATCTACCTCTATCAAGTATTTTCAAAGTGGGTTTTAGAACGTTTTTAATGGAGGTGTGTGGCTTAGTCCACTGTTTTGAATTTGAATAATTGGTGGTTGGGCAAAACTATAATCAACTTATAACTGGGGTTTGGGCATGTTAACTCATATATGTAGTGTTTGGGAAGGATTTAAATAATCTTTTGGGGCGTATTTGGATTGTTAGAATTTGAATTGTGTGTTGGGCAAAAATTTGGGTTAACTCAAGAAAATTGAACTACCAAAGTTATTTCTAAAATTGTGGGGGTGGGGGGTGGGTGAGGTGTGAAAAAACATTCGATCAACACGCGTGTCCGTTGCCGCTGACGCGGACCAATTACAACATAGGAATTAAAATTAACGGGCTGTTAGGTATTTTTTGTTAAGGTCCGTTAAAAAGTTCATCTTTCAGGTTCACTTGTGAACCTCTCTCTCTCTCTCTATATATATATATATATATACACACACACACACACACACACACACACACACACACAATCAAATAAAACATTATTTTTTTCATTTCTTGGGAAAATATGTCCTGCCACATAAAATGTATTTGTTTATTTTCAGATGGCAGCCAATGATGATGAACTTAAAGCCCCGCTAAAGTCTCTAGAGAATGAACGTGTGATGTAGAGCATAATCTAGTCTCTTTTTGATGAAACTGTTCACTCCTCCAACCTCCAAACACATGATGTCCCATCTTCGTCGGGTTTCCACCAATTGAGCGCATCAGTACCAAGTCAGACCCAAAGTGAAATCTCTTCATCTTCGGGTCTCCAAACCACTACAGCAACAACTCAGACTTTCCCCATGTTGCAGCCTACAATGATAACATGCATTGACATCACATCTTCATCGAGTTTCCACCAATTGAGCGTAGTTGCACCATGTCAGACCCAAAGTGAAATCCCTTCATCTTCGGGTCTCCAAACCACTGCAACAATAACTCAGACTTCCCCCGTGTTGCAACCTATAATGATAACAATCATCTAATGCCTCCCAGTGTTTTAGCTTGAAGACTTTCCCTATGCTGAGTCGCATTATTTGTACCAAAAATACCTAGCCCAATTTGACAAAAACTAGTTTGTGTTTAGAGGCAGCATCATAACAGATACTGTGCATAGGTTTTTCTCAAATGATGAAACTTTAAAAATTAGAAACCAAAACCTTCGTGTAAATGTTAACATGTACCTAGAGGGCAGAGGTCAAGGAAGTGCCATGATGAAGACTAATAGACGTTATGATCATATGCGGAATCACGAGTGGTATACCATCCCAACCCATTTTGTTCAACATGAAATTAACACGATGATAGAAAATCATCGTAGAGTTCATTTGTGATTTGTACGTACTTCTACGCCAAGATTACTATTCACCGAAGCAGGGTAATATTATCATGACGTGATTATTACCTATATTGGTTCATATTTTTGTGTTGTTGTTGACCTTCACCACGATCGTTACTAGGTTTTATGGTAAATTGATTCATCACAATAAAGAGTAAATAATTCATTGTCTATCTAGTGTTAAATTTGTCATTTCTTTTATTTCCTTTAAATGCAAAAATAATATCAACTACATGAACAATATATGAATAATATATTTTGTTGTTTAGGCAAAATCCCAACTACTAGTTATTTTTATTTAAGTTTGTTTGTGTAATATTGTGTGCATCCCGCAAATTATGGGATTAGAGATCTATACAAAGAGTTAGACTGATAAGTACCCTAGTGGGATCAAAGTAGGCTTAAACTTACTGTAAGCATCTAATTCAACACAAAATAAGGTGTACCATAAAATAAGATAAAAAAATAAATGTCAATATAAAGAAGCAACAATAATTATTATTATTTCAAAATCCTGTCTTGAATTGCAACACACATAAAACCTTCATTATTCTAAGAAAATATTCAGCAAACACAAAAGTTTCTGGACTAGGAAGGAGAAAAGATCTAAAATAACATGCATCAAACATGTGCTAGACATCTTAACCCATATATGATGGATAAACGTCACTTCCAATTCACCACCCATGTTAGAAGTGACCTAGCAAAACTGCTTTAATAAAGATCATGCTAGGTCTAAAGCAACTTACGATATATGGATCTGGAATCAGTGAGACCTTCAAATCAATATTTTGATTACTCTTAATAGAATAGTACAAGTCCAGATTTTCCCCTAGCTTGAAACCAGCTAGTTCTAAAATGAAATTCGGTATGGCGGGCATGCAAAAAGATAAATAAAAACCATCATGTGGAAATTTTATCCTAATTGAGTTATGTCTGATGAGAATTACAGTCCTCCACCCATTTCAATCCCCAAACGTGCAATAATTAAGCATCATCATAATCTGTTAAAGCTAAACAGTCTCCTAAAATTTATAGCTGTTACAACTCAAGTTAAATCTTACTTGATACTCCGGAGTCTTCACCGAGGGAGGAAAAAGTATCATCTCAAACATTTACTCGGATATGTCGAAGCTTAGAATGTATTCCCACCCGGAGGGGTGATACGCCTTGTGGATGATCCAATGGATTGCACCTTAGTAAAAAACTGCCACTAGGGAACTTCGGTGAAGGACTACTATATATGGTGAAATTACTTGCCTCCATGAAGTTTCCTCCCATACAGTAATAACATCACACCCATAATGCTCATAGCCTCCAGAGATAAACATATATCTTTGAATTTCTTTGTATTTCAGGATTGAAGGATCAAAGCCCAACCTAATTGTTGGAAAATTGGAATTTAAATGGGTATTTAAAAGCTGTCCAGATTTTTCTGGACAGATTTTTGAGCAACTTTGAGCTCAAATTTAGGTGGGACCCACACTACGAAAATTGTGGGACCATATACGAACGCGTTCACCTCCGCCAGGAGATTAACGTAGTATATTCATATGTCCAATTTCAATAAGTTATGAATGATAATTATGTCCCCAAAGTGACTCACAAAGCAATGAAAGTTAAATGAATTGGGTGTGTTTTAACTCTTGTCCCACATTGGAAGAGTAGTGGAATTTTGATGAGTTAATAACACCCCAAGTATGGACTAAGGCTTGGATGCCTTGGGGGTATCCCAACTCTTTGAAGGGGAGATGACCTAAGCTATGCACGGGTTGACTTTCGGTCAAAAGTCCACGCGCGTCCGGCCGGCTCGGCTCGGCTCGGCTCGGTTCGGGCTTGGGCTTGGGCTTGGGCTTGGGAAAATCTCCTACATTTTTGGGCCGAATTTATTTAACTTTCTGGGCTTTAATTATTAATTAATTACGAAATTAATTAATTAGTTGGCAGTTATTGCCAACAGTTAATTTCGTTTAACTGTTTTGACAGTTAATTTCGGTTGACTGTTCCAACAGTCAACACAAAAGCTATAAATTAAACATTCCCCCTACAGAATTATAAACTGAAAAAATTTCCCTCCTTCCAGAATTGCTGTCAATTTTATCCCAGAAAATTTCTGTCCTTCTCCTGCATAACATATCTATACTGTTTGTTATTGAGTTGAGTAAAAGCCACAGATTTGAGTTCGTTGTAATTAATTATTGTCGTGCTACATAATTAATTGGAAAATCCGTTCTATCTTGGGAGACAATATTCATCAACCTCGGAGCACATTGGAAGGAATAAATTGTCTTAAGGAAACTGTGAGATTCACAGGGCTCGGATTATTTCTTTTATTCTTGTTTATTTTCTGCAAATTCAAGTAAGTGATTCATTTCTGTAATTCTGTTTTAATTCTGTAATTATATTAATTTCATAATTCTGTACAAATTGTTATTTATAAATAGTAGACATAACAATCTTAAGACAATTTTTAAAAGTTCTACTGTTTTTAATGTACAGAATTTTTTTTTATTACAGAAATTTATTTGTTGGAAATAAATCTGTTTTGACAGAATAAAATGAATTAAATTACTGCTTTATTGTAGAAATTAGTAAAACAGTTTTGTTATAGAAATTAGTTTCTATACTGTTTTTATATTCTGTTTTAGAAAGTAAAATTTTATTTGTGTACTCTTGTTAAAATCTGTTTATCTAAATTTTTTATTCTTAAATTATAATTCTGTTTTGTACGGAATTCTTTTTATTATTAAAAATTAGTGTGACACAGATTTTAAAATTTTGTATTCTGTTTTGTACGGAATTCTGTTTATATTACATTTTATTCTGAACTATTATTTGAATTCTTTTGGAATTCATTTATTGTGAATTATATTTGGAGGAAATTGGTGCACAGAATTTTGTATTCTGTTTTGATTAAAATTCTATTTTTGTAACAGAAATGGAATCACAAAGTACGAACACTACTCCTACGAAACTGATTGTCACCAACACAAGTGTGACTGCACTCGTATCTATGCCACACGGGGAGAAACCTGAAAAGTTCATTGGGGCTGACTTCAAACGTTGGCAAGGACAAATGTACTTCTATCTCACTACCTGCCAATTGGGCAGGTTTGTATATGAAGATTGCCCCTCTATTCAAGAGGGAGATGATGCTGAAAAGGTTGATGCTGTCGATGCTTGGAAGCACTCGGACTACCTATGCCGAAATTATATTTTGGCCTACTTGGACAAGACTTTATACCATGTCTATTGCACTATCAAAACTTCCAAGGAATTATGGAATTCTTTGGAAAAGAAGTATAAAACTGAAGATGCTGGGATGAAGAAATTTATCGTTGGGCGTTTTCTGGACTTCAAAATGGTTGATTCTAAATCTGTGATCTCGCAAGTGCAAGAATTCCAAGTGATCCTCCACGACATTCATGCTGAAGGAATGTCAATCAGTGAAACTTTCCAAGTTGCTGCAATTGTTGAAAAGTTGCCACCTTCTTGGACTTTGTTCAAAAACTATCTCAAGCACAAGCGTAAGGAGATGAATGTGGAGGAGTTGGTGGTCCGGCTAAGAATCGAAGAAGACAACCGTGAATCTCAAAAGAAAAGTGGGAAGAATCCGATGGAAACAAAGGTCCATGTTGTTGAAGGTCCTAAAAAGAACAAACGAAAATATGACGGGGAAGGCACTTCCAAACATAATAAGAAAAAGTTCAAAGGCAAATGCTACAATTGTGGTAAACCGGGACACCGCTCAAGTGAGTGTCGTAAGCCGAAGAAGCAAAATAAAAACAATCCTCAATCTAATGTAACTGAGGGTGTGAATATCGTCAATGATTTGGCGGATATGAATCTTTCTGCCGTTGTCTCTGAATGTAACTTGGTTGGAAATACCAAGGAATGGTGGGTGGACACTGAAGCCACACGACACATTTGTGCAAACAAATGGATGTTCTCCACCTATAAGCCTTTGGAAAATGAGGAGAACCTTTTTATGGGAAATTCTTCCACTTCTAAGGTGGTGGGACAAGGAAAGATTGCTTTGAAAATGACTTCTGGAAAGGAACTTACTCTCAACAATGTTCTTCACGTGCCTGATATCCGAAAGAATCTGATTTCGGGATCTCTCCTTACTAAGAATGGTTTCAAGCTTGTGTTTGTGTCGGATCGCTTTGTGTTGTCTAAAAATGACATGTATGTAGGAAAGGGCTACCTAAATGAGGGGCTCTTTAAATTGAATGTTCTTACTGTAACCCCTAAAACATCTGTTTCTATTAATGAAGTTGCTAGTTCTTCTTATTTGATTGAGTCATCTAATATTTGGCATGCTAGATTGGGACATGTTAATTTTGATACATTGCGTAGATTAATTAACTTGGAATTTTTGCCAAAATTCAATATTGATAAAAATCATAAATGTGAAATTTGTGTGGAATCTAAATTAGCTAAATTACCTTTCCATTCTATTGAAAGGATAACTGAACCTTTAGATTTAATTCACACCGATATTTGTGATTTAAAATTTGTTCAAACTAGAGGTGGGAAAAAGTATTTTATTACTTTTATTGACGATTGCACAAAATATTGCTATGTATATTTGTTACATAGTAAAGATGAGGCTATTAATGCATTTAAACAATATAAGAATGAAGTTGAGAATCAATTAAGCAAAACGATAAAGGCTATTAGAAGTGATAGAGGAGGTGAATATGAATATCCATTTGAGGAATTTTGTTCTGAAAATGGGATTATTCATCAAACAACCGCTCCTTATTCTCCTCAATCGAATGGTGTTGCTGAACGCAAAAACCGTACTTTGAAAGAAATGATGAACTCAATGTTATTAAGTTCAGGAGCTCCACAAAATTTGTGGGGGGAAGCCTTACTTTCTGCTAATTACATTCTCAATAAAGTACCTCACAAAAAGACTCACAAGACACCTTATGAATTATGGAAAGGTCGAAAACCTTCCTATAAATATTTACGAGTGTGGGGGTGCTTAGCCAAAGTGATGGTTCCTAAACCTAAAAAGGTAAGAATAGGGCCAAAAACCGTGGATTGTGTATTCATCGGTTATGCTACTAATAGCAGTGCATATCGATTTCTAGTTTGTAAATCTGAGATTTCGGACATTCATGTAAATACGGTTATTGAATCGAGGGATGCTTCATTTTTTGAAAATGAATTCCCGTATAACATGACCCGAGAATCTGGTCCTTCTAAAAGGACAAATCAAGCTACTACAAGTGGTACTCATCAACCTATTGAATCAATAGAGGATGAACCAAGACGTAGTAAAAGAGCAAAAACCTCGACTTCTTTCGGTCCGGATTTTCTAACATATTTGTTAGAAAATGAACCTCAATCGTATAAAGAAGCTATATCCTTACCCGATGCTTCCAATTGGAAAGAAGCAATTAATAGTGAAATTGAATCCATATTACAAAATCATACATGGGAACTAGTGGATCTTCCACCAGGTTCAAAACCGTTAGGTTATAAATGGATCTTCAAAAAGAAATTGAAGGCCGATGGATCAATTGATAAATATAAAGCTAGACTTGTAGCTAAAGGCTATAGGCAAAAGGAAGGGTTGGATTACTTCGACACATATTCACCGGTAACAAGAATAACGTCCATTCGGATGTTAATAGCAATAGCTGCTATTAATGGACTTGAAATACATCAAATGGATGTAAAAACTGCATTCTTAAACGGTGAACTAGACGAGGAAATTTATATGGAGCAACCTGAAGGGTTCAAAGCTCCCGGGCAAGAAGGAAAAGTATGTAAGCTTGTTAAATCACTATATGGATTAAAACAAGCACCTAAACAATGGCATGAAAAATTTGATAATGCAATGTTATCAAATGGTTTCAAAATCAATGAATGCGATAAATGTGTTTACTTTAAATACATTCAAAATGGATATGTCATTGTATGCCTCTATGTTGATGATATGCTTATCATGGGTAGTAACTTGGAAATTGTCAAAACTACAAAACAAATGTTGAGTAGTAGATTTGACATGAAAGATATGGGAATCGCCGATGTTATATTAGGAATTAAAATTTCTAGAACATCGGATGGACTTATATTATCTCAATCTCATTACATTGAGAAAGTACTTGAAAAATTCAAGAAGTATGATATTAGTCCTACCAAGACACCTGTAGATGTAAATTTACATCTAGCAAGAAATAATGGTGAAAGCATATCTCAACTAGAATATTCTAGAATTATTGGCAGTTTAATGTATGTCATGAACTGTACGCGACCGGACATAGCATACTCAATAAGTAAGCTAAGTCGATTTACGAGTAATCCAGGAAGAGATCACTGGAAAGCAATATTGAGAGTTTTGGGTTATTTAAAATATACTCAAAACTATGGATTGCATTATTCAAAATATCCACCTGTTCTTGAAGGACATTGCGATGCAAATTGGATATCTGATACAAAAGACTCTAAGTCTACAAGTGGGTATGTGTTTACCCTCGGAGGTGCAGCCGTATCTTGGAAATCCTCAAAACAAACGTGCATTGCTAGATCGACAATGGAATCTGAATTCATTGCACTAGACAAAGCTGGAGAAGAAGCTGAATGGCTTCGAAATTTTTTAGAGGATGTTCCAAATTGGTCTAAACCTGTGCCCGCAATATGTATACATTGCGATAGCCAATCAGCGATTGGAAGGGCACAAAATCACATGTATAACGGAAAGTCACGACATATTCGTCGTAGACACAATACCGTTAGACAACTTCTCTCAAACGGAATTATCACAATTGACTATGTAAAGTCAAAAGATAATATATCGGATCCACTAACGAAAGGTTTAAACCGAGAGCAAGTTGAAAGATCATCGAGAGGAATGGGTCTAAAGCCTATAAATAAATAAGAATCAATATAGTGGCAACCCAACCTAGCTGACTGGAGATCCCAAGATCTAGGTTCAATGGGCAAACCGAACTACATTGTATTCAGTAAGCACTGGAGGATATTTAATCCTATCCATTCCAAAGATGAGACAGTGCATATCTGCCGCGAAATTAGGATAAGTTTTCCTTTTAATGACATCTATATCTTAGTACGTCTAAGTGGGGTATTGCAGAATACTCTTTATGGAAGTCACCTACGTGAGTAAGAAGGGGGCCACTTCTATGAGAATAATAAAAGGCATATTCTCTAAAATACTTGCGGAACCAAGTGGTGTTCACGGCCAAAATGAACACAAACGTGAGAACCAACTGTGTTGAAGAATTGTTGTGTGAATACTGTTGTCTAGGTTTACAAAAACGGTTGACGGTTCAAGGACGTGAAGTCTACTGATTAACCAAGTAAATCCGATAGTATATCACTAAGGAAAGTTCAAGGCCACTAGGCTACTTCTCCCGATGCAATAAGTCTTCAGTTTTACTCAACTTGTGTCTGCATCTGCATTAGCATCTGTTTTGTTTTATTTATAGCGATATATCATTCATGTGGGGGATTGTTGGAAAATTGGAATTTAAATGGGTATTTAAAAGCTGTCCAGATTTTTCTGGACAGATTTTTGAGCAACTTTGAGCTCAAATTTAGGTGGGACCCACACTACGAAAATTGTGGGACCATATACGAACGCGTTCACCTCCGCCAGGAGATTAACGTAGTATATTCATATGTCCAATTTCAATAAGTTATGAATGATAATTATGTCCCCAAAGTGACTCACAAAGCAATGAAAGTTAAATGAATTGGGTGTGTTTTAACTCTTGTCCCACATTGGAAGAGTAGTGGAATTTTGATGAGTTAATAACACCCCAAGTATGGACTAAGGCTTGGATGCCTTGGGGGTATCCCAACTCTTTGAAGGGGAGATGACCTAAGCTATGCACGGGTTGACTTTCGGTCAAAAGTCCACACGCGCGCGTCCGTCCGTCCGGCCGGCCGGCTCGGCTCGGCTCGGCTCGGTTCGGTTCGGTTCGGTTCGGTTCGGGCTTGGGCTTGGGCTTGGGCTTATAAAAATCTCCTACATTTTTGGGCCGAATTTATTTAACTTTCTGGGCTTTAATTATTAATTAATTACGAAATTAATTAATTAGTTGGCAGTTATTGCCAACAGTCAACAGTTAATTTCGTTTAACTGATTAACTGTTTTGACAGTTAATTTCGGTTGACTGTTCCAACAGTCAACACAAAAGCTATAAATTAAACATTCCCCCTACAGAATTATAAACTGAAAAAATTTCCCTCCTTCCAGAATTGCTGTCAATTTTATCCCAGAAAATTTCTGTCCTTCTCCTGCATAACATATCTATACTGTTTGTTATTGAGTTGAGTAAAAGCCCCAGATTTGAGTTCGTTGTAATTAATTATTGTCGTGCTACATAATTGATTGGAAAATCCGTTCTATCTTGGGAGACAATATTCATCAACCTCGGAGCACATTGGAAGGAATAAATTGTCTTAAGGAAACTGTGAGATTCACAGGGCTCGGATTATTTCTTTTATTCTTGTTTATTTTCTGCAAATTCAAGTAAGTGATTCATTTCTGTAATTCTGTTTTAATTCTGTAATTATATTAATTTCATAATTCTGTGCAAATTGTTATTTATAAATAGTAGACATAACAATTTGATGATATAGTATATTATATTTAGGAAATTTTAGCTCCGTGTTGGGCAAAACTATGTATTCCTTTGTAATAGGGTTATATATGACATAAGGATGAATAGCCTTTTCTAGATCTATGCAGAGTAAACCATTTAAGGTGCAAGAAACATATAGGCCCCCGATGGGAGTGGAAGTGGGAACCCATCATACTCTAGTGGAACTTCAGGGATCTATCTAGCTTTACAATCTTCAGTATCCAGTAAGTATAGTTTGCACACAGTACTATATGGTCCTTTGTCTAATCCTGAAGGTCGTAGGAGGAGTTAGGGAGTCGAGTGGTTTCTCTACTTAACTATAATTTGATACCATAAGGATCTTTCGTTAAGTCGTGCCCAACTTTACACACACACACTTTCTTCGGGTGTAAGCCTAAATAGCAGCACCTCACTTTCTTCACGTCTAAACTCCTCACCTCTTCTCTTGTTCAGATCCTCCATTTGTTACAAGCCTTCAGAACAAGACAAAATGTTACAAGCCTTCAGAACAATCATCAGAGGATTTAAATTTAAAATGAAAAATAACAAGGTTGCAATACAAACTTTCGGACTAATGAATTCAACAGGAAATTTACAATTCAACTGAGCTAGTAAATGTATCTAATACTCCGTACAGGTTATTATTCTGAATCTCAAGCCCAAATGTACATGCCAGCTTGCGGGTATAACTGTGAAGCCTAATCTTCCATGGGAAATCAAAACTACATATTAGTACTACAATACTTTATCAGCGCACTCATGCTGACGATCTACATAAAATATAGTTAATGTTATCGTTATATTACTATGTCACTGACGATTGATGGATAATTTCAAATCTATTTTTTTACGAAATGAATCCGTTTTCAATTGTGTACATGAATTTTTTTTATAATGAAATCGTTTATTATAAATAAATGAATATGTTTTCTTTATCAAGAAAAGAAAAAAATGTTTTATGAAAAAAATGAAGCAATGACATATATCTTTATCGTATAAATGACATAAATAGTGTATAAACAATCCAAAATTTATGATACAAATTTGGCACTAGGGATCTCAACTTGGGAGCAAGTGTCAAGTATAAAGCTACCAACATGTATCCATTAGTCCATCTATACATTTCATGAAACACCTGGTGTAAATTTAATATTCAATATCTAACTAAATTTAACATCCAATATCTAAATGTACCCTCATTTACATTTCATCAAAACAATCCAACATCACATTTGAAAGTTGTAACTTATCAAATTAGATCTGAGAAAATAGTGACATACCTACAAAAGGGGTCGGGATCGCATGAATCGAGTCCAGTCTGACTTGATTGTAGAGGAAGGAAAGAAAGGGAAAAACAACAGAAGGGGAAGTTCAAACCGATAGCAGCGTTAGAGGGAGGAGACGCCGACAGGGATTACAGGGGTGAGGGCTGGTTAATTCAACAGTTAGGTGAGAGGGAGGGAGGAGTATAAAGTTTGGAATGTTGCGGTATTGTGTGAATTGGGGTTATTCCTTGTTTGGAGTTTGGAAGAGTTACGCAGCTTTTTTTTTGCCGGGGGGGGGGGGGGGAATAGTTGCATCTTTACACGTTTTACATTGTTGTTTTTTTCCTTTTTAACACTGTTGGACTGGGTTTGTTTCGGGGTGGGATGAATTTCAAATTTGGGCTGGGCTACCTTCAGAGTTGGTTTGGGCTTAAAGTAGCTAATAGATTTATTTATTTATTTATTTTGCACTCAGCTTAAAGTAGCAAACAAATTTTTTTCCCTTTTAACAAATTTATTTCCATTTCAATACGACATATAGAAATGTATTTTACATATATAAAAAAAAGTTTGTCATGGGATGTGGTGATCAAATGGACTGTAATAATTAGGTCTCCACAATTGCCCTTAAAAATTTTGGGCTTTGGGTTATGTGCCGATAATTTTTAACCGAACTAAATGCCCTGATAGCTTGAACTCCTCATCCCTTAACTGGATTCGTTCTGGGGAAGCGATCCTCATCATTTGAGAGATTTTTGAACTCTTTCCAAGACCTAATCATGTGTAACTTAATCGCCAGTTCACTATTCTTGGTCATTTGTTGACCATTCTTGGTCTCTAGGCTTCCTCTCTCATTCTTATCTTCAACTTTAAAGTGTTACTTCCTTAGTGATTTTTCGAAGCTTCACCAGCACTTGTAAGTTTTAGCTCTAACTCTTTTCTCTCGCCAAGTATTTTGCAACTATAAATAGGGTTTTGTTGTGTGACAACCTTCCTAATTAAATATCGGGTGATCATTCCTTTATAAAAAATTAAAACTAAATATTCGGTTGGTTTCATTCTTAGCATCACTTTCGAAAAACTTTTTTTTTATTAATCACCTGATAATTAATTAAGCTAGTGTCAAAACGTTTGTTTAAATTCCAATTAAATTGTAACTATTTAATCCATTAATTAATTCCATTAATTTAAATCACAACATTATTCACCATACACATGAAATAAAATAATACTGAATAGTAAACCAACAACTAAAATAAATAAGACTGGAATAAACGCTCCAGTTCAAAGTCTCAAAACTAACAACCCATAATAATACTCAATCCAACTGAAATGCAATACTGAAGTGAAAAGAGTACAATCACTCTAATATAAATTAGAACTGAGAATGGGCGACACATGCCCTAAATGAAACAATCCCGAGTAAGAGTTTCACAATAAGGTTAAGTGTTCACATACTTAAGTTATTAGAATTTATCATCATTCGTATCTACGAATTTCACATAGTAGATATCAACAAGTATATATATATATATATATATATATATATATATATATATATATATATGCCCCTCAATACCCAGCTACGGTGCACTGCATACTCTGCTCACGAGTCCTGGTACATCTCGTAGTCAAATAAGGACAATCGATTCGGTATCTCCCTCGAACCATAAATAAAAATCACACATATTGGAGGCAAACATTGTTTCAAGCCTATGGGTTACGCACATACCTACGCACCCATATGACCGTCATCACTATCATTATCGTAGATAGCCCGTACCTAGGTTCCATATTCTGAGGCACCAAATCTAAAATCCCCCCAATGGGCTCATCAGGATAAGGCTGTCCCCTTTCAAAAACCTCCCTCGATAGTATGCAGTGTAGGTATGTCATACACATAATAAATACTAATATAGATATTCACACAACCTAAATATTATAATTCATATGTAGTATTATTCTCTTTACTACTTACAATATATTTATTAAATCATGAATACTCCCTCTCTCGTAATTTCTAATGATAATTCATCGCTCGAATATCCTAAAGTATTACACCTAATTAACCCCAATATTTATGCATTGTACTGAATTCATCGTATATTATTTTATCTCACCCAAATTACCTACGTCCAACAAATTTGGACCAAAAAGAAATCTCCAGAAAACCTGACATGTCGCTCAAACGAGCCTGGCATCATGGTTGAACGAGAAAGCCACATCGCTTGAATGATAGCTTTGCGTAGTATGTCATCTCGCTCAAACGACAGCTTCGCACGACTTCAAGCGACCTGGGCCTGTTTCGTATCTAACCTCGGGAACTTGCTTTTTTCACCATTTTTGAGTTTTAAAACCTCTACAGATCATTCCCAAACTCCAAATAATCAATTCCAATCGAAGCTCTAATATATATATATGATTTCTAACAACCTAGAACCATTAAATCATGCATAAGTCTTGATAAATTTCGAAATC
Organism: Sambucus nigra; assembly: GCA_949130495.1. Taxonomy (NCBI): domain Eukaryota; kingdom Viridiplantae; phylum Streptophyta; class Magnoliopsida; order Dipsacales; family Adoxaceae; genus Sambucus; species Sambucus nigra. The sequence continues at coordinate 62,056,461 of OX422223.1, read as the reverse complement.
CCTAAATTAATTAAATAAAAACCTAGTTCTTCAAATTATCATTCAAGAACATGTTAAATCTAGATTCGTTCATCACAATTAATCATCAATTCATGACTTCTAATCTACATACAAGAAGGGTTAAATATAATTCAATTTCAGATTGAAATTAATCATCTTAAATCTTCAATTTCACAAATCTAATGAACAATAAATGGGTATTACACACCTACACTAACATGAACATGATTATTGCTAAAGTTTTGCAAGAATTAATCACCTGCCTATAAAAAGAAGGTCTGATCCATTGGTATAGTTGGTATGGTTGTGATCCTCAATCTCCGATCTATGGGGTGGTGGTCTCGGTGGTGTAAATGGTGCACTAGTGGTGGTTCTAGGTCTAGAAACCTCGCCTCTTCCTTCCTCCTTTGGCCTATTTATGGTTACAACTGATAACCCTAATATCTTCCCCGTACATGATATATTACCCCTGTAATTTTTGTCATTAATAATACTTCAAAAATACAAATTACCAAAGCGCCATCCTGGGATGCCGGTTCAACCTAAAACTGCCCCGGGTAGACTTTTCTGACTATTTCGACCCTTCCGAACTCATTGGCACACTCAAAATAACCATTTGGGTTATTAAAATTAATTGTCTTTTATTTCATTTAATTAGTCCGAACACGATTGACACGCGCGTCTCGACTTAATTACTGTAACTGTCGTATTTTTCACTCGCGACAATTTTTATAAATTCATACTCACATATTACTTTATTCACTGAGTAATATTCAATATAATTCACATCAATAAATACTAACTCTTAACTCGCTAGTTAATATTTATTTTAATCCACATTAATTTTTAATTATTTTCCCATATTTAATTCAATTAATCCTAAATTTAAAAATCATTAAAAATACGGGGTGTTACATGTTGATGATGGCGACGCTTGATAACAAATCCCTTTCCGAGTTTAGAAATTTCTACAATATTCATGATTGGGTTGATATTGAATGTTCCCCCGTTCCTCGAGACGTCCGTTCTATTGAGGATGGTCATTGGATTCATACCATATTGATCTCTCAAGGGGGTTTGACGTTTTCCCCCAATCGTCTATTCGTGTGTTTCTTCCAGTACTTTGATATCGTTCCAGCTCAGTGTGCTCCAAACATTTGGAAAACTGGGAATGGAGTCCATAGGATAAATGAGTTGTACGATACTAACTTAGGGCTAGCAGAAATATGTTATTGATATGTCTTCTCTCACACAAACGGTGGACTCTTGTATTTGAAAGATAGGGATGTCTCTAGGGCCTTAGTACTGAACCTACCTGATTGTCACAAAGATTACTCGTATGAAGGTTCTATTGCTAGGATTTGGTAGTATCGTCCCTAGTCAGAGGGAATAAGGTACAAGGGACCTCGAATTCCTACCTTTGGGGAGGAATACATAGGTTGTTAACACTATCTTTATGTTTTATTCTTTACTTATTTACCCTTGCTTTGTAACAACCTGGATTTTTTAAATGAGTATTTTTAAATAAAAAAATTGGAATATTCGAGAAAAATAAAATTTTGAATTTTATATATTTTATTGATTAAATATGTTGGTTATGATTTTAGAAGAATAGAACTTCAAGCGGAATTGAAATCGGATTTAAAATGAATTTTTAAACAAATTTTTAATATTTTGCCTTATGGCATTTTTAAGGGAAACTACCAGATATTTTGCATGATCGATCGATCGACCATCTTTATCGATCGATCGATGGTCCCAAACGAATTTTATTTTTATTTTTAACCCCCAAACCTTATTATATAAATGAAGCTCGAGTTATGATTTCTAACACAACTCTTACCAACCCTTAGCAGCAAACCACCTCATTTCTCATCATCTTCCACCTCCAAAACCCAAACCTCCATTAAAACAGATTTTCAAGCTTAATTTTGGGGGTCAAAACAAAAATATTTCAAGGTGGTTCAAGAGGATTTTTCGATCAATTTTTCGAGGAGAAACCGAATCTCTCGTCAATTTCAACATCTAAAAATCAGGCATGTTTATCCTATTCGTCTCCTTTAGTGTTATGTGTCTTGATTATAGTCTCCATTAAAATTCATGTATTCTAAAATAAATTAAAGAACATAATATTTTAAAGAAATTAATTACGGGGCTGTTTTGTAAAAATAATTATTAATACCAAATAATTATAACTTTGTTGTTATTTGGATTGTATTTACTTAGTTGGTGATATTATGGGCATATACATGTAGAGGAGACCTTAGTAATTTAATTTGGATGTTTATGTAAAAATTCCTAAATTAATTAAATTACTTGTGCTAGAAAATAAATAACTATTATAGAACTTGCGAGTAATAATGATTCGGAAAAATCAAATAATTACGTGCTCTTAATTTCCCCATATTTAGATTAAAAATCATTTATTGTGAATTTAGTATTGTTGAGAATATTATCATATATTGTAAATTGTGTCACTTATGAAATATTATAATATTGAATATTTCGAGAACGTTGGTATTTTAGATAATTAGTTTTCACCCCTTGTTATAGTACACTTGTTAGGTATGAGACTAATAAGTGGGCCTTAGTTGCGATTTATGATAATTAGGTATATGACTAGTTAATATAAATCTATGCGGGTTATATAAATTGGGGTGGGGGAAAATTATCTATATTTACTGTTGTTGTGATAACTTATGATTGATATCTAGGTGAAGTAAAAATTATTATAATCATCATTTATTAATGATGGGATGAAATTGTATTTCGGAAACTTTTAGTTGGGACTAAGGAATATTTTGAGGACTTTCACATCGCTTTTAAGGGTAGGGAAAATTTATGTGAATAAATAGTATGAGAAATTTTGGGAAACTAATATCGCAAGACAAAAACTGGTATTAAAATTTATTGGCGACATAATGTATCCAGAGCCGACAGTTTAATCGGGTCAGAGGACGATTTATGTCGTGTCGTGTGTGGAACCTTGTCATATCGCGAGGATCGCAGGATAAAAGTGGATCGGACGACGGACTTGACAAGTTTTTGGTATAAATCACCCATGACGGGAGGACCGTCAAATTTTGGTGGAGAAAATCACCCGTGGCGGGAGGACCGCTATTATAATGTATTTTGGTGTAAATCACCCATGGCGGGAAGACCGCTATACCTAATAATAAAGTGAGAACAAATCATCCTGGTTAATTCAAACACATTAACATCGTGGGATTTGAGATAATTTAAAATAATATTAGTGTGGCACATTTAAACCTTATGGGTACTTAGAAATTTATTGTTGAGATTTTAGACTTTCTTTTAATTAATATATTCTATTGTTATGGTCGATATGTATAGCACTATTGTCTGGGTTCAAGGACCCTATTTGAAACGAGTAGCCGATATTCATGCTCAGGGCTTTGGCTCTGACACATGCGTTGACTAATATTTTCAGGAATTAAATTGGAGTAGCTGCATAGAAATTATTGGAGATATTTCGAAAGTGCACCTGGAGGTATATTATTGTTTTAGTAGTTTATTTCTTCTCCTTTTCAGTCGTATTTATTGTGAGACTATATTTTGGTTTTTATTGGGCCTTTCGGTTCCAAAGTTGTCTTAAGATTTTAGTTGGGTTTGATTTATTTTAATAATTGAGATATTCGGAGATTGCATGTGACGGACTTTATATCGCACTTTGGTGATAAATCAGTTGGATGTCCTTAATATTTGGGATTGATTTAAAATATTTATCTTGTGAATTAAAATTTATATGTCTCACATCTGTCACATGCTAAGGATGATATTTAATTTATTAACACCCGACTTAATTTTGCTGGAGGTCGACGCCAGAATTTAGAGGGGTGTTACATGCTTGTACTTGTATTTGATATTCTTTTTTATGGTACTGCATCTAAGGTTAAGAATTAGGATCCTGATTCCCGTGACCTCAAGGTAGTTGATATCATAAAGGCTTGGAAAATTAGGGACGCCCTTATTGACGAAGAGCATCCTAGGTCCGCTGCATACTTGCTAGAGTAAAAGAACACTACCTCCAGCTTTATTGCCAGGACAGTAGATACCATTCTTACTTTTGAAGTTCCAGAGGAAGAGGCTTGTGGCTCTTCTGAACACATCCTTATAGAATAAGGGTAATAATAGATTGAGGAAAAAAAGGTGAGATCGAACAAGAAAGTAGCGAAGAGGGAACTAACGAAGAAGGAGATAGTGAAGAAATGTCACCACCAAGAAGGAGGAACTTGATCACAGATGATGATGATGATGATGATGATAATGATTTGTTATCTGATTGCTTGCAGTCCCTAAAGAGGAAGGAAATGGATTCCTCTGCGACTGGTGATTTTGAGAAAGTTTCCAGAGAAAGTGAGGTGGCAAAAAAGAAAAAAGAGGAAAAGGAGATGTTGAAGGTGGCGAAGAGGAAGAAAGAGGAGCAGAGAAAGAGAAAAAAAGAAAGAAAGAGGGCACATGATTTGAAATCCGCTATTATGACTTCCATTATGGTTGTTTTTTAAGGGAGTAGTGTTGCTAACACTCCCCACCTTGCCCCTACTATGATTTAGAGGTATGGGCTTGCTGCAGATCACGAGCGATCAGTAAAGATGGGGCCCGAACAGTTGGTCCTCAAGTATACATAAGGGCTTGGGTTGGTATATCTCTTTCTTTTTTGTGTTTCTCAAATTCATTTTCTTGTATTCCTTCTTTTTTACTCACATTTCTCTGTATCTTGAAGTTTGTTTCCGATTTCACTACATATATAATCATATGTATGTGAGAAACCTGTTACTTTATAGATGACATATGACTAGCATTGCGAGTCTACAAGTGAATATATGATATTCTTGACAATTCCATACATTTATGCTACTAATGAAATTTTTTCAAGTTTGTAAGTGAATGTAGGCATCTTGAGGTTAAAGAGGCAAAATGGTAAATCAAAGGATGAGAATAGGCTACATATAAAACAAAAAAGTCAAATACAAAGTCAAATGACAATTTTCCAAGAAGTTATCCTCAAGAAGGCAAACCTTTGGCAAAGATGAATGAAGAAGGAAAATCATATAAAGACTAGGTACTAAAAATATATTTTTATGTGCACACACATTTTTCCAAAAGCTCACCTTGATGAACTCTCACACTTACGCAATGAACACCCTCACATTAGAAAAATATGTTTTCATAAAAGAATGTCATGATAATCTACATATAAAATAAGAAGTTAATGCCACCCACTTGATCTTATAACAACGATTAAAGTTATGACAAGTTGTCACACTATCCCCACAGTCATTGGAAACACAATTAAGATATTGGTACACCAAATTAATCTCAAATGACGTTTACAAAATGAAATGATTAACAATTTACCTACATTATTTGTGCCTCCTATGAAATGAAAACGAAGAATATTAGGAACTTTGAAAATTATGAAAGACACACAATACAAAAACTCGTTTCACAACTCATGAAGGTTTTTGAAAAGAAATTATATCATTGGATGTAAAATCCTTGAAAATTTTAAAACTCGATTGTCCTTTACTTCACCTTACATAAAATACATTGAAGAACTATCTCACTATATCCTACACTCTCCACTATATCACCTACAAACCAAATACTTGAGTTGTTGAGTTATACTTTGATAGAATCTCACTTGTATATGATTTTTGAAAACATCTTGATATGTTATTTATGATTCTCACAAGTGGTGTCATCCTTAGCTTTAATTTGAATATGATGAATCGCAATTAATTTTTGGAATACCTTTTGGGCACCTGATAAGAAAACGTCATGCAATATGACAATCCAAAAATTAATACTCAAGATGGTTGGAAAATTTTTCGCAAACTTGAACCTATATTCAATCAAGGAATATTTTTGGTATACTCACAAATAGTCAATCCTATCGACATAAAAAATCCACATCATCCAATAATCCATCCAACTAAGTATGAAAACAAATATAAACCCTTTGTCACGGGGAAGAAAATATCATTGAAAGAAATGAACCCATCAAGAACTACCAAAAGTTTGGAATTATCATACTATCATAGGGACGAAATGGATTTTCAAATATTTCCTTACCGAAATTCCAAGTTTATGTTATAATGCAACTACGATTTCTATAAACCAAAAATCATGTGCAACATTATCAAATCTCTTTCTAAAGATAGGATTTGCACCATACACCATGACCTTAACATCACAACTCCACATGACATTGTTTAACAACTTATGAATCTCAACTAAATTACATGATTTATCTATTACCATGTTGTACTAACACTATTGCAGATGATATGCATCCATTCACAAAGATTACCTATTTAGATTCAAAATAACTAGTAGTTTTCTAAAATAACCCCGCCTTTTTTGCTAATGACAAAAGGGGAGAGAATAACTAGTTTTGAGAAAAATGATGAAGCTATAATCAAGGGGGGTTATAATAAGGGGGACTTTTAATCATTTTATCAAACTTTATTAATTTTATTGTCATCATCAAAGGGGGTAGATTGTGAAACACAATGCATTTCAAGTAAAAATGTTTTGGTATGATAATAAAATAATTAATATATGATCACACTTCACTATTTATCTCTAATTTACTTGAGATGAAAATAATCACTTAATACACGATGACGTATATTATAGGGACCACTATTTCCATGAAACCAAGCAACCCTTACCAAGCATTGCAATGAAGATTCAAAGCACTCAATAAACCCTAGCAAGTTCAACTCATAAACATCGCACAAGCATCAGGAGATCAAACCACATAGATAAATTAAAGCATTAGGATAAGTTTAAGATCAAACTATCCACACAAGCATTTTTCTAGTCATCTCATATAGAAACATCACATGTCCTAAGCAATTCAGAAGAATTATCAAAGATTAGAAGATCTTGTTCAGTTTATTGATGATCTGTAGGAACTATTATACAAAGGTAAAACAACTAGTTTGATCCTATATATGATCAAAATAAACCTTCCTAAACCTTTCCTAAGCATACTTAAATTATGGAACCAAAATCCAACATCCTAATACCTCTGACAAGGTTGATATAGTCGACTATAATTCTGTATATTCGACTATAACTCAATGCATAGTCAACTATACATTGAAACAAACCCAACTATTTTTGATCAAATGGATCTGCCTCTTAGGATCGAAGGGTATAGTCAATTGTATTAAATGTAGAGTCCACTGTATTTGTTTGAAAACTCAAATTACTAATGTATAGGTTTCAAATTTTGAATTCCTAAAAGCGCCAAAATTTACTATACTGCTCTCCAATGGCTAGTTGCTTATTCAGACTATAAATAGACTTTAAAACCTTCATTACAAACAACCAAGACTAATGCCAATTTTGTTTCATTGTACTTGAGCTTTATAGAAAAATAAACCAGGTTCGTAAACCATTTCTATATTTGTGAGGTTCAAACCTAAAACCCATGTGAACTAAATCTCCAAGGTCCAACTTTCTTTAGTTAAATTTCAAATAAAATACCCATTTGAGCTAAAGATTCAAATCCCATATCATTTATCCCAAGAAATAAAACACAACATTAAACCATTGAGATTTCTATAAAGGGAAATCAATACCCATTTCAAAAGGGGAAAGTTACAAACCCCAAAACCCACTTGTGCGTCAAAGTGATTTAAACACAAAATCACTATTAAACCAAGATACCCAAAAAATCATGTGTACTTAGAGATTAAAACACTAATCCTTTGAGACAAAGATCCAAACCCAAGTACCCCTTGAGCAACATACTTGTGATTACTTGTTTGTTTACTTTTCTAGAGAGGGAAAGTAAAGCCATTTTATCTTTGTTCTAGTAAATAAAATTTTCTTTACTTTTTGGTTACACATATTTCTATTGATAATTATGGTAAAATTCATTGTATCTTCTTGTCCGATAGTGTCGTTGTTGAGGGGAGTCAAGGCATTTAAAGTCCTTGGGCTTTGTAATGATTACCACTTAGATAGGGACGAGTATATCATTATGCTTATTACTTATTTCAAAGTGTGGTATATCCTTATGAGGTTTTGGTTCCACCTTAGTGAACTGGAGATAGTGAAGTTTCCCGAATACCATCTCGAGCATGGGCGAAGTAGAGAAGAACTATAGAAAAATCTGAGTTTGCAAAGTTCCTTTAAACCTTTTATCCTCCTTTAATATACTTACATTGATGCTTTACTGTAGTATGAAGAATACATTTATTACTCGAATGTGAATGTGTGTGATGACAAACAACAATTAAAAGAGAGAAAGTGATATTAATTTTCAAAAAGACAATAAATGTAATTATCCCAATTCACCTGCCGCTTGGTATAGTTACGAGTCAATAGCGTAGTTTCTTGAGATTGACAGGTTATTATCATTGGTTCATTTAGTGATTTTCAAAGATAGATGACCCTTTAACGGACATGACGAATAAGTGGACCATTTGTTTGGTATGAGTTTTACCAGTAGACTGGCGATGAGTTAAAAGTCAATTTGACTTTAGCTCCGGTGCTAGATTTACCTCGCGGTGGTGTAGAGTACATAATTTTTACCGATGCCTTACTATAAGGAGTTGGGGGTGTATTGATGCTGTAGGAGAGGCTGATATATTATGATTCTAGAAAACTTAAGCCTCACGAGGAGAATTACCCCACCTATGATCTGGAGTCTACAATAGGGGTCTTTTCTCAGCGAATTTGGAGACTTTATTTGTTAGGGGAGAGATTCCTTCTTTTCACGGACTATAAGAGTTTGCAATACTTATTCACACATAGGGAGTTGAACATAAGGGATTATCGATGATTTGAGTTCATGAAATACTATCAATTTGATATATTGTTTCACCTGGTTAAGGAGAATGTAGTGGAAAATGCCTTGGGCATAGAACCATAATTACACTTTAAAAAATTTGGAAGGCGAAGTGGAGTTCTCTTCGTATTGAGGTTGTATTATCTCATGCCTTCATGGAAGTTCTTACCATCACAACTGAGATCATTATTCGGGTTATGATGGCATTTACATGTGATCCTTCTTGTTACGAGAAAGTCAGATAATTATTGACTAAAGGAGCAGAGTCGTACTCGATTGGATCTGACAGGGTTTGCATTTCCACAGTAGATTAATGGTTCCTGAGAATGGGGAATTATAACAAGAAGTAATAACTGAGGTGCATGGGTCGTGTTTTATAGTACACACTTATGGGGATAAGATGTGCCAAGATATGAGGCACACCGATATTGGTCGGTAAGCATGAAAAAGGACATCAAAATATTTGTGTCCAAGTATGATCCTTGTCTGATGGTGAAGGTATATCACCAGAATAGGTTTTTTACAGCCTCTTGAGATTTTGATGTGGAAATTGGAGAACATTTCCATAGACTTCATTGTAGGGTAACCTACATCACAAAGGGGACATGATTCCATCTGCATGATCATAGAACATTTGACTAAGGTGGCCCGCATATTATAGGTTCGAAAGGATTTTACTTCAAAGTAGTATGCCAGGATTTTCCTTGTAGAAATTCTATAGTTACATGGTATACCGCTCAACATCGTGTCAGATAGGGATAATATATTTATTTCCCATTTTTGTAGGAGTTGTTAGCAAGATTTTTGGTCAAAGTTAAGATTGAGTACCTCATATCACCCACAAACGAATGGAAACACAAAATGGGTGAACATGGTATTAAAGGGCAAGTTGTGGATATGCATTTTGGACCTCAAAGTTAATTAAGAGCAATAATTACTGTTGTTGGATTTCACTTACAATAACATTGATTAGTTTACTATCGTCATGAAGCCATTTGAGGCCTTATATGGGAGACCTTGTCATTCACCCACTCATTGGATAGAGGTGGGGAAGAACAACTTCTCGAACCCGAGTTCATTCAGGACTCCTTTGAGAGGTGAAGCTTATTAAAGATAGGACTGGGATTATCGAGAGTCGAAAGAAGAGTTACGCAGATGTGGGAAAGAAGAACGTAAAGTTTGATGTTGAAGACTAGTTTCTACTTAGGGTGTCTCCCATGAAGGGAGTGATTCAGTTAAGGAATAAGGGGAAGTTAGATCCTCGATATGTGGGTCCATTTATCATTATTGATCTTATCAAACACGTCGTGTATTGTTTACCTTGTTGGATCACTTTACAGAATGCGCATGATGTCTTTTATGTCTCGATGTTATAGAGGTCCCTTGGAGGTGCTTTTACATATCAGCACACCAATCGCAGTGAGATAGATATTCAACCCGACGTGAGTAAAGAGGAGAATTCGATTGCTATCTTGGATCGTAGGGAGCATACTCTTCGTTCCAAGGCGAATCCTTTAGTGCATGTCCAGTGGGTGCATCAAAATGATGACTATTCGACGTGGGAGAGGGAGGATGGAAAGTGAGAAAAGTAACAAACTCTTCTAGTCTGGTACGTATCATATTTTGAGGATAAGATTTCTTTATTAGGGAGAGACTCTAATACCCAGTGTTTTCTGGTATTTATTTAATGTTTATTAATTATGAGAACAAATTAATAAATTAGAATTACTTATTAATTGAGTGGATTGGTAATGATAAAAATGCATATTTAGATGATAATTAAGTTTGCATGTTATGTGATTTATTTGTATCGCATGTTATATTTAGTTACTCGGTGTAATTAAATAAGTTTTGACTATATGAGGTTACGCATAAAAAAGGGGATCTTAAGTATTTAGTCCCCTTTTAAGATTTATTTGTATGCACCCCCATTTTTTTTATTTTTTTAGTTATTGGTCCTATTTTAACCACTATGAAACAAGTGTCAATCTGTGCGAAAAAGAAGAGAGGCGGCTAGAGAGCAGTTATAGACGGTTTTAGATGGTTATGGGACTTATTACAATTTTCAAAACACATGGGATGGGAGCCTAACAAATCTTAGGAGATGAGACCAAAGCAAAAAAAAAACTATAAAAAAATATGTGCATTTTTATTATATGTTGCGAGGTACTATCATTTGGAGCAGACTCTAGACTGATATAGAGGTTCGAGTATGTGTTTTTATCATTCTAAATTATGTCCTGGGGTATGTATACCCTTAGACTAAGTTTCAGACTATTTTGGGTAATATTTTGGGTTCATTTAGAAGCCAAAGAATAGGCATAATATTGACTTACGGATTTAAGAATTAACTAGGAGAGTTAGATCTCATTAATCAATTACTTTTCACTAGATAAATAAACCTTAACATACTTACACCGTTGGGAGAGTTTAAAGGGATTTTGGGAAAAGAAGAACAAGGATCAATGCATAGAGATTCACCGTTCATACACCCAGGCAATAAATCTCTTGATTTATCTCATATATAATATGTAAATTGTTTATAATTCCTGTTATGTGGTTAAATATGGGATTTAGACACATGTTTAGGATTGTAATTTAATATCTTAATCATGTTCTGTTAATGGATTAATTAGGATTAGTGCTGAATTCATTCTGACTTAAAACACTTAAACTTTTATAAGATAACCCTTAAACTAAATTGATTTGGACTATGAATCAGTGATTATAACTCGTGTTTAGGTTTGAATTTCATATATAAGATGAATCAACATGTTAATTGATATTTGGATCTGGAATCGCAGGTGTATTTGACTCATTTAATAGTGGTAGAAGAATTAGGTTTGATTTGAGAATTTGATGATTTAGACCTTTAATTATGATTATATTTGGTTAATCCATGTTGGTATTGAGTTATTACTCCATTTATGTAACTTAGGTCTTTAAGAGAATGGATAATTTGATGATTTGAAGCTTTAGATTTGAGTTTTTGTTTAACCATATCCATTTTGGTTGTGTGGAAGAAGAAAGCTTCTAAACCTATCTCATTTGAACACTATTGGTGTCTCATTATTAAGAGAAAGGGTACGTCGTTCGAATGACTTTAAGGTCATGTTTGAATGGGATGACGTTGTCGGAGCTGCTTGGGAAAACAAAGGATAGTTTTGGATTTTGGGCGCATAAGAAATTCTTGAATAATTGTTATGAACTTATAATACAGTTTAAGATGATGTTTAAACTAGATTCTTATAAGAAGAGACTTTAATGTAGGGTTGATAATAATAACCCTTTAATTAACTATGTACAATCCGACATTAGGGATTGGGACGATTTTGGGTAAGCGTGTGAGAGGAGAGAAATCCTATAGTTATGAAAATATGTTGTATGTTATATATATGTATTTCTTGCTTATCACAACATACCGTTACTCATGGGGAGTCTATCGATCGGTTTTTTAAAGGTTATGACTAGGTACCGCATACTTAGTTGTTAACGTGGGCCATTATGGAGGTCTTTATGTTTTGATCAGACATTCAGGATGGTCACCGCTTCGCGACAAAAGACGTGGAATTGGCTCGATCCATCGAGCAAGTTTGGGTGTGGGATCAACTGATGGTGTTACTCTATAGCGATCCCCTCATTGTTAAATTTATGTGTTTATTTAAGTCCGTTAGTGGGGGACTCATGCGACTTCACCGATGGAAGCAAGAGAAGGTCCTCGAAGGTATTTGCCTTAGTGTGACATTGATAATAATATTAAAAGTGATATTTTAATCTAGTGTTGAAAACTTAATTAAAATAAACCTGATGAGACATTTATATGTTTTTATTATTTGATCGAGTGTATATTTCTTTCTGAGTGGAATTTTTGGATGATATTTTGGATTGTATTCTTTACACATATAGTTAGTTACATCCCAATTTTACCTTATTAGTTGTGGTCATTTAATCATTTTAGTGATAGAAATGTTTAGTATAACTTATACCTTAGGTTGGGTTATGCATTAGTATTTAAGTTACGATAAGGGGTGAGGTATTTATAGAATGTGAGTGTCGACAAGATTAACATGTTTATTGTAAACGAGTCGCATGCTTATTATTATTGATATTGAAGATATTTTTGGCAAATGTAGGGCACTTACCCAAATCATATAAATTGTTTTCCAGGCATTCATAAAGAAGATCTACAAGGTCGGGGAGATTCAAAATTGCATCTCAATTCACTTACCATTTGTTTAGATGATTCTTATCATAGGTTGCTATTTTTTATTACGTGAGTCAATTTATTTATTTAAGAGATTTTATGGACGCTGTGTCCCAATTATATTTTTATGTAGTTAGTTTATTTGGAAGCTAAGACTATTTTAGTATTATTGTTTGGATGGTTGGGTATTTATTCCATCTTTTATTTATCTTTTAGTTATCACATGTTGTGGATGGATTTAAATTCACTTGAAGTTATTGTAATTTGTATATTGATTCTAAGAATGATATAGACTGTTTAATGTGCCCTATCTTCAGTATATTGGAATGGCCAACCAATACATGGAAACTAGGGGTTGTTACACACACACACACACACACACATGGGTGAAATGAGAGTTGTGCTTACTTTGGAAATTGACATTTGAGTTGTAAGTGTAGTTTTCTTTTGGTTTGGAAATTTATGTTAGGATTAATTTTTTGGGATATTTTGACTTTAGTCATTATTTTATTATTCTATTTAAATATTAGCCAGCATAATAAGTGAAAACTAACATTATCCACCAATTTAGACAGAATTGCTAACGACCGTTAACTTTTATGTTTCGATAGCCAGAATGCCTTTGGTGACCAAAGTGCAATAACACAAAAGGTGAAAAAACAAATTTCAAATAACAAAAATATATCTTTTAGCTCTATTTAGATTTATGCGATACATAAAAACATACATATATCATTGTCGGATAACATAAGCAACACCAATAAGTCATTGAATTCATTTAGTCTTTATCAATAGGGGTTATAAAAAACTCATAAATAACATTAAAATAAAAGTTTAAAGAGAAACTATATATTTACTTATAATTGAAACAAGTACATACAATTGCATTCTGGCTTATCAATATAATTGGGCAACTATATATTTACATAATGATTCTTTTGGTGAGATAATGAATCAATATCATTTTCATAATAAAAATTTGAAACAAAAGACTTCTCTCATTTTCGATATGATATGAAGTATTATTTTCATTAAAAGATTGTGTTAGGTCCCAAAATTGGTAGTTTTCTTATAGCATTTGGTAAGTTAGCGCACCATATTATTTACTGTAGGAGGTATCGTGTGGGAGTTAGAATTTTGCGTCATTGGATATAGTCTTAAACACATAAAAGAGTTGAACTTTAATGCATTTGAATTGCAACTCCTCGGGACATTTGAAATGTTGAGCTAAGTTTTGTTTGCAGCATTTCAAGTATCGTGTGAAGGTGATAAATAAAAAATGTCTTAGTAATGGTTGTATTTTTCAGTGGAGAAAAATAGTATATGAGTATTTTGATGGAGTAAAATGTCGAACGTCTTGGGGATGGTACAATGTGAACCTTTGGGCTTTATCTCATAATTTGTTTTTATAATAAATACAACAGAAAAATTTTATGAGACATTTGAATGTTGCTTTGGGGGAAGTTTTGATATTGTGTATTATTAATGAAAAGTACAATAATGAAAAAAATGAATGTTTGTTTAATAATGATCAAGTAATGTTACATTTATTAAAAGTAAGACATAATTCTAAATTTCATTGTGAGATTAACATCTTCCTTATAACTACCACTGCTCGACTATCTCACTAAGAATTTGTTTAACAGATATTCATTATGGAAGAAACATTTTTTATTATTGGGAAAACAAACAACATGTGTGAAGTTTTATTCAATTAGAATTCCAAAATTTACAACATTCAAAAAACGACATCATTAATGGACACAACCTCCTTGAACAGGTCTTAAATTTTCATACTGGAATTTTACCAATAGTCAAAATTGTCTTACATGACAAATCAAAATACAACAAAAAACATGGATGATGTTTAAGGACACTTATTATTAAGAAACTAAAAATAATAAGATCAATATTTTGAGAGACGATTATTAGGGCCAAATACTCATTGTTGATGAAAAAAACTAAACTAGGTCTAACTGATTGATCACATATAAATAAACAAAAGAGTAAGACAAGGAGGTTTTTAAAGTGGTTCGGCTCAATGGAAAAGCATACAGGTTGGATTTATGGTAGTTGGTCGGTCTTCCCAGTTGATCGGATTTCCCTATTGGTCGGGATTCCTTTTTGATCGGCTTTTGCATTACGCTGACTTGGATTTATGCCACATTGGATGACTATTGGTCGGGTTGGATTTCTGGTAGTTGGTCGGTCTTCCCAGTTGATCGGGTTACCTTATTGGTCGGGCTTCCTTTTTGATTGGGCTTTTGAATTATGCTGACTTAGATTTATACCACATTGGATGGCACGTGTTGACTTATAATTGGTCCACGTAAGGTGGTAAATTTTGGTATCAACAGAATCCCCCAATGTTTCATACTTGGAGTTGATGTGAAAGTGTAGAATATTATGCTTTAACAGTAGTTCGGGATGCTTGGTCGGTTGCAAACCTTCCAGACTTGTGAAATTTATCCACTTAATTTACAATTTTTGAGCGCGAATGGAAATTTTGTAAATGTTTCAAATTTTAGCGAACATTTTTGGAGTTTGTTCGTCTTTTCCCTTGTTAGCCCCCGTAAACTCAATCGTCGTTCACTTTAATCATTACTTTTCCCAGTCTTTAAGGTGACTTATAAAAAGAGCGATAAAACTTCGATCATCTTCTATCTCTCATTTCTGATTTTCTTGCTGTGTTCTTTGAACTTTCGTGTGATCATTTTTTTCTATCTTCAGTTCTTACTGAATCCTTAAACCTTTGTAAGAACTTTTCTCTCTTCTTCTTTGTTTCTTCATCATGATTTATTCTGTTGAGTCGCTTGATAAATTCAGGGGTGACTTTAACATTCCATCTCAGGTTTTGCTAGAACATCCCACTTTTCCTTCTGATTTTTTCTCCCTTGCTGAGGGCCATTGGTTCCCTTCTATCTTTATTGCTGAGTGTGGTTTCATATTTCCTCCTAATCCCCCGTGTCCAGAGTTTTATCAATATTTTGACATTGTACATGCTATAATAGATCCTAACACATGGAGAGTGGTGAATGGAGTATACAGGTTAAATCAAATCTATGGAACCCATCTAGGGATTCTAGAGATAATGTTTTGTTATAAATGGGTAACAAGTGATACCATTTATTATTTGAAAACCAGGGCAGTTATTAAAGTTTTAGTAGTTAACCTCCCTGATTCTAATAGAGATTATTTTGATTATGGGGTAATTATAAAAAATTGGCAACATGCTCCCTTAACTGGAGGTGCTAAATATCAAGGACCTAGATGTCCTCTCTTTAGCAACAGGATAGGTTGTTATATGTTTTCATAATTTTGCCCTATATATGTTTGATAAAATGTCATACTGACTGTCATTTTGTAAATATGATTGCACTTTAAAGGAAGAGAAAATCCCCTAAATAGAGTGAAGTAAATTAAAAAGAATTAAAGTTCATTTGGGGACTTCATAAGACGATTGCTGAGGAGCATATTAGGTATGCTTCTTATTTTCTTCAATACAGAAATACCGTTTCTTCCTTCATCACCCGACCTACTGCTCCTCATTCTCTCGTGATTGACCTTGATCAGGAAGATTCAAATACTCCTCTTTCTGATATCATAAAGAAGAGAAAATTTCATGATCTTCTTGGTGGTAGCACTTCTGCCTCCCAAGCACCTGCTGAAGGAGCCAAGAAGAAGATAGGGAATGTTATGAATCCCACACTCCCCAAAGACCCATCGCCCAACCACCGAGCTCCTAAAGATGATATTCTCCTTTTGAGGTGACTTAGAAGAGGGTTTGTAGAGATGCAGGTCGAACAAATGATCGACCACGAGACCTTGGTCGAATTACCTTCTTCTAAGGCTGGTCCTCTAGCAGTTATTACTCCTGGTTTGGCCAGGAATTTGATCAAGTCTGGTACTCTTCTAGACCACATGGGAGTGGATACCATTCTCCCCCGATTAAAGGTTTCTGAATTGGCTACCCAGAGCCTTGCATCAGTAAGTGATTTCCATCTTCTTGGCACCGTTGTCTTTTAGATTTCTCATGTACTAAATTCATCTTCTTCTCTTATAGTTCTTGGTTAATTTTAATAATATTCCGGAGAAGGATGATGCAATTAGGGCTTCTTCTTATTCAAATAATGTGGAGGAAGCCTTGGCGGGCTTAAAAAAGTCTCTGCTCGATTCTCAGCAAGCCTTGGAGACTGAGAATGGTACTTGGGCAGATAAACTAAAGACAGCTAAAACTGATCGTCAGACATCTGATGAAAATGCCCTTGAAGCTGAGCGCAGGGCAAAGGAAGCTAAGCACAGGGCTAAGGAAGCTGAGCACATGGAAGAGGAAGCAGAGTGCAAGGCAAAGCTACTAAGGAGCTTATGTCCTCTTAAAGGTCTAAGAGAAATTTGCTGTTAAGACATCCTTCAGTACAGGTTGGGAAAATGGTTGGAACAAGTCCATTTCTGCTACCTCTACTCAGATTGGGTATGAAAAACAAAAATATTTTAGAGATGGTTAGGTTACTTCCCTTCAGGAGTAAAATAGTGTTGAAGATTCTAAACTTTTTCAGAAATATACTCACAGTCCTCCTCCTATCATTGATGATGAAATTAAAGATGAAGTTGGTTCTGGAGAGTCTTCTCTAGTGGTTGAATCTGTTATAGACTAACCTAAAAATATTGAGTCTTCTCTTCCTCCAGCCGAGAAAATCGAGTAACGTCAGTTTGTAGCCCCTTCTTCTGAGTAGGACAAGAAGGTTGGGAATGATAAGCAGAAGGTGTAAAGTTGTTCGGCATTTTCCCTTTGCTTTTTGTTTCTTTTATTTTTATTTTTATTGTACTTGAACTCTTCATTATAAATAAAAGAAACCTTTTGTTCCTTTTTTTCTCTTATTGATTATGCCTGTTATTAATTCTTGTTGTTGATTGGGAATAATTTCTCCTTGCTAATTTATAACGAAGATTGAACAACTATCTTCCAATGATACCGAGCTACTGAGGAAATGCAATGCTTTTTTCCAAGAAGGTTATACAAACTTATCTAAGGAAGAAATTATTCAGTTTCTCATTGATGATGCATTAGAGAAGGCTAAGGAAGCCTACAAGTATTTGAAGTACTTACTAGATCGGGCGGTGGTAAATAATGTTGCTTACTATGAGATGATAGAATAACTTCAAGAACAACATAGAGAATCTACTGCGCTATTTCACCAGAGCTACGAGAGAAATATCGAAGCTTAAGTGTAGGTCGAGGCTTTGATAACTTTGTTTTTGTTTATAATAAAAGGAATCTTTACTTAAGCTTGAAGTTGAAGAAATTAGAACTGTTGCCAAACTTCTGGAAGAGGATAATAATAATTTGAGGGATGAAGTGAATCTTTTGAAGTCTGCCTTTGAAGTTGTTATTGCTACTACTAATGAGGGATACTCGTTTTTAGAGGCTGAAAATGAAATATTAAGGGATGAGTTGGAAGCCTTAAAAAATATTAAGCCCACATCTTCCTCCCGAGCAAGAAATAAGCCTGATCGAGGAACCACAGAAGAAATTAGGACTCAACAGGACCTTGCCAAT
The DNA here is from genome assembly GCA_949130495.1 of Sambucus nigra. Lineage (NCBI taxonomy): Eukaryota > Viridiplantae > Streptophyta > Magnoliopsida > Dipsacales > Adoxaceae > Sambucus > Sambucus nigra. The sequence continues at coordinate 62,037,870 of OX422223.1, read as the reverse complement.
TAAGATGCGCAGTTAAAAGCTAAAGACCGAGCTATTGCCGAGATGTCCCAGTATCCACTTAATCTTCCCAATTACAGGTTAAGGATGGAGTATTGAAGAAGCTGCAGTCTCAGGTTGATAAATTAACCCTTCAATTCCATAAGCAACCAAGAGAGGTTTGGATAGATGGGTATAATAAAGCTCTCGGGAATCTTGATGATAGACTTCAACAGGCTAAGAATGAGTCCTATAAATGGGGTTGGACGAACGCTTTAACCGTAATGAAGGTGGATAGAAACAACTCTTTGTGGGATTAGTATATCCCAAGCTTGTTGAAGCTTGACAATCCTCCAATCAAGTTAGATGTTAACTGGATTCCTGTTCATCGTATTCCTTAATGCTTGATTTCAAAATACTTAGGAGATTACGAGCCACATGATGACTAGAGATCGTCCGACCTCCTCATCTTCTTGATCGTCCTAGTAGTAGAAATACCAGGATGCTTCAGAATTTTAATTTTGTTAACTCTCCTTATACTTTAGATGATCCTCTAGCTAGCATGTATCCTATTTCTAAGGCTGAAGGAAACGTCCTGTAGAATAAGGTTTTGTATTTTATTTCTGCATATTTAAGCAAAAATAAGTAATCATTTAATTTAATGAATGGATCAAATTTTAGTTAATCTCCAGATATATGAATGTCTTCTTAGTCTTTGATTATAAATGGATAAACTTTTAGTTAATATCTTGTTTTTTATCGCTTCTATTGATATCCTTAGGATTATCCTAAGTATCATACCAATTACCAATGCTTCATCATGGTTCTACTAATGTACCTAAAGTTTTAGGTAATTGTATTAGTTACCTTGGTTTCCAGGCGTGAGTGGAACATTTGTCCATCTTTTAGCCTAGTTTAGATGAAAATTATTCATCTGGGTCTTCATTAACCAAGCATTTGGGACTTATAATTTTGCCTTACATGGTCTTTTATGTATTTGTCAACCAACTTTGTTGGTGCCTTTATTGATACCAACCATCATTGTTGGTGGTTTATATTGACGACCAACATTATTGATGCTTTTGTTGATACTGACCAACATTGTTAGTAGTTTATGTTAACGACCAACATTGTTGGTGGTTTATGTTGACGACCAACATTATTGGTGCCTTTGTTGATACCGACCAACATTGTTGGTATTTTCATGTTGACAACCAACATTGTTGGTGCCTTTGTTGATGTCGACCAACATTCTTCGTATTTTTGTGTTGACAACCAACATTATTGGTGCCTTTGTTGATGCCGACCAACATTGTTGGTATTTTTGTGTTGACGCCCTACATTGTTGGTGCATTTGCAATGTTTGCAATGTAGTTCATGGCACTAGTACTCAAATTTTTGTTTAGGGAAATCATATTCTCATTAATATTAAAATGAACTGAGTACAACATGACTACATCACTGATAATATCTCCACAGGTGTTCAACATTTTGGAGATTCATGAATTCTTCACCTTTCAAAGTATGAATTCGATATATGTCTGGTCGGATGACTGCTGTAATGCAATAAGGCCCATGCCAATTGGCTTCAAGCTTATTGTTCTTCTGAATCACCTTCTTCAAAATATAATCACCTTCTTTTAAGTTGCTAGGTTTTAACCTCTTGTTGTAGAAACATACAGTCCATTGTTGATAGGCTGCATTCCTTAAAGTTGCATCTTCACGTACCTTTTCCAACATGTCTAAGTCTAGCCTTCTCATAAAATCACTAACTGGGGTATTGAAGTTATGAACTCCATGCGTAGGTAAACCTAGATTGATAAGAATTATGGCTTCATTACTAAATGCTAACATATAGGGAGTTTCTCCAGTAGCTGTTTTAGGGTTTGTTCGGTAATCCCACAAGACAGAATGCAGTTCATTGATCCAATTCCCTTTAGAATTTTCCATCCTTTTCTTCAACCCATTAAGTAAAGTCTATTAGTTACCCCTGTTTAGCCATTGCTTTGAGGATGGACAGGGGCAGAGTGTATTTTTTGGACATTAGATTGAGTGCAATAGATAGCAAATTCATCGTTGTCAAATTATGTGCCATGATCAGTGATAAAGGCGTAGGGCAAACCATACTTGCATATGATATTCTTCCAAATAAACTGATAAACCTTGTCATAGGACATATCGATCAATGGTTTAACTTCCACCCATTTACTAAAGTAATCAACAAATACAACTAGGTACTTGAACCTTCCTCGGGTGATCGGTAGTGGCCCGACCAAGTCAATTCCCGACAGAGCAAAGGGCCAAGGTGAAGTGATTAGTGTTAGGAGAGCTTGTGGAGCCTTGCGTATGCTGAAAAACCTATGGAACTTATAACACTACTTGGAAAAAGATGCACAATCTGCTCGCATAGTTCGCCACTAGTACCCTTGTGTGTTGATTCTTCGCAACAAATTTCTCCCTGCTACATGGGTTCCACAGGACCTTTCATGGAATTCCTCAATTCAATCCTTTTCTTCAGTTGGATGCACACATCGTCGTAGACCAACAGTTAATCTTCTTTTATACAACACACCATTGTCTAGCACATGTGTCATAGATTTGTATTTTACTTTCTTAGCTTCAAGTAGGTCGGCTGGTAGAATTCCTTCTCCAATATAAGATCTTATGGGATCCATCCAAGATGGCCACATATCAACTGTAATAAAATTAACCATTAGATCTTTATCAATTCTCCTATTATCAAGTAGCTCAATGGGAATAGTTCTTCGCAGTTCAGTTTTGGTTGCTGAAGCTAGCCGAGCAAGAGCGACTGCTCGGGCATTTTCTAATCTTGGAATTTTAATCATATAGATAGATATAAAAGTGGTAATTATCTCCAAAGATTTAGCTAAGTATCTGGACATCAGTTATTGTTTCGATTCATATAAGTTCAACACCTGATTTACCACTAACTATAAATCACTGTATACCAAAACTTGCTCGACATCTAGTGATTTAGCTAGATTTAAACCAATAATAACATCTTCATACTCTGACTCATTATTAGACTCTTGAAATTGGAATCGTAGAGCGTACGCTATATCTAGTTCGTATGGAGTATTGAGAATGATTCCAGCTCCACATCCACTTGCACAGGATGACCTGTCAACCTACAGGCTCCATATGGGAATATTACTGTCAAACACTTGGTTTGTCAGAATCCCTTGATGGAAGATTTTATCCTTTACCTCCTCATATTTCTTTTTCATCTACTGTACTCCACTGGAGGGTTCTGGTTGATCGGTGGTAACTTCTTCTGTAGTTTCCCTTGCTTGGAGTTGGTCGGGCATATTTCTAGTAGGTCTGCTGACTTCTGAATGTTGCTTGATGTGAGTCCCTTATTGCTCGAGAATCTCTAGGTAAGTGAATTTCACAATAAAATCCGCCACAACTTGGCTTTTTAAAGAAGACCTTGGTTCATATACAAGGTCATATTCCCCCAACTCCACAGCCCAATACATCAATCTCCCGGAGTTCTCTAGCTTATGCAAAGCTAGCCTCAGTGGCATGTCAATGTATACCACTATGGTGTGAGCTTGAAAATATGGTTCATCCGTTTACTAGCCTCAATTAAGGCCTATGCTAATTTCTCCAGTATGGGATATCTAACTTCTACTCCTCGAAAAGCTTTTCTAGTGTAATAAACTTTCTTTTGAACTCCTTTCTCCTCCCTGATCAAGGTAGAGCTAATAGCTGATTCAGATATAGCTCGATACAAATACAACATTTCTCTCAACACTGGTCGAAAGAGTAGTGGTGGTAATCCCAGGTACTTCTTCAATTCCAGGAATACTTTTTCACATTCATCGTTCCATTCAATGGTTTTTCTGAGTACCTTAAAGAATGGAAAACATCTGTCCGTTGCTCGGGACACAAATTTGTTGAGTGCTGCTACTCGCCCTGTTAGTCTTTGAATATCCTTTTTACTAGCTGGGGATTACATTTATATCAAGGCCTTGATTTTATCTGGATTAGCTTCAATGCCCCTTTGATTTACTATATACCTGGGGAGCATTCCCTTTTGAACTCCGAATACGCATTTGGTCAGGTTTAACTTCATCTGGTGCTTTTCCAATTGATTAAATGTCTGATTGAGGTCGGTAATATGATCAATAAATGTTTTTCTCTTAGTCAACATATCATCAACATACACCTTCATGTTCTTGCCTATCTTCTCCTCAAATACTTTGTTCACCAGTCTCTGATAAGTGGCACCTGCATTTTTAGACCAAATGGCATAACATTATAGAGATAAGTTCCTCGGGGAGTAATAAATAGAGTACTTTCTCTTTCTTTTGGCTTCATTTTGATCTGGTTATAATCAGAATATGCATCCATGAAACTTAACAGCTCGTTCCCCGAAGTAGCATCCACCAGTTGATCAATTCGTGGCAAAGAAAAATTATCATTCGGGCACGCTTTGTTCAAGTCTGTAAAATCCACACACATCCTCCACTTATTATTTTTCTTCTTAACCATAACTACATTGGCTAACCAATCTAGGTCCTTCACATCTTCTATAAACGAAGCTTTTTGAAGCTTCTCCACTTCTTTAACTATAGCCTGGTTCTTCTTCGAGCTAAAAACTCTTCTTCGTTACTTTACTGGTTTAACCTCCTTATTAACATTAAACTCATTGCACAGGAAATTTGGGTTTATGCCAGGCATATCTTCATGGCCCCATGCGAACACTTGCTTTTTTTTTTTCTCAATAAGGCCACCAACTCCTGTTTAAGAACCGGTTCCAATGATGCTCCTATTTGAGTTGTTCGTTCCAGTTTATCATCCTCCGAAATAATGATTTTTATTGCCTCCATCACTTGGCCTTTTACGATCTCAGATTCATCTCTTGGATATAAGTTTTTAACCTCAGATTCGTTGTTTGGGTCGGATATATCCACTTGATGACTAGTTTTTTTCCTCTTTACTTATAGCATTTCTTCCTCTTCAGTAGATGAATAGTAGCATTCCCGACCTACTTTCTAATCTCCTTTTACTATTCCCACTCCAAAAGTGGTTGGGAATTTCAGGTATTGATGAACAGTAGAAGGTACAACTTCGAACTTCTTCAGTCCCACTCTTCCCATGATCATGTAATAGGCAGAATGAATATTTTTATCCATTACAATGAATCTCACTTTCTCTGTCCTTCTTGCCAGTCATGTCCTGATAAATATATGTAGCTTAATTGTTCCCAATGGAAATACTTTCTCGGTAGAGAATCCAATAAGTGGGCTGCGATAAGGCTCCAGTTGGCTGAGTTTTAAACCCAAACTATCAAAATAAGGGTATAACATCCCGACTATGATTACTAAATGATCATCTTTAGGATACAATACTCTGGATAGATCGTTCTTGGAAAAGCCAATTATGAGCTTATCCCTTTTAACTTTCCTTGGTCGTCCCTCCTCGGCGAGATTGATTCGCTGGATGTAGGAATAGGCCTAAACCTCATTGAGGTAATCCTTCCTTTCAGTTGTATGATCTCTGTAAGGATATTATTTTATAAGTCTGTAATCAATTTAGTATGTCATATACCGCTACACTGTCAAAGAGCATCCAAGACTTTCAAGGACGTGCAAGCTCGTTTTAAATTCCATTCAAGGACTTTCAAGGATCACTGTACGAAAAAGTTTGTTTTTATTGATGGGGAGAGAGATAAACTTCTAGGTTTTATTGATAATTTGAAGAAGGAGTCCCTCATATTGAAGAGTCTAATTCTTTGCATGAGTAAAAAATTTTGAAGTTAAAAATGATTTGACAGACTCGAGTAGGTTTGATAGTGATGGTAATGGATCGTTTTGTTCTCATGCTTCGAGCGTAAAAGAGAAAACCATAGTTTGCTTTAGAGGTTCAACCATTCCCAAGGACGTCAGACAAGGTCAACCCATATGTGTCTTTTCATCCGTTTACACATATTCATATTGTGGTAGGAAAGGTCACCTTAGGCGTTTTTGTTTTGATCTTGGAAAAAATCATAGGAAGTTTATGTCTAGTGTTCTCTTGGTTCCTAAATCCCCCACATGACGTTTCACATCTATTTGGGTTAGGAAATCACTTTTAGAGGCAATATATTTTAGACAAGTTGATTCCTGATTACTTGCACATGATTCTTCTCTTGTCATATCATATAGATGATTGTGTTTGCATGTTTGTAATACAATAGTTGTGGTTTCATGATATATATTTGCTAGTGTAATGACATGTACTTTTTGTATTAGATTTTTTATTTTGAATTTTTTTTGAAAAATACAAAAAGATTTTATTTTGATAAAATTTTGAAAAATCCAAAAAGATTTTTGTATTTTGTTTGCACCGTTTATCGATAGACACTTAGGATGGCCGAGTCACAACATCATTCCATTTATTCATGTGACTATTTGCTAGTGTTTTGAACCAATATATCATGTCATCTTTGTGCTTTATAATGTGTGTCGTCATTAAGATGTAATTAAGTTTTACTTCCAACATGTTTGACTCATGATTTCCTTTATTGCAGACGTGCACGAATTTGTTTGATTATTTTTCTTATCTTATCACATGTTGGTTGGGTGTTTTCACTTCAATCCTGTCTTTAAAAATGAACAAAGCACGATAAAACTTGCCAAGAAAGTAGTGCATGTAAGAACCGTTTGGTGAGATTGTGTGCTCTATTTGAAAACGGGGAAGGGCTGCGAAAGGTACTCTTTTGTCCTTTGCGAATACTAAGCCACCGTTATATCGGACCTAAAAAATTGAGGAATTTTATTATCCGGGGTTCAAAGAGGTTTAAAAGAGCCCGAAAAAAATTTAATGGCAATAAAAATAAATTCATGCAAAAAAGGGGCCATTAGGTTTTTTGCACCAATTCTCCAATGTTTGAGAATTTAGATTGCCTCTAAAAGAAAATATGAATGAGGGAGTTTGGATGGAATTTAAACGAGCTTGCACGTCTTTGAAAGTCTTGAAAAAGCGTTAAATAGTTTTGGACGGTATTGGCATGGAAATTTCTTTGACTTTGATTTGTTAATTTGCATAAGACGATGTCATCTAAATTCAACAATTTTTACACCTAAGGATACTTTTGATGTTCATTCGTTAGGAGTACACGCATTCATCGTGCACATATGATTAATTGAGTTTATTTACCTATCGAATGTGTTCACACTCATTCATTCCATTTCCATGACTTGGTTGCTTTAGTATAAATCCACGGTGTGTGATTTTTGTATCATTTTTTTTTCTTTCTTTGAAAAAATAAAAAAATAAAAAATAGTTTGTGGAATTTTGTGAGTTACACCTTTGCATATGAGTAGTTTGATTCATATTTGCTATGAACTTTTATCGTGACACTCCATGTTTAGTTTGTTTCTTCTTATCTGTCTATTTGGGGACATAATAAAAAGGGGGAGAACGAATTATGATTTTATGGGGGAGTTTGTATTATGGGGAAGATTTGATTATATTGATTGATTTATTCTTATATCATTTCAAACTCGATGTGTCACGAAGGTATTTGCTTTATCTCATGTGTGTAGGTACAAAAGTGATGATCATATGTTGCACACCCTGATGAGAAAAGCTTAAAGGTTTGAAGATTTGAACTTGAAGATTTTTGAAGAAAATTTGAAGACTTGCAAATTTTAGTATTTTACATTTTTGGGTTCATGGGGGATATTAGATTTGTATAGGCACTTTGATTTGATAATTCGGAGTTTTTATTTTGTACCGGCATAGACATATGCAGAGATTTGTAAGGACATTATTTTATAAGTCCGTTATCAATTTAGTATGTCATATACCACTACACCGTCAAAGAGCATTCAAGAACATTCAAGCATCAAAGGCGGATCCAAATATCAAGATCTTCAACATTCAAGCCTCCGCAAAGTTAAGTTTGATAAGGTTGTGTTTTAATTCCTTAGCATTTCACTTAAAGTGTTGGGATATTTTTATCAAATATTTTTCTAAAGATTTTGTTCTCGGACACTTTTCCGTAGAAAAATCATAACTAATTCATAAAAAATCAGAAAAATACGAAACTGGCGGCCATGCATTCATATTGAAATTATCTACAAGCACGCGTGAAATCTCATTAGATAGGTTCAAACGACCTACTTTTGTCATTCAAACGACATTTTCCACGTGTTATTTTTTTCATTCGAGCGACCTGCTATTGTCGTTCAAACGACATAGCATCTCGTTCGAATGACGTGTCGCCTTAAGTTTTTTATAAATAGGAGTGTCCAACTCCGTTTTTCATAAGTAGACCTGCATAATTTTCAGAAACGAAACTGCTACTGCAGAAACGATTTTTGTCTTTTTTAGGTTTTAAACCTTTTGTTTTCAATTCACAAAACATCCCAATCTTTAGTGAATTATATTGGAACCCTAGATTCAACATTATTGAAATTTATTCTTTGTGGGGAGATCTCTACAACCGGAGAGTTGAGGGCTATTATGGAGGGAGTCTCTATGAAGTTACTCTTGTGGGGAGGATAACCTGCACCGTGAAGACTGTGTGTACTTGTGGTATAGCTGCGTGTGAACCACTACTGATTTCTAGCAGTTACTTTGAAGGTTTGACGAAGGCACCGTGTGTTACTCTTGTGGGCGATCAAGTTTTATGTAAGTCAATGGTCTTGTAAACTTTTCAAAGTCCTAGAAATAAAAGGTTTTTCCCTTCAGGAATTTTTCCTGAAATTTGTGTCGCATGCTTTATTTATTTATGGTTTGACACACGCACACATGCAGTTGCATGTTTAGGGGATGAATTAATTTGGTTTAAAAATAGACTCTAATTAAGTAAGGAATAATTAAAAACTTGCGAATTAATTTAAATCAGTATCACACAACGTCATCATATTTTACAATATCCTCCTGTAGCATCTCCACCTGTAATCATATAACAATCAAAGGATCAAAAACTGAGTGTGAATACCTCACGTTCAGGTTGTCTAGGCTTCTTGGGGAGATCAGGATCGTCTCGTAGATCATCGGCGTGGTTCCTATTCTTATCTTTTCTTTGCTTAATAGGTGATTTAGATCTCTGTCGACCTTAACCTCAAGTTCTTCCATTAGCCCGCTGATCAACAAATCTGTCCAATTTTCCTCTTTGGACGAGTGCTTCTATCTCATTCTGGAGAGTAATACACCGGTTGGTCATATGACCATGATCTTTGTGAAATTCGTAATACTTGGACTTATCCCTCTTATCAGCAAGTGAACTTAACTTTTCAGGACAACTCAAGTCATTATTGTGCTTAATTTCTTCCAAAACATGATGTATATCCACTGTTAAAGGAGTGTAATTGGTAGATTTTCTAAGCCGATCTAGGCTTTCTTTTACTTTCAAATTCCTACGCTCATTATGATTCGTGTGCTCCATCTTATCCGACTCCCCTTCTATCTTTGCTTCCACCTTTTCATCTGAATTCTTTTTATCATCCATAGATTCCTCGGTGTTCATAATCTTCACTGCTTTGGCCATCAATTCTGTCATCATCTTCGGGAGATATTTTGCTAAAGTATAATATAGTTTGTCGGGGAGCAAACCACTTATGAGGGAAGTGATTGCAGTCTTCTCTTCGTAATCAATGACTTCCAATTTCTCGTTGTTGAAATGAGAGATGTAATCCCTGGTACTTTCGCCCACCTTCTGTCTCAGACTAAGAAAATGAGCTATTCGCTTCACTGGTTTTTCTCTAAAGAAAAAATTACAAATAAATAGCTCCGCGAGTTATTGGAAGCAATAAATTTCCCCCCGAGGAAGACTATTATACCAGATTTGAGTAGATCCGGTGATTGTTCCTAAAAATGCCCTGTACCTCATCTCATCAGGAACAACATAGATTCATCCGTTGCTTGGTATTGTTCTATATGAAGAACTGGATCAGTCTTCCCATCATACATGGGAGTGACCACTAGAGCTTTAAACTTGGTCGGCGTAGGGAAATCTACGATGGTTTGCACAAAGGGAGATACCTTAATAAAACATATGTGGAAAGGATTCTTGGCCTTGGCCATTTATCCTAACCTATCTTCCAAGGGCTAAATGGAACCCTTCCAAGCATCACTGCCATTACCAAATCTATGGGTGGAGGCTTTTTTATGCCGATCAACCGATCGTGCTGAGCTTTCTTCTTGTAAACTTTCTCTTTGAGTGGACCGACCTGTTCATCAGGTGTTCAATCTGGATTGGACTGAACCTTCCCTCAGGTCATTTATTCGTCGAGTATTTCTTAACGCAACCCGGAGGGAATTTACCTTGGGTCCCAAACGATCGAAAGGAGATGACCTACTTAGCCTTTCTAAGGCACTTAATATTTTTGGGATGAGGGATTGTCCATCAGAGGAATTAGTATCCTGATAGAAGAAATTGTTCCAGGATGGTACGAAGGATCCTTTGAAGTTCGATAATGGCTATGCCCAACACTCCTTATTGGCGGCGATGGCATACTCCTTTGATTGAATTGTGCAGGGACTCCAACTTGTAGAGTTTGGTCCAACTGTCGTATAGTATCCTGTATAGCCTATTGACTCTTGGCTAAGCTAGCCAAAATTCCAGTTAAATCATTGTTGTTTGGAGGGACAGAGGGAGTAGGCGGAATTCCCTCATTTATGGTGCTTGATGTAGGAATTTTATCCATGAATGATGAATGAGTGAAAATGTTTAGAAATACATTCCCACAAAAGATGTCAATATGTTGATGTAAAAAACTAGAGTAGGTCTAATTCATTGATCACAGATAAAAAAAAACAAAACCAGTAAGACAAGAAGGCGTTTAAAGTGGTTCGGCTCAATAGAAAGGCCTATGTCCACTGTTATGTATTGACTACCTTGAATTGTTTTTCGATCCCTTACAATGAGGGTGATACAATGTATGTATAGTCCAAGAGGGGTACTGATAGTTGTCATGTGAAAAGATGGAATGCCTTCATTTGTTAGTCATTTACATCAATACATAATGAGAATTAAATATACTACTGCTGTTGTTTCACTGGTTATACAGGTTGTATGACTGCTGTCGCTTTGTTGGCTATACAAGTTGGATTTCCAATAGTTGGTCGGCCAGCCCTGTTGGTCGGGTTTCCTTGTTGGTCGAGCTTTTTCATCATGCTGACTTGGATTTGTGCCACATTATATGACACGTGTTGGCTTATAATTGGTCCACGTAAGGTGGTAAATTTTGGTACTCATATATGACTCTTATTCTTACATGACATTATTTATATCTTCTTGAGTAATGTTATGAGTATATATCAAGTGCACCAAAACATACCCAAAAGGCCATAGGAATGCAGACGAGTATTGTATAATAACTCGATTTATGAAAATGTGCAAAATTTTATAACATGATCATATCATTTTGTGTATTTTCTTTATTGGCCAAGTTTTTTTTAAACAATGGTCAATATAAAATAAAATTATTTATGTAATATATAATTTGGTACAATAATTATTTAGACGTTATTTCTAATCTCAAGGAGTCTAAGAAAATGTGATACGTAATATGTGTTGGAGAGATTGTAATATTAGGAAGAAAATAAAAGAGATATTATTTAATATGTAAAAAGATGTGTCATTCCATACATAGACATAACCCTTAAAGTATATCTTTTTTTTTTTTAATTTTAAAAGAGCAATACACTCTGAATTATATAAAGAAATAGGGAAAAGCAACCTTTCATCAGGGGCTTACAAGGAAGTACATGAAATAAAATAAAATAAAATAAAATAAAATAAAATAAAGGAACGAAGATATTAAGAAAGAGGACCTTTATATGGCATAGCTTTGAAAGATATAATAATATCTTCATGAATCTCATAAATTATCAACATGGAATTCATATTTTTATCTTCAAATGTATCCTTGTTCCTAGCACACCAAATTCTCCAAGAAATGAAGCTTGGAAGTAACTTGTAAAGAGTGGCCCTGATGTTGTTCCCATTAGAATTAATCCACCAAAACATGAGATGAGATCTAAATCCATAACTATGAAATTTGAGACTCAAAAGATTTTCAAAATGATTCCAAACAGAGATAGCTATATCGCTGGAGCTAAACAAGTGATAGATGCTTTCGTCTTGATAAACACTGCAATATGGACATCTCAAAACAAAAGGAATATTGATAAATTGAAGATTAACATATAGAGGAATAGCATTATCAAGGGTGTTACACATGAAGGTTGAAACTTTTGGAAGTAATCTAGGATCCCAAATCACGGTGAAGGAAAATTGAATTTCGTGTTTATATCTCACATTTTTTAAGGAAGATGGATAAACACCCCTAAACTTTTATTAGATTAGGAGAAATAGCCTCTCCTAGATGGCATAAATAACTTGAAGAAACGTGAATTAAGAAGAACTTAGGAATACCCAATGAGAAAACTAAAAAATAAATAAATGGGGGAATTTATAAATATTCCCTTTATAGGGACAAATGAAAAGGAATCCATAGATCTATGATAGTGTTCTAATTGAGGGAATACCATTCTTGTCAATCTTCAAACAACCCCTTGTAATTCTTGGTAGAAGGTTGAAAAAAGTATACATAAAAGATCTAGTTGAAGAGGAGGCCAAATTTTCAAGGCTATCTGCAACACAATTACCTTGTTTGAAAACATGATGAATATTGAAATGATTAGAAGCGATGATCATAGAGAAATAATCAATACACTTTTTCAACTTCCAAGGAGAATTCCATTTGGTCAGCACCATATGAAACAAAGAATTTGAATATGTTTCTATGATATGGTCTTTTATTTGTAATTTCAAGCAAAGGTCCAGGCCTATTCTTAAAGCTTCCGCTTCAACAAAAAGACACGATTGATGACCCACAAACTGAGACAAGGCAAAAGTAAAATCACCTTTGTGATCTCTTATTATACCACCACATGCACTAGCACCAGGATTTCCTAAAGAGGAACCATCAACATTAAGCTTGAAAAAAATTAAGGGGGCTTGATCCAAGATATATCTAAGAATGAAGAAGCCTTTAATTAAACTTTAAGGCCAAACAGAGAAGTAATGTTGAGATCCTCCTACTTAAGAAGATTTTTGAAATGAGTACCTACAACCAAAGATCTTATAACTGAAATAACATTATAAATAATTAGTTGATGGTACATTTGAATCCCATTAAAAAAGCATTCGTTCCTTACAATCCAAATTTCCCAAAAAATGATGATAGGAAGATTGTGAATAAGAGACTGTAAATGAGAAGGGAACTTCTTGAGCCACCAAGAAATAAGTATAGAATAGCATGGGAGGAAATTCAACTTTAACTTAAGTAGATTCCCAAAAAAATTCCAAACTTGATGAGTAATTGGGCCAGACAGAAAGGAGTGGGAGATGGTTTCAATATGAGCATTGCAGCATTTACATGTAGAGGCCAAATGAATGTTAAGATTTTGGATCATTGAGTCTAAAGGAACAACTTGATGCAAAATTTTCCAAGTAAATATGGTTACTTTAATAAGTCAAGATGAAGACCAAAGAAATTTCCGTACAAAAGAGAGAGGACTATGTGGAATACTGTAGTCATATGCAGACTTGAAAGAGAAATTGCCATAAGTAGTAATCGACCAGAAAAGAGAGTCTCCATTATGGACTGTAATCTCTTCAAAGAAGTTGTAAACTTGTTTCATGAATTTGAGAACATGTGATCCTTGATTTCTAGTATACAAAGATGACTTGTATTTCTTATGCATGAATGAAGCCCACAGACTTTGAGAAGATGATAAAGACCAATAAAGTCTCTGACTTGTAACTTTAGTAATACCAGCCAAACTTTTAACATTTAGGCCTCCTTAGTGGAAATGTTAGCTGATCTCATTCCAATCAGTCCAATAATGCTTTGCTTTATCATCTTGAGATGAACCCTAAAAGAAATTATCAAAGATAGATTCAATTATTTTGATAATGGCTTTAGGAGGTTGAATAACAGTCACAATATGTATAGGAATAGAATAAAGAATATGATGAATTATAGTGAGCCTTCCACCAGGACATAAGTATTTAAAATTCCAACCTACCACTTTAGATCTAATTTTACCAATCAAATCAGTGAAATAACATGTTAAGATGTGGGTAGTTATGAGTGATATGGAATTATCTAACTGCTGAGTTGGCATCCAGATCAAAGAATCAAATGAGGAGTTGCTGATGTGTCAAGTTTGTTAAGTAGTTATAGGGTTTGTTTGTAACTAACTAGAGAGAGAATAAAAATCGTCTGTGAACAGCTTTTATTCTGAGATATGTAGTTTCCTATAAATAGATATATATAAAAGGGAGAGAGGTAAATAATTCTTTGATATGTAATTTCTCAGTTGTACTCAAATGCCTTGATAATAAATTTCTTCTCTTTGAACTCCACAAAAGCTATTTGTATCTGTGTTCTTATATTCTAGTTTCTTGTTTAATTTTTTACTAGCTCTTTTAAACAAGATTTATACTTTTAATAGATGTTAAAACCTAACAAATTGGTATCAGAGCGTTTCAAGATCCATCAATGGCTGCTGCAAAGTTCGAAGTAGATCGTTTTACTGGTGAAAACAATTTCAACTTGTGGAGAATCAAGATGAAAGCGTTGCTAGTTCATCAGGGTTTTGCAGATGCGATCTCAACAGAAGCTATGGCAAAACACACCGATGCAGGCAAAGAATATGAATTTCAATCAAAAGCACACAGTGCGATTCTGCTGAGTCTTGGTGATGAAGTGTTGAGAGAGGTGTCTGAAGAAGAAACCGCAACAGGGACGTGGAATAAATTGGAGAGTCTATATATGAAGAAATCTTTGGCAAATCGACTTTATTTGAAAAAGAAACTGTATACCTTACATATGGATGAAGGAAAGGGGATGAGAAAGCATATGGATGATTTTAACAAGATTGTGTTGGATGTCAAGAACATTGATGTCATGATCGATGATAAAGACCAAGCAATTATACTTTTAAGCTCTCTTCCCTCTATTTATGAACATTTTGTGGATACGATGCTATATGGTAAAGAGACATTAACCATGGGATAAGTCAAGTCTGCATTGAATTCTAAAGAACTGCAAAAGAAAACTAATGCAAAAGAAACTGGAGAAAATAGTGGAGAAGGTTTGTCCGTTCGTGGCAGATCAGAAAAGAGAGAAAAAAGGGTAGAGGAAGGTTAAGATCAAAATCAAGAGCTAGAAGAAAATGCTTTCACTGCCATAAGGAGGGTCATTTTATCAAGAACTGTCCTGATAAGAACAAAAAGTCTGATGATAAGTCAAAAGATAGTGGAGATGCAGTTGTGGCCTCAGATGGGTATGGCAGTGCAGAAGTTCTCGTAGTCTCAAAAGGGAATCCAGAGAAATAATGGATACTAGACTCAGGTTGTTCATTCCATATGACTCAAAATAAAAGATGGTTTGATGACTATTAAGAAAAAGATGGGGGATGGTGCTTTTGGGAAACAACAAGGCATGCAAAGTTGCAGGTCTTGGAACAATCAAAATCAAGATGCATGATGGCATTGAGAGATTGATTCAAGGAGTCAGGTATGTATCGGAACTTAAAATAAACTTACTGTCTTTGGGAATGTTAGATCAGAGTGGATGTAGTTTTAAAGCAGAGAATGGTATCTTAAAGGTGTTGAAGGGGGCTCTGGTAGTAATGAAGGGCATTAGAAAGAATGGACTGTATTATTTGGTTGGAAACATTGTGATAGGATCTTCTTGTACTATGTCTGATTTAAATAAGGATAAAACTAGACTTTGGAACCTCAGGCTTGGACATGTAAGCGAGAAGGGTCTCACTGAGTTGAGCAAGCAGGGTCTACTATGTGGGGATAAGATTAATAAATTGTCTTTATGTGAGAACTGTGTCTATGGGAAAGCAAAGAGAGTAAAATTCACAACTGGTATACATAGAACGAAGGGGACACTAGATTATGTTCACTCGGATCTATGGGGGACAGCTAGAGTAAGCTCTCATGGAGGAAGAAGGTATTTCTTATCAATAGTAGATGATTACTCAAGAAAGGTTTGGGTATACATTCTGAAAAATAAGGATGAAGCATTTGGTAAATTCAAATAGTGGAAGGCTCTAATGGAAAATCAAACAGGAAAGAAAGTTAAAAGGCTAAGAACGGATAATGGTTTAGAGTTTTGTTCAGAATAATTCCATCAATTCTGTGCTGATCAGGGGATGACAAGACACAAAATAGTGGCAAAAACTCCGAAACAAAATGGTTTGGCAGAAAGAATGAATAAGACAATTCTAGAAAGAGTAAGATGCATGCTGTTAAATGTAGGTCTTTCAAAAACTTTCTGGGCAGAAGCAATAGTAACATCTTGCTATATAATTAATATGTGCCCCTCGTCAGCCATTGAGTTCAAGACACCTGATGAAGTATGGAGTGATCATTTACCAGATTACTCTAGACTTAGAGTATTTGGATGCATAGCATATGCACAAATCAATCAAGGGAAGCTAGAAACAAGAGCCAAGAAATGTGTTTTCTTGGGCTATCCTGAAGGAGTAAAGGGATATAAGTTGTGGAGCATTGAACCTGGTCAGAGCAAATTCATCATCAGCAGAGATGTCATCTTTAATGAGAATCAGATGGCCAAGAACTCACAAGAAGCTTCAGATGGAAAGAATGAAGAAACTGGTAGCTTGCAGATTGAGGTGGAGCCACACACAAAAGAACAACATGATCACTTGAATGGAGCTAGTGGAGATGTTGAATCTGTGGAGGAAGGACAGCAAGAAGAGGAGTATTTGTTAGCAAGAGACAGGGAAAGAACAACCATTAAACCACCAAGCAGGTTTGCCTATGTACATTCGATCTCGTTTGCCTTAATGGTAGCAGAAGACATTGAAGGAAATGAGCCAATATCCTATCAAGAAGCAATGAACAGTAAAGATAGAAAACATTGTCTTGAAGCTATGCAAGAAGAAATGACTTCATTAGAGAAGAACAACACATGGGTAGTAGTCACTAAACCGAAGAATCAGGGAGTTGTGGGCTGCAAGTGGGTCTTCAAAAGAAAGGAAGGAATTCCTGGAGTCGAGAAAGGAAGATTCATGGATAGACTAGTAGCTAAGGGATTCACTCAAGAGGAAGGCGTGGATTACAATGAGGTTTCTCACCAGTGGTCAAGCACAGTTCAACCAGAGTTCTGTTAGCTATGGTAACTCAAGATGATTTGGAACTAGAACAAATGGACGTAAAAACATCCTTTTTGCATGGTGAATTGGAGGAGAAGATATACATGAAGCAACCTGAGGGTTTTATGAAGAATGTTGGAGGTGATCAAGTATGTTGGTTAAAGAAATCTCTTTATGGTTTGAAGCAGTCACCTAGGCAATGGTATAAACGTTTTGATGATTTTATGATCAAACACGAATACTCTAGAAGAAACTATGACAGTTGTGTATACTATAAAAGGATGGCAGGTTCAGGGATGATATATCTTTTATTGTATGTAGACGATATGCTTATAGCATGTAAATGCAAACAAGAGATTGACAAACTGAAATCTCTACTTAGGTCTGAGTTTGAAATGAAAGATCTGGGTCCTGCTAAGAAAATTCTTGGGATGGGGATAATGAGAAATAGGCCCAGAAAAAGGCTATTTCTATCACAGAAAAATTATCTGAGTAAAGTGTTGGACAGGTTTGGTATGCTAGGTGCTAAATCAGTTACTACACCCTTAGCACAACATTTCAAATTGACTACAGAATAATCTCCCAAAATAGAGGAAGAAAAGGAAGAAATGAGCAGAGTTCCTTTTGAAAATGTGGTTGGTAGCATCATGTACGCAATGGTGTGTACCAGGCCTGATTTGGGATATGCTGTAAGTGTGGTTAGCAAATTTATGGCTAGTCCCGGAAAGACTCATTGGCAAGCTTTGAAGTGGATCATGAGGTACTTGAAGGGTGCTTTGGATGTCAGATTGCAATTTGAAAGCAAAGGTGATAAGGGAGAGGTAGTGACAGGTTATGCTAATTCAAATTTTGTAGGCAACCTGGACACTAGAAAGTCTTTGACTGGTTACATCTTCATAGTGTTTGGGAGTCTAGTTAGTTGGAAAGCAAGGCTGCAATCAGTGGTGGCATTGTCAACAACTGAAGTCGAGTATATCGCTGTGACATAAGCTATTAAGGAAGCTTTGTGGCTACAGGGACTGTTGAAGGAACTTGGGTATAACCAAGAGAAGGTGAAGGTGCACTGTGACAATCAAAGTGCAATTCATTTGTGCAAGAACCAAGTATTTCATGAGAGAACCAAACACATAGATGTGAAATTACATTTTGTTAGAGATGTAATATCGAGTGGAGCTGTAGAAGTTGTGAAGATAGCTACTGAGAGGAATCCTGCAGATATGTTGACAAAGGTGATTCCTGGAACCAAGTTCAAGTTATGCTTGGACCTAGTTAATGCAGTTAACTTCGACAGTTGAGTCCTTAGGGACAGGTGGAGTTCAAGATGGGTAGTATAATTACATATCAAGGTGGAGATTTGTTAGATGTGGGTAGTTATGAGTGATATGCAATTATCTAACTGCCGAGTTGGCATCCAGATCAAAGAATCAAATGAGGAGTTGCTAATGTGTCAAGTTTGTTAAGTAGTTGTAGGATTTATTTGTAATTAACTAGAGAGAGAATAAAAATCGTCCGTGAACAACTTTTATTATGAGATATGTAGTTTCCTATAAATAGATATAGAAGGGAGAGAGGTAAAGTAATCTTTGATATGTAATTTCTCAGTTGTACTCAAATGCCTTGATAATAAATTTCTTCTCTTTGAACTCCACAAAAGCTAGTTGTATCTGTGTTCTTATATTCTGGTTTCTTGTTTACGTTTTTATTAGCTCTTTTAAACAAGATTTCTACTTTTAATAGACGTTAAAACCTAACATAACAAAGATTTAATCTAACTTTATAAAGAGGGAAACCAAGATACTTTAGAGGCAGATGCTTGAATTGCAGACTGAGATAAGAGGATATTGCATTCCTCCTATCTATATGATTTTTGGTTCTAGTAGTGAAAGAACCGATTTGCATATTAATATTTTGGCTGGAGAGGTATTGATAAGAATGAAGAAAGACCGTTGGCTTTTAACAACTTTTTTTATTCCCATTAGTACAAATGATAATATCATCAGCGTATGATAGATGGGAAATAATAAGGGATCCGATGGTATGTTTAAATAGTTTAATGATGTTCTCTTTGATCTTATTATCTAAACCTCTTGAGAGAACTTCAACCACAATTATAAAGAGAGTAGGGGATATGGGGTCCCCTTGTTTAAAGCCTCTAGAGGACTTAAAGAATCGAGCAGAATGGACATTAATAATAACAGAAAACTAGTTGTTAGATAATAACCTCCAAATCATGTCTATGAAACATTCACTTAAACCAAACTTTATCAAAACTGATAATAAAAACAACCAGGAAACTCTATCATAGGCCTTCTCCATGTCAAGCTTAATAATGAGATTAGAACCGTGAGACTTTTTATCCAGATATACAGTGAGTTCTTGAGCCAAAAGGATATTTTCAGAAATGCTTCTACCTCTAATTAAACCACAGAAATTGGGTGAAATAATCAAAGGAAGGATAGGAGGAAGTCTAGAATTGATAATTTTAGAAATTATTTTAAATGAGAAATTAGAAAGGCTTATAGGTCTGAAGTGAGAACAAGAAGATGCATTGTTTGATTTTGGGGTGAGGGCAATAGAATTAAAAGACTAACTCAATAGGATTTGAGATCCAGGAAAAAAGTAAGTAATGGATCTAATGAGATATGTTTTAATAAAATCCCAACAAGAGATGTAAAAGTTACCATCAAACCCATCAGGGCTTGGGATGCATCAGAGTTCAAACTTTTAATGGCATTTAAGATTTCTTCTTCTACAGTATAAGTAGTTAAGGACTCATTAAATTCAGAAGATATAATAGAGGGGATGACATCTATAAGGTCTAGAAAATTAGACGTAGGCTCATAAGATAAAAGAATCTAGAAATGTGACACAAATGCCTGATCAATGCCTTGTTGTGAAGAAATCCACTGATTATCTGTGGTTAGGATTATTTGAATACTTTGTCTTTTCCTCCTAGATTTAATTGTGGAGTGGAAGAATTTAGTATTGAGATCACCTTCTTTTAGCCATTTTATGTTAGACATATGCTTTCAATAACTCTCTTCAACTTTAAGGGCTTGATTAAGTTGAGCTTTTAGTATCATGCGTAGCCATTCGAAGATCAGAAGTAGGAGATGGTTTATAAGTAATTTCAGCACCAGCAAGAGAATCTTCAAGGTCCTTAACAGTTTGGAAAATATCCTTAAAAGTCTCCTTATTCTAAGTGTGAAGTGAACCTTTTTAATTTTAGAGAGAATAGTCTCTTAAGAGCAACTTGCAGAGGAGAGTTCCAAGATTCAGCAACCCCATCTTTGAAAGTATGATGAGAAATCCACATCTTCTGAAATTTAAAAGGCTTAGGAAATGAGTCTATATCAGATTTGATAGTGAGTAAGATTAGGGAGTGATCTGAATAGTTTTTATTGAGTTGTTGAACATAAATTGAGGGGAAAACATCTTTCCATTTCTAACTAACCAAAGATCGATCCAGCCTAGAAAAAATACACCATCCTCATCTCTATTATTTCACTAAGTAAACTTTGAACTATGAAAACCAAGATCAGTTATACCACAAAAAGAGATACTGTCATTGAAATCTTGAGTTGAGTGAAAACCAATGGCATTACCACTAACGTTTTAAGCTTGATAAGTCACCACATTAAAGTCACCAATTATCACATGAGGGCAGTTCCAAACAAGAGAAGATATCGCATTCAAACAAGGCCAATGATCAGTTCTTTTAATTCTTAAGCATTTTGTATAGACAGTAGAGATGAAAATGGGAGATATAAATGACTGGTCTTCAATTTTAAAAGTGAGAGACCGTTCTTAATTTGAAACTATGTCTATTGATAATCCAAGCTTCTAGAATAACCACATTTTGGATGAAATTTTTGCTAAGCAACCTTCAAAGTTCCATTTAAATCTGAATCTTTTAATACTAGAAGATTCTAATTCGGCTCAATTAAGGCAATGGCAGGAAGATTATACCATTTGATCAGTTTTTTCACTCTTTTAATAGAGGGTTTATTAGAAATACCTCTAATATTCCAAGAGATGAAATTAATCATTTGGAAAGAGAAGATAAAGTGGATGAATTGTGCTTAAGACTAGACCTAGTAATTCTCTTAACCATTGGATCTTGAATGATCTTTATATTGGAGTGAATTGGAATACCTGATGGTTTGGATATAGGATGATGATCTTTTGATTGGACTTCTTTGATCTGTCTTCTAGATTTAACCTCTATTTAAGACTGTCATTTTTTATTATCTAAATGCTGGGTAAACAAGCTCAGTTCTTCTTGTAAAGGAATTGAAATCTTGGATCTTGGTTCAGAATTAGAAGCATAATCTTTATCATGGGCTTGATGGATCTCATAAATAGGCATTATATTACCCGTGGGAGATAAATTTTAATTATGAACAATAATAGTTTCTTCACCAAAACCATCAGAGTTATCAAAGTTTATATCAACTTCTTGGCTGGGAAGCTGCGCGAGGGGAGATGAAACCTTTTTTATGGGTAAAACATCAGATTGATTAATGACTTGAACTGTATCTTCTTAGGCATTTACTGTATCTTGAAGGTCTTGAGTGCATGATAGACTGACTTCTTAGTTATTGGTTACTTGTTTGCATTTATCGTCCATAAGCAGTGGCTTTAATCGGAGGAGTATTTTTTGTGATTTTCTTCTTAGAAGGATTTTTGAACATGTAATCTTCAAGATAATGACCTTTTTTTCAACAGTTAGAACAATCGATTGGACAATTTTCATAAGAAATATCTTTCCAAAAACCATTATCACCAGTACCAATCCAGATTCTATTAAGCATCTCTTTAGTAAGGTCCAATTCCACACAAACACGAGCGAGGCTTTGTCTTGACATAGACATGGTTGAAGCATCCAGTTTTAGAGGTTTACCAATTAACTGAGAAATCAAATATAGGTGAGACTTGGCAAAAAAATGTATTCTTAGTTTATGAAAGTTAATCCAAACACGAGTGATTGGGCTTTTAACAACAGTTTTGAAGGAGGGGGACCATTTGAAAGTTCTCATGGGAATTTTTCGATGTACCATTGATCTTTGGACCATAAATGAACAGAGTTTTACTCACTATTCAATCGAATGAGGATATGTTTTTAATCTAGCAAGCCTATGGTGTATGTTGTTCCATTGCGGGCCTACCATGAGAGAACTTATCAACTATGGCATGCTTGAAAGGTTCAGCTAACATTTGGATGACTTTATGGGAGAAAATAATGGCAGGGGTACCTTTAAAGGTGGAAGGAGGTTTCAAAAGAGGTTTAGAAGGAGTTGAAGAGGAGAGAGCACCCGTAAAGGATCTTTTCCATGGATTATATTGATAAGGAGGTTTAAGAGATAGGGGTAGAGTGGCAGGATCATCAGCCATGTAAACCCTAGGAGAAGGAACCCTAGAGTCGCCAAAAGAGAGCTCCGAGAAAGTTTGAGAGGAAGATTAATTTGTTATGTCTCACCACGTCTTAAGATTTTTTTAAGTAAAAACATGAGAAAGCCAACCTTGGTGACAAGATACAAAAACATTATCATCAATAACATCATACACCGCTTGCATTCTTTTCCACGTCCCACTTGCAAAAGAAAGTGTTCCTCTAAAATTCGTACGAATTTTTTTATATTTAAAGTTTAAAAAATTAGCCTATAAAGAATTATTATGAAGAAAATGAATCCGAATTTTTCAAGAGAAAGCCAAAGACACATCAATGATCTTACGAACACCAAGCCCACTTTTAAATTTAGGTATAGATATAACATACCATGAAACCCAATGATGTTTGTGAGTTTCCTTGGTATTTGCCCAGAAGAAATTAGTGCAAACCTTATTAAAATCTTGGATGAAAGCCACTGTAGGAAATATAACGGAGAAGACATGAGTTTCTTACATCATAAGAACCACCTGGATCAAAAGTCAATTTACCTGCCATAGAAAGACATCCAGACTACCAATGCTTAATTCGACTTACAGCCTTATCAGTGATATGAGCAAATATAAGGTTTTTTTTCGGCACTTTTAGAGCGAGGCACCAAGATAAGTAACAATCATAGATTTAATAGGAAAACTCGTGCAAGAAGTAATTTTGTTCTGCTGCCGAACTGTGCATCTGGGAGCTGCTATTATCCAATTTTTGGAAGCGCTAATGCATTGACCATATTGAAATTCATAATCGGATATAAACTGCATGGAGTTCCTGATTGACCGAAGATTTACATTCTGAAAAATAAAATTATATCGTCTACAAAAGAGAGTGACGATATAAGCAGACAACCCTTGGGCTTTGAATAGTGCGCTATAGACCCTTCTATCATCAAATTGTGGACACTCTAGTGAGAACTTCCTCCACAATAACGAATAAAGAAGGGGATAAGGGATCACCTTGATGCACCCCAAACCCTGATTTAAAATAACCGCAAGACTTAGCATTAATGATAATAGAATACCAACGATTAGACATAATTCTCCAAACCATATCAATACACATTTCAAAGAATCCAAAAGCCCGGAGAACCTTTAAAATAAAGTACCATGAGATTCTGTCATACGAGTTGTCCATATCCACTTTGATCACAATGTTGGAACTATGAATCTTATTATTGAGATTAGAAAATAACTCCTAAGCAAGAAGAATATTATCCATGGTGTGGCGACCTTGGATAAAACCTGTTTGGGATGGAGATATAATCTTGGGAAGCAAACCACCAAAATGGTTAGACAAAATTATAGAAATTATTTTGTTAGAAAAGTTGCAAAGGCTTATGGGTCTAAAATCTAAACAATTTAAAGGGTTTTTCACTTTTGGAATAAGAATAATGTTATTAGAAGAACAACTCTTAGGAATTTCATGCCCGAGAAAAAAAAAATTGAATAACTAGAACTAAATCCTCCTTGATGATGTCCCAAAAATCTTGAAAGAAGAACCCATTAAATCCATCCGAACCTGCCACACTATCCTTGTCCAATGAAAAAACAACCAACTAAATTTCTTCCATTGATGGAACATTAGCAAGCACAGAATTGTCACAAGCATAAACCAATTTAGGAATATGCTGAAAAATGCTAATATTGTTATCACTGAAAGTATCCTCCTGAAGAATACTTTGAAAGTGAGAAATAACACATTTTTCAACCTCTTTAGAATCAGAGATCCATGAACCATCATCATCCTTAACCCTATGAATGAACAATTTGTTAGTTTTCTTCCTAAACATGGAATGGTTTTTTTTTAATTGGCATCACCATGAGTTACCCATTTAACTCTAGCCTTTTGCTTCCAATAAACCTCCTCAATTTTCAATTACTTATTGAAGTTAGCCTTGACAAGATGACAATCTTCTCTATGCTATTGGGAAGGATCAATATCTAAAATAACCTCCTTGATAACCAACTCATGTTCTACGTTTTAGACCCGGTTGAAGACATTTTTAAAAACCTCTTTGTTCCAAGATTTTAAAGAAATTTTGACATTTTAAAGCTTGGATGAAAATAATGCCATATGACCCCCACAAGCAAAAAAAAAAAAAACCCAAGCATCTGTCGCCACTCTAAGAAAAGAATTATGAGAGATCCACATATTTTGAGAACAAAAAAGGTCTGGGGATGGAATTAGAATGCAATTTTAGAGATAGGACAAGAGGGGCATGAATTAAGTTAGTGCGATGAAGATGTTCTATTGAGGAAGAAAAAGGATTATGAAACCAACCATCATTACCAAAGACCCTATCGATTCTAGAACATATCCTATCATCACCATCATGATTGTTACACCAAGTATATTTAGTACCCAAAAAAGGAATTTCATTTAATCCTACATTTATCATGGTAGCATTAAAGTCTAAAATGACATGTCTATCAACCAAATTACCACTATATTTTTCATCTTATTTGGACACAATATTGAAATATCCTCCAATAACCTAAGAATCATAACCAAGAGAAGGAATAGTATTAATCTCATCCCAAAGAGGTTTCTTGTCATCTTTATTGCATTTGGCATAAACATACGAGAATAAATAGGATTTGGGAAAGTTTGGAAATTAAATGGAAATAGTTAAAACTTGTTCCATATATCTAACCAAATCAACTTGACACTGAAATTTCCAAAGAATCCAAATCTTCCCACTAATATTGGAAGTTCCTCCCGAGAAACCAATTTTTTGAATAAGAGACTGTATGCTAGCAAAATCATGTTTAGGTTCTCGAATAACTATCATACTAATCCGAATTTTTTTTGATAATACGTTTGAGTCTAGGACAAGATGGATTATTTCTTATACCCCTAATATTCTAGAAAATGAGATTCAACATGTATTCTTAATGTGGGGATACGTTTAAG
Organism: Sambucus nigra; assembly: GCA_949130495.1. Lineage (NCBI taxonomy): Eukaryota > Viridiplantae > Streptophyta > Magnoliopsida > Dipsacales > Adoxaceae > Sambucus > Sambucus nigra. The sequence continues at coordinate 62,012,372 of OX422223.1, read as the reverse complement.
AAACAAGCGGATACCTTGTTTTAATATTGAAAGCAGGAACAAATTCACACTTTTTCTTATTCCTTTTAGCAATGGGAATGGAAAAACTGAGTGAAGGTTTTTGGGCTTATACGAAACCACAAAATTATGTTGAACAGAAGAATTATCAAAAGCTTTAACTCTCGCAAGTTTTTTTAAGGTTTGAAGAAAATTCATTCAAACTGTGAGGAGAAATTTGGTTACTAGCAACCTCATCAACATCTTCGAAGTAATTCTAGAGAGGTTTCATAATTTTCCGGATGGATGAGTGTGAATCATGAGGAGAAGTGGTAAATTAACAGTGACTGAAATTTTTTGTTAGAAGAAAAATGTTTGGAACTACATCAGTTTTGTAAACGAATTCTCCTTCTTTGGAGTCTGAGTCTAACACTGAAAAAGAATTTTTGAGATCAATGCCTTTTTATAGAAAATCCGAGGAGTATGCTTTATGAAGACAATTATGATCTGGATATTTCTCCGAAACAACCTTATTCTTACCGTAAATGAAAGAGGCAGTTTTAGAAGTGGAAGTAAGCCCATGCGTGGTAATTTCTTGAAGCCCCAAAACACTAGGGTGATTTTTAGTCAAAACAGTATCATGATTTTGATTGCCAACATGTTTTATAACAAACCCACCATTTTCTTCCTTATTTTTTTACGGCAAGGGTTTAGGATCCAATACCTTGGCAAAAGGAAGAGAAGAATTAGGTTTAAAAGGGAAGTCAGAGTTAATAGCGGAGGAAGGCAGTTTAGGTTAGAGAAAATTATGAGAAGCAGAAAAGTTATTATTTTTTTGCAAAAGAATTACAATAACCTTCAACATGCCCAGCGAGTAAATAATGCCTATAAAATGAAGGAATGTTTTCATAACAAACTTTTTGCCAAAATCTTCCTGAACCACATGCAATCCAAACACTCTCTAGAAGAGGTTTTAAAACATCAATTTTGACATAAACCCTAGCCAAATTGGGTCTTGAAACCATGGTAGTTGCTTCATTCATGATCAATGGTAATCTAATACATTGACAGATAACAAATAAAGCAGGTTTGGAAAAAAAGTGAACAAGAAGATGAGGCAGTGATACCCATATCAGAAAAATAGAATAATTAATATTGGGCAAGAAATTCGCGATCCATTTGAAAACTTTCATGGGCGCTTTGTAAATAAACCACTATTCTCTTAACCATATACGTAAGAAATCTTATTCATAATAGAGTTTACTCAGAATGTGTTGGTCATCAAGAAGTTCCAAAGAGAAAGATCATTTGAGAGATAAGTGTTGAAAGTCTTTTGATGATACACAAATAGTGCGTATTTCATCCTCCGAATCTATGCATTTCAGCTCCCTCGGGTATCTTATTCCCTATATTTATGGTCGTTAATCAGACAACCTCGAATTTCTACGTTAACATGTTTTGTAGGGGTTAATTGAGCTTTTATAGGTAATTGGATGCTAAGTATGAAGTTCAGACGCATTCCGCTCGATTTCTGTACGCGATCACATGTTCAAGGGCATTTTAGTCATTTCACAGCTTGGGCACCTAGCGCAACATCTTCACTAAAGTTGTATTCCTCCTCGCTAGCTTCGCGTGGCCATGAATGGTGCATGATTTCGAGTTCGTATGATAAAGTTACGGCGATTTCAGCGGAGGGAAAAACATTGAAACCAAAAGAGGAGGAGAAGAGAAGAAAGGCAATGCAGTAGGCTGCTTGATTCTGACCTGCTTGATCGATCGATCGACCAAAGGGGTCAATCAATCGATCCTCATCGATAGTGGATGTTTTGTTCATGATCGATCGATCGACCAAAGGGGTCGATCGATCTATCCCCTATTTTCAGCAGATATTTTGGCCTTTATTTTCTTTTTCCTTTTCCTTTTCTTTTCTATTTATTTTGCCACTTACTATATAAGACTTTTTTGTTGTAATAGTCAGAAGTGAAGTAGTTAAAACGATTTTAGGTAGGATAGGTTAGGGTTTTGGAGGTTTGGGAGCTCATTTCTTCTTTTCTTTTTGGATTGACACCCATTTGGGTTTGTAAGTTTGTGCTACCATCTTCCATTTCCATTAATACAGTTGTATTTCCTTATTTCCTTGCTTTCTAGTTAAATTACATGCTTTCCTAATTAGTTTACATGCTTTGATTTCATTTCATTCTAGTGTAGTTTTATTGCGTTTATTTACTCGCTTTATTTACCGCGTTTTTAGCATGCTTTCTAGGTAATTTAAATTAGGTTGTGTTTGAATTGAACTCACTCGGGTTAACGCGTTGCTTTGCTTGGTGATAGTGTTTACGGGTCTATTTCGGGTGCATTGTCCTAGTTATTGCGCCTAGGAGATTTGACGGGGCATATCATGTATGTCTCGTGCTTATGACCTTTTGTGCGCAATTTTCGGGATATTTGTTAACGCCAAAATCTTATTAGGCTTTTATGAGGATTTAGGGGCATGACAACTCATGATTTAATTAACTGTCGAAACGAGACGCATTTGTAATAACTCGTCGACCCATGTAACCATTTTATACAAATTAACCCGGGTGAGGGATATTCTGTGCAACCTGTAATTTTATCGCTTTGTTAGTCTAGTTTCAATACACTTGCCTAGATTAACATTTTCCTTTCATGCATCTTTTCTTTTAGTTTGTAATTCACCTTTTGCACTTTTATTTGGAAGTATTAAATCATATAAATTCTAACATCTCGTCCCTGTGGATTTTTTATACCCGACTTACCGCCATACTTGCCTCGCAAGTGTAGCCATAATTTAGGTTTGTTTGTATTGAGTAGGCGAAACGAAAACAACGACCGACGCCTGACACGCGTCGTGCTTTTCGGCACCGTTGTTTGTTTTAGACTTTATTTGATTTAGTATTTCATAGTATTTTCTTTCTATTTGTATTCTTTGCTAACCTTTTTGCAGGACTTCCACATTTGAGCACTTAGAAACGCTCAAATTTTTTCCACGCGCACCTATCTTTGTGGAATTCGCCACTTGAGCCATTTTTGGTGTAAGCATGTCTTATTCCAATTCTTTCGATAATCATTGTTATAATTCTCAAAATTCCCGCAAACCTATGGCTTTCGGTGAATACTTAGAATCCCAAAGTCTAAAAAATTCAAATATGACTTTGGGCGAGTATAACGAAAGCCAAAACTTAGGTTATTGGAATTTTGATGATGATGACAATGATTTTGGGCCTTTACCTCCTTATAATAGGAATTTTGAAACGAATTCTAATATTTTTCAAAATTCCTATAATAATGAGTTTTCGTTTAAGTCCGATAGTAATTTTCAAAGTTTCCATTTTCATGCATCTGCACCTCGACCTATGACATTCGGTGAGGGCTTGCATATGTATGAGAATGAGAAAATTCAAAATCTCTATCGGGAAGAAAATCATTTGTAGGAACATGAGTTGGATTTATTATTTGAGTCTAACGACGATTTTTCTTCCGAGACATTTGAGGTCAAGGAATGTTTTGAACCAAATAATGTACTTTTACCTACTTTGGAACAAACCATTCTAGACTTTGCCGATTGCATAATAGCTATTGAAAGTGAGGATGAAAATTACGTAATATCTATATGCAATGAAATGATTTCTTCTTTGGCTCCCAAAGAAGAACATTTCATTGAAAATGATATTATTTCATTCGAAACTCAAACTTCATGCGAAGATGATTCATCTCATGAGTTTGAATTTCTTTCATCCCCATTTTCACTCTCTATTATCACACTGTCATAAGTACCCGATGATTCAGTTTCAAATTTTAATGTTTTAAACCTTTTCGCTGATGAGGAGTACTTACTGGAGTCGCCTTCCATGATCGCATCAGTGCCTTCGTGTGCACTGCCTCCCATTCCAATTTCAAAATCATTGGGAGGATATTCGGCTTTTCTCGATCCCCACTTATTTTTATCACCCGTTGAATCCAAACCCCCCATCGTCCCTCCAAAAATTTTAATTGGCGATGGTTCCTTTTTTACGCCTTACACATTCCTTCCATTGTTAAAACGAAATTCATATTTTTCGAAGGGCATTCTTGTATGTGAGGGTACACCGGTTATCCTCCAAAGTCAAATCGTTTTTACGGTGGACCCTCAGCTAGTTAGACTTCTAATGTATATTTAGTGTGAGGCCTAAATAGTAGGTTATATATAGTTAGCTTTCCTTGTTTTTTATTTTTTCTTTCCTTTTTAATTTAGTTTAGTGTAATTAGTTAACTTTTCGTTATTTGTTTTTGCTATGCTCGGTACTAACTTGTTTTTTACATTCTTTGGACTTGTTCTTATGGGGATTGCTCTTTTCCTCTCTTTAACTTGGTTCTTAATTCACATTGAGGACAATGTCAAGTTTTAAGTTAGGGGGTGTGGGATATTCTATGCATTTCTTTATTTAGTCCATGTTTTTGCTCACATGTTAGTTACTTAGTATGCTTTTCTTAGAAAAATTGAAAATTTCAAAAAGATATTCTTTCTTTTTTCTCCTTTTTTGGGCATTTTGCCTTTGTTTCCGATGATAAATTTCAATAATTGTCTGATCCGATAGACAGCCCAATGATGCATGTTCTCGATTTTTGAAGTTATTAGACTTTAGTCTCCATTATTGATATTATGAATAATTTCAAGAATTAAACTTTAATCCCATGAGCACATGCACTTTCTTGCCTTATTGATTTGGTTTAAGATTTTTATAAACCGGTAATCTTTTGTTGCATTGTATATACTTACACCGAGTAAGTTTTGTACCTTTCGTCATTTGTGAGTGTATACACTATTCTTTTCTCATTAAAAACGTTGAATTCGTTGGTAATCTCACTATTCTTTCAATTGATCGTTCATTAATTGAGTTCATACTTGAAATGCGTTACTTGATCATGATTTTCATATATTTTTTTGATTCGAGAATTGCATAAACTTTTGGAAATGATCATAGGCCCTCCTTGTTATATCACCCATATTAGCCTTGAGCCAACCTCACCCTTATATGTTTACCCTCGTTAACCCCTTTGAGCCTAAATATAACCTTTCGTTTCATAACCCCATTCCCATAACCAACTCTACATTGGAGTTTTAAACCATACATACGCTTTCCATACCTTTGTTTGAAATGATACTTGGGATTGAATGTTGTTGTTATGATGTTGGTTGAAATTTAGGCTTATGTGAGTTTGAAAAGTAAAGAAAAGAAAGAAGTGAGAAAAATGAAGAAAAAAAGAAAGCAAAAAGCAAAAGAAAACAAAAGAAAAATGAGAAAAAGAAGAAAATAAAAGAAAGAGAAAGTTGTAAATGTTGTGTATATAGTTCAATAAGCTTTGATTACTCTCCCCGATGATATATCTAATGTTGTTTTGGATCTTATTTTCCAATTTTGATATTGCCCGCATTTTCCCATTATCCCGAGTTTTCATCCCGGACACTTTGAATCCGTACATACATATCCTTCATTTCATACCCTATCCTAACCTACATTACAACCCTAGTAAAGTCATATGTGATCTTAGGTTGATGTAATTTAAAAGTTTAAATAGTTTTGATAATCTGTGAAAATGCATTTCGCCTCTTTTAATGTGCGATATCCTTTCATTGAGATTACAGTTTTTCATTTTATATATAGCGTTCTTCATTTGTGACATCTGTGCGGCCTAGTTTCCATTTACATTTACTCTTTAGCTCGCATGTTCCATGTGTTACCTACCTATTTTGAGTGAATTTTATTGATGAGTGTAATGCCCGTGAGGATTGAATATATGCTTGCTTTAATGTTTATCCTGTTTATATAAGTTTTTCACCAAATCACACTTTGCATGTGCTCGCTCCCCTCCCACATTTTAAGGTTCAATTCTATGAGGTGCATTCTATAATGTTTAATGATTTGGACTTTTGTTTGAATTCATTCACTTTGCTAATAATGCGTATGAAATCCTTTTCGCTATTATTGGGCCTGTCGCATGTTGGTTTGGGCATATTTTGAGGAAACGATGTGATGTTTGTGGGTATCATCCCTGAAAACCCTTACGAGACAACACTCGTCCACTAGGGTGACCTAGGGATTTAATGGCTTATTGCATACGCTAAATTCAATCGAATCGCCCGCGTTAAATCTAAAGAAGAATGACTATGTAAAACTACCCATTTGTATATACATAAATTATATAATTTTTTTAAAGCACCATAAATTAATTTAATGCACGTTATGACATTTATGCACACATATAGATAAAATATGGTCATTGTGACATTTTATATTAATTTAAAGTCTTCTACCTTTATCATTTTGTAATTTGGCTTTTCGGGTTTATATGTATTTTGGCATTGGGGGTACAGTAGTTCTTTTCAATTAGCTTCGAGGTTCACAGTTTTCACTATTTATACTCTGATTCTACTTAATTTTTAGGCAACTTTTTTGGGAAAGATGTTGGAAAAAATAGATATTGACCTCAAAATGCCAATAAAGAAACTTAATACACCGAAAACTACTTAGCCGAAGGTACAAAATATTATTTTTTAGAACTTGGCTCCAACTCCATTTAAGTAAAAATGGTTCATAAGGTTTTAGCAGATTTTCAGTGGTAAAAACTTTGGTGACAACGCATTTTAATCGTCGATGTTACTTAATAGTGATGATATTTGTTGAGTGTTACATTTGAAGACCAAAATTGTTGAGGTTATTGAATGTTATTAACAAAAATTAGGTTGAATTCATTCAAATTACAAAGATTTTTAGAAATCTAAATATGATAATAATTTGGGCACCACACAAATTTTTGAAATTGTGTGTGTTTCAAAACTTTCTAAAATTTAGCGTGTTTCAGAACATTTTGGAATTCAAATCAATATTCAATGCTAAACTATTATAGGCACCGTATAAAAGTAACTTTTTCATTTTTAGCCTGACTGGAATATAAGACACTCTTTTAACATGCCTAGAATAAATATTACAAAATATATGGTCTTGTTCTCGCATATCTATGAGTAAATAAACTGATTTTCTTTTGTTATTTTATTTAAAATTAGGTGGATAAAAGTTGAATGCACGAAAATGATCGATTTTATGAGAAGTGTGTGATGAGAGTTAGATCATTGATTCGATTTGCGAAGAATCATATGGGGCAAAAAAATGAAACTAGATGTCCGTGTTGTGATTGCTTGAATATTGATGTTAGAAACATTGATGAAATGGAGGATAACTTATTTTTGAAAGGTTTTTGCACAACTTATACTCAATGGATATATCATGGGGAACGCTCTGAACGCTTTGTGTATGGTAGTGCAAATGCCGAAGTAAATGGCGATGAAGAGATAACAGATAGTGAAGAGGATAATGGTGACGATATGCGTGATATGTTAGAAGACGTGCATATAGGAACATTCATAGATACTAAGGGTCCAGTTGATTCGTCTCTTGGTAATTCTCCCAAAGATGTTGATGGTGGGGAGAAGAAAATCTTCGAAAAATTATTGAGTGAATCTGAACGCGAACTTTACCCTAATTGTAAAAAATTCTCTACATTGGATTTTCATGTCAGGTTGCTACACTTGAAGGTAATTAATCACCAGAGTGATAAATCACTCAACATGTTGCTCGAGCCATTAAAAGAAGATTTTCCAAATGGCAACCCTTCCAAAATCATATTATGAGGTGAAAAGCATTTTGCGTGATTTGGATTATGATATGTGTCGATTCATGCTTGTAAAAATGATTGTTCGTTATTTCGAAAGGAATTTGAGAATATGCAAGAGTGTCCAATATATGGGGAGTCTAGATGGAAGATCAATGACGGCAAGGGTAAGCGGATTCCACATAAGTTGCTTCATTACTTCCTGCTAACACCATGACCCAAAAGATTGTTTATGTAAACAAAATAGCTGAGGATATGAGGTGGCACAAAGAGAAGTGTGTAAATGACAATGTGTTAAGACATTCTACTGACTCTAATGCTTGGAAAGAATTTAATAAGGAGCATGAGTGGATCTATCTAAAACCTCATAATGTTCGAATTGTTTTAGCAAGCGATGGATTCAACCCGTTTGGTAACATGAACAACTCATATAGCATATGGCATGTTATACTCATGCCTTACAACTCACCTTCGTGCAAATGCACGAAAGAAGAATTTTTTATGATGTCATTGCTCATTTCCAGACCAAAGGCACCTGGTAAGGACATCGATGTGTATTTACAACCACTGATTGATGAATTGAAGGAATTATGGGATGTTGATGTGGAGACATTTCAAATGCCTGCGGCGGTTTTATGGATAATAAATAACTTTCCAGCCTACAGTAACTTATCCGGATGGAGAAATAAAGGATACATGGCATGCCCTACTTGTAACAAGCATACTTCTTCACAAAATTAAGAAGTAAGATTTTTTATATGGGCCACCGTCAATATTTGAAGCCAAACTATAAATGGCAAAAGAGTAAAAAATTTAATGGCATGCTGGAGCTTCGTTCAAAGCCTACGAAGTTTGATGGGAAATATTGGTTGGAACAATTGAATTATCTTAATGATAGTATCCCTGGGAAACACTAAGACATTAGAAAGCGAAAAAGTACACCCAAAGAGATGAATTGGACCAAAAAAGTATTTTCTTCCAATTGTCGTATTGGGAGACACTGAAGTTATGCCATAATCTTGATGTCATGCACATTGAGAAAAATATTTGTGAGAGTATACTTGGGACAATATGAAACATCGAAGCGAAAACAAAAGACACATATAAAGCGATACAAGATTTGGAGGATATGAAATTAAGAAAGGAGTTACATTTGAAGCGGAATGGTGATAAATATATGATGCCACCAGCATCATATACCCTTTCGACGTTGGAAAAATAAGGGGTTTTCTAGTTCCTAAGATCTGTTGAGTTTCCTAATGCTTATGCATCCAATATCTCTCGATGTGTAAATGTTAGTGACGGTAAGGTATCAGGACTGAAAGGTTATGACTTGCATGTTCTATTACAACGATTGTTGGCTATCGGTGCTCGTGGATATTTACCTAAGGACGTATATACCACATTGGTTGAATTGGGGAAGTTCTTTAATGACTTGTGTTATAAGAAGTTAAATGAAGAAAAAACTAAAGAGATTGCAAAAGGCATCATCCTAATTTTGTGCAAACTTGAAATGATTTATCTGCCGGCGTTTTTCGATATAATGATCCACTTAACTGTTCACCTACCGTGAGAGGCTATGCTCGATGGACCAGTTCAATACAGGTGGATGTATCCTATTGAAAGGTGTGTTTTTATACATATTTAGTCATTATTGTGTACTTTGTGTTATAGTTTGTGGGTTTATTTTGACATGATGTGACATTATATATGCAAGAAGTTTTTATAAAAACTCATGGTCTTAGCTGATTTATACGAATTTATCTTGTAAAATCGATCAAAATCCGGGGATTAATATTCAAAACCCATCCATGTTGGTGTTTTTTATTCTTCAAACAAATTTATCATTATCGATTTAATTCAATCCTCTCGCATTAAAAATCGATGAATCAAGCAGGTCATATCTCACATTTTCTACCTTGCTCCGGCAAGGGACATGGCCAATTAGAAATAGTTCTTTATGGTACTAACTTGTATAAGTCAATGTATTTTTTTGGCTTATATTCTCATAGCAATTCTTGTGGTACTAACTTGTACAACGATTGCTGCCTTGGTTATTTTTTTTATCTAAATTCCTTACGAGCTGCATTGCTCGCAAATCAATCTATAAGATTATGATCGAGACTAATCAATGGATGTACATAGACTCAACTAGGGTGAAACAAAGAGTTCGTGGACCTACTAAAGGTAGAGGATTGGAAAAAACGGTCAAAGAAACTAGGAAGAAGATGCAAATAGAAATTTCCAAAGAGAAAGGAAGTCCTCTTGAGCATGAGCAGTCTTCCAAACTTTCTAGTGAGATAGGGATTATAACTCGAAATCTTATTCCGCTGCCAACTAAATGGAAAGCACTTAGTGAGCGTGATAAGAATGAAGCTTTTGATATAATTAGTGTAAGTATATATATTTTTAGTCCTGTGAATATCGGTATTATACATTTATGTTTAACTTGATTAATTAATATTTTGTATTTATAGGAGAGATTTGAAATTGACTTGGATGAACATGGAAAACGAAGTTGCGAAGAGTTAATGAAAGGGAGGAGTAGGGCTCAAATAAGTAAGCTTCATCAATATTATTTGACATTTGAGTCAAAGGAGGTGGCACGGACAAATCAACATAGTAGTTGTACCGAGGCAAATTGGCACGAATTGTGTGATTTATTTGCTGATCCAAAATATGAGGTAAACCATTATTGCAATTATTTTAATTATCTAATATGACAACTTTTATAGCTTATTTAATGATTTATCTTATATATATATATATATATATATATATATTATAGAAACGATGTGAGATAAACAAAAACAATAAAGGAAAGCAAAATGTAAGGCACAATAAAGGATCCAAGGCATTTGTGGTTGTTCGTGATGAACTGGTAATATTATATACTTTAGATTCAATTTTTTTTCTTTAAATATGTTTTCTGATTATATACTCATTATATTTTGACAAAACGTAAAAGCGGCTAGTGGTGTTGAGCCTAACATGATCGAATTTGTAAAGAAACCCATTGTAAAAATGAGAATTGGACGTCTCCTGAAGCCGAAGAAATCTATGTAAGTAAAATTACGATTTATTTTATGTCGCGCTCTTATCGGGTTAAGTATGTTTGGTTATTGGAGGCGGATGTTAAGTAGGTTGAGTTTTATTTGTTGATATGGAGGTTGTGATTAACTATGGAGGATTATTTTGTGTTGAAGTTGATTTTTAAATTGATTGATCAGGTTGGTTATATTGTAAAAACAAAGAAAATTTTGCCATTTTTTTTAAAAAATATAAAATATTTTATTGGAGGCTATGTTGAGTTATATTTGTTGTAGGAGAGGGCGAGATTAAGTTTGAACATACTAGTTTTCATTTAAAACAAAGAAAAGTAAGTTGATTTTTTTAGGTATAAAATATTTAAAAATTTTGAATATGTTTAGATGTTAATTTTATATTTCTTTTACTCGGGAGGTGATGAAAAACCTTGAGTTTGAGTCTGTATTTGAGGAGGGTCCATTATTGAGAACAGAAGAGATAGCGGATCGTGTGCTGGGGACGAGATCAAGGTATATTAATGGGCTTGGGAATGGTCCCAAACCAACTAATTCTAAGACATCTTTGCAACAAAAAAATGCACAATTGGAGGAAGCTCTTAAGGAGTCTGTTAGAGCTCAACAAGAGTTGATGGAGCACCTAAAAGCTCAAGAGATGGAGTCTGCAGCTCATCGTGAGGAGATAATGAAGCAACAAGAGAGGCGTCTTCTCAACGAGCACTCATATATACCATTTTAGCTAAGCAAGCCGAATCTGATAAGATCATTCAATCCTTGCTTATTTCGAGAGAACTGCAATCGACATAATCTTTAGTTCAATGGTATGTCACTCGAGAGATATTTTTCTATTCAGGTAATAAATATTGAATTTATATAACTTAACTGACAATTTTTTATGATGAATTGCAGATCTTATTATTAGCCATCGTGTCGATTTTTTTGTTAACTTTTGTTATCAGATATTATGACTTATCTTTTAAGTGGAACTTTTCGCATACAAATGGTGCATTTTTGTGATTAGATATTATGACATGTGTGGAATTTTTTGCAAAAAGATGGGGCCCTCATTTGTTGATAACACTTTGCATTATGAAAATGACATTTGTGATAACTATTTGGAAAGAAAATAAACTAGTACTAATATTTAAAATAATATTAAAAATGATTATAACATTAGTCATAAAAAATAATAATATATAACATTAGCCACAAAAAATAATAATATATAACATTATGCACGATTTTTATTTGTGGACAGATGTGTTAGAAAAGTCTATTTGCAACGATTTTTAGTGGTGGTAAAAACTGACAACTTATTTAGCCGCAAATTTTTATGAGTATATGAGAGACAATTTTGCCACGAAATTGTACTATTTGCTACAATTTTTTTTGACAAAAAGCAATGAGGAAAAATCGTTGCCAAAAGGTTCACAATTTGCAACGATTTCTTTTCGTGGCCAGTAAGTTTACTATTGGCCACGAAACTCATTTTTGTTCTCATATACCTTTAGCCACGGGGCCTTGGCCACGACACTACTATGAAAAAAAAATCGTTTTCAAATATCTTTAGCAACGAAATGTAAACATTTGGCTACGATTTTTTTCGCAGCAAAATGTACAATTTCTTGTAGTGTAAACCATGAGCCCTCTATTAATTAAACTCCTTTAAGATGAATATAAGATATTCAACATCCCAAAAATAGTTAAAGTCAAAATTCAAATAAGTGCATCCAAAAATAGTAAATTATATTCACAAAGTTAATCCCCCTAAAACTCTGGAATATTAATAATTAAGGTTAGCAACACATTAAAGAAATTCTACAAATTAAATTGATTTCTACAAAATTGTTGAAGTCCTGCACCTAATGATAAATTCAACTTGACTACTACAAATTGAAAAGAAAAAATATAAAGAAATTAGAAAGGTTGCAAAACCATTACCTAATTCATATGATATGGCTCACAAATAGGTTCAAATTATCTATCATTAGTCTACCCCAAACAATAAACAAACAAAACAATAAATATATGTTCGCTTCATAAAACAATGCCTTTAAAAATTGGCAAAAATTATTATAAAAGTTTAGATCTATAACCAACTAACCAAAGTGAGCTCCCTAAAGATCAAATCATCTATGTTCAACAGCAATTTAAATTGACATTCCTCAATAATTTCCATTTGGTAAGAACATTTCCAATTAATATAGGCAATCAACTACGTGAAATATAATTTTGAAAACATCATGCTATTATCATCATTAACAATTTAGTTATAGTACATTTCGTATAAATTTGATCTTAACTAAAATTTACTGAAATGACACGAATGTGTTGAATTTTAAGAAAACTATAAAATTTTAAAGTCAATACAAATATCAATTAAATAAGATATTCATAAAAATAACAAAACTTCAACCAAAGTACCTATCCAAGGATGATGCCGAAGGGTTGATACTTGCTCCTTAATCACTTCAAATCAGCAACCATTTTTAAATATATCTAAATACACAATATGGTTATGAATATTTATGTTTATTTTTAAATAGATTATGCACTTTTAGGACTTAAAATTATATTGATTATGGATATAGGACAACAAATATTTTGTTTCCATTTTTAGTCCCTATTTTTAATTTATCGATTGACGTGATATGCTGTGATTGGTTGATGTTTTATGGATATGGGCCCACGTAAATGATTTTATTCAAAAATAAGGACTGAAAATGGAAACAAAATATTTGTTGTCCTATTTCTAGGATACAAATTAAAATTTGTCCTTAATTTACAAAGCTCATTTTTTAAAATGAAGTAAATATTGACCTCAACCAAATGATATGCCTACAAAAACCATTGATCCGTGGAAGTGGAAATATATATAAAACAAAGAAAAAATAGTTGTAAAAAGTTATTCAAATTACAATATCATGATTTGATACATAAAACTATATTCATATAGGTGGCTTGAAGTTATGCTAGCTCGATAGTTGTATTGCGTGCATGTGGAGAGAGATTTTCCCTATCGATTACAATTAACCTAGAAGAGTACAAACAAAAAAACTTATATAACGGATGGCCCTATCACGTCATAAACAAGAAACTTATACACACAACATAGCTGCCCAAAATTTCATCCTTATCAATTCAACCATACTTTATTAATTTAATATTCCTTTTCATTTGCAATCATGGTAAATTTAGACATGCACCCAAAGTGATCGAACCAAATTAGGCCAAAGAAAATTACCCTTTTATACTCAAATAATCCTTGACAATGACATTCAAAGAAGAAAAATAAAAATAACGAAACAAAGACATGAACTCCAGTCGTTCACAATATTAAGGTGTTTTACGTAATAAGTTTATGTTCTCAAATTTCCACTACACTATCATCAAAACAGAACGCAACCAAAACTCACCTAAAATTAAAATTTTGATATTATGTATACTTGTACTTCCAAAAATCACACCACATATAATAAAAATAAAAAACAAAAAAACTACTCACACGTAAACGTTGAAGACCCCATACCACCATGTCAGCCAAAGCGCCAGTGCACAAACTGAGAAAAAACCCAGCTAAGTATCTATGCTCTCCCGCTCCATTTGGCTAACCTAATAAAAAATAAGAGAAAACTAATTCAAATAGTATAAAAGAATATTATAAAGTTCTAACTAACAACTAAATGAATTTAAAAAAATAAAATAAAATTGAGTAAGGCATATTTCAGACAGTAGTTTAAAATATTCAAATTTACTAAGATAGATTTAATACAAAACTGAGCGAATGATCGTGCATGATTTAATATACCAATGAAACTCTAAAATGGTACAATGATTATTGTGCAGCAATACTGCAACAACAGATTACAACGCTCACCTTCAATCTTTCAAAATTATTTTAAAAAGACAGTCTTCTGTAGGCCGAGCTATGAACGAGGTGATTAAGCTCTAATATTCTACAACAGCAAGATGAAGATGCGACAATGGAGGAAAGAAGGTTTAAGATAGCAGAAGTGAGAAAACACGAAGGGAAAATCAACCATTTATTTGATATTTGTTATTTGAAATGATTAAGTGTACCAATGTTTGGACTGTCGATGGTGTTCCAAATCACGAAAAAAACAAAAAGACCAATGTATCGTCTGACGGTTCGCTATTTTTCAAGTTATTTACAAAATTTCCATTGCTTCAATATATGCAAAGGGAAATTTTTTTAAGTCCTTATGTTCGGCCACCGACCACAACCCCTATGGTGCCGAGCAATCCTAGAAATGAATACTCAATCCTTCCATTCAACCTTCAAGCATGCAACATGGGGGGATTTTATTGTAGCCTAAAAATAGTTGGCTATTTGGGTCAATGAAACACTGACACCTGCCAACATCATTGCTACGCTTTCCAGTTAGGACAACACCTGGTCAGCTCCAGTACCCTTCAATTGCCTCTCCAGCCGAGCCGACCACACCAAGGAATGTGAACCTTCAGTCATATGAAGATATACATGTGGAGAACTTTAATAGTAATTATATTTATGCACATGAGTAACACCCAATTGCATATTATTGTGTACAGGTGTAAATGCTTCGAGTTATAAAAGCATTCCACCTCTTGGGATTCCACTAACTATAAATACACCATCTCTCCCATCTGAAGGGGGACACGAATTCAATTCTAGACTTGAACCCAAGATACTAGAATAAGACCCTAAATACTATTGATCCGTAGAAGTAGGCTCCATTCATGAGTTGAACCACGTGAAAATCTCTATTGTCTTTCTTTATATTTTTAATTTCTCTTTTATCTTTGATTTTAAATTTGGTAATTGAGAGCTAAGATAAATAATTCATATTTAGACATCAACACATATCTCAAAATATTAACAATAATATCATGCATATATACATGTATAATATAATGTTCATTTTTATATGGTGTTTCAAAATTTCAAAGAACCCCCAAAAATTCAATTCAAAATAATTATTTTTTATATTTTAAAATATCAACTCAAAAATAATATTTTTATTATTTTAAATGGTTAATTATAGTTACGCGCCCTGAACTTTGACCTTCCTACACTTCACCACCTTAACTTTCAATTTCATTAAATTACCCCCTAAATGTTGAAAACGACATCAAGTAGCCCCCCGAATGATAATACCGTTAAGTTTTTGAACGAAAATGACACGTGCCACCCCTTTCGACCTTTGTTATGTTTTTTCTAGGTATTTTTTTTTTAAAACCCTAAGACTTCTATCTCTTTCTCACTATCTTCTCTTCCTTTTCTCTTTCTTCTCCACATATCTCTCCTATCTCTAGTTCAAACTTGATCTCTCTCTCTTGCTGCCGCTCTCTCTCTCTCTCACACACACACACGCGCGCGCGCACACACACACACACACACACAAAAGAACACACAAGCACATACATATAAAAAAAATCCAAATTTTGAAGGATGTTAAGGTGGGGGGTACTGGGGGTGAATCGGGGGCGGGGGCGGGGGGGTTGGGGGGTGTTTGGGAGGTGGGATGGGGGATGTTTTTTTAGGGGGGGATAGGGGTGGGTTTTTGTGTATTATTTCAGCTTTTTTATTGGAAATAATTAATGTTGTTGAAAATCGTTTTTGATTGTCGGAAATTGTCTTTTATTTGTTGGAAATAATTTTATATTGCTGAAATTGGTTCTTTCAATACCAAAAATAAATTTTATTAGCTAGAAATAATTTGGTATTGCTAAAAATCACTTTTCATTAGCTGGAAATTAATTTTCGTATGTCGAAAATAATTTTGTGTTGCGAAAAATCAAATTTTTATTACTGAAAATAATTTTTATTTGATGACAATAATTTATTATCACTGGAAATAATTTTTTATTTGCTGAAAATCTTTCTTTATTTTGTTTCTAGATTTTTTAAAGTTTTTTTTTATAACTTTCAAAATTTTAATTAATTTTTTGTAATTTTCTTAATTTTTGTCATTTTATAGTTTGTAGTTTTTTCCTCATTTCTTTATTTTCTTATGAACTTCCATATTTTTATATGTTTTTTTTTGCATTTTAATTTATTTTCCAATAAATATTAGTATTTTTACTATATTTTTGTTTTTATTTTTTTATAATATTGAAAATTTTAAATACTATTTTTTTTAATTTTAAGAATTTTAAAATGTAAATATTTGTATTTTTTAAATATTTTAAAATTTTTGTAAATTTTGCAAATGATTTTTGATATTTATAAAATATTTTTCAGTATTTTCTCAATTTTTAGTCTTTTTATTGTTATTTTCATATTTTATTCAAAAACAATTATGTTTAAACAAAAGTGCCCTTACTATGAGTCATGTGCCACTCACATGCTTAACGTTTCCCTTCAAAAATTAACGGAGGTGGACGGCGGAGACTTATATTTAGCCGATTTCAAAGTTAGAAGTGTGAATTGAAAAAACTGAAGTTGGGGAGGCGAAGTGTTGGGGGACCCAAATTTTAGGGGGGGCTAAGAGTAATTAACCCTATTTTAAATTATGTTCACAGAATACAATAAGTATAAAAACTTCAACCCTTCAAAGAATGTTTTTAATCTTTTCCAACAACAATGACTAGACACATATATATGAAATTTATAGTTAAACAATTTGAAATTGAAAGTATATGTGTGAATAGTTTCCCCAGGGGTCGGGAAGATGTCTAGCAATTACTCTTCACAAGAAAACCTAGCTGAATGTCAATAGAATTGTGTAAAACATTGCCAAATATTATCTAAAATTTATGTGAATTGAAAAAAAAGGTTACAGTAGAGGTTACATTTAGCACAAATATAGTCAAATTTTGTATGTTGACTTATGGAAACACCATACCAAGAGTGAAGCGTCCTACGACGAAAGAGAATGAATGTTAATAAATGATACCCTTTTAAAAACTGAACGAAATTAACTAGGGCACAAACTTATATTGTTCTTTCGTAGTCACATTATTGCCACATTGTCTTAAAAAAATTACGATTTCTTGATTCTTTTTCTTTTTTAAGATCAGTGCTCATTATTCCAAAAATGACAAAAAAAGACTATTAATTTTCCCCGCAGTTTCAATCCCACGAGAATGAATTGAATAATTTAACGGATATGTTTTATTGCAATCCCCCTCAACCTAGTCTTTCCAAATTATCTAAAGCCCATAAAAACCCCATTAAAAAGAAAGAAAGACATAACCAAATTTTGGAAGATAAAGGTAACAATAAATTAACGGATATTGAAATTTCGAACGTTAAGGATGATGCCAAAAAAAAGAACAATTTATGAGGGTCTCAAAAAAAATCTTGATAGATGCGAAACCCCATTGGAAGCGGAGATCCAAATGGTGTACTTTATAAAAGAAGCCCAAAAATATAGAGATGCCCGAACCGAAGAAATTAAGAAAAATTCAATCTTTCAACGGCTCGTGCGAAGACCCGTAAGAGTAAATGATGGCTGCTTTGCTTTTTTCTTATGTAGTTTGGCCTATGCTCAAATCTTTTGCCTCTTTGGGGTTTTGATAGGATCCTAGGCTTTTAATTATGTATACTTGTATGTTTTTTTTGTTATAGAGTTGTTACATAAGACTCTTTCTCGTTAAGATTTTTTGTCCTTATGACTTTGTGGTGTGCTCCCTCATCCACTATTTTTATTTTATTTGTAAAATTTTTGCTCCTTTGGAGCAATTTAAAAAAACATCTTACAAGTTATCTCTAACATATCCTAACCGCCCATGTCATCTGTATATGTTTCACTTTACGGTTTCCAAATCCTAAACAGAACTTCATATCTCTCTATTTAAAAGCCACGTTTGTCAGTGTTAATAAGCAATATATACGACCTATAAATGTAACATATTATTAAAACTTTTACACAAGAAGTTATTCTTTTTTAATCTTTCCAGACAATTATGATCAGACACTAAAAGATTAAATTTATAGGTAGACAATTTTGACTTGAAAATATGCATGGGAAAATTTTACATAGAGGTGTGCAAAATATTGACCCACTTAAATTAAGTCGAAAAGCACAGCTAAAAGAGAACCTTGAGAAAGTAATTGTGCTAGATTACTATTAACAAGAAAAGCTAGCGGAAATTCAATGAGGATTTGCCAATCAGTATCACACAACGTCATCATATTTTACAATATCCTCCTGTAGCATCTCCACCTGTAATCATATAACAATCAAAGGATCAAAAACTGAGTGTGAATACCTCACGTTCAGGTTGTCTAGGCTTCTTGGGGAGATCAGGATCGTCTCGTAGATCATCGGCGTGGTTCCTCTTCTTATCTTTTCTTTGCTTAATAGGTGATTTAGATCTCTGTCGACCTTAACCTCAAGTTCTTCCATTAGCCCGCTGATCAACAAATCTGTCCAATTTTCCTCTTTGGACGAGTGCTTCTATCTCATTCTGGAGAGTAATACACCGGTTGGTCATATGACCATGATCTTTGTGAAATTCGTAATACTTGGACTTATCCCTCTTATCAGCAAGTGAACTTAACTTTTCAGGACAACTCAAGTCATTATTGTGCTTAATTTCTTCCAAAACATGATGTATATCCACTGTTAAAGGAGTGTAATTGGTAGATTTTCTAAGCCGATCTAGGCTTTCTTTTACTTTCGAATTCCTACGCTCATTATGATTCGTGTGGTCCATCTTATCCGACTCCCCTTCTATCTTTGCTTCCACCTTTTCATCTGAATTCTTTTTATCATCCATAGATTCCTCGGTGTTCATAATCTTCACTGCTTTGGCCATCAATTCTGTCATCATCTTCGGGAGATATTTTTCTAAAGTATAATATAGTTTGTCGGGGAGTAAACCACTTATGAGGGAAGTGATTGCAGTATTCTCTTCGTAATCAATGACTTCCAATTTCTCGTTGTTGAAATGAGAGATGTAATCCCTGGTACTTTCGCCCACCTTCTGTCTCAGACTAAGAAAATGAGCTATTCGCTTCACTGGTTTTTCTCTAAAGAAAAAATTACAAATAAATAGCTCCGCGAGTTATTGGAAGCAATAAATTTCCCCCCGAGGAAGACTATTATACCAGATTTGAGTAGATCCGGTGATTGTTCCTAAAAATGCCCTGTACCTCATCTCATCAGGAACAACATAGATTCATCCGTTGCTTGGTATTGTTCTATATGAAGAACTGGATCAGTCTTCCCATCATACTTGGGAGTGACCACTAGAGCTTTAAACTTGGTCGGCGTAGGGAAATCTGCGATGGTTTGCACAAAGGGAGATACCTTAATAAAAATTATGTGGAAGGGATTCTTGGCCTTGGCCATTTACACTAACCTATCTTCCAAGCGCTAAATGGAACCCTTCCAAGTATCACTGCCATTACCAAATCTATGGGTGTAGGCTTTTTTATGCCGACCAACCGATCGTGCTGAGCTTTCTTCTTGTAAACTTTCTCTTTGAGTGGACCGACCTGCTCATCAGGTGTTCAATCTGGATTGGACTGAACCTTCCCTCAGGTCATTTGTTCGTCGAGTATTTCTTAACGCAACCCGGAGGGAATTTACCTTGGGTCCCAAACGATCGAAAGGAGATGACCTACTTAGCCTTTCTAAGGCACTTAATATTTTTGGGATGAGGGATTGTCCATCAGAGGAATTAGTATCCTGATAGAAGAAATTGTTCCAGGATGGTACGAAGGATCCTTTGAAGTTCGACAATGGCTATGCCCAACACTCCTTATTGGCGGCGATGGCATACTCCTTTGATTGAATTGTGCAGGGACTCCAACTTGTAGAGTTTGGTCCAACTGTCGTATAGTATCCTGTATAGCCTATTGACTCTTGGCTAAGCTAGCCAAAATTCCAGTTAAATCATTGTTGTTTGGAGGGACAGAGGGAGTAGGCGGAATTCCCTCATTTATGGTGCTTGATGTAGGAATTTTATCCATGAATGATGAATGAGTGAAAATGTTTAGAAATACATTCCCACAAAAGATGTCAATCCGTTGATGTAAAAAACTAGAGTAGGTCTAATTCATTGATCACAGATAAAAAAAAAAAAAACCAGTAAGACAAGAAGGCGTTTAAAGTGGTTCGGCTCAATAGAAAAGCCTATGTCCACGGTTATGTATTGACTACCTTGAATTGTTTTTCGACCCCTTACAATGAGGGTGATACAATGTATTTATAGTCCAAGAGGGGTACTGATAGTTGTCATGTGAAAAGATGGAATGCCTTCATTTGTTAGTCATTTACATCAATACATAATGAGAATTAAATATACTACTGCTGTTGTTTCACTGGTTATACAGGTTATATGACTGCTGTCGCTTTGTTGGCTATACAAGTTGGATTTCCAACAGTTGGTCGGTCAGCCCTGTTGGTCGGGTTTCCTTGTTGGTAGAGCTTTTTCATCATGCTGACTTGGATTTGTGCCACATTATATGACACGTGTTGGCTTATAATTGGTCCACGTAAGGTGGTAAATTTTGGTACTCATATATGACTCTTATTCTTACATGACATTATTTATATCTTCTTGAGTAATGTTATGAGTATATATCAAGTGCACCAAAACATACCCAAAAAGCCATAGGAATGGAGACGAGTATTGTATAATATCTCGATTTATGAAAATGTGCAAAATTTTATAACATGATCATATCATTTTGTGTATTTTCTTTATTGGCCAAGTTTGTTTTAAACAATGGTCAATATAAAATAAAATTATTTATGTAATATATAATTTGGTACAATAATTATTTAGACGTTATTTCTAATCTCAAGGAGTCTAAGAAAATGTGATACGTAATATGTGTTGGAGAGATTGTAATATTAGGAAGAAAATAAAAGATATATTATTTAATATGTAAAAAGATGTGTCATTCCATACATAGACATAATCCTTAAAGTATATCTTTTTTTTTTTTTAAATTTTAAAAGAGCAATACACTCTGAATTATATAAAGAAATAGGGAAAAGCAACCTTTCATCAGGGGCTTACAAGGAAGTACATGAAATAAAATAAAATAAAATAAAATAAAATAAAGGAACGAAGATATTAAGAAAGAGGACCTTTATATGGCATAGCTTTGAAAGATATAATAATATCTTCATGAATCTCATAAATTATCGACATGGAATTCATATTTTTATCTTCAAATGTATCCTTGTTCCTAGCACACCAAATTCTCCAAGAAATGAAGCTTGGAAGTAACTTGTAAAGAGTGGCCCTGATGTTGTTCCCATTAGAATTAATACACCAAAACATGAGATGAGATCTAAATCCATAACTATGAAATTTGAGACTCAAAAGATTTTCAAAATTATTCCAAACAGAGATAGCAATATCGCTGGAGCTAAACAAGTGATAGATGCTTTCGTCTTGATAAACACTGCAATATCGACATCTCAAAACAAAAGGAATATTGATAAATTGAAGATTAACATATAGAGGAATAGCATTATCAAGGGTGTTACACATGAAGGTTGAAACTTTTGGAAGTAATCTAGGATCCCAAATCACGGTGAAGGAAAATTGAATTTCGTGTTTATATCTCACATTTTTTAAGGAAGATGGATAAATACCCCTAAACTTTTATTAGATTAGGAGAAATAGACTCTCCTAGATGGCATAAATAACTTGAAGAAACGTGAATTAAGAAGAACTTAGGAATACCCAATGAGAAAACTAAAAAATAAATAAATGGGGGAATTTATAAATATTCCCTTTATAGGGACAAATGAAAAGGAATCCATAGATCTATGATAGTGTTCTAATTGAGGGAATACCACTCTTGTCAATCTTCAAACAACCCCTTGTAATTCTTGGTAGAAGGTTGAAAAAAGTATACATAAAAGATCTAGTTGAAGAGGAGGCCAAATTTTCAAGGCTATCTGCAACACAATTACCTTGTTTGAAAACATGATGAATATTGAAATGATTAGAAGCCATGATCATAGAAAAATAATCAATACAGTTTTTCAACTTCCAAGGAGAATTCCATTTGTTCAGCACCATATGAAACAAAGAATTTGAATATGTTTCTATGATATGGTCTTTTATTTGTAATTTCAAGTAAAGGTCCAGGCCTATTCTTAAAGCTTCCGCTTCAACAAAAAGACACGATTGATGACCCACAAACTGAGACAAGGCAAAAGTAAAATCACCTTTGTGATCTCTTATTATACCACCACATGCACTAGCACCAGGATTTCCTAAAGAAGAACCATCAACATTAAGCTTGAAAAAAATTAAGGGGGCTTGATCCAAGATATATCAAAGAATGAAGAAGCCTTTAATTAAACTTTAAGGCCAAACAAAGAAGTAATGTTGAGATCCTCCTACTTAAGAAGATTTTTGAAATGAGTACCTACAACCAAAGATCTCATAACTGAAATAACATTATAAATAATTAGTTGATGGTACATTTGAATCCCATTAAAAAAGCATTCGTTCCTTACAATCCAAATTTCCCAAAAAATGATGATAGGAAGATTGTGAATAAGAGACTGTAAATGAGAAGGGAACTTCTTGAGCCACCAAGAAATAAGTATAGAATAGCATGGGAGGAAATTCAACTTTAACTTAAGTAGATTCCCAAAAAAATTCCAAACTTGATGAGTAATTGGGCCAGACAGAAAGGAGTGGGAGATGGTTTCAATATGAGCATTGCAGCATCTACATGTAGAGGCCAAATGAATGTTAAGATTTTGGATCATTGAGTCTAAAGGAACAACTTGATGCAAAATTTTCCAAGTAAATATGGTTACTTTAATAAGTCAAGATGAAGACCAAAGAAATTTCCATACAAAAGAGAGAGGACTATGTGGAATACTGTAGTCATATGCAGACTTGAAAGAGAAATTGCCATAAGTAGTAATCGACCAGAAAAGAGAGTCTCCATTATGGACTGTAATCTCTTCAAAGCAGTTGTAAACTTGTTTAATGCATTTGAGAACATGTGATCCTTGATTTCTAGTATACAAAGATGACTTGTATTTCTTATGCATGAATGAAGCCCACAGACTTTGAGAAGATGATAAAGACCAATAAGGTCTCAGACTTGTAACTTTAGTAATACCAGCCAAACTTTTAACATTTAGGCCTCCTTAGTGGAAATGTTAGCTGATCTCATTCCAATCAGTCCAATGATGCTTTGCTTTATCATCTTGAGATGAACCCTAAAATAAATTATCAAAGATAGATTCAATAATTTTGATAATGGCTTTAGGAGGTTGAATAACAGTCACAATATGTATAGGAATAGAATAAAGAACATGATGAATTATAGTGAGCCTTCCACCAGGACATAAGTATTTAAAATTCCAACCTACCACTTTAGATCTAATTTTACCAATCAAATCAGTGAAATAACATGTTAAGATGTGGGTAGTTATGAGTGATATGGAATTATCTAACTGCTGAGTTGGCATCCAGATCAAAGAATCAAATGAGGAGTTGCTGATGTGTCAAGTTTGTTAAGTAGTTATAGGGTTTGTTTGTAACTAACTAGAGAGAGAATAAAAATCGTCCGTGAACAGATTTTATTCTGAGATATGTAGTTTCCTATAAATAGATATATATAAAAGGGAGAGAGGTAAATCAATCTTTGATATGTAATTTCTCAGTTGTACTCAAATGCCTTGATAATAAATTTCTTCTCTTTGAACTCCACAAAAGCTATTTGTATCTGTGTTCTTATATTCTAGTTTCTTGTTTAATTTTTTATTAGCTCTTTTAAACAAGATTTATACTTTTAATAGATGTTAAAACCTAACAAATTGGTATCAGAGCGTTTCAAGATCCATCAATGGCTGCTGCAAAGTTCGAAGTAGATCGTTTTACTGGTGAAAACAATTTCAACTTGTGGAGAATCAAGATGAAAGCGTTTCTAGTTCATCAGGGTTTTGCAGATGAGATCTCAACAGAAGCTATGGCAAAACACACCGATGCAGGCAAAGAATATGAATTTCAATCAAAAGCACACAGTGCGATTCTGCTGAGTCTTGGTGATGAAGTGTTGAGAGAGGTGTCTGAAGAAGAAACCGCAACAGGGACGTGGAATAAATTGGAGAGTCTATATATGAAGAAATCTTTGGCAAATCGACTTTATTTGAAAAAGAAACTGTATACCTTATATATGGATGAAGGAAAGGGGATGAGAAAGCATGTGGATGATTTTAACAAGATTGTGTTGGATGTCAAGAACATTGATGTCATGATCGATGATGAAGACCAAGCAATTATACTTTTAAGCTCTCTTCCCTCTATTTATGAACATTTTGTGGATACGATGCTATATGGTAAAGAGACATTAACCATGGGAGAAGTCAAGTCTGCATTGAATTCTAAAGAACTGCAAAAGAAAACTAATGCAAAAGAAACTGGAGAAAATAGTGGAGAAGGTTTGTCCGTTCGTGGCAGATCAGAAAAGAGAGAAAAAAGGGTAGAGGAAGGTTAAGATCAAAATCAAGAGCTAGAAGAAAATGCTTTCACTGCCATAAGGAGGGTCATTTTATCAAGAACTGTCCTGATAAGAAGAAAAAGTCTGATGATAAGTCAAAAGATAGTGGAGATGCAGTTGTGGCCTCAGATGGGTATGGCAGTGCAGAAGTTCTCGTAGTCTCAAAAGGGAATCCAGAGAAAGAATGGATACTAGACTCAGGTTGTTCATTCCATATGACTCAAAATAAAAGATGGTTTGAAGACTATTAAGAAAAATAGGGGGAATGGTGCTTTTGGGAAACAACAAGGCATGCAAAGTTGCAGGTCTTGGAACAGTCAAAATCAAGATGCATGATGGCATTGAGAGATTGATTCAAGGAGTCAGGTATGTACCGGAACTTAAAATAAACTTACTGTCTTTGGGAATGTTAGATCAGAGTGGATGTAGTTTTAAAGCAGAGAATGGTATCTTAAAGGTGTTGAAGGGGGCTCTGGTAGTAATGAAGGGCATTAGAAAGAATGGACTGTATTATTTGGTTGGAAACATTGTGATAGGATCTGCTTGTACTATGTCTGATTTAAATAAGGATAAAACTAGACTTTGGCACCTCAGGCTTGGACATGTAAGCGAGAAGGGTCTCACTGAGTTGAGCAAGCAGGGTCTACTATGTGGGGATAAGATTAATAAATTGTCTTTCTATGAGAACTGTGTCTATGGGAAAGCAAAGAGAGTAAAATTCACAACTGGTATACATAGAACGAAGGGGACACTAGATTATGTTCACTCGGATCTATGGGGGACAGCTAGAGTAAGCTCTCATGGAGGAAGAAGGTATTTCTTATCAATAGTAGATGATTACTCAAGAAAGGTTTGGGTATACATTCTGAAAAATAAGGATGAAGCATTTGGTAAATTCAAATAGTGGAAGGCTCTAATGGAAAATCAAACAGGAAAGAAAGTTAAAAGGCTAAGAACGGATAATGGTTTAGAGTTTTGTTCAGAATAATTCCATCAATTCTGTGCTGATCAGGGGATGACAAGACACAAAATAGTGGCAAGAACTCCGCAACAAAATGGTTTGGCAGAAAGAATGAATAAGACAATTCTAGAATGAGTAAGATGCATGCTGTTAAATGTAGGTCTTTCAAAAACTTTCTGGGCAGAAGCAATAGTAACATCTTGCTATATAATTAATATGTGCCCCTCGTCAGCCATTGAGTTCAAGACACCTGATGAAGTATGGAGTGGTCATCCACCAGATTACTCTAGACTTATAGTATTTGGATGCATAGCATATGCACAAATCAATCAAGGGAAGCTAGAAACAAGAGCCAAGAAATGTGTTTTCTTGGGCTATCCTGAAGGAGTAAAGGGATATAAGTTGTGGAGCATTGAACCTGGTCAGAGCAAATTCATCATCAGCAGAGATGTCATCTTTAATGAGAATCAGATGGCCAAGAACTCACAAGAAGCTTCAGATGGAAAGAATGAAGAAACTGGTAGCTTGCAGATTGAGGTGGAGCCACACACAAAAGAACAACATGATCACTTGAATGAAGCTAGTGGAGATGTTGAATCTGTGGAGGAAGGACAGCAAGAAGAGGAGTATTTGTTAGCAAGAGACAGGGAAAGAAGAACCATTAAACCACCAAGCAGGTTTGCCTTTGTAGATTCGATCTCGTTTGCCTTAATGGTAGCAGAAGACATTGAAGGAAATGAGCCAATATCCTATCAAGAAGCAATGGACAGTAAAGATAGAAAACATTGTCTTGAAGCTATGCAAGAATAAATGACTTCATTAGAGAAGAACAACACATGGGTAGTAGTCACTAAACCGAAGAATCAGGGAGTTGTGGGCTGCAAGTGGGTCTTCAAAAGAAAGGAAGGAATTCCTGGAGTCGAGAAAGGAAAATTCATGGATAGACTAGTAGCTAAGGGATTCACTCAAGAGGAAGGCGTGGATTACAATGAGGTTTCTCACCAGTGGTCAAGCACAGTTCAACCAGAGTTCTGTTAGCTATGGTAACTCAAGATGATTTGGAACTAGAACAAATGGACGTAAAAACATCCTTTTTGCATGGTGAATTGGAGGAGAAGATCTACATGAAGAAACCTGAGGGTTTTATGAAGAATGTTGGAGGTGATCAAGTATATTGGTTAAAGAAATATCTTTATGGTTTGAAGCAGTCACCTAGGCAATGGTATAAACGTTTTGATGATTTTATGATCAAACACGAATACTCTAGAAGAAACTATGACAGTTGTGTATACTATAAAAGGATGGCAGGTTCAGGGATGATATATCTTTTATTGTATGTAGACGATATGCTTATAGCATGTAAATGCAAACAAGATATTGCCAAACTGAAATCTCTACTTAGGTCTGAGTTTGAAATGAAAGATCTGGGTCCTGCTAAGAAAATTCTTGGGATGGGGATAATGAGAAATAGGCCCAGAAAAAGGCTATTTCTATCACAGAAAAATTATCTGAGTAAAGTGTTGGACAGGTTTGGTATGCTAGGTGCTAAATCAGTTACTACACCCTTAGCACAACATTTCAAATTGACTACAGAATAATCTCCCAAAATAGAGGAAGAAAAGGAAGAAATGAGCAGAGTTCCTTTTGAAAATATGGTTGGTAGCATCATGTACGCAATGGTGTGTACCAGGCCTGATTTGGGATATGCTGTAAGTGTGGTTAGCAAATTTATGGCTAGTCCCGGAAAGACTCATTGGCAAGCTTTGAAGTGGATCATGAGGTACTTGAAGGGTGCTTTGGATGTCGGATTGCAATTTGAAAGCAAAGGTGATAAGGGAGAGGTAGTGACAGGTTATGCAGATTCAAATTTTGTAGGCAACCTGGACACTAGAAAGTCTTTGAGTGGTTACATCTTCATAGTGTTTGGGAGTCTAGTTAGTTGGAAAGCAAGGCTGCAATCAGTGGTGGCATTGTCAACAACTGAAGTTGAGTATATCGCTGTGACAGAAGCTATTAAGGAAGCTTTGTGTCTACAGGGACTGTTGAAGGAACTTGGGTATAACCAAGAGAAGGTGAAGGTGCACTGTGACAATCAAAGTGCAATTCATTTGTGCAAGAACCAAGTATTTCATGAGAGAACCAAACACATAGATGTGAAATTACATTTTGTTAGAGATGTAATATCGAGTGGAGCTGTAGAAGTTGTGAAGATAGCTACTGAGAGGAATCGTGCAGATATGTTGACAAAGGTGATTCCTGGAACCAAGTTCAAGTTATGCTTGGACCTGGTTAATGCAGTTAACTTCGACAGTTGAGTCCTTAGGGACAGGTGGAGTTCAAGATGGGTACTATAATTACATATCAAGGTGGAGATTTGTTAGATGTGGGTAGTTATGAGTGATATGCAATTATCTAACTGCCGAGTTGGCATCCAGATCAAATAATCAAATGAGGAGTTGCTAATGTGTCAAGTTTGTTAAGTAGTTGTAGGATTTATTTGTAATTAACTAGAGAGAGAATAAAAATCGTCCGTGAACAACTTTTATTATGAGATATGTAGTTTCCTATAAATAGATATAGAAGGGAGAGAGGTAAAGCAATCTTTGATATGTAATTTCTCAGTTGTACTCAAATGCCTTGATAATAAATTTCTTCTCTTTGAACTCCACAAAAGATAGTTGAATCTGTGTTCTTATATTTTGGTTTCTTGTTTAAGTTTTGATTAGCTCTTTTAAACAAGATTTCTACTTTTAATAGACGTTAAAACCTAACATAACAAAGATTTAATCTACCTTTATGAAGAGGGAAACCAAGATACTTTAGAGGCAGATGCTTGAATTGCAGACTGAGATAAGAGGATATTGCATTCCTCCTATCTATATGATTTTTGGTTCTAGTAGTGAAAGAACCCATTTGCATATTAATCTTTTGGCCGGAGAGGTATTCATAAGAATGAAGAAAGACCGTTGGCTTTTAACAACTTTTTTTATTCCCATTAGTACAAATGATAATATCATCAGCGTATGATAGATGGGAAATAATAAGGGATCCGATGGTATTTTTAAATAGTTTAATGATGTTCTCTTTGATCTTATTATCTAAACCTCTTGAGAGAACTTCAACCACAATTATAAAGAGAGTAGGGGAAAGGGGGTCCCCTTGTTTAAAGCCTCTAGAGGACTTAAAGAATCGAGCAGAATGGACATTAATAATAACAGAAAACTAGTTGTTAGATAATAACCTCCAAATCATGTCTATGAAACATTCACTTAAACCAAACTTTATCAAAACTGATAATAAAAATAACTAGGAAGTCTAGAATTGATAATTTTAGAAATTATTTTAAATGAGAAATTAGAAAGGCTTATAGGTCTGAAGTGAGAACAAGAAGATGCATTTTTGATTTTGGGGCGAGGGCAATAGAATTAAAAGACTAACTCAATAGGATTTGAGATCCAGGAAAAAAGTAAGTAATGGATCTAATGAGATATGTTTTAATAAAATCCCAACAAGAGATGTAAAATTTACCATCAAACCCATCAGGGCTTGGGATGCATCAGAGTTCAAACTTTTAATGGCATTTAATATTTCTTCTTCTGCAGTATAAGTAGTTAAGGACTCATTAAATTCAGAAGATATAATAGAGGGGATGACATCTATAAGGTCTAGAAAATTAGACGTAGGCTCATAAGATAAAAGAATCTAGAAATGTGACACAAATGCCTGATCAATGCCTTGTTGTGAAGAAATCCATTGATTATCTGTGGTTAGGATTATTTGAATACTTTGTCTTTTCCTCCTAGATTTAATTGTGGAGTGGAAGAATTTAGTATTGAGATCACCTTCTTTTAGCCATTTTATGTTAGACATATGCTTTCAATAACTCTCTTCAACTTTAAGGGCTTGATTAAGTTGAGCTTTTAGTATCATGCGTAGCCATTCGAAGATTAGAAGTAGGAGATGGTTTATAAGTAATTTCAGCACCAGCAAGAGAATCTTCAAGGTCCTTAACATTTTGGAAAATATCCTTAAAAGTCTCCTTATTCTAAGTGTGAAGTGAACCTTTTTAATTTTAGAGAGAATAGTCTCTTAAGAGCAACTTGCAGAGGAGAGTTCCAAGATTCAGCAACCCCATCTTTGAAAGTATGATGAGAAATCCACATCTTCTGAAATTTAAAAGGCTTAGGAAATGAGTCTATATCAGATTTGATAGTGAGTAAGATTAGGGAGTGATCTGAATAGTTTTTATTGAGTTGTTGAACATAAATTGAGGGGAAAACATCTTTCCATTTCTAACTAGCCAAAGATCGATCCAGCCTAGAAAAAATACACCATCCTCATCTCTATTATTTCACTAAGTAAACTTTGAACTATGAAAACCAAGATCAGTTATACCACAAAAAGAGATACTGTCAATGAAATATTGAGTTGAGTGAAAATCAATGGCATTACCACTAACGTTTTAAGCTTGATAAGTCACCACATTAAAGTCACCAATTATCACATGAGGGCAGTTCCAAACATGAGAAGATATCACATTCAAACAAGGCCAATGATCAGTTCTTTTAATTCTTAAGCATTTTGTATAGACAGTAGAGATGAAAATGGGAGATATAAATGACTGGTCTTCAATTTTAAAAGTGAGAGACCGTTCTTAATTTGAAACTATGTCTATTGATAATCCAAGCTTCTAGAATAACCACATTTTGGATGAAATATTTGCTAAGCAACCTTCAAATTTCCCTTTAAATCTGAATCTTTTAATACTAGAAGATTCTAATTCGGCTCAATTAAGGCAATGGCAGGAAGATTATACCATTTGATCAGTTTTTTCACTCTTTTAATATAGGGTTTATTAGAAATACCTCTAATATTCCAAGAGATGAAATTAATCATTTGGAAAGAGAAGATAAAGTGGATGAATTGTGCTTAAGACTAGACCTAGTAATTCTCTTAACCATTGGATCTTGAATGACCTTTATCTTGGAGTGAATTGGAATACCTCATGGTTTGGATATAGGATGATGATCTTTTGATTGGACTTCTTTGATCTGTCTTCTAGATTTAACCTCTATTTAAGACTGTCATTTTTTATTATCTAAATGCTGGGTAAACAAGCTCAATTCTTCTTGTAAAGGAATTGAAATCTTGGATCTTGGTTCAGAATTAGAAGCATAATCTTTATCATGGGCTTGATGGATCTCATAAATAGGCATTATATTACCCGTGGGAGATAAATTTTAATTATGAACAATAATAGTTTCTTCACCAAAACCATCAGAGTTATCAAAGTTTATATCAACTTCTTGGCTGGGAAGCTGCGCGAGGGGAGATGAAACCTTTTTTATGGGTAAAACATCAGATTGATTAATGACTTGAACTGTATCTTCTTAGGCATTTACTGTATCTTGAAGGTCTTGAGTGCATGATAGACTGACTTCTTAGTTATTGGTTACTTGTTTGCATTTATCGTCCATAAGTAGTGGCTTTAATCGGAGGAGTATTTTTTGTGATTTTCTTCTTGGAAGGATTTTCGAACATGTAATCTTCAAGATAATGACCTTTTTTTCAACAGTTAGAACAATCGCTTGGACAATTTTCATAAGAAATATCTTTCCAAAAACCATTATCACCAGTACCAATCCAGATTCTATTAAGCATCTCTTTAGTAAGGTCCAATTCCACACAAACACGAGCGAGGCTTTGTCTTGACATAGACATGGTTGAAGCATCCAGTTTTAGAGGTTTACCAATTAACTGAGAAATCAAATATAGGTGAGACTTGGCAAAAAAATGTATTCTTAGTTTATGAAAGTTAATCCAAACACGAGTGATTGGGCTTTTAACATCAGTTTTGAAGGAGGGGGACCATTTGAAAGTTCTCATGGGAATTTTTCGATGTACCATTGATCTCTGGACCATAAATGAACAGAGTTTTACTCACTATTCAATCGAATGAGGATATGTTTTTAATCTAGCAAGCCTATGGTGTATGTTGTTCCATTGCGGGCCTACCATGAGAGAACTTATCAACTATGGCATGCTTGAAAGGTTCAGCTAACATTTGGATGACTTTATGGGAGAAAATAATGGCAGGGGTACCTTTAAAGGTGGAAGGAGGTTTCAAAAGAGGTTTAGAAGGAGTTGAAGAGGAGAGAGCACCCGTAAAGGATCTTTTCCATGGATTATATTGATAAGGAGGTTTAAGAGATAGGGGTAGAGTGGCAGGATCAGCAGCCATGCAAACCCTAGGAGAAGGAACCCTAGAGTCGCCAAAAGAGAGCTCCGAGAAAGTTTGAGAGGAAGATTAATTTTTTATGTCTCACCACGTCTTAAGATTTTTTTAAGTAAAAACATGAGAAAGCCAACCTTGGTGACGAGATACAAAAACATTATCATCAATAACATCATACACCGCTTGCATTCTTTTCCACGTCCCACTTGCAAAAGAAAGTGTTCCTCTAAAATTCGTACGAATTTTATTATATTTAAAGTTTAAAAAATTAGCCTATAAAGAATTATTATGAAGAAAATGAATCCGAATTTTTCAAGAGAAAGCCAAAGACACATCAATGATCTTACGAACACCAAGCCCACCTTTAAATTTAGGTATAGAAATAACATACCATGAAACCCAATGATGTTTGTGAGTTTCCTTGGAATTTGCCCAGAAGAAATTAGTGCAAACCTTATTAAAATCTTGGATGAAAGCCACTGTAGGAAATATAACGGAGAAGACATGAGTTTCTTACATCATAAGAACCACCTGGATCAAAAGTCAATTTACCTGCCATAGAAAGACATCCAGACTA
Organism: Sambucus nigra; assembly: GCA_949130495.1. Taxonomy (NCBI): domain Eukaryota; kingdom Viridiplantae; phylum Streptophyta; class Magnoliopsida; order Dipsacales; family Adoxaceae; genus Sambucus; species Sambucus nigra. The sequence goes on along the minus strand of OX422223.1, from coordinate 61,979,468 downwards.
CCAATGCTTAATTCGACTTACAGCCTTATCAGTGATATGAGCAAATATAAGGTTTTTTTTCGGCACTTTTAGAGCGAGGCACCAAGATAAGTAACAATCATAGATTTAATAGGAAAACTCGTGCAAGAAGTAATTTTGTTCTGCTGCCGAACTGTGCATCTGGGAGCTGCTATTATCCAATTTTTGGAAGCATTAATGCATTGACCATATTGAAATTCATAATCGGATATAAACTGCATGGAGTTCCTGATTGACCGAAGATTTACATTCTGAAAAATAAAATTATATCGTCTACAAAAGAGAGTGACGATATAAGCAGACAACCCTTGGGCATTGAATAGTGCTCTATAGACCCTTCTATCATCAAATTGTGGACACTCTAGTGAGAACTTCCTCCACAATAACGAATAAAGAAGGGGATAAGGGATCACCTTGATGCACCCCAAACCCTGATTTAAAATAACCGCAAGACTTGGCATTAATGATAATAGAATACCAACGATTAGACATAATTCTCCAAACCATATCAATACACATTTCAAAGAATCCAAAAGCCCGGAGAACCTTTAAAATAAAGTACCATGAGATTCTGTCATACGAGTTGTCCATATCCACTTTGATCACAACGTTGGAACTATGAATCTTATTATTCAGATTAGAAAATAACTCCTAAGCAAGAAGAATATTATCCATGGTGTGGCGACCTTGGATAAAACCTGTTTGGGATGGAGATATAATCTTGGGAAGCAAACCACCAAAATGGTTAGACAAAATTATAGAAATTATTTTGTTAGAAAAGTTGCAAAGGCTTATGGGTCTAAAATCTAAACAATTTAAAGGGTTTTTCACTTTTGGAATAAGAATAATGTTATTAGAAGAACAACTCTTAGGAATTTCATGCCCGAGAAAAAAAAATTGAATAACTAGAACTAAATCCTCCTTGATGATGTCCCAAAAATCTTGAAAGAAGAACCCATTAAATCCATCCGAACTTGCCACACTATCCTTGTCCAATGAAAAAACAACCAACTAAATTTCTTCCATAGATGGAACATTAGCAAGCACAGAATTGTCACAAGCATAAACCAATTTAGGAATATGCTGAAAAATGCTAATATTGTTATCACTGAAAGTATCCTCCTGAAGAATACTTTGAAAGTGAGAAATAACACATTTTTCAACCTCTTTAGAATCAGAGATCCATGAACCATCATCATCCTTAACCCTATGAATGAACAATTTGTTAGTTTTCTTCCTAAATATGGAATGGTTTTTTTAATTGACATCACCATGAGTAACCCATTTAACTCTAGCCTTTTGCTTCCAATAAACCTCCTCAATTTTCAATTACTTATTGAAGTTAGCCTTGACAAGATGCCAATCTTCTCTATGCTATTAGGAAGGATCAATATCTAAAATAGCCTCCTTGATAACCAACTCATGTTCTACGTTTTGGACCCGGTTGAAGACATTTTTAAAAACCTCTTTGTTCCAAGATTTTAAAGAAATTTTGACATTTTAAAGCTTGGATGAAAATAATGCCATATGACCCCCCCAAGCAAAAAAAAAACCCAAGCATCTATCGCCACTCTAAGAAAAGAATTATGAGAGATCCACATATTTTGAGAACAAAAAAGGTCTGGGGATGGAATTAGAATGCAATTTTAGAGATAGGACAAGAGGGGCATGAATTAAGTTAGTGCGATGAAGATGTTCTATTGAAGAAGAAAAAGGATTATGAAACCAACCATCATTACCAAAGACCCTATCGATTCTAGAACATATCCTATCATCACCATCATGATTGTTACACCAAGTATATTTAGCACCCAAAAAAGGAATTTCATTTAATCCTACATTTATCATGGTAGCATTAAAGTCTAAAATGACATGTCCATCAACCAAATTACCACTATATTTTTCATCTTATTTGGACACAATATTGAAATATCCTCCAATAACCTAAGAATCATAACCAAGAGAAGCAATAGTATTAATCTCATCCCAAAGAGGTTTCTTGTCATCTTTATTGCATTTGGCATAAACACACGAGAATAAATAGGATTTGGGAAAGTTTGGAAATTAAATGGAAATAGTTAAAACTTGTTCCATATCTCTAACCAAATCAACTTGACACTGAAATTTCCAAAGAATCCAAATCTTCCCACTAATATTGGAAGTTCCTCCCGAGAAACCAATTTTTTGAATAAGAGACTGTATGCTAGCAAAATCATGTTTAGGTTCTCGAATAACTATCATACTAATCCGAATTTTTTTGATAATACGTTTGAGTCTAGGACAAGATGGATTATTTCTTATACCCCTAATATTCTAGAAAATGAGATTTAACATGTATTCTTAATGTGGGGATACGTTTGAGAAACAAGCGGATACCTTATTTTAATATTGAAAGCAGGAACAAATTCAAACTTTTTCTTATTCCTTTTAGCAATGGGAATGGAAAAACTGAGTGAAGGTTTTTGGGCTTATACGAAACCACAGAATTATGTTGAACAGAAGAATTATCAAAAGCTTTAACTCTCGCAAGTTTTTTTTAAGGTTTGAAGAAAATTCATTCAAACTGCGAGGAGAAATTTGGTTACTAGCAACCTCATCAACATCTTCGAAGTAATTCTAGAGAGGTTTCATAATTTTCAGGAAGGATGAGTGTGAATCATGAGGAGAAGTGGTAAATTAACAGTGACTGAAATTTTTTGTTAGAAGAAAAATGTTTGGAACTACATCAGTTTTGTAAACGAATTCTCCTTCTTTGGAGTCTGAGTCTAACACTGAAAAAGAATTTTTGAGATCAATGCCTTTTTATAGAAAATCCGAGGAGTATGCTTTATGAAGACAATTATGATCTGGATATTTCTCCGAAACAACCTTATTCTTACCGTAAATGAAAGAGGAAGTTTTAGAAGTGGAAGTAAGCCCATGCGTGGTAATTTATTGAAGCCCCAAAACACTAGGGTGATTTTTAATCAAAACAGTATCATGATTTTGATTGCCAACATGTTTTATAACAAACCCACCATTTTATTCCTTATTTTTTTACGGCAAGGGTTTAGGATCCAATACCTTGGCAAAAGGAAGAGAAGAATTAGGTTTAAAAGGGAAGTCAGAGTTAATAGCGGAGGAAGGCAGTTTAGGTTAGAGAAAATTATGAGAAGCAGAAAAGTTATTATTTTTTTGCAAAAGAATTACAATAACCTTCAACATGCCCAGCGAGTAAATAATGCCTATAAAATGAAGGAATGTTTTCATAACAAACTTTTTGCCAAAATCTTCCTGAACCACATGCAATCCAAACACTCTCTAGAAGAGGTTTTAAAACATCAATTTTGACATAAACCCTAGCCAAATTGGGTCTTGAAACCGTGGTAGTTTCTTCATTCACGATCAATGGTAATCTAATACATTGACAGATAACAAATAAAGCAGGTTTGGAAAAAAAGTGAACAAGAAGATGAGGCAGTGATACCCATATCAGAAAAATAGAATAATTAATATTGGGCAAGAAATTCGCGATCCATTTGAAAACTTTCATGGGCGCTTTGTAAATAAACAACTATTCTCTTAACCATATACGTAAGAAATCTTATTCATAATAGAGTTTACTCAGAATGTGTTGGTCATCAAGAAGTTCCAAAAAGAAAGAGCATTTGAGAGATAAGTGTTGAAAGTCTTTTGATGATACACAAATAGTGCGTATTTCATCCTCCGAATCTATGCATTTAAGCTCCCTCGGGTATCTTATTCCCTATATTTATGGTCGTTAATCAGACAACCTCGAATTTCTACGTTAACATGTTTTGTAGGGGTTAATTGAGCTTTTATAGGTAATTGGATGCTAAGTATGAAGTTCAGACCGCTCGATTTCTGTACGCGATCACATGTTCAAGGGCATTTTAGTCATTTCACAGCTTGGGCACCTAGCGCAACATCTTCACTAAAGTTGTATTCCTCCTCGCTAGCTTCGCGTGGCCATGAACGGTGCATGATTTCGAGTTCGTATGATAAAGTTACGGCGATTTCAGCGGAGGGAAAAACATTGAAACCAAAAGAGGAGGAGAAGAGAAGAAAGGCAATGCAGTAGGCTGCTTGATTCTGACCTGCTTGATCGATCGATCGACCAAAGGGGTCAATCGATCGATCCTCATCGATAGTGGATGTTTTGTTCATGATCGATCGATCGACCAAAGGGGTCGATCGATCTATCCCTTATTTTCAGCAGATATTTTGGCCTTTATTTTCTTTTTCCTTTTCCTTTTCTTTTCTATTTATTTTGCCACTTACTATATAAGACTTTTTTGTTGTAATAGTCAGAAGTGAAGTAGTTAAAACGATTTTAGGTAGGATAGGTTAGGGTTTTGGAGGTTTGGGAGCTCATTTCTTCTTTTCTTTTTGGATTGACACCCATTTGGGTTTGTAAGTTTGTGCTACCATCTTCCATTTCCATTAATACAGTTGTATTTCCTTATTTCCTTGCTTTCTAGTTAAATTACATGCTTTCCTAATTAGTTTACATGCTTTGATTTCATTTCATTCTAGTGTAGTTTTATTGCGTTTATTTACTCGCTTTATTTATCGCGTTTTTAGCATGCTTTCTAGGTAATTTAAATTAGGTTGTGTTTGAATTGAACTCACTCGGGTTAACGCGTTGCTTTGCTTGGTGATAGTGTTTACGGGTCTATTTCGGGTGCATTGTCCTAGTTATTGTGCCTAGGAGATTTGACGGGGCATATCATGTATGTCTCGTGCTTATGACCTTTTGTGCGCAATTTTCGGGATATTTGTTAACGCCAAAATCTTATTAGGCTTTTATGAGGATTTAGGGGCATGACAACTCATGGTTTAATTAACTGTCAAAACGAGACGCATTTGTAATAACTCGTCGACCCATGTAACCATTTTATACAAATTAACCCGGGTGAGGGATATTCTGTGCAACCTGTAATTTTATCGCTTTGTTAGTCTAGTTTCAATACACTTGCCTAGATTAACATTTTCCTTTCATGCATCTTTTCTTTTAGTTTGTAATTCACCTTTTGCACTTTTATTTGGAAGTATTAAATCATATAAATTCTAACATCTCGTCCCTGTGGATTTTTTATACCCGACTTACCGCCATACTTGCCTCACAAGTATAGCCATAATTTAGGTTTGTTGGTATTGAGTAGGCGAAACGAAAACAACGACCGATGCCTGACACGCGTCGTGCTTTTCGGCGCCGTTGTTTGTTTTAGACTTTATTTGATTTAGTATTTCATAGTATTTTCTTTCTATTTGTATTCTTTGCTAACCTTTTTGCAGGACTTCCACATTTGAGCACTTAGAAACGCTCGAATTTTTTCCACGCGCACCTATCTTTGTGGAATTCGCCACTTGAGCCATTTTTGGTGTAAGCATGTCTTATTCCAATTCTTTCGATAATCATTGTTATAATTCTCAAAATTCCCGCAAACCTATGGCTCTCGGTGAATACTTAGAATCCCAAAGTATAACAAATTCAAATATGACTTTGGGCGAGTATAACGAAAGCCAAAACTTAGGTTATTGGAATTTTGATGATGATGACAATGATTTTGGGCCTTTACCTCCTTATAATAGGAATTTTGAAACGAATTCTAATATTTTTCAAAATTCCTATAATAATGAGTTTTCGTTTAAGTCCGATAGTAATTTTCAAAGTTCCCATTTTCATGCATCTGCACCTCGACCTATGACATTCGGTGAGGGCTTGCATATGTATGAGAATGAGAAAATTCAAAATCTCTATCGGGAAGAAAATCATTTGTAGGAACATGAGTTGGATTTATTATTTGAGTCTAACGACGATTTTTCTTCCGAGACATTTGAGGTCAAGGAATGTTTTGAACCAAATAATGTACTTTTACCTACTTTGGAACAAACCATTCTAGACTTTGCCCATTGCATAATAGCTATTGAAAGTGAGGATGAAAATTACGTAATATCTATATGCAATGAAATGATTTCTTCTTTGGCTCCCAAAGAAGAACATTTCATTGAAAATGATATTATTTCATTCGAAACTCAAACTTCATGCGAAGATGATTCATCTCATGAGTTTGAATTTCTTTCATCCCCATTTTCACTCTCTATTATCACACTGTCATAAGTACCCGATGATTCAGTTTCAAACTTTAATGTTTTAAACCTTTTCGCCGATGAGGATTACTTACTGGAGTCGCCTTCCATGATCGCATCAGTGCCTTCGTGTGCACCGCCTCCCATTCCAATTTCAAAATCATTGGGAGGATATTCGGCTTTTCTCGATCCCCACTTATTTTTATCACCCGTTGAATCCAAACCCCCCATCGTCCCTCCAAAAATTTTAATTGGCGATGGTTCCTTTTTTACGCCTTACACATTCCTTCCATTGTTAAAACGGAATTCATATTTTTCGAAGGGCATGCTTGTATGTGAGGGTACACCGGTTATCCTCCAAAGTCAAATCGTTTTTACGGTGGACCCTCAGCTAGTTAGACTTCTAGTGTATAGTTAGTGTGAGGCCTAAATAGTAGGTTATATATAGTTAGCTTTCCTTGTTTTTTATTTTTTCTTTCCTTTTTAATTTAGTTTAGTGTAATTAGTTAACTTTTCGTTATTTGTTTTTGCTATGCTCGGTACTAACTTGTTTTTTACATTCTTTGGACTTGTTCTTATGGGGATTGCTCTTTTCCTCTCTTTAACTTGGTTCTTAATTCACATTGAGGACAATGTCAAGTTTTAAGTTAGGGGGTGAGGGATATTCTATGCATTTCTTTATTTAGTCCATGTTTTTGCTCACATGTTAGTTACTTAGTATGCTTTTCTTAGAAAAATTGAAAATTTCAAAAAGATATTCTTTCTTTTTTCTCCTTTTTTGGGAATTTTTCCTTTGTTTCCGATGATAAATTTCAATAATTGTCTGATCCGATAGACAGCCCAATGATGCATGTTCTCGATTTTAGAAGTTATTAGACTTTAGTCTCCATTATTGATATTATGAATAATTTCAAGAATTAAACTTTAATCCCATGAGCACATGCACTTTCTTGCCTTATTGATTTGGTTTAAGATTTTTATAAACCGGTAATCTTTTGTTGCATTGTATATACTTACACCGAGTAAGCTTTGTACCTTTCGTCATTTGTGAGTGTATACACTATTCTTTTCTCATTAAAAACGTTGAATTCGTTGGTAATCTCACTATTCTTTCAATTGATCGTTCATTAATTGAGTTCATACTTGAAATGCGTTACTTGATCATGATTTTCATATATTTTTTTGATTCAAGAATTGCATAAACTTTTGGAAATGATCATAGGCCCTCCTTGTTATATCACCCATATTAGCCTTGAGTCAACCTCACCCTTATATGTTTACCCTCGTTAACCCCTTTGAGCCTAAATATAACCTTTCGTTTCATAACCCCATTCCCATAACCAACTCTACATTGGAGTTTTAAACCATACATACGCTTTCCATACCTTTGTTTGAAATGATACTTGGGATTGAATGTTGTTGTTATGATGTCGGTTGAAATTTAGGCTTATGAGAGTTTGAAAAGTAAAGAAAAGAAAGTAGTGAGAAAAATGAAGAAAAAAAGAAAGCAAAAAGCAAAAGAAAACAAAAGAAAAATGAGAAAAAGAAGAAAATAAAAGAAAGAGAAAGTTGTAAATGTTGTGTTTATAGTTTAATAAGCTTTGATTACTCTCCCCGATGATATATCTAATGTTGTTTTGGATCTTATTTTCCAATTTTGATATTGCCCGCATTTTCCCATTATCCCGAGTTTTCATCCCGGACACTTTGAATCCGTACATACATATCCTTCATTTCATACCCTATCCTAACCTACATTACAACCCTAGTAAAGTCATATGTGATCTTAGGTTGATGTAATTTAAAAGTTTAAATAGTTTTGATAATCTGTGAAAATGCATTTCGCCTCTTTTAATGTGCGATATCCTTTCATTGAGATTACAGTTTTTCATTTTATATATAGCGTTCTTCATTTGTGACATCTGTGCGGCCTAGTTTCCATTTACATTTACTCTTTAGCTCGCATGTTCCATGTGTTACCTACCTATTTTGAGTGAATTTTATTGATGAGTGTAATGCCCGTGAGGATTGAATATATGCTTGCTTTAATGTTTATCCGGTTTATATAAGTTTTTCACCAAATCACACTTTGCATGTGCTCGCTCCCCTCCCACATTTTAAGGTTCAATTCTATGAGGTGCATTCTATAATGTTTAATGATTTGGACTTTTGTTTGAATTCATTCACTTTGCTAATAATGCGTATGAAATCCTTTTCGCTATTATTGGGCCTGTCGCATGTTGGTTTGGGCATATTTTGAGGAAACGATGTGATGTTTGTGGGTATCATCCCTGAAAACCCTTACGAGACAACACTCGTCCACTAGGGTGACCTAGGGATTTAATGGCTTATTGCATACGCTAAATTCAATCGAATCGCCCGCGCTAAATCTAAAGAAGAATGACTATGTAAAACTACCCATTTGTATATACATAAATTATATAATTTTTTTAAAGCACCATAAATTAATTTAATGCATGTTGTGACATTTATGCACACATATAGATAAAATATGGTGATTGTGACATTTTATATTAATTTAAAGTCTTCTAGCCTTTATCATTTTGTAATTTGGCTTTTGGGGTTTATATGTATTTTGGCATTGGGGGTACAGTAGTTCTTTTCAATTAGCTTCGAGGTTCACAGTTTTCACTATTTATACTCTGATTCTACTTAATTTTTAGGCAACTTTTTTGGGAAAGATGTTGGAAAAAATAGATATTGACCTCAAAATGCCAATAAAGAAACTTAATACACCGAAAACTACTTAGCCGAAGGTACAAAATATTATTTTTTAGAACTTGGCTCCAACTCCATTTAAGTCAAAATGGTTCATAAGGTTTTAGCAGATTTTCAGTGGTAAAAACTTTGGTGACAACGCATTTTAATCGTCGATGTTACTTAATAGTGATGATATTCGTTGAGTGTTACATTTGAAGACCAAAATTGTTGAGGCTATTGAATGTTATTAACAAAAATTAGGTTGAATTCATTCAAATTACAAAGATTTTTAGAAATCTAAATATGATAATAATTTGGGCACCACACAAATTTTTGAAATTGTGTGTGTTTCAAAACTTTCTAAAATTTAGCATGTTTCAGAACATTCTGGAATTCAAATCAATATTCAATGCTAAACTATTATAGGCACCGTATAAAAGTAACTTTTTCATTTTTAGCCTGACTGGAATATAAGACACGCTTTTAACATGCCTAGAATCAATATTACAAAATATATGGTCTTGTTCTCGCGTATCTATGAGTAAATAAACTGATTTTCTTTTGTTATTTTATTTAAAATTAGGTGGATAAAAGTTGAATGCACGAAAATGATCGATTTTATGAGAAGTGTATGATGAGAGTTAGATCATTGATTCGATTTGCGAAGAATCATATGGGGCAAAAAAATGAAACTAGATGTCCGTGTTGTGATTGCTTGAATATTGATGTTAGAAACATTGATGAAATGTAGGATAACTTATTTTTGAAAGGTTTTTTCACAACTTATACTCAATGGATATATCATGGGGAATGCTCTGAACGCTTTGTGTATGGTAGTGCAAATGCCGAAGTAAATAGCGATGAAGAGATAACAGATAGTGAAGAGGATAATGGTGACGATATGTGTGATATGTTAGAAGACGTGCATATAGGAACATTCATAGATACTAAGGGTCCAGTTGATTCGTCTCTTGGTAATTCTCCCAAAGATGTTGATGGTGGGGGGAAGAAAATCTTTGAAAAATTATTGAGTGAATCTGAACGCGAACTTTACCCTAATTGTAAAAAATTCTCTACATTGGATTTTCATGTCAGGTTGCTACACTTGAAGGTAATTAATCACCAGAGTGATAAATCACTCAACATGTTGCTCGAGCCATTGAAAGAAGATTTTCCAAATGGCAACCCTTCCAAAATCATATTATGAGGTGAAAAGCATTTTGCGTGATTTGGATTATGATATGTGTCGATTCATGCTTGTAAAAATGATTGTTCGTTATTTCAAAAGGAATTTGAGAATATGCAAGAGTGTCCAATATATGGGGAGTCTAGATGGAAGATCAATGACGGCAAGGGTAAGCGGATTCCACATAAGTTGCTTCATTACTTCCTGCTAACACCAAGACCCAAAAGATTGTTTATGTAAAAAAAATAGCTGAGGATATGAGGTGGCACAAAGAGAAGTGTGTAAATGACAATGTGTTAAGACATTCTACTGACTCTAATGCTTGGAAGGAATTTAATAAGGAGCATGAGTGGATCTATCTAAAACCTCGTAATGTTCGAATTGTTTTAGCAAGCAATGGATTCAACCCGTTTGGTAACATGAACAACTCATATAGCATATGGCATGTTATACTCATGCCTTACAACTTACCTTCGTGCAAATGCACGAAAGAAGAATTTTTTATGATGTCATTGCTCATTTCCAGACCAAAGGCACCTGGTAAGGACATCGATGTGTATTTACAACCACTGATTGATGAATTGAAGGAATTATGGGATGTTGATGTGGAGACATTTCAAATGCCTGCGGCGGTTTTATGGATAATAAATAACTTTCCAGCCTACAGTAACTTATTCGGGTGGAGAAATAAAGGATACATGGCATGCCCTACTTGTAACAAGCATACTTCTTCACAAAATTAAGAAGTAAGATTTTTTATATGGGCCACCGTCAATATTTGAAGCCAAACTATAAATGGCAAAAGAGTAAAAAATTTAATGGCATGCTGGAGCTTCGTTCAAAGCCTACGAAGTTTGATGGGAAATATTGGTTGGAACAATTGAATTATCTTAATGATAGTATCCCTGGGAAACACTAAGACATTAGAAAGCGAAAAAGTACACCCGAAGAGATGAATTGGACCAAAAAAGTATTTTCTTCCAATTGTCGTATTGGGAGACACTGAAGTTATGCCATAATCTTGATGTCATGCACATTGAGAAAAATATTTGTGAGAGTATACTTGGGACAATATGAAACATCGAAGGGAAAACAAAAGACACATATAAAGCGATACAAGATTTGGAGGATATGAAATTAAGAAAGGAGTTACATTTGAAGCGGAATGGTGATAAATATATGATGCCACCAGCATCATATACCCTTTTGACGTTGGAAAAATAAGGGTTTTTCTAGTTCCTAAGATCTGTTGAGTTTCCTAATGCTTATGCATCCAATATCTCTCGATGTGTAAATGTTAGTGACGGTAAGGTATCGGGACTGAAAGGTTATGACTTGCATGTTCTATTACAACGATTGTTGGCTATCGGTGCTCGTGGATATTTACCTAAGGACGTATATACCACATTGGTTGAATTGGGGAAGTTCTTTAATGACTTGTGTTATAAGAAGTTAAATGAAGAAAAAACTAAAGAGATTGCAAAAGGCATCATCCTAATTTTGTGCTAACTTGAAATGATTTATCTGCCGGCGTTTTTCGATATGATGATCCACTTAACTGTTCACCTACCGTGAGAGGCTATGCTCGATGGACCAGTTCAATACAGGTGGATGTATCCTATTGAAAGGTGTGTTTTTATACATATTTAGTCATTATTGTGTACTTTATGTTATAGTTTGTGGGTTTATTTTGACATGATGTGACATTATATATGCAAGAAGTTTTTATAAAAACTCATGGTCTTAGCTGATTTATACGAATTTATCTTGTAAAATCGATCAAAATCCGGGGATTAATATTCAAAACCCATCCATGTTGGTGTTTTTTATTCTTGAAACAAATTTATCATTATCGATTTAATTCAATCCTCTCGCATTAAAAATCGATGAATCAAGTAGGTCATATCTCACATTTTCTACCTTGCTCCGGCAAGGGACATGGCCAATTAGAAATAGTTCTTTATGGTACTAACTTGTATAAGTCAATGTATTTTTTTGGTTTATATTCTCATAGCAATTCTTGTGGTACTAACTTGTACAACGATTGCTGCCTTGGTTATTTTTTTTATCTAAATTCCTTACGAGCTTCATTGCTCGCAAATCAATCTGTAAGATTATGATCGAGACTAATCAATGCATGCACATAGACTCAACTAGGGTGAAACAAAGAGTTCGTGGACCTACTAAAGGTAGAGGATTGGAAAAAACGGTCAAAGAAACTAGGAAGAAGATGCAAATAGAAATTTCCAAAGAGAAAGGAAGTCCTCTTGAGCATGAGCAGTCTTCCAAACTTTCTAGTGAGATAGGGATTATAACTTGAAATCTTATTCCGCTGCCAACTAAATGGAAAGCACTTAGTGAGCGTGATAAGAATGAAGCTTTTGATATAATTAGTGTAAGTATATATATTTTTAGTCCTGTGAATATCGGTATTATACATTTATGTTTAACTTGATTAATTAATATTTTGTATTTATAGGAGAGATTTGAAATGGACTTGGATGAACATGGAAAACGAAGTTGCGAAGAGTTAATGAAAGGGAGGAGTAGGGCTCAAAGAAGTAAGCTTCATCAATATTATTTGACATTTGAGTCAAAGGAGGTGGCACGGGCAAATCAACATAGTAGTTGTACCGAGGCAAATTGGCACAAATTGTGTGATTTATTTGTTGATCCAAAATATGAGGTGATGATGCTGAGATTTAGCACCACCAGATAAGTGTTAGTGAGCTCAAACAATAGCAGCCATGGCAGCCATGGCAGCCATAGAGATGCAGGTATGTAAGTATGTAAGTGTATAGAAGGGGATGAGTATAAGAGGGAATAAGACAATGATGTATAGTGGTTCAGCCAATTTGGCCTACATCCACTGTGAGTGTGTGATCCACTAAGTATGGGCACTAATGGCCTTGGATACAATGCATATAACCCTCTCCTTCTCTCTCTATTGTGTGTGTACAAGCAGAGTTTTAGCTAGGGCTACTGTTCCTGGATCGATCCCCTGTAGGGTTAGGGGTGACAAGTATATATAGGTCTTGGGGGGTGTAGTGTACCCCCCAGGTAAGCAAGGTGCATGTGAATAATGATCTAGCCAATCCCCTATTGACACCTGTAGATGCCAAATGATGACATAATATTCCCTCACGTGAGGGGGTGATTCGGTTGTAACGGTCTTCCACGTGTCATATGAGCTTCACGCGCACTGTTCCACGCGTCTCCCAAACCACGCGCTGAGATGATGTCACCCTCGGCCTATGATAAGAGGCCGAGGGCAAAGTTCCCCCTGGTAGTGAGTATGGTCCAATTTAAGCCTCGTACTGTCGTACCCTCGTAGGGTCGGCCGGAGCCTGGTGAAGGGTCGGCCCCTCGTAGGGTCGTCTGGAGCCTGGTGAAGGGTCGGCCCCTCGTAGGGTCGTCTGGAGCCTGGTGAAGGGTCGGCCCCTCGTAGGGTCGTCTGGAGCCTGGTGAAGGCCAGTTGGGGCCTGATGGGGGTCGGCCCCTCTTAGGGTCGTCCGTTGTGGAGGCGACCCTCCTAGAATATAAACGGGTATATCAATCACCCCCCAGCCCTTAGCCATAGGTGCTGTTGAGATGGCTGAGGGATAGTGTCTTAAATGAGATGCAGGTATGATCAGTTAGGTGAGTGACACCTGGTTAGGTACTCATTGTTGTTCCAGTTTCCAAGGCATGACGGCTGCACACCGCGCTTGGGTCCTTGTACCCTAATGATGCCTTCCTCGTGGGCTGTGTCCTGCCTTGGTCAATGGGCCCACTCATTGCTAAGGTATTTAAGGTATTTTCAAACCCTTTCTCTTCCTTCTTCTTCTTCGCGCCTAAGCACTCTCTCTCTCTAGAATTTTTAGCCTACATCGCCATTTGCAGCCTTCGATTCTTCCAGGCCTAGCAGCGTTCTTATTCTCTCCTCATCAGGTAACCTCTTTCATCCAGTGCTCTCTTTTTCTTTCATTTTCGTTCGTTTTTTAGGCTCGTAGGCAGCCATTTTCCTTAAGTTGTGCCATAACCTTTTCCGGTGTATTTTCCGGTGTCTTCTCCGGTAACTGGCTCTTGGATGTTCTTGAGTGTTCTTGAGTGAAAACCTTTTGAGTTCTTTGTTTAATCCAAAAGTCAAATCTGGTCCACCCCCCACTTGTTTGCAGTAAAATTACCCAAGTCTAGTATAATTTCTTCAAGTGTTGGGTCTTCCCCTTAATGCTTAGGAGGCTTTACAACCTGGTGTCTGAATTCCCGCCCCTGAGAGAGAAACTATTTACCGAGATCAGACGAATAGAGGAAGAGGAAGAGAGGAGACGAGGGGCCGACCCTAATTGGGTACGACCCATTTTTCCCATTCCTCTTGCCACCATTAGACCATCTGAACCCTCTGAGTCTTGTGGGTCGTCATCTCGTCCGGCCGAGACACCCAACCTAAGTGAGATGGACGAGAGAACCTCCTCTCCAACTGGTGCTGGAACTTCCGGTAGAAGGGACTCTCCTGACCTTAGCCCTCCCCGAGAGGCCGAGGGTACGATCCCCTCTGAGGCTGTCCCTGTGACAACCCTATCCCCCAACGCCTTCCAAGTAGCATTTCCTCAGGGTCCTCCTGCAGGTGATGAGGGGGATGAGGACGATGATACAGATGATGAGGTTGATACCTCCCATGCCTCGTCTTTTATCTCCTCTGTCAGGGATAGGGATCTTCTGATATGGAGGCATATTTACGGAGTGCCACCTGGGGTGACTATGAGGGTTCCCTCCGAGGACGAGAGGGTCTTTGAGGGTGAAGAGGGAGAAGTTGCAGTCTACGAGCAAATGTTCAAAGTAGGTGTCAGACTTCCCTTTCACCCTGCCATTATAGATATTCTGTCGGCTCTGGGCGTCTCCCCCTCGCAACTTCCACCCAATTCTTGGAGGACGATTCTGGGGTACATCTCTCTGTGGAAAAACGCTTTCACTGACGAGCCCTCGTCCGACGTGTTCTTGGCCTGCTACAATATCACCTCTTCATCTAAACAGCCCGGATACTATCATCTGGGTGCGAGAAGGTCTGAGAAGAAGCTGCTCCACGTGGCTCAAACTTCCAATCATGATTGGAAAAAAAGGTTCTTCTTCATATCTGGGGCATGGGAGAGCTCCACCGAGGCGTCCCCTTTTGCCGATGCTCCGAGGGTTCCTAACAGATGGTCTAACCCTTCCATGAAAGCTAGGTCAGACCCCGGACTTAGCTTGGAGGAGAGGGATATCGTTGAGTATCTGAGGGGACGAGGGAGAGAGGGTGAGATCCCAAAGTACGAAGATTTGATGACCCCTCGCTTCCTTAAAGAAGCTGGTCTGAGGGTCGGCCCTCTGACTGAACTATGTGAGTTATACTGAACATTTTCCCATCTTTACTTATTTTTGAAGTGTTCTCTTTATCTCTGAACTTTTCTGATTCATCGTATCCTTTTCAGGTCGTCCTGCAGGCGTGTCAGATTATCTCTGGGATATGACTGCTCCAAGCCTTCTTGCTGGTCTGTCAAAGAAGAAGGGGAAGGAGCCTCAGCAAGCTCCTAAGAAGACAAGGGCCTCAGGGCCGACAGTTGTGGAGCCGACAGCTGTTAGTCACAAAAGGAAGGAGCCTGAGGCTCCTGTCGAGCCTCGTCCTGACCCTAAGACGAGGGCCAGGGCCGAGGCCTCTGAAGGAGCAGCCTCTTCATCAAGCATGGGGGCCTTCTGGTCTCAAAATCTGTCCCATCTGAGGGCCGACCCCTCATCTCTTATCGCCAACCTGAGGGCAGCAAAGGCCTCTATGTTCTCTGCACCGTCGGCCTCCGACTTCGAGTTCTTGGCGCAAATGCCTCCAGCCAAAGTGTATGACTACGGTCTGCACTCCCTTGCTCAGGTATTGGTCCTGACCTTTAATTTCATTCTTTCACAAAGTGTTTCCTCGGCTCCCCTTGACGCATCTTCATTTTTCTTGCAGTCTGTCTGTACCTTCACCTCTGCCACCAAGTGGATGGCCGAGAATCAACAGAAATTCCATGAGGCTGAGAGGGCCATCCAACAAGAGGCTGACCTACGGACAGAGCTGGGCACTGCGAGGGCCGAGCTGGAGAGCACAAGGGCTGAGCATGCTAGAGTCCTTGATGAGCTGATGAGGCAGCATGATGCCGATATGCAGGCCAAGGACTTGTTGATCAAGGACAAGGACTTGTTGATCAAGGACAAGGATGAGGCTCTGATCAACCTGGAGGCCCGTCATAAGACTGATCTGGAGGCAGCCATCAAGAAAGCCGAGGCTGACGCTGTGGAGGCATACAAGATTTCAGACGAATTTCAGGGCTTCGGCCTTGAATATCTTGAAAGGGGGATTAGGACGGCCTGTCGGTGGGTAGTCCTCAGATTTGGCGATGTCGTCTCCTCTGTTCGCCCATCATTGGAGGGCGTTCAACTGGACGACCCCCTAATTGCCGAGGCCCTCAATCAGGTGGAGGCCCAAGCCCAGATCGAGGGGGTTGGCACATCTGAAGATGATCCGGTGCTGGTAACTGAGGAGACCATTCCCATTGATGTTGAGGCCCTGCCCTCTGATGTCGTCCCCTAGGGTGGCTGCCTGTAGCCCACACCCTTGTTTTTGTATTTTTGTTCTGTATATTGTAAAACACTTGATGCTTTATATTAATACCATCGTCTCTTCCTTCCACAACTGTCTCCCATATTTAATTCTGTTATGGTTTGTTCCTTGCAAATTTGCTTCTTCGTTGATGGTGATGATACTAACCCTTCCCTCGTCTTTTTGAGGACCAATGTGGGGTCGTCCCCTCATCAGGCCTCATTATAGCCGAGGGTTCAAATGATCAAATTAATGATTTTTATGTAGTCTTCCCTCGTCTTTCTTGAGGACAGTGGTGGGGTCGTCCCCTCCACTGGTCCCCATTATAGCCGAGGGATCAACTTTCCAATTTAATGGATTTTGAAGTCTTCCCTCGTCTTTCTTGAGGACTGTGGTGGGGTCGTCCCCTCCACTGGTCCACATTATAGCCGAGGGATCAACTTTCCAATTTAATGGATTTTGAAGTCTTCCCTCGTCTTTCTTGAGGACAGTGGTGGGGTCGTCCCCTCCACTGGTCCCCATTATTGCCGAGGGATCAACTTTCCAATTTAATGGATTTTGAAGTCTTCCCTCGTCTTTCTTGAGGACAGTGGTGGGGTCGTCCCCTCCACTGGTCCCCATTATAGCCGAGGGATCAACTTTCCAATTTAATGGATTTTAATAATGTCTACCCTCGTCTTTTTGAGGACCAATGTGGGGTCGTCCCCTCATCAGGCCTCATTATAGCCGAGGGTTCAACTTACCAATTTAATGGATTTTAATGTCTTCCCTCGTTTTTCTTGAGGACAGTGGTGGGGTCGTCCCCTCCACTGGTCCCCATTATAGCCGAGGGATCAACTTACCAAATTAATGGATTTTAATGTCTCCCCTCGTCTTTCTTGAGGACAGTGGTGGGTTCGTCCCCTCCACTGGTCCCCATTATAGCCGAGGGATCAACTTACCAATTTAATGGATTTTAAAGTCTTCCCTCGTCTTTCTTGAGGACAGTGGTGGGGTCGTCCCCTCCACTGGTCCCCATTATAGCCGAGGGATCAACTTTCCAATTTAATGGATTTTGAAGTCTTCCCTCGTCTTTCTTGAGGACAGTGGTGGGGTCGTCCCCTCCACTGGTCCCCATTATAGCCGAGGGATCAACTTTCCAATTTAATGGATTTCAAAGTCTTCCCTCGTCTTTCTTGAGGACAGTGGTGGGGTCGTCCCCTCCACTGGTCCCCATTATAGCCGAGGGATCAACTTTCCAATTTAATGGATTTTAATGTCTTCCCTCGTTTTTCTTGAGGACAGTGGTGGGGTCGTCCCCTCCACTGGTCCCCATTATAGCCGAGGGATCAACTTACCAAATTAATGGATTTTAATGTCTCCCCTCGTCTTTCTTGAGGACAGTGGTGGGTTCGTCCCCTCCACTGGTCCCCATTATAGCCGAGGGATCAACTTACCAATTTAATGGATTTTAAAGTCTTCCCTCGTCTTTCTTGAGGACAGTGGTGGGGTCGTCCCCTCCACTGGTCCCCATTATAGCCGAGGGATCAACTTTCCAATTTAATGGATTTTGAAGTCTTCCCTCGTCTTTCTTGAGGACAGTGGTGGGGTCGTCCCCTCCACTGGTCCCCATTATAGCCGAGGGATCAACTTTCCAATTTAATGGATTTTGAAGTCTTCCCTCGTCTTTCTTGAGGACAGTGGTGGGGTCGTCCCCTCCACTGGTCCCCATTATAGCCGAGGGATCAACTTTCCAATTTAATGGATTTCAAAGTCTTCCCTCGTCTTTCTTGAGGACAGTGGTGGGGTCGTCCCCTCCACTGGTCCCCATTATAGCCGAGGGATCAACTTTCCAATTTAATGGATTTTAATGTCTTCCCTCGTTTTTCTTGAGGACAGTGGTGGGGTCGTCCCCTCCACTGGTCCCCATTATAGCCGAGGGATCAACTTACCAAATTAATGGATTTTAATGTCTCCCCTCGTCTTTCTTGAGGACAGTGGTGGGTTCGTCCCCTCCACTGGTCCCCATTATAGCCGAGGGATCAACTTACCAATTTAATGGATTTTAAAGTCTTCCCTCGTCTTTCTTGAGGACAGTGGTGGGGTCGTCCCCTCCACTGGTCCCCATTATAGCCGAGGGATCAACTTTCCAATTTAATGGATTTTGAAGTCTTCCCTCGTCTTTCTTGAGGACAGTGGTGGGGTCGTCCCCTCCACTGGTCCCCATTATAGCCGAGGGATCAACTTTCCAATTTAATGGATTTCAAAGTCTTCCCTCGTCTTTCTTGAGGACAGTGGTGGGGTCGTCCCCTCCACTGGTCCCCATTATAGCCGAGGGATCAACTTTCCAATTTAATGGATTTTGAAGTCTTCCCTCGTCTTTCTTGAGGACAGTGGTGGGGTCGTCCCCTCCACTGGTCCCCATTATAGCCGAGGGATCAACTTATAAGATTAATTATATATATGAAATCTTCCCTCGTCTTTCTTGAGGACTGTGGTGGGGTCGTCCCCTCCACTGATCCTCATTATAGCCGAGGGTTCAACTTCTTTGCATGTATACTAGAACTGATAACCACTGGATGAGGGAAACACTGATACTTCTCATTAATCCGTCGAAACAATGCTTATTACAACTATGGCTTATCAAGACCTTACAACACTACTGGTAGTATTTTTTCAAATGATCTGCATTCCAGGGGTTTGAGAAAGGTTCCCCCTCCAGGTTCTCTAGCCTGTAGGTCCCCGGGACAACTTCATCGATGACCCTATATGGGCCATGCCAATTAGGATGGAGCTTGTTGGGTTTCTTCCAAGTCTTTTTAAGAACCAAGTCTCCCACTGCGATAGGCCTCTGTTTCACCCTTTGGTTGTAAAACTTTGCGGTCCTCTGTTGGTAGGAAGCTTGCCTTATCTCATCATCCTCCCTTCTTTCCTCAATCAGGTCTAGGTCAAGTCTTCTCTCTTCCATATTCCCCTGGGGGTCATACATTTGGACCCTATAAGTAGGAAACTCCACTTCGGTGGGGATGACTGCTTCTGATCCATAAGCTAACATGAACGGGGTCTCCCCGGTAGGGGTCCTTACTGTCGTCCTGTATGCCCACAATACTGCATATAACTCCTCGACCCATCTTCCTTTTGCCTCCTCAAGCCTCTTCTTAATCCCATCTAGGATTGTCCTGTTCGTAACTTCGGTTTGCCCATTGGCCTGAGGTCGGCCTGGGGTGGAGAAAAAATGTTTGATACTTACCCTCTCACAGTACTTCTGTAAAGAGGCATTTTTGAACTGGGTCCCGTTATCCGAGATGAGGGTGTTGGGTAGACCATATCTGCATATCACATTCTTCCAGATGAACTGGAAGGTCTTCTGCTCCGTGATCGTGACCATCGGCTCGGCCTCTACCCATTTTGAAAAGTAGTCAATTGCTACGATGAGGAACCGATAGTTATTGACTGCTCTCGGTAAGGGTCCTATCAGATCAATCCCCCATATTGCGAACGGCCATGGGGATGCAATGGAGGTGAGAGGCTGGTGAGGTTGATGAGGGATAGTAGCAAATCTTTGGCATTTATCACACTTTTTAACATATGCGGCAGCATCTTTCCCCAAGGTCGGCCACCAGTAGCCTTGGGTGATCACCCTCTTTGCCAAGGATCTACCCCCAATATGGCTTGAGCACGACCCTTCATGCACGTCTTGCAAAATGGAAGGGACCTCTGAGGGATGCACACACCTAAGTAAGGGGAGCAGAAACCCCTTTTTGTACAGCGTGTCTCCGATGACGGCGAACTTTGCAGCCCTGTATCTCAGCTTCTTCCTCTCTTGGCTTGCTTCTGGCATCTCTCCCCCTCTAATGTATCTGATCAGGGGGTCCATCCATGAAGGTTCTTGAGAAACATTCATGCAAATGCCAAGTGTTCCCTCGTTGTCCTCGATAGTTGGTCGAAGCAAAATTTCTACCGGGACTGTCCTCCTTATGTCTGTCCTAGTAGCTGAGGCCAACCTTGCAAGGGCGTCAGCACGGCCATTGTCGAGCCTAGGTATCCTCTTGAATTTCACTTCTTTGAAGTTTTTCAGCAATGACCTCACCTTATCAAGATACCTAACCATCCTCTCGTCTTTGGCCTCATAGGCTCCTAGTATCTGATTCACCACCAGCCTTGAATCACTGTGAACCAAAATTTGGCTGACACTAAGGGAGTTGGCTAAGGAGAGGCCAGCTATCAAGGCCTCATACTCAGCCTCATTGTTGGAGGCTTTGAAATTGAACCTCAGGGCGTACTCGACGTCTGTGCCATCGGGTGCTGATAGTATCAGTCCAGCACCACTTCCGCTATCACAGGAGGACCCGTCAACGAAGAGGCTCCACGGAGTCTTTCTTTCAGAAAAACTTCCCTCAGAGAGGGACCCCTGTCTAAAGATGTATCTTCCCTCTTCGTTTTCAGTCACTTTCCTTCTAGCGGTGCTCGTCTCAGCCATTTCTGCAGGTGTGTCTGCGGGTCTGTCTTCTGTATCTGCCTTCCCGAGGGTCTCACCCTCGGCCTCATCTTCTTCCCATGTGAACTCAGCCACGAAGTCTGCCAAGGCTTGCCCCTTAATGGCTGTCTTAGGCTGATACACAATGTCAAACTCCCCCAGCTCTATAGCCCAGGTCATTAGCCTTCCTGATTTTTCAGGCTTGTGTAGGACCTGCCTAAGAGGAGAGTCAGTAAGGATGACCATAGTATGGGACTGGAAGTACGGTTTCATCTTCCTTGAGGCATGAATCAAGGCATAGGCCAACTTCTCCATCCTCGGGTATCTCTGCTCTGCCCCCCGGAGTGCCTTGCTGTTGAAATATACGGGCTTTTGTATCCCATCTTCGTCTCTTACGATTGCTGCACTGATAGTGGATTCTGAGACAGCAAGGTACACGTACAGTCGTTCACCCTGCACGGGTCGTGACAACAGCAAGGGAGACCCTAAGTATGATTTCAGCTGCTTGAAAGCCTCATCACACTCTTCGCTCCATTCAAAAGCTTTCCTGAGGATCTTGAAGAATGGTAGACACCTGTCTGTAGCCCTTGACACAAATCTGTTCAAGGCAGCCACTCTCCCTGTGAGCCTCTGAACGTCTTTAATGGACTTGGGGGTCTTCATCTCAATAAGGGCCTTTATCTTTTCAGGATTGGCCTCGATGCCTCTTTGATTGACAATGAACCCCAAGAACTTCCCCGCTCCGACCCCGAAGACACATTTGGCCGGGTTAAGCTTCATCTTGTATTTGTCCATTGTATTAAAGGTCCTTTCCAGGTCTGCTACATGATCCTCTGCCTTCATACTCTTAGTCAGCATGTCATCTACGTAAACCTCCATAGACTTACCAATTTGGTCTTCAAACATTTTGTTTACGAGGCGCTGGTACGTTGCCCCCGCATTTTTTAGGCCAAAGGGCATGACCCTGTAACAGTATGTCCCCTTGTCAGTGATGAAGGCGGTCCTCTCCGAGTCCTCAGGGTTCATGAAAATCTGGTTATACCCTGAGTAGGCATCCATGAAACTCATGAGCTCATGGCCTGCGGTAGCGTCTACCATCTGGTCGATGCGGGGGAGAGGGAAGCTGTCTTTGGGACAATGCTTGTTGAGGTCTGTGAAGTCCACGCACATTCTCCACTTGCCGTTGGCCTTTGGGACGATGACTGCATTGGACAGCCACTCAGGGTAGATGACCTCTCTGATAAATTCAGCGTCTTCTAATTTTTTAACCTCATCCCTGATCACCTCATACTTTTCTCTAGAGTAAATCCTCCTCTTCTGCTTTACCGGCTTCACTCCCTCTACCACATTGAGTTTGTGGCACATGATTTCAGGGTCGATCCCTGGCATATCTACATGACTCCACGCGAAGACGCTTCGCCTTCTCCTCAACAGTCTGATGAGGTCTTCCTTGATACCGGGCTTCAGAGATTTGCCAACTTGGACGGTTTTTCCCGGGTCATCCTCATCGAGGGTGATGGGTTCTACCTCCTCAGCGGCCTCTCCTTTTTTGAGCTTCGTCTCGTCCCTGGGGTCTAGGGTATCAATGTTGTAAGTGGCTGTAGCCCTCTTGTGTGCCTCCCTTTCTTCAGCGGAGTTGTAGTAGCACTCTCTCGCTGTCGTCTGGTCTCCCTGAACTTCCCCCACCTCATAAGGGGTAGGGAACTTAACCATCTGGTGGACCGTGGACGGCACAGCTTCAAACCCCTTGAGGGCCAAACGTCCCAGTATGATGTTGTATGCCGAAAACACATGCTCATCCAGCACAAAGAAACTGACCCTCTTAGTGAGCCATCTCGGCCACTCGTCCCCCATCCTGACATCAGCCTCATATATTCCTAGGGGGTGAACCTTCTCCCCACTGAACCCAATCAATGGGTGATGGTAGGGGACAAGTCTGGCACGACTGAGGCCCAAGGCCTTGAAGCATGGCCAGAACATCACATCTGCGGATGAGCCCCCATCCACCAGGATCCTCGGCACTTCGCACCCGTGCACCCTGGTGGTGATGACGAGAGGGTCATCATGCGGGGCCAATAGGCCCTTGAAGTCCATTCTTGAAAATCCCACAACCAAAGTGTCCATATCAACCTTCTTCCTTTTTTCTAACTTGACCTCTAGGGAGGTCGAGTGCACCGTCTTCGTCACTGCCTTAGCCTCAGCGACATGGGCCTTCCTGTCGGCGACCTCAGACCCTCCTCCTGCAAGTCCCCCGGAGATCATTCCCACCCCGAGCGAGATCATATTGAGCCTCTTGACAGGGCCTTGGTCGTCTCTCGGCGGGAGGTCAGGGTCGTCCTCATCATCAGAGGGGTCGTCCCCTCTTTTTTGAGGACCTTCTCTGCAGGCGTCGCCTCGCTTCTTTCTGGGGTCGTCCCCTCGGCCCCTCTTGAAGTCGGCTTTGTCGACGTACTTTCTGAGCTTCCCTTCCTTCAGCATCTTCTCAATCTCATCTTTCAGAGCAAAGCATTTGTCTGTTACGTGGCCGTGATCTTGGTGAAATTCACACCACAGGTTCCTATTTCTCTTGCCGGGGGCTGCCCTCAGCTTCTCAGGCCACTTCAGTGTCCGGTCACTCTTTATCTCATTGAGGATCTGTTCACAGCTGACCGTCAGAGGGGTGTACCCCGCGAACTTATCATCCATGGTCCTCTTCTTCCCCTCTTTGTTCTTCTTGGGGTATTTATTCCCACTTGCACCTCCTTTTTCGTCTTCATGTCTTGCGGCCATCGCCTCTTCGGCGTTCATCACCTTCCCTGCTGTTGACAACAGCTCAGCCATCGTCCTCGGAGGGTCTTCGGCAAGCTTCCATAATAGCTTCCCCTTCTGGAGCCCTCCAATCAGGGCTGTCATAGCTATGCTCTCCTCATAGTCTTCCACCTCCAGCTTTTCTTTATTGAATCTGGCTATGTAGTCTCTCAGAGTCTCGTGCTTTCCCTGCTTAACATAGAGCAGGTGTGTGGTCTTCTTCTGTGGCCTCACCCCAAAGCAGAAATTATGGATGAACAGGTCTGCCAACTGCTTAAAGCTTCCAATAGAATTTTTTGGAAGGGATGTGTACCAGACATGCGCAGCCCCTGTCAAGGTACCAGAGAAGGCACGACATCTCATCTCATCTGAGATAGAGTATATGTCTGCTGCGGATTGATACATCTCCACGTGGTGGACAGGGTTGGTGCTCCCATCGTATCTTGGGGTGACCACAGGAGGCCTGAACTTTGATGGCGTGGGGAAGTTGACTATCTTTGCCACAAAGGGTGAGCCTATGGTGTATCCCCTCTGAAGAGGGTCCCGGCTCTTCAGTATGTCGCCGATCTTATCCTCTAACCTCTGGATTGAGTCATTCCAGGGCCTCACAGGGTCGGCCTGGCCGATGTTATCCCCTGCTGCCTCTCGGAGGTGGATGGAGGGCTCCGCTACGGCAGGCCCGTGTCGGCTATTTACTTCCCTTTGGCCGTCATCCCGTCTTTGGGGTCGGCCTTCTGCTTCTTTCCTAGATCTCGCTGCGCTTCTTGACTTGGACAACTTGTCTCGCAGGTCATTCACTTGGCCCAGCCTCTCGAAGGCCGACCCCCTGCTCAGGCGGTCAAAGGCAGAGCCTCTTGGGCGATCATCAGGGTTTGGTCTCCCGCACTTTCCTCTACTGTCCTGGAGGGGTCGTACTGTATTGTTGGAGACCTCATATGGCTCCCAGCATTCTACTGGAGCATCTTCTTCCTCCAGATCATCATACCTGTCCTCGGGGCAAGGGTTTCCTTGCCTCCCCAGGCGTAAACGCCGGGGGTCAGCAACATCCCTACGCCGCTGAGGGGGTGGCAGGTCTTTATGTGGTGCCTGGGGTGGTCCCCTGGCCTCATGATGTCCTGGAGCTGCTGCCGGAGTAATCATCTCAGGTGAGACCCCTGGTGGTCTCAGTATATTCTGACTTAGAGCTGTAAACTGCTCCTGCATCATCCGCTGGCTGGCTGCCAGAGACTTTAGGGCTGCTGCCACATCAGCCATCTCAGACTGAGGTGGTGGCTGACTGGAACTGGGTCTTCCCCCATCATCCGGCGGGGGAAGTGGTGGCGGTGGCATCTCAGGTGCCATGTGTTTGAGCTATGAAGAGCTGAACTGAAGAAAATACTGGTTAGCTTGGGAACCTTAGTAGGTCTCTTTCAATGGTGAAACACCTCCTCTCAGGGGGAGTGTTGGTTCACCACCAGAGTGCCCAGTGAGGTCAAGCTGTACAAAGGAAGAGATGTCTTCTCGTTCCCACAGACGGCGCCAAACTGATGATGCTGAGATTTAGCACCACCAGATAAGTGTTAGTGAGCTCAAACAATAGCAGCCATGGCAGCCATGGCAGCCATAGAGATGCAGGTATGTAAGTATGTAAGTGTATAGAAGGGGATGAGTATAAGAGGGAATAAGACAATGATGTATAGTGGTTCAGCCAATTTGGCCTACATCCACTGTGAGTGTGTGATCCACTAAGTATGGGCACTAATGGCCTTGGATACAATGCATATAACCCTCTCCTTCTCTCTCTATTGTGTGTGTACAAGCAGAGTTTTAGCTAGGGCTACTGTTCCTGGATCGATCCCCTGTAGGGTTAGGGGTGACAAGTATATATAGGTCTTGGGGGGTGTAGTGTACCCCCCAGGTAAGCAAGGTGCATGTGAATAATGATCTAGCCAATCCCCTATTGACACCTGTAGATGCCAAATGATGACATAATATTCCCTCACGTGAGGGGGTGATTCGGTTGTAACGGTCTTCCACGTGTCATATGAGCTTCACGCGCACTGTTCCACGCGTCTCCCAAACCACGCGCTGAGATGATGTCACCCTCGGCCTATGATAAGAGGCCGAGGGCAAAGTTCCCCCTGGTAGTGAGTATGGTCCAATTTAAGCCTCGTACTGTCGTACCCTCGTAGGGTCGGCCGGAGCCTGGTGAAGGGTCGGCCCCTCGTAGGGTCGTCTGGAGCCTGGTGAAGGGTCGGCCCCTCGTAGGGTCGTCTGGAGCCTGGTGAAGGGTCGGCCCCTCGTAGGGTCGTCTGGAGCCTGGTGAAGGCCAGTTGGGGCCTGATGGGGGTCGGCCCCTCTTAGGGTCGTCCGTTGTGGAGGCGACCCTCCTAGAATATAAACGGGTATATCATGAGGTAAACCATTATTGCAATTATTTTAATTATCTAATATGACAACTTTTATAGCTTATTTAATGATTTATCATATATATATATTATAGAAACGATGTGAGATAAACAAAAACAATAAAGGAAAGCAAAATGTAAGGCACAATAAAGGATCCAAGGCATTTGTGGTAGTTCGTGATGAACTGGTAATATTATTTACTTTAGATTCATTTTTTTTTCTTTAAATATGTTTTCTGATTATATACTCATTATATTTTGACAAAACGTAAAAGCGGCTAGTGGTGTTGAGCCTAACATGATCGAATTTTGTAAAGAAACCCATTGTAAAAATGAGAATTGGACGTCTCCTGAAGCCGAAGAAATCTATGTAAGTAAAATTACGATTTATTTTATGTCGCGCTCTTATCGGGTTAAGTATGTTTGGTTATTGGAGGCGGATAATAAGTAGGTTGAGTTTTATTTGTTGATATGGAGGTTGTGATTAACTATGGAGGATTATTTTGTGTTGAAGTTGATTTTTAAATTGATTGATCAGGTTGGTTTTATTGTAAAAACAAAGAAAATTTTGCTATTTTTTAAAAAAAATATAAAATATTTTATTGGAGGCTATGTTGAGTTATATTTGTTGTAGGAGAGGGCGAGATTAAGTTTGAACATACTAGTTTTCATTTAAAACAAAGAAAAGTAAGTTGATTTTTTTAGGTATAAAATATTTAAAAATTTTGAATATGTTTAGATGTTAATTTTATATTTCTTTTACTCGGGAGGTGATGAAAAACCTTGAGTTTGAGTCTGTATTTGAGGAGGGTCCATTATTGAGAACAGAAGAGATAGCGGATCGTGTGCTGGGGACGAGATCAAGGTATATTAATGGGCTTGGGAATGGTCCCAAACCAACTAATTCTAAGACATCTTTGCAACAAAAAAATGCACAATTGGAGGAAGCTCTTAAGGAGTCTGTTAGAGCTCAACAAGAGTTGATGGAGCACCTAAAAGCTCAAGAGATGGAGTCTGCAGCTCATCGTGAGGAGATAATGAAGCAACAAGAGAGGCGTCTTCTCAACGAGCACTCATATATACCATTTTAGCTAAGCAAGCCGAATCTGATAAGATCATTCAATCCTTGCTTATTTCGAGAGAACTGCAATCGACATAATCTTTAGTTCAATGGCATGTCACTCGAGAGATATTTTTATATTCAGGTAATAAATATTGAATTTGTATAACTTAACTGACAATTTTTTATGATGAATTGCAGATCTTATTATTAGCCATCGTGTCGATTTTTTTGTTAACTTTTGTTATCAGATATTATGACTTATCTTTTAAGTGGAACTTTTCGCATACAAATGGTGCATTTTTGTGATTAGATATTATGACATGTGTGGAATTTTTTGCAAAAAGATGGGGCCCTCATTTGTTGATAACACTTTGCATTATGAAAATGACATTTGTGATAACTATTTGGAAAGAAAATAAACTAGTACTAATATTTAAAATAATATTAAAAATGATTATAACATTAGTCATAAAAAATAATAATATATAACATTAGCCACAAAAAATAATAATATATAACATTATGCACGATTTTTATTTGTGGACAGATGTGTTAGAAAAGTCTATTTGCAACGATTTTTAGTGGTGGTAAAAACTGACAACTTATTTAGCCGCAAATTTTTATGAGTATATGGGAGACAATTTGCCACGAAATTGTACTATTTGCTACAATTTTTTTTGACAAAAAGCAATGAGGAAAAATCGTTGCCAAAAGGTTCACAATTTGCAACGATTTCTTTTCGTGGCCAGTAAGTTTACTATTGGCCACGAAGCTCATTTTTGTTCTCATATACCTTTAGCCACGGGGCCTTGGCCACGACACTACTACGAAAAAAAAATCGTTTTCAAATATCTTTAGCAACGAAATGTAAACATTTGGCTACGATTTTTTTCGCAGCAAAATGTACAATTTCTTGTAGTGTAAACCATGAGCCCTCTATTAATTAAACTCCTTTAAGATGAATATAAGATATTCAACATCCCAAAAATAGTTAAAGTCAAAATTCAATTAAGTGCATCCAAAAATAGTAAATTATATTCACAAAGTTAATCCCCCTAAAACTCTGGAATATTAATAATTAAGGTTAGCAACACATTAAAGAAATTCTACAAATTAAATTGATTTCTACAAAATTGTTGAAGTCCTGCACCTAAAGATAAATTCAACTTGACTACTACAAATTGAAAAGAAAAAATATAAAGAAATTAGAAAGGTTGCAAAACCATTACCTAATTCATATGATATGGCTCACAAATAGGTTCAAATTATCTATCATTAGTCTACCCCAAACAATAAACCAACAAAACAATAAATATATGTTCGCTTCATAAAACAATGCCTTTACAAATTGGCAAAAATTATTATAAAAGTTTAGATCTATAACCAACTAACCAAAGTGAGCTCCCTAAAGATCAAATCATCTATGTTCAACAGCAATTTAAATTGACATTCGCCAATAATTTCCATTTGGTAAGAACATTTCCAATTAATATAGGCAATCAACTACGTGAAATATAATTTTGAAAACATCATGCTATTATCATCATTAACAATTTAGTTATAGTACATTTCGTATAAATTTGATCTTAACTAAAATTTACTGAAATGACACGAATGTGTTGAATTTTAAGAAAACTATAAAATTTTAAAGTCAATACAAATATCAATTAAATAAGATATTCATAAAAATAACAAAACTTCAACCAAAGTACCTATCCAAGGATGATGCCGAAGGGTTGATAGTTGCTCCTTAATCACTTCAAATCAGCAACCAATTTTAAATATATCTAAATGCACAATATGGTTATGAATATTTATGTTTATTTTTAAATAGATTATGCACTTTTAGGACTTAAAATTATATTGATTATGGATATAGGACAACAAATATTTTGTTTCCATTTTTAGTCCCTATTTTTAATTTATCGATTGACGTGATATGCTGTGATTGGTTGACGTTTTATGGATATGGGCCCACGTAAATGATTTTATTCAAAAATAAGGACTGAAAATGGAAACAAAATATTTGTTGTCATATTTCTAGGATACATATTAAAATTTGTCCTTAATTTACAAAGCTCATTTTTTAAAATGAAGTAAATATTTACCTCAACCAAATGATATGCCTACAAAAACCATTGATCCGTGGAAGTGGAAATATATATAAAACAAAGAAAAAATAGTTGTAAAAAGTTATTCAAATTACAATATCATGATTTGATACATAAAACTATATTCATATAGGTGGCTTGAAGTTATGCTAGCTCGATAGTTGTATTGCGTGCATGTGGAGAGAGATTTTCCCTATCGATTACAATTAACCTAGAAGAGTACAAACAAAAAAACTTATATAACGGATGGCCCTATCACGTCATAAACAAGAAACTTATACACACAACATAGCTGCCCAAAATTTCATCCTTATCAATTCAACCTTACTTTATTAATTTAATATTCCTTTTCATTTGCAATCATGGTAAATTTAGACATGCACCCAAAGTGATCGAACCAAATTAGGCCAAAGAAAATTACCCTTTTATACTCAAATAATCCTTGACAATGACATTCAAAGAAGAAAAATAAAAATAACGAAACAAAGACATGAACTCCAGTCGTTCACAATATTAAGGTGTTTTACGTAATAAGTTTATGTTCTCAAATTTCCACTACACTATCATCAAAACAGAACGCAACCAAAACTCACCTAAAATTAAAATTTTGATATTATGTATACTTGTACTTCCAAAAATCACACCACATATAATAAAAATAAAAAACAAAAAAACTACTCACACGTAAACGTTGAAGACCCCATACCACCATGTCAGCCGAAGCGCCAGTGCACAAACTGAGAAAAAACCCAGCTAAGTATCTATGCTCTCCCGCTCCATTGGCTAACCTAATAAAAAATAAGAGAAAACTAATTCAAATAGTATAAAAGAATATTATAAAGTTCTAACTAACAACTAAATGAATTTAAAAAAATAAAATAAAATTGAGTAAGGCGTATTTCAGACAGTAGTTTAAAATATTCAAATTTACTAAGATAGATATAATACAAAACTGAGCGAATGATCGTGCATGATTTAATATACCAATGAAACTCTAAAATGGCACAATGATTATTGTGCAGCAATACTGCAACAACAGATTACAACGCTCACCTTCAATCTTTCAAAATTATTTTAAAAAGACCGTCTTCTGTAGGCCGAGCTATGAACGAGGTGATTAAGCTCTAATATTCTACAACAGCAAGATGAAGATGCGACAATGGAGGACGGAAGGTTTAAGATAGCAGAAGTGAGAAAACACGAAGGGAAAATCAACCATTTATTTGATATTTGATATTTGTTATTTGAAATGATTAAGTGTACCAATGTTTGGACTCTCGATGGTGTTCCAAATCACGAAAAAAATAAAAAGACCAATGTATCGTCTGACGGTTCGCTATTTTTCAAGTTATTTACAAAATTGCCATTGCTTCAATATATGCAAAGGGAAATTTTTTTAAGTCCTTATGTTCGGCCACCGACCACAACCCCTATGGTGCCGAGCAATCCTAGAAATGAATACTCAATCCTTCCATTCAACCTTCAAGCATGCAACATGGGGGGATTTTATTGTATCCTAAAAATATTTGGCTATTTGGGTCAATGAAACACTGACACCTGCCAACATCATTGCTACGCTTTCCAGTTAGGACAACACCTGGTCAGCTCCAGTACCCTTCAATTGTCTCTCCAGCCGAGCCGACCACACCAAGGAATGTGAACCTTCAGTCATATGAAGATATACATGTGTAGAACTTTAATAGTAATTATATTTATGCACATGAGTAACACCCAATTGCATATTATTGTGTACAGGTGTAAATGCTTCGAGTTATAAAAGCATTCCACCTCTTGGGATTCCACTAACTATAAATACACAATCTCTCCCATCTGAAGGGGGACACGAATTCAATTCTAGACTTGAACCCAAGATACTAGAATAAGACCCTAAATACTATTGATCCGTAGAAGTAGGCTCCATTCATGAGTTGAACCACATGAAAATCTCTATTGTCTTTCTTTATATTTTTAATTTCTCTTTTATCTGTGATTTTAAATTTGGTAATTGAGAGCTAAGATAAATAATTCATATTTAGACATCAACACATATCTCAAAATATTAACAATAATATCATGCATATATACATGTATAATATAATGTTCATTTTTATATGGTATTTCAAAATTTCAAAGAACCCCCAAAAATTCAATTCAAAATAATTATTTTTTATATTTTAAAAAATCAACTCAAAAATAATATTTTTATTATTTTAAATGGTTAATTATACTTACGCGCCCTGAACTTTGACCTTCCTACACTTCACCACCTTAACTTTCAATTTCATTAAATTACCCCCTAAATGTTGAAAACGACATCAAGTAGCACCCCGAACGATAATACCGTTAAGTTTTTGAACGAAAATGACACGTGCCACCCCTTTCGACCTTTGTTATGTTTTTTCTAGGTATTTTTTTTAAAACCCTAAGACTTCTATCTCTTTCTCACTATCTTCTCTTCCTTTTCTCTTTCTTCTCCACATATCTCTCCTATCTCTAGTTCAAACTTGATCTCTCTCTCTTGCTCCCTCTCTCTCTCTCTCTCTCTCACACACACACACACACGCGCGCGCGCGCACACACACACACACAAAAGAACACACAAGCACATACATATAAAAAAATCCAAATTTTGAAGGATGTTAAGGTGGGAGGTACTGGGGGGTGAATCGGGGGCGGGGGCGGGGGGGGGGGGGGGGGGTTGGGTGGTGTTTGGGAGGTGGGATGGGGGATGTTTTTTTAGGGGGGGATAGGGGTGGGTTTTTGTGTATTATTTCAGCTTTTTTATTGGAAATAATTAATGTTGTTGAAAATCGTTTTTGATTGTCGAAAATCGTCTTTTATTTGTTGGAAATAATTTTATATTGCTGAAATTGGTTTTTTCAATACCAGAAATAAATTTTATTAGCTAGAAATAATTTGGTATTTCTAAAAATCACTTTTCATTAGCTGGAAATTAATTTTCGTATGTCGAAAATAATTTTGTGTTGCGAAAAATCAAATTTTTATTACTGAAAATAATTTTTATTTGATGACAATAATTTATTATCACTGGAAATAATTTTTTATTTGCTGAAAATCTTTGTTTATTTTGTTTCTAGATTTTTTAAAGTTTTTTTTATCACTTTGAAAATTTTAATTAATTTTTTGTAATTTTCTTAATTTTTGTCATTTTATAGTTTGTAGTTTTTTCCTCATTTCTTTATTTTCTTATGAACTTCCATATTTTTATATGTTTTTTTTTGCATTTTAATTTATTTTCCAATAAATATTAGTATTTTTACTATATTTTTGTTTTTATTTTTTTATAATATTGAAAATTTTAAATACAATTTTTTTAATTTTAAGAATTTTAAAATGTAAATATTTGTATTTTTTAAATATTTTAAATTTTTTGTAAATTTTGAAAATGATTTTTGATATTTATAAAATATTTTTCAGTATTTTCTCAATTTTTAGTCTTTTTATTGTTATTTTCATATTTTATTCAAAAACAATTATGTTTAAACAAAAGTGCCCTTACTATGAGTCATGTGCCACTCACATGCTTAACGTTTCCCTTCAAAAATTAACGGAGGTGGACGGCGGAGACTTATATGTAGCCGATTTCAAAGTTAGAAGTGTGAATTGAAAAAACTGAAGTTGGGGAGGCGAAGTGTTGGGGGAGCCAAATTTTAGGGGGGCTAAGAGTAATTAACCCTATTTTAAATTATGTTCACAGAATACAATAAGTATAAAAACTTCAACCCTTCAAAGAATGTTTTTAATCTTTTCCAACAACAATGACTAGACACATATATATGAAATTTATAGTAAAACAATTTGCAATTGAAAGTATATGTGTGAATAGTTTCCCCAGGGGTCGGGAAGATGTCTAGCAATTACTCTTCACAAGAAAACCTAGCTGAATGTCAATAGAATTGTGTAAAACATTGCCAAATATTATCTAAAATTTATGTGAATTGAAAAAAAAGGTTACAGTAGAGGTTACATTTAGCACAAATATAGTCAAATTTTGTATGTTGACTTATGGAAACACCATACCAAGAGTGAAGCGTCCTACGACGAAAGAGAATGAATGTTAATAAATGATACCGTTTTAAAAACTGAACGAAATTAACTAGGGCACAAACTTATATTGTTCTTTCGTAGTCACATTATTGCCACATTGTCTTAAAAAAATCACGATTTCTTGATTCTTTTTCTTTTTTAAGATCAGTGCTCATTATTCCAAAAATGACAAAAAAAGACTATTAATTTTCCCCGCAGTTTCAATCCCACGAGAATGAATTGAATAATTTAACGGATATGTTTTATTGCAATCCCCCTCAACCTAGTCTTTTCAAATTATCTAAAGCCCATAAAAACCCCATTAAAAAGAAAGAAAGACATAACCAAATTTTGGAAGATGAAGGTAACAATAAATTAACGGATATTGAAATTTCGAACGTTAAGGATGATGCCAAAAAAAAGAACAATTTATGAGGGTCTCAAAAAAAATCTTGATAGATGCGAAACCCCATTGGAAGCAGAGATCCAAATGGTGTACTTTATAAAAGAAGCCCAAAAATATAGAGATGCCCGAACCGAAGAAATTAAGAAAAATTCAATCTTTCAACGGCTCGTGCGAAGACCCGTAAGAGTAAATGATGGCTGCTTTGCTTTTTTCTTATGTAGTTTGGCCTATGCTCAAATCCTTTGCCTCTTTGGGGTTTTGATAGGATCCTAGGCTTTTAATTATGTATACTTGTATGTTTGTTTTGTTATAGAGTTGTTACATAAGACTCTTTCTCGTTAAGATTTTTTGTCCTTATGACTTTGTGGTGTGCTCCCTCATCCACTATTTTTATTTTATTTGTAAAATTTTTGCTCCTTTGGAGCAATTTAAAAAAACATCTTACAAGTTATCTCCAACATATCCTAACCGCCCATGTCATCTGTATATGTTTCACTTTACGGTTTCCAAATCCTAAACAGAACTTCATATCTCTCTATTTAAAAGCCACGTTTGTCAGTGTTAATAAGCAATATATACGACCTATAAATGTAACATATTATTAAAACTTTTACACAAGAAGTTATTCTTTTTTAATCTTTCCAGACAATTATGATCAGACACTAGAAGATTAAATTTATAGGTAGACAATTTTGACTTGAAAATATGCATGGGAAAATTTTACATAGAGGTGTGCAAAATATTGACCCACTTAAATTAAGTCGAAAAGCACAGCTAAAAGAGAACCTTGAGAAAGTAATTGTGCTAGATTACTATTAACAGGAAAAGCTAGCGGAAATTCCATATGGATTTGCCAATGAGGATGACTTGGTCGAGGAATGCGGGATCAAGCCTACAACCCTCCAATCATAGTCACATATATGTAATTTCCATATCATTTATTATTATTATTATTATTATTATTATTATTATTATTATTATTATTATTATTAATAATAATGGTACCGAATAGTCTCTCTAAAAAAATTTCATACACGATCAGTCAAAACTTTTTTCTTCTATTTCAAAAAAAAAAAACTAGCTGAAAGTGAACCGAATTGTGTACATGGCCAATTGATTTTCAGAAATACATTCATCGTTAATTTTTAACAACAAAACACCCTACTGTATCAGGATTATATATATTTAACATTTGAGATTCATTTGGTTAAATTCATAATAAATTCTCCATTTGTCAGATGAATAGAGTGTCATTTTAGGCAAGTAATCACTTCTTCATTTACAGTAGAAGAATGAGTTAGCTTATGGCCCTCATGGAGAATTTTGATTCCTAAAAAGTAAACAAGCGTGCATACCAAAACTAAGAGGACAATATGACTGTTAAAATGATCAGGGATAATAGATATAATTTATATACAAATGAATAATAGGAATCCTTGAAGGACATTCAAGTGAAGTGCTCTTTTTCATATCCTTTGAAAGGTAGAACACTAGAAATGTAAATGACCACAAACGACACAAGAGTCGATAGAAAAATAAATAAAAATAGAAATGTAAAATCCTTATGAAACACACAGATGATACTCAAACAACGTAGGCCACAATGACAGTTATATCGTAATATTTTCCACCCATGTGCTCCAATCCAGCCCTTTTAGAGGCCCTCGCAAAAGGAGTGGAAGCAGATGTGTCCAAAGACCTTTCCAAGGCAAATTGTGCTATATTCCATGCTAAAACCTCAGGCATGTCAAGCATCTCATCCGTAGACAGCTTCACCAAATCCTCAATCTCATTTGAAAAAACATTATCAAATAACCCATCACTTCCCGCCACAATTACGTCTCCTTGTTCAACCGCAACCGTAAGCTCGATAGCCGAATTAGGGCAATCCGCGTGAGTACTATTCCCCAACTGATAAGGGTGATTAAACCCGCGCTGCTGAAGTGGCGACTGATGTATAATATAACCTTCTCGTATTACAACAAACCCACTGTTGATTTTGGCTCTCCTATTTTTCAGTTTTGGTTTATTTACAAATTTGCCATTTTGGCTCAAATCTATAAATACAAGTGTTATTTCTAGGTTTTGAGAGAGGACAAGTTTGAGAGCTATTTTTGAGAGTTATCAAAGCTAAAGAGTGATAGAGCTCCCATTTGAGGGGTGAGTTCTTGTGAGGTTGTGAGTGACTTTCTAAGAGAGATAAATTGTGTGTGTGTATAACCTTTGGGTTCCTCCATTTATCTATAGAAAGAAGAAATCCTCCTTGGTGGATGTAGCCCAAATTTGGGTGAACCACGGTATATCTTTGTTGTTTTGCTTTGATGATTGCTTGTATGTTCTTATTGTCTCTTCATTGATGTTTGGTTGATTCGATTGGGAGTTTGCACACTAGTTCATTTTGGGAACAAGGTCTTGGGTGTTTTCCGCACACCAAGTGTTTGATAAAATTCCCGAGTGAGTTTTATCGTCTTGGTCGCTAGAGATAGTCTTGCTTTAGCGCAACAAGTGGTATCAGAGCTTTGGTTGCATTGTTTGCCCGGTATTTTGGTTCGAGGTTGAATCAATTTTGGCAATTTTGGCATAGCATTTGTTTTTGTTCCAAATGACGGAAAATGTGGAGAGTACTCGAGAATCAACCTCTACGAGCGGAGGCTCTAAGAGATGGGATCCGAGTTATGGATCGAGTGGCTCAATGAAGACGGACATGAAGGCTTTTGATGAGAAGATCAATTTCGGGTTATGGCAAAGACGAATGCGAGGCGTTCTTGTCCAACAAAGGTTGCAATTAGCATTGTTGGGGGTAGAGGGACGACCGGTAGGCATGACCGATGCCGAGTGGATTGACATTGATCAAAGAGCGGCTTCGTGTATTGAGATGCTTATCACGGATGATGTGTTGAATAACGTGATAGCGGAGACCACGGCTAAAGGCATGTGGGATAAGCTTGAAGAGATTTATTTGGGAAAGTCGTTGTCAAATAAATTGTTCCTCAAGAAGAAACTCTTCAAGCTTGAGATGAAGGAGGGTGAGGATATGATGAAGCATATCAACGTTTTTAATGCCTTGATAAATGACTTGAACCGGATAGACGTTCAATTCATTGAGGAGGATCGAGCATTGTTGTTGCTTGCATCATTACCCGATTCATACGAGCATTTTGTGACCACGCTCATGTTTGGGAAGTCTACGCTCCGGTGCAACGAGGTTGTGCAAGATATTCAATCTCATGTCACGATGAGAAAGAAGGAAGGTGGAGGTGACGGGTATTCCCATAATGAAGGCCTTATGGCGAGAGACGGAGGTGGGAAAAATGGCGGGAGGAACTCCAACCGGGGATTTAATGACGGTAGTAGGTCTAGATCGAGAGGTGTTGGTGGTAAAGGGCCGAAATGCTACAAGTGCCGGGAATGGGGTCATATGATCCGAGAATGTCCTTTTTGGAACGACAAGGTTAAGGGCAAGGTTGATTCCGAGAGGGCAACGGTAGCGAGTGCGAATTATGAAGATGAACATGGAGAACTTCTCACAATCTCCAAGGTTAACTCTCTTTCCCAAGATGATTGGATATTAGATTCGGGATCGTCGGATCACGTTTGCTCCAAGAGGGAATATTTTGAGACTTTCACAGAAAATGGAAAAGGTTCCATGTCTTTGGCTAACGGAGAGAAGGTTTCCGTTGAGGGTGTCGGGACGGTGAAACTCAAGATGTTCGATGGGGTGGAACGCACTTTGGGTGGTGTGGCCTATGTCCCAAAGTTGCGAAAGAATTTGATATCCATTATCCGTTTGGATTCCAAGGGTTGCCGGGTGTCGGTGGCGGGTGGAGTCTTGAAAGTCACACGCGGTTGTATGGTCCTAGCGAGGGGAGAGGAGAGAGAGGGGTTGTATCGTCTAAATCAGACTTCGAGAAAGATGGGGAAGCGGTGTGCACAAGTGATCAAACGTTCGAGGCATGTCTCGTTTGTGAACAAAGTGGAGACATTGGGTGCTAGCTTTCCAAGAGTAAACGGTAGTGATGGGAGAATACCTACTAGTGGAGGGGATGGATCGAAGTCCCCCTCCAGGGCCAACGGGTGATGTTGACCCGGTTTAGTTGCACACATGCATTGGCCGATTCGAATCAAGGAGGTGTAGGACTCTGATGGATTCGAGGTGTGTGTAGCTAGTTCAAGGAAGGTCGATGAGTTATTGTTTGCGAGCATTGGCAAACGGGAGTTTTTCGTGACAAAGACTTGGTATATCTTTCGAGGGTGAGATTTGGAGGGTATGAGAGGTGAGGAATTTTCCCTCTCATCCGTGGGTATTTCTCAAGGTGGAAGATGGTGTTGATGTGTTTGAATGTTTCGTGTAAAGAAGGTGTATGCTATATGTATTGTGTGGGGGTGTACTCACCGGGTTACATGAGGAGCGAGCTTCACCGTATGGTTACATGGGAAGCATTCAGGGGAGTTCTTAGTTTAGAACTTGGTTCCTCGGCGGGTGGAGTCGTTTGGAGTCTTGGAGTGAATACTTGCGGTATCTCACTTCATGGTTGAAGTTTGAGGTGGCTTAGCGTCGGGTGGAGCGTATTGGCTTGTTAGATGTCGGGATGATCTTAGAGCGGATTTGATGTTTGCATTCCGAGTTCGGTTGGATCTTGAGGATCGCCTGGGGGAATCGCATTAGCTTGGTAGATGGTGGGACAGTCTTCAAGCGGGTTCAATTTCAGCATTCTAGAGATTGGTTGGATCGCCAGGATCGCCAAGGTGGAGTTTGTTGATTTTGGCTCTCCTATTTTTCAGTTTTGGTTTATTTACAAATTTGCCATTTTGGCTCAAATCTATAAATACAAGTGTTATTTCTAGGTTTTGAGAGAGGACAAGTTTGAGAGCTATTTTTGTGAGTTATCAAAGCTAAAGAGTGATAGAGCTCCCATTTGAGGGGTGAGTTCTTGTGAGGTTGTGAGTGACTTTCTAAGAGAGATAAATTGTGTGTGTGTATAACCTTTGGGTTCCTCCATTTATCTATAGAAAGAAGAAATCCTCCTAGGTGGATGTAGCCCAAATTTGGGTGAACCACGGTATATCTTTGTTGTTTTGCTTTGATGATTGCTTGTATGTTCTTATTGTCTCTTCATTGATGTTTGGTTGATTCGATTGGGAGTTTGCACACTAGTTCATTTTGGGAACAAGGACTTGGGTGTTTTCCGCACACCAAGTGTTTGATAAAATTCCCGAGTGAGTTTTATCGTCTTGGTCGCTAGAGATAGTCTTGCTTTAGCGCAACACCCACTATCTCCGACATTTGCCGCATGCAATAATTCACCATCAAGAGTGAGAATACAAGCAGTGGATGATCCTTTAGCCTCAGTATTCAAGAAAGCTTCACTTAAAATACTCTTTGGGTTTATAATACTTCCGGTCGAGGTATCTTTAACAGATGAAACACAATTACTCATCAATTCTCGGGCATATTCACCTGCGTCCACCCCTCGCCTAGCCCATCCGCCAACCCCGTCAGCCACTCCGATGGTGTTATGATCTGCACAGATGAAATGAGAGTCAACCATGGTGAAAGTTTAATGAAAATAAAGAAAGGGATAGACTAATGGCGTTTAGGTTTTGAGAAAAGAGTGTGTGTGATACTGCTTTTGATATACCAAAGAGAGAGAGTTGAGTTGCGTGAGCAAGTAATATCGAACACAAATATTACTCACTCTTCTTTCTGGAAATTGGTAAGAACCTTCCAACTTTCTTCTCTACGTTAGCTAGGACTCCGTACCTTTATTTTCTCACACGTGAATTAGGATATAAGAAGATCTCAATTGATGTAGTGCAAGAGGATTCTATTTTTAGATTCCTATTAGTGCGGTAAAGAAAATCACTTTTTTTTTTAGATTCACAAATATGTTGTAATTTATAAGATTCACAAATATGTTGTAATTTATGCGTTATTTATTCCTTTAAAGCTTTTTTTTGAATGGTTTTATCCTAATTATAATTGATCGTACTATAAAAATCCCTCCAACCATTACTAATTATAGTTTACATATTGTTATGGTAAAAAATAATATCAATTATGGATATAGGACAACAAACATTCGATTTCCTTTTTACTTTCTATTTTAAATTATCGATTGACGTGACATGTTGTGATTAGTTGACGTTTTATGAATGTGGGTCTGCGCCAACGACTTTATCTAATAACTGGGACAAAAATTACAAATGAAATGTTTGTTGACCTATTTTTTAATAAGGTTCTAAATTTACGAAGCCCCTAAAGATTAATGTTTATCCCCTTAAAATAGTCTTATTTGGTTTTAAACCCACTTCATTTTTACGTCTATCAAATGTGCTAATAAGATCATTATGTTCAAAATAGTGATCTTAGTGGTGTCAAACCAACATTTTCCACCAACATAAAAAAAATATCTAGTAATATTCATTTGCTACCATCATATCATTAGTATTCGGAGAGTGTCAAATGATAATGACGCAACAAATTAATTTAAAAAGCAGTTTAGCTTGTCAAACGTAGGAAAATCTAACTCATTTTTAATTTTCAATCGGTCCAGGTTTTCGAATGTATTGTATATTTTGGTAGAAGGCATTCAATTTCTTATGGGACATTTTAATTTCCCAACATGAATTACTATATCATTTTTTTTACAACGTCGCTATAAGATTTGCTATTAGGGAGTGTTCTATAACACTTCTTTTCCATGAAAAATACAAATATATGGAGTCATTTTTCATCTTGAATGTCTGATAAACAATTTAAAATACAAATATATGGAGTCATTTTCCATCTTTAAAATAAGTCACGTAACAACTTTTTTCACAAAAAGTTTGAATTAAAAAACCTCCTTCCACCTTGTTATTCATTTTTCAGGGAAAAGAATTCCTAAACCAAAGAAATTGACAAAAAAATCCAGAAAATGAATAAAAAACCCAAAAGTATTGAAAAAAAAATACACAAAATGAATAAAAACATAAAATAAATATTAACCCGAGAAATAATTTTAAACAACACCTAGAGATTTATTCAAAAGTTAGAAATTTATTAATTAAGAAAACTAATAACAGAAAATTAAAAGAAATGCTCAGAAATTTAAGAAAACAGAAAAAAATAAAAACCAAAAATAAAGAAAAATATATATATAATAAATAAAAAATAGAAAATAAATTAAAACCCCATAACTAAGTAAAAAGCACACAAAAATTTATTACAAAGTCAGAACATTAATAATTAAGAAAAAAATAACTGAAAATTAAAAAAATGCCCATAAAATAAAAAAACAGAAATAAATAAATAAAAACCATAAATAATGAAAAAATGAATAAAAAAACAGAAACTAAATATTAACCTCATAATTAATTAAAAAAAATATTTAAAAGTCAAATAATTTATAATTTAGAAAAAAAATAATAGAAAATTAAAAAAAGCTCAGAAAATAAAAAAGAAATCAATCCCAAAAAAGAATACAGAAAATAAATATTAACCCCACAATTAATTTAAAAAAAAAACCAGAAATTTATTAAAAAGTTAGATATTTATAATTAAGAAAAAAAGATCAAAAAAAAAAGAAACCAATAAAAAGCCCAAAATAATCAAAAAAATATAGAAAAGGAATAAAAAATAAAATAAATATTAACACCAGAATTAATTTTAAAAAATGCCTAGAAATTTATTAAAAAGTCAGAAGTTTATTAATTAAGAAAAACATAACAGAAAATTGAAAAAAAAGCCAAGAAAAGAAAAAAAGCATAAATGAATAAAAACCCATAAATTTTTATACAGATATAGCAAATGAATAAAAAATTGGAAAAATAATCACCCCCGAATTAAATTTAAAAAATAGCCAAAAGTTCATTAATTAAGAAAAAATAATAGAAAATAAAAAAATTCTTAGAGAATTAAAAAACATAAATGAATAGAAACCAAAAAATAATGAAAAAAATTAAATGAAATGAATAAAAATAGAAAATAAATATTGACCCCGAAATTAATTTTAAAAAGCACCCAGAAAATTACTAAAAATTAAAAATTTATTAATTACGAAGAAAATAGAAAATTCTCAAAAAATAAAAAAAAATGGAAAAGAATGAAAAACCCTTGAAAAATAAGAAAAAAAAATACAAGAAAAAAATTAAGAAAGAAAATAAAAATAGAAAAATAAAAAGAGAACAAGAACAGAGTTGGCTCCTGGGGGACGATCTGGTTATTTTTATTAATTTTCTAGTATTTTTATTATTTTTTATATTTATTTTCTATTTTTTATTTATTTCCTATTTTTAAAAATTATCTACGTGTTTTGATTTATAACTTTTATATTTTGTTTT
The DNA here is from genome assembly GCA_949130495.1 of Sambucus nigra. Lineage (NCBI taxonomy): Eukaryota > Viridiplantae > Streptophyta > Magnoliopsida > Dipsacales > Adoxaceae > Sambucus > Sambucus nigra. The sequence continues at coordinate 61,937,282 of OX422223.1, read as the reverse complement.
TATTGAGTTTTCTATTTTTTCCCATGTTTGTTTATTTTATGGATTTTCTTTATTAATTTTCTATTTTTAGTTTTTATTTTCTAAGTTTTTTAAATATTGGGTCAATTCCTGAATAGTCGCTAAGATAAATACATATTTTTCAAAAAGGACATCTATGTTTAGTTTAACCATTTACTCATTATTCTTTTATTTTAAAGGTCTGCACGAGTGGCACTCTTCCCCAAAATATGTAGTAAATGACTTTTTGGAATAAAATAAAAAGGTATTAAAAAATATTTGAGGAACATTTTGGTATATGCCCCTTAATGGATTGCTCATAGAGATGCTATGTCAAATCAATTTCCGTTTTTGTATTTATTTTGAAAATATACGAGGTACTATCAAAATTACTTGTTTTGTTTGTTATTAAGTATTTCAAAATAGACCTTTGTTTAGGTTCATACATATTTGCAAACAAAAATAAAAAGTAGAAAAGTGTAATATTTTTTAGCTTGAAAGTAATGGCAATAAAAAAGTAGTTTTTTTTTTCATGGGAAATATTGGGAATTAAACACTTAAAAGATGAAAAATAGAACATTTTCCACGAGAAAATAATTGCAATCAAACAACACCAACAAATTTTTTTCATGAAAAATATTATCAAGTTATCAATTATGTGGAAATTGATTCTAAACGCTTATGTTCCATCTTATTTATCAAACACACCCTTAGTTTAAAATAAACTATAGGAAATTTAATACTATTTAATTAGGGGCTTAGTTAATAAATAATTGTCCATTTGAATAATTTAACCAATAAAATTCCTTTGGCCCCAACTACATTAATTTCAATTCCATGTGCTAAAAATTGAGTAACAAACATTTTCTCCATCGAAAAATAATATATTGCAATGGGATGCAACTAGCTACACATGTGCACAACAAAATTCAAATACACTCCTTATTCATTAAGATATGCATGATCTCATATTATAACGTTTTTATTCTTTTAGGGCTCGTTTGTTTCGAGGTTTGGAAATGAAATTTAGGACTCCTGAAATTTAGAATTCTCCTCGTCTAGAATTACAATGTTTGGTTGAAAATTTGTGGGGAACTTAGAATTCCTAGAATTTAATTTTCCCACCAAAATTGGAATTCTCCTTTCCCCGATAAAATGGGGTGAATCTTATATTTCCAAACATTTAAGCTTATTTTTGTGGTCAGACAAAAATCTCATCTCACATAAACTCTCACTCATACTCTCTCTCTCTCTCTCTCTCTCCCCCCCCCCCCCCACACACACACACTTTCTATCACACACATACACATCACTCTCTCTCTCTCTCTCACTCTCACTCTTGCGCGTAATCACACACCCAAACGCACTCTCTTATTCTCTCACATGCATACTCTCTCTCTCTCTCTCTCTCTCTCTCTCTCTCTCTCTCTCTCTCACACACACACACACACACACACACACACACAATATCTTTCTCTCTCACACAGATACACTAACATATACACTTATATGTACATCCAAAAGTAATTCAGTATGAAAGAATCCAACACATAACATTGGAGTGTAAACCTCTAATCTTCATAGCTTTGATCTCCATTAACACTTCATTGCACACCCATTGGTTGAATCGCGAAATAATCAAACCGTGAGCCCTCCATTAATTAAACTCCTTAAAGATATCCAACATCTCCAAAATAGCTAAAGTTAAAATTCAATCAAGTGAATCCAACAAATGTAAATTATCTTCACAAAGTTAAATCCTCCCAAACCTTTGTAATATTAACAATTAAGGTTAGCAACACATTAAAGAACTTCTACAAATTAAATTGATTTCTACAAAATTGTTGAAGTCCTGCACCTAAAGATAAACTCAACTTGACTTCTATAAATTGAAAAGGAAAAACATAAAGAAATTTGGATGGTTGCAAAACCATTACCTTTTTTTTTTTTTTTTTAAATTGCAAGGGGCAGACATCATTCATCCGCTTTTCAAGATACATGAAACAATTGCCATCTTAATCCCCTTTATTACATCTATCGTAAACATCAAAAACTGAAGAAAAAAAATCCTCCTCTCAAACAACAAAGCTAAAAGCAATCCAAAATTAAAATAAATCTCATCTCATGAACCCCTTATAGGTGTTACAGAAGTTGACAGCAAAAAGTATATGTTAGGGTCATATTAATCTGGTGTAGCTGCTCCTTGGTTGAGTTCCGCAAATCGCATTCCAACGCGCATGGAGTGTTTTAAGAACTTCTCGGCACACCGGCGGACACAGGTCTCCTCTTTTTTGTCAAGGGTTTTGCGTCGGAAGGTGTCCACACAATCAGTGAAACATCTCTCCACCAGTGAATTATACATCCTTAAACTGTCACGAATTTGGAGCTGGTCGATCATGGTAGACATTCTGAGTTTGTCTTCTTCTGGGAGAGAATCCAAGTCACCCAGCATGCTCTTGTCCATCTTCAAATATTTGTGTTACAAGGGTTATGGGGAGAGAGATAAACTTCTAGGTTTGATTGATAATTTGAAGAAAGAGTCCCTCATATTGAAGAGCCTAATTCTTTGCATGAGTAAAAAATTTTGAAGTTAAAAATGATTTGACAGACTCGAGTAGGTTTGATAGTGATGGTAATGGATCGTTTTGTTCTCATGCTTCGAGCGTAAAAGAGAAAACCATAGTTTGCTTTAGAGGTTCAACCATTCCCAAGGACGTCAGACAAGGTCAACCCATATGTGTCTTTTCATCCGTTTACACATATTCATATTGTGGTAGGAAAGGTCACCTTAGGCGTTTTTGTTTTGATCTTGGAAAAAATCATAGGAAGTTTATGTCTAGTGTTCTCTTGGTTCCTAAATCCCCCACATGACGTTTCACATCTATTTGGGTTAGGAAATCACTTTTAGAGGCAATATATTTTAGACAAGTTGATTCCTGATTACTTGCACATGATTCTTCTCTTGTCATATCATATAGATGATTGTGTTTGCATGTTTGTAATACAATAGTTGTGGTTTCATGATATATATTTGCTAGTGCAATGACATGTACTTTTTGTATTAGATTTTTTATTTTGAATTTTTTTTGAAAAATACAAAAAGATTTTATTTTGATAAAATTTTGAAAAATCCAAAAAGATTTTTGTATTTTGTTTGCACCGTTTATCGATAGACACTTAGGATGGCCGAGTCACAACATCATTCCATTTATTCATGTGACTATTTGCTAGTGTTTTGAACCAATATATCATGTCATCTTTGTGCTTTATAATGTGTGTCGTCATTAAGATGTAATTAAGTTTTACTTCCAACATGTTTGACTCATGATTTCCTTTATTGCAGACGTGCACGAATTTGTTTGATTATTTTGCTTATCTTATCACATGTTGGTTGGGTGTTTTCACTTCAATCCTGTCTTTAAAAACGAACAAAGCACGATAAAACTTGCCAAGAAAGTAGTGCATGTAAGAACCGTTTGGTGAGATTGTGTGCTCTATTTGAAAACGGGGAAGGGCTGCGAAAGGTACTCTTTTGTCCTTTGCGAATACTAAGCCACCGTTATATCGGACCTAAAAAATTGAGGAATTTTATTATCCGGGGTTCAAAGAGGTTTAAAAGAGACCGAAAAAAATTTAATGGAAATAAAAATAAATTCATGCAAAAAAGGGGCCATTAGGTTTTTTGCACCAATTCTCCAATGTTTGAGAATTTAGATTACCTCTAAAAGAAAATATGAATGAGGGAGTTTGGATGGAATTTAAACGAGCTTGCACGTCTTTGAAAGTCTTGAAAAAGCGTTAAATAGTTTTGGACGGTATTGGCATGGAAATTTCTTTGACATTGATTTGTTAATTTGCATAAGACGATGTCATCTAAATTCAACAATTTTTACACCTAAGGATACTTTTGATGTTCATTCGTTAGGAGTACACGCATTCATCGTGCACATATGATTAATTGAGTTTATTTACCTATCGAATGTGTTCACACTCATTCATTCCATTTCCATGACTTGGTTGCTTTAGTATAAATCCACGGTGTGTGATTTTTGTATCATTTTTTTTTCTTTCTTTGAAAAAATTAAAAAATAAAAAATAGTTTGTGGAATTTTGTGAGTTACACCTTTGCATATGAGTAGTTTGATTCATATTTTCTATGCACTTTTATCGTGACACTCCATGTTTAGTTTGTTTCTTCTTATCTGTCTATTTGGGGACATAATAAAAAGGGGGAGAACATTATGATTTTATGGGGGAGTTTGTATTATGGGGAAGATTTGATTATATTGATTGATTTATTCTTATATCATTTCAAACTCGATGTGTCACGAAGGTATTTGCTTTATCTCATGTGTGTAGGTACAAAAGTGATGATCATATGTTGCACACCCTGATGAGAAAAGCTTAAAGGTTTGAAGATTTGAACTTGAAGATTTTTGAAGAAAATTTGAAGACTTGCAAATTTTAGTATTTTACATTTTTGGGTTCATGTGGGATATTAGATTTGTATAGGCACTTTGATTTGATAATTCAGAGTTTTTATTTTGTACCGGCATAGACATATGCAGAGATTTGTAAGGACATTATTTTATAAGTCCGTTATCAATTTAGTATGTCATATACCACTACACCGTCAAAGAGCATTCAAGAACATTCAAGCATCAAAGGAGGATCCAAATATCAAGATCTTCAACATTCAAGCCTCCGCAAAGTTAAGTTTGATAAGGTTGTGTTTTAATTCCTTAGCATTTCACTTAAAGTGTTGGGATATTTTTATCAAATATTTTTCTAAAGATTTTGTTCTCGGACACTTTTCCGTAGAAAAATCATAACTAATTCATAAAAAATCAGAAAAATACGAAACTGGCGGCCATGCATTCACATTGAAATTATCTACAAGCACGCGTGAAATCTCATTAGATAGGTTCAAACGACCTACTTTTGTCATTCAAACGACATTTTCCACGTGTTATTTTTTTCATTCGAGCGACCTGCTCTTGTCGTTCAAATGACATAGCATCTCGTTCGAATGACGTGTCGCCTTAAGTTTTTTATAAATAGGAGTCTCCAACTCCGTTTTTCATAAGTAGACCTGCATAATTTTCAGAAACGAAACTGCTACTGCAGAAACGATTTTTGTCTTCTTTTAGGTTTTAAACCTTTTGTTTTCAATTCACAAAACTTCCCAATCTTTAGTGAATTATATTGGAACCCTAGATTCAACTTTATTGAAATTTATTCTTTGTGGGGAGATCTCTACAACCGGAGAGTTGCGGGCTATTATGGAGGGAGTCTCTATGAAGTTACTCTTGTGGGGAGGATAACCTACACCGTGAAGACTGCGTGTACTTGTGGTATAGCTGCGTGTGAACCACTACTGATTTCTAGCCGTTACTTTGAAGGTTTGACGAAGGCACCGTGTGTTACTCTTGTGGGCGATCAAGTTTTATGTAAGTCAATGGTCTTGTAAACTTTTCAAAGTCCTAGAAATAAAAGGTTTTTCCCTTCAGGAATTTTTCCTGAAATTTGTGTCGCATGCTTTATTTATTTATGGTTTGACACACGCACACACGTAGTTGCATGTTTAGGGGATGAATTAATTTGGTTTAAAAATAGACTCTAATTAAGTAAGGATTAATTAAAAACTTGTGAATTAATTTAAATCAGTATCACACAACGTCATCATATTTTACAATATCCTCCTGTAGCATCTCCACCTGTAATCATATAACAATCAAAGGATCAAAAACTGAGTGTGAATACCTCACGTTCAGGTTGTCTAGGCTTCTTGGGGAGATCAGGATCGTCTCGTAGATCATCGGCGTGGTTCCTCTTCTTATCTTATCTTTGCTTAATAGGTGATTTAGATCTCTATCGACCTTAACCTCAAGTTCTTCCATTAGCCCGCTGATCAACAAATATGTCCAATTTTCCTCTTTGGACGAGTGCTTCTATCTCATTCTGGAGAGTAATACACCGGTTGGTCATATGACCATGATCTTTGTGAAATTCGTAATACTTGGACTTATCCCTCTTATCAGCAAGTGAACTTAACTTTTCAGGACAACTCAAGTCATTTTTGTGCTTAACTTCTTCCAAAACATGATGTATATCCACTGTTAAAGGAGTGTAATTGGTAGATTTTCTAAGCCGATCTAGGCTTTCTTTTACTTTCGAATTCCTACGCTCATTATGATTCGTGTGCTCCATCTTATCCGACTCCCCTTCTATCTTTGCTTCCACCTTTTCATCTGAATTCTTTTTATCATCCATAGATTCCTCGGTGTTCATAATCTTCACTGCTTTGGCCATCAATTCTGTCATCATCTTCGGGAGATATTTTGCTAAAGTATAATATAGTTTGTCGGGGAGCAAACCACTTATGAGGGAAGTGATTGCAGTATTCTCTTCATAATCAATGACTTCCAATTTCTCTTTGTTGAAATGAGAGATGTAATCCCTGGTACTTTCGCCCACCTTCTATCTCAGACTAAGAAAATGAGCTATTCGCTTCACTGGTTTTTCTCTAAAGAAAAAATTACAAATAAATAGCTCCGCGAGTTATTGGAAGCAATAAATTTCCCCCCGAGGAAGACTATTATACCAGATTTGAGTAGATCCGGTGATTGTTCCTAAAAATGCCCTGTACCTCATCTCATCAGGAACAACATAGATTCATCCATTGCTTGGTATTGTTCTATATGAAGAACTGGATCAGTCTTCCCATCATACTTGGGAGTGACAACTAGAGCTTTAAACTTGGTCGGCGTAGGGAAATCTACGATGGTTTGCACAAAGGGAGATACCTTAATAAAACTTATGTGGAAGGGATTCTTGGCCTTGGCCATTTATCCTAACCTATCTTCCAAGCGCTAAATGGAACCCTTCCAAGCATCACTGCCATTACCAAATCTATGGGTGGAGGCTTTTTTATGCCGACCAACCGATCGTGCTGAGCTTTCTTCTTGTAAACTTTCTCTTTGAGTGGACCGACCTGTTCATCAGGTGTTCAATCTGGATTGGACTGAACCTTCCCTCAGGTCATTTGTTCGTCGAGTATTTCTTAACGCAACCTGGAGGGAATTTACCTTGGGTCCCAAACGATCGAAAGGAGATGACCTACTTAGCCTTTCTAAGGCACTTAATATTTTTGGGATGAGGGATTGTCCATCAGAGGAATTAGTATCCTGATAGAAGAAATTGTTCCAGGATGGTACGAAGGATCCTTTGAAGTTCGACAATGGCTATGCCCAACACTCCTTATTGGCGGCGATGGCATACTCCTTTGATTGAATTGTGCAGGGACTCCAACTTGTAGAGTTTGGTCCAACTGTCGTATAGTATCCTGTATAGCCTATTGACTCTTGGCTAAGCTAGCCAAAATTCCAGTTAAATCATTGTTGTTTGGAGGGACAGAGGGAGTAGGCGGAATTCCCTCATTTATGGTGCTTGATGTAGGAATTTTATCCATGAATGATGAATGAGTGAAAATGTTTAGAAATACATTCCCACAAAAGATGTCAATCTGTTGATGTAAAAAACTAGAGTAGGTCTAATTCATTGATCACAGATAAAAAAAAACAAAACCAGTAAGACAAGAAGGCGTTTAAAGTGGTTCGTCTCAATAGAAAAGCCTATGTCCACTGTTATGTATTGACTACCTTGAATTGTTTTTCGACCCCTTACAATGAAGGTGATACAATGTATTTATAGTCCAAGAGGGGTACTGATAGTTGTCATGTGAAAAGATGGAATGCCTTCATTTGTTAGTCATTTACATCAATACATAATGAGAATTAAATATACTACTGCTGTTGTTTCACTGGTTATACAGGTTGTATGACTGCTGTCGCTTTGTTGGCTATACAAGTTGGATTTCCAACAGTTGGTCGGTCAGCCCTGTTGGTCGGGTTTCCTTGTTGGTCGAGCTTTTTCATCATGCTGACTTGGATTTGTGCCACATTATATGACACGTGTTGGCTTATAATTGGTCCACGTAAGGTGGTAAATTTTGGTACTCATATATGACTCTTATTCTTACATGACATTATTTATATCTTCTTGAGTAATGTTATGAGTATATGTCAAGTGCACCAAAACATACCCAAAAAGCCATAGGAATGGAGACGAGTATTGTATAATAACTCGATTTATGAAAATGTGCAAAATTTTATAACATGATCATATCATTTTGTGTATTTTATTTATTGGCCAAGTTTTTTTTAAACAATGGTCAATATAAAATAAAATTATTTATGTAATATATAATTTTGTATAATAATTATTTAGACGTTATTTCTAATCTCAAGGAGTCTAAGAAAATGTGATACGTAATATGTGTTGGAGAGATTGTAATATTAGGAAGAAAATAAAAGAGATATTATTTAATATGTAAAAAGATGTGTCATTCCATACATAGACATAGCCCTTAAAGTATATCTTTTTTTTTTTAAATTTTAAAAGAGCAATACACTCTGAATTATATAAAGAAATAGGGAAAAGCAACCTTTCATCTGGGGCTTACAAGGAAGTACATGAAATAAAATAAAATAAAATAAAGGAACGAAGATATTAAGAAAGAGGACCTTTATATGGCATAGCTTTGAAAGATATAATAATATCTTCATGAATCTCATAAATTATCGACATGGAATTCATATTTTTATCTTCAAATGTATCCTTGTTCCTAGCACACCAAATTCTCCAAGAAATGAAGCTTGGAAGTAACTTGTAAAGAGTGGCCCTGATGTTGTTCCCATTAGAATTAATCCACCAAAACATGAGATGAGATCTAAATCCATAACTATGAAATTTGAGACTCAAAAGATTTTCAAAATGATTCCAAACAGAGATAGCAATATCGCTGGAGCTAAACAAGTGATAGATGCTTTCGTCTTGATAAACACTGCTGATCGAGTGCGAAAGGTAGCGCGTGTAAAGACGCTAATCGTTGTTTTCGTTTCGTCAACTCAATACAAAAACCTAAGTTACTACTACACTTGCGAGGCAAGCACAGCGGTAAGTCGGGTATCGAGAATCCACAGGGACAAGTTGCTAGAATTTAAGTGATTTAATAATCCTCAATAAAAGTGTAAAAGATGATTACAACCTAAAAGAGAAGATGCATAAAGGAAAAGATTATTCTAGGCAATGGTATTGAAACTAGATTATGAAAGCGAGTAAAACTATAGGTTGCGTCGAATATCCCTCACCCGAGTTAATTAGTATAAAATGGTTACATGGGTTGACGAGTTATTAAGGTTGCGTCTCGTTTCGACAGTTAATTAAATCAAGGGTTGTCACGCCCCCAAATTTGCATAAAAGTCTAATACGATTTTGGCGTCAACAAATATCCCGAAAATTACGCACGAAAGGTCGTAAGCACGGGACATACATGATATGCCCCGTCAAATCTCCTAGGCGTAATAACTAGGAAACACACCCGAAATAGACCCGTAAACACCATCACCAAAGCAAAGCAACATGTCAACCCGGAATGAGTTCAATTCAAACACAACCTAATTTAAATTACCTAGAAAGCATGTTAAAAACGCGATAAATGGAAAGCGGTAAATAAACGCGGTAAATCTATACTAGAAAGCGTGTAAATCAAAGCATGTAAATAAAGCAAGAAAACCTAAATTAGAAAGCTTGTAAATTATCTAGAAAGCAAGAATAAATGGAAAGCAAGCTATATTAATGGAGAGGGAAGATGAAAGTACCAATTACAACCCCTAAAGGGTGTCAAACCAAGAGAGGAGGAAGAAGAAGCTCACAAATCCCCAAACCCTAACTAAAACTAACCTAAAATCGTGTATCTATATTCTATTTTTGATTATTACAACAAAAAACCTTTATATAGTAAGTGGGAAAAGATAAGGGAAAAAGGAAAGAAAGAGGAAAGAGCCCAAAATATCTGGCACTACCGGTCGACCGGTCGCAGGGGCGCGGTCGACCGGTCCCTTAAGCCAAAGCATATTGTCTCCTTCCTACGGCAAAAGTTGAAATCGCGGTCGACCGGTCCCTTGTACGCGGTCGACCGGTACTCTGTTTTCAGGCTGCATTTTGTCCACGATGAGGGGGAAAAAGGTCCATTACGGAAACGAGCCTAGCTTCTTCGTCCGAACTCCAAACGACGCACCGTTTGTGGCCACGCGATGCTAACTCAATGAACTACGCATCCGTGGAATTTCCAAGAGCCGAATAAGAAATGTGAATTAACTAAAATGCCCTTGAAGTAGCGTCCAGTGACGAAACTTCTCCGAAATGCAACGGATCCTCACTTTTAGCGTTCCAATACCTACAAAAGCACAAATAACCCCTGCAAAGCATGTATATATCCAACTCCAAGGTTGTCTGGTTAATGAGCATAAATATAGGCATATAGGACCATAAAAGAGCTAGAATGCATAAGGATAACGGGAGGAAATATGTAATATTCGATACGAATCACACCCCCTAGCTTACACATTGCTAGTCCCTAGTAATGAAACAATGAAAACCAGACCACAGAGGGCGGTACAAAATGTATATATGCATCGAAATATAATTGCCACTTTCGTAGGGAACACGATTGCATTTAGCATATGCAATAAGCCGTTAAACCCCTAGGTTACCCTAGTGGACGAGTGTCGTCTCGTGAGGGTTTTCAGGGATGATACCCACAAACATCATATGGTTTCCTCAAAATATGCCCAACCCAACATGCGACAAGCCCAACAAAAGCGAAAAGGATTTCATACGCATTATTAGCAAAGTGAATGAATTCACACAAAAGTCCAAATCATTTACATTATAGAATGCACCTCATAGAATTGAAACCTTAAAATGTGGGAGGGGAGCGAGCACATGCAAAGTGTGATTTGGCAAAAACTTATATAAACCGGATAAACATTAAAGCAAGCATATATTCAATCCTCACGGGCATTACGTTCATCAAGCGAATTCACTCGAAACAGGGAGGTAACACACGGAACATGCGGGCTAAAGAGTAATTGTAAATGGAAACTAGGCCGCACACATGTCACAAATGAAGAACGCTATATATAAACTGAAAAACTGTAATCTCAATGAAAGGATACCGCACACTAAAAGAGGCGAAATGCATTTTCACAGATTATCAAAACTATTATGACTTTTGAATTAAATCAACCTAAGATCACATAGGACTTGTAAAGGGTTATAATGTAGGTATGGCTAAGGCATGAAATGAAAGGAATGTATATACGGATTCAAAGTGTTCGGGATGAAAACTCAGGATAATGAGAAAATGCGAGCAATATCAAAAATGGAAAGCAAGTTCCAAAAGGCATCGAATATATCATCGGGGAGAGTAATCAAAGCTTATTCGAACTATATACAACATATACAAACTTCTCTTTCTTTTTCTTTTCTTCTTTTTCTCATTTTTCTCTTTTGTTTTCTTTTGCTTTTCACTTTCTCTTTTTCTTCACTTTTTTCACTACTTTCTTTTCTTTACTTGTCAAACTCTCATATGCCTAAATTGCAACCGACATCATAACAACAACATTCAATCCCAAGTAACATTCCAAACAAAGGTATGGAAAGTGTATATATGGGCTAAAACTCAAATGTAGAGTTGGTTATGGGAATGGGGTATGAAATGAAAGGCTATATTTAGGCTCAAAAGGGGTTAACGAGGGTAAACATATAAGGATGAGGTCAAGGCTAATATGGGTGATATAACAAAGAATGCCTATGATCATTTCACAAAGTTTACGCAATTCTCGAATCAAAACAATATATGAAAATCATGCTCAAGTAACACATTTCAAGTATGAACTCAATTAATGAACGGTGAAATGAAAGAATAGAGAGATTACCAACGAATTCAACGTTTTCAATGAGAAATGAATAGTGTATACACTCACAAACGACGAAAGGTACAAAGCTTACTCGGTGTAAGTATATACAATGCAACAAAAGATTACCGAGTTATAAAAATCTTAAACCAAATCAATAAAGCAAGGAAAGTGCATGTGCTCACGGGATTAAAGTTTAATTCATGAAGTTATTCACAATATCAATAATCGAGACTAAAGTCTAATAACTTCTAAAATCAAGAACATGCATCATTGGGTTGTCTATTGGATCGGGCAATTATTGAAATTTATCATCGGAAACAAAGGCAAAATGCCCAAAAAGGAGAAAAAAGAAAGAAAATCTTTTTGAAATTTTTGAATTTTTCTAAGAAAAGCATACTAAGTAACTAACATGTGAGATAAAACATGGACTAAATGAAGAAATTGATAGAATATCCCACACCCCCTAACTTAAAACTTGACATTGTCCTCAATGTAAATTAAGAACCAAGTCAAAGAGAGGAAAATAGCGATATTACCCAAAATTGGAGCGATCCCCATAAGAACAAGTCCAAAGAATCTACAAAACAAGTTAGTACCGAGCATAGCAAAAACAAATAATAAAAAGTTAACTAATTACACTAAACTAAATTAACATGGAAAGAAAAAATAAAAAGCTAACTATATACAACCTACTATTTAGACTTCACACTAACTGTACACTAGAAGTCTAAATAGCTGAGGGTCCACCGTGAAAATAATTTGACTTTGGAGGATAACCGGTGTACCCTCACATACAAGCATGCCCTCCGAAAAATATGAATTCCGTTTTAACAACGGAAGGCATGTGTAAGGCGGAAGAAATGAACCATCGCCAATTAAAAGTTTTGGAGGGACGATGGGGGGTTTGGATTGCACGGGTGACAAAAACAAGTGGGGACCGAGAAAAGCCGAATATCCTCCCAAGGATTTTGAAGTTGGAATGGGAGGCGGCGCACACAAAGGCAAAGATGCGATCGTGGAGGGCGACTCGAGCAAGTACTCCTCATCGGCGATAGGGTTTAAAACATTAAAGTTCGAAACCGAATCATCGGGTACTTGTTCCGGTGGGGTAATAGAGAATGAAAAAGGGGATGAAAGAAATTCAAACTCATGAGATGAATCATCATCGCATGAAGTTGGAATTTCAAAGGAAATAATATCATTTTCAATGAAATGTTCTTCTTTGGGAGCCAAAGAAGAAATCATTTCATTGCAAATAGATATTACGTCATTATCATCCTCACTTTCAATATCTATTACGCAATGGGCAAAGTCTAGAATGGATTGTTCCAAAGTAGGCACAAGTACCTCATTTGGTTCAAAACATTCGTCGACTTCGAAAGTCTCGGAAGCAAAATCGTCGTCGGACTCAAATAATAAATCCAACTCATGTTCCCACGAACGATTTTCTTCCCGATAGCGATTTTCAATTTTCTCATTTTCATACATACGCAAGCCCTCACCGAATGTCATGGGTCGAGGTGCGGATGCATTAGAATGGGAACTTTGAAAATTACCATCAGACTTAACCGAAAACTCATTATTATAGGAATTTTGAAAACTATTCGAATTCGTTTCAAAATTCCTATTATAAGGAGGTAAAGGCCCAAAATCATTGTCATCATCATCAAAATTCCAATAACCTAAGTTTTGACTTTCGTTATACTCGCCCAAAGTCATATTTGAATTTGTTATACTTTGGGATTCTAAGTATTCACCGAAAGTCATAGGTTTGCGAGAATTTTGAGAATTATGACAAGGATTACCGAAAGAATTGGAATAAGACATGCTTACCCCAAAAATGGCTCGAAGTGGCGGATTCCACGAAGTAAGTGCGCGCGAAAAGAATTCGAGCGTTTCTAAGTGCTCAAATGTGGAAGTCCTGCAAAAACTTAGCAAATAATACAAATAGAAAGAAAATACTATGAAATACTAAATCAAATAAAGTCTAAAACAAACTCATCCCCGGCAACGGCGCCATTTTGATCGAGGTGCGAAAGGTGTGCGCGTGTAAAGTGCACAGTCGTTGTTTTCGTTTCGCCAACTCAATACAAAAACCTAAGTTACTACTACACTTGCGAGGCAAGCACATCGGTAAGTCGGGTATCGAGAATCCATAGGGACTAGTTGTTAGAATTCAAGTGATTTAATAATCCTCAATAAAAGTGTAAAAGATGATTACAAACTAAAAGAAAAGATGCATAAAGGTAAATATTATTCTAGGCAATGGTATTGAAACTAGATTATGAAAGCGAGTAAAACTATAGGTTGTGTCGAATATCCCTCACCCGAGTTAATTAGTATAAAATGGTTACATGGGTTGACGAGTTATTAAGGTTGCGTCTCGTTTCGACAGTTAATTAAATCAAGGGTTGTCACGCCCCTAAATTTGCATAAAAGTCTAATACGATTTTGGCGTCAATAAATATCCCGAAAATTACGCACGAAAGGTCGTAAGCACGGGACATACATGATATGCCCCGTCAAATCTCCTAGGCGTAATAACTAGGACAACACACCCGAAATAGACCTGTAAACACCATCACCAAAGCAAAGCAACATGTCAACCCGGAATGAGTTCAATTCAAACACAACCTAATTTAAATTACCTAGAAAGCATGTTAAAAACGCGATAAATGGAAAGCGGTAAATAAACGCGGTAAATCTATACTAGAAAGCGTGTAAATCAAAGCATGTAAATAAAGCAAGAAAACCTAAATTAGAAAGCTTGTAAATTATCTAGAAAGCAAGAATAAATGGAAAGCAAGCTATATTAATGGAGAGGGAAGATGAAAGTACCAATTACAACCCCTAAAGGGTGTCAAACCAAGAGAGGAGGAAGAAGAAGCTCACAAATCCTCAAACCCTAACTAAAATTAACCTAAAATCGTGTATCTATATTCTATTTTTGATTATTACAACAAAAAACCTTTATATAGTAAGTGGGAAAAGATAAGGGAAAAAGGAAAGAAAGAGGAAAGAGCCCAAAATATCTGGCACTACCGGTCGACCGGTCGCAGGGGCGCGGTCGACCGGTCCCTTAAGCCAAAGCATACTGTCTCCTTCCTACGGCAAAAGTTGAAATCGCGGTCGACCGGTCCCTTGTACGCGGTCGACCGGTACTCTGTTTTCAGGCTGCATTTGGTCCATGATGAGGGGGAAAAAGGTCCATTACGGAAACGAGCCTAGCTTCTTCGTCCGAATTCCAAACGACGCACCATTTGCGGCCACGCGATGCTAACTCAATGAACTACGCATCCGTGGAATTTCCAAGAGCCGAATAAGAAATGTGAATTGACTAAAATGCCCTTGAAGTAGCGTCCAGTGACGAAACTTCTCCGAAATGCAACGGATCCTCACTTTTAGCGTTCCAATACCTATAAAAGCACAAATAACCCCTGCAAAGCATGTATATATCCAACTCCAAGGTTTTCTGGTTAATGAGCATAAATATAGGCATATAGGACCGTAAAAGAGCTAGAATGCATAAGGATAACGGGCGGAAATATGTAATATTCGATACGAATCACACCCCCTAACTTACACATTGCTAGTCCCTAGTAATGAAACAAAGAAAACCAGACCACAGAGGGCGGTACAAAATGTATATATGCATCGAAATATAATTGCCACTTTCGTAGGGAACACGATTTCATTTAGCATATGCAATAAGCCGTTAAACCCCTAGGTTACCCTAGTGGACGAGTGTCGTCTCGTGAGGGTTTTCAGGGATGATACCCACAAACATCATATGGTTTCCTCAAAATATGCCCAACCCAACATGCGACAAGCCCAACAAAAGCGAAAAGGATTTCATACGCATTATTAGCAAAGTGAATGAATTCACACAAAAGTCCAAATCATTAACATTATAGAATGCACCTCATAGAATTAAAACCTTAAAATGTGGGAGGGGAGCGAGCACATGCAAAGTGTGATTTGGCAAAAACTTATATAAACCGGATAAACATTAAAGCAAGCATATATTCAATCCTCACGGGCATTACGCTCATCAAGCGAATTCACTCGAAACAGGGAGGTAACAGACGGAACATGCGGGCTAAAGAGTAATTGTAAATGGAAACTAGGCCGCACACATGTCACAAATGAAGAACGCTATATATAAACTGAAAAACTGTAATCTCAATGAAAGGATACCGCACACTAAAAGAGGCGAAATTCATTTTCACAGATTATCAAAACTATTATGACTTTTGAATTAAATCAACCTAAGATCACATAGGACTTGTAAAGGGTTATAATGTAGGTATGGCTAAGGCATGAAATGAAAGGAATGTATATACGGATTCAAAGTGTTCGGGATGAAAACTCGGGATAATGAGAAAATGCGGGCAATATAAAAAATGGAAAGCAAGTTCCAAAAGGCATCGAATATATCATCGGGGAGAGTAATCAAAGCTTATTCGAACTATATACAACATATACAAACTTCTCTTTCTTTTTCTTTTCTTCTTTTTCTCATTTTTCTCTTTTGTTTTCTTTTGCTTTTCACTTTCTCTTTTTCTTCACTTTTTTCACTACTTTCTTTTCTTTACTTGTCAAACTCTCATATGCCTAAATTGCAACCGACATCATAACAACAACATTCAATCCCAAGTAACATTCCAAACAAAGGTATGGAAAGTGTATATATGGGCTAAAACTCAAATGTAGAGTTGGTTATGGGAATGGGGTATGAAATGAAAGGCTATATTTAGGCTCAAAAGGGGTTAACGAGGGTAAACATATAAGGATGAGGTCAAGGCTAATATGGGTGATATAACAAAGAATGCCTATGATCATTTCACAAAGTTTACGCAATTCTCGAATCAAAACAATATATGAAAATCATGCTCAAGTAACACATTTCAAGTATGAACTCAATTAATGAACGGTGAAATGAAAGAATAGAGAGATTACCAACGAATTCAACGTTTTCAATGAGAAATGAATAGTGTATACACTCACAAACGACGAAAGGTACAAAGCTTACTCGGTGTAAGTATATACAATGCAACAAAAGATTACCGAGTTATAAAAATCTTAAACCAAATCAATAAAGCAAGGAAAGTGCATGTGCTCACGGGATTAAAGTTTAATTCATGAAGTTATTCACAATATCAATAATCGAGACTAAAGTCTAATAACTTCTAAAATCAAGAACATGCATCATTGGGTTGTCTATTGGATCGGGCAATTATTGAAATTTATCATCGGAAACAAAGGCAAAATGCCCAAAAAGGAGAAAAAAGAAAGAAAATCTTTTTGAAATTTTTGAATTTTTCTAAGAAAAGCATACTAAGTAACTAACATGTGAGATAAAACATGGACTAAATGAAGAAATTGATAGAATATCCCACACCCCCTAACTTAAAACTTGACATTGTCCTCAATGTAAATTAAGAACCAAGTCAAAGAGAGGAAAATAGCGATATTACCCAAAATTGGAGCGATCCCCATAAGAACAAGTCCAAAGAATCTACAAAACAAGTTAGTACCGAGCATAGCAAAAACAAATAATAAAAAGTTAACTAATTACACTAAACTAAATTAACATGGAAAGAAAAAATAAAAAGCTAACTATATACAACCTACTATTTAGACTTCACACTAACTGTACACTAGAAGTCTAAATAGCTGAGGGTCCACCGTGAAAATAATTTGACTTTGGAGGATAACCGGTGTACCCTCACATACAAGCATGCCCTCCGAAAAATATGAATTCCGTTTTAACAACGGAAGGCATGTGTAAGGCGGAAGAAATGAACCATCGCCAATTAAAAGTTTTGGAGGGACGATGGGGGGTTTGGATTGCACGGGTGACAAAAACAAGTGGGGACCGAGAAAAGCCGAATATCCTCCCAAGGATTTTGAAGTTGGAATGGGAGGCGGCGCACACAAAGGCAAAGATGCGATCGTGGAGGGCGACTCGAGCAAGTACTCCTCATCGGCGATAGGGTTTAAAACATTAAAGTTCGAAACCGAATCATCGGGTACTTGTTCCGGTGGGGTAATAGAGAATGAAAAAGGGGATGAAAGAAATTCAAACTCATGAGATGAATCATCATCGCATGAAGTTGGAATTTCAAAGGAAATAATATCATTTTCAATGAAATGTTCTTCTTTGGGAGCCAAAGAAGAAATCATTTCATTGCAAATAGATATTACGTCATTATCATCCTCACTTTCAATATCTATTACGCAATGGGCAAAGTCTAGAATGGATTGTTCCAAAGTAGGCACAAGTACCTCATTTGGTTCAAAACATTCGTCGACCTCGAAAGTCTCGGAAGCAAAATCGTCGTCGGACTCAAATAATAAATCCAACTCATGTTTCCACGAACGATTTTCTTCCCGATAGCGATTTTCAATTTTCTCATTTTCATACATACGCAAGCCCTCACCGAATGTCATGGGTCGAGGTGCGGATGCATTAGAATGGGAACTTTGAAAATTACCATCGGACTTAACCGAAAACTCATTATTATAGGAATTTTGAAAACTATTCGAATTCGTTTCAAAATTCCTATTATAAGGAGGTAAAGGCCCAAAATCATTGTCATCATCATCAAAATTCCAATAACCTAAGTTTTGACTTTCGTTATACTCGCCCAAAGTCATATTTGAATTTGTTATACTTTGGGATTCTAAGTATTCACCGAAAGTCATAGGTTTGCGAGAATTTTGAGAATTATGACAAGGATTACCGAAAGAATTGGAATAAGACATGCTTACCCCAAAAATGGCTCGAAGTGGCGGATTCCACGAAGTAAGTGCGCGCGAAAAGAATTCGAGCGTTTCTAAGTGCTCAAATGTGGAAGTCCTGCAAAAACTTAGCAAATAATACAAATAGAAAGAAAATACTATGAAATACTAAATCAAATAAAGTCTAAAACAAACTCATCCCCGGCAACGGCGCCATTTTGATCGAGGTGCGAAAGGTGTGCGCGTGTAAAGTGCACAGTCGTTGTTTTCATTTCGCCAACTCAATACAAAAACCTAAGTTACTACTACACTTGCGAGGCAAGCACAGCGGTAAGTCGGGTATCGAGAATCCACAGGGACTAGTTGTTAGAATTCAAGTGATTTAATAATCCTCAATAAAAGTGTAAAAGATGATTACAAACTAAAAGAAAAGATGCATAAAGGTAAATATTATTCTAGGCAATGGTATTGAAACTAGATTATGAAAGCGAGTAAAACTATAGGTTGTGTCGAATATCCCTCACCCGAGTTAATTAGTATAATATGGTTACATGGGTTGACGAGTTATTAAGGTTGCGTCTCGTTTCGACAGTTAATTAAATCAAGGGTTGTCACGCCCCTAAATTTGCATAAAAGTCTAATACGATTTTGGCGTCAACAAATATCCCGGAAATTACGAACGAAAGGTCGTAAGCACGGGACATACATGATATGCCCCGTCAAATCTCCTAGGCGTAATAACTAGGACAACACACCCGAAATAGACCCGTAAACACCATCACCAAAGCAAAGCAACATGTCAACCTGGAATGAGTTCAATTCAAACACAACCTAATTTAAATTACCTAGAAAGCATGTTAAAAACGCGATAAATGGAAAGCGGTAAATAAACGCGGTAAATCTATACTAGAAAGCGTGTAAATCAAAGCATGTAAATAAAGCAAGAAAACCTAAATTAGAAAGCTTGTAAATTATCTAGAAAGCAAGAATAAATGGAAAGCAAGCTATATTAATGGAGAGGGAAGATGAAAGTACCAATTACAATCCTTAAAGGGTGTCAAACCAAGAGAGGAGGAAGAAGAAGCTCACAAATCCCCAAACCCTAACTAAAATTAACCTAAAATCGTGTATCTATATTCTATTTTTTATTATTACAACAAAAAACCTTTATATAGTAAGTGGGAAAAGATAAGGGAAAAAGGAAAGAAAGAGGAAAGAGCCCAAAATATCTGGCACTACCGGTCGACCGGTCGCAGGGGCGCGGTCGACCGGTCCCTTAAGCCAAAGCATACTGTCTCCTTCCTACGGCAAAAGTTGAAATCGCGGTCGACCGGTCCCTTGTACGCGGTCGACCGGTACTCTGTTTTCAGGCTGCATTTGGTCCATGATGAGGGGGAAAAAGGTCCATTACGGAAACGAGCCTAGCTTCTTTGTCCGAATTCCAAACGACGCACCGTTTGCGGCCACGCGATGCTAACTCAATGAACTACGTATCCGTGGAATTTCCAAGAGCCGAATAAGAAATGTGAATTGACTAAAATGCCCTTGAAGTAGCGTCCAGTGATGAAACTTCTCCGAAATGCAACGGATCCTCACTTTTAGCGTTCCAATACCTACAAAAGCACAAATAACCCCTGCAAAGCATGTATATATCCAACTCCAAGGTTGTCTGGTTAATGACCATAAATATAGGCATATAGGACCGTAAAAGAGCTAGAATGCATAAGGATAACAGGCGGAAATATGTAATATTCGATACGAATCACACCCCCTAACTTACACATTGCTAGTCCCTAGTAATGAAACAAAGAAAACCAGACCACAGAGGGCGGTACAAAATGTATATATGCATCGAAATATAATTGCCACTTTCGTAGGGAACACGATTTCATTTAGCATATGCAATAAGCCGTTAAACCCCTAGGTTACCCTAGTGGACGAGTGTCGTCTCGTGAGGGTTTTCAGGGATGATACCCACAAACATCATATGGTTTCCTCAAAATATGCCCAACCCAACATGCGACAAGCCCCACAAAAGCAAAAAGGATTTCATACGCATTATTAGCAAAGTGAATGAATTCACACAAAAGTCCAAATCATTAACATTATAGAATGCACCTCATAGAATTGAAACCTTAAAATGTGGGAGGGGAGCGAGCACATGCAAAGTGTGATTTGACAAAAACTTATATAAACCGGATAAACATTAAAGCAAGCATATATTCAATCCTCACGGGCATTACGCTCATCAAGCGAATTCACTCGAAACAGGGAGGTAACACACGGAACATGCGGGCTAAAGAGTAATTATAAATGGAAACTAGGCCGCACACATGTCACAAATGAAGAACGCTATATATAAACTGAAAAACTGTAATCTCAATGAAAGGATACCGCACACTAAAAGAGGCGAAATGCATTTTCACAGATTATCAAAACTATTATGACTTTTGTATTAAATCAACCTAAGATCACATAGGACTTGTAAAGGGTTATAATGTAGGTATGGCTAAGGCATGAAATGAAAGGAATGTATATACGGATTCAAAGTGTTCGGGATGAAAACTCGGGATAATGAGAAAATGCGGGCAATATCAAAAATGGAAAGCAAGTTCCAAAAGGCATCGAATATATCATCGGGGAGAGTAATCAAATCTTATTCGAACTATATACAACATATACAAACTTCTCTTTCTTTTTCTTTTCTTCTTTTTCTCATTTTTCTCTTTTGTTTTCTTTTGCTTTTCACTTTCTCTTTTTCTTCACTTTTTTCACTACTTTCTTTTCTTTACTTGTCAAACTCTCATATGCCTAAATTGCAACCGACATCATAACAACAACATTCAATCCCAAGTAACATTCCAAACAAAGGTATGGAAAGTGTATATATGGGCTAAAACTCAAATGTAGAGTTGGTTATGGGAATGGGGTATGAAATGAAAGGCTATATTTAGGCTCACAAGGGGTTAACGAGGGTAAACATATAAGGGTGAGGTCAAGGCTAATATGGGTGATATAACAAAGAATGCCTATGATCATTTCACAAAGTTTACGCAATTCTCGAATCAAAACAATATATGAAAATCATGCTCAAGTAACACATTTCAAGTATGAACTCAATTAATGAACGGTGAAATGAAAGAATAGAGAGATTACCAACGAATTCAACGTTTTCAATGAGAAATGAATAGTGTATACACTCACAAACGACGAAAGGTACAAAGCTTACTCGGTGTAAGTATATACAATGCAACAAAAGATTACCGAGTTATAAAAATCTTAAACCAAATCAATAAATCAAGGAAAGTGCATGTGCTCACGGGATTAAAGTTTAATTCATGAAGTTATTCACAATATCAATAATCGAGACTAAAGTCTAATAACTTCTAAAATCAAGAACATGCATCATTAGGTTGTCTATTGGATCGGGCAATTATTGAAATTTATCATCGGAAACAAAGGCAAAATGCCCAAAAAGGAGAAAAAAGAAAGAAAATCTTTTTGAAATTTTTGAATTTTTCTAAGAAAAGCATACTAAGTAACTAACATTTGAGATAAAACATGGACTAAATGAAGAAATGGATAGAATATCCCACACCCCCTAACTTAAAACTTGACATTGTCCTCAATGTAAATTAAGAACCAAGTCAAAGAGAGGAAAATAGCGATATTACCCAAAATTGGAGCGATCCCCATAAGAACAAGTCCAAAGAATCTACAAAATAAGTTAGTACCGAGCATAGCAAAAACAAATAATAAAAAGTTAACTAATTACACTAAACTAAATTAACAAGGAAAGAAAAAATAAAAAGCTAACTATATACAACCTACTATTTAGACTTCACACTAACTGTACACTAGAAGTCTAAATAGCTGAGGGTCCACCGTGAAAATAATTTGACTTTGGAGGATAACCGGTGTACCCTCACATACAAGCATGCCCTCCGAAAAATATGAATTCCGTTTTAACAACGGAAGGCATGTGTAAGGCGGAAGAAATGAACCATCGCCAATTAAAAGTTTTGGAGGGACGATGGGGGGTTTGGATTGCACGGGTGACAAAAACAAGTGGGGACCGAGAAAAGCCGAATATCCTCCCAAGGATTTTGAAGTTGGAATGGGAGGCGGCGCACACAAAGGCAAAGATGCGATCGTGGAGGGCGACTCGAGCAAGTACTCCTCATCGGCGATAGGGTTTAAAACATTAAAGTTCGAAACCGAATCATCGGGTACTTGTTCCGGTGGGGTAATAGAGAATGAAAAAGGGGATGAAAGAAATTCAAACTCATGAGATGAATCATCATCGCATGAAGTTGGAATTTCAAAGGAAATAATATCATTTTCAATGAAATGTTCTTCTTTGGGAGCCAAAGAAGAAATCATTTCATTGCAAATAGATATTACGTCATTATCATCCTCACTTTCAATATCTATTACGCAATGGGCAAAGTCTAGAATGGATTGTTCCAAAGTAGGCACAAGTACCTCATTTGGTTCAAAACATTCGTTGACCTCGAAAGTCTCGGAAGCAAAATCGTCGTCGGACTCAAATAATAAATCCAACTCATGTTCCCACGAACGATTTTCTTCCCGATAGCGATTTTCAATTTTCTCATTTTCATACATACGCAAGCCCTCACCGAATGTCATGGGTCGAGGTGCGGATGCATTAGAATGGGAACTTTGAAAATTACCATCGGACTTAACCGAAAACTCATTATTATAGGAATTTTGAAAACTATTCGAATTCGTTTCAAAATTCCTATTATAAGGAGGTAAAGGCCCAAAATCATTGTCATCATCATCAAAATTCCAATAACCTAAGTTTTGACTTTCGTTATACTCGCCCAAAGTCATATTTGAATTTGTTATACTTTGGGATTCTAAGTATTCACCGAAAGTCATAGGTTTGCGAGAATTTTGAGAATTATGACAAGGATTACCGAAAGAATTGGAATAAGACATGCTTACCCCAAAAATGGCTCGAAGTGGCGGATTCCACGAAGTAAGTGCGCGCGAAAAGAATTCGAGCGTTTCTAAGTGCTCAAATGTGGAAGTCCTGCAAAAACTTAGCAAATAATACAAATAGAAAGAAAATACTATGAAATACTAAATCAAATAAAGTCTAAAACAAACTCATCCCCGGCAACGGCGCCATTTTGATCGAGGTGCGAAAGGTGTGCGCGTGTAAAGTGCACAGTCGTTGTTTTCGTTTCGCCAACTCAATACAAAAACCTAAGTTACTACTACACTTGCGAGGCAAGCACAGCGGTAAGTCGGGTATCGAGAATCCACAGGGACAAGTTGCTAGAATTTAAGTGATTTAATAATCCTCAATAAAAGTGTAAAAGATGATTACAAACTAAAAGAGAAGATGCATAAAGGAAAAGATTATTCTAGGCAATGGTATTGAAACTAGATTATGAAAGCGAGTAAAACTATAGGTTGCGTCGAATATCCCTCACCCGAGTTAATTAGTATAAAATGGTTACATGGGTTGACGAGTTATTAAGGTTGCGTCTCGTTTCGACAGTTAATTAAATCAAGGGTTGTCACGCCCCTAAATTTGCATAAAAGTCTAATACGATTTTGGCGTCAACAAATATCCCGGAAATTACGAACGAAAGGTCGTAAGCACGGGACATACATGATATGCCCCGTCAAATCTCCTAGGCGTAATAACTAGGACAACACACCCGAAATAGACCCGTAAACACCATCACCAAAGCAAAGAAACATGTCAACCTGGAATGAGTTCAATTCAAACACAACCTAATTTAAATTACCTAGAAAGCATGTTAAAAATGCGATAAATGGAAAGCGGTAAATAAACGCGGTAAATCTATACTAGAAAGCGTGTAAATCAAAGCATGTAAATAAAGCAAGAAAACCTAAATTAGAAAGCTTGTAAATTATCTAGAAAGCAAGAATAAATGGAAAGCAAGCTATATTAATGGAGAGGGAAGATGAAAGTACCAATTACAACCCCTAAAGGGTGTCAAACCAAGAGAGGAGGAAGAAGAAGCTCACAAATCCCCAAACCCTAACTAAAACTAACCTAAAATCGTGTATCTATATTCTATTTTTGATTATTACAACAAAAAACCTTTATATAGTAAGTGGGAAAAGATAAGGGAAAAAGGAAAGAAAGAGGAAAGAGCCCAAAATATCTGGCACTACCGGTCGACCGGTCGCAGGGGCGCGGTCGACCGGTCCCTTAAGCCAAAGCATACTGTCTCCTTCCTACGGCAAAAGTTGAAATCGCGGTCGACCGGTCCCTTGTACGCGGTCGACCGGTACTCTGTTTTCAGGCTGTATTTGGTCCATGATGAGGGGGGAAAAGGTCCATTACGGAAACGAGCCTAGCTTCTTCGTCCGAACTCCAAACGACGCACCGTTTGCGGCCACGCGATGCTAACTCAATGAAATATGCATCCGTGGAATTTCCAAGAGCCGAATAAGAAATGTGAATTGACTAAAATGCCCTTGAAGTAGCGTCCAGTGACGAAACTTCTCCGAAATGCAACGGATCCTCACTTTTAGCGTTCCAATACCTACAAAAGCACAAATAACCCCTGCAAAGCATGTATATATCCAACTCCAAGGTTGTCTGGTTAATGAGCATAAATATAGGCATATAGGACCGTAAAAGAGCTAGAATGCATAAGGATAACGGGCGGAAATATGTAATATTCGATACGAATCAACTGCAATATCGACATCTCAAAACAAAAGGAATATTGATAAATTGAAGATTAACATATAGAGGAATAGCATTATCAAGGGTGTTACACATGAAGGTTGAAACTTTTGGAAGTAATCTAGGATCCCAAATCACGGTGAAGGAAAATTGAATTTCGTGTTTATATCTCACATTTTTTAAGGAAGATGGATAAATACCCCTAAACTTTTATTAGATTAGGAGAAATAGCCTCTCTTAGATGGCATAAATAACTTGAAGAAACGTGAATTAAGAAGAACTTAGGAATACCCAATGAGAAAACTAAAAAAAATAAATAAATGGGGGAATTTATAAATATTCCCTTTATAGGGACAAATGAAAAGGAATCCATAGATCTATGATAGTGTTCTAATTGAGGGAATACCACTCTTGTCAATCTTCAAACAACCCCTTGTAATTCTTGGTAGAAGGTTGAAAAAAGTATACATAAAAGATCTAGTTGAAGAGGAGGCCAAATTTTCAAGGCTATCTGCAACACAATTACCTTATTTGAAAACATGATGAATATTGAAATGATTAGAAGCGATGATCATAGAGAAATAATCAATACACTTTTTCAACTTCCAAGGAGAATTCCATTTGTTCAGCACCATATGAAACAAAGAATTTGAATATGTTTCTATGATATGGTCTTTTATTTGTAATTTCAAGCAAAGGTCCAGGCCTATTCTTAAAGCTTCCGCTTCAACAAAAAGACACGATTGATGACCCACAAACTGAGACAAGGCAAAAGTAAAATCACCTTTGTGATCTCTTATTATACCACCACATGCACTAGCACCAGGATTTCCTAAAGAGGAACCATCAGCATTAAGCTTGAAAAAAATTAAGGGGGCTTGATCCAAGATATATCTAAGAATGAAGAAGCCTTTAATTAAACTTTAAGGCCAAACAGAGAAGTAATGTTGAGATCCTCCTACTTAAGAAGATTTTTGAAATGAGTACCTACAACCAAAGATCTCATAACTGAAATAACATTATAAATAATTAGTTGATGGTACATTTGAATCCCATTAAAAAAGCATTCGTTCCTTACAATCCAAATTTCCCAAAAAATGATGATAGGAAGATTGTGAATAAGAGACTGTAAATGAGAAGGGAACTTCTTGAGCCACCAAGAAATAAGTATAGAATAGCATGGGAGGAAATTCAACTTTAACTTAAGTAGATTCCCAAAAAAATTCCAAACTTGATGAGTAATTGGGCCAGACAGAAAGGAGTGGGAGATGGTTTCAATATGAGCATTGCAGCATCTACATGTAGAGGCCAAATGAATGTTAAGATTTTGGATCATTGAGTCTAAAGGAACAACTTGATGCAAAATTTTCCAAGAAAATATGGTTACTTTAATAAGTCAAGATGAAGACCAAAGAAATTTCCATACAAAAGAGAGAGGACTATGTGGAATACTGTAGTCATATGCAGACTTGAAAGAGAAATTGCCATAAGTAGTAATCGACCAGAAAAGAGAGTCTCCATTATGGACTGTAATCTCTTCAAAGCAGTTGTAAACTTGTTTAATGCATTTGAGAACATGTGATCCTTGATTTCTAGTATACAAAGATGACTTGTATTTCTTATGCATGAATGAAGCCCACAGACTTTGAGAAGATGATAAAGACCAATAAAGTCTCAGACTTGTAACTTTAGTAATACCAGCCAAACTTTTAACATTTAGGCCTCCTTAGTGGAAATGTTAACTGATCTCATTCCAATCAGTCCAATGATGCTTTGCTTTATCATCTTGAGATGAACCCTAAAAGAAATTATCAAAGATAGATTCAATTATTTTGATAATGGCTTTAGGAGGTTGAATAACAGTCACAATATGTATAGGAATAGAATAAAGAATATGATGAATTATAGTGAGCCTTCCACCAGGACATAAGTATTTAAAATTCCAACCTACCACTTTAGATCTAATTTTACCAATCAAATCAGTGAAATAACATGTTAAGATGTGCGTAGTTATGAGTGATATGGAATTATCTAACTGCTGAGTTGGCATCCAGATCAAAGAATCAAATGAGGAGTTGCTGATGTGTCAAGTTTGTTAAGTAGTTATAGGGTTTGTTTGTAACTAACTAGAGAGAGAATAAAAATCGTCTGTGAACAGCTTTTATTCTGAGATATGTAGTTTCCAATAAATAGATATATATAAAAGGGAGAGAGGTAAATCAATCTTTGATATGTAATTTCTCAGTTGTACTCAAATGCCTTGATAATAAATTTCTTCTCTTTGAACTCCACAAAAGCTATTTGTATCTGTGTTCTTATATTCTAGTTTCTTGTTTAATTTTTTATTAGCTCTTTTAAACAAGATTTATACTTTTAATAGATGTTAAAACCTAACAAATTGGTATCAGAGCGTTTCAAGA
This sequence comes from Sambucus nigra, assembly GCA_949130495.1. NCBI lineage: Eukaryota > Viridiplantae > Streptophyta > Magnoliopsida > Dipsacales > Adoxaceae > Sambucus > Sambucus nigra. The sequence continues at coordinate 61,909,596 of OX422223.1, read as the reverse complement.
TCCATCAATGGCTGCTGCAAAGTTCGAAGTAGATCGTTTTACTGGTGAAAACAATTTCAACTTGTGGAGAATCAAGATGAAAGCGTTGCTAGTTCATCAGGGTTTTGCAGATGCGATCTCAATAGAAGCTATGGCAAAACACACCGATGCAGGCAAAGAATATGAATTTCAATCAAAAACACACAGTGCGATTCTGCTGAGTCTTGGTGATGAAGTGTTGAGAGAGGTGTCTGAAGAAGAAACCGCAACAGGGACGTGGAATAAATTGGAGAGTCTATATATGAAGAAATCTTTGGCAAATCGACTTTATTTGAAAAAGAAACTGTATACCTTACATATGGATGAAGGAAAGGGGATGAGAAAGCATGTGGATGATTTTAACAAGATTGTGTTGGATGTCAAGAACATTGATGTCAAGATCGATGATGAAGACCAAGCAATTATACTTTTAAGCTCTCTTCCCTCTATTTATGAACATTTTGTGGATACGATGCTATATGGTAAAGAGACATTAACCATGGGAGAAGTCAAGTATGCATTGAATTCTAAAGAACTGCAAAAGAAAATAATGCAAAAGAAACTGGAGAAAATAATGGAAAAGGTTTGTCCGTTCGTGGCAGATCAGAAAAGAGAGAAAAAAGGGTAGAGGAAGGTTAAGATCAAAATCAAGAGCTAGAAGAAAATGCTTTCAATGCCATAAGGAGGGTCATTTTATCAAGAACTGTCCTGATAAGAAGAAAAAGTCTGATGATAAGTCAAAAGATAGTGGAGATGCAGTTGTGGCCTCAGATAGGTATGGCAGTGCAGAAGTTCTCGTAGTCTCAAAAGGGAATCCAGAGAAAGAATGGATACTAGACTCAGGTTGTTCATTCCATATGACTCAAAATAAAAGATGGTTTGAAGACTATTAAGAAAAAGAGGGGGAATGGTGCTTTTGGGAAACAACAAGGCATGCAAAGTTATAGGTCTTGGAACAGTCAAAATCAAGATGCATGATGGCATTGAGAGATTGATTCAAGGAGTCAGGTATGTACCGGAACTTAAAATAAACTTACTGTCTTTGGGAATGTTATATCAGAGTGGATGTAGTTTTAAAGCAGAGAATGGTATCTTAAAGGTGTTGAAGGGGGCTCTGGTAGTAATGAAGGGCATTAGAAAGAATGGACTGTATTATTTGGTTGGAAACATTGTGATAGGATCTGCTTGTACTATGTCTGATTTAAATAAGGATAAAACTAGACTTTGGCACCTCAGGCTTGGACATGTAAGCGAGAAGGGTCTCACTGAGTTGAGCAAGCAGGGTCTACTATGTGGGGATAAGATTAATAAATTATCTTTCTATGAGAACTGTGTCTATGGGAAAGCAAAGAGAGTAAAATTCACAACTGGTATACATAGAACGAAGGGGACACTAGATTATGTTCACTCGGATCTATGGGGGACAGCTAGAGTAAGCTCTCATGGAGGAAGAAGGTATTTCTTATCAATAGTAGATGATTACTCAAGAAAGGTTTGGGTATACATTCTGAAAAATAAGGATGAAGCATTTGGTAAATTCAAATAGTGGAAGGCTCTAATGGAAAATCAAACAGGAAAGAAAGTTAAAAGGCTAAGAACGGATAATGGTTTAGAGCTTTGTTCAGAATAATTCCATCAATTCTGTGCTGATCAGGGGATGACAAGACACAAAATAGTGGCAAGAACTCCGCAACAAAATGGTTTGGCAGAAAGAATGAATAAGACAATTCTAGAAAGAGTAAGATGCATGCTGTTAAATGTAGGTCTTTCAAAAACTTTCTGGGCAGAAGCAATAGTAACATCTTGCTATATAATTAATATGTGCCCCTCGTCAGCCATTGAGTTCAAGACACCTGATGAAGTATGGAGTGGTCATCCACCAGATTACTCTAGACTTAGAGTATTTGGATGCATAGCATATGCACAAATCAATCAAGGGAAGCTAGAAACTAGAGCCAAGAAATGTGTTTTCTTGGGCTATCCTGAAGGAGTAAAGGGATATAAGTTGTGGAGCATTGAACCTGGTCAGAGCAAATTCATCATCAGCAGAGATGTCATCTTTAATGAGAATCAGATGGCCAAGAACTCACAAGAAGCTTCAGATGGAAAGAATGAAGAAACTGGTAGCTTGCAGATTGAGGTGGAGCCACACACAAAAGAACAACATGATCACTTGAATGAAGCTAGTGGAGATGTTGAATCTGTGGAGGAAGGACAGCAAGAAGAGGAGTATTTGTTAGCAAGAGACAGGGAACGAAGAACCATTAAACCACCAAGCAGGTTTGCCTATGTAGATTCGATCTCGTTTGCCTTAATGGTAGCAGAAGACATTGAAGGAAATGAGCCAATATCCTATCAAGAAGCAATGGACAGTAAAGATAGAAAACATTGTCTTGAAGCTATGCAAGAATAATTGACTTCATTAGAGAAGAACAACACATGGGTAGTAGTCACTAAACCGAAGAATCAGGGAGTTGTGGGCTGCAAGTGGGTCTTCAAAAGAAAGGAAGGAATTCCTGGAGTCGAGAAAGGAAGATTCATGGATAGACTAGTAGCTAAGGGATTCACTCAAGAGGAAGGCATAGATTACAATGAGGTTTCTCACCAGTGGTCAAGCACAGTTCAACCAGAGTTCTGTTAGCTATGGTAACTCAAGATGATTTGGAACTAGAACAAATGGACGTAAAAACATCCTTTTTGCATGGTGAATTAGAGGAGAAGATCTACAAGAAGCAACCTGAGGGTTTTATGAAGAATGTTGGAGGTGATCAAGTATGTTGGTTAAAGAAATCTCTTTATGGTTTGAAGCAGTCACCTAGGCAATGGTATAAACGTTTTGATGATTTTATGATCAAACACGAATACTCTAGAAGAAACTATGACAGTTGTGTATACTATAAAAGGATGGCAGGTTCAGGGATGATATATCTTTTATTGTATGTAGACGATATGCTTATAGCATGTAAATGCAAACAAGAGATTGACAAACTGAAATCTCTACTTAGGTCTGAGTTTGAAATGAAAGATCTGGGTCCTGCTAAGAAAATTCTTGGGATGGGGATAATGAGAAATAGGCCCAGAAAAAGGCTATTTCTATCACAGAAAAATTATTTGAGTAAAGTGTTGGACAGGTTTGGTATGCTAGGTGCTAAATCAATTACTACACCCTTAGCACAACATTTCAAATTGACTACAGAATAATCTCCCAAAATAGAGGAAGAAAAGGAAGAAATGAGCAGAGTTCCTTTTGAAAATGTGGTTGGTAGCATCATGTACGCAATGGTGTGTACCAGGCCTGATTTGGGATATGCTGTAAGTGTGGTTAGCAAATTTATGGCTAGTCCCAGAAAGACTCATTGGCAAGCTTTGAAGTGGATCATGAGGTACTTGAAGGGTGCTTTGGATGTCAGATTGCAATTTGAAAGCAAAGGTGATAAGGGAGAGGTAGTGACAGGTTATGCAGATTCAAATTTTGTAGGCAACCTGGACACTAGAAAGTCTTTGACTGGTTACATCTTCATAGTGTTTGGGAGTCTAGTTAGTTGGAAAGCAAGGCTGCAATCAGTGGTGGCATTGTCAACAACTGAAGTCGAGTATATCGCTGTGACAAAAGCTATTAAGGAAGCTTTGTGGCTACAGGGACTGTTGAAGGAACTTGGGTATAACCAAGAGAAGGTGAAGGTGCACTGTGACAATCAAAGTGCAATTCATTTGTGCAAGAACCAAGTATTTCATGAGAGAACCAAACACATAGATGTGAAATTACATTTTGTTAGAGATGTAATATCGAGTGGAGCTGTAGAAGTTGTGAAGATAGCTACTGAGAGGAATCGTGCAGATATGTTGACAAAGGTGATTCCTGGAACCAAGTTCAAGTTATGCTTGGACCTGGTTAATGCAGTTAACTTCGACAGTTGAGTCCTTAGGGACAGGTGGAGTTCAAGATGGGTAGTATAATTACATATCAAGGTGGATATTTGTTAGATGTGGGTAGTTATGAGTGATATGCAATTATCTAACTGCCGAGTTGGCATCCAGATCAAAGAATCAAATGAGGAGTTGCTAATGTGTCAAGTTTGTTAAGTAGTTGTAGGATTTATTTGTAATTAACTAGAGAGAGAATAAAAATCGTCCGTGAACAACTTTTATTATGAGATATGTAGTTTCCTATAAATAGATATAGAAGGGAGAGAGGTAAAGCAATCTTTGATATGTAATTTCTCAGTTGTACTCAAATGCCTTGATAATAAATTTCTTCTCTTTGAACTCCACAAAAGATAGTTGTATCTGTGTTCTTATATTCTGGTTTCTTGTTTAAGTTTTGATTAGCTCTTTTAAACAAGATTTCTACTTTTAATAGACGTTAAAACCTAACATAACAAAGATTTAATCTACCTTTATAAAGAGGGAAACCAAGATACTTTAGAGGCAGATGCTTGAATTGCTGACTGAGATAAGAGGATATTGCATTCCTCCTATCTATATGATTTTTGGTTCTAGTAGTGAAAGAACCCATTTGCATATTAATCTTTTGGCCGGAGAGGTATTCATAAGAATGAAGAAAGACCGTTGGCTTTTAACAACTTTTTTTATTCCCATTAGTACAAATGATAATATCATCAACGTATGATAGATGGGAAATAATAAGGGATCCGATGGTATGTTTAAATAGTTTAATGATGTTCTCTTTGATCTTATTATCTAAACCTCTTGAGAGAACTTCAACCACAATTATAAAGAGAGTAGGGGAAAGGGGTCCCCTTGTTTAAAGCCTCTAGAGGACTTAAAGAATCGAGCATAATGGACATTAATAATAACAGAAAACTAGTTGTTAGATAATAACCTCCAAATCATGTCTATGAAACATTCACTTAAACCAAACTTTATCAAAACTGATAATAAAAACAACCAGGAAACTCTATCATAGGCCTTCTCCATGTCAAGCTTAATAATGAGATTAGAACCGTGAGACTTTTTATCCAGATATACAGTGAGTTCTTGAGCCAAAAGGATATTTTCAGAAATGCTTCTACCTCTAATTAAACCACAGAAATTGGGTGAAATAATCAAAGGAAGGATAGGAGGAAGTCTAGAATTGATAATTTTAGAAATTATTTTAAATGAGAAATTAGAAAGGCTTATAGGTCTGAAGTGAGAACAAGAAGATGCATTTTTGATTTTGGGGCGAGGGCAATAGAATTAAAAGACTAACTCAATAGGATTTGAGATCCAGGAAAAAAGTAAGTAATGGATCTAATGAGATATGTTTTAATAAAATCCCAACAAGAGATGTAAAATTTACCATCAAACCCATCAGGGCTTGGGATGCATCAGAGTTCAAACTTTTAATGGCATTTAATATTTCTTCTTCTGCAGTATAAGTAGTTAAGGACTCATTAAATTCAGAAGATATAATAGAGGGGATGACATCTATAAGGTCTAGAAAATTAGACGTAGGCTCATAAGATAAAAGAATCTAGAAATGTGACACAAATGCCTGATCAATGCCTTGTTGTGAAGAAATCCACTGATTATCTGTGGTTAGGATTATTTGAATACTTTGTCTTTTCCTCCTAGATTTAATTATGGAGTGGAAGAATTTAGTATTGAGATCACCTTCTTTTAGCCATTTTATGTTAGACATATGCTTTCAATAACTCTCTTCAACTTTAAGGGCTTGATTAAGTTGAGCTTTTAGTATCATGCGTAGCCATTCGAAGATTAGAAGTAGGAGATGGTTTATAAGTAATTGCAGCACCAACAAGAGAATCTTCAAGGTCCTTAACATTTTGGAAAATATCCTTAAAAGTCTCCTTATTCTAAGTGTGAAGTGAACCTTTTTAATTTTAGAGAGAATAGTCTCTTAAGAGCAACTTGCAGAGGAGAGTTCCAAGATTCAGCAACCCCATCTTTGAAAGTATGATGAGAAATCCACATCTTCTGAAATTTAAAAGGCTTAGGAAATGAGTCTATATCAGATTTGATAGTGAGTAAGATTAGGGAGTGATCTGAATAGTTTTTATTGAGTTGTTGAACATAAATTGAGGGGAAAACATCTTTCCATTTCTAACTAGCCAAAGATCGATCCAGCCTAGAAAAATACACCATCCTCATCTCTATTATTTCACTAAGTAAACTTTGAACTATGAAAACCAAGATCAGTTATACCACAAAAAGAGATACTGTCATTGAAATCTTGAGTTGAGTGAAAATCAATGGCATTACCACTAACGTTTTAAGCTTGATAAGTCACCACATTAAAGTCACCAATTATCACATGAGGGCAGTTCCAAACATGAGAAGATATCGCATTCAAACAAGGCCAATGATCAGTTCTTTTAATTCTTAAGCATTTTGTATAGACAGTAGAGATGAAAATGGGAGATATAAATGACTGGTCTTCAATTTTAAAAGTGAGAGACCGTTCTTAATTTGAAACTATGTCTATTGATAATCCAAGCTTCTAGAATAACCACATTTTGGATGAAATATTTGCTAAGCAACCTTCAAAGTTCCATTTAAATCTGAATCTTTTAATACTAGAAGATTCTAATTCGGCTCAATTAAGGCAATGGCAGGAAGATTATACCATTTGATCAGTTTTTTCACTCTTTTAATAGAGGGTTTATTAGAAATACCTCTAATATTCCAAGAGATGAAATTAATCATTTGGAAAGAGAAGATAAAGTGGATGAATTGTGCTTAAGACTAGACCTAGTAATTCTCTTAACCATTGGATCTTGAATGACCTTTATCTTGGAGTGAATTGGAATATCTGATGGTTTGGATATAGGATGATGATCTTTTGATTGGACTTCTTTGATCTGTCTTCTAGATTTAACCTCTATTTAAGACTGTCATTTTTTATTATCTAAATGCTGGGTAAACAAGCTCAGTTCTTCTTGTAAAGGAATTGAAATCTTGGATCTTGGTTCAGAATTAGAAGCATAATCTTTATCATGGGCTTGATGGATCTCATAAATAGGCATTATATTACCCGTGGGAGATAAATTTTAATTGTGAACAATAATAGTTTCTTCACCAAAACCATCAGAGTTATCAAAGTTTATATCAACTTCTTGGCTATGAAGCTGCGCGAGGGGAGATGAAACCATTTTTATGGGTAAAACATCAGATTGATTAATGACTTGAACTGTATCTTCTTAGGCATTTACTGTATCTTGAAGGTCTTGAGTGCATGATAGACTGACTTCTTAGTTATTGGTTACTTGTTTGCATTTATCGTCCATAAGCAGTGGCTTTAATCGGAGGAGTATTTTTTGTGATTTTCTTCTTGGAAGGATTTTCGAACTTGTAATCTTCAAGATAATGACCTTTTTTCAACAATTAGAACAATCGCTTGGACAATTTTCATAAGAAATATCTTTCCAAAAACCATTATCACCAGTATTAATCCAGATTCTATTAAGCATCTCTTTAGTAAGGTCCAATTCCACACAAACACGAGCGAGGCTTTGTCTTGACATATACATGGTTGAAGCATCCAGTTTTAGAGGTTTACCAATTAACTGAGAAATCAAGTATAGGTGAGACTTGGCAAAAAAATTTATTCTTAGTTTATGAAAGTTAATCCAAACACGAGTGATTGGGCTTTTAACATCAGTTTTGAAGGAGGGGGACCATTTGAAAGTTCTCATGGGAATTTTTCGATGTACCATTGATCTTTGGACCATAAATGAACAGAGTTTTCCTCACTATTCAATCGAATGAGGATATGTTTTTAATCTAGCAAGCCTATGGTGTATGTTGTTCCATTGCGGGCCTACCATGAGAGAACTTATCAACTATGGCATGCTTGAAAGGTTCAGCTAACATTTGGATGACTTTATGGGAGAAAATAATGGCAGGGGTACCTTTAAAGGTGGAAGGAGGTTTCAAAAGAGGCTTAGAAGGAGTTGAAGAGGAGAGAGCACCCGTAAAGGATCTTTTCCATGGATTATATTGATAAGGAGGTTTAAGAGATAGGGGTAGAGTGGCAGGATCAGCAGCCATGCAAACCCTAGGAGAAGGAACCCTAGAGTCGCCAAAAGAGAGCTCCGAGAAAGTTTGAGAGGAAGATTAATTTTTTATGTCTCACCACGTCTTAAGATTTTTTTAAGTAAAAACATGAGAAAGCCAACCTTGGTGACGAGATACAAAAACATTATCATCAATAACATCATACACCGCTTGCATTCTTTTCCACGTCCCACTTGCAAAAGAAAGTGTTCCTCTAAAATTCGAACGAATTTTTTTATATTTAAAGTTTAAAAAATTAGCCTATAAAGAATTATTATGAAGAAAATGAATCCATATTTTTCAAGAGAAAGCCAAAGACACATCAATGATCTTACGAACACCAAGCCCACCTTTAAATTTAGGTATAGAAATAACATACCATGAAACCCAATGATGTTTGTGAGTTTCATTGGAATTTGCCCAGAAGAAATTAGTGCAAACCTTATTAAAATCTTGGATGAAAGCCACTGTAGGAAATATAACGGAGAAGACATGAGTTTCTTACATCATAAGAACCACCTGGATCAAAAGTCAATTTACCTGCCATCGAAATACATCCAGACTACCAATGCTTAATTCGACTTACAGCCTTATCAGTGATATGAGCAAATATAAGGTTTTTTTTTTGGCACTTTTAGAGCGAGGCACCAAGATAAGTAACAATCATAGATTTAATAGGAAAACTCGTGCAAGAAGTAATTTTGTTCTGCTGCCGAACTGTGCATCTGGGAGCTGCTATTATCCAATTTTTGGAAGCGTTAATGCATTGACCATATTGAAATTCATAATCGGATATAAACTGCATGGAGTTCTTGATTGACCGAAGATTTACATTCTGAAAAATAAAATTATATCGTCTACAAAAGAGAGTGACGATATAAGCAGACAACCCTTGGGCATTGAATAGTACGCTATAGACCCTTCTATCATCAAATTGTGGACACTCTAGTGAGAACTTCCTCCACAATAACGAATAAAGAAGGGGATAAGGGATCACCTTGATGCACCCCAAACCCTGATTTAAAATAACCGCAAGACTTGGCATTAATGATAATAGAATACCAACGATTAGACATAATTCTCCAAACCATATCAATACACATTTCAAAGAATCCAAAAGCCCGGAGAACCTTTAAAATAAAGTACCATGAGATTCTTTCATACGAGTTGTCCATATCCACTTTGATCACAACGTTGGAACTATGAATCTTATTATTGAGATTAGAAAATAACTCCTAAGCAAGAAGAATATTATGCATGGTGTGGCGACCTTGGATAAAACCTGTTTGGGATGGAGATATAATCTTGGGAAGCAAACCACCAAAATGGTTAGACAAAATTATAGAAATTATTTTGTTAGAAAAGTTGCAAAGGCTTATGGGTCTAAAATCTAAACAATTTAAAGGGTTTTTCACTTTTGGAATAAGAATAATGTTATTAGAAGAACAACTCTTAGGAATTTCATGCCCGAGAAAAAAAAATTGAATAACTAGAACTAAATCCTCCTTGATGATGTCCCAAAAATCTTGAAAGAAGAACCCATTAAATCCATCCGAACCTGCCACACTATCCTTGTCCAATGAAAAAACAACCAACTAAATTTCTTCCATAGATGGAACATTAGCAAGCACAGAATTGTCACAAGCATAAACCAATTTAGGAATATGCTGAAAAATGCTAATATTGTTATCACTGAAAGTATCCTCCTGAAGAATACTTTGAGAGTGAGAAATAACACATTTTTCAACCTCTTTAGAATCAGAGATCCATGAACCATCATCATCCTTAACCCTATGAACGAACAATTTATTAGTTTTCTTCCTAAACATGGAATGGTTTTTTTTTAACTGACATCACCATGAGTAACCCATTTAACTCTAGCCTTTTGCTTCCAATAAACCTCCTCAATTTTCAATCACTTATTGAAGTTAGCCTTGACAAGATGCCAATCTTCTCTATGCTATTGGGAAGGATCAATATCTAAAATAGCCTCCTTGATAACCAACTCATGTTCTACGTTTTGGACCCGGTTGAAGACATTTTTAAAAACCTCTTTGTTCCAAGATTTTAAAGAAATTTTTACATTTTAAAGCTTGGATGAAAATAATGCCATACGAACCCCACAAGCAAAAAAAAAAACCTAAGCATCTGTCGCCACTCTAAGAAAAGAATTATGAGAGATCCACATATTTTGAGAACAAAAAAGGTCTGTGGATGGAATTAAAATGCAATTTTAGAGATAGGACAAGAGGGGCATGAATTAAGTTAGTGCGATGAAGATGTTCTATTGAAGAAGAAAAAGGATTATGAAACCAACCATCATTACCAAAGACCCTATCGATTCTAGAACATATCCTATCATCACCATCATAATTGTTACACCAAGTATATTTAGCACCCAAAAAAGGAATTTCATTTAATCCTACATTTATCATGGTAGCATTAAAGTCTAAAATGACATGTCTATCAACCAAATTACCACTATATTTTTCATCTTATTTGGACACAATATTGAAATATCCTCCAATAACCTAAGAATCATAACCAAGAGAAGCAATAGTATTAATCTCATCCCAAAGAGGTTTCTTGTCATCTTTATTGCATTTGGCATAAACACACGAGAATAAATAGGATTTGGGAAAGTTTGGAAATTAAATGGAAATAGTTAAAACTTGTTCCATATCTCTAACCAAATCAACTTGACACTGAAATTTCCAAAGAATCCAAATCTTCCCACTAATATTGGAAGTTCCTCCCGAGAAACCAATTTTTTGAATAAGAGACTGTATGCTAGCAAAATCATGTTTAGGTTCTCGAATAACTATCATACTAATCCGAATTTTTTTGAAAATACGTTTGAGTCTAGGACAAGATGGATTATTTCTTATACCCCTAATATTCTAGAAAATGAGATTTAACATGTATTCTTAATGTGGGGATACGTTTGAGAAACAAGCAGATACCTTGTTTTAATATTGAAAGTAGGAACAAATTCAAACTTTTTCTTATTCCTTTTAGCAATGGGAATGGAAAAACTGAGTGAAGGTTTTTGGGCTTATACGAAACCAAAGAATTATGTTGAACAGAAGAATTATCAAAAGCTTTAACTCTCGCAAGTTTTTTTTAAGGTTTGAAGAAAATTCATTCAAACTGTGAGGAGAAATTTGGTTACTAGCAACCTCATCAACATCTTCGAAGTAATTCTAGAGAGGTTTCATAATTTTCCGGATGGATGAGTGTGAATCATGAGGAGAAGTGGTAAATTAACAGTGACTGAATTTTTTGTTAGAAGAAAAATGTTTGGAACTACATCAGTTTTGTAAACGAATTCTCCTTCTTTGGAGTCTGAGTCTAACACTGAAAAAGAATTTTTTAGATCAATGCCTTTTTATAGAAAATCCGAGGAGTATGCTTTGTGAAGACAATTATGATCTGGATATTTCTCCGAAACAACCTTATTCTTACCGTAAATGAAAGAGGCAGTTTTAGAAGTGGAAGTAAGCCCATGCGTGGTAATTTCTTGAAGCCCCAAAACACTAGGGTGATTTTTAATCAAAACAGTATCATGATTTTGATTGCCAACATGTTTTATAACAAACCCACCATTTTCTTCCTTATTTTTTTACGGCAAGGGTTTAGGATCCAATACCTTGGCAAAAGGAAGAGAAGAATTAGGTTTAAAAGGGAAGTCAGAGTTAATAGCGGAGGAAGGCAGTTTAGGTTAGAGAAAATTATGAGAAGCAGAAAAGTTATTATTTTTTTGCAAAAGAATTACAATAACCTTCAACATGCCCAGCGAGTAAATAATGCCTATAAAATGAAGGAATGTTTTCATAACAAACTTTTTGCCAAAATCTTCCTGAACCACATGCAATCCAAACACTCTCTAGAAGAGGTTTTAAAACATCAATTTTGACATAAACCCTAGCCAAATTGGGTCTTGAAACCATGGTAGTTGCTTCATTCATGATCAATGGTAATCTAATACATTGACAGATAACAAATAAAGCAGGTTTGGAAAAAAAGTGAACAAGAAGATGAGGCAGTGATACCCATATCAGAAAAATAGAATAATTAATATTGGGCAAGAAATTCGCGATCCATTTGAAAACTTTCATGGGCGCTTTGTAAATAAACCACTATTCTCTTAACCATATACGTAAGAAATCTTATTCATAATAGAGTTTACTCAGAATGTGTTGGTCATCAAGAAGTTCCAAAAAGAAAGTGCATTTGAGAGATAAGTGTTGAAAGTCTTTTGATGATACACAAATAGTGCGTATTTCATCCTCCGAATCTATGCATTTCAGCTCCCTCGGGTATCTTATTCCCTATATTTATGGTCGTTAATCAGACAACCTCGAATTTCTACGTTAACATGTTTTGTAGGGGTTAATTGAGCTTTTATAGGTAATTGGATGCTAAGTATGAAGTTCAGACGCATTTCGCTCGATTTCTGTACGCGATCTCATGTTCAAGGGCATTTTAGTCATTTCACAACTTGGGCACCTAGCGCAACATCTTCACTAAAGTTGTATTCCTCCTCGCTAGCTTCGCGTGGCCATGAACGGTGCATGATTTCGAGTTCGTATGATAAAGTTACGGCGATTTCAGCGGAGGGAAAAACATTGAAACCAAAAGAGGAGGAGAAGAGAAGAAAGGCAATGCAGTAGGCTGCTTGATTCTGACCTGCTTGATCGATCGATCAACCAAAGGGGTCAATCGATCGATCCTCATCGATAGTGGATGTTTTGTTCATGATCGATCGATCGACCAAAGGGGTCGATCGATCTATCCCCTATTTTCAGCAGATATTTTGGCCTTTATTTTCTTTTTCCTTTTCTTTTCTATTTATTTTGCCACTTACTATATAAGACTTTTTTGTTGTAATAGTCAGGAGTGAAGTAGTTAAAACGATTTTAGGTAAGATAGGTTAGGGTTTTGGAGGTTTGGGAGCTCATTTCTTCTTTTCTTTTTGGATTGACACCCATTTGGGTTTGTAAGTTTGTGCTACCATCTTCCATTTCCATTAATACAGTTGTATTTCCTTATTTCCTTGCTTTCTAGTTAAATTACATGCTTTCCTAATTAGTTTACATGCTTTGATTTCATTTCATTCTAGTGTAGTTTTATTGCGTTTATTTACTCGCTTTATTTACCGTGTTTTTAGCATGCTTTCTAGGTAATTTAAATTAGGTTGTGTTTGAATTGAACTCACTCGGGTTAACGCGTTGCTTTGCTTGGTGATAGTGTTTACGGGTCTATTTCGGGTGCATTGTCCTAGTTATTGCACCTAGGAGATTTGACGGGGCATATCATGTATGTCTCGTGCTTATGACCTTTTGTGCGCAATTTTTGGGATATTTGTTAACGCCAAAATCTTATTAGGCATTTATGAGGATTTAGGGGCATGACAACTCATGATTTAATTAACTGTCAAAACGAGACGCATTTGTAATAACTCGTCGACCCATGTAACCATTTTATACAAATTAACCCGGGTGAGGGATATTCTGTGCAACCTGTAATTTTACCGCTTTGTTAGTCTAGTTTCAATACACTTGCCTAGATTAACATTTTCCTTTCATGCATCTTTTCTTTTAGTTTGTAATTCACCTTTTGCACTTTTATTTGGAAGTATTAAATCATATAAATTCTAACATCTCGTCCCTGTGGATTTTTTATACCCGACTTACCGCCATACTTGCCTCGCAAGTGTAGCCATAATTTAGGTTTGTTTGTATTGAGTAGGCGAAACGAAAACAACGACCGACGCCTGACACGCGTCGTGCTTTTCGGCGCCGTTGTTTGTTTTAGACTTTATTTGATTTAGTATTTCATAGTATTTTCTTTCTATTTGTATTCTTTGCTAACCTTTTTGCAGGACTTCCACATTTGAGCACTTAGAAACGCTCGAATTTTTTCCACGCGCACCTATCTTTGTGGAATTCGCCACTTGAGCCATTTTTGGTGTAAGCATGTCTTATTCCAATTCTTTCGATAATCATTGTTATAATTCTCAAAATTCCCGCAAACCTATGGCTTTCGGTGAATACTTAGAATCCCAAAGTATAACAAATTCAAATATGACTTTGGGCGAGTATAACGAAAGCCAAAACTTAGGTTATTGGAATTTTGATGATGATGACAATGATTTTGGGCCTTTACCTCCTTATAATAGGAATTTTGAAACGAATTCTAATATTTTTCAAAATTCCTATAATAATGAGTTTTCGTTTAAGTCCGATAGTAATTTTCAAAGTTCCCATTTTCATGCATCTGCACCTCGACCTATGACATTCGGTGAGGGCTTGCATATGTATGAGAATGAGAAAATTCAAAATCTCTATCGGGAAGAAAATCATTTGTAGGAACATGAGTTGGATTTATTATTTGAGTCTAACGACGATTTTTCTTCCGAGACATTTGAGGTCAAGGAATGTTTTGAACCAAATAATGTACTTTTACCTACTTTGGAACAAACCATTCTAGACTTTGCCCATTGCATAATAGCTATTGAAAGTGAGGATGAAAATTACGTAATATCTATATGCAATGAAATGATTTCTTCTTTGGCTCCCAAAGAAGAACATTTCATTGAAAATGATATTATTTCATTCGAAACTCAAACTTCATGCGAAGATGATTCATCTCATGAGTTTGAATTTCTTTCATCCCCATTTTCACTCTCTATTATCACACTGTCATAAGTACCCGATGATTCAGTTTCAAACTTTAATGTTTTAAACCTTTTCGCCGATGAGGAGTACTTACTGGAGTCGCCTTCCATGATCGCATCAGTGCCTTCGTGTGCACCGCCTCCCATTCCAATTTCAAAATCATTGGGAGGATATTCGGCTTTTCTCGATCCCCACTTATTTTTATCACCCGTTGAATCCAAACTCCCCATCGTCCATCCAAAAATTTTAATTGGCGATGGTTCCTTTTTTACGCCTTACACATTCCTTCCATTGTTAAAACGGAATTCATATTTTTCGAAGGCCATGCTTGTATGTGAGGGTACACCGGTTATCCTCCAAAGTCAAATCATTTTTACGGTGGACCCTCAGCTAGTTAGACTTCTAGTGTATAGTTAGTGTGAGGCCTAAATAGTAGGTTATATATAGTTAGCTTTCCTTGTTTTTTATTTTTTCTTTCCTTTTTAATTTAGTTTAGTGTAATTAGTTAACTTTTCGCTATTTGTTTTTGCTATGCTCAGTACTAACTTGTTTTTTACATTCTTTGGACTTGTTCTTATGGGGATTGCTCTTTTCCTCTCTTTAACTTGGTTCTTAATTCACATTGAGGACAATGTCAAGTTTTAAGTTAGGGGGTGTGGGATATTCTATGCATTTCTTTATTTAGTCCATGTTTTTGCTCACATGTTAGTTACTTAGTATGCTTTTCTTAGAAAAATTGAAAATTTCAAAAAGATATTCTTTCTTTTTTCTCCTTTTTTGGGCATTTTGCCTTTGTTTCCGATGATAAATTTCAATAATTGTCTGATCCGATAGACAGCCCAATGATGCATGTTCTCGATCTTAGAAGTTATTAGACTTTAGTCTCCATTATTGATATTATGAATAATTTCAAGAATTAAACTTTAATCCCATGAGCACATGCACTTTCTTGCCTTATTGATTTGGTTTAAGATTTTTATAAATCGGTAATCTTTTGTTGCATTGTATATACTTACACCGAGTAAGCTTTGTACCTTTCGTCATTTGTGAGTGTATACACTATTCTTTTCTCATTAAAAACGTTGAATTCGTTGGTAATCTCACTATTCTTTCAATTGATCGTTCATTAATTGAGTTCATACTTGAAATGCGTGACTTGATCATGATTTTGATATATTTTTTTGATTCGAGAATTGCATAAACTTTTAGAAATGATCATAGGCCCTCCTTGTTATATCACCCATATTAGCCTTGAGTCAACCTCACCCTTATATGTTTACCCTCGTTAACCCCTTTGAGCCTAAATATAACCTTTCGTTTCATAACCACATTCCCATAACCAACTCTACATTGGAGTTTTAAACCATACATACGCTTTCCATACCTTTGTTTGAAATGATACTTGGGATTGAATGTTGTTGTCATGATGTCGGTTGAAATTTAGGCTTATGAGAGTTTGAAAAGTAAAGAAAAGAAAGTAGTGAGAAAAATGAAGAAAAAAAGAAAGCAAAAAGCAAAAGAAAATAAAAGAAAGAGAAAGTTGTAAATGTTGCGTATATAGTTCAATAAGATTTGATTACTCTCCACGATGATATATCTAATGTTGTTTTGGATCTTATTTTCCAATTTTGATATTGCCCGCATTTTCCCATTATCCCGAGTTTTCATCCCGGACACTTTGAATCCGTACATACATATCCTTCATTTCATACCCTATCCTAACCTACATTACAACCCTAGTAAAGTCATATGTGATCTTAGGTTGATGTAATTTAAAAGTTTAAATAGTTTTGATAATCTGTGAAAATTCATTTCGCCTCTTTTAATGTGCGATATCCTTTCATTGAGATTACAGTTTTTCATTTTATATATAGCGCTCTTCATTTGTGACATCTGTGCGTCCTAGTTTCCATTTACATTTACTCTTTAGCTCGCATGTTCCATGTGTTACCTACCTATTTCGAGTGAATTTTATTGATGAGTGTAATGCCCGTGAGGATTGAATATATGCTTTCTTTAATGTTTATCCGGTTTATATAAGTTTTTCACCAAATCACACTTTGCATGTGCTCGCTCCCCTCCCACATTTTAAGGTTCAATTCTATGAGGTGCATTCTATAATGTTTAATGATTTGGACTTTTGTTTGAATTCATTCACTTTGCTAATAATGCGTATGAAATCCTTTTCGCTATTATTGGGCCTGTCGCATGTTGGTTTGGGCATATTTTGAGGAAACGATGTGATGTTTGTGGGTATCATCCCTGAAAACCCTTACGAGACAACACTCGTCCACTAGGGTGACCTAGGGATTTAATGGCTTATTGCATACGCTAAATTCAATCGAATCGCCCGCGCTAAATCTAAAGAAGAATGACTATGTAAAACTACCCATTTGTATATACATAAATTATATAATTTTTTTAAAGCACCATAAATTAATTTAATGCACGTTGTGACATTTATGCACACATATAGATAAAATATGGTCATTGTGACATTTTATATTAATTTAAAGTCTTCTAGCTTTTATCATTTTGTAATTTGGCTTTTGGGGTTTATATGTATTTTGGCATTGGGGGTACAGTAGTTCTTTTCAATTAGCTTCGAGGTTCACAGTTTTCACTATTTATACTCTGATTCTACTTAATTTTTAGGCAACTTTTTTGGGAAAGATGTTGGAAAGAATAGATATTGACCTCAAAATGCCAATAAAGAAACTTAATACACCGAAAACTACTTAGCCGAAGGTACAAAATATTATTTTTTAGAACTTGGCTCCAACTCCATTTAAGTCAAAATGGTTCATAAGGTTTTAGCAGATTTTCAGTGGTAAAAACTTTGGTGACAATGCATTTTAATCGTCGATGTTACTTAATAGTGATGATATTCGTTGAGTGTTACATTTGAAGACCAAAATTGTTGAGGTTATTGAATGTTATTAACAAAAATTAGGTTGAATTCATTCAAATTACAAAGATTTTTAGAAATCTAAATATGATAATAATTTGGGCACCACACAAATTTTTGAAATTGTGTGTGTTTCAAAACTTTCTAAAATTTAGCGTGTTTCAGAACATTCTGGAATTCAAATCAATATTCAATGCTAAACTATTATAGGCACCGTATAAAAGTAACTTTTTCATTTTTAGCCTGACTGGAATATAAGACACGCTTTTAACATGCCTAGAATCAATATTACAAAATATATGGTCTTGTTCTCGCATATCTATGAGTAAATAAACTGATTTTCTTTTGTTATTTTATTTAAAATTAGGTGGATAAAAGTTGAATGCACGAAAATGATCGATTTTATGAGAAGTGTGGTATGAGAGTTAGATCATTGATTCGATTTGCGAAGAATCATATGGGGCAAAAAAATGAAACTAGATGTCCGTGTTGTGATTGCTTGAATATTGATGTTAGAAACATTGATGAAATGGAGGATAACTTATTTTTGAAAGGTTTTTGCACAACTTATACTCAATGGATATATCATGGGGAACGCTCTGAACGCTTTGTGTATGGTAGTGCAAATGCCGAAGTAAATGGCGATGAAGAGATAACAAATAGTGAAGAGGATAATGGTGACGATATGCGTGATATGTTAGAAGACGTGCATATAGGAACATTCATAGATACTAAGGGTCCAGTTGATTCGTCTCTTGGTAATTCTCCCAAAGATGTTGATGGTGGGGAGAAGAAAAGCTTTGAAAAATTATTGAGTGAATCTGAACGCGAACTTTACCCTAATTGTAAAAAATTCTCTACATTGGATTTTCATGTCAGGTTGCTACACTTGAAGGTAATTAATCACCAGAGTGATAAATCACTCAACATGTTGCTCGAGCCATTGAAAGAATATTTTCCAAATGGCAACCCTTCCAAAATCATATTATGAGGTGAAAAGCATTATGCGTGATTTGGATTATGATATGTGTCAATTCATTCTTGTAAAAATGATTGTTCGTTATTTCGAAAGGAATTTGAGAATATGCAAGAGTGTCCAATATATGGGGAGTCTAGATGGAAGATCAATGACGGCAAGGGTAAGCGGAATCCACATAAGTTGCTTCATTACTTCCTGCTAACACCAAGACCCAAAAGATTGTTTATGTAAAAAAAATAGCTGAGGATATGAGGTGGCACAAAGAGAAGTGTGTAAATGACAATGTGTTAAGACATTCTACTGACTCTAATGCTTGGAAGGAATTTAATAAGGAGCATGAGTGGATCTATCTAAAACTTCGTAATGTTTGAATTGTTTTAGCAAGCGATGGATTCAACCCGTTTGGTAACATGAACAACTCATATAGCATATGGCATGTTATACTCATGCCTTCCAACTTACCTTCGTGCAAATGCACGAAAGAAGAATTTTTTATGATGTCATTGCTCATTTCCAGACCAAAGGCACCTGGTAAGGACATCGATGTGTATTTACAACCACTGATTGATGAATTGAAGGAATTATGGGATGTTGATGTGGAGACATTTCAAATGCCTACGGCGGTTTTATGGATAATAAATAACTTTCCAGCCTACAGTAACTTATCCGGATGGAGAAATAAAGGATACATGGCATGCCCTACTTGTAACAAGCATACTTCTTCACAAAATTAAGAAGTAAGATTTTTTATATGGGCCACCGTCAATATTTGAAGCCAAACTATAAATGGCAAAAGAGTAAAAAATTTAATGGCATGCTGGAGCTTCGTTCAAAGCCTATGAAGTTTGATGGGAAATATTGGTTGGAACAATTGAATTATCTTAATGATAGTATCCCTGGGAAACACTAAGACATTAGAAAGCGAAAAAGTACACCCGAAGATATGAATTGGACCAAAAAAGTATTTTCTTCCAATTGTCGTATTGGGAGACACTGAAGTTATGCCATAATCTTGATGTCATGCACATTGAGAAAAATATTTGTGAGAGTATACTTGGGACAATATGAAACATCGAAGGGAAAACAAAAGACACATATAAAGCGATACAAGATTTGGAGGATATGAAATTAAGAAAGGAGTTACATTTGAAGCGGAATGGTGATAAATATATGATGCCACCAGCATCATATACCCTTTCGACGTTGGAAAAATAAGGGGTTTTCTAGTTCCTAAGATCTGTTGAGTTTCCTAATGCTTATGCATCCAATATCTCTCGATGTGTAAATGTTAGTGACGGTAAGGTATCGGGACTGAAAGGTTATGACTTGCATGTTCTATTACAACGATTGTTGGCTATCGGTGCTCGTGGATATTTACCTAAGGACGTATATACCACATTGGTTGAATTGGGGAAGTTCTTTAATGACTTGTGTTATAAGAAGTTAAATGAAGAAAAAACTAAAGAGATTGCAAAAGGCATCATCCTAATTTTGTGCAAACTTGAAATGATTTATCTGCCGGCGTTTTTCGATATAATGATCCACTTAACTGTTCACCTACCGTGAGAGGCTATGCTCGGTGGACCAGTTCAATACAGGTGGATGTATCCTATTGAAAGGTGTGTTTTTATACATATTTAGTCATTATTGTGTACTTTGTGTTATAGTTTGTGGGTTTATTTTGACATGATGTGACATTATATATGCAACAAGTTTTTATAAAACCTCATGGTCTTAGCTGATTTATACGAATTTATCTCGTAAAATCGATCAAAATCCGGGGATTAATATTCAAAACCCATCCATGTTGGTGTTTTTTATTCTTGAAACAAATTTATCATTATCGATTTAATTCAATCCTCTCGCATTAAAAATCGATGAATCAAGCAGGTCATATCTCACATTTTCTACCTTGCTCCGGCAAGGGACATGGCCAATTAGAAATAGTTCTTTATGGTACTAACTTGTATAAGTCAATGTATTTTTTTGGATTATATTCTCATAGCAATTATTGTGGTACTAACTTGTACAACGATTGCTGCCTTGGTTATTTTTTTTATTTAAATTCCTTACGAGCTGCATGGCTCGCAAATCTATCTGTAAGATTATGATCGAGACTAATCAATGCATGTACATAGACTCAACTAGGGTGAAACAAAGAGTTCGTGGACCTACTAAAGGTAGAGGATTGGAAAAAACGGTCAAAGAAACTAGGAAGAAGATGCAAATAGAAATTTCCAAAGAGAAAGGAAGTCCTCTTGAGCATGAGCAGTCTTCCAAACTTTCTAGTGAGATAGGGATTATAACTCGAAATCTTATTCCGCTGCCAACTAAATGGAAAGCACTTAGTGAGCGTGATAAGAATGAAGCTTTTGATATGATTCGTGTAAGTATATATATTTTTAGTCCTGTGAATATCGGTATTATACATTTATGTTTAACTTGATTAATTAATATTTTGTATTTATAGGAGAGATTTGAAATTGATTTGGATGAACATGGAAAACGAAGTTGCGAAGAGTTAATGAAAGGGAGGAGTAGGGATCAAAGAAGTAAGCTTCATCAATATTATTTGACATTTGAGTCAAAGGAGGTGGCACGGGCAAATCAACATAGTAGTTGTACCGAGGCAAATTGGCACGAATTGTGTGATTTATTTGCTGATCCAAAATATGAGGTAAACCATTATTGCAATTATTTTAATTATCTAATATGACAACTTTTATAGCTTATTTAATGATTTATCATATATATATATATATATATATATATATATATATATATTATAGAAACGATGTGAGATAAACAAAAACAATAAAGGAAAGCAAAATGTAAGGCACAATAAAGGATCCAAGGCATTTGTGGTTGTTCGTGATGAACTGGTAATATTATTTACTTTTGATTCAATTTTTTTTCTTTAAATATGTTTTCTGATTATATACTCATTATATTTTGACAAAACGTAAAAGAGGCTAGTGGTGTTGAGCCTAACATGATCGAATTTTGTAAAGAAACCCATTGTAAAAATGAGAATTGGACGTCTCCTGAAGCCGAAGAAATCTATGTAAGTAAAATTACGATTTATTTTATGTCGCGCTCTTATCGAGTTAAGTATGTTTGGTTATTGGAGGCGGATGTTAAGTAGGTTGAGTTTTATTTGTTGATATGGAGGTTGTGATTAACTATGGAGGATTATTTTGTATTGAAGTTGATTTTTAAATTGATTGATCAGGTTGGTTTTATTGTAAAAACAAAGAAAATTTTGCCATTTTTTTTTAAAAAATATAAATATTTTATTGGAGGCTATGTTGAGTTATATTTGTTGTAGGAGAGGGCGAGATTAAGTTTGAACATACTAGTTTTCATTTAAAACAAAGAAAAGTAAGTTGATTTTTTTAGGTATAAAATATTTAAAATTTTTGAATATGTTTAGATGTTAATTTTATATTTCTTTTACTCGGGAGGTGATGAAAAACCTTGAGTTTGAGTCTGTATTTGAGGAGGGTCCATTATTGAGAACAGAAGAGATAGCGGATCGTGTGCTGGGGACGAGATCAAGGTATATTAATGGGCTTGGGAATGGTCCCAAACCAACTAATTCTAAGACATCTTTGCAACAAAAAAATGCACAATTGGAGGAAGCTCTTAAGGAGTCTGTTGGAGCTCAACAAGAGTTGATGGAGCACCTAAAAGCTCAAGAGATGGAGTCTGCAGCTCATCGTGAGGAGATAATGAAGCAACAAGAGAGGCGTCTTCTCAACGAGCACTCATATATACCATTTTAACTAAGCAAGCCGAATCTGATAAGATCATTCAATACTTGCTTATTTCGAGAGAACTACAATCGACATAATCTTTAGTTCAATGGTATGTCACTCGAGAGATATTTTTCTATTCAGGTAATAAATATTGAATTTATATAACTTAACTGACAATTTTTTATGATGAATTGCAGATCTTATTATTAGCCATCGTGTCGATTTTTTTGTTAACTTTTGTTATCAGATATTATGACTTATCTTTTAAGTGGAACTTTTCGCATACAAATGGTGAAATTTTGTGATTAGATATTATGACATGTGTGGAATTTTTTGCAAAAAGATGGGGCCCTCATTTGTTGATAACACTTTGCATTATGAAAATGACATTTGTGATAACTATTTGGAAAGAAAATAAACTAGTACTAATATTTAAAATAATATTAAAAATGATTATAACATTAGTCATAAAAAATAATAATATATAACATTAGCCACAAAAAATAATAATATATAACATTATGCACGATTTTTATTTGTGGACAGATGTGTTAGAAAAGTCTATTTGCAACGATTTTTAGTGGTGGTAAAAACTGACAACTTATTTAGCCGCAAATTTTTATGAGTATATGGGAAGCAATTTGCCACGAAATTGTACTATTTGCTACAATTTTTTTTGACAAAAAGCAATGAGGAAAAATCGTTGCCAAAAGGTTCACAATTTGCAACGATTTCTTTTCGTGGCCAGTAAGTTTACAATTGGCCACGAAACTCATTTTTGTTCTCATATACCTTTAGCCACAGGGCCTTGGCCACGACACTACTACGAAAAAAAAATCGTTTTCAAATATCTTTAGCAACGAAATGTAAACATTTGGCTACGATTTTTTTCGCAGCAAAATGTAGAATTTCTTGTAGTGTAAACCATGAGCCCTCTATTAATTAAACTCCTTTAAGATGAATATAAGATATTCAACATCCCAAAAATAGTTAAAGTCAAAATTCAAATAAGTGCATCCAAAAATAGTAAATTATATTCACAAAGTTAATCCCCCTAAAACTCTGGAATATTAATAATTAAGGTTAGCAACACATTAAAGAAATTCTACAAATTAAATTGATTTCTACAAAATTGTTGAAGTCCTGCACCTAATGATAAATTCAACTTGACTACTACAAATTGAAAAGAAAAAATATAAAGAAATTAGAAAGGTTGCAAAACCATTACCTAATTCATATGATATGGCTCACAAATAGGTTCAAATTATCTATCATTAGTCTACCCCAAACAATAAACCAACAAAACAATAAATATATGTTCGCTTCATAAAACAATGCCTTTAAAAATTGGCAAAAATTATTATAAAAGTTTTGATCTATAACCAACTAACCAAAGTGAGCTCCCTAAAGATCAAATCATCTATGTTCAACAGCAATTTAAATTGACATTCGACAATAATTTCCATTTGGTAAGAACATTTCCAATTAATATAGGCAATCAACTACGTGAAATATAATTTTGAAAACATCATGCTATTATCATCATTAACAATTTAGTTATAGTACATTTCGTATAAATTTGATCTTAACTAAAATTTACTGAAATGACACGAATGTGTTGAATTTTAAGAAAACTATAAAATTTTAAAGTCAATACAAATATCAATTAAATAAGATATTCATAAAAATAACAAAACTTCAACCAAAGTACCTATCCAAGGATGATGCCGAAGGGTTGATACTTGCTCCTTAATCACTTCAAATCAGCAACCATTCTTAAATATATCTAAATACACAATATGGTTATGAATATTTATGTTTATTTTTAAATAGATTATGCACTTTTAGGACTTAAAATTATATTGATTATGGATATAGGACAACAAATATTTTGTTTCCATTTTTAGTCCCTATTTTTAATTTATCGATTGACGTGATATGCCGTGATTGGTTGACGTTTTATGGATATGGGCCCACGTAAATGATTTTATTCAAAAATAAGGACTGAAAATGGAAACAAAATAATTGTTGTCCTATTTCTAGGATACATATTAAAATATGTCCTTAATTTACAAAGATCATTTTTTAAAATGAAGTAAATATTTACCTCAACCAAATGATATGCCTACAAAAACCATTGATCCGTGGAAGTGGAAATATATATAAAACAAAGAAAAAATAGTTGTAAAAAGTTATTCAAATTACAATATCATGATTTGATACATAAAACTATATTCATATAGGTGGCTTGAAGTTATGCTAGCTCGATAGTTGTATTGCGTGCATGTGGAGAGAGATTTTCCCTATCGATTACAATTAACCTAGAAGAGTACAAACAAAAAAACTTATATAACGGATGGCCCTATCACGTCATAAACAAGAAACTTATACACACAACATAGCTGCCCAAAATTTCATCCTTATCAATTCAACCATTCTTTATTAATTTAATATTCCTTTTCATTTGCAATCATGGTAAATTTAGACATGCACCCAAAGTGATCGAACCAAATTAGGCCAAAGAAAATTACCCTTTTATACTAAAATAATCCTTGACAATGACATTCAAAGAAGAAAAATAAAAATAACGAAACAAAGACATGAACTCCAGTCGTTCACAATATTAAGGTGTTTTACGTAATAAGTTTATGTTCTCAAATTTCCACTACACTATCATCAAAACAGAACGCAACCAAAACTCACCTAAAATTAAAATTTTGATATTATGTATACTTGTACTTCCAAAAATCACACCACATATAATAAAAATAAAAAACAAAAAAACTACTCACACGTAAACGTTGAAGACCCCATACCACCATGTCAGCCAAAGCGCCAGTGCACAAACTGAGAAAAAACCTAGCCAAGTATCTATGCTCTCCCGCTCCATTTGGCTAACCTAATAAAAAATAAGAGAAAACTAATTCAAATAGTATAAAAGAATATTATAAAGTTCTAACTAACAACTAAATGAATTTAAAAAAATAAAATAAAATTGAGTAAGGCGTATTTCAGACAGTAGTTTAAAATATTCAAATTTACTAAGATAGATTTAATACAAAACTGAGCGAATGATCGTGCATGATTTAATATACCAATGAAACTCTAAAATGGTACAATGATTATTGTGCAGCAATACTGCAACAACAGATTACAACGCTCACCTTCAATCTTTCAAAATTATTTTAAAAAGACCGTCTTCTGTAGGCCGAGCTATGAACGAGGTGATTAAGCTCTAATATTCTACAACAGCAAGATGAAGATGCGACAATGGAGGAAAGAAGGTTTAAGATAGCAGAAGTGAGAAAACACGAAGGGAAAATCAACCATTTATTTGATATTTGTTATTTGAAATGATTAAGTGTACCAATGTTTGGACTCTCGATGATGTTACAAATCACGAAAAAAATAAAAAGACCAATGTATCGTCTGACGGTTCGCTATTTTTCAAGTTATTTACAAAATTGCCATTGCTTCAATATATGCAAAGGGAAAATTTTTTAAGTACTTATGTTCGGCCACCGACCACAACCCCTATGGTGCCAAGCAATCCTAGAAATGAATACTCAATCCTTCCATTCAACCTTCAAGCATGCAACATGGGGGGATTTTATTGTAGCCTAAAAATATTTGGCTATTTGGGTCAATGAAACACTGACACCTGCCAACATCATTGCTACGCTTTCCAGTTAGGACAACACCTGGTCAGCTCCAGTACCCTTCAATTGTCTCTCCAGCCGAGCCGACCACACCAAGGAATGTGAACCTTCAGTCATATGAAGATATACATGTGGAGAACTTTAATAGTAATTATATTTATGCACATGAGTAACACCCAATTGCATATTATTGTGTACAGGTGTAAATGCTTCGAGTTATAAAAGCATTCCACCTCTTGGGATTCCACTAACTATAAATACACCATCTCTCCCATCTGAAGGGGGGACACGAATTCAATTCTAGACTTGAACCCAAGATACTAGAATAAGACCCTAAATACTATTGATCCGTAGAAGTAGGCTCCATTCATGAGTTGAACCACATGAAAATCTCTATTGTCTTTCTTTATATTTTTAATTTCTCTTTTATCTGTGATTTTAAATTTGGAAATTGAGAGCTAAGATAAATAATTCATATTTAGACATCAACACATATCTCAAAATATTAACAATAATATCATGCATATATACATGTATAATATAATGTTCATTTTTATATGGTATTTCAAAATTTCAAAGAACCCCCAAAAATTCAATTCAAAATAATTATTTTTTATATTTTAAAAAATCAACACAAAAATAATATTTTTATTATTTTAAATGGTTAATTATACTTACGCGCCCTGAACTTTGACCTTCCTACACTTCACCACCTTAACTTTCAATTTCATTAAATTACCCCCTAAATGTTGAAAACGACATCAAGTAGCACCCCGAACGATAATACCGTTAAGTTTTTGAACGAAAATGACACGTGCCACCCCTTTCGACCTTTGTTATGTTTTTTCTAGGTATATTTTTTTAAAACCCTAAGACTTCTATCTCTTTCTCAATATCTTCTCTTCCTTTTCTCTTTCTTCTCCACATATCTCTCCTCTCTCTAGTTCAAACTTGATCTCTCTCTCTTGCTCCCTCTCTCTCTCTCTCTCACACACACACACACACGCGCGCGCACACACACACACACACACAAAAGAACACACAAGCACATACATATAAAAAAAATCCAAATTTTGAAGGATGTTAAGGTGGGGGGTACTGGGGGGTGAATCGAGGGCGGGGGCGGGGGGTTGGGGGGTGTTTGGGAGGTGGGATGGGGGATTTTTTTTTAGGGGGGGATAGGGGTGGGTTTTTGTGTATTATTTCAGCTTTTTTATTGGAAATAATTAATGTTGTTGAAAATTGTTTTTGATTGTCGGAAATCGTCTTTTATTTGTTGGAAATAATTTTATATTGCTGAAATTGGTTTTTTCAATACCAGAAATAAATTTTATTAGCTAGAAATAATTTGGTATTGCTAAAAATCACTTTTCATTAGCTGGAAATTAATTTTCGTATGTCGAAAATAATTTTGTGTTGCGAAAAATTAAATTTTTATTACTGAAAATAATTTTTATTTGATGACAATAATTTATTATCACTGGAAATAATTTTTTATTTGGTGAAAATCTTTCTTTATTTTGTTTCTAGATTTTTTAAAGTTTTTTTTATAACTTTCAAAATTTTAATTAATTTTTTGTAATTTTCTTAATTTTTGTCATTTTATAGTTTGTTGTTTTTTCCTCATTTCTTTATTTTCTTATGAACTTCTATATTTTTATATGTTTTTTTTTGCATTTTAATTTATTTTCCAATAAATATTAGTATTTTTACTATATTTTTGTTTTTATTTTTTTATAATATTGAAAATTTTAAATACTATTTTTTTAATTTTAAGAATTTTAAAATGTAAATATTTGTATTTTTTAAATACTTTAAATTTTTTGAAAATTTTGCAAATGATTTTTGATATTTATAAAATATTTTTCAGTATTTTCTCAATTTTTAGTCTTTTTATTGTTATTTTCATATTTTATTCAAAAACAATTATGTTTAAACAAAAGTGCCCTTACTATGAGTCATGTGCCACTCACATGCTTAACGTTTCCCTTCAAAAATTAACGGAGGTGGACGTCGGAGACTTATATGTAGCCGATTTCAAAGTTAGGAGTGTGAATTGAAAAAACTGAAGTTGGGGAGGCGAAGTGTTGGGGGAGCCAAATTTTAGGGGGGCTAAGAGTAATTAACCCTATTTTAAATTATGTTCACAGAATACAATAAGTATAAAAACTTCAACCCTTCAAAGAATGTTTTTAATCTTTTCCAACAACAATGACTAGACACATATATATGAAATTTATAGTTAAACAATTTGCAATTGAAAGTATATGTGTGAATAGTTTCCCCAGGGGTCGGGAAGATGTCTAGCAATTACTCTTCACAAGAAAACCTAGCTGAATGTCAATAGAATTGTGTAAAACATTGCCAAATATTATCTAAAATTTATGGGAATTGAAAAAAAAGGTTACAGTAGAGGTTACATTTAGCACAAATATAGTCAAATTTTGTATGTTGACTTATGGAAACACCATACCAAGAGTGAAGCGTCCTACGACGAAAGAGAATGAATGTTAATAAATGATACCCTTTTAAAAACTGAACGAAATTAACTAGGGCACAAACTTATATTGTTCTTTCGTAGTCACATTATTGCCACATTGTCTTAAAAAAATCACGATTTCTTGATTCTTTTTCTTTTTTAAGATCAGTGCTCATTATTCCAAAAATGACAAAAAAAGACTATTAATTTTCCCCACAGTTTCAATCCCACGAGAATGAATTGAATAATTTAACGGATATGTTTTATTGCAATCCCCCTCAACCTAGTCTTTCCAAATTATCTAAAGCCCATAAAAACCCCATTAAAAAGAAAGAAAGACATAACCAAATTTTGGAAGATGAAGGTAACAATAAATTAACGGATATTGAAATTTCGAACGTTAAGGATGATGCAAAAAAAAAAGAACAATTTATGAGGGTCTCAAAAAAAATCTTGATAGATGCGAAACCCCATTGGAAGCGGAGATCCAAATGGTGTACTTTATAAAAGAAGCCCAAAAATATAGAGATGCCCGAACCGAAGAAATTAAGAAAAATTCAATCTTTCAACGGCTCGTGCGAAGACCCGTAAGAGTAAATGATGGCTGCTTTGCTTTTTTCTTATGTAGTTTGGCCTATGCTCAAATCTTTTGCCCCTTTGGGGTTTTGATAGGATCCTAGGCTTTTAATTATGTATACTTGTATGTTTTTTTTGTTATAGAGTTGTTACATAGGACTCTTTCTCGTTAAGATTTTTTGTCCTTATGACTTTGTGGTGTGCTCCCTCATCCACTATTTTTATTTTATTTGTAAAATTTTTGCTCCTTTGGAGAAATTTAAAAAAACATCTTACAAGTTATCTCCAACATATCCTAACCGCCCATGTCATCTGTATCTGTTTCACTTTACGGTTTCCAAATCCTAAACAGAACTTCATATCTCTCTATTTAAAAGCCACGTTTGTCAGTGTTAATAAGCAATATATACGACCTATAAATGTAACATATTATTAAAAATATCTAGTAATATTCATTTGCTACCATCATATCATTAGTATTCGGAGAGTGTCAAATGATAATGACGCAACAAATTTAATTTAAAAAGCAGTTTAACTTGTCAAACGTAGGAAAATCTAACTCATTTTTAATTTTCAATCGGTCCAGGTTTTCGAATATATTGTATATTTTGGTAGAAGGCATTCAATTTCTTATGGGACATTTTAATTTCCCAACATGAATTACTATATCATTTTTTTTACAACGTCGCTATAAAATTTGCTATTAGGGAGTGTTCTATAACACTTCTTTTCCATGAAAAATACAAATATATGGAGTCATTTTCCATCTTGAATGTCTGATAAACAATTTAAAATACAAATATATGGAGTCATTTTCCATCTTTAAAATAAGTCACGTAACAACTTTTTCCACAAAAAGTTTGAATTAAAAAACCTCCTTCCACCTTGTTATTCATTTTTCAGGGAAAAGAATTCATAAACCAAAGAAATTGACAAAAAAATCCAGAAAATGAATAAAAAACCCAAAAGTATTGAAAAAAAATACACAAAATGAATAAAAACATAAAATAAATATTAACCCGAGAAATAATTTTAAACAACACCTAGAGATTTATTCAAAAGTCAGAAATTTATTAATTAAGAAAACTAATAACAGAAAATTAAAAGAAATGCTCAGAAATTTAAGAAAACAGAAAAAAATAAAAACCAAAAATAAAGAAAAATATATATATAATAAATAAAAAATAGAAAATAAATTAAAACCCCATAACTAAGTAAAAAGCACACAAAAATTTATTACAAAGTCAGAACATTAATAATTAAGAAAAAAATAACTGAAAATTTAAAAAAATGCCCATAAAATAAAAAAACATAAATAAATAAATAAAAACCATAAATAATGAAAAAATGAATAAAAATACATAAACTAAATATTAACCTCATAATTAAATAAAAAAAAAAAGTCAGATAATTTATAATTTAGAAAAAAAATAATAGAAAATTAAAAAAAGCTCAGAAAATAAAAAAGAAATCAATCCCAAAAAAGAATACAGAAAATAAATATTAACCCCACAATTAATTTAAAAAAAAAACCTGAAATTTATTAAAAAGTTAGATATTTATAATTAAGAAAAAAAGATCAGAAAAAAAGAAACCAATAAAAAGCCCAAAATAATCAAAAAAATATAGAAAAGGAATAAAAAATAAAATAAATATTAACACCAGAATTAATTTTAAAAAATGCCTAGAAATTTATTAAAAAGTCATAAGTTTATTAATTAAGAAAAAAATAACAGAAAATTGAAAAAAAAGCCAAGAAAAGAAAAGAAGCATAAATGAATAAAAACCCATAAATTTTTATACAGATATAGCAAATGAATAAAAAATTGGAAAAATAATCACCCCCGAATTAAATTTAAAAAATAGCCAAAAGTTCATTAATTAAGAAAAAATAATAGAAAATAAAAAAATTCTTAGAGAATTAAAAAACATAAATGAATAGAAACCAAAAAATAATGAAAAAAATTAAATGAAATGAATAAAAATAGAAAATAAATATTATCAAGTTATAAATTATGTGGAAATTGATTCTAAACGCTTATGTTCCATCTTATTTATCAAACACACCCTTAGTTTAAAATAAACTATAGGAAATTTAATACTATTTAATTAGGGGCTTAGTTAATAAATAATTGTCCTTTTGAATAATTTAACCAATAAAATTCCTTTGGCCCCAACTACTTTAATTTCAATTCCATGTGCTAAAAATTGAGTAACTAACATTTTCTCCATCGAAAAATAATATATTGCAATGGGATGCAACTAGCTACACATGTGCACAACAAAATTCAAATACAATCCTTATTCATTAAGATATGCATGATCTCATATTATAACGTTTTTATTTCTTTTAGGGCTCGTTTGTTTCGAGGTTTGGAAATGAAATTTAGG
This sequence comes from Sambucus nigra, assembly GCA_949130495.1. Lineage (NCBI taxonomy): Eukaryota > Viridiplantae > Streptophyta > Magnoliopsida > Dipsacales > Adoxaceae > Sambucus > Sambucus nigra. Next base: position 61,878,129 of record OX422223.1, on the reverse strand, counting down.
ACTTCTGAAATTTAGAATTCTCCTCGTCTGGAATTACAATGTTTGGTTGAAAATTTGTGGGGAACTTAGAATTCCTAGAATTTAATTTTCCCACCAAAATTGGAATTCCCCTTTCCCCGATAAAATGGGGTGAATCTGATATTTCCAAACATTTAAGCTTATTTTTGTGGTCAGAAAAAAATCTCATCTCACATAAACTCTCACTCATACTCTTTCTCTCTCCCCCCCCCCCCCCCCCACACACACACACACTTTCTATCACACACATACACATCACTCTCTCTCTCTCACTCTCACTCTTGCGCGTAAGCACACACCCAAACGCACTCTCTTATTCTCTCACATGCATAATCTCTCTCTCTCTATCTCTCTCTCTCTCACACACACACACACACACACACACACACACACAATATCTTTCTCTCTCACACAGATACACTAACATATACACTTATATGTACATCCAAAAGTAATTCAGTATGAAAGAATCCAACACATAACATTGGAGTGTAAACCTCTAATCTTCATAGCTTTGATCTCCCTTAACACTTCATTGCACACCCAATGGTTGAATCGCAAAATAATCAAACCGTGAGCCCTCCATTAATTAAACTCCTTTAAGATATCCAACATCTCCAAAATAGCTAAAGTTAAAATTCAATCAAGTGATCCAACAAATGTAAATTATCTTCACAAAGTTAAATCCTCCCAAACCTTTGGAATATTAACAATTAAGGTTAGCAACACATTAAAGAACTTCTACAAATTAAATTGATTTCTACAAAATTGTTGAAGTTCTGCACCTAAAGATAAACTCAACTTGACTTCTATAAATTGAAAAGGAAAAACATAAAGAAATTTGGATGGTTGCAAAACCATTACCTTTTTTTTTTTAAATTGCAAGGGGCAGACAACATTCATCCGCTTTTCAAGATACATGAAACAATTTCCATCTTAATCCCCTTTATTACATCTATCGTAAACATCAAAAAATGAAGAAAAAAAAAATCCTCCTCTCAAACAACAAAGCTAAAAGCAATCCAAAATTAAAATAAATCTCATCTCATGAACCCCTTATAGGTGTTACAGAAGTTGACAGCAAAAAGTATATGTTAGGGTCATATTAATCTGGTGTAGCTGCTCCTTGGTTGAGTTTCGCAAATCGCATTCCAACGCGCATGGAGTGTTTTAAGAACTTCTCGGCACATCGGCAGACACAGGTCTCCTCTTGTTTGTCAAGGGTTTTGCGTGGGAAGGTGTCCACACAATCAGTGAAACATCTCTCCACCAGTGAATTATACATCCTTAAACTGTCACGAATTTGGAGCTGGTCGATCATGGTAGACATTCTGAGTTTGTCTTCTTCTGGGAGAGAATCCAAGTCACCCAGCATGCTCTTGTCCATCTTCAAATATTTGTGTTACAAGGGTTATGGGGAGAGAGATAAACTTCTAGGTTTGATTGATAATTTGAAGAAGGAGTCCCTCATATTGAAGAGTCTAATTCTTTGCATGAGTAAAAAATTTTGAAGTTAAAAATGATTTGACAGACTCGAGTAGGTTTGATAGTGATGGTAATGGATCGTTTTGTTCTCATGCTTCGAGCGTAAAAGAGAAAACCATAGTTTGCTTTAGAGGTTCAACCATTCCCAAGGACGTCAGACAAGGTCAACCCATATGTGTCTTTTCATCCGTTTACACATATTCATATTGTGGTAGGAAAGGTCACCTTAGGCGTTTTTGTTTTGATCTTGGAAAAAATCATAGGAAGTTTATGTCTAGTGTTCTCTTGGTTCCTAAATCCCCCACATGACGTTTCACATCTATTTGGGTTAGGAAATCACTTTTAGAGGCAATATATTTTAGACAAGTTGATTCCTGATTACTTGCACATGATTCTTCTCTTGTCATATCATATAGATGATTGTATTTGCATGCTGGTAATACAATAGTTGTGGTTTCATGATATATATTTGCTAGTGCAATGACATGTACTTTTTGTATTAGATTTTTTATTTTGAATTTTTTTTGAAAAATACAAAAAGATTTTATTTTGATAAAATTTTGAAAAATCCAAAAAGAATTTTGTATTTTGTTTGCACCGTTTATCGATAGACACTTAGGATGGCCGAGTCACAACATCATTCCATTTATTCATGTGACTATTTGCTAGTGTTTTGAACCAATATATCATGTCATCTTTGTGCTTTATAATGTGTGTCGTCATTAAGATGTAATTAAGTTTTACTTCCAACATGTTTGACTCATGATTTCCTTTATTGCAGACGTGCACGAATTTGTTTGATTATTTTGCTTATCTTATCACATGTTGGTTGGGTGTTTTCACTTCAATCCTGTCTTTAAAAACGAACAAAGCACGATAAAACTTGCCAAGAAAGTAGTGCATGTAAGAACCGTTTGGTGAGATTGTGTGCTCTATTTGAAAACGGGGAAGGGATGCGAAAGGTACTCTTTTGTCCTTTGCGAATACTAAGCCACCGTTATATCGGACCTAAAAAATTGAGGAATTTTATTATCCGGGGTTCAAAGAGGTTTAAAAGAGCCCGAAAAAAATTTAATGGCAATAAAAATAAATTCATGCAAAAAAGGGGCCATTAGGTTTTTGCACCAATTCTCCAATGTTTGAGAATTTAGATTACCTCTAAAAGAAAATATGAATGAGGGAGTTTGGATGGAATTTAAACGAGCTTGCACGTCTTTGAAAGTCTTGAAAAAGCGTTAAATAGTTTTGGACGGTATTGGCATGGAAATTTCTTTGACTTTGATTTGTTAATTTGCATAAGACGATGTCATCTAAATTCAACAATTTTTACACCTAAGGATACTTTTGATGTTCATTCGTTAGGAGTACACGGATTCATCGTGCACATATGATTAATTGAGTTTATTTACCTATCGAATGTGTTCACACTGATTCATTCCATTTCCATGACTTGGTTGCTTTAGTATAAATCCACGGTGTGTGATTTTTGTATCATTTTTTTTTCTTTCTTTGAAAAAATTAAAAATTAAAAAATAGTTTGTGGAATTTTGTGAGTTACACCTTTGCATATGAGTAGTTTGATTCATATTTGCTATGCACTTTTATCGTGGCACTCCATGTTTAGTTTGTTTCTTCTTATCTATCTATTTGGGGACATAATAAAAAGGGGGAGATCGAATTATGATTTTATGGGGGAGTTTGTATTATGGGGAAGATTTGATTATATTGATTGATTTATTCTTATATCATTTCAAACTCGATGTGTCACGATGGTATTTGCTTTATCTCATATGTGTAGGTACAAAAGTGATGATCATATGTTGCACACCCTGATGAGAAAAGCTTAAAGGTTTGAAGATTTGAACTTGAAGATTTTTGAAGAAAATTTGAAGACTTGCAAATTTTAGTATTTTACATTTTTGGGTTCATGGGGGATATTAGATTTGTATAGGCACTTTGATTTGATAATTCAGAGTTTTTATTTTGTACTGGCATAGACATATGCAGAGATTTGTAAGGATATTTTGTACCGGCATAGACTTGAAAATTTTAGTATTTTACATATTAGATTTGTATAGGCACTTTTGTCATTCAAACGACATTTTCCACGTGTTATTTTTTTCATTCGAGCGACCTGCTCTTGTCGTTCAAACGACATAGCATATCGTTCGAATGACGTGTCGCCTTAAGTTTTTTATAAATAGGAGTCTCCAACTCCGTTTTTCATAAGTAGACCTTCATAATTTGCAGAAACGAAACTGCTACTGCAGAAACGATTTTTGTCTTCTTTTAGGTTTTAAACCTCTTGTTTTCAATTCACAAAACATCCCAATCTTTAGTGAATTATATTTGAACCCTAGATTCAACTTTATTGAAATTTATTCTTTGTGGGGAGATCTCTACAACCGGAGAGTTGCGGGCTATTATGGAGGGAGTCTCTATGAAGTTACTCTTGTGGGGAGGATAACCTACATCGTGAAGACTGCGTGTACTTGTGGTATAGCTGCGTGTGAACTACTACTGATTTCTAGCCGTTACTTTGAAGGTTTGATGAAGGCACCGTGTGTTACTCTTGTGGGCGATCAAGTTTTATGTAAGTCAATGGTCTTGTAAACTTTTCAAAGTCCTAGAAATAAAAGGTTTTTCCCTTCAGGAATTTTTCCTGAAATTTGTGTCGCATGCTTTATTTATTTATGGTTTGACACACGCACACACGTAGTTGCATGTTTAGGGGATGAATTAATTTGGTTTAAAAATAGACTCTAATTAAGTAAGGATTAATTAAAAACTTGCGAAATAATTTAAATCAGTATCACACAACGTCATCATATTTTACAATATCCTCCTGTAGAATCTCCACCTGTAATCATATAACAATCAAAGGATCAAAAACTGAGTGTGAATACCTCACGTTCAGGTTGTCTAGGCTTCTTGGGGAGATTAGGATCGTCTCGTAGATCATCGGCATGGTTCCTCTTCTTATCTTTTCTTTGCTTAATAGGTGATTTAGATCTCTGTCGACCTTAACCTCAAGTTCTTCCATTAGCCCGTTGATCAACAAATCTGTCCAATTTTCCTCTTTGGACAAGTGCTTCTATCTCATTCTGGAGAGTAATACACCGGTTGGTCATATGACCATGATCTTTGTGAAATTCGTAATACTTGGACTTATCCCTCTTATCAGCAAGTGAACTTAACTTTTCAGGACAACTCAAGTCATTATTGTGCTTAATTTCTTCCAAAACATGATGTATATCCACTGTTAAAGGAGTGTAATTGGTAGATTTTCTAAGCCGATCTAGGCTTTCTTTTACTTTCGAATTCCTACGCTCATTATGATTCGTGTGCTCCATCTTATCCGACTCCCCTTCTATCTTTGCTTCCACCTTTTCATCTGAATTCTTTTTATCATCCATAGATTCCTCGGTGTTCATAATCTTCACTGCTTTGGCCATCAATTCTGTCATCATCTTCGGGAGATATTTTGCTAAAGTATAATATAGTTTGTCGGGGAGCAAACCACTTATGAGGGAAGTGATTGCAGTCTTCTCTTCGTAATCAATGACTTCCAGTTTCTCGTTGTTGAAATGAGAGATGTAATCCCTGGTACTTTCGCCCACCTTCTGTCTCAGACTAAGAAAATGAGCTATTCGCTTCACTGGTTTTTCTCTAAAGAAAAAATTACAAATAAATAGCTCCGCGAGTTATTGGAAGCAATAAATTTCCCCCCGAGGAAGACTATTATACCAGATTTGAGTAGATCCGGTGATTGTTCCTAAAAATGCCCTGTACCTCATCTCATCAGGAACAACATAGATTCATCCGTTGCTTGGTATTGTTCTATATGAAGAACTGGATCAGTCTTCCCATCATACTTGGGAGTGACCACTAGAGCTTTAAACTTGGTCGGCGTAGGGAAATCTACGATGGTTTGCACAAAGGGAGATACCTTAATAAAACTTATGTGGAAGGGATTCTTGGCCTTGGCCATTTATCCTAACCTATCTTCCAAGCGCTAAATGGAACCCTTCCAAGCATCACTGCCATTACCAAATCTATGGGTGGAGGCTTTTTTATGCCGACCAACCGATCGTGCTGAGCTTTCTTCTTGTAAACGTTCTCTTTGAGTGGACCGACCTGTTCATCAGGTGTTCAATCTGGATTGGACTGAACCTTCCCTCAGGTCATTTGTTCGTCGAGTATTTCTTAACGCAACCCGGAGGGAATTTACCTTGGGTCCCAAACGATCGAAAGGAGATGACCTACTTAGCCTTTCTAAGGCGCTTAATATTTTTGGGATGAGGGATTGTCCATCAGAGGAATTAGTATCCTGATAGAAGAAATTGTTCCAGGATGGTATGAAGGATCCTTTGAAGTTCGACAATGGCTATGCCCAACACTCCTTATTGGCGGTGATGGCATACTCCTTTGATTGAATTGTGCAGGGACTCCAACTTGTAGAGTTTGGTCCAACTGTCGTATAGTATCCTGTATAGCCTATTGACTCTTGGCTAAGCTAGCCAAAATTCCAGTTAAATCATTGTTGTTTGGAGGGACAGAGGGAGTAGGCGGAATTCCCTCATTTATGGTGCTTGATGTAGGAATTTTATCCATAAATGATGAATGAGTGAAAATGTTTAGAAATACATTCCCACAAAAGATGTCAATCTGTTGATGTAAAAAACTAGAGTAGGTCTAATTCATTGATCACAGATAAAAAAAAACAAAACCAGTAAGACAAGAAGGCGTTTAAAGTGGTTCGGCTCAATAGAAAAGCCTATGTCCACTGTTATGTATTGACTACCTTGAATTGTTTTTCGATCCCTTACAATGAGGGTGATACAATGTATTTATAGTCCAAGAGGGGTACTGATAGTTGTCATGTGAAAAGATGGAATGCCTTCATTTGTTAGTCATTTACATCAATACATAATGAGAATTAAATATACTACTGCTGTTGTTTCACTGGTTATATAGGTTGTATGACTGCTGTCGCTTTGTTGGCTATACAAGTTGGATTTCCAACAGTTGGTCGGTCAGCCCTGTTGGTCGGGTTTCCTTGTTGGTCGAGCTTTTTCATCATGCTGACTTGGATTTGTGCCACATTATATGACACGTGTTGGCTTATAATTGGTCCACGTAAGGTGGTAAATTTTGGTACTCATATATGACTCTTATTCTTACATGACATTATTTATATCTTCTTGAGTAATGTTATGAGTATATATCAAGTGCACCAAAACATACCCAAAAAGCCATAGGAATGGAGACGAGTATTGTATAATAACTCGATTTATGAAAACGTGCAAAATTTTATAACATGATCATATCATTTTGTGTATTTTCTTTATTGGCCAAGTTTTTTTTAAACAATGGTCAATATAAAATAAAATTATTTATGTAATATATAATTTGGTACAATAATTATTTAGACGTTATTTCTAATCTCAAGGAGTCTAAGAAAATGTGATACGTAATATGTGTTGGAGAGATTGTAATATTAGGAAGAAAATAAAAGAGATATTATTTAATATGTAAAAAGATGTGTCATTCCATACATAGACATAACCCTTAAAGTATATCTTTTTTTTTTTTAATTTTAAAAGAGCAATACACTCTGAATTATATAAAGAAATAGGGAAAAGCAACCTTTCATCAGGGGCTTACAAGGAAGTACATGAAATAAAATAAAATAAAGGAACGAAGATATTAAGAAAGAGGACCTTTATATGGCATAGATTTGAAAGATATAATAATATCTTCATGAATCTCATAAATTATCGACATGGAATTCATATTTTTATCTTCAAATGTATCCTTGTTCCTAGCACACCAAATTCTCCAAGAAATGAAGCTTGGAAGTAACTTGTAAAGAGTGGCCCTGATGTTGTTCCCATTAGAATTAATCCACCAAAACATGAGATGAGATCTAAATCCATAACTATGAAATTTGAGACTCAAAAGATTTTCAATATGATTCCAAATAGAGATAGCAATATCGCTGGAGCTAAACAAGTGATAGATGCTTTCGTCTTGATAAACACTGCAATATCGACATCTCAAAACAAAAGGAATATTGATAAATTGAAGATTAACATATAGAGGAATAGCATTATCAAGGGTGTTACACATGAAGGTTGAAACTTTTGGAAGTAATCTAGGATCCCAAATCACGGTGAAGGAAAATTGAATTTCGTGTTTATATCTCACATTTTTTAAGGAAGATGGATAAATACCCCTAAAATTTTATTAGATTAGGAGAAATAGCCTCTCCTAGATGGCATAAATAACTTGAAGAAACGTGAATTAAGAAGAACTTAGGAATACCCAATGAGAAAACTAAAAAATAAATAAATGGGGGAATTTATAAATATTCCCTTTATAGCGACAAATGAAAAGGAATCCATAGATCTATGATAGTGTTCTAATTGAGGGAATACCACTCTTGTCAATCTTCAAACAACCCCTCGTAATTCTTGGTAGAAGGTTGAAAAAAGTATACATAAAAGATCTAGTTGAAGAGGAGGCCAAATTTTCAAGGCTATCTACAACACAATTACCTTGTTTGAAAACATGATGAATATTGAAATGATTAGAAGCGATGATCATAGAGAAATAATCAATACACTTTTTCAACTTCCAAGGAGAATTCCATTGGTTCAGCACCATATGAAACAAAGAATTTGAATATGTTTCTATGATATGGTCTTTTATTTGTAATTTCAAGCAAAGGTCCAGGCCTATTCTTAAAGCTTCCGCTTCAACAAAAAGACACGATTGATGACCCACAAACTGAGACAAGGCAAAAGTAAAATCACCTTTGTGATCTCTTATTATACCACCACATGCACTAGCACCAGGATTTCCTAAAGAGGAACCATCAACATTAAGCTTGAAAAAAATTAAGGGGGCTTGATCCAAGATATATCTAAGAATAAAGAAGCCTTTAATTAAACTTTAAGGCCAAACAGAGAAGTAATGTTGAGATCCTCCTACTTAAGAAGATTTTTGAAATGAGTACCTACAACCAAAGATCTCATAACTGAAATAACATTATAAATAATTAGTTGATGGTACATTTGAATCCCATTAAAAAAGCATTCGTTCCTTACAATCCAAATTTCCCAAAAAATGATGATAGGAAGATTGTGAATAAGAGACTGTAAATGAGAAGGGAACTTCTTGAGCCACCAAGAAATAAGTATAGAATAGCATGGGAGGAAATTCAACTTTAACTTAAGTAGATTCCCAAAAAAATTCCAAACTTGATGAGTAATTGGGCCAGACAGAAAGGAGTGGGAGATGGTTTCAATATGAGCATTGCAGCATCTACATGTAGAGGCCAAATGAATGTTAAGATTTTGGATCATTGAGTCTAAAGGAACAACTTGATGCAAAATTTTCCAAGTAAATATGGTTACTTTAATAAGTCAAGATGAAGACCAAAGAAATTTCCATACAAAAGAGAGAGGACTATGTAGAATACTGTAGTCATATGCAGACTTGAAAGAGAAATTTCCATAAGTAGTAATCGACCAGAAAAGAGAGTCTCCATTATGGACTGTAATCTCTTCAAAGCAGTTGTAAACTTGTTTAATGCATTTGAGAACATGTGATCCTTGATTTCTAGTATACAAAGATGACTTGTATTTCTTATGCATGAATGAAGCCCACAGACTTTGAGAAGATGATAAAGACCAATAAAGTCTCAGACTTGTAACTTTAGTAATACCAGCCAAACTTTTAACATTTAGGCCTCCTTAGTGGAAATGTTAGCTGATCTCATTCCAATCAGTCCAATGATGCTTTGCTTTATCATCTTGAGATGAACCCTAAAAGAAATTATCAAAGATAGATTCCATTATTTTGATAATGGCTTTAGGAGGTTGAATAACAGTCACAATATGTATAGGAATAGAATAAAGAATATGATGAATTATAGTGAGACTTCCACCAGGACATAAGTATTTAAAATTCCAACCTACCACTTTTGATCTAATTTTACCAATCAAATCAGTGAAATAACATGTTAAGATGTGGGTAGTTATGAGTGATATGGAATTATCTAACTGCTGAGTTGGCATCCAGATCAAAGAATCAAATGAGGAGTTGCTGATGTGTCAAGTTTGTTAAGTAGTTATAGGGTTTGTTTGTAACTAATTAGAGAGAGAATAAAAATCGTCTGTGAACAGCTTTTATTCTGAGATATGTAGTTTCCTATAAATAGATATATATAAAAGGGAGAGAGGTAAATCAATCTTTGATATGTAATTTCTCAGTTGTACTCAAATGCCTTGATAATAAATTTCTTCTCTTTGAACTCCACAAAAGCTATTTGTATCTGTGTTCTTATATTCTAGTTTCTTGTATAATTTTTTATTAGCTCTTTTAAACAAGATTTATACTTTTAATAGATGTTAAAACCTAACAAATTGGTATCAGAGCGTTTCAAGATCCATCAATGGCTGCTGCAAAGTTCGAAGTAGATCGTTTTACTGGTGAAAACAATTTCAACTTGTGGAGAATCAAGATGAAAGCGTTGCTAGTTCATCAGGGTTTTGCAGATGCGATCTCAACAGAAGCTATGGCAAAACACACCGATGCAGGCAAAGAATATGAATTTCAATCAAAAGCACACAGTGCGATTCTGCTGAGTCTTGGTGATGAAGTGTTGAGAGAGGTGTCTGAAGAAGAAACCGCAACAGGGACGTGGAATAAATTGGAGAGTCTATATATGAAGAAATATTTGGCAAATCGACTTTATCTGAAAAAGAAACTGTATACCTTACATATGGATGAAGGAAAGGGGATGAGAAAGCATGTGGATGATTTTAACAAGATTGTGTTGGATGTCAAGAACATTGATGTCAAGATCGATGATGAAGACCAAGCAATTATACTTTTAAGCTCTCTTCCCTCTATTTATGAACATTTTGTGGATACGATGCTATATGGTAAAGAGACATTAACCATGGGAGAAGTCAAGTCTGCATTGAATTCTAAAGAACTGCAAAAGCAAACTAATGCAAAAGAAACTGGAGAAAATAGTGGAGAAGATTTGTCCGTTCGTGGCAGATCAGAAAAGAGAGAAAAAGGGTATAGGAAGGTTAAGATCAAAATCAAGAGCTAGAAGAAAATGCTTTCACTGCCATAAGGAGGGTCATTTTATCAAGAATTGTCCTGATAAGAAGAAAAAGTCTGATGATAAGTCAAAAGATAGTGGAGATGCAGTTGTGGCCTCAGATGGGTATGGCAGTGCAGAAGTTCTCGTAGTCTCAAAAGGGAATCCAGAGAAAGAATGGATACTAGACTCAGGTTGTTCATTCCATATGACTCAAAATAAAAGATGGTTTGAAGACTATTAAGAAAAAGAGGGGGAATGGTGCTTTTGGGAAACAACAAGGCATGCAAAGTTGCAGGTCTTGGAACAGTCAAAATCAAGATGCATGATGGCATTAAGAGATTGATTCAAGGAGTGAGGTATGTACCGGAACTTAAAATAAACTTACTGTCTTTGGGAATGTTAGATCAGAGTGGATGTAGTTTTAAAGCAGAGAATGGTATCTTAAAGGTGTTGAAGGGGGCTCTGGTAGTAATGAAGGGCATTAGAAAGAATGGACTGTATTATTTGGTTGGAAACATTGTGATAGAATCTGCTTGTACTATGTCTGATTTAAATAAGGATATAACTAGACTTTGGCACCTCAGGCTTGGACATGTAAGCGAGAAGGGTCTCACTGAGTTGAGCAAGCAGGGTCTACTATGTGGGGATAAGATTAATAAATTGTCTTTCTATGAGAACTGTGTCTATGGGAAAGCAAAGAGAGTAAAATTCACAACTGGTATACATAGAACGAAGGGGACACTAGATTATGTTCACTCGGATCTATGGGGGACAGCTAGAGTAAGCTCTCATGGAGGAAGAAGGTATTTCTTATCAATAGTAGATGATTACTCAAGAAAGGTTTGGGTATACATTCTGAAAAATAAGGATGAAGCATTTGGTAAATTCAAATAGTGGAAGGATCTAATGGAAAATCAAACATGAAAGAAAGTTAAAAGGCTAAGAACGGATAATGGTTTAGAGTTTTGTTCAGAATAATTCCATCAATTCTGTGCTAATCAGGGGATGACAAGACACAAAATAGTGGCAAGAACTCCACAACAAAATGGTTTGGCAGAAAGAATGAATAAGACAATTCTAGAAAGAGTAAGATGCATGCTGTTAAATGTAGGTCTTTCAAAAACTTTTTGGGCAGAAGCAATAGTAACATCTTGCTATATAATTAATATGTGCCCCTCGTCAGCCATTGAGTTCAAGACACCTGATGAAGTATGGAGTGGTCATCCACCAGATTACTCTAGACTTAGAGTATTTGGATGCATAGCATATGCACAAATCAATCAAGGGAAGCTAGAAACAAGAGCCAAGAAATGTGTTTTCTTGGGCTATCCTGAAGGAGTAAATGGATATAAGTTGTGGAGCATTGAACCTGGTCAGAGCAAATTCATCATCAGCAGAGATGTCATCTTTAATGAGAATCAGATGGCTAAGAACTCACAAGAAGCTTCAGATTGAAAGAATGAAGAAACTGGTAGCTTGCAGATTGAGGTGGAGCCACACACAAAAGAACAACATGATCACTTGAACGAAGCTAGTGGAGATGTTGAATCTGTGGAGGAAGGACAGCAAGAAGAGGAGTATTTGTTAACAAGAGATAGGGAAATAGTAGTCACTAAACCGAAGAATCAGGGAGTTGTGGGCTGCAAGTGGGTCTTCAAAAGAAAGGAAGGAATTCCTGGAGTCGAGAAAGGAAGATTCATGGATAGACTAGTAGCTAAGGGATTCACTCAAGAGGAAGGCGTGGATTACAATGAGGTTTCTCACCGGTGGTCAAGTACAGTTCAACCAGAGTTCTGTTAGCTATAGTAACTCAAGATGATTTGGAACTAGAACAAATGGACGTAAAAACATCCTTTTTGCATGGTGAATTGGAGGAGAAGATCTACATGAAGCAACCTGAGGGTTTTATGAAGAATGTTGGAGGTGATCAAGTATGTTGGTTAAAGAAATCTCTTTATGGTTTGAAGCAGTCACCTAGGCAATGGTATAAACGTTTTGATGATTTTATGATCAAACACGAATACTCTAGAAGAAACTATGATAGTTGTGTATACTATAAAAGGATGGCAGGTTCAGGGATGATATATCTTTTATTGTATGTAGATGATATGCTTATAGCATGTAAATGCAAACAAGAGATTGACAAACTGAAATCTCTACTTAGGTCTGAGTTTGAAATGAAAGATCTGGGTCCTGCTAAGAAAATTCTTGGGATGGGGATAATGAGAAATAGGCCCAGAAAAAGGCTATTTCTATCACAGAAAAATTATCTGAGTAAAGTGTTGGACAGGTTTGGTATGCTAGGTGCTAAATCTGTTACTACACCCTTAGTACAACATTTCAAATTGACTACAGAATAATCTCCCAAAATAGAGGAAGAAAAGGAAGAAATGAGCAGAGTTCCTTTTGAAAATGTGGTTGGTAGCATCATGTACGCAATGGTGTGTACCAGGCCTGATTTGGGATATGCTGTAAGTGTGGTTAGCAAATTTATGGCTAGTCCCGAAAAGACTCATTGGCAAGCTTTGAAGTGGATCATGAGGTACTTGAAGGGTGCTTTGGATGTCGGATTGCAATTTGAAAGCAAAGGTGATAAGGGAGAGGTAGTGACAGGTTATGCAGATTCAAATTTTGTAGGCAACCTGGACACTAGAAAGTCTTTGACTGGTTACATCTTCATAGTGTTTGGGAGTCTAGTTAGTTGGAAAGCAAGGCTGCAATCAGTGGTGGCATTGTCAACAACTGAAGTCGAGTATATCGCTGTGACAGAAGCTATTAAGGAAGCTTTGTGGCTACAGGGACTGTTGAAGGAACTTGGGTATAACCAAGAGAAGGTGAAGGTGCACTGTGACAATCAAAGTGCAATTCATTTGTGCAAGAACCAAGTATTTCATGAGAGAACCAAACACATAGATGTGAAATTACATTTGTTACAGATGTAATATCGAGTGGAGCTGTAGAAGTTGTGAAGATGGCTACTGAGAGGAATCCTGCAGATATGTTGACAAAGGTGATTCCTGGAACCAAGTTCAAGTTATGCTTGGACCTGGTTAATGCAGTTAACTTCGACAGTTGAGTCCTTAGGGACAGGTGGAGTTCAAGATGGGTAGTATAATTACATATCAAGGTGGAGATTTGTTAGATGTGGGTAGTTATGAGTGATATGCAATTATCTAACTGCCGAGTTGGCATCCAGATCAAAGAATCAAATGAGGAGTTGCTAATGTGTCAAGTTTGTTAAGTAGTTGTCGGATTTATTTGTAATTAACTAGAGAGAGAATAAAAATCGTCCGTGAACAACTTTTATTATGAGATATGTAGTTTCCTATAAATAGATATAGAAGGGAGAGAGGTAAACCAATCTTTGATATGTAATTTCTCAGTTGTACTCAAATGCCTTGATAATAAATTTCTTCTCTTTGAACTCCACAAAAGCTAGTTGTATCTGTGTTCTTATATTCTGGTTTCTTGTTTAAGTTTTGATTAGCTCTTTTAAACAAGATTTCTACTTTTAATAGACGTTAAAACCTAACATAACAAAGATTTAATCTACCTTTATAAAGAGGGAAACCAAGATACTTTAGAGGCAGATGCTTGAATTGCAGACTGAGATAAGAGGATATTGCATTCCTCCTATCTATATGATTTTTGGTTCTAGTAGTGAAAGAACCCATTTGCATATTAATCTTTTGGCCGGAGAGGTATTCATAAGAATGAAGAACGACCGTTGGCTTTTAACAACTTTTTTTATTCCCATTAGTACAAATGATAATATCATCAGCGTAAGATAGATGGGAAAAAAGTAAGTAATGGATCTAATGAGATATGTTTTAATAAAATCCCAACAAGAGATGTAAAAGTTACCATCAAACCCATCAGGGCTTGGGATGCGTTAGAGTTCAAACTTTTAATGGCATTTAAGATTTCTTCTTCTGCAGTATAATTAGTTAAGGACTCATTAAATTCAGAAGATATAATAGAGGGGATGACATCTATAAGGTCTAGAAAATTAGACTTAGGCTCATAAGATAAAAGAATCTAGAAATGTGACACAAATGCCTGATCAATGCCTTGTTGTGAAGAAATCCACTGATTATCTGTGGTTAGGATTATTTGAATACTTTGTCTTTTCCTCCTAGATTTAATTGTGGAGTGGAAGAATTTAGTATTGAGATCACCTTCTTTTAGCCATTTTATGTTAGACATATGCTTTCAATAACTCTCTTCAACTTTAAGGGCTTGATTAAGTTGAGCTTTTAGTATCATGCGTAGCCATTCGAAGATTAGAAGTAGGAGATGGTTTATAAGTAATTTCAGCACCAGCAAGAGAATCTTCAATGTCCTTAACATTTTGGAAAATATCCTTAAAAGTCTCCTTATTCTAAGTGTGAAGTGAACCTTTTTAATTTTAGAGAGAATAGTCTCTTAAGAGCAACTTGCAGAGGAGAGTTCCAAGATTCAGCAACCCCATCTTTGAAAGTATGATGAGAAATCCACATCTTCTGAAATTTAAAAGGCTTAGGAAATGAGTCTATATCAGATTTGATAGTGAGTAAGATTAGGGAGTGATCTGAATAGTTTTTATTGAGTTGTTGAACATAAATTGAGGGGAAAACATCTTTCCATTTCTAACTAGCCAAAGATCGATCCAGCCTAGAAAAAATACACCATCCTCATCTCTATTATTTCACTAAGTAAACTTTGAACTATGAAAACCAAGATCAGTTATACCACAAAAAGAGATACTGTCATTGAAATCTTGAGTTGAGTGAAAATCAATGGCATTACCACTAACGTTTTAAGCTTGATAAGTCACCACATTAAAGTCACCAATTATCACATGAGGGCAGTTCCAAACATGAGAAGATATCGCATTCAAACAAGGCCAATGATCAGTTCTTTTAATTCTTAAGCATTTTGTATAGACAGTAGAGATGAAAATGGGAGATATAAATGACTGGTCTTCAATTTTAAAAGTGAGAGACCATTCTTAATTTGAAACTATGTCTATTGATAATCCAAGCTTCTAGAATAACCACATTTTGGATGAAATATTTTCTAATCAACCTTCAAAGTTCCATTTAACTCTGAATCTTTTAATACTAGAAGATTCTAATTCGGCTCAATTAAGGCAATGGCAGGAAGATTATACCATTTGATCAGTTTTTTCACTCTTTTAATAGAGGGTTTATTAGAAATACCTCTAATATTCCAAGAGATGAAATTAATCATTTGGAAAGAGAAGATAAAGTGGATGAATTGTGCTTAAGACTAGACCTAGTAATTCTCTTAACCATTGGATCTTGAATGACCTTTATCTTGGAGTGAATTGGAATACCTGATGGTTTGGATAGAGGATGATGATCTTTTGATTGGACTTCTTTGATCTGTCTTCTAGATTTAACCTCTATTTAAGACTGTCATTTTTTATTATCTAAATGCTGGGTAAACAAGCTCAGTTCTTCTTGTAAAGGAATTGAAATCTTGGATCTTGGTTCAGAATTAGAAGCATAATCTTTATCATGGGATTGATGGATCTCATAAATAGGCATTATATTACCCGTGGGAGATAAATTTTAATTATGAACAATAATAATTTCTTCACCAAAACCATCAGAGTTATCAAAGTTTATATCAACTTCTTGGCTGGGAAGCTGCGCGAGGGGAGATGAAACCTTTTTTATGGGTAAAACATCAGATTGATTAATGACTTGAACTGTATCTTCTTAGGCATTTACTGTATCTTGAAGGTCTTGAGTGCATGATAGACTGACTTCTTAGTTATTGGTTACTTGTTTGCATTTATCGTCCATAAGCAGTGGCTTTAATCGGAGGAGTATTTTTTGTGATTTTCTTCTTGGAAGGATTTTCGAACATGTAATCTTCAAGATAATGACCTTTTTTTCAACAGTTAGAACAATCGCTTGGACAATTTTCATAAGAAATATCTTTCCAAAAACCATTATCACCAGTACCAATCCAGATTCTATTAAGCATATCTTTAGTAAGGTCCAATTCCACACAAACACGAGCGAGGCTTTGTCTTGACATAGACATGGTTGAAGCATCCAGTTTTAGAGGTTTACCAATTAACTGAGAAATCAAATATAGGTGAGACTTGGCAAAAAAATGTATTCTTAGTTTATGAAAGTTAATCCAAACACGAGTGATTGGGCTTTTAACATCAGTTTTGAAGGAGGGGGACCATTTGAAAGTTCTCATGGGAATTTTTTGATGTACCATTGATCTTTGGACCATAAATGAACAGAGTTTTCCTCACTATTCAATCGAATGAGGATATGTTTTTAATCTAGCAAGCCTATGGTGTATGTTGTTCCATTTCGGGCCTACCATGAGAGAACTTATCAACTATGGCATGCTTGAAAGGTTCAGCTAACATTTGGATGACTTTATGGGAGAAAATAATGGCAGGGGTACCTTTAAAGGTGGAAGGAGGTTTCAAAAGAGGCTTAGAAGGAGTTGAAGAGGAGAGAGCACCCGTAAAGGATCTTTTCCATGGATTATATTGATAAGGAGGTTTAAGAGATAGGGGTAGAGTGGCAGGATCAGCAGCCATGCAAACCCTAGGAGAAGGAACCCTAGAGTCGCCAAAAGAGAGCTCCGAGAAAGTTTGAGAGGAAGATTAATTTGTTATGTCTCACCACGTCTTAAGATTTTTTTAAGTAAAAACATGAGAAAGCCAACCTTGGTGACGAGATACAAAAACATTATCATCAATAACATCATACACCGCTTGCATTCTTTTCCACGTCCCATTTGCAAAAGAAAGTGTTCCTCTAAAATTCGTACGAATTTTTTTATATTTAAAGTTTAAAAAAATAGCCTATAAAGAATTATTATGAAGAAAATGAATCCGAATTTTTCAAGAGAAAGCCAAAGACACATCAATGATCTTACGAACACCAAGCCCACCTTTAAATTTAGGTATAGAAATAACATACCATGAAACCCAATGATGTTTGTGAGTTTCCTTGGAATTTGCCCAGAAGAAATTAGTGCAAACCTTATTAAAATCTTGGATGAAAGCCACTGTAGGAAATATAACGGAGAAGACATGAGTTTCTTACATCATAAGAACCACCTGGATCAAAAGTCAATTTACCTGCCATAGAAAGACATCCAGACTACCAATGCTTAATTCGACTTACAGCCTTATCAGTGATATGAGCAAATATAAGGTTTTTTTTCGACACTTTTAGAGCGAGGCACCAAGATAAGTAACAATCATAGATTTAATAGGAAAACTCGTGCAAGAAGTAATTTTGTTCTGCTGCCGAACTGTGCATCTGGGAGCTGCTATTATCCAATTTTTGGAAGCGTTAATGCATTGACCATATTGAAATTCATAATCGGATATAAACTGCATGGAGTTCCTGATTGACCGAAGATTTACATTCTGAAAAATAAAATTATATCGTCTACAAAAGAGAGTGACGATATAAGCAGACAACCCTTGGGCATTGAATAGTGCGCTATAGAGCCTTCTATCATCAAATTGTGGACACTCTAGTGAGAACTTCCTCCACAATAACGAATAAAGAAGGGGATAAGGGATCACCTTGATGCACCCCAAACCCTGATTTAAAATAACCGCAAGACTTGGCATTAATGATAATTGAATACCAACGATTAGACATAATTCTCCAAACCATATCAATACACATTTCAAAGAATCCCAAAGCCCGGAGAACCTTTAAAATAAAGTACCGTGAGATTCTGTCATACGAGTTGTCCATATCCACTTTGATCACAACGTTGGAACTATGAATCTTATTATTGAGATTAGAAAATAACTCTTAAGCAAGAAGAATATTATCCATGGTGTGGCGACCTTGGATAAAACCTGTTTGGGATGGAGATATAATCTTGGGAAGCAAACCACCAAAATGGTTAGACAAAATTATAGAAATTATTTTGTTAGAAAAGTTGCAAAGGCTTATGGGTATAAAATCTAAACAATTTAAAGGGTTTTTCACTTTTGGAATAAGAATAATGTTATTAGAAGAACAACTCTTAGGAATTTCATGCCCGAGAAAAAAAAATTGAATAACTAGAACTAAATCCTCCTTGATGATGTCCCAAAAATCTTGAAAGAAGAACCCATTAAATCCATCCGAACCTGCCACACTATCCTTGTCCAATGAAAAAACAACCAACTAAATTTCTTCCATAGATGGAACATTAGCAAGCACAGAATTGTCACAAGCATAAACCAATTTAGGAATATGCTGAAAAATGCTAATACTGTTATCACTGAAAGTATCCTCCTGAAGAATACTTTGAAAGTGAGAAATAACACATTTTTCAACCTCTTTAGAATCAGAGATCCATGAACCATCATCATCCTTAACCCTATGAATGAACAATTTGTTAGTTTTCTTCCTAAACATGGAATGGTTTTTTTTTAATTGACATCACCATGAGTAACCCATTTAACTCTAGCCTTTTGCTTCCAATAAACCTCCTCAATTTTCAATTACTTATTGAAGTTAGCCTTGACAAGATGCCAATCTTCTCTATGCTATTGGGAAGGATCAATATCTAAAATAGCCTCCTTGATAACCAACTCATGTTCTACATTTTGGACCCGGTTGAAGACATTTTTAAAAACCTCTTTGTTCCAAGATTTTAAAGAAATTTTGACATTTTAAAGCTTGGATGAAAATAATGCCATATGACCCCCACAAGCAAAAAAAAAACCCAAGCATCTTTCGCCACTCTAAGAAAAGAATTATGAGAGATCCACATATTTTGAGAACAAAAAAGGTCTGGGGATGGAATTAGAATGCAATTTTAGAGATAGGACAAGAGGGGCATGAATTAAGTTAGTGCGATGAAGATGTTCTATTGAAGAAGAAAAAGGATTATGAAACCAACCATCATTACCAAAGACCCTATCGATTCTAGAACATATCCTATCATCACCATCATGATTGTTACACTAAGTATATTTAGCACCCAAAAAATGAATTTCATTTAATCCTACATTTATCATGGTAGCATTAAAGTCTAAAATGACATGTCTATCAACCAAATTACCACTATATTTTTCATCTTATTTGGTCACAATATTGAAATATCCTCCAATAACCTAAGAATCATAACCAAGAGAAGCAATAGTATTAATCTCATCCCAAAGAGGTTTCTTGTCATCTTTATTGCATTTGGTGATGATGCTAAGATTTAGCACCACCAGGTAAGTGTTAGTGAGCTCAAGCGGTAGCAGCCATGGAGATGTATAAGTGTATAAGTATGTAAGTGTATATAAGGGGATGAGTATAAGAGGAAATTAGACAATGATGTATAGTGGTTCAGCCAAATTGGCCTACATCCACTGTGAGTGTGTGATCCACTAAGTATGGACACTAATGGCCTTGGATACAATGCACATATCCCTCTCTCTCTCTCTCTACTGTGTGTGTGTACAAGCAGAGTTTTAGCTAGGGCTCCTGTTCATGGATCGATCCCCTGTAGGGTTAGGGGTGACAAGTATATATAGGTCTTGGGGGGTGTAGTGTACCCCCCAGGTAAGCATGGTGCATGTGAATAATGATCTAGCCAATCCCCTGTTGACACCTGTAGATGCCAAATGATGACATAATATTCCCTCACGTGAGGGGGTGATTCGGTTGTAACGGTCTTCCACGTGTCATATGAGCCTCACGCGCACTGTTCCACGCGTCTCCCAAACCACGCGCTGTCATGATGTCACCCTCGGCCTATGAGCCGAGGCCGAGGGCAAAGTTTCTTCCGGCAGTGAGTCTGGCTTGATTATGTCCTCGTACTGTCGTACCCTCGTAGGGTCGGCCGAAGCCTGGTGAGGGGTCGGCCCCTCGTAGGGTCGTCTGGAGCCTGGTGAAGGGTCGGCCCCTCGTAGGGTCGTCTGGAGCCTGGTGAAGGGTCGGCCCCTCGTAGGGTCGTCTGGGTCTGGTGAAGGCCAGTTGGGGCCTGGTGGAGGGTCGGCCCCTCTTAGGGTCGTCCGTTGTGGAGGCGACCCTCCTAGAATATAAACGGGTATATCAATCACCCCCCAGCCCTTAGCCATAGATGCTATTGAGATGGCTGAGGGATAGTGTTTTAAATGAGATGCAGGTATGATCAGTTAGGTGAGTGACACCTGGTTAGGTACTCATTGTTGTTCCAGTTTCCAAGGCATGACGGCTGCACACTGCGCTTGGGTCCTTGCACCCTAATGATGCCTTCCTCGTGGGCTGTGTCCTGCCTTGGTCAATGGGCCCACTCATTGCTAAGGTATTTAAGGTATTTTCAAACCCTTTCTCTTCCTTCTTCTTCTTCGCGCCTAAGCATTCTCTCTCTCTAGAATTTTCAGCCTACATCGCCACTTGCAGCCTTCGATTCTTCCAGGCCTAGCAGCGTTCTTATTCTCTCCTCATCAGGTAACCTCTTTCATCCAGTGCTCTCTTTTTCTTTCATTTTCGTTCGTTTTTTAGGCTCGTAGGCAGCCATTTTCCTTAAGTTGTGCCATAACCTTTTCCGGTGTATTTTCCGGTGTCTTCTCCGGTAACTGGCTCTTGGATGTTCTTGAGTGTTCTTGAGTGAAAACCTTTTGAGTTCTTTGTTTAATCCAAAAGTCAAATCTGGTCCACTCCCCACTTGTTTGTAGTTAAATTACCCAAGTCTAGTATAATTTCTTTAAGTGTTGGGTCTTCCCCTTAATGCTTAGGAGGCTTTACAACCTGGTGTCTGAATTCCCGTCCCTGAGAGAGAAACTATTTACCGAGATCAGACGAATAGAGGAAGAGGAAGAGAGGAGACGAGGGGCCGACCCTAATTGGGTACGACCCATTTTTCCCATTCCTCTTGCCACCATTAGACCATCTGAACCCTCTGAGTCTTGTGGGTCATCGTCTCGTCCGGCCGAGACACCCAACCTAAGTGAGATGGACGAGAGAACCTCCTCTCCAACTGGTGCTGAAACTTCTGGTAGAAGGGACTCTCCTGACCTTAGCCCTCCCCGAGAGGCCGAGGGTACGATCCCCTCTGAGGCTGTCCCTGTGACAACCCTATCCCCCAACGCCTTCCAAGTAGCATTTCCTCAGGGTCCTCCTGCAGGTGATGAGGGGGATGAGGACGATGATACAGATGATGAGGTTGATACCTCCCATGCCTCGTCTTTTATATCCTCTGTCAGGGATAGGGATCTTCTGATATGGAGGCATATTTACGGAGTGCCACCTGGGGTGACTATGAGGGTTCCCTCCGAGGACGAGAGGGTCTTTGAGGGTGAAGAGGGAGAAGTTGCAGTCTACGAGCAAATGTTCAAAGTAGGTGTCAGAATTCCCTTTCACCCTGCCATTATAGATATTCTGTCGGCTCTGGGCGTCTCCCCCTCGCAACTTCCACCCAATTCTTGGAGGACGATTCTGGGGTACATCTCTCTGTGGAAAAACGCTTTCACTGACGAGCCCTCGTCCGACGTGTTCTTGGCCTGCTACAATATCACCTCTTCATCTAAACAGCCCGGATACTATCATCTGGGAGCGAGAAGGTCTGAGAAGAAGCTGCTCCACGTGGCTCAAACTTCCAATCATGATTGGAAAAAAAGGTTCTTCTTCATATCTGGGGCATGGGAGAGCTCCACCAAGGCGTCCCCTTCTGCCGATGCTCCGAGGGTTCCTAACAGATGGTCTAACCCTTCCATGAAAGCTAGGTCAGACCCCGGACTTAGCTTGGAGGAGAGGGATATTGTTGAGTATCTGAGGGGACGAGGGAGAGAGGGTGAGATCCCAAAGTTCGAAGATTTGATGACCCCTCGCTTCCTTAAAGAAGCTGGTCTGAGGGTCGGCCCTCTGACAGAACTATGTGAGTTATACTGAACATTTTCCCATCTTTACTTATTTTTGAAGTGTTCTCTCTTTATCTCTGAACTTTTCTGATTCATCTTATCCTTTTCAGGTCGTCCTGCAGGCGTGTCAGATTATCTCTGGGATATGACTGCTCCAAGCCTTCTTGCTGGTCTGTCAAAGAAGAAGGGGAAGGAGCCTCAGCAAGCTCCTAAGAAGACAAGGGCCTCAGGGCCGACAGTTGTTGAGCCGACAGCTGTTAGTCACAAAAGGAAGGAGCCTGAGGCTCCTGTCGAGCCTCGTCCTGACCCTAAGACGAGGGCCAGGGCCGAGGCCTCTGAAGGAGCAACCTCTTCACCAAGCATGGGGGCCTTCTGGTCTCAAAATCTGTCCCATCTGAGGGCCGACCCCTCATCTCTTATCGCCAACCTGAGGGCAGCAAAGGCCTCTATGTTCTCTGCACCGTCGGCCTCCGACTTCGAGTTCTTGGCGCAGATGCCTCCAGCCAAAGTGTATGACTACGGTCTGCACTCCCTTGCTCAGGTATTGGTCCTGACCTTTAATTTCATTGTGTTTCCTCGGCTCCACTTGACGCATCTTCATTTTTCTTGCAGTCTGTCTGTGCCTTCACCTCTGCCACCAAGTGGATGGCCGAGAATCAACAGAAATTCCATGAAGCTGAGAGGGCCATCCAACAAGAGGCTGACCTACGGACAGAGCTGGGCACTGCGAGGGCCGAGCTGGAGAGCACAAGGGCTGAGCATGCTAGAGTCCTTGATGAGCTGACGAGGCAGCATGATGCCGATATGCAGGCCAAGGACTTGTTGATCAAGGCCAAGGACTTGTTGATCAAGGACAAGGATGAGGCTCTGATCAACCTGGAGGCCCGTCATAAGACTGATCTGGAGGCAGCCATCAAGAAAGCTGAGGCTGACGCTGTGGAGGCATACAAGATTTCAGACGAATTTCAGGGCTTCGGCCTTGAATATCTTGAAAGGGGGATTAGGACGGCCTGTCGGTGGGTAGTCCTCAGATTTGGCGATGTCGTCTCCTCTGTTCGCCCATCATTGGAGGGTGTTCAACTGGACGACCCCCTAATTGCCGAGGCCCTCAATCAGGTGGAGGCCCAAGTCCAGATCGAGGGGGTTGGCACATCTGAAGATGATCCGGTGCTGGTAACTGAGGAGACCATTCCCATTGATGTTGAGGCCCTGCCCTCTGATGTCGTCCCCTAGGGTGGCTGCCTGTAGCCCATACCCTTGTTTTTGTATTTTTGTTCTGTATATTGTAAAACACTTGATGCTTTATATTAATACCATCGTCTCTTCCTTTCACAACTGTCTCCCATATTTAATTCTGTTATGGTTTGTTCCTTGCAAATTTGCTTCTTCGTTGATGATGATGATACTAACCCTTCCCTCGTCTTTTTGAGGACCAATGTGGGGTCGTCCCCTCATCAGGCCTCATTATAGCCGAGGGTTCAAATGATCAAATTAATGATTTTTAAATAAAGTCTACCCTCATCTTTCTTGAGAACAGTGGTGGGGTCGTCCCCTCCACTGGTCCTCATTATAGCCGAGGGTTCAATGAACCAAATTAATGATTTTTAAATAAAGTCTACCCTCATCTTTCTTGAGAACAGTGGTGGGGTCGTCCCCTCCACTGGTCCTCATTATAGCCGAGGGTTCAATGAACCAAATTAATGATTTTTATGTAGTATACCCTCGTCTTTCTTGAGAACAGTGGTGGGGTCGTCCCCTCCACTGGTCCTCATTATAGCCGAGGGTTCTGATAACCAATTTAATGGTTTTTAAAGTCTTCCCTCGTCTTTCTTGAGGACAGTGGTGGGGTCGTCCCCTCCACTGGTCCCCATTATAGCCGAGGGATCAACTTTCCAATTTAATGGATTTTGAAGTCTTCCCTCGTCTTTCTTGAGGACAGTGGTGGGGTCGTCCCCTCCACTGGTCCCCATTATAGCCGAGGGATCAACTTTCCAATTTAATGGATTTTAAAGTCTTCCCTCGTCTTTCTTGAGGACAGTGGTGGGGTCGTCCCCTCCACTGGTCCCCATTATAGCCGAGGGATCAACTTTCCAATTTAATGGATTTTGAAGTCTTCCCTCGTCTTTCTTGAGGACTGTGGTGGGGTCGTCCCCTCCACTGGTCCCCATTATAGCCGAGGGATCAACTTTCCAATTTAATGGATTTTGAAGTCTTCCCTCGTCTTTCTTGAGGACTGTGGTGGGGTCGTCCCCTCCACTGGTCCCCATTATAGCCGAGGGATCAACTTTCCAATTTAATGGATTTTGAAGTCTTCCCTCGTCTTTCTTGAGGACTGTGGTGGGGTCGTCCCCTCCACTGGTCCCCATTATAGCCGAGGGATCAACTTTCCAATTTAATGGATTTTAAAGTCTTCCCTCGTCTTTCTTGAGGACAGTGGTGGGGTCGTCCCCTCCACTGGTCCCCATTATAGCCGAGGGATCAACTTTCCAATTTAATGGATTTTGAAGTCTTCCCTCGTCTTTCTTGAGGACTGTGGTGGCGTCGTCCCCTCCACTGGTCCCCATTATAGCCGAGGGATCAACTTTCCAATTTAATGGATTTTGAAGTCTTCCCTCGTCTTTCTTGAGGACTGTGGTGGGGTCGTCCCCTCCACTGGTCCCCATTATAGCCGAGGGATCAACTTTCCAATTTAATGGATTTTGAAGTCTTCCCTCGTCTTTCTTGAGGACAGTGGTGGGGTCGTCCCCTCCACTGGTCCCCATTATAGCCGAGGGATCAACTTTCCAATTTAATGGATTTTGAAGTCTTCCCTCGTCTTTCTTGAGGACTGTGGTAGTGTCGTCCCCTCCACTGGTCCCCATTATAGCCGAGGGATCAACTTTCCAATTTAATGGATTTTGAAGTCTTCCCTCGTCTTTCTTGAGGACTGTGGTGGGGTCGTCCCCTCCACTGGTCCCCATTATAGCCGAGGGATCAACTTTCCAATTTAATGGATTTTGAAGTCTTCCCTCGTCTTTCTTGAGGACTGTGGTGGGGTCGTCCCCTCCACTGGTCCCCATTATAGCCGAGGGATCAACTTCTTTGCATGTATACTAGAACTGATAACCACTGGATGAGGGAAACACTGATACTTCTCATTAATCTTCAATGTGTTCTGTCGAAACAATGCTTATTACAACTATGGCTTATCAAGACCTTACAACACTACTGGTAGTATTTTTTCAAATGATCTGCATTCCAGGGGTTTGAGAAAGGTTCCCCCTCCAGGTTCTCTAGCCTGTAGGTCCCCGGGACAACTTCATCGATGACCCTATATGGGCCATGCCAATTAGGATGGAGCTTGTTGGGTTTCTGCCAAGTCTTTTTAAGAACCAAGTCTCCCACTGCGATAGGCCTCTGTTTCACCCTTTGGTTGTAAAACTTTGCGGTCCTCTGCTGGTAGGAAGCTTGCCTTATCTCAGCATCCTCCCTTCTTTCCTCAATCAGGTCTAGGTCAAGTCTTCTCTCTTCCATATTCCCCTGGGGATTATACATTTGGACCCTATGAGTAGGAAACTCCACTTCGGTGGGGATGACTGCTTCTGATCCATAAGCTAACATGAATGGGGTCTCCCCGGTAGGGGTCCTTACTGTCGTCCTGTATGCCCACAATACTGCATATAACTCCTCGACCCATCTTCCTTTTGCCTCCTCAAGCCTCTTCTTAATCCCATCTAGGATTGTCCTGTTCGTAACTTCGGTTTGCCCATTGGCCTGAGGTCGGCCTGGGGTGGAGAAAAATTGTTTGATACTTACCCTCTCACAGTACTTCTGTAAAGAGGCATTCTTGAACTGGGTCCCGTTATCCGAGATGAGGGTGTTGGGTAGACCATATCTGCATATCACATTCTTCCAGATGAACTGGAAGGTCTTCTGCTCCGTGATCGTGACCATCGGCTCGGCCTCTACCCATTTTGAAAAGTAGTCAATTGCTACGATGAGGAACCGATAGTTATTGACTGCTCTCGGTAAGGGTCCTATCAGATCAATCCCCCATATTGCGAACGGCCATGGGGATGCAATGGAGGTGAGAGGCTGGTGAGGTTGATGAGGGATAGTAGCAAATCTTTGGCATTTATCACACTTTTTAACATATGCGGCAGCATCTTTCCCCAAGGTCGGCCACCAGTAGCCTTGGGTGATCACCCTCTTTGCCAAGGATCTACCCCCAATATGGCTTGAGCACGACCCTTCATGCACGTCTTGCAAAATGGAAGGGACCTCTGAGGGATGCACACACCTAAGTAAGGGGAGCAGAAACCCCTTTTTGTACAGCGTGTCTCCGATGACAGCGAACTTTGCAGCCCTGTATCTCAGCTTCTTCCTCTCTTGGCTTGCTTCTGGCATCTCTCCCCCTCTAATGTATCTGATCAGGGGGTCCATCCATGAAGGTTCTTGAGAAACATTCATGCAAATGCCAAGTGTTCCCTCGTTGTCTTCAATAGTTGGTCGAAGCAAAATTTCTACCGGGACTGTCCTCCTTATGTCTGTCCTAGTAGCTGAGGCCAACCTTGCAAGGGCGTCAGCACGGCCATTGTCGAGCCTAGGTATCCTCTTGAATTTCACTTCTTTGAAGTTTTTCAGCAATGACCTCACCTTATAAAGATACCTAGCCATCCTCTCGTCTTTGGCCTCATAGGCTCCTAGTATCTGATTCACCACCAGCCTTGAATCACTGTGAACCAAAATTTGGCTGACACTAAGGGATTTGGCTAAGGAGAGGCCAGCTATCAAGGCCTCATACTCAGCCTCATTGTTGGAGGCTTTGAAATTGAACCTCAGGGCGTACTCGACGTCTGTGCCATCGGGTGCTGATAGTATCAGTCCAGCACCACTTCCGCTATCACAGGAGGACCCGTCAACGAAGAGGCTCCACGGAGTCTTTCCTTCAGAAAAATTTCCCTCAGAGAGGGACCCCTGTCTAAAGATGTATCTTCCCTCTTCGTTTTCAGTCACTTTCCTTCTAGCGGTGCTCGTCTCAGCCATTTCTGCAGGTGTGTCTGCGGGTCTGTCTTCTGTATCTGCCTTCCCGAGGGTCTCACCCTCGGCCTCATCTTCTTCCCATGTGAACTCAGCCACGAAGTCTGCCAAGGCTTGCCCCTTAATGGCTGTCTTAGGCTGATACACAATGTCAAACTCCCCCAGCTCTATAGCCCAGGTCATTAGCCTTCCTGATTTTTCAGGCTTGTGTAGGACCTGCCTAAGAGGAGAGTCAGTAAGGATGACCATAGTATGGGACTGGAAGTACGGTTTCATCTTCCTTGAGGCATGAATCAAGGCATAGGCCAACTTCTCCATCCTCGGGTATCTCTGCTCTGCCCCCTGGAGTGCCTTGCTGTTGAAATATACAGGTTTCTGTATCCCATCTTCGTCTCTTACGATTGCCGCACTGATAGCGGATTCTGAGACAGCAAGGTACACGTACAGTCGTTCACCCTGCACGGGTCGTGACAGCAGCAAGGGAGACCCTAAGTATGATTTCAGCTGCTTGAAAGCCTCATCACACTCTTCGCTCCATTCAAAAGCTTTCCTGAGGATCTTGAAGAATGGTAGACACCTGTCTGTAGCCCTTGACACAAATCTGTTCAAGGCAGCCACTCTCCCTGTGAGCCTCTGAACGTCTTTAATGGACTTGGGGGTCTTCATCTCAATAAGGGCCTTTATCTTTTCAGGATTGGCCTCGATGCCTCTTTGATTGACAATGAACCCCAAGAACTTCCCCGCTCCGACCCCGAAGACACACTTGGCCGGATTGAGCTTCATTTTGTATTTGTCCATTGTATTAAAGGTCCTTTCCAGGTCTGCTACATGATCCTCTGCCTTCAGACTCTTAGTCAGCATGTCATCTACGTAAACCTCCATAGACTTACCAATTTGGTCTTCAAACATTTTGTTTACGAGGCGCTGGTACGTTGCCCCCGCATTTTTTAGGCCAAAGGGCATGACCCTGTAACAGTATGTCCCCTTGTCAGTGATGAAGGCGGTCCTCTCCGAGTCCTCAGGGTTCATGAAAATCTGGTTATACCCTGAGTAGGCATCCATGAAACTCATGAGCTCATGGCCTGCGGTAGCGTCTACCATCTGGTCGATGCGGGGGAGAGGGAAGCTGTCTTTGGGACAATGCTTGTTGAGGTCTGTGAAGTCCACGCACATTCTCCACTTGCCGTTGGCCTTTGGGACGATGACTGCATTGGACAGCCACTCAGGGTAGATGACCTCTCTGATAAATTCAGCGTCTTCTAATTTTTTAACCTCATCCCTGATGACCTCATACTTTTCTCTAGAGTAAATCCTCCTCTTCTGCTTTACCGGCTTCACTCCCTCTACCACATTGAGTTTGTGGCACATTATTTCAGGGTCGATCCCTGGCATATCTACATGACTCCACGCGAAGACGCTTCGCCTTCTCCTCAACAGTTTGATGAGGTCTTCCTTGATACTGGGCTTCAGAGATTTTCCAACTTGGACGGTTTTTCCCGGGTCATCCTCATCGAGGGTGATGGGTTCTACCTCCTCAGCGGCCTCTCCTTTTTTGAGCTTCGTCTCGTCCCTGGGGTCTAGGGTATCAATGTTGTAAGTGGCTGTAGCCCTCTTGTGTGCCTCCCTTTCTTCAGCGGAGTTGTAGTAGCACTCTCTCGCTGTCGTCTGGTCTCCCTGAACTTCCCCCACCCCATAAGGGGTAGGGAACTTAACCATCTGGTGGACCGTGGACGGCACAGCTTCAAACCCCTTGAGGGCCACACGTCCCAGTATGATGTTGTATGCCGAAAACACATGCTCATCCAGCACAAAGAAACTGACCCTCTTGGTGAGCCATCTCGGCCACTCGTCCCCCATCCTGACATCAGCCTCATATATTCCTAGGGGGTGAACCTTCTCCCCACTGAACCCAATCAATGGATGATGGTAGGGGACAAGTCTGGCACGACTGAGGCCCAAGGCCTTGAAGCATGGCCAGAACATCACATCTGCGGATGAGCCCCCATCCACCAGGATCCTCGGCACTTCGCACCCGTGCACCCTGGTGGTGATGACGAGAGGGTCATCATGCGGGGCCAATAGGCCCTTGAAGTCCATTCTTGAAAATCCCACAATCAAAGTGTCCATATCAACCTTCTTCCTTTTTTCTAACTTGACCTCTAGGGAGGTCGAGTGCACCGTCTTCATCACTGCCTTAGCCTCAGCGACATGGGCCTTACTGTCGGCGACCTCAGACCCTCCTCCTGCAAGTCCCCCGGAGATCATTCCCACCCCGAGCGAGATCATATTGAGCCTCTTGACAGGGCCTTGGTCGTCTCTCGGCGGGAGGTCAGGGTCGTCCTCATCATCAGAGGGTCGTCCCCTCTTTTTTGAGGACCTTCTCTGCAGGCATCGACTCGCTTCTTTCTGGGGTCGTCCCCTCGGCCCCTCTTGAAGTCGGCTTTGTCGACGTACTTTCTGAGCTTCCCTTCCTTCAGCATCTTCTCAATATCATCTTTCAGAGCAAAGCATTTGTCTGTTACGTGGCCGTGGTCTTGGTGAAATTCACACCACAGGTTCCTATTTCTCTTGCCGGGGGCTGCCCTCAGCTTCTCAGGCCACTTCAGTGTCCGGTCACTCTTTATCTCATTGAGGATCTGTTCACAGCTGACCGTCAGAGGGGTGTACCCCGCGAACTTATCATCCATGGTCCTCTTCTTCCCCTCTTTGTTCTTCTTGGGGTATTTATTCCCACTTGCACCTCCTTTTTCGTCTTCATGTTTTGCGGCCATCGCCTCTTCGGCGTTCATCACCTTCCCTGCTGTTGACAACAGCTCAGCCATCGTCCTCGGAGGGTCTTCGGCAAGCTTCCATAATAGCTTCCCCTTCTGGAGCCCTCCAATCAGGGCTGTCATAGCTATGCTCTCCTCATAGTCTTCCACCTCCAGCTTCTCTTTATTGAATCTGGCTATGTAGTCTCTCAGAGTCTCGTTCTTTCCCTGCTTAACATAGAGCAGGTGTGTGGTCTTCTTCTGTGGCCTCACCCCAAAGCAGAAATTATGGATGAACAAGTCTGCCAACTGCTTAAAGTTTCCAATAGAATTTTTTGGAAGAGACGTGTACCACACATGCGCAGCCCCTGTCAAGGTACCAGAGAAGGCACGACACCTCATCTCATCTGAGATAGAGTATATGTCTGCCGCCGACTGATACATTTCCACGTGGTGGACAGGGTTGGTGCTCCCATCGTATCTTGGGGTGACCACGGGAGGCTTGAACTTCGATGGCGTGGGGAAGTTGACTATCTTTGCCACAAAGGGTGAGCCCATGGTGTATCCCCTCTGAAGAGGGTCCCGGCTCTTCAGTATGTCGCCAATCTTATCCTCTAACCTCTGGATTGAGTCATTCCAGGGCCTCACAGGGTCGGCCTGGCCGATGTTATCCCCTGCTGCCTCTCGGAGGTGGATGGAGGGCTCCGCTACGGCAGGCCTGTGTCGGCTATTTACTTCCCTTTGGCCGTCATCCCGTCTTTGGGGTCGGCCTTCTGCTTCTTTCCTAGATCTCGCTGCGCTTCTTGACTTGGACAACTTGTCTCGCAGGTCATTCACTGGGCCCAGCCTCTCGAAGGCCGACCCCCTGCTCAGGCGGTCAAAAGCAGAGCCTCTTGGGCGATCATCAGGGTTTGGTCTCCCGCACTTTCCTCTACTGTCCTGGAGGGGTCGTACTGTATTGTTGGAGACCTCATATGGCTCCCAGCATTCTACTGGAGCCTCTTCTTCCTCCAGATCATCATACCTGTCCTCGGGGCAAGGGTTTCCTTGCCTCCCCAGGCGTAAACGCCGGGGGTCAGCAACATCCCTACGCCGCTGAACGGGTGGCAGGTCTTTATGTGGTGCCTGGGGTGGTCCCCTGGCCTCATGATGTCCTGGAGCTGCTGCCGGAGTAATCATCTCAGGTGAGACCCCTGGTGGTCTCAGTATATTCTGACTTAGAGCTGTAAACTGCTCCTGCATCATCCGCTGGCTGGCTGCCAGAGACTTTAGGGCTGCTGCCACATCAGCCATCTCAGACTGAGGTGGTGGCTGACTGGAACTGGGTCTTCCCCCATCATCCGGCGGGGGAAGTGGTGGCGGTGGCATCTCAGGTGCCATGTGCTTGAGCTATGAAGAGCTGAACTGAAGAAAATACTGGTTAGCTTGGGAACCTTAGTAGGTCTCTTTCAATGGTGAAATACCTCCTCTCAGGGGGAGTGTTGGTTCACCACCAGAGTGCCCAGTGAGGTCAAGCTGTACAAAGGAAGAGATGTCTTCTCGTTCCCACAGACGGCGCCAAACTGATGATGCTAAGATTTAGCACCACCAGGTAAGTGTTAGTGAGCTCAAGCGGTAGCAGCCATGGAGATGTATAAGTGTATAAGTATGTAAGTGTATAGAAGGGGATGGGTATAAGAGGAAATTAGACAATGATGTATAGTGGTTCAGCCAAATTGGCCTACATCCACTGTGAGTGTGTGATCCACTAAGTATGGACACTAATGGCCTTGGATACAATGCACATATCCCTCTCTCTCTCTCTCTACTGTGTGTGTGTACAAGCAGAGTTTTAGCTAGGGCTCCTGTTCATGGATCGATCCCCTGTAGGGTTAGGGGTGACAAGTATATATAGGTCTTGGGGGGTGTAGTGTACCCCCCAGGTAAGCATGGTGCATGTGAATAATGATCTAGCCAATCCCCTGTTGACACCTGTAGATGCCAAATGATGACATAATATTCCCTCACGTGAGGGGGTGATTCGGTTGTAACGGTCTTCCACGTGTCATATGAGCCTCACGCGCACTGTTCCACGCGTCTCCCAAACCACGCCCTGTCATGATGTCACCCTCGGCCTATGAGCCGAGGCCGAGGGCAAAGTTTCTTCCGGCAGTGAGTCTGGCTTGATTATGTCCTCGTACTGTCGTACCCTCGTAGGGTCGGCCGGAGCCTGGTGAGGGGTCGGCCCCTCGTAGGGTCGTCTGGAGCCTGGTGAAGGGTCGGCCCCTCGTAGGGTCGTCTGGAGCCTGGTGAAGGGTCGGCCCCTCGTTGGGTCGTCTGGGTCTGGTGAAGGCCAGTTGGGGCCTGGTGGAGGGTCGGCCCCTCTTAGGGTCGTCCGTTGTGGAGGCGACCCTCCTAGAATATAAACGGGTATATCATTTGGCATAAACACACGAGAATAAATAGGATTTGGGAAAGTTTGGAAATTAAATGGAAATAGTTAAAACTTGTTCCATATCTCTAACCAAATCAACTTGACACTGAAATTTCCAAAGAATCCAAATCTTCCCACTAATATTGGAAGTTCCTCCCGAGAAACCAATTTTTTGAATAAGAGACTGTATGCTAGCAAAATCATGTTTAGGTTCTCGAATAACTATCATACTAATCCGAATTTTTTTGATAATAAGTTTGAGTCTAGGACAAGATGGATTATTTCTTATACCCCTAATATTCTAGAAAATGAGATTCAACATGTATTCTTAATGTGGGGATACGTTTGAGAAACAAGCGGATACCTTGTTTTAATATTGAAAGCAGGAACAAATTCAAACTTTTTCTTATTCCTTTTAGCAAAGGGAATGGAAAAACTGAGTGAAGGTTTTTGGGCTTATACGAAACCACATAATTATGTTGAACAGAAGAATTATCAAAAGCTTTAACTCTCGCAAGTTTTTTTTAAGGTTTGAAGAAAATTCATTCAAACTGTGAGGAGAAATTTGGTTACTAGCAACCTCATCAACATCTTCGAAGTAATTCTAGAGAGGTTTCATAATTTTCCGGATGGATGAGTGTGAATCATGAGGAGAAGTGGTAAATTAACAGTGACTGAAATTTTTTGTTAGAAGAAAAATGTTTGGAACTACATCAGTTTTGTAAACGAATTCTCCTTCTTTGGAGTCTGAGTCTAACACTGAAAAAGAATTTTTGAGATCAATGCCTTTTTATAGAAAATCCGAGGAGTATGCTTTATGAAGACAATTATGATCTGGATATTTCTCCGAAACAACCTTATTCTTACCGTAAATGAAAGAGGCAGTTTTAGAAGTGGAAGTAAGCCCATGCGTGGTAATTTCTTGAAGCCCCAAAACACTAGGGTGATTTTTAGTCAAAACAGTATCATGATTTTGATTGCCAACATGTTTTATAACAAACCCACCATTTTCTTCCTTATTTTTTTACGGCAAGGGTTTAGGATCCAATACCTTGGCAAAAGGAAGAGAAGAATTAGGTTTAAAAGGGAAGTCAGAGTTAATAGCGGAGGAAGGCAGTTTAGGTTAGAGAAAATTATGAGAAGCAAAAAAGTTATTATTTTTTTGCAAAAGAATTACAATAACCTTCAACATGCCCAGCGAGTAAATAATGCCTATAAAATGAAGGAATGTTTTCATAACAAACTTTTTGCCAAAATCTTCCTGAACCACATGCAATCCAAACACTCTCTAGAAGACGTTTTAAAACATCAATTTTTACATAAACCTTAGCCAAATTGGGTCTTGAAACCATGGTAGTTGCTTCATTCATGATCAATGGTAATCTAATACATTGACAGATAACAAATAAAGCAGGTTTGGAAAAAAAGTGAACAAGAAGATGAGGCAGTGATACCCATATCAGAAAAATAGAATAATTAATATTGGGCAAGAAATTCGCGATCCATTTGAAAACTTTCATGGGCGCTTTGTAAATAAACCACTATTCTCTTAACCATAGACGTAAGAAATTTTATTCATAATAGAGTTTACTCAGAATGTGTTGGTCATCAAGAAGTTCCAAAGAGAAAGAGCATTTGAGAGATAAGTGTTGAAAGTCGTTTGATGATACACAAATAGTGCGTATTTCATCCTCCGAATCTATGCATTTTAGCTCCCTCGGGTATCTTATTCCCTATATTTATGGTCGTTAATCAGACAACCTCGGATTTCTACGTTAACATGTTTTGTAGGGGTTAATTGAGCTTTTATAGGTAATTGGATGCTAAGTATGAAGTTCAGACGCATTCCGCTCGATTTCTGTACGCGATCACATGTTCAAGGGCATTTTAGTCATTTCACAGCTTGGGCACCTAGCACAACATCTTCACTAAAGTTGTATTCCTCCTCGCTAGCTTCGCGTGGCCATGAGCGGTGCATGCTTTCGAGTTCGTATGATAAAGTTACGGCGATTTCAGCGGAGGGAAAAACATTGAAACCAAAAGAGGAGGAGAAGAGAAGAAAGGCAATGCAGTAGGCTGCTTGATTCTGACCTGCTTGATCGATCGATCGACCAAAGGGGTCAATCGATCGATCCTCATCGATAGTGGATGTTTTGTTCATGATCGATCGATCGACCAAAGGGGTCGATCGATCTATCCCCTATTTTCAGCAGATATTTTGGCCTTTATTTTCTTTTTCCATTTCTATTCTATTTATTTTGCCACTTACTATATAAGACTTTTTGTTGTAATAGTCAGAAGTGAAGTAGTTAAAACGATTTTAGGTAGGATAGGTTAGGGTTTTGGAGGTTTGGGAGCCCATTTCTTCTTTTCTTTTTGGATTGACACCCATTTGGGTTTGTAAGTTTGTGCTACCATCTTCCATTTCCATTAATACAGTTGTATTTCCTTATTTCCTTGCTTTCTAGTTAAATTACATGTTTTCCTAATTAGTTTACATGCTTTGATTTCATTTCATTCTAGTGTAGTTTTATTGCGTTTATTTACTCGCTTTATTTACCGCGTTTTTAGCATGCTTTCTAGGTAATTTAAATTAGGTTGTGTTTGAATTGAACTCACTCGGGTTAACGCGTTGCTTTGCTTGGTGATAGTGTTTACGGGTCTATTTCGGGTGCATTGTCCTAGTTATTGCGCCTAGGAGATTTGACGGGGCATATCATGTATGTCTCGTGCTTATGACCTTTTGTGCGCAATTTTTGGGATATTTGTTAACGCCAAAATCTTATTAGGCTTTTATGAGGATTTAGGGGCATGACAACTCATGATTTAATTAACTGTCAAAACGAGACGCATTTGTAATAACTCGTCGACCCATGTAACCATTTTATACAAATTAACCCGGGTGAGGGATATTCTGTGCAACCTGTAATTTTACCGCTTTGTTAGTCTAGTTTCAATACACTTGCCTAGATTAACATTTTCCTTTCATGCATCTTTTCTTTTAGTTTGTAATTCACCTTTTGCACTTTTATTTGGAAGTATTAAATCATATAAATTCTAACATCTCGTCCCTGTGGATTTTTTATACCCGACTTACCGCCATACTTTCCTCGCAAGTGTAGCCATAATTTAGGTTTGTTTGTATTGAGTAGGCGAAACGAAAACAACGACCGACGCCTGACACGCGTCGTGCTTTTCGGCGCCGTTGCTGGGGACTAGTTTGTTTTAGACTTTATTTGATTTAGTATTTCATAGTATTTTCTTTCTATTTGTATTCTTTGCTAACCTTTTTGTAGGACTTCCACATTTGAGCACTTAGAAACGCTCGAATTTTTTCCACGCGCACCTATCTTTGTGGAATTCGCCACTTGAGCCATTTTTGGTGTAAGCATGTCTTATTCCAATTCTTTCGATAATCATTGTTATAATTCTCAAAATTCCCGCAAACCTATGGCTTTCGGTGAATACTTAGAATCCCAAAGTATAACAAATTCAAATATGACTTTGGGCGAGCATAACGAAAGCCAAAACTTAGGTTATTGGAATTTTGATGATGATGACAATGATTTTGGGCCTTTACCTCCTTATAATAGGAATTTTGAAACGAATTCTAATATTTTTCAAAATTCCTATAATAATGAGTTTTCGTTTAAGTCCGATAGTAATTTTCAAAGTTCCCATTTTCATGCATCTGCACCTCGACCTATGACATTCGGTGAGGGCTTGCATATGTATGAGAATGAGAAAATTCAAAATCTCTATCGGGAAGAAAATCATTTGTAGGAACATGAGTTGGATTTATTATTTGAGTCTAACGACGATTTTTCTTCCGAGACATTTGAGGTCAAGGAATGTTTTGAACCAAATAATGTACTTTTACCTACTTTGGAACAAACCATTCTAGACTTTGCCCATTGCATAATAGCTATTGAAAGTGAGGATGAAAATTACGTAATATCTATATGCAATGAAATGATTTCTTCTTTGGCTCCCAAAGAAGAACATTTCATTGAAAATGATATTATTTCATTCGAAACTCAAACTTCATGCGAAGATGATTCATCTCATGAGTTTGAATTTCTTTCATCCCCATTTTCACTCTCTATTATCACACTGTCATAAGTACCCGATGATTCAGTTTCAAACTTTAATGTTTTAAACCTTTTCGCCGATGATGGGTACTTACTGGAGTCGCCTTCCATGATCGCATCAGTGCCTTCGTGTGCACCGCCTCCCATTCCAATTTCAAAATCATTGGGAGGATATTCGGCTTTTCTCGATCCCCACTTATTTTTATCACCCGTTGAATCCAAACCCCCCATCGTCCCTCAAAAAATTTTAATTGGCGATGGTTCCTTTTTTACGCCTTACACATTCCTTCCATTGTTAAAACGGAATTCATTTT
This sequence comes from Sambucus nigra, assembly GCA_949130495.1. Taxonomy (NCBI): domain Eukaryota; kingdom Viridiplantae; phylum Streptophyta; class Magnoliopsida; order Dipsacales; family Adoxaceae; genus Sambucus; species Sambucus nigra. Next base: position 61,841,088 of record OX422223.1, on the reverse strand, counting down.
TTTCGAAGGGCATGCCTGTATGTGAGGGTACACCGGTTATCCTCCAAAGTCAAATCGTTTTTACGGTGGACCCTCAGCTAGTTAGACTTCTAGTGTATAGTTAGTGTGAGGCCTAAATAGTAGGTTATATATAGTTAGCTTTCCTTGTTTTTTATTTTTTCTTTCCTTTTTAATTTAGTTTAGTGTAATTAGTTAACTTTTCGTTATTTGTTTTTGCTATGCTCGGTACTAACTTGTTTTTTACATTCTTTGGACTTGTTCTTATGGGGATTGCTCTTTTCCTCTCTTTAACTTGGTTCTTAATTCACATTGAGGACAATGTCAAGTTTTAAGTTAGGGGGTGTGGGATATTCTATGCATTTCTTTATTTAGTCCATGTTTTTGCTCACATGTTAGTTACTTAGTATGCTTTTCTTAGAAAAATTGAAAATTTCAAAAAGATATTCTTTCTTTTTTCTCCTTTTTTGGGCATTTTGCCTTTGTTTCCGATGATAAATTTCAATAATTGTCTGATCCGATAGACAGCCCAATGATGCATGTTCTCGATTTTAGAAGTTATTAGACTTTAGTCTCCATTATTGATATTATGAATAATTTCAAGAATTAAACTTTAATCCCATGAGCACATGCACTTTCTTGCCTTATTGATTTGGTTTAAGATTTTTATAAATCGGTAATCTTTTGTTGCATTGTATATACTTACACCGAGTAAGCTTTGTACCTTTCGTCATTTGTGAGTGTATACACTATTCTTTTCTCATTAAAAACGTTGAATTCGTTGGTAATCTCACTATTCTTTCAATTGATCGTTCATTAATTGAGTTCATACTTGAAATGCGTTACTTGATCATGATTTTCATATATTTTTTTGATTCGAGAATTGCATAAACTTTTGGAAATGATCATAGGCCCTCCTTGTTATATCACCCATATTAGCCTTGAGTCAACCTCACCCTTATATGTTTACCCTCGTTAACCCCTTTGAGCCTAAATATAACCTTTCGTTTCATAACCCCATTCCCATAACCAACTCTACATTGGAGTTTTAAACCATACATACGCTTTCCATACCTTTGTTTGAAATGATACTTGGGATTGAATGTTGTTGTTATGATGTCGGTTGAAATTTAGGCTTATGAGAGTTTGAAAAGTAAAGAAAAGAAAGTAGTGAGAAAAATGAAGAAAAAAAGAAAGCAAAAAGCAAAAGAAAACAAAAGAAAAATGAGAAAAAGAAGAAAATAAAAGAAAGAGAAAGTTGTAAATGTTGTGTATATAGTTCAATAAGCTTTGATTACTCTCCCCGATGATATATCTAATGTTGTTTTGGATCTTATTTTCCAATTTTGATATTGCCCGCATTTTCCCATTATTCCGAGTTTTCATCCCGGACACTTTGAATCCGTACATACATATCCTTCATTTCATACCCTATCCTAACCTACATTACAACCCTATTAAAGTCATATGTGATCTTAGGTTGATGTAATTTAAAAGTTTAAATAGTTTTGATAATCTGTGAAAATGCATTTCGCCTCTTTTAATGTGCGATATCCTTTCATTGAGATTACAGTTTTTCATTTTATATATAGCGTTCTTCATTTGTGACATCTGTGCGGCCTAGTTTTCATTTACATTTACTCTTTAGCTCTCATGTTCCATGTGTTACCTACCTATTTCGAGTGAATTTTATTGATGAGTGTAATGCCCGTGAGGATTGAATATATGCTTGCTTTAATGTTTATCCGGTTTATATAAGTTTTTCACCAAATCACACTTTGCATGTGCTCGCTCCCCTCCCACATTTTAAGGTTCAATTCTATGAGGTGTATTCTATAATGTTTAATGATTTGGACTTTTGTTTGAATTCATTCACTTTGCTAATAATGCGTATGAAATCCTTTTCGCTATTATTGGGCCTGTCGCATGTTGGTTTGGGCATATTTTGAGGAAACGATGTGATGTTTGTGGGTATCATCCCTGAAAACCCTTACGAGACAACACTCGTCCACTAGGGTGACCTAGGGATTTAATGGCTTATTGCATACGCTAAATTCAATCGAATCGCCCGCGCTAAATCTAAAGAAGAATGACTATGTAAAACTACCCATTTGTATATACATAAATTATATAATTTTTTTAAAGCACCATAAATTAATTTAATGCACGTTGTGACATTTATGCACACATATAGATAAAATATAGTCATTGTGACATTTTATGTTAATTTAAAGTCTTCTAGCCTTTATCATTTTGTAATTTGGCTTTTGGGGTTTATATGTATTTTGGCATTGGGGGTACAGTAGTTCTTTTCAATTAGCTTCGAGGTTCACAGTTTTCACTATTTATACTCTGATTCTACTTAATTTTTAGGCAACTTTTTTGGGAAAGATGTTGGAAAAAATAGATATTGACCTCAAAATGCCAATAAAGAAACTTAATACACCGAAAACTACTTAGCCGAAGGTACAAAATATTATTTTTTTAGAACTTGGCTCCAACTCCATTTAAGTCAAAATGGTTCATAAGGTTTTAGCAGATTTTCAGTGGTAAAAACTTTGGTGACAACGCATTTTAATCGCCGATGTTACTTAATAGTGATGATATTCGTTGAGTGTTACATTTGAAGACCAAAATTGTTGAGGTTATTGAATGTTATTAACAAAAATTAGGTTGAATTCATTCAAATTACAAAGATTTTTAGAAATCTAAATATGATAATAATTTGGGCACCACACAAATTTTTGAAATTGTGTGTGTTTCAAAACTTTCTAAAATTTAGCGTGTTTCAGAACATTCTGGAATTCAAATCAATATTCAATGCTAAACTATTGTAGGCACCGTATAAAAGTAACTTTTTCATTTTTAGCCTGACTGGAATATAAGACACACTTTTAACATGCCTAGAATCAATATTACAAAATATATGGTCTTGTTCTCGCATATCTATGAGTAAATAAACTGATTTTCTTTTGTTATTTTATTTAAAATTAGGTGGATAAAAGTTGAATGCACGAAAATGATCGATTTTATGAGAAGTGTGTGATGAGAGTTAGATCATTGATTCGATTTGCGAAGAATCATATGGGGCAAAAAAATGAAACTAGATGTCCGTGTTGTGATTGCTTGAATATTGATGTTAGAAACATTGATGAAATGGAGGATAACTTATTTTTGAAAGGTTTTTGCACAACTTATACTCAATGGATATATCATGGGGAACGCTCTGAACGCTTTGTGTATTGTAGTGCAAATGCCGAAGTAAATGGCGATGAAGAGATAACAGATAGTGAAGAGGATAATGGTGACGATATGCGTGATATGTTAGAAGACGTGCATATAGGAACATTCATAGATACTAAGGGTCCAGTTGATTCGTCTCTTGGTAATTCTCCCAAAGATGTTGATGGTGGGGAGAAGAAAAGCTTTGAAAAATTATTGAGTGAATCTGAACGCGAACTTTACCCTAATTGTAAAAAATTCTCTACATTGGATTTTCATGTCAGGTTGCTACACTTGAAGGTAATTAATCACCAGAGTGATTAATCACTCAACATGTTGCTCGAGCAATTAAAAGAAGATTTTCCAAATGGCAACCCTTCCAAAATCATATTATGAGGTGAAAAGCATTTTGCATGATTTGGATTATGATATGTGTCGATTCATGCTTGTAAAAATGATTGTTCGTTATTTCGAAAGGAATTTGAGAATATGCAAGAGTGTCCAATATATGGGGAGTCTAGATGGAAGATCAATGACGGCAAGGGTAAGCGGATTTCACATAAGTTGCTTCATTACTTCCTGCTAACACCAAGACCCAAAAGATTAATTATGTAAAAAAAAATAGCTGAGGATATGAGGTGGCACAAAGAAAAGTGTGTAAATGACAATGTGTTAAGACATTCTACTGATCTAATGCTTGGAAGGAATTTAATAAGGTTCATGAGTGGATCTATCTAAAACCTCGTAATGTTCGAATTGTTTTAGCAAGCGATGGATTCAACCCGTTTGGTAACATGAACAACTCATATAGCATATGGCATGTTATACTCGTGCCTTACAACTTACCTTCGTGCAAATGCACGAAAGAAGAATTTTTTATGATGTCATTGCTCATTTCCAGACCAAAGGCACCTGGTAAGGACATCGATGTGTATTTACAACCACTGATTGATGAATTGAAGGAATTATGGGATGTTGATGAGGAGACATTTCAAATGCCTACGGCGGTTTTATGGATAATAAATAACTTTCCAGCCTACAGTAACTTATCCGGATGGAGAAATAAAGGATACATGGCATGCCCTACTTGTAACAAGCATACTTCTTCACAAAATTAAGAAGTAAGATTTTTTATATGGGCCACCGTCAATATTTGAAGCCAAACTATAAATGGCAAAAGAGTAAAAAATTTAATGGCATGCTGGAGCTTCGTTCAAAGCCTACGAAGTTTGATGGGAAATATTGGTTGGAACATTTGAATTATCTTAATGATAGTATCCCTGGGAAACACGAAGACATTAGAAAGCGAAAAAGTACACCCGAAGAGATGAATTGGACCAAAAAAGTATTTTCTTCCAATTGTCGTATTGGGAGACACTGAAGTTATGCCATAATCTTGATGTCATGCACATTGAGAAAAATATTTGTGAGAGTATACTTGGGACAATATGAAACATCGAAGGGAAAACAAAAGACACATATATAGCGATACAAGATTTGGAGGATATGAAATTAAGAAAGGAGTTACATTTGAAGCGGAATGGTGATAAATATATGATGCCACCAGCATCATATACCCTTTCGACGTTGGAAAAATAAGGGGTTTTCTAGTTCCTAAGATCTGTTGAGTTTCCTAATGCTTATGCATCCAATATCTCTCAATGTGTAAATGTTAGTGACGGTAAGGTATCGGGACTGAAAGGTTATGACTTGCATGTTCTATTATAACGATTGTTGGCTATCGGTGCTCGTGGATATTTACCTAAGGATGTATATACCACATTGGTTGAATTGGGGAAGTTCTTTAATGACTTGTGTTATAAGAAGTTAAATGAAGAAAAAACTAAAGAGATTGCAAAAGGCATCATCCTAATTTTGTGCAAACTTGAAATGATTTATCTGCCGGCGTTTTTCGATATAATGATCCACTTAACTGTTCACCTACCGTGAGAGGCTATGCTCGGTGGACCAGTTCAATACAGGTGGATGTATCCTATTGAAAGGTGTGTTTTTATACATATTTAGTCATTATTGTGTACTTTGTGTTATAGTTTGTGGGTTTATTTTGACATGATGTGACATTATATATGCAAGAAGTTATAAAAACTCATGGTCTTAGCTGATTTATACGAATTTATCTTGTAAAATCGATCAAAATCCGGGGATTAATATTCAAAACCCATCCATGTTGGTGTTTTTTATTCTTGAAACAAATTTATCATTATCGATTTAATTCAATCCTCTCGCATTAAAAATCGATGAATCAAGCAGGTCATATCTCACATTTTCTACCTTGCTCCGGCAAGGGACATGGCCAATTAGAAATAGTTCTTTATGGTACTAACTTGTATAAGTCAATGTATTTTTTTGTCTTATATTCTCATAGCAATTCTTGTGGTACTAACTTGTACAACGATTGCTGCCTTGGTTATTTTTTTTTTATCTAAATTCCTTACGAGCTGCATTGCTCGCAAATCTATCTGTAAGATTATGATCGAGACTAATCAATGCATGTACATAGACTCAACTAGGGTGAAACAAAGAGTTCGTGGACCTACTAAAGGTAGAGGATTGGAAAAAATGGTCAAAGAAACTAGGAAGAAGATGCGAATAGAAATTTCCAAAGAGAAAGGAAGTCCTCTTGAGCATGAGCAGTCTTCCAAACTTCTAGTGAGATAGGGATTATAACTTGAAATCTTATTCCGCTGCCAACTAAATGGAAAGCACTTAGTGAGCGTGATAAGAATGAAGCTTTTGATATAATTAGTGTAAGTATATATATTTTTAGTCCTGTGAATATCGGTATTATACATTTATGTTTAACTTGATTAATTAATATTTTGTATTTATAGGAGAGATTTGAAATTGACTTGGATGAACATGGAAAACGAAGTTGTGAAGAGTTAATGAAAGGGAGGAGTAGGGCTCAAAGAAGTAAGCTTCATCAATATTATTTGACATTTGAGTCAAAGGAGGTGGCACGGGCAAATCAACATAGTAGTTGTACCGAGGCAAATTGGCACGAATTGTGTGATTTATTTGCTGATCCAAAATATGAGGTAAACCATTATTGCAATTATTTTAATTATCTAATATGACAACTTTTATAGCTTATTTAATGATTTATCATATATATATATATATTATAGAAACGATGTGAGATAAACAAAAACAATAAAGGAAAGCAAAATGTAAGGCACAATAAAGGATCCAAGGCATTTGTGGTTGTTCGTGATGAACTGGTAATATTATTTACTTTAGATTCAATTTTTTTTTCTTTAAATATGTTTTCTGATTATATACTCATTATATTTTGACAAAACGTAAAAGCGGCTAGTGGTGTTGAGCCTAACATGATCGAATTTTGTAAAGAAACGCATTGTAAAAATGAGAATTGGACGTCTCCTGAAGCCGAAGAAATCTATGTAAGTAAAATTACGATTTATTTTATGTCGCGCTCTTATCGGGTTAAGTATGTTTGGTTATTGGAGGCGGATGTTAAGTAGGTTGAGTTTTATTTGTTGATATGGAGGTTGTGATTAACTATGGAGGATTATTTTGTGTTGAAGTTGATTTTTAAATTGATTGATCAAGTTGGTTTTATTGTAAAAACAAAGAAAAATTTTCCATTTTTTTTTTAAAATATAAAATATTTTATTGGAGGCTATGTTGAGTTATATTTGTTGTAGGAGAGGGCGAGATTAAGTTTGAACATACTAGTTTTCATTTAAAACAAAGAAAAGTAAGTTGATTTTTTTAGGTATAAAATATTTAAAAATTTTGAATATGTTTAGATGTTAATTTTATATTTCTTTTACTCGGGAGGTGATGAAAAACCTTGAGTTTGAGTCTGTATTTGAGGAGGGTCCATTATTGAGAGCAGAAGAGATAGCGGATCGTGTGCTGGGGACGAGATCAAGGTATATTAATGGGCTTGGGAATGGTCCCAAACCAACTAATTCTAAGACATCTTTGCAACAAAAAAATGCACAATTGGAGGAAGCTCTTAAGGAGTCTGTTAGAGCTCAACAAGAGTTGATGGAGCACCTAAAAGCTCAAGAGATGGAGTCTGCAGCTCATCGTGAGGAGATAATGAAGCAACAAGAGAGGCGTCTTCTCAACGAGCACTCATATATACCATTTTAGCTAAGCAAGCCGAATATGATAAGATCATTCAATCCTTGCTTATTTCGAGAGAACTGCAATCGACATAATCTTTAGTTCAATGGTATGTCACTCGAGAGATATTTTTCTATTCATGTAATAAATATTGAATTTATATAACTTAACTGACAATTTTTTATGATGAATTGCAGATCTTATTATTAGCCATCGTGTCGATTTTTTTGTTAACTTTTGTTATCAGATATTATGACTTATCTTTTAAGTGGAACTTTTCGCATACAAATGGTGAATTTTTGTGATTAGATATTATGACATGTGTGGAATTTTTTGCAAAAAGATGGGGCCCTCATTTGTTGATAACACTTTGCATTATGAAAATGACATTTGTGATAACTATTTGGAAAGAAAATAAACTAGTACTAATATTTAAAATAATATTAAAAATGATTATAACATTAGTCATAAAAAATAATAATATATAACATTAGCCACAAAAAATAATAATATATAAGATTATGCACGATTTTTATTTGTGGACAGATGTGTTAGAAAAGTCTATTTGCACTGATTTTTAGTGGTGGTAAAAACTGACAACTTATTTAGCCGCAAATTTTTATGAATATATGGGAGACAATTTGCCACGAAATTGTACTATTTGCTACAATTTTTTTTGACAAAAAGCAATGAGGAAAAATCGTTGCCAAAAGGTTCACAATTTGCAACGATTTCTTTTCGTGGCCAGTAAGTTTACTATTGGCCACGAAACACATTTTTGTTCTCATATACCTTTAGCCACGGGGCCTTGGCCACGACACTACTATGAAAAAAAAATCGTTTTCAAATATCTTTAGCAACGAAATGTAAACATTTGGCTACGATTTTTTTCGCAGCAAAATGTACAATTTCTTGTAGTGTAAACCATGAGCCCTCTATTAATTAAACTCCTTTAAGATGAATATAAGATATTCAACATCCCAAAAATAGTTAAAGTCAAAATTCAAATAAGTGCATCCAAAAATAGTAAATTATATTCACAAAGTTAATCCCCCTAAAACTTTGGAATATTAATAATTAAGGTTAGCAACACATTAAAGAAATTCTACAAATTAAATTGATTTCTACAAAATTGTTGAAGTCCTGCACCTAATGATAAATTCAACTTGACTACTACAAATTGAAAAGAAAAAATATAAAGAAATTAGAAAGGTTGCAAAATCATTACCTAATTCATATGATATGGCTCACAAATAGGTTCAAATTATCTATCATTAGTCTACCCCAAACAATAAACCAACAAAACAATAAATATATGTTCGCTTCATAAAACAATGCCTTTAAAAATTGGCAAAAATTATTATAAAAGTTTAGATCTATAACCAACTAACCAAAGTGAGCTCCCTAAAGATCAAATCATCTATGTTCAACAACAATTTAAATTGACATTCGCCAATAATTTCCATTTGGTAAGAACATTTCCAATTAATATAGGCAATCAACTACGTGAAATATAATTTTGAAAACATCATGCTATTATCATCATTAACAATTTAGCTATAGTACATTTCGTATAAATTTGATCTTAACTAAAATTTACTGAAATGACACGAATGTGTTGAATTTTAAGAAAACTATAAAATTTTAAAGTCAATACAAATATCAATTAAATAAGATATTCATAAAAATAACAAAACTTCAACCAAAGTACCTATCCAAGGATGATGCCGAAGGGTTGATACTTGCTCCTTAATCACTTCAAATCAGCAACCATTTTTAAATATATCTAAATACACAATATGGTTATGAATATTTATGTTTATTTTTAAATAGATTATGCACTTTTAGGACTTAAAATTATATTGATTATGGATATAGGACAACAAATATTTTGTTTCCATTTTTAGTCCCTATTTTTAATTTATCGATTGACGTGATATGCTGTGATTGGTTGACGTTTTATGGATATGGGCCAACGTAAATGATTTTATTCAAAAATAAGGACTGAAAATGGAAACAAAATATTTGTTGTCCTATTTCTAGGATACATATTAAAATTTGTCCTTAATTTACAAAGCTCATTTTTTAAAATGAAGTAAATATTTACCTCAACCAAATGATATGCCTACAAAAACCATTGATCCGTGGAAGTGGAAATATATATAAAACAAAGAAAAAATAGTTGTAAAAAGTTATTCAAATTACAATATCATGATTTGATACATAAAACTATATTCATATAGGTGGCTTGAAGTTATGCTAGCTCGATAGTTGTATTGCGTGCATGTGGAGAGAGATTTTCCCAATCGATTACAATTAACCTAGAAGAGTACAAACAAAAAAACTTATATAACGGATGGCCCTATCACGTCATAAACAAGAAACTTATACACACAACATAGCTGCCCAAAATTTCATCCTTATCAATTCAACCATACTTTATTAATTTAATATTCCTTTTCATTTGCAATCATGGTAAATTTAGACATGCACCCAAAGTGATCGAACCAAATTAGGCCAAAGAAAATTACCCTTTTATACTCAAATAATCCTTGACAATGACATTCAAAGAAGAAAAATAAAAATAACGAAACAAAGACATGAACTCCAGTCGTTCACAATATTAAGGTGTTTTACGTAATAAGTTTATGTTCTCAAATTTCCACTACACTATCATCAAAACAGAACGCAACCAAAACTCACCTAAAATTAAAATTTTGATATTATGTATACTTGTACTTCCAAAAATCACACCACATATAATAAAAATAAAAAACAAAAAAACTACTCACACGTAAACGTTGAAGACCCCATACCACCATGTCAGCCAAAGCGCCAGTGCACAAACTGAGAAAAAACCCAGCTAAGTATCTATGCTCTCCTGCTCCATTTGGCTAACCTAATAAAAAATAAGAGAAAACTAATTCAAATAGTATAAAAGAATATTATAAAGTTCTAACTAACAACTAAATGAATTTAAAAAAATAAAATAAAATTGAGTAAGGCGTATTTCAGACAGTTGTTTAAAATATTCAAATTTACTAAGATAGATTTAATACAAAACTGAGCGAATGATCGTGCATGATTTAATATACCAATGAAACTCTAAAATGGTACAATGATTATTGTGCAGCAATACTGCAACAACAGATTACAACGCTCACCTTCAATCTTTCAAAATTATTTTAAAAAGACCGTCTTCTGTACGCCGAGCTATGAACGAGGTGATTAAGCTCTAATATTCTACAACAGCAAGATGAAGATGCGACAATGGAGGAAAGAAGGTTTAAGATAGCAGAAGTGAGAAAACACGAAGGGAAAATCAACCATTTATTTGATATTTGTTATTTGAAATGATTAAGTGTACCTATGTTTGGACTCTCGATGGTGTTCCAAATCACGAAAAAAATAAAAAGACCAATGTATCGTTTGACGGTTCACTATTTTTCAAGTTATTTACAAAATTGCCATTGCTTCAATATATGCAAAGGGAAATTTTTTTAAGTCTTTATGTTCGGCCACCGACCACAACCCCTATGGTGCCGAGCAATCCTAGAAATGAATACTCAATCCTTCCATTCATCCTTCAAGCATGCAACATGGGGGGATTTTATTGTAGCCTAAAAATATTTGGCTATTTGGGTCAATGAAACACTGACACCTGCCAACATCATTGCTACGCTTTCCAGTTAGGACAACACCTGGTCAGCTCCAGTACCCTTCAATTGTCTCTCCAGCCGAGCCGACCACACCAAGGAATGTGAACCTTCAGTCATATGAAGATATACATGTGGAGAACTTTAATAGTAATTATATTTATGCACATGAGTAACACCCAATTGCATATTATTGTGTACAGGTGTAAATGCTTCGAGTTATAAAAGCATTCCACCTCTTGGGATTCCACTAACTATAAATACACCATCTCTCCCATCTGAAGGGGGACACGAATTCAATTCTAGACTTGAACCCAAGATACTAGAATAAGACCCTAAATACTATTGATCCGTAGAAGTAGGCTCCATTCATGAGTTGAACCACGTGAAAATCTCTATTGTCTTTCTTTATATTTTTAATTTCTCTTTTATCTGTGATTTTAAATTTGGTAATTGAGAGCTAAGATAAATAATTCATATTTAGACATCAACACATATCTCAAAATATTAACAATAATATCATGCATATATACATGTATAATATAATGTTCATTTTTATATGGTATTTCAAAATTTCAAAGAACCCCCAAAAATTCAATTCAAAATAATTATTTTTTATATTTTAAAAAATCAACTCAAAAACAATATTTTTATTATTTTAAATAATTAATTAGACTTACGCGCCCTGAACTTTGACCTTCCTACACTTCACCACCTTAACTTTCAATTTCATTAAATTACCCCCTAAATGTGGAAAACGACATCAAGTAGCCCCCCGAACGATAATACCGTTAAGTTTTTGAACGAAAATGACACGTGCCACCCCTTTTGACCTTTGTTATGTTTTTTCTAGGTATTTTTTTTAAAACCCTAAGACTTCTATCTCTTTCTCACTATCTTCTCTTCCTTTTCTCTTTCTTGTCCACATATCTCTCCTCTCTCTAGTTCAAACTTGATCTCTCTCTCTTGCTCCCTCTCTCTCTCTCTCTCTCTCTCTCTCTCACACACACACACGTGCGCGCACACACACACACACACACAAAAGAACACACAAGCACATACATATAAAAAAAATCCAAATTTTGAAGGATGTTAAGGTGGGGGGTACTGGGGGGTGAATCGGGGGCGGGGGCGGGGGGGTTGGGGGGTGTTTGGGAGGTGGGATGGGGGATGTTTTTTTAGGGGGGGATAGGGGTGGGTTTTTGTGTATTATTTCAGCTTTTTTATTGGAAATAATTAATGTTGTTGAAAATCGTTTTTGATTGTCGAAAATCGTCTTTTATTTGTTGGAAATAATTTTATATTGCTGAAATTGGTTTTTTCAATACCAGAAATAAATTTTATTAGCTAGAAATAATTTGGTATTGCTAAAAATCACTTTTCATTAGCTGGAAATTAATTTTCGTATGTCGAAAATAATTTTGTGTTGCGAAAAATCAAATTTTTATTACTGAAAATAATTTTTATTTGATGACAATAATTTATTATCACTGGAAATAATTTTTTATTTGCTGAAAATCTTTCTTTATTTTGTTTCTAGATTTTTTAAAGTTTTTTTTATAACTTTCAAAATTTTAATTAATTTTTTGTAATTTTCTTAATTTTTGTCATTTTATAGTTTGTAGTTTTTTCCTCATTTCTTTATTTTCTTATGAACTTCCATATTTTTATATGTTTTTTTTTGCATTTTAATTTATTTTCCAATAAATATTAGTATTTTTACTATATTTTTGTTTTTATTTTTTTATAATATTGAAAATTTTAAATACTATTTTTTTAATTTTAAGAATTTTAAAATGTAAATATTTGTATGTTTTTAAATATTTTAAATTTTTTGTAAATTTTGCAAATGATTTTTGATATTTATAAAATATTTTTCAGTATTTTCTCAATTTTTAGTCTTTTTATTGTTATTTTCATATTTTATTCAAAAACAATTATGTTTAAACAAAAGTGCCCTTACTATGAGTCATGTGCCACTCACAAGCTTAACGTTTCCCTTCAAAAATTAACGGAGGTGGACGGCGGAGACTTATATGTAGCCGATTTCAAAGTTAGAAGTGTGAATTGAAAAAACTGAAGTTGGGGAGGCGAAGTGTTGGGGGAGCAAAATTTTAGGAGGGCTAAGAGTAATTAACCCTATTTTAAATTATGTTCACAGAATACAATAAGTATAAAAACTTCAACCCTTCAAAGAATGTTTTTAATCTTTTCCAACAACAATGACTAGACACATATATATGAAATTTATAGTTAAACAATTTGCAATTGAAAGTATATGTGTGAATAGTTTCCCCAGGGGTCGGGAAGATGTCTAGCAATTACTCTTCACAAGAAAACCTAGCTGAATGTCAATAGAATTGTGTAAAACATTGCCAAATATTATCTAAAATTTATGTGAATTGAAAAAAAAGGTTACAGTAGAGGTTACATTTAGCACAAATATAGTCAAATTTTGTATGTTGACTTATGGAAACACCATACCAAGAGTGAAGCGTCCTACGACGAAAGAGAATGAATGTTAATAAATGATACCTTTTTAAAAACTGAACGAAATTAACTAGGGCACAAACTTATATTGTTCTTTCGTAGTCACATTATTGCCACATTGTCTTAAAAAAATCACGATTTATTGATTCTTTTTCTTTTTTAAGATCAGTGCTCATTATTCCAAAAATGACAAAAAAAGACTATTAATTTTCCCCGCAGTTTCAATCCCACGAGAATGAATTGAATAATTTAACGGATATGTTTTATTGCAATCCCCCTCAACCTAGTCTTTCCAAATTATCTAAAGCCCATAAAAACCCCATTAAAAAGAAAGAAAGACATAACCAAATTTTGGAAGATGAAGGTAACAATAAATTAACGGATATTGAAATTTCGAACGTTAAGGATGATGCCAAAAAAAAGAACAATTTATGAGGGTCTCAAAAAAAATCTTGATAGATGCGAAACCCCATTGGAAGCGGAGATCCAAATGGTGTACTTTATAAAAGAAGCCCAAAAATATAGAGATGCCCGAACCGAAGAAATTAAGAAAAACTCAATCTTTCAACGGCTCGTGCGAAGACCCGTAAGAGTAAATGATGGCTTCTTTGCTTTTTTCTTATGTAGTTTGGCCTATGCTCAAATCTTTTGCCTCTTTGGGGTTTTGATAGGATCCTAGGCTTTTAATTATGTATACTTGTATGTTTTTTTTGTTATAGAGTTGTTACATAAGACTCTTTCTCGTTAAGATTTTTTGTCCTTATGACTTTGTGGTGTGCTCCCTCATCCACTATTTTTATTTTATTTGTAAAATTTTTGCTCCTTTGGAGCAATTTAAAAAAACATCTTACAAGTTATCTCCAACATATCCTAACCGCCCATGTCATCTGTATATGTTTCACTTTACGGTTTCCAAATCCTAAACAGAACTTCATATCTCTCTATTTAAAAGCCACGTTTGTCAGTGTTAATAAGCAATATATACGACCTATAAATGTAACATATTATTAAAACTTTTACACAAGAAGTTATTCTTTTTTAATCTTTCCAGACAATTATGATCAGACACTAGAAGATTAAATTTATAGGTAGACAATTTTGACTTGAAAATATGCATGGGAAAATTTTACATAGAGGTGTGCAAAATATTGACCCACTTAAATTAAGTCGAAAAGCACAGCTAAAAGAGAACCTTGAGAAAGTAATTGTGCTAGATTACTATTAACAAGAAAAGCTAGCGGAAATTCAATATGGATTTGCCAATGAGGATGACTTGGTCGAGGAATGCGGGATCAAGCCTACAACCCTCCAATCATAGTCACATATATGTAATTTCCATATCATTTATTATTATTATTATTATTATTAATAATAATGGTACCGAATAGTCTCTCTAAAAAAATTTCATACACGATCAGTCAAAACTTTTTTCTTCTATTTCAAAAAAAAAAACTAGCTGAAAGTGAACCGAATTGTGTACATGGCCAATTGATTTTCAGAAATACATTCATCGTTAATTTTTAACAACAAAACACCCTACTGTATCAGGATTATATATATTTAACATTTGAGATTCATTTGGTTAAATTCATAATAAATTCTCCATTTTTCAGATGAATAGAGTGTCATTTTAGGCAAGTAATCACTTCTTCATTTACAGTAGAAGAATGAGTTAGCTTATGGCCCTCATGGAGAATTTTGATTCCTAAAAAGTAAACAAGCGTGCATACCAAAACTAAGAGGACAATATGACTGTTAAAATGATCAGGGATAATAGATATAATTTATATACAAATGAATAACAGGAATCCTTGAAGGACATTCAAGTGAAGTGCTCTTTTTCATATCCTTTGAAAGGTAGAACACTAGAAATGTAAATGACCACAAACGACACAAGAGTCGATAGAAAAATAAATAAAAATAGAAATGTAAAATCCTTATGAAACACACAGATGATACTCAAACAACGTAGGCCACAATGACAGTTATATCGTCATATTTTCCACCCATGTGCTCCAATCCAGCCCTTTTAGAGGCCCTCGCAAAAGGAGTGGAAGCAGATGTGTCCAAAGACCTTTCCAAGGCAAATTGTGCTATATTCCATGCTAAAACCTCAGGCATGTCAAGCATCTCATCCGTAGACAGCTTCACCAAATCCTCAATCTCATTTGAAAAAACATTATCAAATAACCCATCACTTCCCGCCACAATTACGTCTCCTTGTTCAACCGCAACCGTAAGCTCGATAGCCGAATTAGGGCAATCCGCGTGAGTACTATTCCCCAACTGATAAGGGTGATTAAACCCGCGCTGCTGAAGTGGCGACTGATGTATAATATAACCTTCTCGTATTACAACAAACCCACTATCTCCGACATTTGCCGCATGCAATAATTCACCATCAAGAGTGAGAATACAAGCAGTGGATGATCCTTTAGCCTCAGTATTCAAGAAAGCTTCACTTAAAATACTCTTTGGGTTTATAATACTTCCGGTCGGGGTATCTTTAACAGATGAAACACAATTACTCATCAATTCTCGGGCATATTCACCTGCGTCCACCCCTCGCCTAGCCCATCCGCCAACCCCGTCAGCCACTCCGATGGTGTTATGATCTGCACAGATGAAATGAGAGTCCTCTCCGAGTGGTTTAAGATTACTTTTCTTGGGTATGTAGAATGACCCTGCAAACATTTTCAAGTCGGTATCATAAAAAGAGTCTTCAACCATGGTGAAAGTTTAATGAAAATAAAGAAAGGGATAGACTAATGGCGTTTAGGTTTTGAGAAAAGAGTGTGTGTGATACTGCTTTTGATATACCAAAGAGAGAGAGTTGAGTTGCGTGAGGAAGTAATATCGAACACAAATATTACTCACTCTTCTTTCTGGAAATTGGTAAGAACCTTCCAACTTTCTTCTCTACGTTAGCTAGGACTCCGTACCTTTATTTTCTCACACGTGAATTAGGATATAAGAAGATCTCAATTGATGTAGTGCAAGAGGATTCTATTTTTAGATTCCTATTAGTGCGGTAAAGAAAATCACTTTTTTTTTTAGATTCACAAATATGTTGTAATTTATAAGATTCACAAATATGTTGTAATTTATGCGTTATTTATTCCTTTAAAGCTTTTTTTTGAATGGTTTTATTCTAATTATAATTGATCGTACTATAAAAATCCCTCCAACCATTACTAATTATAGTTTACATATTGTTATGGTAAAAAATAATATCAATTATGGATATAGGACAACATACATTCGATTTTAAATTATCGATTGACGTGACATATTGTGATTAGTTGACGTTTTATGAATGTGGATCTGCGCCAACGACTTTATCTAATAACTGGGACAAAAATTACAAATGAAATGTTTGTTGACCTATTTTTTAATAAGGTCCTAAATTTACGAAGCCCCTAAAGATTAATGTTTATCCCCTTAAAATAGTCTTATTTGGTTTTAAACCCACTTCATTTTTACGTCTATCAAATGTGCTAATAAGATCATTATGTTCAAAATAGTGATCTTAGTGGTGTCAAACCAACATTTTCCACCAACATAAAAAAAATATCTAGTAATATTCATTTGCTACCATCATATCATTAGTATTCGGAGAGTGTCAAATGATAATGACGCAACAAATTTAATTTAAAAAGCAGTTTAGCTTGTCAAACGTAGGAAAATCTAACTCATTTTTAATTTTCAATCGGTCCAGGTTTTCGAATGTATTGTATATTTTGGTAGAAGGCATTCAATTTCTTATGGGACATTTTAATTTCCCAACATGAATTACTATATCATTTTTTTTACAACGTCGCTATAAGAGTTGCTATTAGGGAGTGTTCTATAACACTTCTTTTCCATGAAAAATACAAATATATGGAGTCATTTTCCATCTTGAATGTCTGATAAACAATTTAAAATACAAATATATGGAGTCATTTTTCATCTTTAAAATAAGTCACGTAACAACTTTTTCCACAAAAAGTTTGAATTAAAAAACCTCCTTCCACCTTGTTATTCATTTTTCAGGGAAAACAATTCCTAAACCAAAGAAATTGACAAAAAAATCCAGAAAATGAATAAAAAACCCAAAAGTATTGAAAAAAAAATACACAAAATGAATAAAAACATAAAATAAATATTAACCCGAGAAATAATTTTAAACAACACCTAGAGATTTATTCAAAAGTCAGAAATTTATTAATTAAGAAAACTAATAACAGAAAATTAAAAGAAATGCTCGGAAATTTAAGAAAACAGAAAAAAATAAAAACCAAAAACAAAGAAAAATATATATATAGTAAATAAAAAATAGAAAATAAATTAAAACCCCATAACTAAGTAAAAAGCACACAAAAATTTATTACAAAGTCAGAACATTAATAATTAAGAAAAAAAAACTGAAAATTAAAAAAATGCCCATAAAATAAAAGAACAGAAATAAATAAATAAAAACCATAAATAATGAAAAAATGAATAAAAAAACAGAAACTAAATATTAACCTCATAATTAATTAAAAAAAATATTTAAAAGTCAGATAATTTATAATTAAGAAAAAAAATAATAGAAAATTAAAAAAAGCTCAGAAAATAAAAAAGAAATCAATCCCAAAAAAGAATACAGAAAATAAATATTAACCCCACAATTAACTTAAAAAAAAAACCCAGAAATTTATTAAAAAGTTAGATACTTATAATTAAGAAAAAAAGATCAGAAAAAAAGAAACCAATAAAAATCCCAAAATAATCAAAAAAATATAGAAAAGGAATAAAAAATAAAATAAATATTAACACCAGAATTAATTTTAAAAAATCCCTAGAAATTTATTAAAAACTCAGAAGTTTATTAATTAAGAAAAACATAACAGAAAATTGAAAAAAAAGCCAAGAAAAGAAAAAAAGCATAAATGAATAAAAACCCATAAATTTTTATACAGATATAGCAAATGAATAAAAAAATTGGAAAAATAATCACCCCCGAATTAAATTTAAAAAATAGCCAAAATTTCATTAATTAAGAAAAAATAATAGAATATAAAAAAATTCTTAGAGAATTAAAAAAACATAAACGAATAGAAACCAAAAAATAATGAAAAAAATTAAATGAAATGAATA
Organism: Sambucus nigra; assembly: GCA_949130495.1. Lineage (NCBI taxonomy): Eukaryota > Viridiplantae > Streptophyta > Magnoliopsida > Dipsacales > Adoxaceae > Sambucus > Sambucus nigra. The sequence continues at coordinate 61,822,483 of OX422223.1, read as the reverse complement.
AAAATAGAAAATAAATATTGACCCCGAAATTAATTTTAAAAAGCACCCAGAAAATTACTAAAAATTAAAAATTTATTAATTACGAAGAAAATAGAAAATTCTCAAAAAAATAAAAAAAAATGGAAAAGAATGAAAAACCCTTGAAAAATAAGAAAAAAAAATTCTAGAAAAAAATTAAGAAAGAAAATAAAAATAGAAAAATAAAAAGAGAACAAGAACAGAGTTGGCTCTTGGGGGACGATCTGGTTATTTTTATTAATTTTCTAGTATTTTTATTATTTTTTATATTTATTTTCTATTTTTTATTTATTTCCTATTTTTAAAAATTATCTACGTGTTTTGATTTATAACTTTTATATTTTGTTTTTATTGAATTTTCTATTTTTTTCCCATGTTTATTTATTTTCTGGATTTTCTTTATTAATTTTCTATTTTTAGTTTTTATTTTCTAAGTGTTTTAATTATTGGGTCAATTCCTGAATAGTCGCTAAGATAAATACATATTTTTCAAAAAGGACATCTATGTTTAGTTTAACCATTTACTCATTATTCTTTTATTTTAAAGGTCTGCACGAGTGGCACTCTTCCCCAAAATATGTAGTAAATGACTTTTTGGAATAAAATAAAAAGGTATTAAAAAATATTTGAGGAACATTTTGGTATATGCCCCTTAATGGATTGCTCATAGAGATGCTACGTCAAATCAATTTCCGTTTTTGTATTTATTTTGAAAATATACGAGGTACTATCAAAATTACTTGTTTTGTTTGTTATTAAGTATTTCAAAATAGACCTTTGTTTAGGTTCATACGTATTTGCAAACAAAAATAAAAAGTAGAAAAGTGTAATATTTTTTAGCTTGAAAGTAATGGCAATTAAAAAGTAGTTTTTTTTTCATGGGAAATATTGGGAATTAAACACTTAAAAGATGAAAAATAGAACATTTTCCACGAGAAAATAATTGCAATCAAACAACACCAACAAATTTTTTTCATGAAAAATATTATCAAGTTATAAATTATGTGGAAATTGATTCTAAACGCTTATGTTCCATCTTATTTATCAAACACACCCTTAGTTTAAAATAAACTATAGGAAATTTAATACTATTTAATTAGGGGCTTAGTTAATAAATAATTGTCCTTTTGAATAATTTAACCAATAAAATTCCTTTGGCCCCAACTACTTTAATTTCAATTCCATGTGCTAAAAATTGAGTAACAAACATTTTCTCCATCGAAAAATAATATATTGCAATGGGATGCAACTAGCTACACATGTGCACAACAAAATTCAAATACAATCCTTATTCATTAAGATATGCATGATCTCATATTATAACGTTTTTATTTCTTTTAGGGCTCGTTTGTTTCGAGGTTTGGAAATGAAATTTAGGACTCCTGAAATTTAGAATTCTCCTTGTCTAGAATTACAATGTTTGGTTGAAAATTTGTGGAGAACTTAGAATTCCTAGAATTTAATTTTCCCACCAAAATTGGAATTCTCCTTTCCCCGATAAAATGGGGTGAATATTATATTTCCAAACATTTAAGCTTATTTTTGTGGTCAGACAGAAATCTCATCTCACATAAACTCTCACTCATACTCTCTCTCTCCCCTCCCCCCCCCCCCCCCCCCACCCACACACACACACTTTCTATCACACACATACACATCACTCTCTCTCTCTCACTCTCACTCTTGCGCGTAAGCACACACCCAAACGCACTCTCTTATTCTCTCACATGCATACTCTCTCTCTCTCTCTCTCTCTCTCTCTCTCACACACACACACACACACAATATCTTTCTCTCTCACACAGATACACTAACATATACACTTATATGTACATCCAAAAGTAATTCAGTATGAAAGAATCCAACACATAACATTGGAGTGTAAACCTCTAATCTTCATAGCTTTGATCTCCATTAACACTTCATTGCACACCCATTGGTTGAATCGCAAAATAATCAAACCGTGAGCCCTCCATTAATTAAACTCCTTTAAGATATCCAACATCTCCAAAATAGCTAAAGTTAAAATTCAATCAAGTGCATCCAACAAATGTAAATTATCTTCACAAAGTTAAATCCTCCCAAACCTTTGGAATATTAACAATTAAGGTTAGCAACACATTAAAGAACTTCTACAAATTAAATTGATTTCTACAAAATTGTTGAAGTCCTGCACCTAAAGATAAACTCAACTTGACTTCTATAAATTGAAAAGGAAAAACATAAAGAAATTTGGATGGTTGCAAAACCATTGCCTTTTTTTTTTAAATTGCAAGGGGCAGACAGCATTCATCCGCTTTTCAAGATACATGAAACAATTGCCATCTTAATCCCCTTTATTACATCTATCGTAAACATCAAAAAATGAAGAAAAAAAATCCTCCTCTCAAACAACAAAGCTAAAAGCAATCCAAAATTAAAATAAATCTCATCTCATGAACCCCTTATAGGTGTTACAGAAGTTGACAGCAAAAAGTATATGTTAGGGTCATATTAATCTGGTGTAGCTGCTCCTTGGTTGAGTTCCGCAAATCGCATTCCAACGTGCATGGAGTGTTTTAAGAACTTCTCGGCACACCGGTGGACACAGGTCTCCTCTTGTTTGTCAAGGGTTTTGCGTGGGAAGGTGTCCACACAATCAGTGAAACATGTCTCCACCAGTGAATTATACATCCTTAAACTGTCACGAATTTGGAGCTGGTCGATCATGGTAGACATTCTGAGTTTGTCTTCTTCTGGGAGAGAATCCAAGTCACCCAGCATGCTCTTGTCCATCTTCAAATATTTTTATTACAAGGGTTATGGGGAGAGAGATAAACTTCTAGGTTTGATTGATAATTTGAAGAAGGAGTCCCTCATATTGAAGAGTCTAATTCTTTGCATGAGTAAAAAATTTTGAAGTTAAAAATGATTTGACAAACTCGAGTAGGTTTGATAGTGATGGTAATGGATCGTTTTGTTCTCATGCTTCGAGCGTAAAAGAGAAAACCATAGTTTGCTTTAGAGGTTCAACCATTCCCAAGGACGTCAGACAAGGTCAACCCATATGTGTCTTTTCATCCGTTTACACATATTCATATTGTGGTAGGAAAGGTCACCTTAGGCGTTTTTGTTTTGATCTTGGAAAAAATCATAGGAAGTTTATGTCTAGTGTTCTCTTGGTTCCTAAATCCCCCACATGACAATTCACATCTATTTGGGTTAGGAAATCACTTTTAGAGGCAATATATTTTAGACAAGTTGATTCCTGATTACTTGCACATGATTCTTCTCTTGTCATATCATATAGATGATTGTGTTTGCATGTTTGTAATACAATAGTTGTGGTTTCATGATATATATTTGCTAGTGCAATGACATGTACTTTTTGTATTAGATTTTTTATTTTGAAATTTTTTTGAAAAATACAAAAAGATTTTATTTTGATAAAATTTTGAAAAATCCAAAAAGATTTTTGTATTTTGTTTGCACCGTTTATCGATAGACACTTAGGATGGCCGAGTCACAACATCATTCCATTTATTCATGTGACTATTTGCTAGTGTTTTGAACCAATATATCATGTCATCTTTGTGCTTTATAATGTGTGTCGTCATTAAGATGTAATTAAGTTTTACTTCCAACATGTTTGACTCATGATTTCCTTTATTGCAGACGTGCACGAATTTGTTTGATTATTTTGCTTATCTTATCACATGTTGGTTGGGTGTTTTCACTTCAATCCTGTCTTTAAAAACGAACAAAGCACGATAAAACTTGCCAAGAAAGTAATGCATGTAAGAACCGTTTGGTGAGATTGTGTGCTCTATTTGAAAACGGGGAAGGGCTGCGAAAGGTACTCTTTTGTCCTTTGCGAATACTAAGCCACCGTTATATCGGACCTAAAAAATTGAGGAATTTTATTATCCGGGGTTCAAAGAGGTTTAAAAGAGCCCGAAAAAAATTTAATGGCAATAAAAATAAATTCATGCAAAAAAGGGGCCATTAGGTTTTTTGCACCAATTCTCCAATGTTTGAGAATTTAGATTACCTCTAAAAGAAAATATGAATGAGGGAGTTTGGATGGAATTTAAACGAGCTTGCACGTCTTTGAAAGTCTTGAAAAAGCGTTAAATAGTTTTGGACGGTATTGGCATGGAAATTTCTTTGACTTTGATTTGTTAATTTGCATAAGACGATGTCATCTAAATTCAACAATTTTTACACCTAAGGATACTTTTGATGTTGATTCGTTAGGAGTACACGCATTCATCGTGCACATATGATTAATTGAGTTTATTTACCTATCGAATGTGTTCACACTCATTCATTCCATTTCTATGACTTGGTTGCTTTAGTATAAATCCACGGTGTGTGATTTTTGTATCATTTTTTTTTCTTTCTTTGAAAAAATTAAAAAATAAAAAATAGTTTGTGGAATTTTGTGAGTTACACCTTTGCATATGAGTAGTTTGATTCATATTTGCTATGCACTTTTATCGTGACACTCCATGTTTAGTTTGTTTCTTCTTATCTGTCTATTTGGGGACATAATAAAAAGGGGGAGAATGAATTATGATTTTATGGGGGAGTTTGTATTATGGGGAAGATTTGATTATATTGATTGATTTATTCTTATATCATTTCAAACTCGATGTGTCACGAAGGTATTTGCTTTATCTCATGTGTGTAGGTACAAAAGTGATGATCATATGTTGCACACCCTGATGAGAAAAGCTTAAAGGTTTGAAGATTTGAACTTGAAGATTTTTGAAGAAAATTTGAAGACTTGTAAATTTTAGTATTTTACATTTTTGGGTTCATGGGGGATATTAGATTTGTATAGGCACTTTGATTTGATAATTCAGAGTTTTTATTTTGTACCGGCATAGACATATGCAGAGATTTGTAAGGACATTATTTTATAAGTCCGTTATCAATTTAGTATGTCATATACCACTACACCGTCAAAGAGCATTCAAGAACATTCAAGCATCAAAGGCGGATCCAAATATCAAGATCTTCAACATTCAAGCCTCCGCAAAGTTAAGTTTGATAAGGTTGTGTTTTAATTCCTTAGCATTTAGTGTTGGGATATTTTTATCAAATATTTTTCTAAAGATTTTGTTCTCGGACACTTTTCCGTAGAAAAATCATAACTAATTCATAAAAAATCAGAAAAATACGAAACTGGCGGCCATGCATTCATATTGAAATTATCTACAAGCACGCGTGAAATCTCATTAGATAGGTTTAAAGGACCTACTTTTGTCATTCAAACAACATTTTCCACGTGTTATTTTTTTCATTCGAGCGACCTGCTCTTGTCGTTCAAACGACATAGCATCTCGTTCGAATGACGTGTCGCCTTAAGTTTTTTATAAATAGGAGTCTCCAACTCCGTTTTTCATAAGTAGACCTGCATAATTTTCAGAAACGAAACTGCTACTCCAGAAACGATTTTTGTCTTCTTTTAGGTTTTAAACCTTTTGTTTTCAATTCACAAAACATCCCAATCTTTAGTGAATTATATTGGAACCCTAGATTCAACTTTATTGAAATTTATTCTTTGTGGGGAGATCTCTACAACCGGAGAGTTGCGGGCTATTATGGAGGGAGTCTCTATGAAGTTACTCTTGTGGGGAGGATAACCTACACCGTGAAGACTGCGTGTACTTGTGGTATAGCTGCGTGTGAACCACTACTGATTTCTAGCCGTTACTTTGAAGGTTTGACGAAGGCACCTTGTGTTACTCTTGTGGGCGATCAAGTTTTATGTAAGTCAATGGTCTTGTAAACTTTTTCAAAGTCCTAGAAATAAAAGGTTTTTCCCTTCAGGAATTTTTCCTGAAATTTGTGTCGCATGCTTTATTTATTTATGGTTTGACACACGCACACACGTAGTTGCATGTTTAGGGGATGAATTAATTTGGTTTAAAAATAGACTCTAATTAAGTAAGGATTAATTAAAAACTTGCGAATTAATTTAAATCAGTATCACACAACGTCATCATATTTTACAATATCCTCCTGTAGCATCTCCACCTGTAATCATATAACAATCAAAGGATAAAAAACTGAGTGTGAATACCTCACGTTCAGGTTGTCTAGGCTTCTTGGGGAGATCAGGATCGTCTCGTAGATCATCGGTGTGGTTCCTCTTCTTATCTTTTCTTTGCTTAATAGGTGATTTAGATCTCTGTCGACCTTAACCTCAAGTTCTTCCATTAGCCTGCTGATCAACAAATCTGTCCAATTTTCCTCTTTGGACGAGTGCTTCTATCTCATTCTGGAGAGTAATACACCGGTTGGTCATATGACCATGATCTTTGTGAAATTCGTAATACTTGGACTTATCCCTCTTATCAGCAAGTGAACTTAACTTTTCAGGACAACTCAAGTCATTATTGTGCTTAATTTCTTCCAAAACATGATGTATATCCACTGTTAAAGGAGTGTAATTGGTAGATTTTCTAAGCCGATCTAGGCTTTATTTTACTTTCGAATTCCTACGCTCATTATGATTCGTGTGCTCCATCTTATCCGACTCCCTTTCTATCTTTGCTTCCACCTTTTCATCTGAATTCTTTTTATCATCCATAGATTCCTCGGTGTTCATAATCTTCACTGCTTTGGCCATCAATTCTGTCATCATCTTCGGGAGATATTTTACTAAAGTATAATATAGTTTGTCGGGGAGAAAACCACTTATGAGGGAAGTGATTGCAGTCTTCTCTTCATAATCAATGACTTCCAATTTCTCGTTGTTGAAATGAGAGATGTAATCCCTGGTACTTTCGCCCACCTTCTGTCTCAGACTAAGAAAATGAGCTATTCGCTTCACTGGTTTTTCTCTAAAGAAAAAATTACAAATAAATAGCTCCGCGAGTTATTGGAAGCAATAAATTTCCCCCCGAGGAAGACTATTATACCAGATTTGAGTAGATCCGGTGATTGTTCCTAAAAATTCCCCGTACCTCATCTCATCAGGAACAACATAGATTCATCCGTTGCTTGGTATTGTTCTATATGAAGAACTGGATCAGTCTTCCCATCATACTTGGGAGTGACCACTAGAGCTTTAAACTTGGTCGGCGTAGGGAAATCTACGATGGTTTGCACAAAGGGAGATACCTTAATAAAACTTATGTGGAAGGGATTCTTGGCCTTGGCCATTTATCCTAACCTATCTTCCAAGCGCTAAATGGAACCCTTCCAAGCATCACTGCCATTACCAAATCTATGGGTGGAGGCTTTTTTATGCCGACCAACCGATCGTGCTGAGCTTTCTTCTTGTATTCTTTCTCTTTGAGTGGACCGACCTGTTCATCAGGTGTTCAATCTGGATTGGACTGAACCTTCCCTCAGGTCATTTTTTTGTCGAGTATTTCTTAACGCAACCCGGAGGGAATTTACCTTGGGTCCCAAACGATCGAAAGGAGATGACCTACTTAGCCTTTCTAAGGCACTTAATATTTTTGGGATGAGGGATTGTCCATCAGAGGAATTAGTATCCTGATAGAAGAAATTGTTCCAGGATGGTACGAAGGATCCTTTGAAGTTCGACAATGGCTATGTCCAACACTCCTTATTGGCGGCGATGGCATACTCCTTTGATTGAATTGTGCAGGGACTCCAACTTGTAGAGTTTGGTCCAACTGTTGTATAGTATCCTGTATAGCCTATTGACTCTTGGCTAAGCTAGCCAAAATTCCAGTTAAATCATTGCTGTTTGGAGGGACAGAGGGAGTAGGCGGAATTCCCTCATTTATGGTGCTTGATGTAGGAATTTTATCCATGAATGATGAATGAGTGAAAATGTTTAGAAATACATTCCCACAAAAGATGTCAATCTGTTGATGTAAAAAACTAGAGTAGGTCTAATTCATTGATCACAGATAAAAAAAACAAAACCAGTAAGACAAGAAGGCGTTTAAAGTGGTTCGGCTCAATAGAAAAGCCTATGTCCACTGTTATGTATTGACTACATTGAATTGTTTTTCGATCCCTTACAATGAGGGTGATACAATGTATTTATAGTCCAAGAGGGGTACTGATAGTTGTCATGTGAAAAGATGGAATGCCTTCATTTGTTAGTCATTTACATCAATACATAATGAGAATTAAATATACTACTGCTGTTGTTTCACTGGTTATACAGGTTGTATGACTGCTGTCGCTTTGTTGGCTATACAAGTTGGATTTCCAACAGTTGGTCGGTCAGCCCTGTTGGTCGAGCTTTTTCATCATGCTGACTTGGATTTGTGCCACATTATATGACACGTGTTGGCTTATAATTGGTCCACGTAAGGTGGTAAATTTTGGTACTCATATATGACTCTTATTCTTACATGACATTATTTATATCTTCTTGAGTAATGTTATGAGTATATATCAAGTGCACCAAAACATACCCAAAAAGCCATAGGAATGGAGACGAGTATTGTATAATAACTCGATTTATGAAAATGTGCAAAATTTTATAACATGATCATATCATTTTGTGTATTTTCTTTATTGGCCAAGTTTTTTTTAAACAATGGTCAATATAAAATAAAATTATTTATGTAATATATAATTTGGTACAATAATTATTTAGACGTTATTTCTAATCTCAAGGAGTCTAAGAAAATGTGATACGTAATATGTGTTGGAGAGATTGTAATATTAGGAAGAAAATAAAAGAGATATTATTTAATATGTAAAAAGATGTGTCATTCCATACATAGACATAACCCTTAAAGTATATCTTTTTTTTTTAATTTTAAAAGAGAAATACACTCTGAATTATATAAAGAAATAGGGAAAAGCAACCTTTCATCAGGGGCTTACAAGGAAGTACATGAAATAAAATAAAATAAAATAAAATAAAATAAAATAAAATAAAATAAAATAAAATAAAGGAACGAAGATATTAAGAAAGAGGACCTTTATATGGCATAGCTTTGAAAGATATAATAATATCTTCATGAATCTCATAAATTATCGACATGGAATTCATATTTTTATCTTCAAATGTATCCTTGTTCCTAGCACACCAAATTCTCCAAGAAATGAAGCTTGGAAGTAACTTGTAAAGAGTGGCCCTGATGTTGTTCCCATTAGAATTAATCCACCAAAACATGAGATGAGATCTAAATCCATAACTATGAAATTTGAGACTCAAAAGATTTTCAAAATGATTCCAAATAGAGATAGCAATATCGCTGGAGCTAAACAAGTGATAGATTCTTTCGTCTTGATAAACACTGCAATATCGACATCTCAAAACAAAAGGAATATTGATAAATTGAAGATTAACATATAGAGGAATATCATTATCAAGGGTGTTACACATGAAGGTTGAAACTTTTGGAAGTAATCTAGGATCCCAAATCACGGTGAAGGAAAATTGAATTTCGTGTTTATATCTCACATTTTTTAAGGAAGATGGATAAATACCCCTAAACTTTTATTAGATTAGGAGAAATAGCCTCTCCTAGATGGCATAAATAACTTGAAGAAACGTGAATTAAGAAGAACTAAGGAATACCCAATGAGAAAACTAAAAAATAAATAAATGGGGGAATTTATAAATATTCCCTTTATAGGGACAAATGAAAAGGAATCCATAGATCTATGATAGTGTTCTAATTGAGGGAATACCACTCTTGTCAATCTTCAAACAACCCCTTGTAATTCTTGGTAGAAGGTTGAAAAAAGTATACATAAAAGATCTAGTTGAAGAGGAGGCCAAATTTTCAAGGCTATCTGCAACACAATTACCTTGTTTGAAAACATGATGAATATTGAAATGATTAGAAGCGATGATCATAGAGAAATAATCAATACACTTTTTCAACTTCCAAGGAGAATTCCATTTGTTCAGCACCATATGAAACAAAGAATTTGAATATGTTTCTATGATATGGTCTTTTATTTGTAATTTCAAGCAAAGGTCCAGGCCTATTCTTAAAGCTTCCGCTTCAACAAAAAGACACGATTGATGACCCACAAACTGAGACAAGGCAAAAGTAAAATCACCTTTGTGATCTCTTATTATACCACCACATGCACTAGCACCAGGATTTCCTAAAGAGGAACCATCAACATTAAGCTTGAAAAAAATTAAGGGGGCTTGATCCAAGATATATCTAAGAATGAAGAAGCCTTTAATTAAACTTTAAGGCCAAACAGAGAAGTAATGTTGAGATCCTCCTACTTAAGAAGATTTTTGAAATGAGTACCTACAACCAAAGATCTCATAACTGAAATAACATTATAAATAATTAGTTGATGGTACATTTGAATCCCATTAAAAAAGCATTCGTTCCTTACAATCCAAATTTCCCAAAAAATGATGATAGGAAGATTGTGAATAAGAGACTGTAAATGAGAAGGGAACTTCTTGAGCCACCAAGAAATAAGTATAGAATAGCATGGGAGGAAATTCAACTTTAACTTAAGTAGATTCCCCAAAAAAATCCAAACTTGATGAGTAATTGGGCCAGACAGAAAGGAGTGGGAGATGGTTTCAATATGAGCATTGCAGCATCTACATGTAGAGGCTAAATGAATGTTAAGATTTTGGATCATTGAGTCTAAAGGAACAACTTGATGCAAAATTTTCCAAGTAAATATGGTTACTTTAATAAGTCAAGATGAAGACCAAAGAAATTTCCATACAAAAGAGAGAGGACTATGTGGAATACTGTAGTCATATGCAGACTTGAAAGAGAAATTGCCATAAGTAGTAATCGACCAGAAAAGAGAGTCTCCATTATGGACTGTAATCTCTTCAAAGCAGTTGTAAACTTGTTTAATGCATTTGAGAACATGTGATCCTTGATTTCTAGTATACAAAGATGACTTGTATTTCTTATGCATGAATGAAGCCCACAGACTTTGAGAAGATGATAAAGACCAATAAAGTCTCAGACTTGTAACTTTAGTAATACCAGCCAAACTTTTAACATTTTGGCCTCCTTAGTGGAAATGTTAGCTGATCTCATTCCAATCAGTCCAATGATGCTTTGCTTTATCATCTTGAGATGAACCCTAAAAGAAATTATCAAAGATAGATTCAATTATTTTGATAATGGCTTTAGGAGGTTGAATAACAGTCACAATATGTATAGGAATAGAATAAAGAATATGATGAATTATAGTGAGCCTTCCACCAGGACATAAGTATTTAAAATTCAAACCTACCACTTTAGATCTAATTTTACCAATCAAATCAGTGAAATAACATGTTAAGATGTGGGTAGTTATGAGTGATATGGAATTATCTAACTGCTGAGTTGGCATCCAGATCAAAGAATCAAATGTGGAGTTGCTGATGTGTCAAGTTTGTTAAGTAGTTATAGGGTTTGTTTGTAACTAACTAGAGAGAGAATAAAAATCGTCTGTGAACAGCTTTTATTCTGAGATATGTAGTTTCCTATAAATAGATATATATAAAAGGGAGAGAGGTAAATCAATCTTTGATATGTAATTTCTCAGTTGTACTCAAATGCCTTGATAATAAATTTCTTCTCTTTGAACTCCACAAAAGCTATTTGTATCTGTGTTCTTATATTCTAGTTTCTTGTTTAATTTTTTATTAGCTCTTTTAAACAATATTTATACTTTTAATAGATGTTAAAACCTAACAAATTGGTATCAGAGCGTTTTAGTAGCATCATATACGCAATGGTGTGTACCAGGCCTGATTTGGTATATGCTGTAAGTGTGGTTAGCAAATTTATGGCTAGTCCCGGAAAGACTCATTGGCAAGCTTTGAAGTGGATCATAAGGTACTTGAACGGTGCTTTGGATGTCGGACTGCAATTTGAAAGCAAAGGTGATAAGGGAGAGGTAGTGACAGGTTATGCAGATTCAAATTTTGTAGGCAACCTGGACACTAGAAAGTCTTTGACTGGTTACATCTTCATAGTGTTTGGGAGTCTAGTTAGTTGGAAAGCAAGGCTGCAATCAGTGGTGGCATTGTCAACAACTGAAGTCGAGTATATCGCTGTGACAGAAGCTATTAAGGAAGCTTTGTGGCTACAGGGACTGTTGAAGGAACTTGGGTATAACCAAGAGAAGGTGAAGGTGCACTGTGACAATCAAAGTGCAATTCATTTGTGCAAGAACCAAGTATTTCATGAGAGAACCAAACACATAGATGTGAAATTACATTTTGTTAGAGATGTAATATCGAGTGGAGCTGTAGAAGTTGTGAAGATAGCTACTGAGAGGAATCCTGCAGATATGTTGACAAAGGTGATTCCTGGAACCAAGTTCAAGTTATGCTTGGACCTGGTTAATGTAGTTAACTTCGACAGTTGAGTCCTTAGGGACAGGTGGAGTTCAAGATGGGTAGTATAATTACATATCAAGGTGGAGATTTGTTAGATGTGGGTAGTTATGAGTGATATGCAATTATCTAACTGCCGAGTTGGCATCCAGATCAAAGAATCAAATGAGGAGTTGCTAATGTGTCAAGTTTGTTAAGTAGTTGTAGGATTTACTTGTAATTAACTAGAGAGAGAATAAAAATCGTCCGTGAACAACTTTTATTATGAGATATGTAGTTTCCTATAAATAGATATAGAAGGGAGAGAGGTAAAGCAATCTTTGATATGTAATTTCTCAGTTGTACTCAAATGCCTTGATAATAAATTTCTTCTCTTTGAACTCCACAAAATCTAGTTGTATCTGTGTTCTTATATTCTGGTTTCTTGTTTAAGTTTTGATTAGCTCTTTTAAACAAGATTTTTACTTTTAATAGACGTTAAAACCTAACATAACAAAGATTTAATCTACCTTTATAAAGATGGAAACCAAGATACTTTAGAGGCAGATGCTTGAATTGCAGACTGAGATAAGAGGATATTGCATTCCTCCTATCTATATGATTTTTGGTTCTAGTAGTGAAAGAACCCATTTGCATATTAATCTTTTGGCCGGAGAGGTATTCATAAGAATGAAGAAAGACCGTTGGCTTTTAACAACTTTTTTTTATTCCCATTAGTACAAATGATAATATCATCAGCGTATGATAGATGGGAAATAATAAGGGATCCGATGGTATGTTTAAATAGTTTTATGATGTTCTCTTTGATCTTATTATCTAAACCTCTTGAGAGAACTTCAACCACAATTATAAAGAGAGTAGGGGAAAGGGGGTCCCCTTGTTTAAAGCCTCTAGAGGACTTAAAGAATCGAGCAGAATGGACATTAATAATAACAGAAAACTAGTTGTTAGATAATAACCTCCAAATCATGTCTATGAAACATTCACTTAAACCAAACTTTATCAAAACTGATAATAAAAACAACCAGGAAACTCTATCATAGGCCTTCTCCATGTCAAGCTTAATAATGAGATTAGAACCGTGAGACTTTTTATCCAGATATACAGTGAGTTCTTAAGCCAAAAGGATATTTTCAGAAATGCTTCTACCTCTAATTAAACCACAGAAATTGGGTGAAATAATCAAAGGAATGATAGGAGGAAGTCTAGAATTGATAATTTTAGAAATTATTTTAAATGAGAAATTAGAAAGGCTTATAGGTCTGAAGTGAGAACAAGAAGATGCATTGTTTGATTTTGGGGTGAGGGCAATAGAATTAAAAGACTAACTCAATAGGATTTGAGATCCAGGAAAAAAGTAAGTAATGGATCTAATGAGATATGTTTTAATAAAATCCCAACAAGAGATGTAAAAGTTACCATCAAACCCATCAGGGCTTGGGATGCATTAGAGTTCAAACTTTTAATGGCATTTAAGATTTCTTCTTCTGCAGTATAATTAGTTAAGGACTCATTAAATTCAGAAGATATAATAGAGGGGATGACATCTATAAGGTCTAGAAAATTAGACGCAGGCTCATAAGATAAAAGAATCTAGAAATGTGACACAAATGCCTGATCAATGCCTTGTTGTGAAGAAATCCACTGATTATCTGTGGTTAGGATTGTTTGAATACTTTGTCTCTTCCTCCTAGATTTAATTGTGGAGTGGAAGAATTTAGTATTGAGATCACCTTCTTTTAGCCATTTTATGTTAGACATATGCTTTCAATAACTCTCTTCAACTTTAAGGGCTTGATTAAGTTGAGCTTTTAGTATCATGCGTAGCCATTCGAAGATTAGAAGTAGGAGATGGTTTATAAGTAATTTCAGCACCATCAAGAGAATCTTCAAGGTCCTTAACATTTTGGAAAATATCCTTAAAAGTCTCCTTATTCCAAGTGTGAAGTGAACCTTTTTAATTTTAGAGAGAATAGTCTCTTAAGAGCAACTTGCAGAGGAGAGTTCCAAGATTCAGCAACCCCATCTTTGAAAGTATGATGAGAAATCCACATCTTCTGAAATTTAAAAGGCTTAGGAAATGAGTCTATATCAGATTTGATAGTGAGTAAGATTAGGGAGTGATCTGAATAGTTTTTATTGAGTTGTTGAACATAAATTGAGGGGAAAACATCTTTCCATTTCTAACTAGCCAAAGATCGATCCAGCCTAGAAAAAATACACCATCCTCATCTCTATTATTTCACTAAGTAAACTTTGAACTATGAAAACCAAGATCAGTTATACCACAAAAAGAGATACTGTCATTGAAATCTTGAGTTGAGTGAAAATCAATGGCATTACCACTAACGTTTTAAGCTTGATAAGTCACCACATTAAAGTCACCAATTATCACATGAGGGAAGTTCCAAACATGAGAAGATATCGCATTCAAACAAGGCCAATGATCAGTTCTTTTAATTCTTAAGCATTTTGTATAGACAGTAGAGATGAAAATGGGAGATATAAATGACTGGTCTTCAATTTTAAAAGTGAGAGACCGTTCTTAATTTGAAACTATGTCTATTGATAATCCAAGCTTCTAGAATAACCACATTTTGGATGAAATATTTGCTAAGCAACCTTCAAAGTTCCATTTAAATCTGAATCTTTTAATACTAGAAGATTCTAATTCGGCTCAATTAAGGCAATGGCAGGAAGATTATACCATTTGATCAGTTTTTTCACTCTTTTAATAGAGGGTTTATTAGAAATACCTCTAATATTCCAAGAGATGAAATTAATCATTTGGAAAGAGAAGATAAAGTGGATGAATTGTGCTTAAGACTAGACCTAGTAATTCTCTTAACCATTGGATCTTGAATGACCTTTATCTTGGAGTGAATTGGAATACCTGATGGTTTGGATAGAGGATGATGATCTTTTGATTGGACTTCTTTGATCTGTCTTCTAGATTTAACCTCTATTTAAGACTGTCATTTTTTATTATCTAAATGTTGGGTAAACAAGCTCAGTTCTTCTTGTAAAGGAATTGAAATCTAGGATCTTGGTTCAGAATTAGAAGCATAATCTTTATCATGGGCTTGATGGATCTCATAAATAGGCATTATATTACCCGTGGGAGATAAATTTTAATTATGAACAATAATAGTTTCTTCACCAAAACCATCAGAGTTATCAAAGTTTATATCAACTTCTTGGCTGGGAAGCTGCGCGAGGGGAGATGAAACCTTTTTTATGGGTAAAACATCAGATTGATTAATGACTTGAATTGTATCTTCTTAGGCATTTACTGTATCTTGAAGGTCTTGAGTGCATGATAGACTGACTTCTTAGTTATTGGTTACTTGTTTGCATTTATCGTCCATAAGCAGTGGCTTTAATCGGAGGAGTATTTTTTGTGATTTTCTTCTTGGAAGGATTTTCGAACATGTAATCTTCAAGATAATGACCTTTTTTTCAACAGTTAGAACAATCGCTTGGACAATTTTCATAAGAAATATCTTTCCAAAAACCATTATCACCAGTACCAATCCAGATTCTATTAATCATCTCTTTAGTAAGGTCCAATTCCACACAAACACGAGCGAGGCTTTGTCTTGACATAGACATGGTTGAAGCATCCAGTTTTAGAGGTTTACCAATTAACTGAGAAATCAAATATAGGTGAGACTTGGCAAAAAAATGTATTCTTAGTTTATGAAAGTTAATCCAAACACGAGTGATTGGGCTTTTAACATCAGTTTTGAAGGAGGGGGACCATTTGAAAGTTCTCATGGGAATTTTTCGATGTACCATTGATCTTTGGACCATAAATGAACAGAGTTTTCCTCACTATTCAATCGAATGAGGATATGTTTTTAATCTAGCAAGCCTATGGTGTATGTTGTTCCATTGCGGGCCTACCATGAGAGAACTTATCAACTATGGCATGCTTGAAAGGTTCAGCTAACATTTGGATGACTTTATGGGAGAAAATAATGGCAGGGGTACCTTTAAAGGTGGAAGGAGGTTTCAAAAGAGGCTTAGAAGGAGTTGAAGAGGAGAGAGCACCCGTAAAGGATCTTTTCCATGGATTATATTGATAAGGAGGTTTAAGAGATAGGGGTAGAGTGGCAGGATCAGCAGCCATGCAAACCCTAGGAGAAGGAACCCTAGAGTCGCCAAAAGAGAGCTCCGAGAAAGTTTGAGAGGAAGATTAATTTGTTATGTCTCACCACGTCTTAAGATTTTTTTAAGTAAAAACATGAGAAAGCCAACCTTGGTGACGAGATACAAAAACATTATCATCAATAACATCATACACAAAGAAAGTGTTCCTCTAAAATTCGTACGAATTTTTTTATATTTAAAGTTTAAAAAATTAGCCTATAAAGAATTATTATGAAGAAAATGAATCCGAATTTTTCAAGAGAAAGCCAAAGACACATCAATGATCTTACGAACACCAAGCCCACCTTTAAATTTAGGTATAGAAATAACATACCATGAAACCCAATGATGTTTGTGAGTTTCCTTGGAATTTGCCCAGAAGAAATTAGTGCAAACCTTATTAAAATCTTGGATGAAAGCCACTGTAGGAAATATAACGGAGAAGACATGAGTTTCTTACATCATAAGAACCACCTGGATCAAAAGTCAATTTACCTGCCATAGAAAGACATCCAAACTACCAATGCTTAATTCGACTTACAGCCTTATCAGTGATATGAGCAAATATAAGGTTTTTTTTCGGCACTTTTAGAGCGAGGCACCAAGATAAGTAACAATCATAGATTTAATAGGAAAACTCGTGCAAGAAGTAATTTTGTTCTGCTGCCGAACTGTGCATCTGGGAGCTGCTATTATCCAATTCTTGGAAGCGTTAATGCATTGACCATATTGAAATTCATAATCGGATATAAACTGCATGGAGTTCCTGATTGACCGAAGATTTACATTCTGAAAAATAAAATTATATCGTCTACAAAAGAGAGTGACGATATAAGCAGACAACCCTTGGGCATTGAATAGTGCGCTATAGACCCTTCTATCATCAAATTGTGGACACTCTAGTGAGAACTTCCTCCACAATAACAAATAAAGAAGGGGATAAGGGATCACCTTGATGCACCCCAAACCCTGATTTAAAATAACAGCAAGACTTGGCATTAATGTAATAGAATACCAACGATTAGACATAATTCTCCAAACCATATCAATACACATTTCAAAGAATCCAAAAGCCCGGAGAACCTTTAAAATAAAGTACCATGAGATTCTGTCATACCAGTTGTCCATATCCACTTTGATCACAACGTTGGAACTATGAATCTTATTATTGAGATTAGAAAATAACTCCTAAGCAAGAAGAATATTATCCATGGTGTGGCGACCTTGGATAAAACCTGTTTGGGATGGAGATATAATCTTGGGAAGCAAACCACCAAAATGGTTAGACAAAATTATAGAAATTATTTTGTTAGAAAAGTTGCAAAGGCTTATGGGTCTAAAATCTAAACAATTTAAAGGGTTTTTCACTTTTGGAATAAGAATAATGTTATTAGAAGAACAACTCTTAGGAATTTCATGCCCGAGAAAAAAAATTGAATAACTAGAACTAAATCCTCCTTGATGATGTACCAAAAATCTTGAAAGAAGAACCCATTAAATCCATCCGAACCTGCCACACTATCCTTGTCCAATGAAAAAATAACCTACTAAATTTCTTCCATAGATGGAACATTAGCAAGCACAGAATTGTCACAAGCATAAACCAATTTAGGAATATGCTGAAAAATGCTAATATTGTTATCACTGAAAGTATCCTCCTGAAGAATACTTTGAAAGTGAGAAATAACACATTTTTCAACCTCTTTAGAATCAGAGATCCATGAACCATCACCATCCTTAACCCTATGAATGAACAATTTGTTAGTTTTCTTCCTAAACATGGAATGTTTTTTTTTTTAATTGACATGACCATGAGTAACCCATTTAACTCTAGCCTTTTGCTTCCAATAAACCTCCTCAATTTTCAATTACTTATTGAA
Source organism: Sambucus nigra (assembly GCA_949130495.1). Taxonomy (NCBI): domain Eukaryota; kingdom Viridiplantae; phylum Streptophyta; class Magnoliopsida; order Dipsacales; family Adoxaceae; genus Sambucus; species Sambucus nigra. Next base: position 61,804,174 of record OX422223.1, on the reverse strand, counting down.
GTTAGCCTTGACAAGATGCCAATCTTCTCTATGCTATTGGGAAGGATCAATATCTAAAATAGCCTCCTTGATAACCAACTCATGTTCTACGTTTTGGACCCGGTTGAAGACATTTTTAAAAACCTCTTTGTTCCAAGATTTTAAAGAAATTTTGACATTTTAAAGCTTGGATGAAAATAATGCCATATGACGCCCACAAGCAAAAAAAAAACCCAAGCATCTTTCGCCACTCTAAGAAAAGAATTATGAGAGATCCACATATTTTGAGAACAAAAAAGGTCTGGGGATGGAATTAGAATGCAATTTTAGAGATAGGACAAGAGGGGCATGAATTAAGTTAGTGCGATGAAGATGTTCTATTGAAGAAGAAAAAGGATTATGAAACCAACCATCATTACCAAAGACCCTATCGATTCTAGAACATATCCTATCATCACCATCATGATTGTTACACCAAGTATATTTAGCACCCAAAAAAGGAATTTCATTTAATCCTACATTTATCATGGTAGCATTAAAGTCTAAAATGACATGTCTATCAGCCAAATTACAACTATATTTTTCATCTTATTTGGACACAATATTGAAATATCCTCCAATAACCTAAGAATCATAACCAAGAGAAGCAATAGTATTAATCTCATCCCAAAGAGGTTTCTTGTCATCTTTATTGCATTTGGCATAAACACACGAGAATAAATAGGATTTGGGAAAGTTTGGAAATTAAATGGAAATAGTTAAAACTTGTTCCATATCTCTAACCAAATCAACTTGACACTGAAATTTCCAAAGAATCCAAATCTTCCCACTAATATTGGAAGTTCCTCCCGAGAAACCAATTTTTTGAATAAGAGATTGTATGCTAGCAAAATCATGTTTAGGTTCTCGAATAACTATCATACTAATCCGAATTTTTTTGATAATACGTTTGAGTCTAGGACAAGATGGATTATTTCTTATACCCCTAATATTCTAGAAAATGAGATTCAACATGTATTCTTAATGTGGGGATACGTTTGAGAAACAAGCGGATACCTTGTTTTAATATTGAAAGCAGGAACAAATTCAAACTTTTTCTTATTCCTTTTAGCAATGGGAATGGAAAAACTGAGTGAAGGTTTTTGGGCTTATACGAAACCACAGAATTATGTTGAACAGAAGAATTATCAAAAGCTTTAACTCTCGCAAGTTTTTTTTAAGGTTTGATGAAAATTCATTCAAACTGTGAGGAGAAATTTGGTTACTAGCAACCTCATCAACATCTTCGAAGTAATTCTAGAGAGGTTTCATAATTTTCCGGATGGATGAGTGTGAATCATGAGGAGAAGTGGTAAATTAACAGTGAATGAAATTTTTTGTTAGAAGAAAAATGTTTGGAACTACATCAGTTTTGTAAACGAATTCTCCTTCTTTGGAGTCTGAGTCTAACACTGAAAAAGAATTTTGAGATCAATGCCTTTTTATAGAAAATCCGAGGAGTATGCTTTATGAAGACAATTATGATCTGGATATTTCTCCGAAACAACCTTATTCTTACCGTAAATGAAAGAGGCAGTTTTAGAAGTGGAAGTAAGCCCATGCGTGGTAATTTCTTGAAGCCCCAAAACACTAGGGTGATTTTTAGTCAAAACAGTATCATGATTTTGATTGCCAACATGTTTTATAACAAACCCACCATTTTCTTCCTTATTTTTTACGGCAAGGGTTTAGGATCTAATACCTTGGCAAAAGGAAGAGAAGAATTAGGTTTAAAAGGGAAGTCAGAGTTAATAGCGGAGGAAGGCAGTTTAGGTTATAGAAAATTATGAGAAGCAGAAAAGTTATTATTTTTTTGCAAAAGAATTACAATAACCTTCAACATGCCCAGCGAGTAAGTAATGCCTATAAAATGAAGGAATGTTTTCATAACAAACTTTTTGCCAAAATCTTCCTGAACCACATGCAATCCAAACACTCTCTAGAAGAGGTTTTAAAACATCAGTTTTGACATAAACCCTAGCCAAATTGGGTCTTGAAACCATGGTAGTTGCTTCATTCATGATCAATGGTAATCTAAGACATTGACAGATAACAAATAAAGCAGGTCTGGAAAAAAAGTGAACAAGAAGATGAGGCAGTGATACCCATATCAGAAAAATAGAATAATTAATATTGGGCAAGAAATTCGCGATCCATTTGAAAACTTTCATGGGCGCTTTGTAAATAAACCACTATTCTCTTAACCATAGACGTAAGAAATCTTATTCATAATAGAGTTTACTCAGAATGTGTTGGTCATCAAGAAGTTCCAAAGAGAAAGAGCATTTGAGAGATAAGTGTTGAAAGTCTTTTGATGATACACAAATAGTGCGTATTTCATCCTCCGAATCTATGCATTTTAGCTCCCTCGGGTATCTTATTCCCTATATTTATGGTCGTTAATCAGACAACCTCGGATTTCTACGTTAACATGTTTTGTAGGGGTTAATTGAGCTTTTATAGGTAATTGGATGCTAAGTATGAAGTTCAGACGCATTCCGCTCGATTTCTGTACGCGATCACATGTTCAAGGGCATTTTAGTCATTTCACAGCTTGGGCACCTAGCGCAACATCTTCACTAAAGTTGTATTCCTCCTCGCTAGCTTCGCGTGGCCATGAACGGTGCATGATTTCGAGTTCGTATGATACAGTTACGGCGATTTCAGCGGAGGGAAAAACATTGAAACCAAAAGAGGAGGAGAAGAGAAGAAAGGCAATGCAGTAGGCTGCTTGATTCTGACCTGCTTGATCGATCGATCGACCAAAGGGGTCAATCGATCGATCCTCATCGATAGTGGATGTTTTGTTCATGATCGATCGATCGACCAAAGGGGTCGATCGATCTATCCCCTATTTTCAGCAGATATTTTGGCCTTTATTTTCTTTTTCCTTTTCTTTTCTATTTATTTTTCCACTTACTATATAAGACTTTTTTGTTGTAATAGTCAGAAGTGAAGTAGTTAAAACGATTTTAGGTAGGATAGGTTAGGGTTTTGGAGGTTTGGGAGCTCATTTCTTCTTTTCTTTTTGGATTGACACCCATTTGGGTTTGTAAGTTTGTGCTACCATCTTCCATTTCCATTAATACAGTTGTATTTCCTTATTTCCTTGCTTTCTAGTTAAATTACATGCTTTCCTAATTAGTTTACATGCTTTGATTTCATTTCATTCTAGTGTAGTTTTATTGCGTTTATTTACTCGCTTTATTTACCGCGTTTTTAGCATGCTTTCTAGGTAATTTAAATTAGGTTGTGTTTGAATTGAACTCACTCGGGTTAACGCGTTGCTTTGCTTGGTGATAGTGTTTACGGGTCTATTTCGGGTGCATTGTCCTAGTTATTGCGCCTAGGAGATTTGACGGGGCATATCATGTATGTCTCGTGCTTATGACCTTTTGTGCGCAATTTTCGGGATATTTGTTAACGCCAAAATCTTATTAGGCTTTTATGAGGATTTAGGGGCATGACAACTCATGATTTAATTAACTGTCAAAACGAGACGCATTTGTAATAACTCATCGACCCATGTAACCATTTTATACAAATTAACCCGGGTGAGGGATATTCTGTGCAACATGTAATTTTACCGCTTTGTTAGTCTAGTTTCAATACACTGGCCTAGATTAACATTTTCCTTTCATGCATCTTTTCTTTTAGTTTGTAATTCACCTTTTGCACTTTTATTTGGAAGTATTAAATCATATAAATTCTAACATCTCGTCCCTGTGGATTTTTTATACCCGACTTACCGCCATACTTGCCTCGCAAGTGTAGCCATAATTTAGGTTTGTTTGTATTGAGTAGGCGAAACGAAAACAACGACCGACGCCTGACACGCGTCATGCTTTTCGGCGCCGTTGCTGGGGACTAGTTTGTTTTAGACTTTATTTGATTTAGTATTTCATAGTATTTTCTTTCTATTTGTATTCTTTGCTAACCTTTTTACAGGACTTCCACATTTGAGCACTTAGAAACGCTCGATTTTTTTCCACGCGCACCTATCTTTGTGGAATTCGCCACTTGAGCCATTTTTGGTGTAAGCATGTCTTATTCCAATTCTTTCGATAATCATTGTTATAATTCTCAAAATTCCCGCAAACCTATGGCTTTCGGTGAATACTTAGAATCCCAAAGTATAACAAATTCAAATATGACTTTGGGCGAGTATAACGAAAGCCAAAACTTAGGTTATTGGAATTTTGATGATGATGACAATGATTTTGGGCCTTTACCTCCTTATAATAGGAATTTTGAAACGAATTCTAATATTTTTCAAAATTCCTATAATAATGAGTTTTCGTTTAAGTCCCATAGTAATTTTCAAAGTTCCCATTTTCATGCATCTGCACCTCGACCTATGACATTCGGTGAGGGCTTGCATATGTATGAGAATGAGAAAATTCAAATTCTCTATCGGGAAGAAAATCATTTGTAGGAACATGAGTTGGATTTATTATTTGAGTCTAACGACGATTTTTCTTCCGAGACATTTGAGGTCAAGGAATGTTTTGAACCAAATAATGTACTTTTACCTACTTTGGAACAAACCATTCTAGACTTTGCCCATTTCATAATAGCTATTGAAAGTGAGGATGAAAATTACGTAATATCTATATGCAATGAAATGATTTCTTCTTTGGCTCCCAAAGAAGAACATTTCATTGAAAATGATATTATTTCATTCGAAACTCAAACTTCATGCGAAGATGATTCATCTCATGAGTTTGAATTTCTTTCATCCCCATTTTCACTCTCTATTATCACACTGTCATAAGTACCCGATGATTCAGTTTCAAACTTTAATGTTTTAAACCTTTTCGCCGATGAGGAGTACTTACTGGAGTCGCCTTCCATGATCGCATCAGTGCCTTCGTGTGCACCGCCTCCCATTCCAATTTCAAAATCATTGGGAGGATATTCGGCTTTTCTCGATCCCCACTTATTTTTATCACCCGTTGAATCCAAACCCCCCATCGTCCCTCCAAAAAATTTAATTGGCGATGGTTCCTTTTTTACGCCTTACACATTCCTTCCATTGTTAAAACGGAATTCATATTTTTTGAAGGGCATGCTTATATGTGAGGGTGCACCGGTTATCCTCCAAAGTCAAATCGTTTTTACGGTGGACCCTCAGCTAGTTGGACTTCTAGTGTATAGTTAGTGTGAGGCCTAAATAGTAGGTTATATATAGTTAGCTTTCCTTGTTTTTTATTTTTTCTTTCCTTTTTAATTTAGTTTAGTGTAATTAGTTAACTTTTCGTTATTTGTTTTTGCTATGCTCGGTACTAACTTGTTTTTTACATTCTTTGGACTTGTTCTTATGGGGATTGCTCTTTTCCTCTCTTTAACTTGGTTCTTAATTCACATTGAGGACAATGTCAAGTTTTAAGTTAGGGGGTGTGGGATATTCTATGCATTTCTTTATTTAGTTCATGTTTTTGCTCACATGTTAGTTACTTAGTATGCTTTTCTTAGAAAAATTGAAAATTTCAAAAAGATATTCTTTCTTTTTTCTCCTTTTTTGGGCATTTTGCCTTTGTTTCCGATGATAAATTTCAATAATTGTCTTATCCGATAGACAGCCCAATGATGCATGTTCTCGATTTTAGAAGTTATTAGACTTTAGTCTCCATTATTGATATTATGAATAATTTCAAGAATTAAACTTTAATCCCATGAGCACATGCACTTTCTTGCCTTATTGATTTGGTTTAAGATTTTTATAAATCGGTAATCTTTTGTTGCATTGTATATACTTACACCGATTAAGCTTTGTACCTTTCGTCATTTGTGAGTGTATACACTATTCTTTTCTCATTAAAAACGTTGAATTCGTTGGTAATCTCACTATTCTTTCAATTGATCGTTCATTAATTGAGTTCATACTTGAAATGCGTTACTTGATCATGATTTTCATATATTTTTTTGATTCGAGAATTGCATAAACTTTTGGAAATGATCATAGGCCCTCCTTGTTATATCACCCATATTAGCCTTGAGTCAACCTCACCCTTATATGTTTACCCTCGTTAACCCCTTTGAGCCTAAATATAACCTTTCGTTTCATAACCCCATTCCCATAACCAACTCTACATTGGAGTTTTAAACCATACATACGCTTTCCATACCTTTGATTGAAATGATACTTGGGATTGAATGTTGTTGTTATGATGTCGATTGAAATTTAGGCTTATGAGAGTTTGAAAAGTAAAGAAAAGAAAGTAGTGAGAAAAATGAAGAAAAAAAGAAAGCAAAAAGCAAAAGAAAACAAAAGAAAAATGAGAAAAAGAAGAAAATAAAAGAAAGAGAAAGTTGTAAATGTTGTGTATATAGTTCAATAAGCTTTGATTACTCTCCCCGATGATATATCTAATGTTGTTTTGGATCTTATTTTCCAATTTTGATATTGCCCGCATTTTCCCATTATCCCGAGTTTTCATCCCGGACACTTTGAATCCGTACATACATATCCTTCATTTCATACCCTATCCTAACCTACATTACAACCCTAGTAAAGTCATATGTGATCTTAGGTTGATGTAATTTAAAAGTTTAAATAGTTTTGATAATCTGTGAAAATGCATTTCGCCTCTTTTAATGTGCGATATCCTTTCATTGAGATTACAGTTTTTCATTTTATATATAGCGTTCTTCATTTGTGACATCTGTGCGGCCTAGTTTCCATTTACATTTACTCTTTAGCTCGCATGTTCCATGTGTTACCTACCTATTTCGAGTGAATTTTATTGATGAGTGTAATGCCCGTGAGGATTGAATATATGCTTGCTTTAATGTTTATTCGGTTTATATAAGTTTTTCACCAAATCACACTTTGCATGTGCTCGCTCCCCTCCCACATTTTAAGGTTCAATTCTATGAGGTGCATTCTATAATGTTTAATGATTTGGACTTTTGTTTGAATTCATTCACTTTGCTAATAATGCGTATGAAATCCTTTTCGCTATTATTGGCCCTGTCGCATGTTGGTTTGGGCATATTTTGAGGAAACGATGTGATGTTTGTGGGTATCATCCCTGAAAACCCTTACGAGACAACACTCGTCCACTAGGGTGACCTAGGGATTTAATGGCTTATTGCATACGCTAAATTCAATCGAATCGCCCGCGCTAAATCTAAAGAAGAATGACTATGTAAAACTACCCATTTGTATATACATAAATTATATAATTTTTTTAAAGCACCATAAATTAATTTAATGCACGTTGTGACATTTATGCACACATATAGATAAAATATGGTCATTGTGACATTTTATATTAATTTAAAGTCTTCTAGCCTTTATCATTTTGTAATTTGGCTTTTGGGGTTTATATGTATTTTGGCATTGGGGGTACAGTAGTTCTTTTCAATTAGCTTCGAGGTTCACAGTTTTCACTATTTATACTCTGATTCTACTTAATTTTTAGGCAACTTTTTTGGGAAAGATGTTGGAAAAAATAGATATTGACCTCAAAATGCCAATAAATAAACTTAATACACCGAAAACTACTTATCCGAAGGTACAAAATATTATTTTTTAGAACTTGGCTCCAACTCCATTTAAGTCAAAATGGTTCATAAGGTTTTAGCAGATTTTCAGTGGTAAAAACTTTGGTGACAACGCATTTTAATCGTCGATGTTACTTAATAGTGATGATATTCGTTGAGTGTTACATTTGAAGACCAAAATTGTTGAGGTTATTGAATGTTATTAACAAAAATTAGGTTGAATTCATTCAAATTACAAAGATTTTTAGAAATCTAAATATGATAATAATTTGGGCACCACACAAATTTTTGAAATTGTGTGTGTTTCAAAACTTTCTAAAATTTAGCGTGTTTCAGAACATTCTGGAATTCAAATCAATATTCAATGCTTAACTATTATAGGCACCGTATAAAAGTAACTTTTTCATTTTTAGCCTGACTGGAATATAAGACACGCTTTTAACATGCCTAGAATCAATATTACAAAATATATGGTCTTGTTCTCGCATATCTATGAGTAAATAAACTGATTTTCTTTTGTTATTTTATTTAAAATTAGGTGGATAAAAGTTGAATGCACGAAAATGATCGATTTTATGAGAAGTGTGTGATGAGAGTTAGATCATTGATTCGATTTGCGAAGAATCATATGGGGCAAAAAAATGAAACTAGATGCCCGTGTTGTGATTGCTTGAATATTGATGGTAGAAACATTGATGAAATGGAGGATAACTTATTTTTGAAAGGTTTTTGCACAACTTATACTCAATGGATATATCATGGGGAACGCTCTGAACGCTTTGTGTATGGTAGTGCAAATGCCGAAGTAAATGGCGATGAAGAGATAACAGATAGTGAAGAGGATAATGGTGACGATATGCGTGATATGTTAGAAGACGTGCATATAGGAACATTCATAGATACTAAGGGTCCAGTTGATTCGTCTCTTGGTAATTCTCCCAAAGATGTTGATGGTGGGGAGAAGAAAAGCTTTGAAAAATTATTGAGTGAATCTGAACGCGAACTTTACCCTAATTGTAAAAAATTCTCTACATTGGATTTTCATGTCAGGTTGCTACACTTGAAGGTAATTAATCACCAGAGTGATAAATCACTCAACATGTTGCTCGAGCCATTGAAAGAAGATTTTCCAAATGGCAACCCTTCCAAAATCATATTATGAGGTGAAAAGCATTTTGCGTGATTTGGATTATGATATGGGTCGATTCATGCTTGTAAAAATGATTGTTCGTTATTTCGAAAGGAATTTGAGAATATGCAAGAGTGTCCAATATATGGGGAGTCTAGATGGAAGATCAATGACGGCAAGGGTAAGCGGATTCCACATAAGTTTCTTCATTACTTCCTGCTAACACCAAGACCCAAAAGATTTTTTATGTAAAAAAACATAGCTGAGGATATGAGGTGGCATAAAGAGAAGTGTGTAAATGACAATGTGTAAAGACATTCTACTGACTCTAATGCTTGGAAGGAATTTAATAAGGAGCATGAGTGGATCTATCTAAAACCTCGTAATGTTCGAATTGTTTTAGCAAGCGATGGATTCAACCCGTTTGGTAACATGAACAACTCATATAGCATATGGCATGTTATACTCATGCCTTACAACTTACCTTCGTGCAAATGCACGAAAGAAGAATTTTTTATGATGTCATTGCTCATTTCCAGACCAAAGGCACCTAGTAAGGACATCGATGTGTATTTACAACCACTGATCGATGAATTGAAGGAATTATGGGATGTTGATGTGGAGACATTTCAAATGCCTGCGGCGGTTTTGTGGATAATAAATAACTTTCCAGCCTACAGTAACTTATCCGGATGGAGAAATAAAGGATACATGGCATGCCCTACTTGTAACAAGCATACTTCTTCACAAAATTAAGAAGTAAGATTTTTTATATGGGCCACCGTCAATATTTGAAGCCAAACTATAAATGGCAAAAGAGTAAAAAATTTAATGGCATGCTGGAGCTTCGTTCAAAGCCTACGAAGTTTGATGGGAAATATTGGTTGGAACAATTGAATTATCTTAATGATAGTATCCCTGGGAAACACTAAGACATTAGAAAGCGAAAAATTACACCCGAAGAGATGAATTGGACCAAAAAAGTATTTTCTTCGAATTGTCGTATTGGGTGACACTGAAGTTATGCCATAATCTTGATGTCATGCACATTGAGAAAAATATTTGTGACAGTATACTTGGGACAATATGAAACATCGAAGGGAAAACAAAAGACACATATAAAGCGATACAAGATTTGGAGGATATGAAATTAAGAAAGGAGTTACATTTGAAGCGGAATGGTGATAAATATATGATGCCACCAGCATCATATACCCTTTCGACGTTGGAAAAATAAGGGGTTTTCTAGTTCCTAAGATCTGTTGAGTTTCCTAATGCTTATGCATCCAATATCTCTCGATGTGTAAATGTTAGTGACGGTAAGGTATCGGGACTGAAAGGTTATGACTTGCATGTTCTATTACATCGATTGTTGGCTATCGGTGCTCGTGGATATTTACCTAAGGACGTATATACCACATTGGTTGAATTGGGGAAGTTCTTTAATGACTTGTGTTATAAGAAGTTAAATGAAGAAAAAAACTAAAGAGATTGCAAAAGGCATCATCCTAATTTTGTGCAAACTTGAAATGATTTATCTGCCGGCGTTTTTCGATATAATGATCCACTTAACTGTTCACCTATCGTGAGAGGCTATGCTCGGTGGACCAGTTCAATACAGGTGGATGTATCCTATTGAAAGGTGTGTTTTTATACATATTTAGTCATTATTGTGTACTTTGTGTTATAGTTTGTGGGTTTATTTTGACATGATGTGACATTATATATGCAAGAAGTTTTTATAAAAACTCATGGTCTTAGCTGATTTATACGAATTTATCTTGTAAAATCGATCAAAATCCGGGGATTAATATTCAAAACCCATCCATGTTGGTGTTTTTTATTCTTGAAACAAATTTATCATTATCGATTTAATTCAATCCTCTCGCATTAAAAATCGATGAATCAAGCAGGTCATATCTCACATTTTCTACCTTGCTCCGGCAAGGGACATGGCCAATTAGAAATAGTTCTTTATGGTACTAACTTGTATAAGTCAATGTATTTTTTTGGCTTATATTCTCATAGCAATTCTTGTGGTACTAACTTGTACAACGATTGCTGCCTTGGTTATTTTTTTTTATCTAAATTCCTTACGAGCTGCATTGCTCGCAAATCTATCTGTAAGATTATGATCGAGACTAATCAATGCATGTACATAGACTCAACTAGGGTGAAACAAAGAGTTCGTGGACCTACTAAAGGTAGAGGATTGGAAAAAACTGTCAAAGAAACTAGGAAGAAGATGCGAATAGAAATTTCCAAAGAGAAAGGAAGTCCTCTTGAGCATGAGCAGTCTTCCAAACTTTCTAGTGAGATAGGGATTATAACTCGAAATCTTATTCCGCTGCCAACTAAATGGAAAGCACTTAGTGAGCGTGATAATAATGAAGCTTTTGATATAATTAGTGTAAGTATATATATTTTTAGTCCTGTGAATATCGGTATTATACATTTATGTTTAACTTGATTAATTAATATTTTGTATTTATAGGAGAGATTTGAAATTGACTTGGATGAACATGGAAAACGAAGTTGCGAAGAGTTAATGAAAGGGAGGAGTAGGGCTCAAAGAAGTAAGCTTCATCAATATTATTTGACATTTGAGTCAAAGGAGGTGGCACGGGCAAATCAACATAGTAGTTGTACCGAGGCAAATTGGCACGAATTGTGTGATTTATTTGCTGATCCAAAATATGAGGTAAACCATTATTGCAATTATTTTAATTATCTAATATGACAACTTTTATAGCTTATTTAATGATTTATCATATATATATATATATATATATATGTATATATATATATATATATATATATATATATATATATATATATATATATATATATATATATTATAGAAACGATGTGAGATAAACAAAAACAATAAAGGAAAGAAAAATGTAAGGCACAATAAAGGATCCAAGGCATTTGTGGTTGTTCGTGATGAACTGGTAATATTATTTACTTTAAGTTCAATTTTTTTTCTTTAAATATGTTTTCTGATTATATACTCATTATATTTTGACAAAACGTAAAAGCGGCTAGTGGTGTTGAGCCTAACATGATCGAATTTTGTAAAGAAACCCATTGTAAAAATGAGAATTGGACGTCTCCTGAAGCCGAAGAAATCTATGTAAGTAAAATTACGATTTATTTTATGTCGCGCTCTTATCGGGTTAAGTATGTTTGGTTATTGGAGGCGGATGTTAAGTAGGTTGAGTTTTATTTGTTGATATGGAGGTTGTGATTAACTATGGAGGATTATTTTGTGTTGAAGTTGATTTTTAAATTGATTGATCAGGTTGGTTTTATTGTAAAAACAAAGAAAATTTTGCCATTTTTTTTTTAAAATATAAAATATTTTATTGGAGGCTATGTTGAGTTATATTTGTTGTAGGAGAGGGCGAGATTAAGTTTGAACATACTAGTTTTCATTTAAAACAAAGAAAAGTAAGTTGATTTTTTTAGGTATAAAATATTTAAAAATTTTGAATATGTTTAGATGTTAATTTTATATTTCTTTTACTCGGGAGGTGATGAAAAACCTTGAGTTTGAGTCTATATTTGAGGAGGGTCCATTATTGAGAACAGAAGAGATAGCGGACCGTGTGCTGTGGACGAGATCAAGGTATATTAATGGGCTTGGGAATGGTCCTAAACCAACTAATTCTAAGACATCTTTGCAACAAAAAAAATGCACAATTGGAGGAAGCTCTTAAGGAGTCTGTTAGAGCTCAACAAGAGTTGATGGAGCACCTAAAAGCTCAAGAGATTGAGTCTGCAGCTCATCGTGAGGAGATAATGAAGCAACAAGAGAGGCGTCTTCTCAACGAGCACTCATATATACCATTTTAGCTAAGCAAGCCGAATCTGATAAGATCATTCAATCCTTGCTTATTTCGAGAGAACTGCAATCGACATAATCTTTAGTTCAATGGTATGTCACTCGAGAGATATTTTTCCATTCAGGTAATAAATATTGAATTTATATAACTTAACTGACAATTTTTTATAATGAATTGCAGATCTTATTATTAGCCATCGTGTCGATTTTTTTGTTAACTTTTGTTATCAGATATTATGACTTATCTTTTAAGTGGAACTTTTCGCATACAAATGGTGCATTTTTGTGATTAGATATTATGACATGTGTGGAATTTTTTGCAAAAAGATGGGGCCCTCATTTGTTGATAACACTTTGCATTATGAAAATGACATTTGTGATAACTATTTGGAAAGAAAATAAACTAGTACTAATATTTAAAATAATATTAAAAATGATTATAACATTAGTCATAAAAAATAATAATATATAACATTAGCCACAAAAAATAATAATATATAACATTATGCACGATTTTTATTTGTGGACAGATGTGTTAGAAAAGTCTATTTGCAACGATTTTTAGTGGTGGTAAAAACTGACAACTTATTTAGCCGCAAATTTTTATGAGTATATGGGAGACAATTTGCCACGAAATTGTACTATTTGCTACAAATTTTTTTGACAAAAAGTAATAAGGAAAAATCGTTGCCAAAAGGTTCACAATTTGCAACGATTTCTTTTCGTGGCCAATAAGTTTACTATCGGCCACGAAACTCATTTTTGTTCTCATATACCTTTAGCCATGGGGCCTTGGCCACGACACTACTACGAAAAAAAATCGTTTTCAAATATCTTTAGCAACGAAATGTAAACATTTGGCTACGATTTTTTTCGCAGCAAAATGTACAATTTCTTGTAGTGTAAACCATGAGCCCTCTATTAATTAAACTCCTTTAAGATGAATATAAGATATTCAACATCCCAAAAATAGTTAAAGTCAAAATTCAAATAAGTGCATCCAAAAATAGTAAATTATATTCACAAAGTTAATCCCCCTAAAACTCTGGAATATTAATAATTAAGGTTAGCAACACATTAAAGAAATTCTACAAATTAAATTGATTTCTACAAAATTGTTGAAGTCCTGCACCTAATGATAAATTCAACTTGACTACTACAAATTGAAAAGAAAAAATATAAAGAAATTAGAAAGGTTGCAAAACCATTACCTAATTCATATGATATGGCTCACAAATAGGTTCAAATTATCTATCATTAGTCTACCCCAAACAATAAACCAACAGAACAATAAATATATGTTCGCTTCATAAAACAATGCCTTTAAAAATTGGCAAAAATTATTATAAAAGTTTAGATCTATAACCAACTAACCAAAGTGAGCTCCCTAAAGATCAAATCATCTATGTTCAACAGCAATTTAAATTGACATTCGCCAATAATTTCCATTTGGTAAGAACATTTCCAATTAATATAGGCAATCAACTACGTGAAATATAATTTTGAAAACATCATGCTATTATCATCATTAACAATTTAGCTATAGTACATTTCGTATAAATTTGATCTTAACTAAAATTTACTGAAATGACACGAATGTGTTGAATTTTAAGAAAACTATAAAATTTTAAAGTCAATACAAATATCAATTAAATAAGATATTCATAAAAATAACAAAACTTCAACCAAAGTACCTATCCAAGGATGATGCCGAAGGGTTGATACTTGCTCCTTAATCACTTCAAATCAGCAACCATTTTTAAATATATCTAAATACACAATATGGTTATGAATATTTATGTTTATTTTTAAATAGATTATGCACTTTTAGGACTTAAAATTATATTGATTATGGATATAGGACAACAAATATTTTGTTTCCATTTTTAGTCCCTATTTTTAATTTATCGATTGACGTGATATGCTATGATTGGTTGACGTTTTATGGATATGGGCCCACGTAAATGATTTTATTCAAAAATAAGGACTGAAAATGGAAACAAAATATTTGTTGTCCTATTTCTAGGATACATATTAAAATTTGTCCTTAATTTACAAAGCTCATTTTTTAAAATGAAGTAAATATTTACCTCAACCAAATGATATGCCTACAAAAACCATTGATCCGTGGAAGTGGAAATATATATAAAACAAAGAAAAAATAGTTGTAAAAAGTTATTCAAATTACAATATCATGATTTGATACATAAAACTATATTCATATAGGTGGCTTGAAGTTATGCTAGCTCGATAGTTGTATTGCGTGCATGTGGAGAGAGATTTTCCCTATCGATTACAATTAACCTAGAAGAGTACAAACAAAAAAACTTATATAACGGATGGCCCTATCACGTCATAAACAAGAAACTTATACACACAACATAGCTGCCCAAAATTTCATCCTTATCAATTCAACCATACTTTATTAATTTAATATTCTTTTTCATTTGCAATCATGGTAAATTTAGACATGCACCCAAAGTGATCGAACCAAATTAGGCCAAAGAAAATTACCCTTTTATACTCAAATAATCCTTGACAATGACATTTAAAGAAGAAAAATAAAAATAACGAAACAAAGACATGAACTCCAGTCGTTCACAATATTAAGGTGTTTTACGTAATAAGTTTATGTTCTCAAATTTCCACTACACTATCATCAAAACAGAACGCAACCAAAACTCACCTAAAATTAAAATTTTGATATTATGTATACTTGTACTTCCAAAAATCACACCACATATAATAAAAATAAAAAACAAAAAAACTACTCACAAGTAAACGTTGAAGACCCCATACCACCATGTCAGCCAAAGCGCCAGTGCACAAACTGAGAAAAAACCCAGCTAAGTATCTATGCTCTCCCGCTCCATTTGGCTAACCTAATAAAAAATAAGAGAAAACTAATTCAAATAGTATAAAAGAATATTATAAAGTTCTAACTAACAACTAAATGAATTTAAGAAAATAAAATAAAATTGAGTAAGGCGTATTTCAGACAGTAGTTTAAAATATTCAAATTTACTAAGATAGATTTAATACAAAACTGAGCGAATGATCGTGCATGATTTAATATACCAATGAAACTCTAAAATGGTACAATGATTATTGTGCAGCAATACTGCAACAACAGATTACAACGCTCACCTTCAATCTTTCAAAATTATTTTAAAAAGACCGTCTTCTGTAGGCCGAGCTATGAACGAGGTGATTAAGCTCTAATATTCTACAACAGCAAGATGAAGATGCGACAATGGAGGAAAGAAGGTTTAAAGAAGGTTCAAGCATGCAACATGGGGGGATTTTATTGTAGCCTAAAAATATTTGGCTATTTGGGTCAATGAAACACTGACACCTGCCAACATCATTGCTACGCTTTCCAGTTAGGACAACACCTGGTCAGCTCCAGTACCCTTCAATTGTCTCTCCAGCCGAGCCGACCACACCAAGGAATGTGAACCTTCAGTCATATGAAGATATACATGTGGAGAACTTTAATAGTTACTATATTTATGCACATGAGTAACACCCAATTGCATATTATTGTGTACAGGTGTAAATGCTTCGAGTTATAAAAGCATTCCACCTCTTGGGATTCCACTAACTATAAATACACCATCTCTCCCATCTGAAGGGGGACACGAATTCAATTCTAGACTTGAACCCAAGATACTAGAATAAGACCCTAAATACTATTGATCCGTAGAAGTAGGCTCCATTCATGAGTTGAACCACGTGAAAATCTCTATTGTCTTTCTTTATATTTTTAATTTCTCTTTTATCTGTGATTTTAAATTTGGTAATTGAGAGCTAAGATAAATAATTCATATTTAGACATCAACACATATCTCAAAATATTAACAATAATATCATGCATATATACATGTATAATATAATGTTCATTTTTATATGGTATTTCAAAATTTCAAAGAAACCCCAGAAATTCAATTCAAAATAATTATTTTTTATATTTTAAAAAATCAACTCAAAAATAATATTTTTATTATTTTAAATGGTTAATTATACTTACGCGCCCTGAACTTTGACCTTCCTACACTTCACCACCTTAACTTTCAATTTCATTAAATTACCCCCTAAATGTTGAAAACGACATCAAGTAGCCCCCCGAACGATAATACCGTTAAGTTTTTGAACGAAAATGACACGTGCCACCCCTTTCGACCTTTGTTATGTTTTTTCTAGGTATTTTTTTTTATAAAACGACTTCTATCTCTTTCTCACTATCTTCTCTTCCTTTTCTCTTTCTTCTCCACATATCTCTCCTCTCTCTAGTTCAAACTTGATCTCTCTCTCTTGCTCCCTCTCTCTCTCTCTCACACACACACACACACGCGCGCGCACACACACACACACACACAAAAGAACACACAAGCACATACATATAAAAAAAATCCAAATTTTGAAGGATGTTAAGGTGGGGGGTACTGGGGGGTGAATCGGGGGCGGGGGGGTTGGGGGTGTTTGGGAGGTGGGATGGGGGATGTTTTTTTAGGGGGGGGATAGGGGTGGGTTTTTGTGTATTATTTCAGCTTTTTTATTGGAAATAATTAATGTTGTTGAAAATCGTTTTTGATTGTCGGAAATCGTCTTTTATTTGTTGGAAATAATTTTATATTGCTGAAATTGGTTTTTTCAATACCAGAAATAAATTTTATTAGCTAGAAATAATTTGTTATTGCTAAAAATCACTTTTCATTAGCTGGAAATTAATTTTCGTATGTCGAAAATAATTTTGTGTTGCGAAAAATCAAATTTTTATTACTGAAAATAATTTTTATTTGATGACAATAATTTATTATCACTGGAAATAATTTTTTATTTGCTGAAAATCTTTCTTTATTTTGTTTCTAGATTTTTTAAAGTTTTTTTTATAACTTTCAAAATTTTAATTAATTTTTTGTAATTTTCTTAATTTTTGTCATTTTATAGTTTGTAGTTTTTTCCTCATTTCTTTATTTTCTTATGAACTTCCATATTTTTATATGTTTTTTTTTTTGCATTTTAATTTATTTTCCAATAAATATTAGTATTTTTACTATATTTTTGTTTTTATTTTTTTATAATATTGAAAATTTTAAATACTATTTTTTTAATTTTAAGAATTTTAAAATGTAAATATTTGTATGTTTTTAAATATTTTAAATTTTTTGTAAATTTTGCAAATGATTTTTTATATTTATAAAATATTTTTCAGTATTTTTCAATTTTTAGTCTTTTTATTGTTATTTTCATATTTTATTCAAAAACAATTATGTTTAAACAAAAGTGCCCTTACTATGACTCATGTGCCACTCACAAGCTTAACGTTTCCCTTCAAAAATTAACGGAGGTGGACGGCAGAGACTTATATGTAGCCGATTTCAAAATTAGAAGTGTGAATTGAAAAAACTGAAGTTGGGGAGGCGAAGTGTTGGGGGAGCAAAATTTTAGGAGGGCTAAGAGTAATTAACCCTATTTTAAATTATGTTCACAGAATACAATAAGTATAAAAACTTCAACCCTTCAAAGAATGTTTTTAATCTTTTCCAACAACAATGACTAGACACATATATATGAAATTTATAGTTAAACAATTTGCAATTGAAAGTATATGTGTGAATAGTTTCCCCAGGGGTCGGGAAGATGTCTAGCAATTACTCTTCACAAGAAAACCTAGCTGAATGTCAATAGAATTGTGTAAAACATTGCCAAATATTATCTAAAATTTATGTGAATTGAAAAAAAAGGTTACAGTAGAGGTTACATTTAGCACAAATATAGTCAAATTTTGTATGTTGACTTATGGAAACACCATACCAAGAGTGAAGCGTCCTACGACGAAAGAGAATGAATGTTAATAAATGATACCCTTTTAAAAACTGAACGAAATTAACTAGGGCACAAACTTATATTGTTCTTTCGTAGTCACATTATTGCCACATTGTCTTAAAAAAATCACGATTTATTGATTCTTTTTCTTTTTTAAGATCAGTGCTCATTATTCCAAAAATGACAAAAAAAGACTATTAATTTTCCCCGCAGTTTCAATCCCACGAGAATGAATTGAATAATTTAACGGATATGTTTTATTGCAATCCCCCTCAACCTAGTCTTTCCAAATTATCTAAAGCCCATAAAAACCCCATTAAAAAGAAAGAAAGACATAACCAAATTTTGGAAGATGAAGGTAACAATAAATTAACGGATATTGAAATTTCGAACGTTAAGGATGATGCCAAAAAAAAGAACAATTTATGAGGGTCTCAAAAAAAATCTTGATACATGCGAAACCCCATTGGAAGCGGAGATCCAAATGGTGTACTTTATAAAAGAAGCCCAAAAGTATAGAGATGCCCGAACCGAAGAAATTAAGAAAAATTCAATCTTTCAACGGCTCGTGCGAAGACCCGTAAGAGTAAATGATGGCTTCTTTGCTTTTTTCTTATGTAGTTTGGCCTATGCTCAAATCTTTTGCCTCTTTGGGGTTTTGATAGGATCCTAGGCTTTTAATTATGTATACTTGTATGTTTTTTTTGTTATAGAGTTGTTACATAAGACTCTTTCTCGTTAAGATTTTTTGTCCTTATGACTTTGTGGTGTGCTCCCTCATCCACTATTTTTATTTTATTTGTAAAATTTTTGCTCCTTTGGAGCAATTTAAAAAAACATCTTACAAGTTATCTCCAACATATCCTAACCGCCCATGTCATCTGTATATGTTTCACTTTACGGTTTCCAAATCCTAAACAGAACTTCATATCTCTCTATTTAAAAGCCACGTTTGTCAGTGTTAATAAGCAATATATATGACCTATAAATGTAACATATTATTAAAACTTTTACACAAGAAGTTATTCTTTTTTAATCTTTCCAGACAATTATGATCAGACACTAGAAGATTAAATTTATAGGTAGACAATTTTGACTTGAAAATATGCATGGGAAAATTTTACATAGAGGTGTGCAAAATATTGACCCACTGAAATTAAGTCGAAAAGCACAGCTAAAAGAGAACCTTGAGAAAGTAATTGTGCTAGATTACTATTAACAAGAAAAGCTAGCGGAAATTCAATATGGATTTGCCAATGAGGATGACTTGGTCGAGGAATGCGGGATCAAGCCTACAACCCTCCAATCATAGTCACATATATGTAATTTCCATATCATTTATTATTATTATTATTATTATTAATAATAATGGTACCGAATAGTCTCTCTAAAAAAATTTCATACACGATCAGTCAAAACTTTTTTCTTCTATTTCAAAAAAAAAAACTAGCTGAAAGTGAACCGAATTGTGTACATGGCCAATTGATTTTCAGAAATACATTCATCGTTAATTTTTAACAACAAAACACCCTACTGTATCAGGATTATATATATTTAACATTTGAGATTCATTTGGTTAAATTCATAATAAATTCTCCATTTTTCAGATGAATAGAGTGTCATTTTAGGCAAGTAATCACTTCTTCATTTACAGTAGAAGAATGAGTTAGCTTATGGCCCTCATGGAGAATTTTGATTCCTAAAAAGTAAACAAGCGTGCATACCAAAACTAAGAGGACAATATGACTGTTAAAATGATCAGGGATAATAGATATAATTTATATACAAATGAATAACAGGAATCCTTGAAGGACATTCAAGTGAAGTGCTCTTTTTCATATCCTTTGAAAGGTAGAACACTAGAAATGTAAATGACCACAAACGACACAAGAGTCGATAGAAAAATAAATAAAAATAGAAATGTAAAATCCTTATGAAACACACAGATGATACTCAAACAACGTAGGCCACAATGACAGTTATATCGTCATATTTTCCACCCATGTGCTCCAATCCAGCCCTTTTAGAGGCCCTCGCAAAAGGAGTGGAAGCAGATGTGTCCAAAGACCTTTCCAAGGCAAATTGTGCTATATTCCATGCTAAAACCTCAGGCATGTCAAGCATCTCATCCGTAGACAGCTTCACCAAATCCTCAATCTCATTTGAAAAAACATTATCAAATAACCCATCACTTCCCGCCACAATTACGTCTCCTTGTTCAACCGCAACCGTAAGCTCGATAGCCGAATTAGGGCAATCCGCGTGAGTACTATTCCCCAACTGATAAGGGTGATTAAACCCGCGCTGCTGAAGTGGCGACTGATGTATAATATAACCTTCTCGTATTACAACAAACCCACTATCTCCGACATTTGCCGCATGCAATAATTCACCATCAAGAGTGAGAATACAAGCAGTGGATGATCCTTTAGCCTCAGTATTCAAGAAAGCTTCACTTAAAATACTCTTTGGGTTTATAATACTTCCGGTCGGGGTATCTTTAACAGATGAAACACAATTACTCATCAATTCTCGGGCATATTCACCTGCGTCCACCCCTCGCCTAGCCCATCCGCCAACCCCGTCAGCCACTCCGATGGTGTTATGATCTGCACAGATGAAATGAGAGTCCTCTCCGAGTGGTTTAAGATTACTTTTCTTGGGTATGTAGAATGACCCTGCAAACATTTTCAAGTCGGTATCATAAAAAGAGTCTTCAACCATGGTGAAAGTTTAATGAAAATAAAGAAAGGGATAGACTAATGGCGTTTAGGTTTTGAGAAAAGAGTGTGTGTGATACTGCTTTTGATATACCAAAGAGAGAGAGTTGAGTTGCGTGAGGAAGTAATATCGAACACAAATATTACTCACTCTTCTTTCTGGAAATTGGTAAGAACCTTCCAACTTTCTTCTCTACGTTAGCTAGGACTCCGTACCTTTATTTTCTCACACGTGAATTAGGATATAAGAAGATCTCAATTGATGTAGTGCAAGAGGATTCTATTTTTAGATTCCTATTAGTGCGGTAAAGAAAATCACTTTTTTTTTTAGATTCACAAATATGTTGTAATTTATAAGATTCACAAATATGTTGTAATTTATGCGTTATTTATTCCTTTAAAGCTTTTTTTTGAATGGTTTTATTCTAATTATAATTGATCGTACTATAAAAATCCCTCCAACCATTACTAATTATAGTTTACATATTGTTATGGTAAAAAATAATATCAATTATGGATATAGGACAACATACATTCGATTTTAAATTATCGATTGACGTGACATATTGTGATTAGTTGACGTTTTATGAATGTGGATCTGCGCCAACGACTTTATCTAATAACTGGGACAAAAATTACAAATGAAATGTTTGTTGACCTATTTTTTAATAAGGTCCTAAATTTACGAAGCCCCTAAAGATTAATGTTTATCCCCTTAAAATAGTCTTATTTGGTTTTAAACCCACTTCATTTTTACGTCTATCAAATGTGCTAATAAGATCATTATGTTCAAAATAGTGATCTTAGTGGTGTCAAACCAACATTTTCCACCAACATAAAAAAAATATCTAGTAATATTCATTTGCTACCATCATATCATTAGTATTCGGAGAGTGTCAAATGATAATGACGCAACAAATTTAATTTAAAAAGCAGTTTAGCTTGTCAAACGTAGGAAAATCTAACTCATTTTTAATTTTCAATCGGTCCAGGTTTTCGAATGTATTGTATATTTTGGTAGAAGGCATTCAATTTCTTATGGGACATTTTAATTTCCCAACATGAATTACTATATCATTTTTTTTACAACGTCGCTATAAGAGTTGATATTAGGGAGTGTTATATAACACTTCTTTTCCATGAAAAATACAAATATATGGAGTCATTTTCCATCTTGAATGTCTGATAAACAATTTAAAATACAAATATATGGAGTCATTTTTCATCTTTAAAATAAGTCACGTAACAACTTTTTCCACAAAAAGTTTGAATTAAAAAACCTCCTTCCACCTTGTTATTCATTTTTCAGGGAAAACAATTCCTAAACCAAAGAAATTGACAAAAAAATCCAGAAAATGAATAAAAAACCCAAAAGTATTGAAAAAAAAATACACAAAATGAATAAAAACATAAAATAAATATTAACCCGAGAAATAATTTTAAACAACACCTAGAGATTTATTCAAAAGTCAGAAATTTATTAATTAAGAAAAATAATAACAGAAAATTAAAAGAAATGCTCGGAAATTTAAGAAAACAGAAAAAAATAAAAACCAAAAACAAAGAAAAAAATATATATAGTAAATAAAAAATAGAAAATAAATTAAAACCCCATAACTAAGTAAAAAGCACACAAAAATTTATTACAAAGTCAGAACATTAATAATTAAGAAAAAAAAACTGAAAATTAAAAAAATGCCCATAAAATAAAAGAACAGAACTAAATAAATAAAAACCATAAATAATGAAAAAATGAATAAAAAAACAGAAACTAAATATTAACCTCATAATTAATTAAAAAAAATATTTAAAAGTCAGATAATTTATAATTAAGAAAAAAAATAATAGAAAATTAAAAAAAGCTCAGAAAATAAAAAAGAAATCAATCCCAAAAAAGAATACAGAAAATAAATATTAACCCCACAATTAACTTAAAAAAAAAACCCAGAAATTTATTAAAAAGTTAGATACTTATAATTAAGAAAAAAAGATCAGAAAAAAAGAAACCAATAAAAATCCCAAAATAATCAAAAAAATATAGAAAAGGAATAAAAAATAAAATAAATATTAACACCAGAATTAATTTTAAAAAATCCCTAGAAATTTATTAAAAACTCAGAAGTTTATTAATTAAGAAAAACATAACAGAAAATTGAAAAAAAAGCCAAGAAAAGAAAAAAAGCATAAATGAATAAAAACCCATAAATTTTTATACAGATATAGCAAATGAATAAAAAAATTGGAAAAATAATCACCCCCGAATTAAATTTAAAAAATAGCCAAAATTTCATTAATTAAGAAAAAATAATAGAATATAAAAAAATTCTTAGAGAATTAAAAAACATAAACGAATAGAAACCAAAAAATAATGAAAAAAATTAAATGAAATGAATAAAAATAGAAAATAAATATTGACCCCGAAATTAATTTTAAAAAGCACCCAGAAAATTACTAAAAATTAAAAATTTATTAATTACGAAGAAAATAGAAAATTCTCAAAAAAATAAAAAAAAATGGAAAAGAATGAAAAACCCTTGAAAAATAAGAAAAAAAAATTCTAGAAAAAAATTAAGAAAGAAAATAAAAATAGAAAAATAAAAAGAGAACAAGAACAGAGTTGGCTCTTGGGGGACGATCTGGTTATTTTTATTAATTTTCTAGTATTTTTATTATTTTTTATATTTATTTTCTATTTTTTATTTATTTCCTATTTTTAAAAATTATCTACGTGTTTTGATTTATAACTTTTATATTTTGTTTTTATTGAATTTTCTATTTTTTTCCCATGTTTATTTATTTTCTGGATTTTCTTTATTAATTTTCTATTTTTAGTTTTTATTTTCTAAGTGTTTTAATTATTGGGTCAATTCCTGAATAGTCGCTAAGATAAATACATATTTTTCAAAAAGGACATCTATGTTTAGTTTAACCATTTACTCATTATTCTTTTATTTTAAAGGTCTGCACGAGTGGCACTCTTCCCCAAAATATGTAGTAAATGACTTTTTGGAATAAAATAAAAAGGTATTAAAAAATATTTGAGGAACATTTTGGTATATGCCCCTTAATGGATTGCTCATAGAGATGCTACGTCAAATCAATTTCCGTTTTTGTATTTATTTTGAAAATATACGAGGTACTATCAAAATTACTTGTTTTGTTTGTTATTAAGTATTTCAAAATAGACCTTTGTTTAGGTTCATACGTATTTGCAAACAAAAATAAAAAGTAGAAAAGTGTAATATTTTTTAGCTTGAAAGTAATGGCAATAAAAAAGTAGTTTTTTTTTCATGGGAAATATTGGGAATTAAACACTTAAAAGATGAAAAATAGAACATTTTCCACGAGAAAATAATTGCAATCAAACAACACCAACAAATTTTTTTCATGAAAAATATTATCAAGTTATAAATTATGTGGAAATTGATTCTAAACGCTTATGTTCCATCTTATTTATCAAACACACCCTTAGTTTAAAATAAACTATAGGAAATTTAATACTATTTAATTAGGGGCTTAGTTAATAAATAATTGTCCTTTTGAATAATTTAACCAATAAAATTCCTTTGGCCCCAACTATTTTAATTTCAATTCCATGTGCTAAAAATTGAGTAACAAACATTTTCTCCATCGAAAAATAATATATTGCAATGGGATGCAACTAGCTACACATGTGCACAACAAAATTCAAATACAATCCTTATTCATTAAGATATGCATGATCTCATATTATAACGTTTTTATTTCTTTTAGGGCTCGTTTGTTTCGAGGTTTGGAAATGAAATTTAGGACTCCTGAAATTTAGAATTCTCCTTGTCTAGAATTACAATGTTTGGTTGAAAATTTGTGGGGAACTTAGAATTCCTAGAATTTAATTTTCCCACCAAAATTGGAATTCTCCTTTCCCCGATAAAATGGGGTGAGTATTATATTTCCAAACATTTAAGCTTAATTTTGTGGTCAGACAGAAATCTCATCTCACATAAACTCTCACTCATACTCTCTCTCTCCCCCCCCCCCCCCCCCCACCCACACACACACACTTTCTATCACACACATACACATCACTCTCTCTCTCTCACTCTCACTCTTGCGCGTAAGCACACACCCAAACGCACTCTCTTATTTTCTCACATGCATACTCTCTCTCTCTCTCTCTCTCTCTCTCTCTCTCTCTCTCACACACACACACACACACAATATCTTTCTCTCTCACACAGATACACTAACATATACACTTATATGTACATCCAAAAGTAATTCAGTATGAAAGAATCCAACACATAACATTGGAGTGTAAACCTCTAATCTTCATAGCTTTGATCTCCATTAACACTTCATTGCACACCCATTGGTTGAATCGCAAAATAATCAAACCGTGAGCCCTCCATTAATTAAACTCCTTTAAGATATCCAACATCTCCAAAATAGCTAAAGTTAAAATTCAATCAAGTGCATCCAACAAATGTAAATTATCTTCACAAAGTTAAATCCTCCCAAACCTTTGGAATATTAACAATTAAGGTTAGAAACACATTAAAGAACTTCTACAAATTAAATTGATTTCTACAAAATTGTTGAAGTCCTGCACCTAAAGATAAACTCAACTTGACTTCTATAAATTGAAAAGGAAAAACATAAAGAAATTTGGATGGTTGCAAAACCATTGCCTTTTTTTTTTAAATTGCAAGGGGCAGACAGCATTCATCCGCTTTTCAAGATACATGAAACAATTGCCATCTTAATCCCCTTTATTACATCTATCGTAAACATCAAAAAATGAAGAAAAAAAATCCTCCTCTCAAACAACAAAGCGAAAAGCAATCCAAAATTAAAATAAATCTCATCTCATGAACCCCTTATAGGTGTTACAGAAGTTGACAGCAAAAAGTATATGTTAGGGTCATATTAATCTGGTGTAGCTGCTCCTTGGTTGAGTTCCGCAAATCGCATTCCAACGCGCATGGAGTGTTTTAAGAACTTCTCGACACACCGGTGGACACAGGTCTCCTCTTGTTTGTCAAGGGTTTTGCGTGGGAAGGTGTCCACACAATCAGTGAAACATGTCTCCACCAGTGAATTATACATCCTTAAACTGTCACGAATTTGGAGCTGGTCGATCATGGTAGACATTCTGAGTTTGTCTTCTTCTGGGAGAGAATCCAAGTCACCCAGCATGCTCTTGTCCATCTTCAAATATTTTTATTACAAGGGTTATGGGGAGAGAGATAAACTTCTAGGTTTGATTGATAATTTGAAGAAGGAGTCCCTCATATTGAAGAGTCTAATTCTTTGCATGAGTAAAAAATTTTGAAGTTAAAAATGATTTGACAAACTCGAGTAGGTTTGATAGTGATGGTAATGGATCGTTTTGTTCTCATGCTTCGAGCGTAAAAGAGAAAACCATAGTTTTCTTTAGAGGTTCAACCATTCCCAAGGACGTCAGACAAGGTCAACCCATATGTGTCTTTTCATCCGTTTACACATATTCATATTGTGGTAGGAAAGGTCACCTTAGGCGTTTTTGTTTTGATCTTGGAAAAAATCATAGGAAGTTTATGTCTAGTGTTCTCTTGGTTCCTAAATCCCCCACATGACAATTCACATCTATTTGGGTTAGGAAATCACTTTTAGAGGCAATATATTTTAGACAAGTTGATTCCTGATTACTTGCACATGATTCTTCTCTTGTCATATCATATAGATGATTGTGTTTGCATGTTTGTAATACAATAGTTGTGGTTTCATGATATATATTTGCTAGTGCAATGACATGTACTTTTTGTATTAGATTTTTTATTTTGAAATTTTTTTGAAAAATACAAAAAGATTTTATTTTGATAAAATTTTGAAAAATCCAAAAAGATTTTTGTATTTTGTTTGCACCGTTTATCGATAGACACTTAGGATGGCCGAGTCACAACATCATTCCATTTATTCATGTGACTATTTGCTAGTGTTTTGAACCAATATATCATGTCATCTTTGTGCTTTATAATGTGTGTCGCCATTAAGATGTAATTAAGTTTTACTTCCAACATGTTTGACTCATGATTTCCTTTATTGCAGACGTGCACGAATTTGTTTGATTATTTTGCTTATCTTATCACATGTTGGTTGGGTGTTTTCACTTCAATCCTGTCTTTAAAAACGAACAAAGCACGATAAAACTTGCCAAGAAAGTAGTGCATGTAAGAACCGTTTGGTGAGATTGTGTGCTCTATTTGAAAACGGGGAAGGGCTGCGAAAGGTACTCTTTTGTCCTTTGCGAATACTAAGCCACCGTTATATCGGACCTAAAAAATTGAGGAATTTTATTATCCGGGGTTCAAAGAGGTTTAAAAGAGCCCGAAAAAAATTTAATGGCAATAAAAATAAATTCATGCAAAAAAGGGACCATTAGGTTTTTTGCACCAATTCTCCAATGTTTGAGAATTTAGATTACCTCTAAAAGAAAATATGAATGAGGGAGTTTGGATGGAATTTAAACGAGCTTGCACGTCTTTGAAAGTCTTGAAAAAGCGTTAAATAGTTTTGGAGGGTATTGGCATGGAAATTTCTTTGACTTTGATTTGTTAATTTGCATAAGACGATGTCATCTAAATTCAACAATTTTTACACCTAAGGATACTTTTGATGTTCATTCGTTAGGAGTACACGCATTCATCGTACACATATGATTAATTGAGTTTATTTACCTATCGAATGTGTTCACACTCATTCATTCCATTTCCATGACTTGGTTGCTTTAGTATAAATCCACGGTGTGTGATTTTTGTATCATTTTTTTTTCTTTCTTTGAAAAAATTAAAAAATAAAAAATAGTTTGTGGAATTTTGTGAGTTACACCTTTTCATATGAGTAGTTTGATTCATATTTGCTATGCACTTTTATCGTGACACTCCATGTTTAGTTTGTTTCTTCTTATCTATCTATTTGGGGACATAATAAAAAGGGGGAGAACGAATTATGATTTTATGGGGGAGTTTGTATTATGGGGAAGATTTGATTATATTGATTGATTTAGTCTTATATCATTTCAAACTCGATGTGTCACGAAGGTATTTGCTTTATCTCATGTGTGTAGGTACAAAAGTGATGATCATATGTTGCACACCCTGATGAGAAAAGCTTAAAGGTTTGAAGATTTGAACTTGAAGATTTTTGAAGAAAATTTGAAGACTTGCAAATTTTAGTATTTTACATTTTTGGGTTCATGGGGGATATTAGATTTGTATAGGCACTTT
Organism: Sambucus nigra; assembly: GCA_949130495.1. NCBI lineage: Eukaryota > Viridiplantae > Streptophyta > Magnoliopsida > Dipsacales > Adoxaceae > Sambucus > Sambucus nigra. Next base: position 61,775,875 of record OX422223.1, on the reverse strand, counting down.
GATTTGATAATTCGGAGTTTTTATTTTGTACCGGCATAGACATATGCAGAGATTTGTAAGGACATTATTTTATAAGTCCGTTATCAATTTAGTATGTCATATACCACTACACCGTCAAAGAGCATTCAAGAACATTCAAGCATCAAAGGCGGATCCAAATATCAAGATCTTCAACATTCAAGCCTCCGCAAAGTTAAGTTTGATAAGGTTGTGTTTTAATTCCTTAGCATTTCACTTAAAGTGTTGGGATATTTTTATCAAATATTTTTCTAAAGATTTTGTTCTCGGACACTTTTCCGTAGAAAAATCATAACTAATTCATAAAAAATCAGAAAAATACGAAACTGGCGGCCATGCATTCATATTGAAATTATCTACAAAGACGCGTGAAATCTCATTAGATAGGTTCAAACGACCTACTTTTGTCATTCAAACGACATTTTCCACGTGTTATTTTTTTCATTCGAGCGACCTGCTCTTGTCGTTCAAACGACATAGCATCTCGTTCGAATGACGTGTCGCCTTAAGTTTTTTATAAATAGGAGTCTCCAACTCCGTTTTTCATAAGTAGACCTGCATAATTTTCAGAAACGAAACTGCTACTGCAGAAACGATTTTTGTCTTCTTTTAGGTTTTAAACCTTTTGTTTTCAATTCACAAAACATCCCAATCTTTAGTGAATTATATTGGAACCCTAGATTCAACTTTATTGAAATTTATTCTTTGTGGGGAGATCTCTACAACCGGAGAGTTGCGGGCTATTATGGAGGGAGTCTCTATCAAGTTACTCTTGTGGGAAGGATAACCTACACCGTGAAGACTGCGTGTACTTGTGGTATAGCTGCGTGTGAACCACTACTGATTTCTAGCCGTTACTTTGAAGGTTTGACGAAGGCACCGTGTGTTACTCTTGTGGGCGATCAAGTTTTATGTAAGTCAATGGTCTTGTAAACTTTTCAAAGTCCTAGAAATAAAAGGTTTTTCCCTTCAGGAATTTTTCCTGAAATTTGTGTCGCATGCTTTATTTATTTATGGTTTGACACACGCACACACATAGTTGCATGTTTAGGGAATGAATTAATTTGGTTTAAAAATAGACTCTAATTAAGTAAGGATTAATTAAAAACTTGCGAATTAATTTAAATCAGTATCACACAACGTCATCATATTTTACAATATCCTCCTGTAGCATCTCCACCTGTAATCATATAACAATCAAAGGATCAAAAACTGAGTGTGAATACCTCACGTTCAAGTTGTCTAGGCTTCTTGGGGAGATCAGGATCGTCTCGTAGATCATCGGTGTGGTTCCTCTTCTTATCTTTTCTTTGCTTAATAGGTGATTTAGATCTCTGTCGACCTTAACCTCAAGTTCTTCCATTAGCCTGCTGATCAACAAATCTGTCCAATTTTCCTCTTTGGATGAGTGCTTCTATCTCATTCTAGAGAGTAATACACCGGTTGGTCATATGACCATGATCTTTGTGAAATTCGTAATACTTGGACTTATCCCTCTTATCAGCAAGTGAACTTAACTTTTCAGGACAACTCAAGTCATTATTGTGCTTAATTTATTCCAAAACATGATGTATATCCACTGTTAAAGGAGTGTAATTGGTAGATTTTCTAAGCCGATCTAGGCTTTCTTTTACTTTCGAATTCCTACGCTCATTATGATTAGTGTGCTCCATCTTATCCGACTCCCCTTCTATCTTTGCTTCCACCTTTTCATCTGAATTCTTTTTATCATCCATAGATTCCTCGGTGTTCATAATCTTCACTGCTTTGGCCATCAATTCTGTCATCATCTTCGGGAGATATTTTGCTAAAGTATAATATAGTTTGTCGGGGAGAAAACCACTTATGAGGGAAGTGATTGCAGTCTTCTCTTCGTAATCAATGACTTCCAATTTCTCGTTGTTGAAATGAGAGATGTAATCCCTGGTACTTTCGCCCACCTTCTATCTCAGACTAAGAAAATGAGCTATTCGCTTCACTGGTTTTTCTCTAAAGAAAAAATTACAAATAAATAGCTCCGCGAGTTATTGGAAGCAATAAATTTCCCCCCGAGGAAGACTATTATACCAGATTTGAGTAGATCCGGTGATTGTTCCTAAAAATTCCCTGTACCTCATCTCATCAGGAACAACATAGATTCATCCGTTGCTTGGTATTGTTCTATATGAAGAACTGGATCAGTCTTCCCATCATACTTGGGAGTGACCACTAGAGCTTTAAACTTGGTCGGCGTAGGGAAATCTACGATGGTTTGCACAAAGGGAGATACCTTAATAAAACTTATGTGGAAGGGATTCTTGGCCTTGGCCATTTATCCTAACCTATCTTCCAAGCGCTAAATGGAACCCTTCCAAGCATCACTTCCATTACCAAATCTATGGGTGGAGGCTTTTTTATGCCGACCAACCGATCGTGCTGAGCTTTCTTCTTGTAAACTTTATCTTTGAGTGGACCGACCTGTTCATCAGGTGTTCAATCTGGATTGGACTGAACCTTCCCTCAGGTCATTTGTTCATCGAGTATTTCTTAACGCAACCCGGAGGGAATTTACCTTGGGTCCCAAACGATCGAAAGGAGATGACCTACTTAGCCTTTCTAAGGCACTTAATATTTTTGGGATGAGGGATTGTCCATCAGAGGAATTAGTATCCTGATAGAAGAAATTGTTCCAGGATGGTACGAAGGATCCTTTGAAGTTCGACAATGGCTATGCCCAACACTCCTTATTGGAGGCGATGGCATACTCCTTTGATTGAATTGTGCAGGGACTCCAACTTGTAGAGTTTGGTCCAACTGCCGTATAGTATCCTGTATAGCCTATTGAATCTTGGCTAAGCTAGCCAAAATTCCAGTTAAATCATTGCTGTTTGGAGGGACAGAGGGAGTAGGCGGAATTCCCTCATTTATGGTGCTTGATGTAGGAATTTTATCCATGAATGATGAATGAGTGAAAATGTTTAAAAATACATTCCCACAAAAGATGTCAATCTGTTGATGTAAAAAACTAGAGTAGGTCTAATTCATTGATCACGGATAAAAAAAACAAAACCAGTAAGACAAGAAGGCGTTTAAAGTGGTTCGGCTCAATAGAAAAGCCTATGTCCACTGTTATGTATTGACTACCTTGAATTGTTTTTCGATCCCTTACAATGAGGGTGATACAATGTATTTATAGTCCAAGAGGGGTACTGATAGTTGTCATGTGAAAAGATGGAATGCCTTCATTTGTTAGTCATTTACATCAATACATAATGAGAATTAAATATACTACTACTGTTGTTTCACTGGTTATACAGGTTGTATGACTGCTGTCGCTTTGTTGGCTATACAAGTTGGATTTCCAACAGTTGGTCGGTCAGCCCTGTTGGTCGGGTTTCCTTGTTGGTCGAGCTTTTTCATCATGCTGACTTGGATTTGTGCCACATTATATGACACGTGTTGGCTTATAATTGGTCCACGTAAGGTGGTAAATTTTGGTACTCATATATGACTCTTATTCTTACATGACATTATTTATATCTTCTTGAGTAATGTTATGAGTATATATCAAGTGCACCAAAACATACCCAAAAATCCATAGGAATGGAGACAAGTATTGTATAATAACTCGATTTATGAAAATGTGCAAAATTTTATAACATGATCATATCATTTTGTGTATTTTCTTTATTGGCCAAGTTTTTTTTAAACAATGGTCAATATAAAATAAAATTACTTATGTAATATATAATTTGGTACAATAATTATTTAGACGTTATTTCTAATCTCAAGGAGTCTAAGAAAATGTGATACGTAATATGTGTTGGAGAGATTGTAATATTAGGAAGAAAATAAAAGAGATATTATTTAATATGTAAAAAGATGTGTCATTCCATACATAGACATAACCCTTAAAGTATATCTTTTTTTTTAATTTTAAAAGAGCAATACACTCTGAATTATATAAAGAAATAGGGAAAAGCAACCTTTTATCAGGGGCTTACAAGGAAGTACATGAAATAAAATAAAATAAAATAAAGGAACGAAGATATTAAGAAAGAGGACCTTTATATGGCATAGCTTTGAAAGATATAATAATATATTCATGAATCTCATAAATTATCGACATGGAATTCATAATTTTATCTTCAAATGTATCCTTGTTCCTAGCACACCAAATTCTCCAAGAAATGAAGCTTGGAAGTAACTTGTAAAGAGTGGCCCTGATGTTGTTCCCATTAGAATTAATCCACCAAAACATGAGATGAGATCTAAATCCATAACTATGAAATTTGAGACTCAAAAGATTTTCAAAATGATTCCAAATAGAGATAGCAATATCGCTGGAGCTAAACAAGTGATAGATGCTTTCGTCTTGATAAACACTGCAATATCGACATCTCAAAACAAAAGGAATATTGATAAATTGAAGATTAACATATAGAGGAATAGCATTATCAAGGGTGTTACACATGAAGGTTGAAACTTTTGGAAGTAATCTAGGATCCCAAATCACGGTGAAGGAAAATTGAATTTCGTGTTTATATCTCACATTTTTTAAGGAAGATGGATAAATACCCCTAAACTTTTATTAGATTAGGAGAAATAGCCTCTCCTAGATGGCATAAATAACTTGAAGAAACGTGAATTAAGAAGAACTAAGGAATACCCAATGAGAAAACTAAAAAATAAATAAATGGGGGAATTTATAAATATTCCCTTTATAGGGACAAATGAAAAGGAATCCATAGATCTATGATAGTGTTCTAATTGAGGGAATACCACTCTTGTCAATCTTCAAACAACCCCTTGTAATTCTTGGTAGAAGGTTGAAAAAAGTATACATAAAAGATCTAGTTGAAGAGGAGGCCAAATTTTCAAGGCTATCTGCAACACAATTACCTTGTTTGAAAACATGATGAATATTGAAATGATTAGAAGCGATGATCATAGAGAAATAATCAATACACTTTTTCAACTTCCAAGGAGAATTCCATTTGTTCAGCACCATATGAAACAAAGAATTTGAATATGTTTCTATGATATGGTCTTTTATTTGTAATTTCAAGCAAAGGTCCAGGCCTATTCTTAAAGCTTCCGCTTCAACAAAAAGACACGATTGATGACCCACAAACTGAGACAAGGCAAAAGTAAAATCACCTTTGTGATCTCTTATTATACCACCACATGCACTAGCACCAGGATTTCCTAAAGAGGAACCATCAACATTAAGCTTGAAAAAAATTAAGGGGGCTTGATCCAAGATATATCTAAGAATGAAGAAGCCTTTAATTAAACTTTAAGGCCAAACAGAGAAGTAATGTTGAGATCCTCCTACTTAAGAAGATTTTTGAAATGAGTACCTACAACCAAAGATCTCATAACTGAAATAACATTATAAATAATTAGTTGATGGTACATTTGAATCCCATTAAAAAAGCATTCGTTCCTTACAATACAAATTTCCCAAAAAATGATGATAGGAAGATTGTGAATAAGAGACTGTAAATGAGAAGGGAACTTCTTGAGCCACCAAGAAATAAGTATAGAATAGCATGGGAGGAAATTCAACTTTAACTTAAGTAGATTCCCCAAAAAAATCCAAACTTGATGAGTAATTGGGCCAGACAGAAAGGAGTGGGAGATGGTTTCAATATGAGCATTGCAGCATCTACATGTAGAGGCTAAATGAATGTTAAGATTTTGGATCATTGAGTCTAAAGGAACAACTTGATGCAAAATTTTCCAAGTAAATATGGTTACTTTAATAAGTCAAGATGAAGACCAAAGAAATTTCCATACAAAAGAGAGAGGACTATGTGGAATACTGTAGTCATATGCAGACTTGAAAGAGAAATTGCCATAAGTAGTAATCGACCAGAAAAGAGAGTCTCCATTATGGACTGTAATCTCTTCAAAGCAGTTGTAAACTTGTTTAATGCATTTGAGAACATGTGATCCTTGATTTCTAGTATACAAAGATGACTTGTATTTCTTATGCATGAATGAAGCCCACAGACTTTGAGAAGATGATAAAGACCAATAAAGTCTCAGACTTGTAACTTTAGTAATACCAGCCAAACTTTTAACATTTAGGCCTCCTTAGTGGAAATGTTAGCTGATCTCATTCCAATCAGTCCAATGATGCTTTGCTTTATCATCTTGAGATGAACCCTAAAAGAAATTATCAAAGATAGATTCAATTATTTTGATAATGGCTTTAGGAGGTTGAATAACAGTCACAATATGTATAGGAATAGAATAAAGAATATGATGAATTATAGTGAGCCTTCCACCAGGACATAAGTATTTAAAATTCAAACCTACCACTTTAGATCTAATTTTACCAATCAAATCAGTGAAATAACATGTTAAGATGTGGGTAGTTATGAGTGATATGGAATTATCTAACTGCTGAGTTGGCATCCAGATCAAAGAATCAAATGAGGAGTTGCTGATGTGTCAAGTTTGTTAAGTAGTTATAGGGTTTGTTTGTAACTAACTAGAGAGAGAATAAAAATCGTCTGTGAACAGCTTTTATTCTGAGATATGTAGTTTCCTATAAATAGATATATATAAAAGGGAGAGAGGTAAATCAATCTTTGATATGTAATTTCTCAGTTGTACTCAAATGCCTTGATAATAAATTTCTTCTCTTTGAACTCCACAAAAGCTATTTGTATCTGTGTTCTTATATTCTAGTTTCTTGTTTAATTTTTTATTAGCTCTTTTAAACAAGATTTATACTTTTAATAGATGTTAAAACCTAACAAATTGGTATCAGAGCGTTTCAAGATCCATCAATGGCTGCTGCAAAGTTCGAAGTAGATTGTTTTACTGGTGAAAACAATTTCAACTTGTAGAGAATCAAGATGAAAGCGTTGCTAGTTCATCAGGGTTTTGCAGATGCGATCTCAACAGAAGCTATGGCAAAACACACCGATGCAGGCAAAGAATATGAATTTCAATCAAAAGCACACAGTGCGATTCTGCTGAGTCTTGGTGATGAAGTGTTGAGAGAGGTGTCTAAAGAAGAAACCGCAACAGGGACGTGGAATAAATTGGAGAGTCTATATATGAAGAAATCTTTGGCAAATCGACTTTATCTGAAAAAGAAACTGTATACCTTACATATGGATGAAGGAAAGGGGATGAGAAAGCATGTGGATGATTTTAACAAGATTGTGTTGGATGTCAAGAACATTGATGTCAAGATCGATGATGAAGACCAAGCAATTATACTTTTAAGCTCTCTTCCCTCTATTGATGAACATTTTGTGGATACGATGCTATATGGTAAAGAGACATTAACCATGGGAGAAGTCAAGTCTACATTGAATTCTAAAGAACTGCAAAAGAAAACTAATGCAAAAGAAACTGGAGAAAATAGTGGAGAAGGTTTGTCCGTTCATGGCAGATCAGAAAAGAGAGAAAAAAGGGTAGAGAAAGGTTAAGATCAAAATCAAGAGCTAGAAGAAAATGCTTTCACTGCCATAAGGAGGGTCATTTTATCAAGAACTGTCCTGATAAGAAGAAAAAGTCTGATGATAAGTCAAAAGATAGTGGAGATGCAGTTGTGGCCTCAGATGGGTATGGCAGTGCAGAAGTTCTCGTAGTCTCAAAAGGGACTCCAGAGAAAGAATGGATACTAGACTCAGGTTGTTCATTCCATATGACTCAAAATAAAAGATGGTTTGAAGACTATTAAGAAAAAGAGGGGGAATGGTGCTTTTGGGAAACAACAAGGCATGCAAAGTTGCAGGTCTTGGAACAGTCAAAATCAAGATGCATGATGGCATTGAGAGATTGATTCAAGGAGTCAGGTATGTACTGGAACTTAAAATAAACTTACTGTCTTTGGGAATGTTAGATCAGAGTGGATGTAGTTTTAAAGCAGAGAATGGTATCTTAAAGGTGTTGAAGGGGGCTCTGGTAGTAATGAAGGGCATTAGAAAGAATGGACTGTATTATTTGGTTGGAAACATTGTGATAGGATCTGCTTGTACTATGTCTGATTTAAATAAGGATAAAACTAGACTTTGGCACCTCAGGCTTAGACATGTAAGCGAGAAGGGTCTCACTGAGTTGAGCAAGCAGGGTCTACTATGTGGGGATAAGATTAATAAATTGTCTTTCTATGAGAACTATGTCTATGGGAAAGCAAAGAGAGTAAAATTCACAACTGGTATACATAGAACGAAGGGGACACTAGATTATGTTCACTCGGATCTATGGGGGACAGCTAGAGTAAGCTCTCATGGAGGAAGAAGGTATTTCTTATCAATAGTAGATGATTACTCAAGAAAGGTTTGGGTATACATTCAGAAAAATAAGGATGAAGCATTTGGTAAATTCAAATAGTGGAAGGCTCTAATGGAAAATCAAACAGGAAAGAAAGTTAAAAGGCTAAGAACGGATAATGGTTTAGAGTTTTGTTCAGAATAATTCCATCAATTCTGTGCTGATCAGGGGATGACAAGACACAAAATAGTGGCAAGAACTCCGCAACAAAATGGTTTGGCAGAAAGAATGAATAAGACAATTCTAGAAAGAGTAAGATGCATGCTGTTAAATGTAGGTCTTTCAAAAACTTTCTGGGCAGAAGCAATAGTAACATCTTGCTATATAATTAATATGTTCCCCTCGTCAGCCATTGAGTTCATGACACCTGATGAAGTATGGAGTGGTCATCCACCAGATTACTCTAGACTTAGAGTATTTGGATGCATAGCATATGCACAAATCAATCAAGGGAAGATAGAAACAAGAGCCAAGAAATGTGTTTTCTTGGGCTATCCTGAAGGAGTAAAGGGATATAAGTTGTGGAGCATTGAACCTGGTCAGAGCAAATTCATCATCAGTAGAGATGTCATCTTTAATGAGAATCAGATGGCCAAGAACTCACAAGAAGCTCCAGATGGAAAGAATGAAGAAATTGGTAGCTTGCAGATTGAGGTGGAGCCACACACAAAATAACAACATGATCACTTGAACGAAGCTAGTGGAGATGTTGAATCTGTGGAGGAAGGCCAGCAAGAAGAGGAGTATTTGTTAGCAAGAGACGGGGAAAGAAGAACCATTAAACCACCAAGCAGGTTTGCCTATGTAGATTCGATCTCGTTTGCCTTAATGGTAGCAGAAGACATTGAAGGAAATGAGCCAATATCCTATCAAGAAGCAATGCACAGTAAAGATAGAAAACATTGTCTTGAAGCTATGCAAGAAGAAATGACTTCATTAGAGAAGAACAACACATGGGTAGTAGTCACTAAACCGAAGAATCAGGGAGTTGTGGGCTGCAAGTGGTTCTTCAAAAGAAAGGAAGGAATTCCTGGAGTCGAGAAAGGAAGATTCATGGATAGACTAGTAGCTAAGGGATTCACTCAAGAGGAAGGCGTGGATTACAATGAGGTTTCTCACCAGTGGTCAAGCACAGTTCAACCAGAGTTCTGTTAGCTATGGTAACTCAAGATGATTTGGAACTAGAACAAATGGACGTAAAAACTTCCTTTTTGCATGGTGAATTGGAGGAGAAGATCTACATGAAGCAAGCTGAGGGTTTTAAGAAGAATGTTGGAGGTGATCAAGTATGTTGGTTAAAGAAATCTCTTTATGGTTTGAAGCAGTCACCTAGGCAATGGTATAAACGTTTTGATGATTTTATGATCAAACACGAATACTCTAGAAGAAACTATGACAGTTGTGTATACTATAAAAGGATGGCAGGTTCAGGGATGATATATCTTTTATTGTATCTAGACGATATGCTTATAACATGTAAATGCAAACAAGAGATTGACAAACTGAAATATCTACTTAGGTCTGAGTCTGAAATGAAAGATCTTGGTCCTGCTAAGAAAATTCTTGGAATGGGGATAATGAGAAACAGGCCCAGAAAAAGGCTATTTCTATCACAGAAAAATTATCTGAGTAAAGTGTTGGACAGGTTTGGTATGCTAGGTGCTAAATCAGTTACTACACCCTTAGCACAACATTTCAAATTGACTACAGAATAATCTCCCAAAATAGAGGAAGAAAAGGAAGAAATGAGCAGAGTTCCTTTTGAAAATGTGGTTGGTAGCATCATGTACGCAATGGTGTGTACCAGGCCTGATTTGGGATATGCTGTAAGTGTGGTTAGCAAATTTATGGCTAGTCCCGGAAAGACTCATTGGCAAGCTTTGAAGTGGATCATGAGGTACTTGAAGGGTGCTTTGGATGTCGGATTGCAATTTGAAAGCAAAGGTGATAAGGGAGAGGTAGTGACAGGTTATGCAGATTCAAATTTTGTAGGCAACCTGGACACTAGAAAGTCTTTGACTGGTTACATCTTCATAGTGTTTGGGAGTCTAGTTAGTTGGAAAGCAAGTCTGCAATCAGTGGTGGCATTGTCAACAACTGAAGTCGAGTATATCGCTGTGACAGAAGCTATTAAGGAAGCTTTGTGGCTACAGGGACTGTTGAAGGAACTTGGGTATAACCAAGAGAAGGTGAAGGTGCACTGTGACAATCAAAGTGCAATTCATTTGTGCAAGAACCAAGTATTTCATGAGAGAACCAAACACATAGATGTGAAATTACATTTTGTTAGAGATGTAATATCGAGTGGAGCTGTAGAAGTTGTGAAGATAGCTACTGAGAGGAATCCTGCAGATATGTTGACAAAGGTGATTCCTGGAACCAAGTTCAAGTTATGCTTGGACCTGGTTAATGCAGTTAACTTCGACAGTTGAGTCCTTAGGGACAGGTGGAGTTCAAGATGGGTAGTATAATTACATATCAAGGTGGAGATTTGTTAGATGTGGGTAGTTATGAGTGATATGCAATTATCTAACTGCCGAGTTGGCATCCAGATCAAAGAATCAAATGAGGAGTTGCTAATGTGTCAAGTTTGTTAAGTAGTGGTAGGATTTATTTGTAATTAACTAGAGAGAGAATAAAAATCGTCTGTGAACAACTTTTATTATGAGATATGTAGTTTCCTATAAATAGATATAGAAGGGAGAGAGGTAAAGCAATCTTTGATATGTAATTTCTCAGTTGTACTCAAATGCCTTGATAATAAATTTCTTCTCTTTGAACTCCACAAAAGCTAGTTGTATCTGTGTTCTTATATTCTGGTTTCCTGTTTAAGTTTTGATTAGCTCTTTTAAACAAGATTTCTACTTTTAATAGACGTTAAAACCTAACATAACAAAGATTTAATCTACCTTTATAAAGAGGGAAACCAAGATACTTTAGAGGCAGATGCTTGAATTGCAGACTGAGATAAGAGGATATTGCATTCCTCCTATCTATATGATTTTTGGTTCTAGTAGTGAAAGAACCCATTTGCATATTAATCTTTTGGCCGGAGAGGTATTCATAAGAATGAAGAAAGACCGTTGGCTTTTAACAACTTTTTTTATTCCCATTAGTACAAATGATAATATCATCAGCGTATGATAGATGGGAAATAATGAGGGATCCGATGGTATGTTTAAATAGTTTTATGATGTTCTCTTTGATCTTATTATCTAAACCTCTTGAGAGAACTTCAACCGCAATTATAAAGAGAGTAGGGGAAAGGGGGTCTCCTTGTTTAAAGCCTCTAGAGGACTTAAAGAATCGAGCAGAATGGACATTAATAATAACAGAAAACTAGTTGTTAGATAATAACCTCCAAATCATGTCTATGAAACATTCACTTAAACCACACTTTATCAAAACTGATAATAAAAACAACCAGGAAACTCTATCATAGGCCTTCTCCATGTCAAGCTTAATAATGAGATTAGAACCGTGAGACTTTTTATCCAGATATACAGTGAGTTCTTGAGCCAAAAGGAAAGTTCTCATGGGAATTTTTCGATGTACCATTGATCTTTGGACCATAAATGAACAGAGTTTTCCTCACTATTCAATCGAATGAGGATATGTTTTTAATCTAGCACGCCTATGGTGTATGTTGTTCCATTGCGGGCCTACCATGAGAGAACTTATCAACTATGGCATGCTTGAAAGGTTCAGCTAACATTTGGATGACTTTATGGGAGAAAATAATGGCAGGGGTACCTTTAAAGGTGGAAGGAGGTTTCAAAAGAGGTTTAGAAGGAGTTGAAGAGGAGAGAGCACCCGTAAAGGATCTTTTCCATGGATTATATTGATAAGGAGGTTTAAGAGATAGGGGTAGAGTGGCAGGATCAGCAGCCATGCAAACCCTAGGAGAAGGAACCCTAGAGTCGCCAAAAGAGAGCTCCGAGAAAGTTTGAGAGGAAGATTAATTTTTTATGTCTCACCACGTCTTAAGATTTTTTTAAGTAAAAACATGAGAAAGCCAACCTTGGTGACGACATACAAAAACATTATCATCAATAACATCATACACCGCTTGCATTCTTTTCCACGTCCCACTTGCAAAAGAAAGTGTTCCTCTAAAATTCGTACAAATTTTTTTATATTTAAAGTTTAAAAAATTAGCCTATAAAGAATTATTATGAAGAAAATGAATCCGAATTTTTCAAGAGAAAGCCAAAGACACATCAATGATCTTACGAACACCAAGCCCACCTTTAAATTTAGGTATAGAAATAACATACCATGAAACCCAATGATGTTTGTGAGTTTCCTTGGAATTTGCCCAGAAGAAATTAGTGCAAACCTTATTAAAATCTTGGATGAAAGCCACTGTAGGAAATATAACGGAGAAGACATGAGTTTCTTACATCATAAGAACCACCTGGATCAAAAGTCAATTTACCTGCCATAGAAAGACATCCAGACTACCAATGCTTAATTCGACTTACAACCTTATCAGTGATATGAGCAAATATAAGGTTTTTTTTCGGCACTTTTAGAGAGAGGCACCAAGATAAGTAACAATCATAGATTTAATAGGAAAACTCGTGCAAGAAGTAATTTTGTTCTGCTGCCGAACTGTGCATCTGGGAGCTGCTATTATCCAATTTTTGGAAGCGTTAATGCATTGACCATATTGAAATTCATAATCGGATATAAACTGCATGGAGTTCCTGATTGACCGAAGATTTACATTCTGAAAAATAAAATTATATCGTCTACAAAAGAGAGTGACGATATAAGCAGACAACCCTTGGGCATTGAATAGTGCGCTATAGACCCTTCTATCATCAAATTGTGGACACTCTAGTGAGAACTTCCTCCACAATAACGAATAAAGAAGGGGATAAGGGATCACCTTGATGCACCCCAAACCCTGATTTAAAATAACCGCAAGACTTGGCATTAATGATAATAGAATACCAACGATTAGACATAATTATCCAAACCATATCAATACACATTTCAAAGAATCCAAAAGCCCGGAGAACCTTTAAAATAAAGTACCATGAGATTCTGTCATACGAGTTGTCCATATCCACTTTGATCACAACGTTGGAACTATGAATATTATTATTGAGATTAGAAAATAACTCCTAAGCAAGAAGAATATTATCCATGGTGTGGCGACCTTGGATAAAACCTGTTTGGGATGGAGATATAATCTTGGGAAGCAAACCACCAAAATGGTTAGACAAAATTATAGAAATTATTTTGTTAGAAAAGTTGCAAAGGCTTATGGGTCTAAAATCTAAACAATTTAAAGGGTTTTTCACTTTTAGAATAAGAATAATGTTATTAGAAGAACAACTCTTAGGAATTTCATGCCCGAGAAAAAAAATTGAATAACTAGAACTAAATCCTCCTTGATGATGTCCCAAAAATCTTGAAAGAAGAACCCATTAAATCCATCCGAACCTGCCACACTATCCTTGTCCAATGAAAAAACAACCAACTAAATTTCTTCCATAGATGGAACATTAGCAAGCACAGAATTGTCAGAAGCATAAACCAATTTAGGAATATGCTGAAAAATGCTAATATTGTTATCACTGAAAGTATCCTCCTGAAGAATACTTTGAAAGTGAGAAATATCACATTTTTCAACCTCTTTAGAATCAGAGATCCATGAACCATAATCATCCTTAACCCTATGAATGAACAATTTGTTAGTTTTATTCCTAAACATGGAATGGTTTTTTTTTAATTGACATCACCATGAGTAACCCATTTAACTCTAGCCTTTTGCTTCCAATAAACCTCCTCAATTTTCAATTACTTATTGAAGTTAGCCTTGACAAGATGCCAATCTTCTCTATGCTATTGGGAAGGATCAATATCTAAAATAGCCTCCTTGATAACCAACTCATGTTCTACATTTTGGACCCGGTTGAAGACATTTTTAAAAACCTCTTTGTTCCAAGATTTTAAAGAAATTTTGACATTTTAAAGCTTGGATGAAAATAATGCCATATGACCCCCACAAGCAAAAAAAAAAAAAAACCAAGCATCTGTCGCCACTCTAAGAAAAGAATTATAAGAGATCCACGTATTTTGAGAACAAAAAAGGTCTGGGGATGGAATTAGAATGCAATTTTAGAGATAGGACAAGAGGGGCATGAATTAAGTTACTGCGATGAAGATGTTCTATTGAAGAAGAAAAAGGGTTATGAAACCAACCATCATTACCAAAGACCCTATCGATTCTAGAACATATCCTATCATCACCATCATGATTGTTACACCAAGTATATTTAGCACCCAAAAAAGGAATTTCATTTAATCCTACATTTATCATGGTAGCATTAAAGTCTAAAATGACATGTCTATCAACCAAATTACCACTATATTTTTCATCTTATTTGGACACAATATTGAAATATCCTCCAATAACCTAAGAATCATAACCAAGAGAAGCAATAGTATTAATCTCATCCCAAAGAGGTTTCTTGTCATCTTTATTGCATTTGGCATAAACACACGAGAATAAATAGGATTTGGGAAAGTTTGGAAATTAAATGGAAATAGTTAAAACTTGTTCCATATCTCTAACCAAATCAACTTGACACTGAAATTTCCAAAGAATCCAAATCTTCCCACTAATATTGGAAGTTCCTCCCGAGAAACCAATTTTTTGAATAAGAGACTGTATGCTAGCAAAATCATGTTTAGGTTCTCGAATAACTATCTTACTAATCCGAATTTTTTTGATAATACGTTTGAGTCTAGGACAAGATGGATTATTTCTTATACCCCTAATATTCTAGAAAATGAGATTCAGCATGTATTCTTAATGTGGGGATACGTTTGAGAAACAAGCGGATACCTTGTTTTAATATTGAAAGCAGGAACAAATTCAAACTTTTTCTTATTCCTTTTAGCAATGGGAATGGAAAAACTGAGTGAAGGTTTTTGGGCTTATACGAAACCACAGAAATATGTTGAACAGAAGAATTATCAAAAGCTTTAACTCTCGCAAGTTTTTTTAAGGTTTGAAGAAAATTCATTCAAACTGTGAGGATAAATTTGGTTACTAGCAACCTCATCAACATCTTCGAAGTAATTCTAGAGAGGTTTCATAATTTTCCGGATGGATGAGTGTGAATCATGAGGAGAAGTGGTAAATTAACAGTGACTGAAATTTTTTGTTAGAAGAAAAATGTTTGGAACTACATCAGTTTTGTAAACGAATTCTCCTTCTTTGGAGTCTGAGTCTAACACTGAAAAAGAATTTTGAGATCAATGCCTTTTTATAGAAAATCCGAGGAGTATGCTTTATGAAGACAATTATGATCTGGATATTTCTCCGAAACAACCTTATTCTTACCGTAAATGAAAGAGGCAGTTTTAGAAGTGGAAGTAAGCCCATGCGTGGTAATTTCTTGAAGCCCCAAAACACTAGGGTGATTTTTAGTCAAAACAGTATCATGATTTTGATTGCCAACATGTTTTATAACAAACCCACCATTTTCTTCCTTATTTTTTACGGCAAGGGTTTAGGATCTAATACCTTGGCAAAAGGAAGAGAAGAATTAGGTTTAAAAGGGAAGTCAGAGTTAATAGCGGAGGAAGGCAGTTTAGGTTATAGAAAATTATGAGAAGCAGAAAAGTTATTATTTTTTTGCAAAAGAATTACAATAACCTTCAACATGCCCAGCGAGTAAATAATGCCTATAAAATGAAGGAATGTTTTCATAACAAACTTTTTGCCAAAATCTTCCTGAACCACATGCAATCCAAACACTCTCTAGAAGAGGTTTTAAAACATCAATTTTGACATAAACCCTAGCCAAATTGGGTCTTGAAACCATGGTAGTTGCTTCATTCATGATCAATGGTAATCTAATACATTAACAGATAACAAATAAAGCAGGTTTGGAAAAAAAGTGAACAAGAAGATGAGGCAGTGATACCCATATCAGAAAAATAGAATAATTAATATTGGGCAAGAAATTCGCAATCCATTTGAAAACTTTCATGGGCGCTTTGTAAATAAACCATTATTCTCTTAACCATAGACGTAAGAAATCTTATTCATAATTGAGTTTACTCAGAATGTGTTGGTCATCAAGAAGTTCCAAAGAGAAAGAGCATTTGAGAGATAAGTGTTGAAAGTCTTTTGATGATACACAAATAGTGCGTATTTCATCCTCCGAATCTATGCATTTTAGCTCCCTCGGGTATCTTATTCCCTATATTTATGATCGTTAATCAGACAACCTCGGATTTCTACGTTAACATGTTTTGTAGGGGTTAATTGAGCTTTTATAGGTAATTGGATGCTAAGTATGAAGTTCAGACGCATTCCGCTCGATTTCTGTACGCGATCACATGTTCAAGGGCATTTTAGTCATTTCACAGCTTGGGCACCTAGCGCAACATCTTCACTAAAGTTGTATTCCTCCTCGCTAGCTTCGCGTGGCCATGAACGGTGCATGATTTCGAGTTCGTATGATAAAGTTACGGCGATTTCAGCGGAGGGAAAAACATTGAAACCAAAAGAGGAGGAGAAGAGAAGAAAGGCAATGCAGTAGGCTGCTTGATTCTGACCTGCTTGATCGATCGATCGACCAAAGGGGTCAATCGATCGATCCTCATCGATAGTGGATGTTTTGTTCATGATCGATCGATCGACCAAAGGGGTCGATCGATCTATCCCCTATTTTCAGCAGATATTTTGGCCTTTATTTTCTTTTTCCTTTTCTTTTCTATTTATTTTGCCACTTACTATATAAGACTTTTTTATTGTAATAGTCAGAAGTGAAGTAGTTAAAACGATTTTAGGTAGGATAGGTTAGGGTTTTGGAGGTTTGGGAGCTCATTTCTTCTTTTCTTTTTGGATTGACACCCATTTGGGTTTGTAAGTTTGTGCTACCATCTTCCATTTCCATTAATACAGTTGTATTTCCTTATTTCCTTGCTTTCTAGTTAAATTACATGCTTTCCTAATTAGTTTACATGCTTTGATTTCATTTCATTCTAGTGTAGTTTTATTGCGTTTATTTACTCGCTTTATTTATCGCGTTTTTAGCATGCTTTCTAGGTAATTTAAATTAGGTTGTGTTTGAATTGAACTCACTCGGGTTAACGCGTTGCTTTGCTTGGTGATAGTGTTTACGGGTCTATTTCGGGTGCATTGTCCTAGTTATTGCGCCTAGGAGATTTGACGGGGCATATCATGTATGTCTCGTGCTTATGACCTTTTGTGCGCAATTTTCGGGATATTTGTTAATGCCAAAATCTTATTAGGCTTTTATGAGGATTTAGGGCCATGACAACTCATGATTTAATTAACTGTCAAAACGAGACGCATTTGTAATAACTCGTCGACCCATGTAACCATTTTATACAAATTAACCCGGGTGAGGGATATTCTGTGCAACCTGTAATTTTACCGCTTTGTTAGTCTAGTTTCAATACACTTGCCTAGATTAACATTTTCCTTTCATGCATCTTTTCTTTTAGTTTGTAATTCACCTTTTGCACTTTT
The DNA here is from genome assembly GCA_949130495.1 of Sambucus nigra. Taxonomy (NCBI): domain Eukaryota; kingdom Viridiplantae; phylum Streptophyta; class Magnoliopsida; order Dipsacales; family Adoxaceae; genus Sambucus; species Sambucus nigra. Next base: position 61,758,051 of record OX422223.1, on the reverse strand, counting down.
ATTTGGAAGTATTAAATCATATAAATTCTAACATCTCGTCCCTGTGGATTTTTTATACCCGACTTACCGCCATACTTGCCTCGCAAGTGTAGCCATAATTTAGGTTTTTTGTATTGAGTAGGCGAAACGAAAACAACGACCGACGTCTAACACGCGTCGTGCTTTTCGGCCCCGTTGCTGGGGACTAGTTTGTTTTAGACTTTATTTGATTTAGTATTTCATAGTATTTTCTTTCTATTTGTATTCTTTGCTAACCTTTTTGCAGGACTTCCACATTTGAGCACTTAGAAACGCTCGAATTTTTTCCACGCGCACCTATCTTTGTGGAATTCGCCACTTGAGCTATTTTTGGTGTAAGCATGTCTTATTCCAATTCTTTCGATAATCATTGTTATAATTCTCAAAATTCCCGCAAACCTATGGCTTTCGGTGAGTACTTAGAATCCCAAAGTATAACAAATTCAAATATGACTTTGGGCGAGTATAACGAAAGCCAAAACTTAGGTTATTGGAATTTTGATGATGATGACAATGATTTTGGGCCTTTACCTCCTTATAATAGGAATTTTGAAACGAATTCTAATATTTTTCAAAATTCCTATAATAATGAGTTTTCGTTTAAGTCCGATAGTAATTTTCAAAGTTCCCATTTTCATGCATCTGCACCTTGACCTATGACATTGGGTGAGGGCTTGCATATGTATGAGAATGAGAAAATTCAAAATCTCTATCGGGAAGAAAATCATTTGTAGGAACATGAGTTGGATTTATTATTTGAGTCTAACGACGATTTTTCTTTCGAAACATTTGAGGTCAAGGAATGTTTTGAACCAAATAATGTACTTTTACCTACTTTGGAACAAACCATTCTAGACTTTGCCCATTGCATAATAGCTATTGAAAGTGAGGATGAAAATTACGTAATATCTATATGCAATGAAATGATTTCTTCTTTGGCTCCCAAAGAAGAACATTTCATTGAAAATGATATTATTTCATTCGAAACTCAAACTTCATGCGAAGATGATTCATTTCATGAGTTTGAATTTCTTTCATCCCCATTTTCACTCTCTATTATCACACTGTCATAAGTACCCGATGATTCAGTTTCAAACTTTAATATTTTAAACCTTTTCGCCGATGAGGAGTACTTACTGGAGTCACCTTCCATGATCGCATCAGTGCCTTCGTGTGCACCGCCTCCCATTCCAATTTCAAAATCATTGGGAGGATATTCGGCTTTTCTCGATCCCCACTTATTTTTATCACCCGTTGAATCCAAACCCCCCATCGTCCCTCCAAAAATTTTAATTGGCGATGGTTCCTTTTTTACGCCTTACACATTCCTTCCATTGTTAAAACGGAATTCATATTTTTCGAAGGGCATGCTTTTATGTGAGGGTACACCGGTTATCCTCCAAAGTCAAATCGTTTTTACGGTGGACCCTCAGCTAGTTAGACTTCTAGTGTATAGTTAGTGTGAGGCCTAAATAGTAGGTTATATATAGTTAGCTTTCCTTATTTTTTATTTTTTCTTTCCTTTTTAATTTAGTTTAGTGTAATTAGTTAACTTTTCGTTATTTGTTTTTGCTATGCTCGGTACTAACTTGTTTTTTACATTCTTTGGACTTGTTCTTATGGGGATTGCTCTTTTCCTCTCTTTAACTTGGTTCTTAATTCACATTGAGGACAATGTCAAGTTTTAAGTTAGGGGGTGTGGGATATTCTATGCATTTCTTTATTTAGTCCATATTTTTGCTCACATGTTAGTTACTTAGTATGCTTTTCTTAGAAAAATTGAAAATTTCAAAAAGATATTCTTTCTTTTTTCTCCTTTTTTGGGCATTTTGCCTTTGTTTCCGATGATAAATTTCAATAATTGTCTGATCCGATAGACAGCCCAATGATGCATGTTCTTGATTTTAGAAGTTATTAGACTTTAGTCTCCATTATTGATATTATGAATAATTTCAAGAATTAAACTTTAATCCCATGAGCACATGCACTTTCTTGCCTTATTGATTTGGTTTAAGATTTTTATAAATCGGTAATCTTTTGTTGCATTGTATATACTTACACCGAGTAAGCTTTGTACCTTTCGTCATTTGTGAGTGTATACACTATTCTTTTCTCATTAAAAACGTTGAATTCATTGGTAATCTCACTATTCTTTCAATTGATCGTTCATTAATTGAGTTCATACTTGAAATGCGTTACTTGATCATGATTTTCATATATTTTTTTCATTCGAGAATTGCATAAACTTTTGGAAATGATCATAGGCCCTCCTTGTTATATCACCCATATTAGCCTTGAGTCAACCTCACCCTTATATGTTTACCCTCGTTAACCCCTTTGAGCCTAAATATAACCTTTCGTTTCATAACCCCATTCCCATAACCAACTCTACATTGGAGTTTTAAACCATACATACGCTTTCCATACCTTTGTTTGAAATGATACTTGGGATTGAATGTTGTTGTTATGATGTCGGTTGAAATTTAGGCTTATGAGAGTTTGAAAAGTAAAGAAAAGAAAGTAGTGAGAAAAATGAAGAAAAAAAGAAAGCAAAAAGCAAAAGAAAACAAAAGAAAAATGAGAAAAAGAAGAAAATAAAAGAAAGAGAAAGTTGTAAATGTTGTGTATATAGTTCAATAAGCTTTGATTACTCTCCCCGATGATATATCTAATGTTGTTTTGGATCTTATTTTCCAATTTTGATATTGCCCGCATTTTCCCATTATCCCGAGTTTTCATCCCGAACACTTTGAATCCGTACATACATATCCTTCATTTCATACCCTATCCTAACCTACATTACAAACCTAGTAAAGTCATATGTGATCTTAGGTTGATGTAATTTAAAAGTTTAAATAGTTTTGATAATCTGTGAAAATGCATTTCGCCTCTTTTAATGTGCGATATCCTTTCATTGAGATTACAGTTTTTCATTTTATATATAGCGTTCTTCATTTGTGACATCTGTGCGGCCTAGTTTCCATTTACATTTACTCTTTAGCTCGCATGTTCCATGTGTTACCTACCTATTTCAAGTGAATTTTATTGATGAGTGTAATGCCCGTGAGGATTGAATATATGCTTGCTTTAATGTTTATCCGGTTTATATAAGTTTTTCACCAAATCACACTTTGCATGTGTTCGCTCCCCTCCCACATTTTAAGGTTCAATTCTATGAGGTGCATTCTATAATGTTTAATGATTTGGACTTTTGTTTGAATTCATTCACTTTGCTAATAATGCGTATGAAATCCTTTTCGCTATTATTGGGCCTGTCGCATGTTGGTTTGGGCATATTTTGAGGAAACGATGTGATGTTTGTGGGTATCATCCCTGAAAACCCTTACGAGACAACACTCGTCGACTAGGGTGACCTAGGGATTTAATGGCTTATTGCATACGCTAAATTCAATCGAATCGCCCGCACTAAATCTAAAGAAGAATGACTATGTAAAACTACCCATTTGTATATACATAAATTATATAATTTTTTTAAAGCACCATAAATTAATTTAATGCACGTTGTGACATTTATGCACACATATAGATAAAATATGGTCATTGTGACATTTTATATTAATTTAAAGTCTTCTAGCCTTTATCATTTTGTAATTTGGCTTTTGGGGTTTATATGTATTTTGGCATTGGGGGTACAGTAGTTCTTTTCAATTAGCTTTGAGGTTCACAGTTTTCACTATTTATACTCTGATTCTACTTAATTTTTAGGCAACTTTTTTGGGAAAGATGTTGGAAAAAATAGACATTGACCTCAAAATGCCAATAAAGAAACTTAATACACCGAAAACTACTTAGCCGAAGGTACAAAATATTATTTTTTAGAACTTGGCTCCAACTCCATTTAAGTCAAAATGGTTCATAAGGTTTTAGCAGATTTTCAGTGGTAAAAACTTTGGTGACAACGCATTTTAATCGTCGATGTTACTTAATAGTGATGATATTCGTTGAGTGTTACATTTGAAGACCAAAATTGTTGAGGTTATTGAATGTTATTAACAAAAATTAGGTTGAATTCATTCAAATTACAAAGATTTTTAGAAATCTAAATATGATAATAATTTGGGCACCACACAAATTTTTGAAATTGTGTGTGTTTCAAAACTTTCTAAAATTTAGCGTGTTTCAGAACATTCTGGAATTCAAATCAATATTCAATGCTAAACTATTATAGGCACCGTATAAAAGTAACTTTTTCATTTTTAGCCTGACTGGAATATAAGACACGCTTTTAACATGCCTAGAATCAATATTACAAAATATATGGTCTTGTTCTCGCATATCTATGAGTAAATAAACTGATTTTCTTTTGTTATTTTATTTAAAATTAGGTGGATAAAAGTTGAATGCACGAAAATGATCGATTTTATGAGAAGTGTGTGATGAGAGTTAGATCATTGATTCGATTTCCGAAGAATCATATAGGGCAAAAAAATGAAACTAGATGTCCGTGTTGTGATTGCTTGAATATTGATGTTAGAAACATTGATGAAATGGAGGATAACTTATTTTTGAAAGGTCTTTGCACAACTTATACTCAATGGATATATCATGGGGAACGCTCTGAACGCTTTGTGTATGGTAGTGCAAATGCCGAAGTAAATGGCGATGAAGAGATAACAGATAGTGAAGAGGATAATGGTGACGATATGCGTGATATGTTAGAAGACGTGCATATAGGAACATTCATAGATACTAAGGGTCCAGTTGATTCGCCTCTTGGTAATTCTCCCAAAGATGTTGATGGTGGGGAGAAGAAAAGCTTTGAAAAATTATTGAGTGAATCTGAACGCGAACTTTACCCTAATTGTAAAAAATTCTCTACATTGGATTTTCATGTCAGGTTGCTACACTTGAAGGTAATTAATCACCAGAGTGATAAATCACTCAACATGTTGCTCGAGCCATTGAAAGAAGATTTTCCAAATGGCAACCCTTCCAAAATCATATTATGAGGTGAAAAGCATTTTGCGTTATTTGGATTATGATATGTGTCGATTCATGCTTGTAAAAATGATTGTTCGTTATTTCGAAAGGAATTTGAGAATATGCAAGAGTGTCCAATATATGGGGAGTCTAGATGTTAGATCAATGACGGTAAGGGTAAGCGGATTCCACATAAGTTACTTCATTACTTCCTGCTAACACCAAGACCCAAAAGATTGTTTATGTAAAAAAAAATAGCTGAGGATATGAGGTGGCACAAAGAGAAGTGTGTAAATGACAATGTGTTAAGACATTCTACTGACTCTAATGCTTGGAAGGAATTTAATAAGGAGCATGAGTGGATCTATCTAAAACCTCGTAATGTTCGAATTGTTTTAGCAAGCGATGGATTCAACCCGTTTGGTAACATGAACAACTCATATAGCATATGGCATGTTATACTCATGCCTTACAACTTACCTTCGTGCAAATGCACGAAAGAAGAATTTTTTATGATGTCATTGATCATTTCCAGACCAAAGGCACCTGGTAAGGACATCGATGTGTATTTACAACCACTGATTGATGAATTGAAGGAATTATGGGATGTTGATGTGGAGAAATTTCAAATGCCTGCGGCGGTTTTATGGATAATAAATAACTTTCCAGCCTATAGTAACTTATCCGGATGGAGAAATAAAGGATACATGGCATGCCCTACTTGTAACAAGCATACTTCTTCACAAAATTAAGAAGTAAGATTTTTTATATGGGCCACCGTCAATATTTGAAGCCAAACTATAAATGGCAAAAGAGTAAAAAATTTAATGGCATGCTGGAGCTTCGTTCAAAGCCTACGAAGTTTGATGGGAAATATTGGTTGGAACAATTGAATTATCTTAATGATAGTATCCCTGGGAAACACTAAGACATTAGAAAGAGAAAAAGTACACCCGAAGAGATGAATTGGACCAAAAAAGTATTTTCTTCCAATTGTCGTATTGGGAGACACTGAAGTTATGCCATAATCTTGATGTCATGCACATTGAGAAAAATATTTGTGAGAGTATACTTGGGACAATATGAAACATCGAAGGGAAAACAAAAGACACATATAAAGCGATACAAGATTTGGAGGATATGAAATTAAGAAAGGAGTTACATTTGAAGCGGAATGGTGATAAATATATGATGCCACCAGCATCATATACCCTTTCGACGTTGGAAAAATAAGGGGTTTTCTAGTTCCTAAGATCTGTTGAGTTTCCTAATGCTTATGCATCCAATATCTCTCGATGTGTAAATGTTAGTGACGGTAAGGTATCGGGACTGAAAGGTTATGACTTGCATGTTCTATTACAACGATTGTTGGCTATCGGTGTTCGTGGATATTTACCTAAGGACGTATATACCACATTGGTTGAATTGGGGAAGTTCTTTAATGACTTGTGTTATAAGAAGTTAAATGAAGAAAAAACTAAAGAGATTGCAAAAGGCATCATCCTAATTTTGTGCAAACTTGAAATGATTTATCTGCCGGCGTTTTTCGATATAATGATCCACTTAACTGTTCACCTACCGTGAGAGGCTATGCTCGGTGGACCAGTTCAATACAGGTGGATGTATCCTATTGAAAGGTGTGTTTTTATACATATTTAGTCATTATTGTGTACTTTGTGTTATAGTTTGTGGGTTTATTTTGACATGATGTGACATTATATATGCAAGAGGTTTTTATAAAAACTCATCGTCTTAGCTGATTTATACGAATTTATCTTGTAAAATCGATCAAAATCCGGGGATTAATATTCAAAACCCATCCATGTTGGTGTTTTTTATTCTTGAAACAAATTTATCATTATCGATTTAATTCAATCCTCTCGCATTAAAAATCGATGAATCAAGCAGGTCATATCTCACATTTTCTAACTTGCTCCGGCAAGGGACATGGCCAATTAGAAATAGTTCTTTATGGTACGAACTTGTATAAGTCAATGTATTTTTTTGGCTTATATTCTCATAGCAATTCTTGTGGTACTAACTTGTACAACGATTGCTGCCTTGGTTATTTTTTTTATCTAAATTCCTTACGAGCTGTATTGCTCGCAAATCTATCTGTGAGATTATGATCGAGACTAATCAATGCATGTACATAGACTCAACTAGGGTGAAACAAAGAGTTCGTGGACCTACTAAAGGTAGAGGATTGGAAAAAAACGGTCAAAGAAACTAGGAAGAAGATGCGAATAGAAATTTCCAAAGAGAAAGGAAGTCCTCTTGAGCATGAGCAGTCTTCCAAACTTTCTAGTGAGATAGGGATTATAACTCGAAATCTTATTCCGCTGCCAACTAAATGGAAAGCACTTAGTGAGCGTGATAAGAATGAAGCTTTTGATATAATTAGTGTAAGTATATATATTTTTAGTCCTGTGAATATCGGTATTATACATTTATGTTTAACTTGATTAATTAATATTTTGTATTTATAGGAGAGATTTGAAATTGACTTGGATGAACATGGAAAACGAAGTTGCGAAGAGTTAATGAAAGGGAGGAGTAGGGCTCAAAGAAGTAAGCTTCATCAATATTATTTGACATTTGATTCAAAGGAGGTGGCACGGGCAAATCAACATAGTAGTTGTACCGAGGCAAATTGGCACGAATTGTGTGATTTATTTGCTGATCCAAAATATTAGGTAAACCATTATTGCAATTATTTTAATTATCTAATATGACAACTTTTATAGCTTATTTAAAGATTTATCATATATATATATATATATATATATATATATATATATATATATATATATATATATATATATATATATATATATATATATATATATATACAGAAACGATGTGAGATAAACAAAAACAATAAAGGAAAGCAAAATGTAAGGCACAATAAAGGATCCAAGGCATTTGTGGTTGTTCGTGATGAACTGGTAATCTTATTTACTTTAGATTCAATTTTTTTTCTTTAAATATGTTTTCTGATAATATACTCATTATATTTTGACAAAACGTAAAAGCGGCTAGTGGTGTTGAGCCTAACATGATCGAATTTTGTAAAGAAACCCATTGTAAAAATGAGAATTGGACGTCTCCTGAAGCCGAAGAAATCTATGTAAGTAAAATTACAATTTATTTTATGTCGCGCTCTTATCGGGTTAAGTATGTTTGGTTATTGGAGGCGGATGTTAAGTAGGTTGAGTTTTATTTGTTGATATGGAGGTTGTGATTAACTATGGAGGATTATTTTGTGTTGAAGTTGATTTTTAAATTGATTGATCGGGTTGGTTTTATTGTAAAAACAAAGAAAATTTTGCCATTTTTTTTAAAAATATAAAATATTTTATTGGAGGCTATGTTGAGTTATATTTGTTGTAGGAGAGGGCGAGATTAAGTTTGAACATACTAGTTTTCATTTAAAACAAAGAAAAGTAAGTTGATTTTTTTAGGTATAAAATATTTAAAAATTTTGAATATGTTTAGATGTTAATTTTATATTTCTTTTACTCGGGAGGTGATGAAAAACCTTGAGTTTGAGTCTGTATTTGAGGAGGGTCCATTATTGAGAACAGAAGAGATAGCGGATCGTGTGCTGGGGACGAGATCAAAGTATATTAATGGGCTTGGGAATGGTCCCAAACCAACTAATTCTAAGACATCTTTGCAACAAAAAAATGCACAATTGGAGGAAGCTCTTAAGGAGTCTGTTAGAGCTCAACAAGAGTTGATGGAGCACCTAAAATCTCAAGAGATGGAGTCTGCAGCTCATCGTGAGGAGATAATGAAGCAACAAGAGAGGCGTCTTCTCAACGAGCACTCATATATACCATTTTAGCTAAGCAAGCCGAATCTGATAAGATCATTCAATCCTTGCTTATTTCGAGAGAACTGCAATCGACATAATCTTTAGTTCAATGGTATGTCACTCGAGAGATATTTTTCTATTCAGGTAATAAATATTGAATTTATATAACTTAACTGACAATTTTTTATGATGAATTGCAGATCTTATTATTAGCCATCGTGTCGATTTTTTTGTTAACTTTTGTTATGAGATATTATGACTTATCTTTTAAGTGGAACTTTTCGCATACAAATGGTGCATTTTTGTGATTAGATATTATGACATGTGTGGAATTTTTTGCACAAAGATGGGGCCCTCATTTGTTGATAACACTTTGCATTATGAAAATGACATTTGTGATAACTATTTGGAAAGAAAATAAACTAGTACTAATATTTAAAATAATATTAAAAATGATTATAACATTAGTCATAAAAAATAATAATATATAACATTAGCCACAAAAAATAATAATATATAACATTATGCACGATTTTTATTTGTGGACAGATGTGTTAGAAAAGTCTATTTGCAACGATTTTTAGTGGTGGTAAAAACTGACAACTTATTTAGCAGCAAATTTTTATGAGTATATGGGAGACAATTTGCCACGAAATTGTACTATTTGCTACAATTTTTTTCGACAAAAATCAATGAGGAAAAATTGTTGCCAAAAGGTTCACAATTTGCAACGATTTCTTTTCGTGGCCAGTAAGTTTACTATTGGCCATGAAACTCATTTTTGTTCTCATATACCTTTAGCCACGGGGCCTTGGCCACGACACTACTACGAAAAAAAAATCATTTTCAAATATCTTTAGCAACGAAATGTAAACATTTGGCTACGATTTTTTTCGCAGCAAAATGTACAATTTCTTGTAGTGTAAACCATGAGCCCTCTATTAATTAAACTCCTTTAAGATGAATATAAGATATTCAACATCCCAAAAATAGTTAAAGTCAAAATTCAAATAAGTGCATCCAAAAATAGTAAATTATATTCACAAAGTTAATCCCCCTAAAACTCTGGAATATTAATAATTAAGGTTAGCAACACATTAAAGAACTTCTACAAATTAAATTGATTTCTACAAAATTGTTGAAGTCCTGCACCTAATGATAAATCCAACTTGACTACTACAAATTGAAAAGAAAAAATATAAAGAAATTAGAAAGGTTGCAAAACCATTACCTAATTCATATGATATGGCTCACAAATAGGTTCAAATTATCTATCATTAGTCTACCCCAAACAATAAACCAACAAAACAATAAATATATGTTCGCTTCATAAAACAATGCCTTTAAAAATTGGCAAAAATTATTATAAAAGTTTAGATCTATAACCAACTAACCAAAGTGAGCTCCCTAAAGATCAAATCATCTACGTTCAACAGCAATTTAAATTGACATTAGCCAATAATTTCCATTTGGTAAGAACATTTCCAATTAATATAGGCAATCAACTACGTGAAATATAATTTTGAAAACATCATGCTATTATCACCATTAACAATTTAGCTATAGTACATTTCGTATAAATTTGATCTTAACTAAAATTTACTGAAATGACACGAATGTGTTGAATTTTAAGAAAACTATAAAATTTTAAAGTCAATACAAATATCAATTAAATAAGATATTCATAAAAATAACAAAACTTCAACCAAAGTACCTATCCAAGGATGATGCCGAAGGGTTGATACTTGCTCCTTAATCACTTCAAATCAGCAACCATTTTTAAATATATCTAAATACACCATATGGTTATGAATATTTATGTTTATTTTTAAATAGATTATGCACTTTTAGGACTTAAAATTATATTGATTATGGATATAGGACAACAAATATTTTGTTTCCATTTTTAGTCCCTATTTTTAATTTATCGATTGACGTGATATACTGTGATTGGTTGACGTTTTATGGATATGGGCCCACGTAAATGGTTTTATTCAAAAATAAGGACTGAAAATGGAAACAAAATATTTGTTGTCCTATTTCTAGGATACATATTAAAATTTGTCATTAATTTACAAAGCTCATTTTTTAAAATGAAGTAAATATTTACCTCAACCAAATGATATGCCTACAAAAACCATTGATCCGTGGAAGTGGAAATATATATAAAACAAAGAAAAAATAGTTGTAAAAAGTTATTCAAATTACAATATCATGATTTGATACATAAAACTATATTCATATAGGTGGCTTGAAGTTATGCTAGCTCGATAGTTGTATTGCGTGCATGTGGAGAGAGATTTTCCCTATCGATTACAATTAACCTAGAAGAGTACAAACAAAAAAACTTATATAACGGATGGCCCTATCACGTCATAAACAAGAAACTTATACACACAACATAGCTGCCCAAAATTTCATCCTTATCAATTCAACCATACTTTATTAATTTAATATTCCTTTTCATTTGCAATCATGGTAAATTTAGACATGCCCCCAAAGTGATCGAACCAAATTAGGCCAAAGAAAATTACCCTTTTATACTCAAATAATCCTTGACAATGACATTCAAAGAAGAAAAATAAAAATAACGAAACAAAGACATGAACTCCAGTCGTTCACAATATTAAGGTGTTTTACGTAATAAGTTTATGTTCTCAAATTTCCACTACACTATCATCAAAACAGAACGCAACCAAAACTCACCTAAAATTAAAATTTTGATATTATGTATACTTGTACTTCCAAAAATCACACCACATATAATAAAAATAAAAAACAAAAAAACTACTCACACGTAAACGTTGAAGACCCCATACCACCATGTCAGCCAAAGCGCCAGTGCACAAACTGAGAAAAAACCCAGCTAACTATTCATGCTCTCCCGCTCCATTTGGCTAACCTAATAAAAAATAAGAGAAAACTAATTCAAATAGTATAAAAGAATATTATTAAGTTCTAACTAACAACTAAATGAATTTAAAAAAATAAAATAAAATTGAGTAAGGCGTATTTCAGACAGTAGTTTAAAATATTCAAATTTACTAAGATAGATTTAATACAAAACTGAGCGAATGATCGTGCATGATTTAATATACCAATGAAACTCTAAAATGGTACAATGATTATTGTGCAGCAATACTGCAACAACAGATTACAACGCTCACCTTCAATCTTTCAAAATTATTTTAAAAAGACCGTCTTCTGTAGGCCGAGCTATGAACGAGGTGATTAAGCTCTAATATTCTACAACAGCAAGATGAAGATGCGACAATGGAGGAAAGAAGGTTTAAGATAGCAGAAGTGAGAAAACACGAAGGGAAAATCGACCATTTATTTTATATTTGTTATTTGAAATGATTAAGTGTACCAATGTTTGGACTCTCGATGGTGTTCCAAATCACGAAAAAAATAAAAAGACCAATGTATCGTCTGACGGTTCGCTATTTTTCAAGTTATTTAAAAAAATTGCCATTGCTTCAATATATGCAAAGGGAAATTTTTTTAAGTCCTTATGTTCGGCCACCGACCACAACCCCTATGGTGCCGAGCAATCCTAGAAATGAATACTCAATCCTTCCATTCAACCTTCAAGCATGCAACATGGGGGGATTTTATTGTAGCCTAAAAATATTTGGCTATTTGGGTCAATGAAACACTGACACCTGCCAACATCATTGCTACGCTTTCCAGTTAAGACAACACCTGGTCAGCTCCAGTACCCTTCAATTGTCTCTCCAGCCGAGCCGACCACACCAAGGAATGTGAACCTTCAGTCATATGAAGATATACATGTGGAGAACTTTAATAGTAATTATATTTATGCACATGAGTAACACCCAATTTCATATTATTGTGTACAGGTGTAAATGCTTCGAGTTATAAAAGCATTCCACCTCTTGGGATTCCACTAACTATAAATACACCATCTCTCCCATCTGAAGGGGGACACGAATTCAATTCTAGACTTGAACCCAAGATACTAGAATAAGACCCTAAATACTATTGATCCGTAGAAGTAGGCTCCATTCATGAGTTGAACCACGTGAAAATCTCTATTGTCTTTCTTTATATTTTTAATTTCTCTTTTATCTGTGATTTTAAATTTGGTAATTGAGAGCTAAGATAAATAATTCATATTTAGACATCAACACATATCTCAAAATATTAACAATAATATCATGCATATATACATGTATAATATAATGTTCATTTTTATATGGTATTTCAAAATTTCAAAGAACCCCCAAAAATTCAATTCAAAATAATTATTTTTTATATTTTAAAAAATCAACTCAAAAATAATATTTTTATTATTTTAAATGGTTAATTATACTTACGCGCCCTGAACTTTGACCTTCCTACACTTCACCACCTTAACTTTCAATTTCATTAAATTACCCCCTAAATGTTGAAAACGACATCAAGTAGCCCCCCGAACGATAATACCGTTAAGTTTTTGAACGAAAATGACACGTGCCACCCCTTTCGACCTTTGTTATGTTTTTTCTAGGTATTTTTTTTTAAAACGACTTCTATCTCTTTCTCACTATCTTCTCTTCCTTTTCTCTTTCTTCTCCACATATCTCTCCTCTCTCTAGTTCAAACTTGATCTCTCTCTCTCTTGCTCCCTCTCTCTCTCTCTCACACACACACACACGCGCGCGCACACACACACACACACACAAAAGAACACACAAGCACATACATATAAAAAAAAATCCAAATTTTGAAGGATGTTAAGGTGGGGGGTACTGGGGGGTGAATCGGGGGCGGGGGCGGGGGGGTTGGGGGGTGTTTGGGAGGTGGGATGGGGGATGTTTTTTTAGGGGGGAATAGGGGTGGGTTTTTGTGTATTATTTCAGCTTTTTTATTGGAAATAATTAATGTTCTTGAAAATCGTTTTTGATTGTCGGAAATCGTCTTTTATTTGTTGGAAATAATTTTATATTGCTGAAATTGCTTTTTTCAATACCAGAAATAAATTTTATTAGCTAGAAATAATTTGGTATTGCTAAAAATCACTTTTCATTAGATGGAAATTAATTTTCGTATGTCGAAAATAATTTTGTGTTGAGAAAAATCAAATTTTTATTAGTGAAAATAATTTTTATTTGATGACAATAATTTATTATCACTGGAAATAATTTTTTATTTGCTGAAAATCTTTCTTTATTTTGTTTCTAGATTTTTTAAAGTTTTTTTTATAACTTTCAAAATTTTAATTAATTTTTTGTAATTTTCTTAATTTTTGTCATTTTATAGTTTGTAGTTTTGTCCTCATTTCTTTATTTTCTTATGAACTTCCATATTTTTATATGTTTTTTTTTTGCATTTTAATTTATTTTCCAATAAATATTAGTATTTTTACTATATTTTTGTTTTTATTTTTTTATAATATTGAAAATTTTAAATTCTATTTTTTTAATTTTAAGAATTTTAAAATGTAAATATTTGTATTTTTTAAATATTTTAAATTTTTTGTAAATTTTGCAAATGATTTTTGCTATTTATAAAATATTTTTCAGTATTTTCTCAATTTTTAGTCTTTTTATTGTTATTTTCATATTTTATTCAAAAACAATTATGTTTAAACAAAAGTGCCCTTACTATGAGTCATGTGCCACTCACATGCTTAACGTTTCCCTTCAAAAATTAACGGAGGTGGACGGCGGAGACTTATATGTAGCCGATTTCAAAGTTAGAAGTGTGAATTGAAAAAACTGAAGTTGGGGAGGCGAAGTGTTGGGGGAGCCAAATTTTAGGGGGGCTAAGAGTAATTAACCCTATTTTAAATTATGTTCACAGAATACAATAAGTATAAAAACTTCAACTCTTCAAAGAATGTTTTTAATCTTTTCCAACAACAATGACTAGACACATATATATGAAATTTATAGTTAAACAATTTGCAATTGAAAGTATATGTGTGAATAGTTTCCCCAGGGGTCGGGAAGATGTCTAGCAATTACTCTTCACAAGAAAACCTAGCTGAATGTCAATAGAATTGTGTAAAACATTGCCAAATATTATCTAAAATTTATGTGAATTGAAAAAAATGGTTACAGTAGAGGTTACATTTAGCACAAATATAGTCAAATTTTGTATGTTGACTTATGGAAACACCATACCAAGAGTGAAGCGTCCTACGACGAAAGAGAATGAATGTTAATAAATGATACCCTTTTAAAAACTGAACGAAATTAACTAGGGCACAAACTTATATTGTTCTTTCGTAGTCACATTATTGTCACATTGTCTTAAAAAAATCACGATTTCTTGATTCTTTTTCTTTTTTAAGATCAGTGCTCATTATTCCAAAAATGACAAAAAAAGACTATTAATTTTCCCCGCAGTTTCAATCCCACGAGAATGAATTGAATAATTTAACGGATATGTTTTATTGCAATCCCCCTCAACCTAGTCTTTCCAAATTATCTAAAGCCCATAAAAACCCCATTAAAAAGAAAGAAAGACATAACCAAATTTTGGAAGATGAAGGTAACAATAAATTAACGGATATTGAAATTTCGAACGTTAAGGATGATGCCCAAAAAAAGAACAATTTATGAGGGTCTCAAAAAAAATCTTGATAGATGCGAAACCCCATTGGAAGCGGAGATCCAAATGGTGTACTTTATAAAAGAAGCCCAAAAATATAGAGATGCCCGAACCGAAGAAATTAAGAAAAATTCAATCTTTCAACGGCTCGTGCGAAGACCCGTAAGAGTAAATGATGGCTGCTTTGCTTTTTTCTTATGTAGTTTGGCCTATGCTCAAATCTTTTGCCTCTTTGGGGTTTTGATAGGATCCTAGGCTTTTAATTATGTATACTTGTATGTTTTTTTTGTTATAGAGTTGTTACATAAGACTCTTTCTCTTTAAGATTTTTTGTCCTTATGACTTTGTGGTGTGCTCCCTCATCCACTATTTTTATTTTATTTGTAAAATTTTTCCTCCTTTGGAGCAATTTAAAAAAACATCTTACAAGTTATCTCCAACATATCCTAACCGCCCATGTCATCTGTATATGTTTCACTTTACGGTTTCCAAATCCTAAACAGAACTTCATATCTCTCTATTTAAAAGCCACGTTTGTCAGTGTTAATAAGCAATATATACGACCTATAAATGTAACATATTATTAAAACTTTTACACAAGAAGTTATTCTTTTTTAATCTTTCCAGACAATTATGATCAGACACTAGAAGATTAAATTTATAGGTAGACAATTTTGACTTGAAAATATGCATGGGAAAATTTTACATAGAGGTGTGCAAAATATTGACCCACTTAAATTAAGTCGAAAAGCACAGCTAAAAGAGAACCTTGAGAAAGTAATTGTGCTAGATTACTATTAACAAGAAAAGCTAGCGGAAATTCAATATGGATTTGCCAATGAGGATGACTTGGTCGAGGAATGCGGGATCAAGCCTACAACCCTCCAATCATAGTCACATATATGTCATTTCCATATCATTTATTATTATTATTATTATTATTATTATTATTATTATTAATAATGGTACCGAATAGTCTCTCTAAAAAAATTTCATACACGATCAGTCAAAACTTTTTTCTTCTATTTCAAAAAAAAAAAACTAGCTGAAAGTGAACCGAATTGTGTACATGGCCAATTGAATTTCAGAAATACATTCATCGTTAATTTTTAACAACAAAACACCCTACTGTATCAGGATTATATATATTTAACATTTGAGATTCATTTGGTTAAATTCATAATAAATTCTCCATTTGTCAGATGAATAGAGTGTCATTTTAGGCAAGTAATCACTTCTTCATTTACAGTAGAAGAATGAGTTAGCTTATGGCCCTCATGGAGAATTTTGATTCCTAAAAAGTAAACAAGCGTGCATACCAAAACTAAGAGGACAATATGACTGTTAAAATGATCAGGGATAATAGATATAATTTATATACAAATGAATAACAGGAATCCTTGAAGGACATTCAAGTGAAGTGCTCTTTTTCATATCCTTTGAAAGGTAGAACACTAGAAATGTAAATGACCACAAACGACACAAGAGTCGATAGAAAAATAAATAAAAATAGAAATGTAAAATCCTTATGAAACACACAGATGATACTCAAACAACGTAGGCCACAATGACAGTTATATCGTCATATTTTCCACCCATGTGCTCCAATCCAGCCCTTTTAGAGGCCCTCGCAAAAGGAGTGGAAGCAGATGTGTCCAAAGACCTTTCCAAGGCAAATTGTGCTATATTCCATGCTAAAACCTCAGGCATGTCAAGCATCTCATCCGTAGACAGCTTCACCAAATCCTCAATCTCATTTGAAAAAACATTATCAAATAACCCATCACTTCCCGCCACAATTACGTCTCCTTGTTCAACCGCAACCGTAAGCTCGATAGCCGAATTAGGGCAATCCGCGTGAGTACTATTCCCCAACTGATAAGGGTGATTAAACCCGCGCTGCTGAAGTGGCGACTGATGTATAATATAACCTTCTCGTATTACAACAAACCCACTATCTCCGACATTTGCCGCATGCAATAATTCACCATCAAGAGTGAGAATACAAGCAGTGGATGATCCTTTAGCCTCAGTATTCAAGAAAGCTTCACTTAAAATACTCTTTGGGTTTATAATACTTCCGGTCGGGGTATCTTTAACAGATGAAACACAATTACTCATCAATTCTCGGGCATATTCACCTGCGTCCACCCCTCGCCTAGCCCATCCGCCAACCCCGTCAGCCACTCCGATGGTGTTATGATCTGCACAGATGAAATGAGAGTCCTCTCCGAGTGGTTTAAGATTACTTTTCTTGGGTATGTAGAATGACCCTGCAAACATTTTCAAGTCGGTATCATAAAAAGAGTCTTCAACCATGGTGAAAGTTTAATGAAAATAAAGAAAGGGATAGACTAATGGCGTTTAGGTTTTGAGAAAAGAGTGTGTGTGATACTGCTTTTGATATACCAAAGAGAGAGAGTTGAGTTGCGTGAGGAAGTAATATCGAACACAAATATTACTCACTCTTCTTTCTGGAAATTGGTAAGAACCTTCCAACTTTCTTCTCTACGTTAGCTAGGACTCCGTACCTTTATTTTCTCACACGTGAATTAGGATATAAGAAGATCTCAATTGATGTAGTGCAAGAGGATTCTATTTTTAGATTCCTATTAGTGCGGTAAAGAAAATCACTTTTTTTTTTAGATTCACAAATATGTTGTAATTTATAAGATTCACAAATATGTTGTAATTTATGCGTTATTTATTCCTTTAAAGCTTTTTTTTGAATGGTTTTATTCTAATTATAATTGATCGTACTATAAAAATCCCTCCAACCATTACTAATTATAGTTTAGATATTGTTATGGTAAAAACTAATATCAATTATGGATATAGGACAACAAACATTCGATTTCCTTTTTACTTTCTATTTTAAATTATCGATTGACGTGACATGTTGTGATTAGTTGACGTTTTATGAATGTGGGTCTGCGCCAACGACTTTATCTAATAACTGGGACAAAAATTACAAATGAAATGTTTGTTGACCTATTTTTTAATAAGGTCCTAAATTTACGAAGCCCCTAAAGATTAATGTTTATCCCCTTAAAATAGTCTTATTTGGTTTTAAGCCCACTTCATTTTTACGTCTATCAAATGTGCTAATAAGATCATTATGTTCAAAATAGTGATCTTAGTGGTGTCAAACCAACATTTTCCACCAGCATAAAAAAAATATCTAGTAATATTCATTTGCTACCATCATATCATTAGTATTCGGAGAGTGTCAAATGATAATGACGCAACAAATTTAATTTAAAAAGCAGTTTAGCTTGTCAAATGTAGGAAAATCTAACTCATTTTTAATTTTCAATCGGTCCAGGTTTTCGAATGTATTGTATATTTTGGTAGAAGGCATTCAATTTCTTATGGGACATTTTAATTTCCCAACATGAATTACTATATCATTTTTTTTACAACGTCGCTATAAGATTTGCTATTAGGGAGTGTTCTATAACACTTCTTTTCCATGAAAAATACAAATATATGGAGTAATTTTCCATCTTGAATGTCTGATAAACAATTTAAAATACAAATATATGGAGTCATTTTCCATCTTTAAAATAAGTCACGTAACAACTTTTTCCACAAAAAGTTTGAATTAAAAAACCTCCTTCCACCTTGTTATTCATTTTTCAGGGAAAAGAATTCCTAAACCAAAGAAATTGACAAAAAAATCCAGAAAATGAATAAAAAACCCAAAAGTATTGAAAAAAAATACACAAAATGAATAAAAACATAAAATAAATATTAACCCGAGAAATAATTTTAAACAACACCTAGAGATTTATTCAAAAGTCAGAAATTTATTAATTAAGAAAACTAATAACAGAAAATTAAAAGAAGTGCTCAGAAATTTAAGAAAACAGAAAAAAATAAAAACCAAAAACAAAGAAAAATATATATATAATAAATAAAAAATAGAAAATAAATTAAAACCCCATAACTAAGTAAAAAGCACACAAAAATTTATTACAAAGTCAGAACATTAATAATTAAGAAAAAAATAACAGAAAATTAAAAAAATGCGAATAAAATAAAAAAACAGAAATAAATAAAAACCATAAATAATGAAAAAAGAATAAAGAAACAGAAACTAAATATTAACCTCATAATTAATTAAAAAAAATATTTAAAAGTCATATAATTTATAAATTAGAAAAAAAATAATAGAAAATTAAAAAAAGCTCAGAAAATTAAAAAGAAATCAATCCCAAAAAAGAATACATAAATAAATATTAACCCCACAATTAATTTTTAAAAAAAACCAGAAATTTATTAAAAAGTTAGATATTTATAATTAAGAAAAAAAGATCAGAAAAAAAGAAACCAATAAAAAGCCCAAAATAATCAAAAAAATATAGAAAAGGAATAAAAAATAAAATAAATATTAACACCAGAATTAATTTTAAAAAATGCCTAGAAATTTATTAAAAAGTCAGAAGTTTATTAATTAAGAAAAACATAACAGAAAATTGAAAAAAAAGCCAAGAAAAGAAAAAAAAGCATAAATGAATAAAAACCCATAAATTTTTATACAGATATAGCAAATGAATAAAAAATTGGAAAAATAATCACCCCCGAATTAAATTTAAAAAATAGCCAAAAGTTCATTAATTAAGAAAAAATAATAGAAAATAAAAAAATTCTTAGAGAATTAAAAAACATAAACGAATAGAAACCAAAAAATAATGAAAAAAATTAAATGAAATGAATAAAAATAGAAAATAAATATTGACCCCGAAATTAATTTTAAAAAGCACCCAGAAAATTACTAAAAATTAAAAATTTATTAATTACGAAGAAAATAGAAAATTCTCAAAAAATTCTCAAAAAATGGAAAAGAATGAAAAACCCTTGAAAATAAGAAAAAAAAAATACTAGAAAAAAATTAAGAAAGAAAATAAAAATAGAAAAATAAAAAGAGAACAAGAACAGAGTTGGCTCCTGGGGGACGATCTGGTTATTTTTATTAATTTTCTAGTATTTTTATTATTTTTTATATTTATTTTCTATTTTTTATTTATTTCCTATTTTTAAAAATTATCTACGTGTTTTGATTTATAACTTTTATATTTTGTTTTTATTGAATTTTCTATTTTTTCCCATGTTTATTTATTTTCTGGATTTTCTTTATTAATTTTCTATTTTTAGTTTTTATTTTCTAAGTGTTTTAATTATTGGGTCAATTCCTGAATAGTCGCTAAGATAAATACATATTTTTCAAAAAGGACATCTATGTTTAGTTTAACCATTTACGCATTATTCTTTTATTTTAAAGGTCTGCACGAGTGGCACTCTTCCCCAAAATATGTAGTAAATGACTTTTTGGAATAAAATAAAAAAGTATTAAAAAATATTTGAGGAACATTTTGGTATATGCCCCTTAATGGATTGCTCATAGAGATGCTATGTCAAATCAATTTCCGTTTTTGTATTTATTTTGAAAATATACGAGGTACTATCAAAATTACTTGTTTTGTTTGTTATTAAGTATTTCAAAATAGACCTTTGTTTAGGTTCATACATATTTGCAAACAAAAATAAAAAGTAGAAAAGTGTAATATTTTTTAGCTTGAAACTAATGGCAATAAAAAAGTAGTTTTTTTTCATGGGAAATATTGGGAATTAAACACTTCAAAGATGAAAAATAGAACATTTTCCACGAGAAAATAATTGCAATCAAACAACACCAACAAATTTTTTTCATGAAAAATATTATCAAGTTATCAATTATGTGGAAATTGATTCTGAACGCTTATGTTCCATCTTATTTATCAAACACACCCTTAGTTTAAAATAAACTATAGGAAATTTAATACTATTTAATTAGGGGCTTAGTTAATAAATAATTGTCCTTTTGAATAATTTAACCAATAAAATTCCTTTGGCCCCAACTACTTTAATTTCAATTCCATGTGCTAAAAATTGAGTAACAAACATTTTCTCCATCGAAAAATAATATATTGCAATGTGATGCAACTAGCTACACATGTGCACAACAAAATTCAAATACAATCCTTATTCATTAAGATATGCATGATCTCATATTATAACGTTTTTATTTCTTTTAGGGCTCGTTTGTTTCGAGGTTTGGAAATGAAATTTAGGACTCCTGAAATTTAGAATTCTCCTCGTCTAGAATTACAATGTTTGGTTGAAAATTTGTGGGGAACTTAGAATTCCTAGAATTTAATTTTCCCACCAAAATTGGAATTCTCCTTTCCCCGATAAAATGGGGTGAATCTTATATTTCCAAACATTTAAGCTTATTTTTGTGGTCAGACAAAAATCTCATCTCACATAAACTCTCACTCATACTCTCTCTCTCTCCCCCCCCCCCCCCCCCCCCACACACACACACTTTCTATCACACACATACACATCACTCTCTCTCTCTCACTCTCACTCTTGCGCGTAAGCAGACACCCAAACACACTCTCTTATTCTCTCACATGCATACTCTCTCTCTCTCTCTCTCTCTCTCTCTCTCTCTCTCTCTCTCACACACACACACACACACACAATATCTTTCTCTCTCACACAGATACACTAACATATACACTTATATGTACATCCAAAAGTAATTCAGTATGAAAGAATCCAACACATAACATTGGAGTGTAAACCTCTAATCTTCATAGCTTTGATCTCCATTAACACTTCATTGCACACCCATTGGTTGAATCGCAAAATAATCAAACCGTGAGCCCTCCATTAATTAAACTCCTTTAAGATATCCAACATCTCCAAAATAGCTAAAGTTAAAATTCAATCAAGTGCATCCAACAAATGTAAATTATCTTCACAAAGTTAAATCCTCCCAAACCTTTGGAATATTAACAATTAAGGTTAGCAACACATTAAAGAACTTCTACAAATTAAATTGATTTCTACAAAATTGTTGAAGTCCTGCACCTAAAGATAAACTCAACTTGACTTCTATAAATTTAAAAGGAAAAACATAAAGAAATTTGGATGGTTGCAAAACCATTACCTTTTTTTTTTTTAAATTGCAAGGGGCAGACAGCATTCATCCGCTTTTCAAGATACATGAAACAATTGCCATCTTAATCCCCTTTATTACATCTATCGTAAACATCAAAAAATGAAGAAAAAAAATCCTCCTCTCAAACAACAAAGCTAAAAGCAATCCAAAATTAAAATAAATCTCATCTCACGAACCCCTTATAGGTGTTACAGAAGTTGACAGCAAAAAGTATATGTTAGGGTCATATTAATCTGGTGTAGCTGCTCCTTGGTTGAGCTCCGCAAATCGCATTCCAACGCGCATGGAGTGTTTTAAGAACTTCTCGGCACACCGGCGGACACAGGTCTCCTCTTGTTTGTCAAGGGTTTTGCGTCGGAAGGTGTCCACACAATCAGTGAAACATCTCTCCACCAGTGAATTATACATCCTTAAACTGTCACGAATTTGGAGCTGGTCGATCATGGTAGACATTTTGAGTTTGTCTTCTTCTGGGAGAGAATCCAAGTCACCCAGCATGCTCTTGTCCATCTTCAAATATTTGTGTTACAAGGGTTATGGGCTTTGGTTGCAACAAATAAAACTGGCTACCCACCCTTACAAGTACAACACAACAAATATTTTTTTCTCCCAAAAACCCTCCAAAACCATTACCTTATTAAATTGATATGGCTCACAAATATGTTCAAATTATCTATAATCAGTCTACCCCAAACAATAAACTGACAAAATAATAAAATATATGTTCGCCTGATAAAATAATTCCTTTAAAAATTTGCAAAAAATATTTAAAAAGTTTAGATCTATAACCAACTAATCAAATGAGCTCCCTAAAAATCAAATCATTTATGTTGAACAACATTTTAATTTGACATTCGCCAATAATTTCCATTAGGTAAGAAAATTTCCAATTAATATAGGCCATCAACTATGTGAAATATAATTTTAAAAACATCATGCTATTATCATCATTAACAATTTAGCTATAGCACATTTCGTACAAATTTGGTCCTAACTAAAATTTACCGAAATGACATGAATGTGTTGAATTTTAAGAAACCAATAAATTTGAAAGTTTAAAAAAATATCAATGAAATAAGATTTTCATAAAAATAAGATAACTTCAACCAAAGTACATGTGCAAGGAAGATGATGAAGGGTTCATAAAAATAAGATAACTTCAACCAAAGTACATGTGCAAGGAAGATGATGAAGGGTTGAGTACTTGATCTTTAATCACTTCAAATCAGTAACTAATTTTTAAATATATCTAATTACACAATATGGTTATGAAGAGTTATCTTTATTTTTTTAATAGATTATGCACTTTTAGGACTTAAAATAATATTGATTATGGATATAGGACAACAAACATTTTGTTTCCATTTTCAATTCCAATTTTTAAATTATCGGCTGACGTGACTTGCTGTGATGGATTCACGTTTTATGGATATATGGGTCCGCACCAACGACTTTATTAAAAAGTAGCGACTAAAAATGGAAACAAAACGTTAGTTGTCCTTTTATAGAATACATATTAAAATATGTCCTAAATTTACAAAGCCCATTTTTTTGAAATGCAAGTAAATAGTTACCTCAACCATTGATCTATGCGTGTGGAAATATATAAAGCAAAGAGAAAATAATTGTAAAAAGTTATTCAAATTAACATATGATGATTTGATAAATAAAATTTCATTCATATGGGTGGCTTGAAGTTATGCTAGCTCAATAGTTGTATTGCGTTCATGTGGAGAGAGATTTTCCCTATCGATTACAATTGAGCTAGAAGAGTACAAAAAAGTGATATATCGAATGGCCCTATCACTTCATACCCAAGAAACTTATACACACAACATAGCACCCAAAAATTTCATCCTTATCAATTCAAGTAACCATACTTTATTAATTTTTTTATTCCATTTCATTTACAATCATAGTAAATTTAGACATGCACCCAAAGTGATCGAACATAATTAGGCCAAAGGAATTACCCTTTTATACTCAAATAATCTTTGACAATGACATTCAAACAAGAAAAATGAAAATAACAAAACAAGCATATAAACTCCAGTTGTTCACGTTATTGAGTAATTTTATGTAATAAGTTTATGTTCTCAAATTTTCACTACACTATCATCCAAAAAGAACACAACCAACACACACATAAACTAAAATTTTGATATTATGTATAGCTGTACTTCTAAAAATCACACAACATAATAAAAATAAAAAATAAAAAATTACTCACACGTAAACGTTGAAGACCACACACCACCATGTAAGCCAAAGCGCAAGTGCCCAAAATGAGACAAACACTAGCTAAGTATTTATGCTGTCCCGCTTCATTTGGCCAACCTAATAAAAAATAAGAGAAAACTAATTCAAATAATATAAAAGAAAATTATAAAGTTTCAACTAACAGCTAAATGAATTTAAAATAAAATTGAGTAAGGTGTATTTCAGACAGTAGTTTAAAATATTCAAATTTACTAAGATAGATTTAATACAAACCTGAATTAATAATCGTGCATGATTTAATATATCAATGAAAATCTAAAATGGTATAAAGATTATTGTGTAGCAATACTACAACAAACGGATTACAATGCTCACATTCAATCTTTCAATATAATTTTAAAAAGAGTGTCTTCTTTTGGCCGAGTTACGAACGAGGTGATTGAGTTATGATATTCTAGTAACATAGAAGACGAATGTGAAAGCTCTTCTCCTAACCACTATTAAATGGACCAAATATACTTTCAGTCAGCAAAATTAACCTCTAAGTTAGGAGGACAATCCGCTTTCCCATTCTACAAAAATCAAGCATACAAATGAGAATTAGCAGACCAATGATTGAGAAGTAAATACATAAGAATGCATGACAAAGAAGTTAATTGTCAACTTATGCCTTGCCCTCCCTCGAGGAATCTCGGTCCGTCGTATCTTGTACCCTCGGGAAGAGGAGCATACTGCTAGTATTTAACCACATTCTCATACTCCCAATAGTCCTTATTAGAATCATGTAAATTAACCCCTAGCACTTTATTGGAATGCCTGGTCTTCAAGTGATAAATATTGTCACTAGTGGTCCCCCAATTATGGAAATACATGAGTTCGGGTACTACTATGTGGGTCCCATGTATCTCATTAAGGCGGTTTATTCCATTAATTACTCCCTATGAATTTGGAACCACCTGAGCAGGGACCACATCTAAGATTTGACAAAACTCGAGAAATAAATAGTTTGGCGGGAAACTAACACCATAGTAAACTATAAAGATTGTGGGTAACCAATAACCCTCATTCAAATCACATAAGTTGCATGACCAAGAGACTATATCATTAGTCACCCCGTCTGGGATTTTTTTTTCACCATAAACTCCTCCGGAGAGCTTTTATCAACGATATACACTACTTTAATAGCGTAAATAGAAAAAAGTAGAAGAAGAGGTACAATAGCAAGCATAGTGGTGAAATCTCTACAGTAGCAAGATAAATATGCGACAATGGAGAAAAGAAGGTTTAAGATAGCAGAAGTGAGAAAACACAAAGGGAAAATCTGCCATTTATAGGTACAACGATGAATTTTGATATCTAGGGTTTGAAATGATAAACTGTACCAACGTTTGGACTCTTGACGGCGTCTTACATCAACAAAAAAATAAAAAGGCCAATGTTCCATCTGGCGGTTCACTATTTTTTATGTTATTTACAAAATTGCCATTGCTTCAATATATGCTAAGGGGAAAATTTAGAAGTCCTTATGATTGGCCGCCGACCAAAACCCCTATGGTGCCGAGCAATCCTAGAAATAAATACACCATCCTTCCATTAAACCTTTAAGCATGCAGTATTGGGGGCTTTTGTTGTAGCCTACAAATATTTGGCCATATGGGCCAATGAAACGGTGACACCTGCCAACATCATTTCTACTCTTTCTACATAGGACAACACTTGGTCAGCTCCGGTACCTTTCGATTGGCTCTCTAGCTGACCACACCCAGGAATGTGAACCATCAGTCATACGAAGATTGTAATACCCCGTAATTTTAGGATAAAATATTTTGACTAATTTAAATTTGATAAATTAATATTAATTTTGAAAAAAAATCAAATCGGATGAATTTAAATGAAGATGAGTAAATATTTTAAATTTTAAATAAACAATTATTCGTGATTTTATAAAAAAAAATGGAACTCAATTGGACATATTGGGTTGCGACTGAAAAAAAAGTCACACGTGAATAAATTTACTGGCACGGGTCATTTAAACTTAATAAAAATATTTAAGTGAAATAAAAATAATTGGATCACATTTTGGGGAGCATTTAAGGCTCGTTTAGGTGTTTTAGACCTTTAAACATATCCCGGGTCATAGGGATATAGATTTGGGAACCTTTGGGCTAGTTGGGTTATGGATTTCGGTCCATTTGGGGGTCCAAAAGTTGGGTTTTAATCCCAACTCGAGATCAACCTTTTATTTAGTGTTTAAGTGGGGGTAAACCACTCCCCCACTATCAACCATTCCACAAAATCTAAAACAGCAGTTGATATACCCATATACGCCCTCGGCCAAGACGAGGGTGTCCTGCACTTGGACGGAGCTAGGACGATCTCTTAACCAATATCTGACGACCCTCCAAGGGCCGACCCCTCATCAGGCCCAGATAACCCTTAAAGGGGCCGACCCCTCATCATGGTCAAAACGGCCCTTCAAGGGACCGACCCCTCATCATGGTCCAGACGACCCTTCAAGAGGCCGACCCCTCATCATTGTCCAGACGACCCTTCAAGAGGCCGACCCCTCATCATGGTCCAGACGACCCTTCAAGGGGCCGACCTTTCATCAGGCTCAGACGACCCTCCGAGGGTACGACAGTACGAGGCCTAAATTAGGATAGACTCACTACCAGAAGGAACTTTACCCTCGTCCTCGTATCACAGGCCGAGGGTGACATCATCACAGCGCGTGGTTTGGGAGACGCGTGGAACAGTGATCGTGAGGATCATATGGCACGTGGAAGACCGTTATAACAATATCACCCCCTCACGTGAGGGAATATTATGTCATCATTTGGCATCTACAGGTGTCAACATGAGATTGGCTAGATCATCATTCACATGCACCATGAATACTTGGGGGGTACACTACACCCCCCAAGACCTATATATACTTATCACCTACAATCCTACAGGGGGATGGGTCGATAATGGTAACCCTAGCTAAAACTCTGCTTGTACACATAGTAGAGAGATAAAGGGAGCTTATGTGCATTGTATCCAAGGCCGTTAGTGCCCATACTTAGTGGATCACACACTCACAGTGGATGTAGGCCTAATTGGTTGAACCACTATACATCATTATCTTATTCCTCTTATACTCATCTCCTTCTTCACACTTACACATTTATACATCCATGGCTTCCATGGTACTTACAGTTTGAGCTCATCATCACTTATCTGGTGGTGCTAGATTTCAGCATCATCAGTTTGACGTCGTCTGTGGGAACGAGAAAACATATCTTCCTTTGTACAACTTGACCTCACTAGGGACTCTGGTGGTGAGCCAGATCTCCCCCTGTGTGGAGACGTTTCACCATTGAAAGAGACCCATTAATGTTCTCAAGCTCACCGGTCTTTTCTTCAGTTCAGCTCTTCATAGCTCAAACACCTGGCACATGAGATGCCACCACACCACCACTTCCTCCACCGGATAGTGGAGTAGGACCCAGTTCCAGTCAGCCACCACCTCAGTCTGAGATGGCTGATGTGGCGGCAACCTTGAAGTCTCTGGCAGCAAGCCAGCGGATCATGCAAGAGTAGTTCACAGCTCTAAGCCAGAACATACTAAGACTACCAGGGGTCTCACCTGAGATGATTACTCCGGCAACGCCTCCAGGGCAGCATGAGGCCAGGGGACCACCCCAGGCACCACGCAAAGACTTGCCACACCCTCAGCGGCGGAGGGATGTTGCTGACCCCCGACGTTTATGCCTGGGGAGGCAAGGAAACCCTGGCCCTGAGGACAGGTATGACGATCTGGAGGGAGAGGAGGCCTCCATAGATTTCTGGGAGACGTATGAGGTCTCCAATAATACTGTGCGACCTCTCCAGGAAAGCAAAGGGAAGTGTGGAACGCAAAATCCTGATGACCGCCCGAGAGGCTCTGCTTTTGATCGCTTGAGCAGGGGTCGGCCTTTGAGAGGCTGGGCCCAGTAAATGACCTACGGGAAAAGTTATCCCGATCAAGGAGTGTTGCGAGGTCCATAAGGGAGGCAGCAGATGGCCAACCCCACAACGGTCAGGGGGAAGTAAATAGCCGACGCAGGCCTGCCGCTGCAGAACCCTCTGTCCACCTCAAAGAGGTGGCAGGGGATAACATCGGCCAAACCGACCCTACGAGGCCCTGGAATGACTCGATCCAGCGACTAGAGGATAAGATTGGTGATATTCTGAAGAGACGGGACTCTCTTCAGAGAGGATAATCCGTAGGCTCTCCCTTTGTGGCAAAGATTGTCAACTTCCTTACGCCATCAAAGTTTAAGCCACCTGTGGTAACCCCAAGATATGACGGGAGTACAAACCCTGTCCATCATATTGAGATGTATCAATCGACGGCAGACATATACTCTATCTCAGATGAGATGAAGTGTCGTGCCTTTTCTGGCACCCTGACTAGGGCTGCACATGTCTAGTATATGTCTCTTCCGAAAAATTTCATTGAAAGCTTTAAGCAGTTGGAAGACCAGTTTATCCACAACTTTTGCTTTGGGGTGAGGCCACAGAAGAAGACCACACACCTACTCTATGTTAAGCAGGGGAAGAATGAGAGTCTAAGAGGCTACATATCCAGATTCAACAAAAAAAAGTTAGAGGTGGAAGACTATGAGGAGAGCATAGCCATGACCGCCCTCATTGGAGAACTCCAAAAGGGAAAGCTGTTATGGAAGCTTGTTGAAGACCCTCCGAGGACGATGGCTGAATTGCTGTCGACAGCAGGCAAGGTGATGAACGCCGAATAGGCGATGGCCACAAAATACGAAGATGAAAAAGGAGGCACTAGTGGGGGTAAGTACCCTAAGAAGAACAAAGAGGGGAAGAAGAGGTCTATGGACGACAAGTTCGCTGATTATACCCCTCTGACGGTCAGTTGTGAACATATTCTCAATAAGATAAAGAGTGATCGGTCCCTGAAATGGCCTGAGAAGTTGAGGGTAGCCCCCAACAAGAGGAACAAAAACCTGTGGTGTGAATTTCTCCAAGACCATGGCCACGTGACATCCAAATGCTTCGCTCTGAAGGATGAGATTGAAAAAATATTAAAAGAAGGGAAGCTAAGGAAGTATGTTGATAAGAGTTCCTTCAAGAGGGGCCGAGGGGACGACCCCAGAAAGAAGAGAGGTGATGCATGCCGAGAAGATCCTCCAAAAAGAGGGGACGACCCTTCTGATGATGAGGACGACCCTGACCTCCCTCCAAGAGATGACCACGACCCTGTTAAGAGACTTAATATGATCTCTCTCGGTGTGGGGATGATCTTCGAGGGATTAGCAGGATGAGGGTTAGAGGTCGCAGATAGGAAGGCCTATGTAGCTGAAGCCAAGACAGTGATGAAAACTGTGCACTCAACCTCTTTGGAGGAAAATTTAGATAAGAGGAACAAGGTCGACATGGATACTCTGATAGTGGGATTCTCAAGAATGGACTTCAAAGGCCTCTTAGCCCCACATGATGACCCTCTCATCATCACTACCAAGGTGCACGGGTGCGAGGTGCCGAGTATCTTGGTAGATGGGGGTAGTTCTGCAGATGTGATGTTTTGGTCATGCTTCAAAGCCTTAGGCCTCAGCCGTGTTAGACTCGTCCCATACCATCATCCATTTATTGGGTTCAGTGGGGAAAAGGTTCATCCCCTTGGAATGTATGAGGCCAATTTCAGGATGGGGGACGAGTGGCCAAGATGGCTTACCAAGAGGGTCAGCTTCTTGGTGATGGATGAACATGTCTTCTCGGTCTATAACATTATACTGGGGAGGGTAGCCCTCAAGGGGTTTGAAGCTGTGCCATCTACGGTCCATCGGATGATTAAATTTCTAACCCCTTACGGGGTAGGGGAATTTCAGGGAGACCAGATGACAGCACGAGAATGTTACTACAACTCCGCCGAAGAAAGAGAGGGGCACAAGAAGGCAACAGCCACTTATAATATTGACACCCTTGACCCCAGGGATGAGACAAAGCTGAAGAAAGGAGAGGCCACAGAAGAGGTAGAATCCATCATCCTCAATGAGGATGACCCAGAAAAAACCATCCAAATCGGCAAAACTCTAAAGCCAAACATCAAGGAAGACCTCATCAAGCTGTTAAGGAGAAGACATAGCGTCTTTACATGGAGTCATGCAGATATGCTGGAGATCGACCCCGAAATCACGTGCCACGAGCTCAACGTGGTAGAGGGTGCAAAGCCAGTAAAGCAAAATAAGAGAATTTACTCTTGAGAAAAATATGAGGTCATAAGGGACGAGGTCAAAAAGCTGGAAGATGCTGAGTTTATCAGAGAGGTCATCTACTCTGAATGGCTATCCAATGTAGTCATTGTCCCAAAAGCTAACGGGAAGTGGAGGATGTGTGTAGACTTCACAGACCTCAACAAGAATTGTCCCAAAGAAGACTTCCCTCTCCCTCGCATTGATTAGATGGTAGACGCAACCGCAGGCCATGAACTAATGAGTTTTATGGATGCCTACTCAGGCTATAACCAGATCTTTATGAGCCCTGGAGACTCGGAGAAAACTGCTTTTATCACCGACAAAGGGACATACTGTTATAGGATCATGCCCTTTGGCCTAAAGAATGCAGGGGCAACGTATCACTGCCTTGTAAATAAAATGTTTGAAGACCAAATTGGGAAGTCTATGGAGGTCTATGTAGATGACATGCTGACCAAGAGTTTGAAGGTAGAAGATCATGTGGCCGACCTTGAGAGGACCTTTAATACAATGGACAAGTACCAGATGAAGCTCAACCCGGCCAAGTGTGTCTTCGGGGTTGGAGCAGGGAAATTCTTAGGGTTCATCTTGAATCAAAGGGGCATTGAGGCCCTCTTAGAGATGAAGACCCCCAAGACCATTAAAGACGTTCAGAGGCTCACGGGGCAAGTGGCTGCTTTGAATAGGTTCGTGTCCAGAGCCACAGACAAGTGTTTACCATTCTTCAAAATTCTCAGAAAGGCCTTCGAATGGAGTGAAGAGTGTGATGAGGCTTTCAAGGAGTTAAAGTCATACCTAGGGTCCCCCTTGCTATTGTCACGACCAGTGCAAGGTGAACAACTACATGTGTACTTGGCCGTCTCTAAATCAGCCATCAGCGCAGCCATTATGAGAGACGAAGATGGGGTAAAGAAGCCTATGTATTTCAACAGTAAGGCACTCCAGGGGGCAGAGCAAAGATACACAAGGATGGAGAAGTTAGCCTATGCCTTGATCCATGCATCAAAAAAGATGAAGCCATACTTTCAGTCCCATATAATGGTCATCCTCACTGACTTTCCTCTTAGGCAAGTCTTACACAAGCCAGAAAAATTAGGGAGGCTAATGGCCTAGGCTATAGAGTTGGGGGAGTTCGACATCGTGTACCAACCTAGGACGGCCATTAAGGGGCAATAATTGGCAGATTTCATGGCTGAATTTACTTGGAAAGATGGTGAAGCTGAAGAGGAGAGCCTCGAGAAGATGGGTACCCTACAAAGCCCACTTGCTGACACACCCACAGATAAGGCTGAGACAAGCACTGCTAGAAGAAAGGTGGCCGAAAATGAAGAGGGAAGATATCTCTTTAGACAGGGGTCCCTCATTGAGGGAAATTTCTCAGAAGAACAGACTATGTGGAGCCTCTTCATCGATGGGTCCTCCTGTGACAGCGAAAGTGGAGCGGGACTGATAGTATCAGCACCTGATGGCACAGACATTGAGTATGCCCTGAGGTTCAACTTCAAAGCCTCCAACAACGAGTCTGAATATGAGGCCTTGATAGCAGGACTCTCCTTGGCTAAGTCTTTTAGTATCGGCCAGATTATGGTCTATAGTGATTAAAGGCTAGTAATGAATCAGATAATAGGAGCCTAAGAGGCCAAGGATGAGAGGATGGACAAGTACCTTGAAAAGGTGAGGTTACTATTGAAGAGATTCAGAGAAGTAAAATTGAAGAGGATACCTAGGCTCGATAATGGTCGAGCTGATTCCCTTGCTAGGTTGGCCTCGGCGACTAGGACAGATGTCAGGAGGATAGTCCTAGTGGAAATTTTGCTTCGACCAACTATTGAAGATGCTGAGGGAAAACTTGGCACTTACTTAAATGTTTCTAAGGAAGCTTCATGGATGGACCCTCTGATCAGATACATTAAAGAGGGGGAGATTCCAGAAGAAAGGAAAGAAAGGAAGAAGCTGAGATACAGAGCGACAAAATTTACGGTCATGGGAAACACCTTGTACAAAAAGGGGTTTTTGCTTCCCTTACTTAGGTGTGTGCACCCGTTTGAAGTCCCACACATTTTATAAGACGTGCACGAGGGGTCATGTTCAAGCCACATTGGGGGTAGATCTTTAGCAAAGAGGGTGATTACCCAGGGGTACTGGTGGCCAACCTTGGGGAAAGATGCCATGACATATGTAAAAAAGTGTGACAAATGTCAAAGATTTGCCACCATCCCTCACCAACCCCATCAGCCTCTTACTTCCATTACATCCCCGTGGTCATTTGTAGTGTGGAGGATTGACCTAGTAGGACCCTTGCCTAGGGCCATAAATAACTATCGGTTCCTCATCGTAGCCATTGACTATTTTTCAAAATGGGCGGAGGCGGAGCCGATGGTAACGATCACAGAGCAGAAGACCTTCCAGTTCATCTGGAAAAATATTATATGCAGATGTGGTCTTCCCAACACCCTCATCTCAGATAACGGGACTCAATTCAAGAATGCATCTCTAGAGCGATACTATGAAAGGGTGAGTATCAAACAATTCTTTTCTACCCCACATCGACCTCAAGCCAACGGGCAAACGGAAGTTACAAATAGGACGATCCTGGACGGGATCAAGAAGAGACTTGAGGAGGCAAAAGGAAGATGGGTTGAGGAGTTATATGCTATACTATGGGCCTACAGGACGACAACAAAGACCTCAACCGGAGAAACCCCGATCATGCTAGCTTATGGTTCAGAAGCCGTCATCCCCATCGAGATTGAGTTTCCTACTCACAAGGTCCAAATGTATGACCCCCAGAGAAATATATAAGGGAGGAGACTTGACTTAGACTTGATTTAGAAAAATAGGGAAGACGTCGAGATAAGGCAAGCTGCCTATTGGCAGAGAACTGCAAGTTTTTACAACTAGAGGGTGAAGCAGAAGCCAATTGCAGTGGGGGACTTAGTCCTCAAAAAGACTTGGTAGAAGCCCAACAAGCTCCACCTAAATTGGTATGGCCCATATAGGGTCATCGATGAAGTTGTCCCTGGAACCTATAGACTAGAAAACCTGGAAGGGGAACCCCTTTCCAACCCCTGGAATGCAGACAATTTGAAGAAATACTATCAGTAATTTTGTAAAGTCCTATAGAACCACAGTTGTAATAAATGTGTTTCTCCAACAGAACACTTGGAATATTAATGATAATGGTCCCTCACGTTGTGTTTGATTAATTCTAGTGTGATTGGGGTGATACTTGTTAAGTCCACCCTCGGCTATAATGAGGGTCAATGGTGGGGACGACCCCTCCTTTTCCCTCAAGAAAGACGAGGGGGACTTGATTGAAAACATTAGTAAGTTGGTAGAATCCACCCTCGGCTATAATGAGGGTCAATGGTGGGGACGACCCCTCCTTTGCCTTCAAGAAAGACGAGGGGGGACTTAATTGAAAAAACCATTAAGTTGGTAAAACCCACCCTTGTCTATAATGAGGGTCAATGGTGGGGACGACCCCTCCTTTGCCCTCAAGAAAGATGAGGGGGGATTTGATTGAAAACGTCATTAAGTTGGTGGAATCCACCCTCAGCTACACTAAGGGTCAATGGTGGGGACGACCCCTCATTTGCCCTCAAGAAAGACGAGGTGGGACTTAATTGAAAAACCCATTAAGTTGGTAAAAACCACCCTCGACTATAATGAGGGTCAATGGTGGGGACGACCCCTCCTTTGCCCTCAAGTAAGACGAGGGGGGACTTCATTGAAAAAACCATTAAGTTGGTAAAAACAAACCTCGGCTATAATGAGGGTCAATGGTGGGGACGACCCCTCCTTTGCCCTCAAGATAGACGAGGGTGGACTTCATTGAAAAAACCATTAAGTTGGAAAAAACCACCCTCCGCTATAATGAGGGTCAATGGTGGGGACGACCCCTCCTTTGCCCTCAAGAAAGACGAGGGGGGACTTTAAAACCATTAAGTTGGTAAAAACCACCCTCAGCTATAATGAGGGTCAATGGTGGGGACGACCCCTCCTTTGCCCTCAAGAAAGACGAGGGGGGACTTGATTGAAAACATCATTAAGTTGGTGGAATCCACCCTCGGCTATAATGAGGGTCAATGGTGGGGAAGACCCCTCCTTTGCCCTCAAGAAAGACGAGGGGGGACTTAATTGCAAAAACCATTAAGTTGGTAAAAATCAACCTCTGCTATAATAAGGGCCAATGGTGGGGACGACCCCTCCTTTTCCCTCAAGAAAGAAGAGGGGGGACTATAAAACTATTATGTTGGTACCACCCTCGGCTATAATGAGGGTCAATGGTGGGGACGACCCCTCCTTTTCCCTCAAGAAAGATGAGGGGGGACTTGATTGGAAACATCATTAAGTCGGTGGAATCCACCCTCGGCTATAATGAGGTTCAATGGTGGGGAAGACCCCTCCTTTGCCCTCAAGAAAGACGAGGGGGGACTTAATTGAAAAAACCATTAAGTTGGTAAAAACCACCCTCGGCTATAATGAGGGTCAATGGTGGGGACGACCCCTCCTTTCCCCTTAAGAAAGATGCGGGAGGACTTTAAAACCATTAAGTTGGTAAAAACCACCCTCGGCTATAATGAGGGTCAATGGTGGGGACGACCCCTCCTTTGCCCTCAAGAAAGACTAGGGGGGACTTGATTGGAAACATCATTAAGTTGGTGGAATCCACTCTCGGCTATAATGAGGGTCAATGGTGGGGACAACCCCTCCTTTGCCCTTGAAGAAAGACGAGGGGGACTTTAAAACCATTAGGCTGGTGAAAACCACCCTCGGCTATAATGAGGGCAAATGGTAGGGATGACCCCTCATTCACCTTCAAGAATGATGAGGGAGGGGTTAGTGAGTTAATTTAAAAACATCACAAGGCAAATCATACAAGAGACAAGTATAAAAGACAGAGAGGCATTATATTACAAAATGTTGATGTTTGTCCAATAAATGAGTACAAAAATATGGGTTACATGAAGAGGGTATGGGCTAAAAACATCCACCTAATTGAGCAACATCAGGGGGTAATGTTTCAACATTAATTATGGGGGTTTATTCTTTGACCAAGAGAGGCTGATCCTCAGACGTGCCGGTACCCTCGACCTACACTTGGGACTCCACTTGGGCTAAGGCCTCAGCAATCAGGGGATCGTCCAGTTGAACTGCTTCGAGAGAAGGTCGGATAGACGACACTGCATCAAAGAACTTTAGGACGAACCACCGACAGGCCGTCCTAATTCCCCTCTCCAAATACTCATGACCGAAGCCTTGAAACTCGTCTGAAAGTTTGTAGGCATCAACAGCATCGGCCTTTGCCTTCTTCACTGTCTCAGATAGCTCAGTATTGAATTGAGACCCTAGGTTGATCAAGGCCTCATCCTTCTCTTTAATAAGGAAGTCCTTGGCCTTCAGGTCAGCATCATGTTGCCTCATCAGCTCATCCAGAACCCTGGCATGTTCGGTCCTGGCACTCTCCAGTTCATCCCTTGCAGTCTCGAGCTCTATCTGCAGATCAGCCTCGTGCTGAATGGCCCTCTTGGCTTCATAAAATTTTTGTTGGTTTTCATCCATCCACTTAGTGGCCGAGGTAAAGGTACAGACAAACTGCACAGAAAAAGACACTTGTTAAGAGGCCGAGGAAACAGTTGGTAAAAAAAACAATTAAGGAGATAAAGTAAAAACAAATACCTGAGCTAGTGTGTGCAGACCATAGTCATACACCTTCGCCGGGGGCATCTTGGATAAGAACTCGTAGTCGGCAGCTGAGGGGGAAGAAAACATTGAGGCCTTGGCTGCCCTCAGGTTGGCAATTAGGGAAGACGACTTGGCCTTAAAAAATGCTAAGTTTTGGGACCAGAAGCCCCCATGCCCAGAAGCCCCCATGCTGGAGGAGGAGTCGATCCCCTCCGATGCTTCCACCCTTGCCCTCGTCCTCGAATCAGGCCGAGGGTCAACAGGAATTTTAGGACCTTTTCTTTTGGAACCCTCGGTGGAAGGTTCGACAGGTGTGGGCCCCACGGCCTTCGACTTCCTCGGATTCTGGTGAGGCTTCTTGCCCTTCTTCTTGCCTAGGCCAGATAATAAGCTTGGGGTAGTCATTTCCCAGAGAAAATCAGAGATACCTACAGGACGACCTAAAAAGAAGACGACACATCAGAAAAATACAGAGGCAAGGACGAAACACAAAAAGCAAAGACATCAAAAAATAATAATAACTCACATAGCTCTGTCAAGGGGCCGACCCTCAGACCAACTTCTTTGAGGAACCGAGGGGTCATCAGATCTTTAAACTTTGCAAGTCCACCCCCTTTCCCTCGTTCTCTCAGATACTCGACTATTTCCTTCTCATCCAGACTAAGTCCGGGGTCTGACCTAGCCTTCATCGAGGGGTTAGACCATCTCCTTGGGACCCTTGGACCATTATCGAAAGGTTGAGTCTCGGCGGCAAACTCCCACTCTCCAAAAATGAAGAAAAATCTCTTCTTTCAGTCGTGGTTGGAGGTTTATGCCACGTGGAGATGTTTTTTATCATACCTCCTCGCCCCCAGGTGATAGTACCCATGTTGTTTGGACGAGGAAGTGATGTTATAATAAGCTAAAAACACGTCGGCTGAAGGCTCATCTGTGAAGGCATTCTTTCACAAGGAGACGTAGCCGAGGATCGTCCTCCCGGAGTTGGGGGAAGTTGAGAGGGGGTGACGTCGAGGGCTGATAATATGTTGACTATGGCAGGGTGCAGAGGGAACCTAACACCAACCTTAAACATATGTTCATACACTGCTATCTCCCCCTCGTCCCCTTCAAAGACTCTCTCAGACTCAGAGGGGACCCTCACACTAATGTTGGGAGGCACACCAAATGTATGCCTCCACAACAAGAGGTCATGATCCCTAACTGAGGAAATATAGGCCGAGGCGTGGGAGGTTTCAACCGGGTCGGCGTCTGAGTCCTCACCATCATCCTCAGTCCCCTCTCCCTCTGCCTCATCACCTGTCAGAGGTCCATGAGGAAAGCCCATATGGAAGGAATAGGGGGATAAAGTTGTCACTGGGACAACTTCGAAAGGGACCACTCCCTCAGCCTGTCGGCCTGGGCTTAGATCAGATGACTCTCTCCTCCCAGAAGGTCCAACACCAGTTGATGACGACACTCTCTCATCCATCTCTCCTGAATGACTCTCGGCTGGACGACAAGATGACTCACACGACTCAGATGGTAATATTGTGGCTAATGGAATGGGAAAAATGGGTCGTACCCTCGTCTTCTCTCCTCCTCTTCCTCTACTTTTCTGATCTCTACAAAGAACTTCTCTCTCAGGGATGGGTACTCTTCAGCTAAATTGTAAAGCCTCCTAAGCATTAAGGGGGAGACCCTACATTTAGAAGAATTTGGATAACCTAACTACAAATAAGTTGGTAATTGACTAAGTTGGACCTTTGGATTGAAACTAAGGAAAGTAATAGTTTTAACCAAGAACACTCAAGAACAAGCCACTGGAGAAGAACGCCGGAAAGTATGAAATAGTGAAAGTAAAATCTAGTCCTACAGACCTAAAGCAGTCGAAGTGTTAAAAAATAAGGGAATGTAAAGAGGGCACTAGCTCAGAAGGATTACCTAAGAAAGGACGACGAGGACGGCGAGGCTTGATGCAGAAGTCGCAGAAATGGATATGGCTATGGAGCTGTGGAAAATCTAGAGAAAGAGAGAGCTTGGGCACGAAGAAGAAGAAGAAGAAGAAGGAGAAGAAGAAGAAGAAGAAGAAGAAGAAGAAGAAGAAAGGGAATAACTTCAGAAAATCTGTTTAAATACCTTGCTAATCGAGGGTCCCATGAACCAATGCAGAGCACAACCCATGAGGAGGGCATCATTAGGGCACAAAGCCCCAAGCAGTGTGCAGTCGCCATGCCTAGAAAACTGGAATGAAAGTGGATAAAAATTTAATAGGTCTCACATCAGCTTGACAGGTGTCATTCATCTAACTGACCATACACTCATCTCAAAGGAAACACTATCCCTCAGCCATCTCAACAATATCTATGGCTAAGGCCGGGGGGTGATTGATATACCCATATACGCCCTCGGCCAGGCCGAGGGTGCCCTGCACCTGAACGCAGCCAGGATGATCTCTTAACCAATATCAAACGATCCTCCAAGGGGCCGACCCCTCATCAGGACCAGACGACCCTTAAAGGGGCCGACCCCTCATCATGGTCCAGACGACCCTTCAAGGGGCCGACCCCTCATCATGGTCCAGACAACCCTTCAAGAGGCCGACCCCTCATCATGGTCCAGACGACCCTTTAAGGGGACGACCCCTCATCATGGTCCAAACGACCCTTTAAGGGGCCGACCCCTCATCATGGTCCAGACGACCCTTCATCAGGCTCAGACGACCCTCTGAGGGTACAACAGTACAAGGCATGAATTAGGCTAGACTCACTACCAGAAGGAACTTTGCCCTCGGTCTCGTATCACAGGCCGAGGGTGACATCATCACAGCGCGTGGTTTGGGAGACGCGTGGAACAGTGCGTGTGAGGCTTATATGGCATGTGGAAGACCGTTATAACAATATCACCCCCTCACGTGAGGGAATATTATGTCATCATTTGGCATCTATAGGTGTCAACATGAGATAGGCTAGATCATCATTCACATGCACCATGCATACTTGGGGGTACATTATACCCCCCAATACCTATATATACTTGTCATCTACAACCCTACAGGGGGAGGGGTCGATAATGGTAACCCTAGCTAAAACTCTGCTTGTACACACAGTAAAGAGATAAAGGGATCTTATGTGCATTGTATCCAAGGTCGTTAGTGCCCATACTTAGTGGATCACACACTCACAGTGGATGTAGGCCTAATTGGTTGAACCACTGTACATCATTATCTTATTCCTCTTATACTCATCTCCTTCTTCACACTTACACACTTATACATCCATGGCTGCCATGGTACTTACAGTTTGAGCTCATCATCACTTATCTGGTGGTGCTAGATTTCAGCATCATCAGTTTGGCGTCGTCTGTGGGAATGAGAAAACATATCTTCCTTTGTACAACTTGACCTCACTGGGCACTCTGGTGGTGAGCCAGCTCTCCCCTGTGTGGAGACGTTTCACCATTGAAAGAGACCCATTAATGTTCTCAAGCTCACCGGTCTTTTCTTCAGTTCAGCTCTTCATAGCTCAAACACCTGGCACATGAGATGCCACCACCACCACCACTTCCTCCACCGGATAGTGGAGTAGGACCCAGTTCCAGTCAGCCACCGCCTCAGTCTGAGATGGCTGATGTGGCGGCAGCCTTGAAGTCTCTGGCAGCAAGCCAGCGGATCATGCAAGAGTAGTTCACAGCTCTAAGCCAGAACATACTAAGACTACCAGGGGTCTCACCTGAGATGATTACTCCGGAAATGCCTCCAGAGCAGCATGAGGCCAGGGGACCACCCCAGGCAGCACGCAAAGACTTGCCACACCCTCAGCGGTGGAGGGATGTTGCTGACCCCCGGCGTTTATGCCTGGGGAGGCAAGGAAACCCTGGCCCTGAGGACAGGTATGACGATCTGGAGGGAAAGGAGGGAGAGGAGGCCATTAGTGCCCATAGTTAGTGGATCACACACTCACAGTGGATGTAGGGCTAATTGGCTGAACCACTATACATCATTATCTTATTCCTCTTATACTCATCTCCTTCTACACACTTATACATCCATGGATGCCATGGTACTTACAGTTTGAGCTCATCATCACTTATCTGGTGGTGCTAGATTTTAGCATCATCAGCAGTCACGGGAGAGGAGAGGTAAACTACTAAAAAAAAGGAGAAAAGGGGCAAGAACAAAGGAGAAATCAAGGGGCTTCCA
Organism: Sambucus nigra; assembly: GCA_949130495.1. Taxonomy (NCBI): domain Eukaryota; kingdom Viridiplantae; phylum Streptophyta; class Magnoliopsida; order Dipsacales; family Adoxaceae; genus Sambucus; species Sambucus nigra. The sequence goes on along the minus strand of OX422223.1, from coordinate 61,717,363 downwards.
AGAGGTTTTCATCCACGAATTTTATGGCAAGAATTTTCTTGCTTAATTTATGCTTTTCAATATATTTCTTGATGCATGTAATGACACCCTTAAATTTATGGGATCTAGGTTTTGAGTATGTTGGATTTGATGATGAACAACACATGTAGAGGACTAATTTATATGTATATTATCCCAGAAATTTAGGTAGAGTAAATCTGAAAAATTAATACTAGAATCCATAATTTTTTTATAGTTATTTGAGGATATTTAACGAATCAATGTAGAGGATGTTACTCTAAATTAATGGACAAAAAATTTAGATGTAGATCCCCCAATCGAATACCCCTTGCTACGAAATAAATCTGGTGGAATTTGGAGAAGGTTGAAAAATTAAAAATATCTCAATTTTGGTATAAATGTGTTGGGATGATCATACAACTAGTTTTCTTCGTATACTGTTCGGATGAAATTTTAGTTTTGGGTTGAAATTGGTTCTGGGAAGAAGATGACGTAGAAAAAATGGACAAGGGGGTTGTTCGAACAAGGTAGGATCTTGTTAGAACTACATGTCATGTCGCGCAAACGAGACCCACTCTCATTCGAACGACAAGATGATTTTTTTTACTTCTCCTCCCTTTTAAGCTTGGGCGAGGTTTCGTTGATTTCTGAAATTGATTTTGACGAGGGTGGTACACTGTGAAGGAAACCTAACATGATAAATTTGTTAAAAACATTATACACCCTCATTTAATTAATAATAATTACGAATAACTAGATGGTTTTTTAATTACTCTGTGGGACGGAATCAATAATTTATTAGTGGGTAAATTATTCAGCAATGAAAATATTATGGATTTTAATTGAACTTTCATGGTAATTAGGGGGTATTGAGAAATACTAACATTAAAAGTTTTTTGGCCCTGGGATTTTGGTCATTGAAATTTTTATGAGTCCAAGTGAGTGGGTGAAACCGGGTTTGGGAGAATAAAGAATTTATAAAAAAATACGAATGTGCCACATTAAACAGAGAAACTTAAAATTAACTAGTTTGTTAAATAATTTTTTTGGAATGGAGTTAATAATTTATTTGATGGTAAATTATTAAATAAATGGAAAGATGTCGTGGACTTTGGTTGGATTTTTATGGTAATTATGGAGTAATTACATTTAAATATTACATGGGATAATAATATATACTATTTTATATTTATGTGGTCATACTAGTGAACCGTCCTATCGGCTCGGGAGTTCGTGCGTTCGGACCGTGCACCACACGTCGGCACAGGTGGACTTGACGATGTGTAGGTCATATATGTAATATGTGGAAGCATCACCTAAAAGAGATAGATAGTGACGCTGACCATTCCTAGGTCACCACTGGGTATGGACCGTGTATAGGTGTCCTTCATAGGGACCACCCCCAACTTGTCTGTGTTTTGTGACGTCCGCTTAGGATAAGGGATTCTTCTGGACTTGCCGATGGATCACGAATTAGACACCAACGGTAGATTCTCTTGTGTGTCATATATATATAAAAGACATATATATTATTACTCATACTATTTATCAAATAAACTGAACTGTCTAAGAATATGGACATAAATGACAATTGTGATTCTTTAATGCATAATAGATGTTTATGCCATTTATGTGAAAATTATGAAATTGGATTATTACGGGTAGTGAGGTGTTAAACGCATGCGAGTGACGAATGGGGGATATTTATTTTTCATCGACTTTACTACTGCATCATTAATTAAATATGTTGATTCTTACACACCTATGGCTCTGACCCAAATTTAAAAGTCCCCCCCCCCCCAAGGTTATATCTAGACAGGGATAGCAGGACTGTTGTTGTACACTACAACAAAAAACATCATTTATGTCAGTTTAAAAAGTGACGTTATGTCAGACAAATGTAAACTGATATAAATGATATTTATTTATGTCAATTTGACTTTAAAGGTACATTTTTATTTCAATTTAAGTAAAATTGAGATAAAAAAACAAACAATTTATCTCATTTTTATATATAAATGGCATAAATATAATGTTAATTTTTTTAGCCTTCAAGTCAAAACTGAGTTAAATGGAAAAAGGAACGTTTTTTTTTCACACTCCCGCTCCAAAATTTGTTCCTCAAAATTATTTGGCGGGTCTCTAATGGAGGGCTCTCTCTTTCTACATCTCTCTCTCTTTCGGCCGCACGACTCTCTCTCTCACACGACTCTCTCTCTCGCACGACTCTCTCTCTCGCACGTACAGATTCTTTGCTCACCTCCTGCGCCGGACTGCCTCCATCACGCAGGTACAAAAAGCTCTCGATTTACTTGCTTCGATTTGTGTATATGTATTTGTGTGTGTACGATTTGTGTATATTCTATTTGATCTTGATTTTGTGTATGTGATTTGTGTATATGTGTTTGTGTATTCTTGATTTGTTTATACGAGATTTGTTCTTGATTTGTGTGTGGGGGATTTGTGCAGGGGCGTCCCCATTAAGTCCCGAGTGGGCGCGGGCGCAGCCACATAATTTTTGGGATTTTTTTATATATACAGTGTTCTTTTGAAATTATATGGGCCCTGGTGTAATTTTTCGAAGTAAAATGCAACTGAAAAATGCTGTTAGATAATTCAGGAGCGACCTCTGTAATTATTTTGAAATCTTTTAGAAAAACCCACTTAGTTGTAGAGCTCCTTGCGATATTTGGGCTCTTCTCATTTTAAAGGGAAAAAACCCTAACATTTAAAAACCCAATGTAGTAGCCTATGTGCACACCACTGCTAAATTATGTGTTTCTTTTTGTGGTTTATCAAATAAAAATTTCAAGTTTTGATGTCTTGATAAGTTATTTGGCACTTTCTTTAATAGAAGTGGCAGTCATTTGAATGGTTGTTGTCATGTCGTAGTTTGATTAGATTTGTAAAACAAATATTTACATCTTAAAATTATCCTTTAAAATAATTTCTGTTAAAATTTTCCTTTACATGCCTTAGTTTGATTAGATTTGTTGGTGATTAGGTGCACATTCTTATTTTTGTTTAGGTATTGTTAAAATTAGTGGGGTGTTGTTAATATTAATTGGTTATTATTTTGCATTTTCAAATTTAGTTGGATGTTATTATTTAGGGTTTGAAGTTGATTTGATATTGTTCATTAAAATTAAGTATTGTTATTTGGTACCCAATTTTTTTTATTTGGAGTTGTTGATTTTATGTATTATGATAGTATAATGGAAATTTATACCAAATAAAACCCTTAGAATTTCATTGAGATCAAATGAGAAAAAAAATATTTATGTTGATTTTGTATTTTTGGCACTTAATGCATGATATTTAACAATCATGTGGGTTTCGTACATAGTTGTAATCACCCAAACACTGATAATCTGAAAGTACATTTTTTTAGCATTGTTGTCATGTTTGTGGAGAGAGGGGTTAACTAATCACCTATGTTTAATACGTATGCTAATATTTTATTGAGAATCGTGTACCAGTTAACTTTTACCCCCTGGATTACTGGTGATAATCATATCCTCCATTAAAGGAGCCTTGTTTTGTAGTATCTTCCAAAATTACATCGTTGTATCTATTCCTCTATGATGTTTTTGGGCAACTGACAAATATAAAAAAGATAATGAAATTAGGAAATTGTGTAAAGTATATTAAAGTTGTTAGTTAAGCCGTATTCTTAGTTTTAGAAAGCACGATTCCATATATTTGTGGGCATGGAATTGTATTAAAATGAAGCGAATGACACCATATATTGAAATTCTAAATAAGATAATTCACATTAGGGAACCGGTAATTGCTACGAATCATGAAGTGAGAGAGCACTAAAATTAGTAATGATTTGTAACTCATTAACACTAACTGATCAATATTATAGGTTCACAATATTTTTATTATTATGCTGTCACTTGTAAGAAGTTTCAGATCCCTTGTTTACTTTTATAGGTGTTAAAAGATGCTCAATACCTAATTCCAATACAATATAACACATCTTATTAAAATCCAGTTATGGTGCTTGTACATGCCATTTTGAACCCCAATTACACTGTCATTCGACATTTGCTCACTACTGTTTTGACATAGCAATGCGTATACAAACATTTAGATAAAAGATGTATTGGAAAAAGGAATAATGTACAAAGCCTATTGATGACAAGGTGATAATAACCAAGTAGAGAGTTGAAATAAGATTCTAACATCATGTTTTTATAGTATCCCCATTAAACTCAGATATTCATTGGATACCAGAAGATTTCCATTACTCCATGAATGTGTTCATGACTCACAATTATATTGCCTGACCCATTTATTGAATGTTAAACATGTGGCATTTCTTGTGTACAAGTATTAGTTATTTACAAACACTTCTCTATCTCTTAATGAGGTATAACAAGGGTTGCTTTAGTCAATTTGCTTCCGTTCATGTTTGAGTAAAAAATTCTCAGTTTTCTCAAGCAAATATTGATGATATATTTAAAAACTTGAAATTTATGATAGATTCATAAAAGTGGGTTCTTTTCATTATATTTATTTGTTCATTATATGGTGTATTTCCATATAGACTTATTTTTATATTTGAATTTGTCACTTTGATGTCTTTGTTTCTTTCTTATTTTTCTTGTATGTTTATCTTCTCATTGGCAACCTTAATAGAGGAATGATCCTTGATAAAATATCGTAATAATTCAATAGGCCATTTAATAAGTAATAACTCATCCAAGTCTATATTTTAGAATACTTTCTTAACAGTTATTTAGCATAGTAGCCAAGAACTCTTACCCTTAGAGGACACTTTTAAACACAGTCGCTGGGTAAAAATGGCCACGACTCAAACCTTCTTCGCTTTTTATTTCTCACTGATTGACTTCAACAAACCATTGGTAGGATCGATAGTATCATATTGTAGGTGTTTAGGTATAATAATTTTAGGTGACTCGTTAAAGTTGTGTTTTTGTCTGTATGAATAGAAGGAAAATTTTTATACCATAGGGTGCGTTACGATATGTTAAAGTTTGGTTTTAAAATTTCAGGTGACTCGCTACAGTTTTGAAGTTTGGTTTTAGTATGTATATCATATACTCGCTAATGACTCACTTGTGTGATTTCATTAGTTTTTCTCATTGCTTCATATGTTCTTGTCCCATGCTTATACTATGTTCTTTCATTATATTATAGGTATATAATCGCTAATGGTTGTTGCTTGTATGCATAATATGTATAACATCATAGTATAATTCTTATAATAATTTTGTGAATTGAAGTTCTTCAATGATTGGAATTGGTTTTGGTTGTATAGTGTTTGTTTGTTGTGTTAGTGTTCTTGAGTTGGTTAGTTATAATTGATTGAGTCTTATTACTGTTAGGTGTTAGTGTATTTGGTAGTTGTTTTGATAGTTTTAGAGGGATAGCATGCTTTCTACGATATTTTCTAATGGTGTGAATGTATTATGTTGTATGATATTGCATTATGTTTAACAATTACATATCTTTTATTGCTTATATCTCACTCGTGGTGGTTTACATACTTAGGCCAGAATAGACAGGTCTTGGATGAGTAAGGATAGATTATCAAAAGAATACATAGAAGGTGTTGATAATTTTCTTGGGGTTTCTCAAAATGCCTCCTTAGATGACTCATACGATGCCCTTGTAATCAATGTGAGAATAGATTAAAAATAGGTGTTAAAGAAATTAGACAATAGTTATATAGTTCGGGTATCGATCGAATTATACTGTATGGAAATGGCACGGAGAGGAGGATCATCGTGAAACAATGTCGGATGTTAATATGGGTGATCCTGTCTGTGACGATCATAATATGGATACCATGGATGATGTTAAAGAGTTGATTGACATGGTGGAGGCTATAAAAGAAGACTTCATAGGAAATATAGAAAATTTTAAGAAGTTGCTTGTAGATGCGGAGAAGCCATTGTATGAAAGATGTAAAAAGTATACAAAGTTATCCTCTATCGTCAAGCTATTCAATCTTAAAGCGAAGAGTGGGATGTCCGATAAATGCTTTTCAAACATGCTGTCAATCATTGCCGACATGCTTCCGGATGACAATGTATTGCCTTCATCCAATAATGAGGAAAAACGTTGCTTATTGGTATTTGGAATGGACTTTCAGAAGATACACGCATGTCCTAATAACTGTATACTCTATAGAAAAGAGTATAAAGAAGCTGTTGAATGCCCCACTTGTGGAACATCAAGGTTCAAACAGAAGAATAATTTGAAAGAACAAAAAAGGGATGAGGGGAAACGAGGTGTTCCTGCGAAAGTGTTATGGTACTTTTCACACATTACGAGATTTAAAAGGTGGTTTCAATCTGTAGAGACTGCTAAGTCTCTGACATGGCATGCAAATGATAAAATTGTTGATGGTTTGTTGCGTCACCCAACGGATTCACCAACTTGGAAATTAGTTGATGAAAAGTGGCTCGATTTTGCAACAGAACCAAGAAATCTTCGGTTAGCACTATCAGCAGACGGAATTAATCCTTATAGTTCCCTTAGTAGTAGGTACAATTGTTGGCCGATTATTTTAAACACATATAACTTTGAACCGGAATTGTGTATGAAGAGAAAGTTTACAATGTTGACTATGTTGATATCGGGTCCAAAACAACCGGGAAAAAATATAGATGTTTATTTGGATCCGTTAATAGAAGATCTGAATACCTTATGGCATGAAGGAGTTATATCATATGACGTTTTTCGACAGGAATCTTATACTTTGCGGGAAATACTGTTGTGGACAATTAATGATTTTCTAGCATATGGATATTTATCTGGAAGTGTTGTTCAGGTCTATAATGCTTGTCCAATATGTAGTGAAAAAACATATTCCACCAAATTACAACACTGTGGCAAGTGCGTTTATATGGGACATAGGAGATACCTTCCAAAAAATCATCCATTTCGAAGCCAGAAAAAGGTTTTTAATAGTGAGCAAGAGTTCCAAGCCTCCCCTGAACCTTTAAGCGCTGAAAAAATATTGATAAAAGTTGGGAGACATAAGGTTTCATAGGGAAAGAAGGTAAAAATGGCGAGGTCGGTTAATTTGAAGAAATCATCAAAACGTAAGAGATCGAGGAGGGTAGTTAATGGGGTTGAAAAAGGCGGTCCTAGAAATGTTGCGGTTGAAAATTTTTGGAAGAAGAAATCGATATTTTTTGAACTTCCTTATTGGAAGTATTTGCCTATTCGACATAACTTAGATGTCATGCACATTGAAAATAATGTTTGTGATAGTATCATTGGAACCTTGCTTAATATTTAGTTGGTGTTGATTTGAGTTTAGTTATTATCAGTAAAATATTCATAAAGTTTAAAATATCGGCCTTTTAGTATAATGATATTCACATTACGTTGTGTTGAAAATGGTAATAATTGATCGAAAAGCCCCATCTTCGGCGTATCGTGTTTAGCCAGCATTTACATGAGAAAATGGAAGTTGTTACAGTTGGTATCAAGGCACGGTTCTAGTGTCCTTAGGATATGTGTTTGAGCTCATTACATTATGTGTTACGTTCTTTGATGTAGAGCCCTATGTTTAGGAATTATTGTATTCTTTATGATCAGTTAATAATTCGAATCTCGATTGCTTTAAGATAGAAAATGGTAGGAGAAGAAGACCAAGGCGTGCCAACGTACCAGCTACAGAAGAGAGGGCCCGATAGAATTCAAGAACCAATTTAATCCAGATTTGTTCATGGAAAATTATCATAAATTCGTGAGTGAAATCCTATTTACATGAAGGGATTTAATCTCTTGAACTTTCAGTCCCAAAATAAATCAAATCATCAAATTTCCATCAAAATTAATTCTAAAAAATTGATGGGTTTTCACCTATTCTAATATGAACACAATTGTTACTAAAACACGCAAGTAATAAACACTTGCCTCGAATATGATGGTATGATCCGTTGGTGATGTCGGTATAGACACGTTCGTCGTCTTCGGATCTACGCAATGGTGGTCTCGGTGGTGGAAGACGATGCCGAAAGGCTTTGGCTCTTTGGGATTCTCTCTCCCTCTCTCTATATAACTCTATATTGAGTTTTGTGAAAATAATCTCCAATATCCCTCGTAGATGATATAATACACTCCCAATTTTCTTCCATTTAGTTTTTCCAGATTTTAAAATTATAAAATTACCCCTATGGGGTGCCGGTTTGGCCTAAAATCTCTTGGAGTCCAAATAAAATGCCCGGGTAGAGTTTTCTGACTATCTCGACCCTCTCGGACTAAAGGGCACACTCAAAATTACCATATGATTTACTTAAAAATAATTTACCTTTATATTCCATTCAATTAGTCCTGACACGATTCACACGCGTGTCCTGACTTAATATACCAAATTGCCGTATATTTCACTCTCGGCAATTTATCAAATTTCATAATTCCATATTACATATCACACAGTAATATTCCATAATTCTCAACAATAAGTATTAATCCTTGGCACGCTAGTTAATAATTATTTTAATCCGGATTAATAAAAATTAATTTCTCCCATTTTAATTTAATTTATCCAAAAATAATAATTAATCACATAATTATTCCCACAACAATAATTAATAACATAATTATTTAAATCATCAAAAATACGGGTTGTTACATACTCCCCCCCTTACAACGGAATTTCGTCCCGAAATTCGGAAAAAGTATACCAGGTACAGACAATGCTGTAAAAATATTGTGCATCGCATCCTTGCTCTTCCAAGTAAGCTACTCCATACCACCCATATAGTACGCTATCGATTACCCTTAATAATGAACACTTAACATGTGTTTGTTTTAAACTCTAGGTTACCCTGTCATATAGGCTCTTGCCCAAGCCTTACCGCTTAAGTTTCACTACTTAAACTTTATTTTTGATATTCACTATATAGCCTTCTACTATTGCACCTTAGTAGATTTATCCTCCTTTCGGATACATACGACCTCATCTCATGTTGTTCGTACGAGTAAATTAATTGTGCCATATATATTTCACATACAATATACATGATAATCACAACTCTTTTCCAATATTTGCAATTATAGCTGGTTTCCCGCCTCTAACTATCAAGTAGGACAACCAAGTTCACCGTGCCATACCTCTACTAGCACTCTGCCCAAACATTAATTCATAGGAGTTATTGAACACACTCCACTAGTGGACGGTGCTGCTCTCGTCCTCCCCAAAGATTTAAGGGTGCACATAAAATTTGCTCTCCCGCATCTGATTAGACCGCTTATCCTGCCCATCCCTCTCCGGATATTAGGTCGTACTCAATCGCATTTCAGTACCTATAATCTCACCATCTCAGCTACATGAGAAGATCCTTGGGGATAATCTCCCATTCTCTAGTGGAAGAATCCCCTACTGGTTTCGGATTGTCCACCCTTTCACATGATAGTCATAATCCACTGCTTGATTCAATCACCTAGCATGCCCATACACCCCATGACTCGCGCAACATTGTACAATTGGCATGTAATTTTCTTACTTCAATTCTCGCATACCTGGTATGCTGATGTAGTAGGGGTTCACTCAACCACCCCACTAGTCATAACTTATTCAATCTTTCAATGCATCATTACTCTGTTCGAAATGATGCTAAGACTCGGCGACTCGATTGGCCTTAAGTTATAATGGAATTATCAACTCTCAATTATATTCTTTTATAGGTACAATAACCAACGTACAAACTTATGTACTATCGACCAAACTTCTCTCCAACTCCCGATGTTCGTTAGTTTCATGCGTGGGATGTCTCGCAAAGAGAAATCCAAAAAAGGAACCCCCTCGATACACTACTATCTAACCTAGTCGATTGTCGAGGTCTGTAAGGCCTTCAGTCCATACTATGTACTTTTCCACGATCTCCGTATTTTGATATAAAAGTCTACTCGTCCACTCTCATCACCCCAAAAAAATGTACCATGAAGCATGGAGCTCTTACTATCCCAAATACTTGGCGCTATAAATATATAACGAGTTATATTTCGCTGCTCGATAAGAAAACAATGTATTCTAAGTCTTATCAGACAAATAAATTCCTATGCACTGGAATCACATATAATTAGACGACATACTCTATGAGGTCTACATTACCATGAAAGTTTCATATATGCACATATCTAGGCCCAACCCTATTTCAGGTGGCGCCGCACAAAATAAAAATTTCTCCCCCCGGAGTACCCGACACGATAGTCATAACATTAAATTTACTATCTTTCAAACATATGGTAATTAATCACTACACATTACCATAATATACTCTACTGATGCTAACTCAATGTCGTAGTAAATTATAACAACAAAATATACCCTTAGGGACCACCCGGTTTACTCATGGGCGACATAAAAAATGCTCTGCTATCAACGAGAAATACGTTTATAACAAGGCTGTTATAACTAACGTTCCCACTCAACTCGACCCGCACGCGAGTTTTAGGGTTTCCAATTTACATATAAGTTGTGACACACCCATGTCACAAGAATTTATCCTTTATTCATAAGGAAAAAGCAAAACCTCACCAGTCTCACCAAATCACAGGGGTCTCAGCACGTGGTTGGCTGCCAACACGACCCATGAACATTCGCAATCGTTATACATCTTGGATTTCATCCAATAGTTTGTCCCCACTCTTTGTGGATAATTTATTACATCATATGGATTTCACGTCCATTATTGAAACGTTGGCCCAAAATCTCTAGGCCTCAATTATGGCATTATAGAACTCCCATTTACATCCCAGGCCCCGTCGACCCTGATATACTATATGCCACTCTTAACAAGGACTCCACTGGTCCAACTTAAACCCATCACCCTCGATTTGTAAATTTCCTGGGCCTAATTATTTTGACCCAAATTCCTTCGCTGGAAGTCTCACTCCTCTAGTTGTTATGCCTAACTGGCATGATTTATCATTTGTTAAATACATCTTGTGGGTACCCAGAATTTAGAACCATGGGCCTGGACGAGTAGCCCAGTCCTGGCGGCCCAAAGTCCAGGCCCTTTATCTTTTATATTGATCCAGTCTCCTCCCACGATCCCATAAAGGGAAGTTATAGGGGAGATGGGAAACGTGGAGGAACCCATCACCTCCACTCACCTACATGTAATTGTATATATTAAACCCTAGGTCCGGGGCAAAAGGACAAGTTGTATTCTCTGTAATCACTCTCCGGAGTACATAAAAATAACATTGACTGCACCACCGTGGACGTAGGCATATTTTAGCTGAACCACGTACATCATTTGTTGTGTGATTGGCCTCTTCTATTCCTTGTTATCTTCTTGATAATCTTTCTCTCATCTTTATTTGTGTTGCATAACAATTACTTCTACAATTGGCGCCATCTGTGGGAAACGTTCATCTTTCCCTGAGAAGAGCCCACATCAAGAAAAGAGTTTAGGATGTCTGGTCACAGCAGCAATGCCCCCCAAGCGGGAGATATTCAAGAGCCACCTGCTCCTCGCAGGATTAGGTCTGAAGTCCGGCATTCAGATCAGAGAGCTCGCCTGGAAAGACCAGCCTCAGAATAAAGTCAGGGACCAGCGAGGTCCACGCAGATATCCAGGTTGATTGATGCGTACGAGGCAAGTCTCCATGAGCAGAGAGAGTCTTCTCGTAGGTACGAGGCTGAGAATGCTCGTTTGAAAAGAAGGCTGGAAAGACTAGAAAGGGAACTTCGTCCTGATAACCGGAGATGCCCATATCGTACTCCTAGCCCTCAGGCGAGCAAGTCTCGCAGCCGAGGAAGGATCCCTAGGCGAGAATATCAAAGGGACGTAAGAGGCGAGTCAGACGACGACCTCCACGAACAGCTACGAAGAGATCGCCGCCACCAGAGCCCTGCTCGTAGCGACGAGCTCATACAAAACATGGTCCGAAGGGAGATGGACTAGCATCCCGCTCACCACGGAACAAGATCAACTAGAGAACTCGCGAGGCGAGATCCCAAAACCCAGATGAAGTCACCTTTCACGAAAGAAATCGAAGAGGAGGAAGCTCCCAAGAAATTCTCCATTCCAAGATTCAAGGTTTACGACGGAAAGACTGATCCCATCGATCACGTCAGGCAATACCGACAGGCAATGACCCTCTAGAGTCACCGTGATGCCCTGATGTGCCGTATTTTACCCTCGAGCCTTTATGATGCAGCATAGAAGTAGTTCGAAAGGCTCCCCCACCGGTCGATTAAGAATTTCAAATCCCTAGCCGAACTCTTTACGGCCCGATTCATTACCAGTAGCTCCCATCCCAAAAGGATGGATGCTCTACTGACAATGAAGAAAACGCCTCAAGAAACCCTCCGAGAATACGCAAAGAGGTACTGGGAGTTATTCAATGAGATCGAAGACTGCGCGGAGGAGGTGGCAGTGGCCTCCTTCAAAATTGGGCTCCCTAATTCTTCCCTCCTCTACCAATCCCTGACAAAGAAGGAAGCTATGACCATTGACGACCTTATGGCCCGAATCGAGAAATACGCAAAGGTGGAAGATGTCACCCGCTCTAATACAGGAGAAAACGGCCGAGCTAAGCTCACTACCAAGGTAGGTGAGAAAGCTGAGAACCAGAATAAAGGAGGAAAAACGGGGGCAAGAATGGCTCCAAAAACAGAGGGAACCAGGACGCATCAAAAGCATTCCAGGCGGTCAACACCGTCTTCAAAGAACCAATTTACAAGGTTCTTGCGAAGATCAAGGATGATCCATTCATCAAGTGGCACAGGAAGATGTGGGGAGATCCCTCGAAGAGAAACAATGCGTTGAGATGCGATTTTCACAAAGAGGGAGGGGACAAGACCGAGCACTCCAAAGCTCTTAAGTCTCACCTCGAAGAGTTGGCCCAGTCCGGGCATTTGAACGACTTTGTGGAAAAAAAGGGCAGAGAAAGTGACTGCCAACAGAGAGATGAGACCCGACAATGTGCTGGAGGATGATGATGGACACGAGTTCGCCGTAAATCATGGAGTATCTGACGTCAAACAGATACAAGGGAACTCAGCTCGGATGGAGCTGAAAAACCTTACAGCGGTAATGCAGGCCTTTCAAATCGATCCAGCAAAATCACAGTCGGGAAAATGTCGACGAGCAGAGGAGGACAACTATAACAAGCATATTGTTTTCACGGATGAAGATTTGATGGGAGTAAGGACCCCGCATCATGATGCTCTGGTCATTACCCTCAGGATAGACAACTTTGACATCGACAAGCTGCTCGTTGATCAAGGAAGCTCATCCGAAGTAATGTACCTCGACCTGTTCAGAAAATTAAAGTTGAGCGTCTCCGACCTAAAGGAAGTTACTGTTCCTTTGGTCAACTTCGCCAGGAAAATGACCATGCCTCTAAGCAAGGTAGTGCTGCCAGTTCGTGCTGGGAACGTCTCCAAAATGATTAAGTTTTTGGTAGTTGACATCGAATCGCCATACCAGGCCATCCTCGGCAGAGGATGGCTTCATGAAATGAAGGCGGTCTCCTCAACCTACCATCAGAAGATCAAGTATGTAACCGAGCGAGGAGTAATGGAGATCCACGGTGACCAAGCAATGGCAAGGAAGTGCTTGATAGCAGCCATCCGACTAAAGCCAGAGAAGAAGGTCGGTCAACCCAGCGAGAAATTTGAAGAGGGTGTGATACCTTCTAAATAGCAACTAAAGTATGGAAGACCAGGAGTAGAGGAGACCAGGCTCCTCCCCTCCGAGCGTGTCATCAAGGACCTGGTAGAAGTTATAGCCGAAGTTGGTAACAGTAGCAGAGTATTCCTGATTGGAGAATCTCTCACCAATCAAGAACAGAAGGAGTTGACGACCTTACTGAGACACAACGTAATTGTCTTCGCATGGGAACCATACGAGCTGCCTGGCATTGATTCGGGTATGGTCTGTCATCAGCTGCACGTCGACCCCACATTCAAGCCAGTCACGCAGAAAGCACGAAGATCTGCACCTGAGAAGGCTAAAGCGGTCGAAAAGGAGGTAAAAAAATTGCTGGATGCAGGATCCATACGGGAAGTACAATTCCCTAAGTGGTTGTCCAACCCAGTAGTGGTTCCGAAGAACAACGGGAAGTGGAGAGTTTGCATCGACTTCACTGACCTCAATAGAGCGTGCCCAAAGGATAGTTTCCCTCTCCCAAAGATAGACCAACTAGTAGATGACACTGCAGCTCACGAGCGGATGAGTTTTATGGACGCATACTCAGGGTATCACCAGATCCCCTTATATGCCCCAGACCAAGATAAAACGGCGTTCATCACGACGGTTGGGTTGTATTGCTACAAAGTCATGCCATTTGGGCTCAAGAATGCAGGGGCAACCTACCAGCGGCTGGTCACAAAAATGTTCAAAGATAAAATGGGAGATACAATGAAGGTCTACATCGATGATATGCTCGTTAAGAGCAAGAAGAAGGAAAATCACCTCTCAGACCTGTCAAAGACCTTCGAAATCCTCAGGAAATACCGAATGAAGCTTAATGAGAGCAAGTGTTCCTTCGGTGTCCAGTCAGGAAAATTTCTTGGATACTTAGTCATCAAGAGAGGCATAGAAGCTAATCCGAACCAGATCGATGCAATCAACAAGGTACAACCACCTTGAACAGTCCGGGAAGTGCAGAAGCTCACTGGAATGCTCGCTGCCTTGAATCGCTTCATCTCCAAATCCTCCGAAAAGTGCCAGCCTTTTTCCCGGCTTCTAAAAGGGAATAAACCAATAGAATGGAGCCCGGACTGCTCGCGAGCATTGGACGAGATCAAGTCTTACTTAAACTCTCCATCGCTGCTTGTCATACCACAACCAATGGAGTCTTTGTACCTATACCTCTCGGTATCCAGTCACACTGCCAGCTCGACGTTAATAAGCGAGGTCGAAGGAATCCAGCACCCCGTTTACTACGCGAGCAAGACCTTATTAGACGCCGAGCAAAGGTACCTGCCATTAGAAAAGCTCGCCTTTGCACTAGTGATAGCCTCGAGGAAACTGAAGCATTATTTTGAAGCCCATACTATAATCGTCCTTACTTTGCACCCCCTTAAAGCGATCCTGAGGAAAGCGGATTTGTCGGGCAGATTGTCTAAGTGGTCAGTCGATCTCAGCCGGTTCGACATCCAATTTCAGCCAAGGACCGCTATCAAGGGTCAGATCCTCGCTGATTTCATAGCCGAATTCACTGGCGAAGAACTCCCCAACCAACCTCAATAAACAAAGCAAGAAGAGAACCCAGCAACAGTGGAAACCTGGAAACTATTTGTTGATGGAGCCTCCAACTCAAAGGGGGAAGGCGTAGGCATCATCCTCATCACCCCAAAAAACACCATCATTGAGCAAGGGATCAGGCTTGGATTTGCAGCCTCCAACAACGAAGCAGAGTATGAAGCTCTAATAGCCGGTCTCCAAAAGGCGCAAATTCTGGGAGCAAAACGTTTACAGGTGTTCGGCGATTCTCAACTAGTCTCCAATCAGATAAGTGGAAATTACAATGCAAATGATAAAAGGATGGCAGCATACCTCGCCCTGGTGAGGAAACTAATGACGAGCTTTGAGGAGATCAACATCCAACAGTTTCCGAGAGGGCAAAACAGTCATGCCGACGCCCTAGCAGCCCTAAGCTCGGCAGTTGATTCTAGTCTTAAAAGGCTCATTCCCATCGATTTCCTCATTGGTCCAATCATTAACCACAACAGCAAGCTGCTAAACGTGGAACAAATACTCCAGGTGGGATCAGCCCCCAGCTAGATGGACCCCTTAAGAGACTATTTAAAGGAGGGAACGCTCCCCGAGAATAAGAAAATCGCCCACCAGATAAGAGTCAAAGCTGCTCGCTTTCACTTATCCACAGGAGGCGACTTGTACAAGAAGTCCTTCTCCGGTCCCTACCTTAAATGTGTCCACCCAGGCGATGTCGAGCAGGTGCTGCGCGAGCTTCACGAAGGAGTCTGTGGAAGTCATGTCGGAGGAAGGTCTCTGCCTTTCGAGCAATGAAGGAAGGCTATTGGTGGCCATATATGCAAAAGGACTCCGCAGTATATGTCCACAAATGCCCCAAATGCCAGCTTCACGCTCCAATGATCCACCAACCAGCCAGCGACCTAAAATCCCTGACCAGCCCGTGGCCCTTCGCCCAATGGGGAATGGATATCGTAGGACCACTACCCACTGCTGCCGGCAATCGCAAATACCTGTTGGTTGCAACTGACTACTTCACCAAATGGATCGAGGCAGAACCATTGGCAAACATTCGAGACGCTGACATGATAAGATTCATATGGAGGAATATAATCACTCGATTCGGAATCCTCAGAACCATCATCACTGATAATGGGACACAATTCGAGAGTGGCCCCTTTCAGGACTTCTGTAACGAGCATGGGATCAGGCACAACTTTAGTTCAGTGGCCTACCCATAGAGCAATGGGAAAGCAGAAGCTTCTAACAAAACTATGATCGATGGACTGAAGAAGCGACTGGAGCGAGCCAAGGGGGCATGGGCAACCGAGCTGCCCCATGTTCTGTGGGCATACCGAACAACACCTCGACGAGCAATAGGAGAAACCCCATTTTCGCTAACATATGGCATGGAAGCAGTCATTCCACTAGAAGCGGGCTTGCCTACAATGAGGTCCGACCTTGTCGACCAAGGCCAGAATGATGGGGCGTTGCTCGCTGAACTCGACCTCGCCGACGAGCGTAGAGAACTAGCCCTGGTGAAGCTTGCGAACTATCAGCAACAGCTCGCAAGGCATTACCACCAAAGGGTTAACCCAAGAAAATTCCAAGTTGGAGACTATGTTCTAAGGAAGGTCCTGGGCAGCTCAGTAAGGTCATCAGACGACAAGATAGGCCCAAACTGGGAAGGACCATTTAAAGTAACTAGGGACGACCTGCAATGTTCATATCATTTGGAAACAATGGAGGGAAGAGAGATACCACGATCATGGAATGCAACCAATATCAAGAAATTCTACTTTTAGATTCTCAAGAAATTCTATTGTTGAATCTTTTTCTTGTGTTTGTTATGTGAAAGGAACAGTTCATTCCCCTTATTACTAATGAAATCAATAGCTGCATTTTATCACACATCTTTTTCCAAATCACAGGCACGATGATCGATATAGCAGGGGTATACCCCTCCTCAGGTCATCGTTATGAAACACGAGAGACCTCTTAGCATTGCCCTTGGCAATATATAAAGCCCTACAGAGGATTCTTAGGCAATGCGACCAGATTTCATACTGGTCATCAGACCTACTTTGGTTGAGCAAAATCTTGACCGTATGAAGACATCCAATACCAGGTGTGTCCTCTCCAATTTCCCTACTTAGGCCTAAGGGAGTGTGACGACACAAACTAAAAGGTAAAATGGGGCACAATGGTATTTTGGTATTATACTGGACTGGGGGGACACTTGAATGACAAAACAAAAAGAATTATGAAGCAACAAGAATATAAAAAGATTGGATGAACACGTTTAGTCGGCAAAGCTTCCCAAAACACAAACTTTTCATTAATCTCTTATATTTACAACAGTGATAATACATGTTTAGTCGGCGAAGCTCGCCCAAAGCATTTACATTATCAAATAAGACAAAAGAGTAACAACTTGTCATATTTACAACAACGATAAAAATGACGTGCAAAAAATTCAAGAAGGTGGAAGCCTCCGAACGAGATAGTCTGCCACTCTAGCTCTTCGTCCATCATCAGGAGTGGGGGCTAGCTCTTACACGACCTCATTTGCATCCAACTCCAACACTTTCCGGGGAATAGCATCAATGGGGATCCATCGATCATCCCTCCTGAATGGATTGGGCATCAGGGTGGAGGAGGACATCTCGTGTCGATACCATAACACTGAGTTCCTCGGGACCTGCAGCTCTTTCAGGGCACTCAACCACCCTCTGATGAAGGAAAGTTCCTCGAACTCTGATAGTCTCATTGGAGCATCCAGACAGCCTTGATCGTAGCCATCAGACCACACTTGTCGAGGAACCTTATTGAACAGATGCCGCAGTCGGGTGATGTCCCTCTGGAGCCCAACAACAGTTACATAAGCCCGCCGAACATCATCGCGCAGCTCCTCCATCTCCCTCTCACGTTGTTCCTCGGCTTCCCTGTTCCTGCCTCTAGCACCCCTACCAGCACGCGAAAGGGGAGGACGAGATCCAGCTCGCGACGATGAGGAACCTTGCAGGACTGCCGAAACGGTGCTCGGCGAATGCTCCTTAAGCTTTAAGACCTCCCTCCTTAAGTCTTCATTCTCCTTCTGCAGGAACTCCCTAACCTGGTTAATCTCGGTGGCCTCCAGTAACCTTGCTCTCAGTGCACTGACTTCTTCTTGTACTGAGGCATCGATTTCTTCCATCTCCTGGAGCCTGTCCTTCAGCTTGGCCACCAGCTCGGACTGATCCTTATATTTTTGGTTCCTTGACTTAGCAAACTTGCAAAGTCTAACAAAGGCCTGGAGAACTTCAGGGATTGCATTAGGACCAAGGGTCCTGCCCAGTTGGGAAGTGACAGAAATATAGTCATCAACATCAACCAACTACAAGTAAAATAAAGATAGAGGAAAGGAAGAGATCAGCACAAACAAAAGAAGAATCTTCTCATTTCATTAATCAAAGTCAAGTACATTAAGTAGAAACTTGAAAAATTACAAGCGAAAAGTACAGAATTAAATCCTAAGAGAAGATTAACTGGCAACCTCAGGCGGCCCAGCAGTGTCTGGCTGCTTCCCCTTGTCAGCCGCAGCAGCAGAGGCATCCCCCTCTGCAGGAACGCCCTCAGCCGCCTGAGCAGGTCAAACACGGGCAAGAACTGTATCAGAGGGAAAATCAGCACCCTCGATGGCTGGAGCAGGAGCTTCCACGTCCATAGTTGGCTTGGGACCCGGGTCATGCTTGTCGAACAGAGGAGACTCATCATCAACCCCAACAGCTAGAAGAGCTTTGTTCCATCCCTTCTTGAAGTTCAGACGGCTGATATAGCCTATCTGAACCTCGGCATCGTCATAAGCAGTAGCCCACCCAGAGTTGTATGAGTCCTCCTTAATGGTGGCTGCCTGGGCCTTTTCCGCCTCCAGCTGCTCGGCCAGAACCCCGTTCTTCTCCGCGAGGTCCAGCTTGCTCGAGCATACTAGATCATAAGCCTTCCTCAGCTCGCCTAGCTCCTTAACCGCATCATCCCTCTCACGAGTAGAGTTGACGAGGTCCAGATCAGATGAAACTCGGGTTGCATCAGCAGCCTTTAGGTCAGCCTCCAGCTGAGAGCCCCTGGCTTCCAGAGCAGACTTCTGCTGCTCTAACTTGTCGTTCCTCCTCACCAGCTCGTCGTGAGAATGGTAGAGCACCGCAAAGTCAGTCACAAACTGAAAGGAATAGAGAAGAAATCAAGAAGAGGAAAACATCTAGAACTTGTCAAAAAATTGAAAGTTGAAAGGGTATCTTACCAGGGCTAGCTTCTGACTAGCTTGCAGGGCCAATTGATCAGACCCCAGCGCCCTCTGGCGATCTGCAGGGAGAACTGCCCTCTCAAGCAGCGTAGGAGCTAGCTGAGGAGAGATGGCAACCGAGGCCCCCTCGGGCAAAGCAGATACCGGGACTAAAGCTTGCCCTGCCTTTGTCCTGGACTCCATCCTTATTCTCTCCTCCTTCTCTTTCTCTATCCTCCTCCTCTCATCCAGTCTCTTCTTCTCCTCCTCCTTCTTTCTCTCCCTCTCCTTCACCTGCTCTTCTTCTCTCCTCTTCCTCTCTTGCTCCTGAGAGGAAGGCCGAGAACCTGAAGCCACGGCCGCAGATGCAGACTTCTATTTCTTTGACCTTTGTGCAATGAGCACATGGTCATCATCATCATCATCTCTGATCAGGTTCTTCCTTGGAGGCATATCTTCACCAGAACTGCTGGAAGTGCTCGACGATCCTCGAGCTTCAGAATTCTCCTCAGAATCAGAAGAGATGCTACTGTCAGAGCTCCCTTCACCTAGATTACCTGCAGGCTCACTTTCAGAGATGCTCTCTTCTTCGTCCAACTGGATAGGCTCAAGAGTAGTCTCTCCCAAAGAATCAAACTCTGGTACACTATCCACAGGCCGTGCTATGAAGCTGAAGCCTACGTTCTTGTACTCTAACAAGAAGGAAGCAAACCTGGGATGCTCACCGTCACCCAAAGGCTCTCTGATGTTCCAAGCTTTAACCAACTCCGAGATTCTGACCTCGCTGAGGGCAGGCTCCAAGAAAGGAGAAAAGAGGAGTTAGAAAAGTCATAAATTAGCAGAGATTGAGACAACAGTACAAATGTCTACCTATATATTCTTCCCCATAAAAGGGGACAGTAAACCTCTTAGACCTCGACCCTTCGAACAGGGGAGAAAATTTCCAATTTCTAACAAGAAAGCCCTCGTTCCAATAGTTCTTGTGGGAATCAGGTAGATTAACTACCAATACCCTATCAGGACTCCTGGCTTTGAGGTAGAGGACACCTGAGCTAGTTCGAGAAAAGGAATAACAGAAACAGACCTCGACAAGTCCTAATCTAGTACCATACAACTGATTTATTCTATGTAGACCATTTACTATTTTCCACACGTTTGGCGAGCATTGTGCGGGGACGATATTGAAATAACCAAAGAAATGCAAAAATAGATCATTAGGGGGAAACGTAAGTCCCCCCCTGAGAAAGAAACAAAACATGGATCCAGTGGGCATCCTCTATATCCCTAACATTCTTAGGAAGCGAGGCACAACACTCAATCTCTACCCACTCAGGGATGTTGTAGAACTTTCTAAACTCAGAGATCGATCTATTTCCAATCTTCTCCATTGGAAAGTCCAAAGAAAATCTACAAACCAAAGAGAAAATGCAAAGGAAGGGCACGAAAAACTTACAAAACAGAAGATCGATTCAAGTACTGAAGAAGCACGAGCTCAAGATAACTAAAAAGCAATGAGAATGAGGACTGAGAGCAAAGGGAATGATGCGTTAGAATTCTCAGAAGACGAAAGAGTGTTGGAAAGTCTGAAACGACGAAAAAGATGTGGTTATCCCAACGAGCTTTCAAATTCTAATCATAGTGCACAGTAAGCGAAGCGGCTGCCGCTAAAATCAACTCCACAGCTCCCAAGGAATTACAACACGGCCATTATGGCTAATCATTTAAATCTGCTGGGCCCATATACATGGCACAACAAATTTAGGGGCAATTGTGGGTACCCAGAATTTAGAACCATGGGCCTGGACGAGTAGCCCAGTCTTGGCGGCCCAAAGTCCAGGCCCTTTATCTTTTATATTGATCCAGTCTCCTCCCACGATCCCATAAAGGGAAGTTATAGGGGAGATGGGAAACGTGGAGGAACCCATCACCTCCACTCACCTACATGTAATTGTATATATTAAACCCTAGGTCCGGGGCAAAAGGACAAGTTGTAATCTCTGTAATCACTCTCCGGAGTACATAGAAATAACATCGACTGCACCACCGTGGACGTAGGCACATTTTGGCTGAACCACGTACATCATTTGTTGTGTGATTAGCCTCTTCTATTCCTTGTTCTCTTCTTGATAATCTTTCTCTCATCTTTATTTGTGTTTCATAACAATTGCTTCTATACATCTTGTGATTAATTTGATTTGATTTTAAGAAAAGAGTTTCCTCAAAAAACAGTTCGGAGTTACTTAAATAGTTTAATTTTATATTAAACGGCTTTAGTAACAGATTTTCAATTGGTATCAGAGCTTTGTAAATTTCTATTAAAAGATCCTGTGTTTCTGAAATTATTTTATGAAAATCAAACATGGATGAGAAAAAAGAAAGATTTGGTAACTTGACCAGACCTCCTATCTTTGATGGAACCAATTTTGCTTACTGGAAAGTAAGGATGATTGTTTTCATTCGAGGAACTTTGGGAGATGATGTCTGGGACATTGTTGAAAATGGATACACTTTTCCTACTAAATCAGCCACTGAAGGAAGTAATGAGAGGGTTAAGAAAGTGTTAAGTGAGTTCACACAAGAAGAGAAGCAAGTTTCTCGCAACAATAACAAAGGAAAGAATGCCATATTTATATACATAAATGAACATGAGTTCAAAAGAATCTCATCCTGTACCACTTCTAAGGAAGCTTGGGACACTTTGGTTACTTCTCATGACGGTGACACTAGAGTTAAGGCTGCTAATACACAAATTCTCATTCAACAGTATAACTCGTTAATTATGTCTTACTCTGAGTCATTTGATGATTTTTATATGAACTTGACGGATATTGTGACCAAATTGCATGCTAATGGAATAACATATGACAGATATGAAATTGTATCTAAATTTTGAGATCATTACCAGAGAAATTTGACAACAAAAGATATGGTAATGATGAAATGAGTGACCAGAATCTCACTCCTGAATTACTCAGTAGTAAACTAAGAACTGTGGAAATGGAACTAGAATTTAAGAAACAATTAACCCAGTTCCATAGGAAACAGACTAGTTCCAATCTGAGTTTTTCTTCTAAGTTGATTAAGCCTGAGCTTAACATTTCCAATGATGACTCTGATGAGGAATGTGACATAGAGAGTTTGGACAATCATATTGCCTTAATGTCAAAATAGTTTAAGAAAATTATCAAGTTTAGAAACAGCATGGAAAACAAACAAGGCAAGTCCAATTATCCAACTCACTCTAATCACAAACCTCATGAGAAAGGTCAAGACAAACATCATAAGGACATTCACACTAGACCTAACAGAGACCTTAAGAAGATTGAATGCTTTAGATGTGGAAAACTAGGACACATTGCACAAGACTGTAGAGTTAATTTGAACACTCATAATAAACACACTGGGGCCAACATTTGCAAGACATGGGATGATTCAAGCAAATCTGAAAATGAGGAACCTAAATCATCTGATGCTTTTGATCCTTGCATGTCTTTATTTGCTAAGATAATTTACAATGATGGTATGCCTATGTATGATAATGATGATAGTATCACTACTCCTGCTGTTGTGAATCATGCTATTACTGGTTTAGATGCTTTACTTTCTCAGAATATTGTTAGCTTAACCACGGGGGTGTGTGGGTCAAAGGGAATGCGATAATGATGATGTCTATGGGTGCGTGAGTTCAAGAAATGAAGCCTTAGGGGTCACTTCACACACCACACTTAGTGGCTCAGATAATGAAGACCTCCCTGATATTCACACACTTTATACGAAAACTCTCAAGAAAAGCACTAGACTAGAGAAGATTGTGAAAGATCTCACTAAGAAACTAGAAGATCTAAGTCTGATAGTCAAACTTAATGCTGAAGAGTATACTACCCAATGTCTTACTCATGAAAGAGAAATCAAAATGTTTGATCAAAAACTGAAAAATTTGACTGAAACAAATGAAACTCTGGAGAAAAAATACAAAGGGACTTTGTTAGAATTGGAACAAACTAAAGAAAAGATAGCAACTATTTTAAAAAAATTTACAAAATTTGAAAATAACTCAAACTGTTTTGATGGTTTTGTTACTGAATCAAAAACCAATTCTGATGATCGAACTGGAATAGGGTTCTGCCCTAATTTAAAGACACAAATAAAATCTTTTGAACCTATCAAGTTTGTGTCAGAAGGCAAAAGACCTATTGAGACCTGCCCAGACATTTATTCTCTAAAAACTGAGTTTGATTCAAAACAACAAAAGTTTGATATTGGGGAATCAAATTTCTCCAAACATGAAAGTTCGCCTATGGCTAAATATGTTTGCCCCTCAATTAGGAAGAGTGAATCTACATTCAAAACTGTTCTATCGAGGAATAGGGTTCAACCTCAAAACTCCTTAAAGCTTATATTTATAGACTTTCCTAAGGAGACACCAACTTTGATCAATCTTTATTGCTCCTACTGCGATATATAAGGTCATTCTTTTGATAGCTGCTATGCTAGAAGACTAGTTAAACCTATCTATAATCCTCCTATCTATCAAAACTTTAACTATTCTATGAGAAGCCATAACAATTATGTTCTTCCTAGACAACCAGACAAAAACTCTAACTATAGGAAGAGAAAGACAAAACCTAAAAGAACATTCCCTAGAAGGATTCTTAAACACTTTCCTAAACCAAATGCTCATGTATTTCATAAAATTCAAAATCATGCGCAAAATATCTTTCAACAAAAATCGAATGCTCGCAAATTTGATCAATTGAGAGCAAATAAGCGCAAAATGAAAATAAGAGCAATTTGGGTTAGAAAAGAGGATCTATTACCCCAGATGAAGTGTAATATTGTTATTGCTGCTTTAAAAGCTGAACACACATCTTCTGGTTAGTATTTAGATTCTGGATGTTCAAAACACATGACCGGTGATGATATAAAACTCTTAAACAAAACCAGCTTTGCTGGAGGAAAAGTTATTTTTGGTGATGGAGTATCATCTCAGATCATAGGTAAAGGAACACTCCAAGAAGAAGGACTTCCTGTTCTTGAAAATTTTCTTCTAGTTAAAGGTCTTAAGGCCAATCTAATTAGTATCTCGCAATTTTGTGACCCAGATCATACTGTTACCTTTTCAAAGAACAATTGCAAAATTTTAAATGAAAAGGGTGAATGCATAATTACAGGATTCAGGACTCCTGACAATTGTTATACTGTCATGAATAGTTCTGAAATCTGTAATCTTGCCAGAATGGATGACTATGAGATATGGCATAACAGGATGGGTCACATAAATTACGATAATCTTAGTAGATTGACTTCTCAAGAAATAGTTAGGGGAGTTCCTAAAATCAAACCCATTTTTAATATTGTCTGTGGTTCCTGTCAGGAAGGAAAAATTATTAAGGCACCTCATAAGAAAGTAAAATATATCCTTACCTCTAACCCCTTGTAGCTCATCCATATGGACCTAATGGGTCCCTCCCAACTGTTAGTCTCTGTGGACACAGTTACATTCTTGTTATTGCTGATGACTTCACTAGATTTACATGGGTAGCCTTCTTAAAACATAAGTCTGACACTTTTCAAACCTTCTTAAAAATACTTCTTCGAATTGAAAATGAGAAGGACACTCAAGTAAATAGAATTCGTAGTGATAGAGGTGGAGAATTCAAAGACACTGGTATAATAGAGTACCGTGACTATAATGGTTACAAACATGAGTTTAGTGCTCCTAAGACTCCTCAACAAAATGGTATCACTGAGAGAAAGAATCGTACTCTTCAAGAGATGGCACGTGTTATGTTACATGCCAAGAGTTTACCTAAATATTTTTGGGTAGAATATATTCGTACCGTGTGTCACATTATCAATAGGGTCTATCTTAGAAAGAATTCTAAACAAACTCCTTACTAGCTTTGGTATAAGAAAAAGCCCAATCTTAAGTACCTTAGAACCTTTGGTAGTACTTGTTATGTCTGCAAAGATAGAGAACACTCACCACACCAAATCTGCCTAATTGTCACGGTCATTGACCTTGACAAGTTCAACTTGTCAAGGTCAATGACCGTGACAATTCGGGGCGGGATAACATTTTTTGTCACGGATGTGTCACGGTCATTGACCATGACAGGTTTGTTAGAATTGTCACGGTCGTGTCACGGGCCATGACCGTGACAAGTTTAGTCACAGTTAATAACCGTGACAAAGCCTTGACCCTTTTTAAAAAAATTATCACGGTCATTGACTGTGACAAGTCCGTGACAACCTTATTTGTCAAGGACTTGTCACGGTCAATGACCGTGACAATTCTGGGCAGAATTTAAAAAAAATCTGCTGGGCAGTATGGCCACTGCCACTGCCCAGCAGTATATTTGTACCTGTTATAGCAACGTTGTACCTGTTCAAACATCATATATCCAAACAAACTAAAGATAATGCAAATATATATTCAAAATAGAAACAATATACATGACGATATAATCCAAATATAATTCAAATGTACCAACTTAAAAATAATGTCACTACATGTCTGGGGTAAATGTAAGGAGGTGAGTAGGCCACATGATATACGAATTAACGCACCCACTAATATACATCGTGCCGCATTATTCGTGCAACCATAATAGGGAGTTCTCCTTTCCGGGTATCACATGCGTGACGAGCACTTTGGACTCGATCTCTTGAAGCGCACGTCCATGAACTATTCTACCCTGGACGATATTCGGGTCCCTAAACCCCCGCCCTATCCGTTGGCCATCAAATACGTCCAATATGAACACGCTCGGCCAACCAATTATCGACATCGGTCTAGGGAAGGGAGCCAAATAAGGAAGTGGATCATTGAAGTATGCACGTGTCGGTGATGAAGCAGCGAGGTCCACATCCTCGTCATCATGCGCCTCGTTCTACCGCGCCTCCTCCTCCTCCACCGCCTTCTCCTTCCCTTTCCCCTTACGGTCTCTGCCCAACGTACGCTTCATGAATGAGTACATATCTTGGACGGTCACCTCCAAACGGGATAGCTTCGCGTCATGTGAATCCACCTTTCGAGCCAACCTGGTGTCGCTCGTCTCCAATCCGATGATCCTAGATTTGGCCACCCGCGAGCTCACCCCCCTTGTCCTCCCCTTGCGATCAGAGCCAAGCACTTGACTGAGTGCGTCTGTGGACAAAGACGCCTTGTCGGCATCAGACTGCGACTCATGCACTTCCATAAGCTTTGCCTGAAACGACAAAAAGCACATGATTAGTAAAATAAGTAAACTAAAAAATTATAACGTAATTAACAAAAATTAAACTGTCGGATAACTTACAATCGTGGCCGCGACGCTCGGGGACACCTCCTTGTCCTTCCCCTTCTTCGTCCAAAGAGCCACATAAGTATCGAGCCTATGTGGCTTACCCCCAGGGACACTCCCTACCCCCTGAAATAAAATAAAGTAAAATTAGTATCGGCCCCGCAAAGTAAAATAATGAAGAATAATATATTTCTGTAGTTATAGAAAAATTAAATCTTACCTTCATCCTATGCCCCACCTCGGCGTAAGACGTTCGGCCGGAGTAGTGCACGTCCGTCTTTTTTGCTCGATTTTCCCTCCCCGATTGGTGAGATGCCAATTGTCGCTCCTCGATCTCATTGTCAATGAACTTTTTCCATTGTGCCAATGCGATCAGCTCCTTGGGCAGGACGGATTCACACCATTGGATAATGGACTCTCATGTTTTCCCAAAGTACCATGTGCACATATTTTTCTTCCACGTCTTATGTTGCTCCCTCAACTGCTCCAAGACGGAATCACGTAGCTTTGGATCCAAGTTGAATTGTTCCTGTCCAACAAATACAATGTTAGTTGCGAATAAATATAAATTGAAATATAAAATGAAATTGAAATCGAAATTGAAATTGAAATTGAAATTGAAATTGAAATTGAAATTGAAATTGAAATATTCATATAAATATAAATATATTACCTGTAGTGCCGCCCAAACAGCTAACTTGAGCTCATATGACACTTCCTTCCAACTCATAAACCCCGGACCGATGACCGTCTTTTGCATCTCGAGGGATCTCGCTAATAGATCCGACTTGTTCTCGATGGTAATACCAAATTTGCCATATTTGGGGAGCCTAGAGGCCGAGGAGCCCTCGTCGCCTCCGCTACCACCGAGCCCAGACGACATCATCATAACTAGCATCATCATCCTCGCCTTAATACCTGAAGGAGACATTTGCTGTAAAAAAATGTTATTAGTACAGATAAAAAAAAATTAGAAGAAGACATGCAAATATGTACAATTACTACAAACCACCCCCTGCCCCCACCCCCTCCCCCACCACACACACGCACACGTACACATGCAAATAATTATATATAGTATGTTTCATTTAATTATGTCTTATTTATATTCAAATTCAATTATTCAAAAGTAGAAAAATCCCATCTCCATATGGACAATAATCCAGTGTTCATGCCACTTTTAAAACTAATCAACCCGACATTTACTAAACAAAATAATACAACAGCAATGTCAACAACAAATGTGTATCCCGTACTCCTTCTAATTCATCTACTCAATTAATTCATCTACTCAATTAAACTACCTTGCCCCACCCCCTTCCCCCATCCCTGCCCCCTCCCCCCACCCTGCCACCACCCCCACCCCCTCCCCCACCACACACACGTACACGTACACACACCACCCCATGCCCCCACCACACACACAATAATCCAATAATGATTAATAATTATATATACTATGTTTCATTTAATTATGTCTTATTTATATTCAAATTCAATTATTAATAATTATATATAGTATGTTTCATTTAATTATGTCTTATTTATATTCAAATTTAATTATTCAAAAGTTGAAAAATCCCACCCCCATATGGACAATAAACTAGTGGTCATGCCACTTTTAAAACTAACCAACCCAACATTTACAATGAGGGGCAATCCTACTTTCATAATTAATCATATATTGATTTACTAATTTACAATAAGGGGCAATCATATATTAATTTACTAAAAAACTTAATAATCAATCAATTCTTTACAAGGGACACTACGCGCACACACACATACACACACATGCAGCCCCCACCCCTACCCCACCACCCACCCCCATCCCTGCCCCCACCTCCCACCCCCTCACCCCCCCCCCCCTCACCCCACCCCCACCACACACACGCACACGTACACGTACACCCCCCACCCCACCCCCTCCTCCCACCACCCACCCCTACCCCCTCCCCCACCACACACATATATACACACAATACACATACATATACACACATATATATACACAGATACATATACACACATATATATACACACATACACACACATATAGAAATGAAAGAGAGAGAGGAAAAAAATATACCTTAAAGAGAGAGAGAGTGCTGAAATCGTTTATAGAGAGAGAGAAAGGGGAAACAAAAAAACGGTGGGAAAAAAAGAGCCTAGGGCTTTTTTTACTGAAGTGATTGTCACGGTCGTGTCAAGGTCCTTGACCGTGACAATTATTTTATGTATTGTCACGATCAATGACCATGACACAAAACGCGTGTTTCTTGTCACGATCAATGACCGTGACAAGGGTGGCCGGCTGAAAGGTGACATTTTGGCCATTCTGGTGTAGTGATTTATCCAAATTTGAGAGTCGGGGAGATAAAGCTACTTTTGTAGGATACTCGCCTAATAGTATAGCCTACCGTGTTTATAATCTTCGTACTAAGACCATGATGGAATCCATAAATGTAATTGTAAGTGACACTACTTTAGAGAGTAAGACTGGTGAATCAACTATTGTGGAAGAGCCTACAAATGTTTTAGAAAATGACTCTCTAGAAATAGATGATTCATTACCAATTGGGACACCTGAAGTACCTAACTGGGTTTCTAAAGACCATCCCATTGATAACGTTGTTGGTAATCCTAGTGGGCCTGTGCGTATAAGATCTCAATTAAGAAATTATGCTCACTATGTATGTTTTGTTTCCCTTGTGGAACCAAAGAATGTAAATAAGGCATTGAATGACTCTCACTAGATTTCTGCTATGCAGGAAGAACTTCTTCAATTTGTCATTCATGATGTTTGGTATCTTGTACCTAGGCCTAATAACAAAAAGGTTATTGGCACACCTTGGATTTTTAAAACTAAATCTGATGAAAGTGGGATAATCATTAGAAACAAAGCTAGATTAGTTGTTCAAGGTTCTCAAATTGAAGGAATAGATTTTAACGAGACCTTTGCTCCTGTTACTCGTTTAGAATTTGTTCGTCTTCTCTTTGCCATAGCTTGCTATTTGCATTTTACACTTTACCAAATGGATGTCAAATATGCATTCCTTAATGGAATATTGACTGAGGAGACCTATGTAGAACAACCAAAAGGGTTCATTGACCCTCAACATCCAAATCATGTATTTCGTCTTAAAAAGGCTTTGTATGGCCTAAAACAAGCGTCTAGAGCCTGGTATGAGCGCCTTTCTAATTTTCTCTTAGATAAAGGTTTTAAGAGAGGTGGAAATGATCAAATGTTATTTGTCAAACATTTTGACAAATACATCATTATAGCTCAAGTTTATGTTGACGATATTATCTTTGGATCAACTTCTCCCTCAGAAGTTAAATCCTTTTCTGAAATTATGCATAAAGAGTTTCAAATGTCTCTTATGGGGGAGTTGCAATTTTTCTTAGGTCTTCAAGTCAAACAAAATTTAGAAGGATTATTTGTCTCGCAATCTAAATACGCATTAGAGATAGTAAAAAAATTCGGCCTTGAGAGTGCTAAAGATGCTAAAACTCCCATGAGTACTACGGTCAAACTATCTAAAGATGAAACTGCAAAATCTATAGATCCAACTCTATATCGTAGTATGATAGGAACCTTGCTATATCTTACTGCCTCGCGTTCTGATATAATGTATACCGTTTGTGTATATGCTCGTTATCAAAACAACCCCAAAGAGATCCATCTATCTTCTTTTAAAAGAATTATTAAATATGTAAAAGGCACTCTGAACCTAGGACTTTGGTACACTAGTGATACACCTAGCACTATAATTGGGTACACTAATGCTGACTGGGTTGGGTGTAGTGATGATAGTAAAATCACATCAAGAGCATGTTATTATATAGGTAATAATTTGGTAGGATGGAGCAGTAAGAAACAAAACTGCACGTCTCTCTCAACAGTTGAATCTGAATACATAGCCGCCAGAAGCTGTTGTCACTACACCAAAACTGGCGATTGGTCACGACCAAAATCCCTGACCAAAGCTGTGGGTCGCGGACTTGGTTCGTGACCATTTCGGGCGTGACCATTTTCGTGGGTCGCGGCCCAAGTCCGTGACTAAAAAATGGTCACGGTCGAGAGGGGTCGCGGCAGATGGTCACGGACTTAGGCCGTGACCCATGTCGTGACGGGTCGCGGCCCTGATCCGTGACCCACAACCGTGATAAATTGGTGGCGGCCAAAGTCCGCGACCCACGACCGTGACAAAAAAATTGTTTTTTTTTTAAATTGGTCCCGTGGTCAATTTCGAGACTTAGGCTGCGGGGTCAGTTCCTACGAGTTACATTGGTCCCGTGGGAGGTGTTGGTGCCACCCACGGGGACGTTCGGGGGCAGTTTCGAGATCTCATCCTCTAACGCCATGTTTTTTAGCCTAAGTCTATAAATATGCAAATTACCGTCGTATTCTCAAATCGGGAGACCCGCGGCTACGGAGTCAGTTCCTAAGAGTTATATTGGTCCCGTGGGAGATGTTGGTGCCACCCACGGGGCCGTTCGGGGGTTGTTTCGAGTTTTCACCTTTTAACACTATGTTTTGCTTAAGTCTAGAAATATGCAAATTACCGTCGTATTCTCAAACCGGGAGACCTGCGGCTGCGGGGTCAGATCCTACGAGTTACGTTGGTCCCGTGGGAGGTGTTGGTGCCACCCACGGGGCCGTTCGGGGGCTGTTTCGAGTTTTCACCCTCTAACGTCATGTTTTTAAGCCTAAGTCTAGAAATAAGCAAATTACGGTCGTATTCTCAAATCGGGAGACCCGCGGCTGCGGGGTCAGTTCCTACGAGTTACGTTGGTCCCGTGGGAGGTGTTGGTGCCACCCACGGGGCCGTTCGGGGGCTATTTCGAGTTTTCACCTTCTAACGCCATGTTTTTAAGCCTAAGTCTAGAAATACGCAAATTACCGTCGTATTCTCAAACCGGGAGACCCGCGGCAGCGAGGTCAGTTCCTACGAGTTACGTTGGTCCCGTGGGAGGTGTTGGTGCCACCCACGGGGCCGTTCGGGGGCTATTTCGAGTTTTCACCTTCTAACGCCATGTTTTTAAGCCTAAGTTTAGAAATATGCAAATTACCATCGTATTCTCAAATCGGGAGACTCGTGGCTATGGGGTCAGTTCCTACGAGTTACGTTGGTCCCGTGGGAGGTGTTGGTGCCACCCACGGGGCCGTTCGGGGGCTGTTTCGAGTTTTCACCCTCTAACATCATGTTTTTAAGCCTAGGTCTGGAAATAAGAAAATTACGATCGTATTCTCAAACCGAGAGACCCGCGGCTGCGGGGTCAGTTCCTACGAGTTACGTTGGTCCCGTGGGAGGTGCTGGTGCCACCCACGGGGCCGTTCGGGGCTGTTTCAAGATTTCACCTTCTAACGCCATGTTTTTAAGCCTAAGTCTAGAAATATGAAAATTACCGTAGTACTCTCAAATCGGGAGACCCGCTGCTGTGGGGTCAGTTCCTATGAGTTACGTTGGTCCCATGGGAGGTGTTGGTGCCACCCACGGGGCCGTTCGGGGGCTGTTTCGAGTTTTCACCTTCTAACACCATGTTTTTAAGCCTAAGCCTAGAAATATGCAAATTACCGTCGTATTCTCAAATCGGGAGACCCGCGGCTTCGGGGTTAGTTCCTACGAGTTACGTTGGTCCCGTAGGAGGTGTTGGTGCCACCCACGGGGCCGTTCAGGGGCTGTTTCGAGTTTTCACCCTCTAACGTCATGTTTTTAAGCCTAAGTCTAGAAATAAGCAAATTACGGTCGTATTCTAAAACTGGGAGACCCGCGGCTGCGGGGTCAGTTCCTACCAGTTACGTTAGTCCCGTGGGAGGTGCTGGTGCCACCCACGGGGCTGTTTCGAGTTTTCACCTTCTAACGTCATGTTTTTAAGACTAAGTCTAGAAATATGCAAATTACTGTAGTACTCTCAAACCGGGAGACCCGCTGCTGTGGGGTCAGTTCCTACGAGTTACGCTGGTCCCGTGGGAGGTGTTGGTGCCACCCACGGGGCCGTTCCGGGGCTGTTTCGAGTTTTTACCTTCTAACGCCATGTTTTTAAGCCTAAGTCTAGAAATACGCAAATTACCGTCGTATTCTCAAACCGGGAGACCCGCGGCTACGGGGTCAGTTCCTACGAGTTACGTTGGTCCCGTTGGAGGTGTTGGTGCCACCCACGGGGCCGTTCGGGGGCTGTTTCGAGTTTTCACCTTCTAACGCCATGTTTTTAAGCCTAAGTCTAGAAATATGCAAATTACCGTAGTACTCTCAAACCGGGAGACCCGCTGCTATGGGGTCAGTTCCTACGAGTTATGTTGGTCCCATGGGAGGTGTTGGTGCCACCCAGGGGGCTGTTTCGAGTTTTCACCTTCTAACTCTATGTTTTTAAGCCTAAGTCTAGAAATACACAAATTACCGTCGTATTCTTAAATCGGGAGACCCGCGGCTGCGGGGTCAGTTCCTATGAGTTACGTTGGTCCCGTGGGAGGTGTTGGTGCCACCCACGGGGCCGTTCGGGGGCTCTTTCGAGTTTTCACCAACTAACGCTATGTTTTTAAGCCTAAGTCTAGAAATATGCAAATTACCGTCGTATTCTCAAACCGGGAGACCCGCGGCTGCGGGGTCAGTTCCTACAAGTTATGTTGGTCCCGTGGGAGGTGTTGGTGCCACCCACGAGGCCGTTCGGGGGCTATTTTGAGTTTTCATCCTTTAACGTCATGTTTTTAAGCCTAAGCCTAGAAATACGCAAATTATCGTCTTATTCTCAAACCGGGAGACCCGCGGCTGCGGGGTCAGTTCCTACGAGTTACGTTGGTCCCGTGGGAGGTTTTAGTGCTACCCACGGGAACGTTTGGGGGCTGTTTTGAGTTTTCACCCACGGTTATGGATGGTTAATTGATTTAGAGCCTTAATTATTGCAGATGGTTAGGATAATGGATAGTCTCGAAAACATTTAGGATTTCAAACCCATTGCAAACTTGACATGATTGTTTGGTTTTATTTTCTAGGTATTTCGATTCAGTGACAAATAATTACTTTTCTTTACTTTAAATAAGCGTACCCTTGGTGCTTATTGGTAGGAGGGATATTATGTACCCACAGAGGCAAATGTGGAGGATAAAGCCCCCGGTCAATGTGGATTTCTTTGTCACAACAAGGGTGCAATTTCGGACAGTTTGAATAGAGGTAGGCACATTAAAAATATTTATTAGATCTATACAACAAGGATGGTCTGCTGATAACGTGGATTGGATACACAACCTATCTGTTAACATTGACCAAGAGCAAGAGGTGGACGTAAATGATGACTTGGCACGCGAACTTGCATTCTATACGCAGGCAAACCTTCATCAAAAGTCGATTGTAAGCGGCATCTACATATATATGCATATGTTGCATATATATGCAGCAGTTGCATATATATGCACTGCATATATATGCAGCAATTGCATATATATGCCTGCATATATATGCAGCAGTTGCATATATATGCAACACTGCCCCGCCCCGCCCCCTGCCCCGTCCCCTCCACCCTTTCCCACTCACACACGCACACACGCGCACACAAACACACACACAAACATGTATACACTGTCATATCTGTTAAGTTTTTGGATTGGGGGTTTCACGTTGCTGCCAAAAACGAGGTATACCTCACGAATTTGTTTTAATATATTTTTGTTGAATCTTTTTTTTCAGCAAGTATGATTTATCACTGTGAAGCTTCTCATCACTGTTGTAATGGATGGCCTGATAAGTAGGATGCACTGATCATATGGTATGTTTTATTTCTAAATCTCTCATTTAGTTTCATATTAATAATTATATAATTCTGATATGTTATTTCTCTTTCAGGTGACAATTATTTTAAGTCCTACATCACTACACCAAAATGGCCAAATTGTCACCTTTCAGCCGGCAACCCTTGTCAAGGTCATTGACCGTGACACAAATCTCGCATTTTGTGTCACGGTCATTGACCTTGACACGACCGTAACAAATAATTGTCACGGTCATTGACCGTGACAAGGCCGTGATAAATTTACTTGTCACGGCCTTGTCACGGTCGTGTCAAGGTCAATGACCGTGACACAAAACGCGAGATTTATGTCACGGTCAATTACCTTGACACGACCGTGACAACTTTTGCAGCAAAAAAAGCCCTAGGATTCTTTTTTGGTTTTCCCTCTCTCTCTCTCTCTCTCTCTCATCCGCGATTTCTGCTCTCTCTCTCTCTAAGGTATATTTTTTTTCCTCTCTTTCTCTTTCATTTCTATATGTATGTGTATGTGTATGTGTATGTGTATGTGTATGTGTATGTGTATGTGTATGTGTATGTGTATGTGTATGTGTATGTGTATGTGTATGTGTGTATATATATATGTGTATATGTATATGTGTATGTGTGTGTATATATGTGTGTGTATATATATGGGTGTATATGTATATGTGTATGTGTGTGTATATATATGTGTGTATATATATGTTAGTGATAGTTAGAATTGTGTAAATGTTAGAAAAGTTCTAGAATTCATATGTTAAATTTAATTATATAAATATTTAAATTGATAATAATTTTATTCATGAAATTAATTCAATTAGGTAAAACCCTAGATAATTTTTTAACAGAATTTGATAATATTATATAAAGTTTAGTAAATTCACAAAATGTTGTCAATTGTATGTTTTTAGGAATATCATTAGTTACTTTCGTGCCCAACTATGTAGAATCCATACACATGCATGTTGTTAGAAAATCTTAAATTTAATTCTCACTTTAATTTGTAGAATCTCTGTACTTGGTTGGATTTATCCCTTTATGATAATGAAATTTATGCTCCAATTATAATTATCTCATGTCATAATTTTATTGATAAACAATAAATGTAGTTGTCACGGTCGTGGTGGGGGTGGGGGGGTGTGTGTGTGCGTAGGTGTGTGCGTGTGTGCGTGGTGGGGGGGGGGAGGGGGAGGGGGTGGGGTATGTGTATATGTGTGTGTATGGTGGTGTGTGGTGGGGGAGGGCGTAGCTGGG
Source organism: Sambucus nigra (assembly GCA_949130495.1). Taxonomy (NCBI): domain Eukaryota; kingdom Viridiplantae; phylum Streptophyta; class Magnoliopsida; order Dipsacales; family Adoxaceae; genus Sambucus; species Sambucus nigra. The sequence goes on along the minus strand of OX422223.1, from coordinate 61,681,625 downwards.
GTGGGGTTTGGTGGGGGACGGAGGTAGTGGGGGTGGGGTGTGGTGGGGGGAGGGGGTTGGGGTGGGGGTGGAATTTTCTAACTAAAAATATGATAATATTTTGTTATAATTTGTTAAAACTATGTAAACCTTAGTATGAATGCAAGGTTAGTGATAGTTAGAATTGTGTAAATGTTAGAAAAGTTCTAGAATTCATATGTTAAATTTAATTGTATAAATATTTAAAATACCCCAATTGTCACGGTCGTGGTGGGGAGAGGGGGTGGGGGTGGGGTGTTTGGGATGGGGTGTGTGTGTGTGCGTAGGTGTGTGCGTGTGTGCGTGGCGGGGAGAGGGGGGCAAGGGGTGGGGGGGGGGGTGGGGTGTGGTGGGTGTGGAGGGGCAATTTTAACAATTGTATATCTTTAATTAAGAAATTGTATAGCTTTAATTGTAATTTTAATTGTATAGTTTTAGATGAAAGTAAATTAATAATTAGTGCCAATTTCATATGAAAGTAGGATTGTCCCTCATTGTAAATTAGTAAATTAATAATTGTTAGTTTAATTGATGAAATGTTGGGTTGGTTAGTTTTAAAAGTTGTCCCTCATCATCATTTTTTTTTATCTGTACTAATAACATTTTTTTACAGCAAAATGTCTCCTTCAGATATTAAGGCGAAGATGATGATTCTGTTTATGATGATGTCGTCTGGGCTCGGTGGTAGCGGAGGCGATGAGGGCTCCCCCGCCCCTAGGCTCCTCAAATATGAAAAATTTGGGATTACCGTCGAGAAAAAGTCGGAGCTATTAGCGAGATCCCTCGAGCTGCTAAAGACGGTCATCGGCCCGGGGTTTATGAGTTGGAAGGAGGTGCCATATGAGCTCAAGTTAGCTGTTTGGGCGGCACTACAGGTAATATATTTATATTTATATTTATATTTATATTTATATTTATATTTATATTTATATTTATATTTATATTTATATTTATATTTATATTTATATTTATATTTATATTTATATTTATATTTATATTTATATTTATATGAATATTTCAATTTCAATTTCAATTTCAATTTCAATTTCGATTTTGATTTTTATATTTATATTTATATTTATTCGCAACTAACATTGTATTTGTTGGACAAGAACAATTCAACTTGGATCCAAAGCTACGCGATCCCGTCTTGGAGCAGATTAGGGAGCAACTCAAGTCGTGGAAAAAAAATATGCGGGCACGGTACTTTGGGAAAATAAGAGAGTCGATTATCCAATGGCGTGAATCCGTCCCCCCCAAGGAGCCGATCTCATTGGCACAATGGCAGAAGTTCATTGACAATGAGATCGAGGATCGACAATTGGCATCTCGCCAATCGGGGAGGGAAAATCGGGCAAAAAAGACGGACGTGCACTACTCCGACCGGACCTCTTAAGCCGAGGTGGAGCATAGGATGCAGGTAAGATTTAATTTTTCTATAACTACAGAAATATATTATTCTTCATTATTTTACTTTGCGGGGCCGATACTAATTTTACTTTACTTTATTTTATTTTAGGGGGTAGGGAGTGGGCCAGGGGGTAAGCCACATATGCTCGATACTTATGTGGATCTTCGGACGAAGAAGGGGAAGGATAAGGAGGTGTTCCCGAGCATCGCGGCCACGATTGTAAGTAATTCGACAGTTTAATTTTTGTTAATTACGTTATAATTTTTTAGTTTACTTATTTTACTAATCATGTGATTTTTGTCATTTCAGGCAAAGCTTAAGGAAGTGCATGAGTCGCAGTCTGATGCCGACAAGGCATCTTTGTCCATAGACGCACTCAGCCAAGTGCTTGGCTCTGATCACAAGGGGAGGATAAGGGGAGTGAGCTCGCGGGTGGCCAAATCTAGGATCACCGAATTGGAGACGAGCGACACCAGGTTGGCTCGAACGGTGGATTCACACGACGCGAAGCTGTCCCGTTTGGAGGCGACGGTCCAAGATATGTACGCATTCATAAAACGTACGTTGGGCAGAGACCGTAAAGGGAAAGGGAAAGGGAAGGGGAAGGCGGTGGAGGAGGAGGTGCGGGAGGACGAGGCGCAGGATGACGAGGATGTGGACCTCGCTGCTTCATCACCGACACGTTCGTACTTCGATGATCCACTTCCCTATTTGGCGCCCTTCAACAGACCATTGTCGACACTTGGTTGGCCAAGCCTGTTCATATTGGACGTATTTGATGGCCAGCGGATAGGGCGGGGGTTGAGGGACCCGAATATCATCGAGGGTGGAATAGTCCATGGACGTGTGCTTCAAGAGATGGAGTCCAGGGTGCTCGTCACGCATGTCATACCCGGGAAGGAGAACTCCCTATTGTGGTTGTGCGAACAATGCGGCACGACGTATATTAGTGGGTGCGTCAATTCGTATGTCGTGTGGCCTACTCACCTCCTCAGTTTTACCCAAGACATGTAGTAACATTATTTTTAAGTTTGTCCATTTTAATTATATTTGGATTATATCATCATGTATATTATTTCTATTTTGAATATTTGGATTATATCGTCATGAATATATATTTGCATTATCTTTAGTTTGTTTGGATATATGATGTTTGGAACAGTTACAACGTTGCTATAACAGGTACAAATATACTGCTGGGCAGTGGCAGTGGCCATACTGCCCAGCAGATTTTTTTTAAATTCTGCCCAGAATTGTCACGGTCAATGGGCGTGACAATTTTTTTTAAAAGGGTCACGGCTTTGTCACGGTTATAAACCGTGATAAACGTGTCACGGTCATTGACCGCGACACGACCGTGACACAAAACGCGAGTTTTGTGTCAAAGTCAATGATCGTGACACGACCGTGATAAAAAAAGTTATCTCGCCTCGAAATGTCACGGTCATTGACCTTGACAAGTTGGATTTGTCAAGGTCAATGACCTTGACAATTCGGCAGATTTGGTGTAGTGCATGATACCAGAACCGGAGGCAACCGTAATGGATCAAATGACTGAATATGAGTGTTAGGAGGTTTTTTTTGTAGATCCCACTCTTGGATTCACCCTAGATCAGGTATACTCTCTATTTTATTTTGGATTTTATCACCAATATGCACACACTCACACGCGGACACAAACACACGCATGCACACACTCTCACTACATATATGCATATGCATATATGCAGATTGCATATATGCATACATGCCCCGTCCCCTCCCCCCTCCCCCCTTCCCCACTCACACACACACACAAACACATGCACACACGCGCCCCCTGCCAGTCCCCTCCCCCTTCCCCACTCGCACACGCGCACACACACAAACATGCACACACGCACACACACGCCCCCTGCCCATCCCCTCCCCCCTTTCCCACTCACACGCACACGCACACACACAAAAACATGCACACATGCACACACACAAGCCGGGAGCGCCGTGACTACACGGTCGATTCCTACGACTTACATTGGTCCCGTGCGAGATGCTCGTGACTCTTACGGGACCGTTTGGTGGGTGTTTTACGTTTTCACCCTTCGATGGCATCTTTTTTATTCTCAAATCTAACTTTTTACAAATTTACACCGTATACTCAAACCGGGATCCTTGTGACTACCCGTTTGGTTCCTACTATTAACATTGGTCCCGTACGAGGTGTTCGTGACTCTTACGGTACCGTTTTGTGGCTTTTTTACGTTTTCACCCTTCTAAGGCATGCTTTTATCCTTTAGTCTAATTTTTTGCAAATTTATGTCGTACACTCCAACCGGGAGCGTCGTGACTACGCGGTCGATTCCTACGAGTTACATTGGTCCCGTGCGAGGTGTTCGTGACTCTTACGGGACCGTTTTAAGGTTGTTTTACGTTTTCACCCTTCGATGGTATGCAAGTCTAACATTTTACTAATTTACGTCGTACACTCAACCCAGAAGCCCCGTTACTACGCGGTCGGTTCCTACGAGTCACATTGGTCCCCTGCGAGGTGTTCGTGACTCTTACGGGACCGTTTTGTGCTTGTTGTACATTTTCACCCTTCGATGGCATGTTTTTATGCTCAAGTCTATTTTTTTGCAAATTTATGTTGTACACTCTAACCGGGAACCTCGTGACTACGCGGTCGGTTTCTATGAGTTACATTAATCCCGTGCGAGGTGTTCGTGACTCTCACCGAACCGTTTTATGGCTATTTTACGTTTTCACCCTTCAATTGCATGTTTTTATGCTTAAGTCTAAATTTTTACAAATTTACGTCATACACTCAAATCGGGAGCCCCGTGACTACATGGTCGGTTCCTACGAGTCACATTAGTCCCGTGCGAGGGGTTCATGACTCTTACGGGACCGTTTTAAGGCTGTTTTACGTTTTCACCATTCGATGGCATGTTTTTATGCTTAAGTTTATTTTTTTGTAAATTTACGTCATGCACTCAAATCGGAAGCGCCGTGACTACACGGTCAGTTCCTGCGATTTACATTGGTCCCGTGCGAGGTGTTCGTGACTCTCACGGGACTGTTTTGTGGCTATTTTACGTTTTCACCATTCGATGGCATGTTTTTATGCTTAAGTCTAATTTTTTGCAAATTTACGTTGTACAATCAAACCGGGAGCGCCTTAAACCTAGAAAGTGGCAATCCGTTAGATAATGACTTCTTTTTCTAGTGTTCACCCTAACTATTCTTTGTTCAAAAGTTATGTTCTCCCCCCCCCCCCCCCCCCCCCAACTGGGAGTGATAAGAAAAAAATGCGCCAACAATACCCAAGCTATAGGGGGCAAAAAAAACTTAAAATTACGGGGTTTAGACATAAATAGGATCCAAACCCAAAATAATTAAAAAATTGAATCAATGCATATTTAACCTTAAAATAAGTTCATCATAGGTCTATCCATTACCTGGATATTTGTTACACCCAACGCAAATCAGAACCTTCTCTATGCCAGAAGCGATGCAATTTCAGATTATGTTTGATAGTAGTTCGACCCCAACATCAATGTATCCTATGACAGTGAAAAAATAATGAATTTTTTGCAAACAGTTATGTTCAATTAAAAAAATGGTAGAACCAAAAAATCAAATTCAAAACCAAAGGAAGAAAACCAGGGCTAGTTCTTTCGTCACTCACTGTCCCTACGAGTTACATTGGTCCTGTGGGAGGTGTTGATACCACCCACGGGGCCTCACGGGGCCGTTCGGGAGCTGTTTCGAGTTTTCGCCCTCTAAAGCCAAACGATAGAGATAAATAAATGAAAACATATCTATTCTAAACAAAAGAACCGATAAATCACCTAACATTTGCACAAATAGCGGGACATTACACTTAAAAGTAGATGAAATTCATAAATTAATGTAAAGTGCTAATACAATGTCAATATCATAATAGGATACAAATAATATTAATGAGGATAAAATAATATTTTGATACTCAATCTTCCTCCAAATCAACTAAAAGATCCTTCAAATTAGGGTTGTCATCAAGAGCTGACTGGAACTCTTTTGAAGCCTTTAATGCGTCTACTTCAGTAGTCATACCCTTTGGTGCATGCACAACAATATACCAATTGCCATCGTTTATGCACTTCGAGTAGAATACCTTCTTTACATTCTGAAAGGGACAAATAAAAGGCTCGTCGACTATGCGGTCTTTAGTCTTCAGCTTTGATAAATCTACCATAATAAGTTTGGAGTCGGGATCAACTTTGCAAGCATTCGTTGTATCCTCCACCTTTACCTAATCACAATAGAATACGGTTTCTGTGAAATCCAATTAATCAAGTTCTAAGATTTGTTGAATTATCCCATAATAGGTTAGCACCGTATTCTTCGGATTTTTATCACTTTTACTAGCGATACAGGTGGTCAAGGCAGAAATTGCTATTCCACTGATTTGCGTCAAAATCTTTTCCTCATATGGATATGAAATGAAATCAAAACCGTTGGTGCGGAATTTCTTAAACTCTTTTGCACGAAAACTAGGACCTTTTGATAGGCGTGCAAGTCTGGAAAAGACATCACCTCTTTTTAGAAGCTGCATTTATTAATGAATTTGTATTAGGGCATGTTTTTACCACACATGAATAAATAACCTCACACATAAGATGTGAAAAGTACCTCTTTTAACACCCATGCCCTAAAGTCAGTTGTCGTCCAATTTCTCCTTTAATTTTGGATAATTTCGTTCTCGTACTTCCTACAAAAAAATTATAGAGTATAGATCATAAAATAAAAAATACATATAATCAAAGAAGAAGAATTCAGTACATACTGACTCTCTCCAGTCTTGGACTTCATCTTGCGATTCGAAGACATGACAAGTTGCTTGCCATATTGTAGGTTTGTGAGTTTCACCTCTTTAGGGTTCCCAAACGATAATTCATCCTCAAACTCGTCAGGTTCCTTTATCACTCATTCTCCACGAGGATTAAACCTCCTCACCTCTTGTTCTGGCATATGTTCCCTAGCGTATAGAGATGATTCCACCGTTATGTATTCTTCAGCAATTGACCCTCCAATATACCGTGTATTCTTTACATTATCTTTGAAGGTTTTCATCAAGCGCTCAAAAGGATACATCCAATGATACCTCACGGGACCACATAATAAAGCTTCATCGCATAAATGCACAAGCAGGTGGATACTGATATCGAAGAATGATGGAGGAAAATATTTCTCTAATACACAAACTGCCTCGGCTAAAGTTGATTTCGCAGCTTTAATGTGCCTTCTGTTTACCACTTTTGCACAAAGTAGGGTAAAACAAAAACTGATTTGCATAATTGCCCGACGGAGATCTTTGTGTTCAGAGAAGCAATGCCGAAATAACAACGGAATTAATTGGATGATTACGTGCCAGTCGTGAGACTTGCACTGTTTCAAGTCATTTGCTTGGTAGCTTACTACCCTACGTAAATTACCAGAATAACCGGTTGGAGTCTTAAAGTTGAACAACGTGTCAAAGAGGATCTTCTTCTCACTAGTAGTCAAAGTGAAAGCAGTTGGGGGGATATAAATTCTTCCTGTTGTTGGATCATTTTTTAACCACAGTCTCTTCTTTATTTTCATATCCTGTAGATCTCGGTGGGCACGCTCTCCATCTTTGGAATGAGATCCACCCAGACATGTTCCTATCAAATGTTCTGCAACATTCTTCTCTGTGTGCATCACATCAATTATATGCCTTACACGATGATCTTTCCAATACGGAAAATCAAAAAATATTGATCGCCTGGACCATGGCTTCGCTTTACTAGGGTCGTTCGGATCCTCCCTAGCTTTACGCTTCAGGTTTACAAACTGGGGGTGTTTGCCTACGTACCTATTCCTCGCAGTCGCAGCCACCGCCTTCTCCTCAATTTGCTGACCAAAAAGTCGAATAGGTGTCGTTCTTCGCTCGTGACCGACAGGCAAAAAGTTAGACTTGTCATTCCTAAAAGGGTGACTGGTCGGCAGAAATCTACGATGACCCGTGTAACTCAACTTACCACTATGTTTTAACCAACAGGCTTCAGTTTCCTCCCCACATATGGGACATCCATAATAACCATGAACATTACAACCGGATAAGGTCCCGTAAGCAGGAAGATCGTGGATCGCCCACTTCACCATTGCTTTAAGTGTAAACTCTTCACCCTTATGAGAATCGAATGCCGCCATGCCTTTATCCCACAACTCTTTAAGTTCTTCGATTAATGGTGCTAAGAATATATCAATATCATCACTGGGAGCCTTCGGCCCGGGTATCAACAGAGATAATAATGTGAACTCCTTTCTCATGCATAATGTCGGAGGAAGACTTAAAGGCGCCATAAGAACTGGCCAATAACTCTGACTAGTACTTAAATTACCGAAAGGGTTAAACCCATCGGCTGAGATTGCAAGACGGACGTTGCGCAGTTCCTTTGCAAATTCTTGGTGTTATGCATTTGAAATTTTCCAGATGAGTGAATCAACCGGATGACGCATCAAATTCCCACCCACCTCGCATCGAGCATGCCATGTCATGGCCTCCGCTATCCATGGTACAGTAAAAAAACATTTTAACCGTGGCCCAAGTGGAAAATACTTCAAAACCTTTTGTAGGACTTTCGAGCACTTGCGATTTTTTGCATGTTTGCCATTTCCATTCTCACAAACCATATATCTAGGCTCACTCCATACAGGACATTCATCCTTCTCTTCGTGCTCATTCCGGTAAAATATACAATCATACTTGCAAGCATGAATAGATTTGTATTTCAAACCTAAACCCTTCAAACACTTCTTCATGGTAGGATAATTGTCTGGTAACATGTTCTCTTTTGGGAGAATTTTTTTAACCCACTTAAGAATTCTGGTTACGCTGTTTCCAGACAAACCAAATTGACTCTTCAAATTATGCAAACCAATCATTGCATATAATACCGAGTGATCTTCATCGCAATCTTTATACAACGGTCTAGCCGCATCGGCTTTCAACCGTATGTATTCTCGATCTCCTAGTAGTTCAACATCAATTTGTTCATTTACTTGGTCATAATGCGCATTATTTGTATCCATAGGTTAGTGGTTTTGTTTGTTGTGGAGTCCGTAAGCATCATCAATTAAGTCGGTCAATGGACGATGTGTTAGTGAATCATGTATAACTTCTACTCCTTGAGGTTCCGTTACACGGTCGGCTCCCGGTAATTCTTCTGGAACATAAGGTACAAATTTTTCACCATGGTATGTCCATATTATATAGTCTTGACAGATTCCCCACTTTAGTAAATGCAACTCAACAAATTCTAATGACTTATATTTTCCGTTAATACAATGAGTGCACGGACACGGAATCTTCTCACTTTTAAGATTTTTGGAAGCGTATTTAACAAATTCATAAATGCCATTTACATGATTCATTGATATCCGGTTAGTCTCTCCCATCCACTCTTTGTATTGTGAGAAATCCATGTAATAATCTTCAAATTTCAGTCCTGTGGTAATAGGTTAAAAAATATTATTACAACTGAAACAAAAAGAATATTCTTACGACTGAAACAAAAAAAATATCATTCCAAACGAAAAAAAACCAATATTCTTATAACTGAAACAAAAAAAATATCATTCCAACTGAAGCAAAACCAATATTCTTACAACTAAAACAAAAAAAAATTATTACAACTGAAACGAAAGAAAATATTATTAAATCTTGGCCAACAGATAAAGTGGCCAAGTAATAAAAGATTTTGCATAATTCCTCAATTCCATCCCATCCCCGCTGTTAACGTACACATGTACATCTCCGCAGCCGTTGTATATTTCATCGACCATTATTTTAGCCTCACCCTTCTCCAAAGGTCGGTGATGTACTAGAGTTCCAGTAACCCTGGAGATGAGTATGCACACGCCTACAAACCTCGAATTTCTCATGTCCTTGATATAGTACTCTTCGCCATAGTCACTGTGAGTTGTTGACGATGATCCGAGCCCCGTGATTGGCGGAGGTGTAGGGGAGGGGAATGTTGGAGGATGAGGCATTTGAGAGGGGAATGTTGGAGGGGAAGGATGTGTGAAACCTTGAGTAGGAGTAGGGTAAGGGTAACCTTGAGGAGGCATTGGGGGCCTATAACTTTCAAAAAGATTAACAAGTTTCCCAATTTGATTTGTCAATAATCCCAGGGAATTTTTAATCTCATGGACATCCCCATCGGTCTTCAACTGGTGCTCCTTTTGGGACGAGATACAATTCTTAACCGAAGAAAGCTCGTCCACAAGAGGTGCAATGTGTTGAAGTTTTATTTTTGGCATATGTGAGCCAACACCTCTCGTCCTCCCCCTTTTGTCCTTTCCAAAGGTCTTAGTCAGGGCATCATTTTCAAGGTCAAAGTCATCAGTAGGGCTCGAATCTGATTGACTGCTGATGGACTCTATTGATTCTAGTGTCTTAGCCAAGTGCAGCGGGGATTTATTATCTTTGTCCCGTCGAGCATGAAGGAATAAGTTGGACCGATTTGGGTTTTTACCGGCATCTGGACCATCTTTTGTCCCACTCTCCCATTCATTCTTTAAATACTCATATGATTTGGATCCTAGCCTATGGATATCAGTTTTTTGTGCCCTATTTTTTTTGTTTTGCTCCCTCTGGACCAACTTTTTTTCCTTCACCTCATTCTCCAAAAATTTATTCCACTGATCCACCGGCATTTCAACATTGGGAGGCACTTTCTCTTTCAAAGCCAAAATATTTGAGCTCGCTGCCTCTTTCGGGAAATGTTTCTTCCGAAGGTTTCTCCTGTATGTCCTCAATCCTTCAGCAACCCGAGATAGAACCTTATTCTTGGAACGGTCAGGAAATGAGAAATGCTTGCAAAGTTGGTCATGTATGTCATCTTTAACAGCTTGATCAACAAGGTTTCAATTTTTTGGTCCACCGACTCCCACGTTCATTTTTCCCAGCGATAAACACCGGGCTTTAAAGTTCAGCACGTCATTCCTATCACCCATCGGGTTATTCCCGAGAAGGTAGAAGCCAATAGGCTTCTTTTCATTTGAGCGGGAGGCATCATGAGTGTTGGATGGGGGTCTTAAAGCAACGGGAGTGCTGGATTGGGGCGTAGGATCACTTGGAATTGGACTTGGTGAGGAGTGAACCATTGGTGGAGTTATGAATTGCTCAGCCATTGGTGTTGAGAATTTGGGTTCTGCACGAGATGGTGAACCTCGTTGTGGTGTCACATCGGCACTTGGTACCCTTGGGTTGTTTCCTCTCGACATTATCTACAAAAATTTAAAAATATAAGTGACTAAATAATTATAGTAATATGAAATTATAACTAATTAATCAAGCTTAATTAGTTATATATATATAGATAGATAGATAGATACCTTTTCAAAGTAAGACTTTAGAATAAGTTCAATGTGTCTGATCTCCATCCATTCGGTATTAGTTTTTAAGAACCTATGAATTTTTGCAAGTGGCCAACTAGAAGGAAGGGTATCTGTGATGGATGTGTAGATGTTAGTGACATGAACTCGGAATCCCCTATTTATCAACTTTTTAGCAAGATTCAATTTTACGTGCATGTGGCGCGAGACATCACAGTCTATGTCAATGCTCTCTGTACGCAGTTGTATCCATAACGGGTGGATTTTTTTTCCGCCTTCTCCAACAACGTAACCAAGGTCAGGGCTATGTCGGGATTATGTGTGTGAAATATATTGTGTATAATGTCATCCCAGTTTTCGGGTAGAGAAAATAGAATACGATCGAACAAGTAATCTTGCTGGATATCAAATCCATGATTTACAAGGTAGTTAAATTGTTCGATCTTTTTATTTTCGTACCTATAAATAGGAGTACCCTCTATATAACGCAAGCTAATAAAAGAGTTATGTGTGCGGTCTAATTGCAATCTCTCCCACTCTTGTTGACAGTATTTATCACCGTGCCTCATTTTTCCTGAGAAAGGTATACGAGGGCATGAATACGAGTCCTGCTATTAAGGTTTAGGTTTGAAAGTTATGAGAGTTTAAACATACATATACACATAAACAAGACAAGCATATGTGATATACTTTTTCATACGCAAATCAAGAGCACACCCAACAAATTTAATAACATATACATTTATCGACACTAGTATCAATTTAATAAATTCAACATAGTATCCAACAACCAAGCCAACAATATCTCACTATAGTGCAAAAAATCACGACATGTATATAACCCCCAATATAATATGTGGCACGCATATAACCCCCAATAAAATCACGACAAGGTGGATGTAAATTTTTTTACTCCTTAAAAATCCATTTAATTATATTTTGTCAAAAAAAATACACAAACACATATAATCTAGGGTTTATTGGCATAATCTATACATACACAGACATACAATCTAGGGTTTATTGACATAATCTATACATACACACAGATACAATTTAGGTTTTACTAAACCTTAATATTTTTTTTGACATAAATCTATACATACACACACATACAATCTATACATGCACACACATAAACATACATATACACATAAATCTAGGGTTTATTGACAAAAAAATAATTTATTTGTTCATAGTTACACACATAAACATACATATACACATAAATCTATGCATACACACACATATAAACATAAATCAATACATACACACACACATACAAACATAAATCTATATAAACATAAATCAATACATACACACACAAACAAACATAAATCTACACATACACACATAAAACTTAGGGCTTTGAATAGAAATCACGAAATCCAAATGAAATGAAAAGAAATCTATACATACTAGGGGTTAATCCCAATGAAATCCAATTGAAATCGCTTAGCCCTTAGAAATGACACCAAATCGCATGAAATCCCTTAGCCCCGATACACAGCCTTTACAAATTGCAAATGACTAACCAGCGTTTTATTTATTAAGTCATTAATCTGGTCGTGGCCTAGAGTCGTGACCCACAAAGTGCGCGACCAATAAATGAAACTAGGGTATTTCTGGCTCGCACCTGGTCACGACTTAGAGCCGTGACCCCCCATTGACGACCCTTTTCCACCTTACTACCTACTTGAGTATTGGTCACAGCCAATAGCTGTGACTCGCACCACTTACACCTGGTCACGGCCTAGAGCCGTGACCCACTATGCACAACCCTCTTCACATCAACCCTGCTTCCTGAATGATCTTTGGTCACGGCCCATAGCCGTGACCCACACCCATAAATGGTCACGGCCCTAAGTCGTGACCCTCAATGTGTGTATTCTCTTCGTCATCATGTCATGGGTCACGAACTTGGGCCGTGACCCACCCGCGACCAAGCTTGGAGGGAATTTTGGCGCGAGTTTGGCGCCAAGACGGTCACGACCTGGTCACGACCCAAGTCCGCGATGACAGTGGTCACGGCCCAAGTCCGTGATAACTTCCCGAGCATTAATAATTTAGTGTGGTAATAAATATGGTCACGCCAAATATTGAGTGGGTCACGGCCCAAGTCCGCTATGAGCTGGTCGCGGACTTGGGCTGTGACCCACTGGGCGTGACCATTCGCAGGATTTGATGTAGTGTGTGCTCAATTACTTTGGCTTAAACAAATGCTAAGTGATTATGGTATTCAAGAAAATCAATTACACCTCTATTGTGATAATCAAAGTGCGATCAATATTTCTAAAAATCATGTTCAACACTCGCGAACAAAACACATAAAAATACAACATCACTTTATATACGAATTGGTTGGAACTAAGGAATTAGAAATTAATTATCTTCCTACTAATTTGCAACTCACAGATATGTTTACCAAACCTTTAGATTACAATAGATTTATTTCTTTGCGTAAATCAATAGGTATGGTGTGTGCTGATTAATCTCTTTGGTCTCTATACATTTTTTTCCCTTTGTCTATTTGAGATAAAATGGGGGAGAAATTTTGAGTCCTATGAATCTTTTTACATATTCTAAACAGCTTGATCTTAGTGATTCATTGCAGGATTCTGTACAGTTATTCTCAACAGTTGTAATAGGGTATTCA